>CM062816.1:242031878-243471878 GCA_031772625.1 Pinus tabuliformis | reverse complement strand
AGGATGAGGTGTACTCTGCACCCTTGTGCACCTCAGAAACCACCAGGGAAGGTCCTCAAACCGAGGATGATTTGATTGAGACCTTGATTCAGAATCCGCCTCCCAGTGCATTGTCCTTAAAGAAATTGGTGGAGGATACTCAAGCCAGCACCTTAGTGGACCTTTGTGTGACTGATCCAATCTCTCCCAGAGTTAAAAATGTGGAGTTTGGCCCTGAGATAACATTAAAGATCAGCTCCTCCCTATCTCCTTCCCAGGAAAAGGAGTTGTATAGTCTGTTGGCCAGTCATCTAGATGCTTTTGCTTGGAGCTATAAGGAAATGAAAGGAGTCCATCCTTCGGTCGATACCCATCATATCTACATTAAAGAAGATTGTAAACCGGTCAGGCAACCTCAGAGGAGAATGAATCCAGCCCTTAAGGACATTGTCAAAGAAGAATTGCAGAAATTGTTAGATGCAGGATTCATCTACCCCATCTCGGATAGTGGGTGGGTGTCCCCTCTGGTGTTGGTACCCAAGAAAAATGAAAAGTGGAGAATCTGTGTGGACTACCGAGAACTGAACAAAGCCACCAAGAAAGACCACTTCCCTCTGCCTTTCATAGATCAAGTGTTGGATGGACTGGCGGGAAAGAAATTTTTCTCTTTCCTAGATGGGTTCAGTGGGTATAACCAGATCCAAATCAGCCCGGAAGACCAAGATAAGACCACTTTCACTTGTCCTTGGGGTACCTTTGCTTACCGAGTCCTTCCCTTTGGGCTATGCAACACTCCTGCCACTTTCCAAAGAGCAGTATTGAGCATCTTTTCTGAGCTGGTCCATGATTCGGTGGAAATCTATATGGATGACTTCACTCCTTAAGGGTCCAACTTCCAGGAAGCATTTTCCAATCTGGGAAAAGTTCTAACCAAGTGCATTGAGATGAACTTGTCCCTTAGTCCTGAAAAATGTGAATTCCTAATGACTGAAGGGAACGTGCTAGGACATACCATTTCTCGCCAAGGATTACAGGTGGATCCTAATCAAATTGCTCTCATCAAAAAGGTTCCACCTCCTCAGAAGGTAAGATATGTTCGGAGTTTCTTAGGCTTAGCAAGATATTATAGAAGATTCATTAAAGACTTCAGTAAGCTAGCCTCACCACAGTTTGGCCTCTTAGCAAAAGATGTTGAGTTCAAATGGACGGACGACTGTCAAAGGGCTCTGAATGAATTAAAGGATAAGTTGGTGTCCGCCCCGATATTGAGAGGTCCAAATTGGGCCCTACCTTTCCACATCCACACTGATGCCATGAACAAAGCCATAGGGGCAGCCTTAGGATAGGTTGAACAAAAACTCCCATATGCCATATACTTTGTCAGCAAAAACTTATCCAAGGCAGAAATGAATTATACTGTAACTGAGAAAGAGTTCTTGGCCGTGGTCCATGCCCTGAACAAATTCTGACACTACATCACTGACTATCAAAAATTTGTACATACTGATCATGCTGCAATTATATATTTAATGAATAAACCGGATGTGAATGCTCATATTATTAGATGGTTACTTTTGTTGCAGCAGTTTGATTTGACTATCATTGACAAACCAGGTAAAGAAAATGTTGTTGTTGACTTCTTGTCTAGATTGGATTTACCTGCAGGTGAAGATGGAACAATGGATGACCAGATGCCAGATGAACATCTGTTTTCTATCTCAGTACTCTCTCCATGGTTTTCTGATATAGCAAACTATCTGGTCTCAGCACAGTTCCCTCTGCATCTATCCTCAAAAGAGAAAAGCAGAATTGTGAGGAAAAGTGCCTCATTCACTTGGATCGGGGGCAACCTATTCAAACTTGGCTCGGATCAGATCTTAAGGCGTTGTGTAAGGGAGGAGGAAGTCTTTGACATCCTCCTAACCTGTCATGATGGGCCTTGTGGAGGACATTTTGCAGCCAAGAGGACTGCCTTCAAAATTCTACAGGCAGGCTACTATTGACCCACGCTTCATCAAGATGTCAAAAGATATATCAGCCAATGTGACCGATGCCAAAGGATGGGGAAGCCGACTCCAAGGGACGAAATGCCTCTCCAACCTCAAGTGACTCTTGAACCATTTGAGAAGTGGGGTATGGATTTTGTGGGTCCTATCAATCCTCCTTCATGGCAAAGGTCTTACATCATTGTGTGCACAGACTATCTGACAAAGTGGGCAGAAACCAAGGCAATCAAAGCAGCGACAGAAGAAAAGGTGGCTGAGTTTTTAA
Organism: Pinus tabuliformis; assembly: GCA_031772625.1. Taxonomy (NCBI): domain Eukaryota; kingdom Viridiplantae; phylum Streptophyta; class Pinopsida; order Pinales; family Pinaceae; genus Pinus; species Pinus tabuliformis. Next base: position 243,469,628 of record CM062816.1, on the reverse strand, counting down.
GAGAAAACATCTTTTACAAATTTGGCTACCAAAGAGAGTTAGTCACCGATCAAGGAAGCCAGTTCACCTCCAACTTAATTGAAGACTTTCTCGCTCATCACAAGATCAAGCATAGGACTTCCACCCCCTATCATCCTCAAGCAAATGGGCAAGTGGAAGTCACCAATAGAGCATTAGAAGGGATTTTGACTAAGGTGGTGAGAAGTAGCAGAAAGGATTGGGCAAATCGCCTGGTTGAGGCCACTTGGGCTTACAACACTACTTGGAAGACCACAATCGGCTTCACACCTTATGAGCTGGTCTATGGGAAGAGAGCTTTGCTGTCAATTGAGTTCGAGTACAACACATTGAGGATGGCAGCTCAGCTGGACCTAGATCTCAGCCATGCCCAACAAGAAAGGTTATTGCAGCTGAATGGGCTAGATGAACACTGAATGTAGGCCCTTCTCCACTCAGAGGTGGTTCAACTTCAGAGGAAGATATGGCATGACCGGCACCTCAATGACAAACAATTCCAGCCGGGAGATTGGGCACTGTTGTATGATTCCAAACATAAGGATTTCAAGGGGAAGCTGAGGAAAAGATGGCTAGGACCATATGCAGTGGAGAAGTGTAATGACAATGGTTCTTTTCTTGTTTGGACCATTGATGAAAGCCATCCCCATGCTCGTCAATGGGCATCGACTAAAGTTCTATAGGAAACCTCTTTCGAGGCAAGAGTTCATCAAAACTGTGGAAAAATCAGTGCTGGTCATAGAGAAGGGTTCTGCCTCTATTTTGGGCATACCCTGAGCATCATAAAAACACAAAATATATATATATATATAATAAAAAAGATCCTGGGGTGAAAACCTTTCTGAGGCACCCAAGGCAGATGGTAGGGGTGAAAACCTCATTGAGGCACCCCTGCTGTCTCTCTGAAAAAGAATTGGAATAAAAAGACCCTTGGGTGAAAACCTCTCTGAGGCGCCCAAGGCAGAAAGTAGGGGTGAAAACCTCATTGAGGCGCCCTTGCTGTCACTTAAAAAAAAAAAAAAAGAGAAAAAGAAGAAGAAAAAAGAAAAGAAAAAAGAAGGAGGCAGAAACAAAAAAACAGGCTTAATCTTTGGAAATTGATGCAGGTTGTAGGTATTCCATGCAAAAAGGAGGCCTCTCAACTCAAGGACAAGGGTCCCTACCATGCTACCAGGCGACCTCACAAGCACTCCCTCCATAAACACTCATCTCTTCCAAGGTTTGGGCGCAATCTGGTCATAGCTTAGTCTTCTACAGGAAGCTACAGGACTTTCTACAGGAAACATCCTATAGAACCTTTGGACGGGCAAGGACCGACTATGAAGGAGAATTTGAGGCTTGAAGTCCGATGAGGAGGCATGCAACCACTTTTTCTTCTCCATCCCCCACTGTTGTCGCCTCCTTTCACCACCATTGCTGCCATATGATTGAAATACCTGTACAGTCATACCAGAACGTTGGTTTCTCAGAAAAAAAATAAAAAATAAAAAATAAAAAAATAAAAAAAATATATATATATATATAAATATATATTTAAGTGGGAAATAAAGCATGCAGAGGCTCAACGCTTTACCTGTCAAGGCAATCTAAGGACCCTGCACCTGTGAACGTGACTCCATTATTTCGGCATGAACCCCAGGAGGAGAAACAGCTACAGGATGTCCTACAGGAATCCTGTAGCAGTTGATCCGGCTAGAGCACACACCATGAAGGAACCTGCAACTCATGAAGCCGGCGCATGCAACATTCACAGCTAGGAAACCGGTCTCGCAACCAGCAGCAGTCAATGAAGAGGAGCTCTCGTGCCTGTGCACGAAGCAACAGCAAGCGGATCCATCATCCTTCGTCTTGAAGCCTGAGAAAAATCACATCCACGACCGCACAGGTAAGTGCCTCACCCTGTTTTGTCAAACTACATAAGCTATACTCTAAAATGTGCGTAACTATGGAAATTAGTGGATTGAACAAGTCGGGTAGCCATTCAACTGGCCACCACAACGAGTCTGATGGCCTCGTCGGATCCGAAAGGCTTTGGTTATGTCGAAAAGACATGAAATGGACACGTGGGAAGCGTCCAGTCGGAGAGAAGCGGCGATCTAACAGGAATGGCGGCGGTAGATATACAGGGAAGGATTCGGCGGTCAGGCATACATGCAGTGGAATGATAGTGGTGACATCATCCAACGAGTCGACGGGGACAGCTCACCCCCGCGCCACGAATTCCACGGAAATTCAAATCAGTTGGCTGAATCACTTATGGTGCACTACAGTCATTTATTCTCAACCGTTTTGCAGCCGAGTACACATCCTAAATTCTCTTAAGGCTGTTAACCTGAGTTCTCGGCCTATTCCAACGTCCTGTTGCTGCACAGAAGGTCCAGAACCACTGAAGCGCTCCCCAGAATCCATGCACAACTTCTACAGGAAGTTGCGCTACAGGAAGCCCAACATTACGTAGGAATTTGGACTGTTCACGTCGAAGGTGGAAATTCTGGAATAAGGTAAGCCTGAACACAGTTCTCCCATGCAATTGATTCAAAAGGTGGTGAAGTCGACGTGTTGAAGGGGTAGGAAACCATGAATTAAAGTCTGTGCATGAATTTACAAGTCATTTTCTTATCGCTGCATGAGAATTGTCGTCGTAGTATGTATGCGGGATTTTCTCTAGGGTTTCATTTATAATTGAGCCACTGTCAAGGCTCACTCGTAGAAAGTTGTGAATTTTATAAACTGTGTGCATAACAGAGACATAGCTCTACGCTCTGTCTAAGAAAATCCCGAAGATCCACTTCTGTATACGAGCAGGCAAGCTCAAGACAACAAAGCAAGTTTTTACCATGCTGGGAGGGTTCATTAGAAAAGAGCCTACAGACTCAAAGAAGTTACGGGAAGCCCCTGAGGTGGTGGACTTGTTTTCCCGTGCGCAATGGATGTCATTCTGTGACAAGCTTCAAGGTCACTATGACGGGGTTGCAGAAGAATTCCTATGGTCCTTGAAGCCAAAGTCAAATACATTGGCTGTTGTCAACTTAAGAGGATTGACCCTCAAACTCACCCCACAGTTCATTAGCAGAGTAACTGATCTACCGATGGGGGTACCCTGGGATAAGGAGGAGAGAAAACTAGGTCAGAAAGCTAAGAAGGAGTTCTTCTTGCCAAAGGAACAATTCTCAGAGGACAAGAATGGAGTTCGAATAACCAGCCTACAGTCGTTCTGGAGTGAGGTCAGCCTCCAGATTATGAAGTATATTACATGTGAAGGGCGATTATCATCGTGTATGGCTATCATTTCCAGTTGCTCACAGAACTCAGGCACCAAATGGACCTACCCTCAGAGCAAAAGTTGAGCATTCCTTACTTCCTCGTGCAATCCATGACTAAGTGTGCCACCAAACTGAGAGAGGGAACGCTAGACCAGATAGCCCATCATGGGCTCATCAAGCTCCTCGTGGAAGATGCACTCCACACATACACTGTCCCTCTCTCCTGGGAAACTTTTCGAAATCTGACTAAGGATGATGACATCCGAATTTTGGCTGAGGAGCTCACCTCCTCCAGCAACGAGGAGAAGGAACACACTCAAGCAGAGAAGAAAGGTAAAGGCCAAGAAACCCTGGGAAAAACACCAAAGAAAGAACAGAAGGGAAAACAAGAGAAAAACCAAGCTGCTAAAACAAGGGGTGATAAAACCACACCAACACCCAGGGAGAAAAGACTACAGAGCAGGGTGGAAAGGACTGAAAAAGTCCACGTCAGTGAGGGCACCTCTATGGCAGCCTCAGCGAAGTTAAAAGAAAAAGCACCCTCAGCCAAGCAGGCTAAAACGGTGCCATCTGTTTCTACAGGAAGTCCTGAGAAAGGAAAACAGAAGGAGAAAACAGCCGAAATTCTTGCTAGGGAAGCAGCAGCTGTGCTGGCCACCCTAAGTACCTCTCCCAAGCCAAAGGAAAAAAAAAAGAGGGAGACTCCTCTGTACTTTAAAGGAAGGAGGAGTGTAAGAATTAAAACCGGCAGACCCCAACCTCCATCTAAAGACCCAATTATCATTGAAGACACCCCTACCTCGCCAAGGAGAAGTCCCCCTCCAAAGTGTCAGTCACTTATGAGCGGGGGAGCCCGAAGACAACTACCTGGAGGGAGAGAATGGAAAGGTTAGCTTCAAAAACCCCTCTATAGGATGTTGAATCCGTTCTACAAGAAACATTGGCCAGGCTCAAGGAGACCGAAAGAATGGAGGGGGAGGCAGCCAAATCACCACGAAGGGAAGAAGAGGTAGAACACATTATGGAACCTAGCCCCCAGCCCAGCTTGGGCTCTTATTATAACTTTTTGGAGGCCGGGAAAATAATTCCACAGAAATTCACAGTGCCGCTTTTCTTTGCACTGGAGAAAGAAAGAGTGAGGACCCACACATGGATGAGAATAGCTAAGTCTAAAGGAGTAGCAGATATAGGCCCCTTGGAGGAACAACTCAAGGAGGCAAGAAGAGAATTGGCTATGACAAAACATGTGGGAAACTGCCAGCGAGTATTTCTACAGGAAGAGAATGAGAAGCTCAAACTGCAGCTACAAGGACAGAGGAAAGAAATGGGCACAGCATCAGAGGACACCACAGCAGAACCTCAAGGCAAAGAAGGAATGCAAGCTAATCTTGAGGAACTAAACCAGCAACTACAGGAAAGAGAATTGCAACCAAACATAGAGATACAAGCTCTAAAACAGTAGGTGCAAGAAAAGGAGGCACAACTAGCCTGCATGGCCAGTTAGGCTATGGATGCTCTGCAATGTAGGCAGCCGGCCAAATCTTATGGCCTATACCTACGGGACCAGTGGCTGCAATTCCAAATTAATGCATTGGCACAAAGGGGTATCTCCCAAATCCAAAACCCCCAACAGTTCACAGATTTATGTAACAGTAGTTCAACAGAGGACAAGGCCAAGCTATCAGAGTTCTACCTCCATAATTTGGCCCTTCCAAATGTAACTTCATGGGACCCCAACACAGTCGTGGGAGATATGCAGCTGATGGCACTAACCTCATGGTTAAACCACGAAGAAAAGAGAGCAGCAAAGGTCAAAGATGTTATGAACCGAGAGTTACATGAACCACTGCTGATTAGAGCAGAGCCAGGGGACCCCACCGCATTGATATCAGCCCACCAGCACCTAGCAACCAACTCTCAGGCTTTATTAAAATACATGGACCAGCAGGCTCAGGCTATAGCATACTTCGAGGATATGGAGCGATTATTAGGGGACAATTGTGTTCATGCTTGCACCCGTAGGTGGAACACATTGTCCCACAGCCTCAAAATCAGGGAATATCACACTCCAACTAGAATGAGGGAGGCCCTGGCATGGGTGCCTCTCTACAAGAAGTCCATGCAGAACCTCCAGGCTAGCTAGATCGGCCTCAAACTAAGCCCACCTTTGCTTTTGGGATTGGTAGAAGGAAGCACAGAAAAAGAAGAGCATAAGCAGTGGGAAGAGGTGGAAAGGAAGGTCGGGTTCCATGGCAGTGAGGAGGATACTACTTCAGAAGCCTGGGATGTGAGAGTGGCGATTAAAGCAATGAAAGATGAGGAGCTGGACTAGTTGCTCAGGGATGAGCAATCATTTTAGCAGGGGGTGATGATGAGCCCCAAATTTGGTAACATTTTGGGCTCATTTGGCCTAATTATCCTTGTTCAATCATTCATTTTTAATAACTTATGCATTATTTTTTAGTATGTTTATGTCATTTGTATGAATAAGGGTAGTCACTCTTCCTAGGTGGCTAACACGTGCTCATTTCAGGTTTTTTTGACATATGTTGGAGCAAAACCGAGCAGTCATGGGCTAGGAGACAGCCAAGTCCCATAGATTTAGGAGGCCAGCTAGGGCCTCGTGGTGTATAAATGTTAAGGCCTCAGCCTTTGTGAGGGACTTTTGGAAACTCTTGCATACTTTGCACTACAGTGCTGCTAGCTCCATTTTGTTCTCTTGTAGCCATTGTTGGCATAACTCTTGACTTATGATTATTTTTTGATAATGAGAAGCAGTTAGATTTGATATCAGCTCTGATTTTTCTATAGGAGCCATAGCTCTCGGGGTTGTGCCCAACCTGAGAGCCTAGGGCCTCCTTCTTTGTATTGTTATCTTTTCTTTATGCATTTTGATTTTCCTTTTATGCATTTGAAACGTGTTTCTGTTGAGCAAGATTTAGTTGTGTTGGTTAAATAGGTCACTGTTGATAAATAGATTTGCTTCAGATGTGTAGAGTATATTGGTAGGATAATAACAGATAAAAGCTCCAAGAAAAAGGGTTGACAACACTCTCAGTTTCACCTCTCCCTTATTGGATCAGGGGCTGGAATTGCAGAAACAATGCTGCCCAACAAAAACACTAGTTTGCTTGACCATGCAATCTTTGGTGTAATGTTTTCATTTGTAGAAGTTAGTTATGTGTTCAAGCCTTTGAAATGTTTCTTTGCTTAAGTGTTGTACATGGTTCTCTTTATAAATAAAGCTGTTGTTCATTTGTTTCATTGACAGTTAGGATAGATTAGCTAAGATTTCGATTGTGTGCAGGACTTGGTTGATTCGGTTAAGTGTACACCGTGCAGGGAATCTCCATCACTCTCTCATCCACCTAAGCTTCGTCCAGGCCAGCTGCTCCATCTCCTAGTTAGGTTTCTCGTCTCACAACTTCTCTTCTACCCACGTAACCCTACCTTCTTGCTCCTCCATTGTCTTAGCCTTCTTTAAGTCAAGTCAGCTTTCCACACCCTCTCATCACTCCAACCATCATTCCCTGGGTCATTTCAGGCCCCTACCCTACCTCCCTATCCATGCATGCACCCTACCTCACTCACCCATCCTCCAAAATCCAATTTTAAAACATCTTGTAGAACCCCTGCAGACTTCCTGTAGAAGCTCACAAATGAGGTTGCTGGATAGCCAAACTTTGTGAAACTCTCCGGAAGAGTGTTAGGGACTCTTTAGACCCTCTCTGAACCTTCCCAAACTTTTCCAAGCATTTCTCTTCCTTGATCCACCCCTCCACAGTAAAAAGCCAGTTAAAACACATGCATGATAATTTTGATAACTTATTCAAAAACACAAAAATATGTTTCCTTCAGATAGAGGTAGCCTAGACATGTGCATTGTACCTTCATATAAGTAATGGCATCTCTTTTACTAGTTTGCATTCTCTCCTTTGCATCAATAGGACTAGCTGGTAGAATTAGGGTTTGCTAGGGTTTATGTTACTTTTTGGCTTTCAGTTTCTTTCTGCAAGTAGATCAGCTTCCTTTGAGTTAGCTTCCATCCATCAGTTAAAAAGCTTCTTCTAAGAGCTCATAGAAGTTGGCTTAAGCCCCTAGTGGACTTGTGTCAGCTGACTAAGTAACAGCTGCGGCAAGAGATAGTACTTGTGCATACAGCATCGTTGCTTCCAAGTTTGTTACGAACTACCGAGTTGATAAAAGTAAAGAAGGGAGTCCCAAGAGTTGCAGCATTATTTCTGCAATACTGGAGCCCACCAGTACTCATGGGGATGACAGGTACTAGGTGATGGATGACATCATCTATTACAAAGACAAGATTTATTTGGTGCCATGTTCACAGTGGAGGGATAAAATCCTCCATGCAACTCATGGTTCACCTTTGGCAGGGCATCATGGCTTCTACAAGACATACAGGGCCATTAGGGAGCATTTCACGTAGCTGGGTCTCTGTGAAAATTTCATCTATTGCAATAACTGGAAATTATTCTCCTAATTATAAATTTAATTATGCAGTTTATTTGATATGGCAAACAGGGAATAAATCACTATTGCAATTTTCACCATAAGATACCACGGAAAATAAAATACTAGAAACTGAGAAATTATAGCACACACAACAAATTTAACACAGTTTTTTTTCGACATTGTCCTCGAAAAATCCCGACTTGGGAAAACTGGTGCAGTAGAGGAGGGTTTTATTATTATTCTTCAACAAAAAATCTGAGTACAATAATTTAGATGCTCGACTAGCAATATAATCTGAGGAAAAATACTGGAAAATTATTATGAGAATTTTCTCTCACCCCACAGCCAATTTATACCCCTGAAACTGCCTCCCTAGCCACACACAGATGCTTCTATGTCAACCTTTGTGCAGTGCTTGCGCAGAACCTCTGGGAATTTTTTACTACCTCTCACTGCCTCTCCCGGAACTGGAATACTTCCTCCTGAAATATTGTTGACCTCCTCTACCACCTGCTACTCACCCTTTGGCTCTATCTTCTCTATTGAGTCTCTACTACTGAGAAAATTGAATTGCCTGGGCAACTAAGTATCTGCACTAGGTATTCTCCATCACCACATTGATCCCTTCTTATATATACCTATTGGGATTCCAACGAACGATATTAAATCTTAATCGATGGATCATATCATTTCTGGATCGATCCATGTGAGTTTCTAGAGAATTTTTACCTTCACTTAATTAATTCTGATTAATTAACCAGTTTTCCAAAGTTTAGACTTATGAAACATTAAAAAATAGGTTAATAATCTAATTAATTCATCTCTAGGTGGAATTTCCAAAAACGATTTTTGGGTTTTGGAGATCTCATGTATTTTAGCCTCCCCACCAAATTTCATGGCTAGAACACATCCAATGCTACAAAAACTAACAATCTCAAGGACAATGTTCTAAAGCATGTCAAGGTGTGTGATGCATGCAAGAGGAACAAGGGAGAGTACACGCATTCAACTGGATTACAACAGCCTCTTCCCATTCCTAAGAGGAAGTGGGAGAGCATATTAATGGACTTTATCACAGGGTTGTCTACAGTATAGGGGAGAGATTGTATTTATGTGGTTGTTGACATGCTGACAAAGTTTGCGCACTTTTTCGCTATTCCAGTTTGATCCTCAACATCAAAGAGACCAAGTTGTTTTTCTGAGAGGTATTTAGGCTGCATGGGCTACCTAAGAATATTGTAAGTGACAAAGATGCCAAATCTGTGGGAGGATTTTGGCAGGAGTTGTTTCGCCTTGTCGGCACAGAGCTGAATCCTAGTACTAGCTACCACCCTCAAATTGAGATAGTGACTAAGTGGCTAGAGGGATATCTACGCAACTGTGTGACTGGACAAAAGATAGTGTGGGTGAAGTGGTTGAAACTTGGGGAGTGTTACCCACCACCTGGGGGTAGTATCCATAGGAGAATATTTTTCTCCCAGATGGTCCTCAGTCGACAGCCAACAACCACTTGCAACCACCAGATAGCTCGATGTGTCATTATCTTCACCACCTGAGTCAGCCATATGCTCCCTCGCTCATCTATCATGATTGTATGTTTGAAGGTGGGCCTTCCAACCTCTAATTTATGGCTTTTCATTATGTAGTTGGGTATTATTGTTTACTTATCATGGACACTTTTGGGCATAGACTAGTAGGGGGATTCGGCGGAAAGAGTAGGCTTGTTTTGTACTCTTGTCTCCTCTATCCAATTTGATGGTTAACCTTGTATCCTAGTCCCATGGGATCTCCTTTATTGGTTTCTAGCTTTAGGGGTGGCATTACATGGGAAATCCTAATTTTGGTTGCATGTTCTCGCTTCCCGACACCATACGCATCACTCCCCTCTATTCACTATAACCCCATTCACCATATTTCCCATTCGGGTCCACATTTGTCTATCAAGTCCACAAGGAGATAGCCTCCCCTTCCACTTCTCTACACCTTGGGTTGGGCCTGGAACGATGCCTCGGAGTTTGATGCATTTAAAGGAAAAAGAAAAAGCATAATTTTGGCACTCTCAACAGGAGATGTACCATAAAATGCAAAATTTGGGTGAGACATACAAATTTAGCACGTGGGAGAAATCCAAAAATGAGCTCTACCCCTATCATTATGGCCATCACCCTGGTTCCTAGGGTCCCTCATATTAACCCCTTTCATCATTAAGGAGCCCATGATTGTCCCAACCTCTGGTGGGCGATGAAATGCCCCACCTTAAGGAGGTATCCACTGCTATACCTTACACATCATGCTCTCATCCCCTCGAGCCCCGAGAAATTATAAAAGAAAAAACAATAAAAGGCAAAGGCATATGAAAAAGGGTCGAAAAACAAAGTCTGGGGTAACTCATGTGCCATGGTTTCTCCCTCCTACATTCATATGCCCAAGTGTGGGCTTCCCTTATTATAGCTACCCTTGTATTATGGCATGTGGCTTGGAGCTTTCCCCTGATGCCCCACTCCATTCCACCATTACATCACGTGCCACCTGCCATCTGATGGATGTACCTATTGCACATTTTTTGTCAAAGTTCCAAGCAAACATATATGCCAAAAAAAATTCAAAGGATCAGATCATCAGTCATCAGTTCATTGAGTCATTGTAAACCCATTTTGCAAATTTATAATGTAAATGATGCTAGTAAGACCATATATGTATGTAACAACTTAGGTATGCCTATTATTTCGGCGAGAGTTTCATCCTAAGAGGTTTTTTGTCTCACTAATTCATTTGTGTTTCTAAACGCGAATGGCCAGCAAATTTTTTCCCTCCAACCTCACCCCAAAGCTAGGGTGGAATTCTTGGTCTAGTGTCCTAGTCGAGTCTTATGTAAAAGTGATTTGGGAATAATTTATGCTAGTTGGCTAAATTATTTTATTACAAATCACTTGGTCTACTAGATCATATTGTGTCGTAGAATTGGGTGTGTAATTTGAGGGTCTATACCGAACGAGTGTTCCCCCTTTGAGGGTTGAATTGTAAAAATCTTATGTAAAAAATATTTCAATGTATGGTCCCTCATACTTAGACACCATGGCTAAAATATTAGAGGGCTGAAACAATATTTAATCTCCTCAAGTGTCAATTAATTAATTTTTTTGGCAAAAAAAATAAATTAATCCTAAGCCAAAAAATTATTAATTTGAGTCATTAAATGTCTAGAGAAATTAAATTCTCCAAGTGGAAAAATTCATAATTCTCAAAAGAATTAATTTTTTGGAGGTCCTCCACCAAGGGAATATTGGAAATTTTAAGAAAAAATGGACTCTTGGACCTTGGTGGATAATTATTTTTGAGGAAATTAGCTCAAAATAATTAATTTTGAGCTAATAAAAAATGGATTTAATGAGAAATTAGAAAATTCCTCAAAAATAATTATTTCAATTGCAGATATTAAAAGTTGATCAAATATTTATCAATGACCAAGACTATTTTGACAATGATCAAGCCAACTAGCCATTATTTTTCTACTTGGAGGATTTATCTATATATAGAGAGTCATTTGAGTCTCAAGCCATGAGATATTTGGTAAAGAAAATTCTGCAGAACAATTGATGTAACGTTATTGTCCCGCTGGGAACATTATTTAAATCATAATAAAGACTTTGGGGTGCAGTTCATAGTGTTTATTGTCCACTTATTTGTGGTACGTGTTGGGTACGAGCTTTCCTATATTGTGCTTAATGTTTTTAAAGTTTGTTTTTCATTAAATGGGGATAAGAACATTCTATTGGTAGATTTTTGGTCTATCTTAGGTGATTTGATTCGCCATATGTTTAACAAGCTTTTTTGAGGAAAATATATGATGTTTGCAAGTTACCCAGTCCTTGGAGTCTAAGTTCACAAATTGTGGACATAGGCTGACCTTGTTTGGATTCCAAATATTTATATGGTTTATTTAATTTCTCTAAGGTTGTAGCTTGCATTAATTCTTAGAAATACACTTAGCTATTTATCAAAAAAACTCACAAAAAATTATTTCTCAAAATTTCTTTCAAAAGCCTTATATATTTTTACATTCGTAAATAATTTTGTATAATAATTTTGTAAATTATTTTTTCTAATTTGGGTTTCAGGGTTTTTTAGAATTTTTGTATATATTGGGGTTATGGGCATTTGTGAATTTATTTTTACAGTTCTGATCAAGCAAGAAGAGCTAAAATAGAGCTATATCTAGGCCCTTAAGTGTAAGATCTAGCATCTAAAATTTTTGCAGTGCCAACCATTGAAGAATTTGCAATAAAATTCAGATATGAAGAAAATTAAATTTTCTCAGAGCTGGGGTTTCAAGTTTCAGCCTTCCCGGGCTTGGATCTAGCCTCTCCAAGGCCATTGTTTCCCTCTCTAGCCTCTCCGTCAGCCTGAAAGGCCATTTCATAATCTTTTCTAGCCTCCCAGAGGCATGCGTTACCCTCTAGGCCTCTCGGTTATTTTTGGCCTAGCCATGGCCTTGGAATGCCTCATCCTCCCTCAGTGACCCTAGATGACTGCCCTTAGGGCTAGCTATGGTATTTTCAAGCCCTCCTCTGGCCTTTTCCTCCTCCATCCTCCTTTCTACCCTTCTGATCTAGGTGGATATTGGTGGCCACCCTCCTATTCCACTTGGACCCCCAACACTGTCTCTTTCAGTTTTTCAGTTTCCTTAATTGTAGCATAGTTTACTATTTTTGGCAGTTTTTTGGGTCCTGAACTTCCGAAGCCGTTTTGAGGCCCTAAACGACGTTTTTAGGGAAAACAAAGAGACTGAAAAAGCCCCAAATGAGGTAATTGGTTTGTTCTCGACCTACTCTTCAAGATCTTCGAAACAAGGTATTATGATAACAAAACGAAGATCGCATGCCAAAGTTACGACCCCGGGAAATTGATGTACCAATTTACCCAAACGGGGCCCACAGTTTTGGTGCTTCATCTCCTAGGGTTAAGTTTCTGGATGTTTAGGGTTTTCAATGGTTTCTCAATAATAAATAGGCCTTGGAACCTCATTGTAACACAGTTCAGAGGCTTGTAGCCGCCACATCTCTTCTAAGAGATAAGCTACCATCACCCGAGCTAGTTTATTTCCATTCTATTTGTAAGCATAGTTCAATATTTTTCTATTAATGAAATGAAGTGTTTTTTTGTTTCATCTCTGTATTTATGATTATATTTGTAATTTGTTGCATTCTTGTTTAAGTTTGGATCAGTGGTATCAAAGCAGTCTGCTCTTTCGTTGTTTTTCTTTGCATGTCCCCAATGAGATCAGGGTATAAGGAGTTAGGGCTCGATCTGGTTGAACCATTGCAAGATCAACCTCGCAAACCCTGACAACCTCTCATGGCAGAAGAAAAGAAAGATGAGGGGGCAGGATATCCTTTCAAAATGTTTCTCGAGGAATAACTCGAGCTACATAGGAATGCAATGATAGATAAATTTTCCCACGTCCTTCAACGGATACCCACAGGTGACGCATCTTCATCTAACAGCCACTCTGGAGGTGCTACTCCTTTTAAGGTACAAGTTAACTTTGATATTTCCATATTTGAAGGTCAGATAGATGCAAACGTCGTAGAAAAATGGTTAAATCTGTTGGAAGGATATTTTTCAGTTCATGACTTTTCCAATCGGGAAAAGATTACTTTTGCACTTCTCAAAGCCGCCCGATACGTCAAGGATTGGTGGGAAACCTACTGTGAACAAAAGGATGAGAGTGAACCCTCGCTATTTTCAGCCACACCCACTTGGGATTCTTCCCAAGATGCCATCAAGGAACAATATTACCCTGTCAGGAGCTATGATGATAAATCCATAAAGTGGACGATGTTACAGCAGGGAAGGGACCAAGATGTGTAGGAGTTCAAAAATGTTTTCCATACCTTTCACACGAAGCTGGGTATGAAGGATTCTGAGTGGCATTTGGTACTCAAATACCGCGGTTGTTTATACTAGTACATCTAGGACAAGATGGAGTTCCTGGACATTTCATCATTTGGCATGGCATATCGATACACTGTCAAGATTGAACAGAAGTTTAAACAAAAGAAGTGGGACTTTGGATCTGCAAATCCAAAGCAAGGAAAAGGCGCCCCCAAACCACAGAGCAAAGGACAGAGCCATGGCGGGGCTACCCAGGACAACCTGCCAAAGCCGCAAGCAAATAACAACACCACGAAGACAAAGAAGGACAGGAAAATCGTGTGAGCTCTATAAGAGATCCAATTAGAACACAAGTGAGTGTTGGGCCAGGTAGTCACTGGTGGCCGAGCTGAAAGCCTCTGAATCAGATGCATGTTCTGACTCTTATTCAGAACCCGATAAGGGGAATGACAAAGGGAAGCAAATCATTGATGCGGATCCCAGTGTCATCGTGGCCACCACCAAGATCTAGAAGATTGAGCCTGAAGATCCATAGGAAGTGGAATGCCTCTTCCACTCACAGATGTAGGTGAAGGGCTCTATGCTGGAGTTCATTGTCAACAAAAAGAGCCAAAAGAACCTCATTTTAGTAGAGGTCATGAAGCAGCTGGGCCTAAAGACTACAACACGTCCACAGTCGTACACCATTAGGTGGCTTCACCAAGTATGAGATCTCTACGTCAACCAACAGTGTCGCCTTCCCTACAACATCAAGCCCTTCACGAATGAGGTACTGTGTGATGTTGCTCCTCTTGAGGTTTGTGATGTATGATTAGGACAACCATACTCGTGGAAGTGACATGCTGTATATGAGTCATGACCTCGCTTTGTGATTATTACTTTGGCCAATAAGTTCTACATGATACCAGAGGTAGCTTTTCCTACACCATCTCTTTAATCACTGCAAAGCAATGCAATAAGATCATTTCCCAGACCAGGAAATTTGTTTTCCTTATGATTTTCCTACAGGGAAAGAAGAAGGTTGTGGCTAGGGCTTCCAAGCAGGGCCCCTCCGCACAGCAGCAGCAAATGGACAAGTTCGTGGAGGAGTACAGGGACATTTTTGCCTCACCTACAGTAGTACCTCTGCACTATCAAGTCATGCACTCCATCAATCTAACCCCAGGTGCGCCGCTGCCCAGTGGACCGATCTATCGACGCTCTATTCAAGAGAACGATGAGATCAAGAGGCAGATTCAGGAACTATTGAAGAAAGGGCACATCAAGCCAAACTCATCACCCTGTGGGAGCCCAATTGCATTGGTACAGAAGAAGGATGGGACCTAGAGACTCTGTATTAAATATCGCGCGCTGAACAAAATCACTTTCCGGAATAGGTACCCAATCCCTCAGATTGATGACCTTCTGGACAAGCTCAAGGGGGCCAAATATCTTAGAAAGATTCACTTGAAGTTAGGTTATCACCACGTGCCTATCAAACCCTCTGATGTGTGGAAGACTAGCTTCAAATCCAAGGAGGGCCTTTTCAAATGGTTGGTCATGCCATTCAGATTAACGAATGGCCCTGCAACCTCCATGAGATTGATGGATGACATCTTCCGACCCTTCACCAGTGCACTCATGGCGGTGTATTTAGATGACATCTTGATCTTTAGCCAAAGTTGGGAAGAGCACCTCCACCATATTCGATAGGTCCTTCAAACCTTGCGACAACACAAGTTGTGTGCTAACTTGGAGAAATGAACTTTTGGCCTGACCCAAGTTAATTATCTGGGGTACATCATTGATGAGAAGGGTGTGCATGTGGACAAAGCAAAGATACAAGTCATTCGGGATTGGCTAGCCCCAACCACTCTAACAGAGCTCCGTAGATTTTTGGGTCTTGCCAATTTCTACCGCGGGTTCGTGTTGGGGTTCTCTCATATCACTTGGCCTTTAAGTCAAGTCACCAAGGGTAGAGCGAAAGCAAAGTTTTTTTGGTCTGAAACCCAACAACAAGAGTTTTTCGAGTTGAAGCATCACCTCTACTCTCCACCAGTGCTCACGTTACCAGACCTGCAACAACCTTTTGAGATTGAGACAACTGCCTTTGAATATGCTATTGGTGCGGTTCTTACTCATCAGGGGCATCCTGTGGCTTATCACAGTGAGACACTTTCAGACACAGTCCGAAATTATCTCACTTACAACAAAGAAATGTATTCCATTGTGCAGTCCTGCCATCAATGGAAGCGTTACATTCTAGGAAAGGAAATGGTCATCCACACAGGCCACCAACCCCTGTAGTTCATACAGACACAAGGGAAGTTGCAGAACGATCTCAATCAGAAATGGTCCACCTACCTGCAACAGTTCCATTTGAACATTAAGTATAAGAAGGGCAGAACCAATAATGTCGCTAATTGCCTTAGCCAACCACCAGTCATGGTGCTGACCACTGTGCTCGACTCCTATGGGCACGAGACTTCAGGGTGGCCGCATCTTTACCAGAGCGATCTAGAATTCAGCAGCACATACCAAACACTCCTAGAAGGGAAGCAAGTTCCAAATTTTCACCTCCAGGATGCATTGTTATGCCACCTAGGACACATCTTTGTTCCTTCAAGCGATCGTGCCAATATGATTTGGGAATTGCACTACAGACGGGTTGCTAGACATTTCGGAGTAGAGAAAACAGTGGAATTATTGCAGAAGTATTTTTATTGGCCAAAACATCGTCAGGATGTTGGGAAGTACATTAGATATTGCACCACCTGCACCATCGCCAAACCAACCATTAAGAAGCAAGGCCTATATACTCCTCTACCCACTCCTAGTCGGCCTTGGGAATCTATCTCCATGGAGTAAATGTCAGGCCTTCCTTCTACTAAGCATGGCAACAATTTTGTTTTCGTGGTCGTCAACAGATTCTCTAAGATGGCCATCATGACCGCCTGCATGAAGAGTATCACAGTAGAGACCATTGCTAAGCTCTTCTTTTATCAAATGTGGGTACACTTTGGGATCCCACAGTCCATTGTCTCAGATTGGGACAATGGATTCCTGAGTGCATTTTGGTCAAGTATCTGGTCAATGCTGGATACAAAAATTACTAAGTCCGCGACTTTCCATCCCCAAATTGATGGCCAAATAGAGGTTGTCAACAAGATGATCATACACATTCTACGCATGTACAACTCAAAGCATCCACGCATGTGGGATGAAATTCTCCCCTATGTCTAGCACAACTACAACAGAGCTCTCCATAGCTCAACGGACTGCAACCCCTTTCAGGTAGGGTTGGGATTTTAGCCATTATGTCCCATTGATGTGGCCATACTATTTGCAGCCACTCAGTGAGGTTTGGCTCACGTCGAGTCCGAAGACATCAGGGCTAACAAATTCATTGAGCACATTCAACACATCCTCCAGCAGGTCCATGATATTGGACAGAGCCAATGCTAAGTACAAGCAGCACCATGATCAGTATCGGGTGCCGCACAAATTCTAGGTGGGCAACAAAGTTTCGCTACATTTGCAGAAACAGAGCCTCGCTAGACCCCATTGCAAGCTTTTCCTGTTTCGATATGGGTCACCCCATCACCAAGGTTGTAGGGGATAATGCCTTTGAGCTCATCATTCCACCATTCATTGGTTTGCACGCAGTGTTCAATGTAGACTACCTTCGGCCATACTTTCCACCATTGTTGGACACATCCGACATTGCAAAACAACTCAAACCAATAGATCTAAACCCAAAATGCATGGAACGGGCGACAACTGATCGGATCATGGACACACAGATCAAGAACACTTGCCAACAGAAGATCCAACTGTATTGGGTTGTCAAAGTTGACCAACTCCTGCACCAAGGCAAGTGGCTCACTAGGGACCAAGTTCAGCAGAAGTTTCCCCATCTCATGAGGCTCTCAACGCAATGGGGACCATTGCTTCCTAAGGGGGGAGGACTTCTCCAAGTGGATATTGGTGGCCACCCTCCTATTCCACTTGGACCCCCAACACTGTCTCTTTCAGCTTTTTAGTTTCCTTAGTTGTAGCATAGTTTACTAGTTTTGGCAGTTTTTCGGGTCCTGAACTTCCAGAGCCGTTTTGAGGCCCTAAACGACGTTTTTTAGGGAAAAAAGAAACATCAAAAAACTCCCAAATGCAATAATTGGTTTGCTTTCAGCCTACTCTTAGAGATCTTCGAAACGAGGTATTATGATAGCCAAACGGAGATCGTATGCCAAAGTTACGACCCCAGGAAATTGATGTACCAATTTATCGAAACGGAGCCCACAATTTTGGCGCTTCATCTCCTAAAGTTAGATTTCCGGATCTTTAAGGTTTTCCATTATTTCTCAATAATAAATAGGCCTTGGAGCCTCATTGTAATATAGTTCATAAGCATGTAGCCGCCACATCTCTTCTCAAAGATAAGCTACCATCGCCCGAGCTAGCTTATTTCCATTCTTTTTATAAGCACAGTTAAGTATTTTTCTATTAATGAAATGAAGTGTTTTTTTGTTGCATCTCTGTATTTATGATTATATCTGTAATTTGTTACGTTCCTGTTTAAGTTCAAATCACCTTTTCTCTCTCTTTTTTGGCCTTTTTGACCCCTTTTCAGCCCTTCCTTAGCCTCTAACCCTATCCCCTAGCCTTTCTAAGCCTTCCTCCCCTCGACGCTAACTCTACAGGGCCTAGAGTTTCCCTCTTTTCCCTAATTTGACCCTTTCCTATTTCTGAATTTTTTTGGGACTAAAGTTTGGTGGGTTTTGCAGGAGAAATTGTTTCAAAATTGAAGTTTTCAGATGGCATAACCTTCAAGAAAATTTTGGCAACTTGGGAAAGTTTTTCTACAAGTCCTTGGGCTTAGGGTTTTCTATCTAAACCCTCATTTTCTCACTAATATTTACTTCATAATAGTGTTATAAGTGCCCTAAAATCACAAGTGAGCTAAAAACTCTAAAAATTTCATAATAAAATTTTGCTATATTTTGGTCACTTGGGCATTGCATAGCTAGCCTAGATCTATTTCTTAGCTTGCTAGAGTATCTCTACATAACTGAATAATCAAATCTGATATTTTCTGAATATCACATCTTGAAAGCCCTTAAAAACTAATTTTTCAGTTTGGCAAGCTTACTCTAAGTTTTTTTTTTTGCATAATTTGGCACTTTTGCAGCATCAATATCTCACTGATTGTTCACTTTCCTTACCACTGTAATAAGTGTTTCAGATATGATATAACAATTATTAACTCATCATAAGTGGGCTAAAATTCACCAATTCAGATTGGCAAGTCATTAGATTACACCTTGGTCATCTTATGATTCATATGTCTAGCAATTTCCTTGTTTTGAAGTAGGATATTTAATGTTGCCCCATATTGCATCTTCATCATTTACTTGGTTCATAGTGGTTTACGTTGTTAAGCTCTAACAATTGCTTGCCTTGTGATAGATTTTGATAGTTTGTTAACTTGGCACTAAAATCACTCACACATCTAAGTTCTAATCAAGTAACGTTGGGCATTTAATTGACATTTTGGCATTGACATAATATCATTGGTAATCTTGTTATAGAATCATCATTATAATATTTTGAGTAATTGTGATTGGCACTCTATTTATGCCAATGTCACTCCATCACACCTCGCTCCAATCGAGACTCATCATTTTGCTACTGTCGTTAAGGGCTCCCATAGTCGTATGCGATCCAAGAGTTTGGGCACCTCAAGGATCCTACCCGTCATGTAGTCCTCTCGACTACAACTCCATGTCGCCCCACCTCTTCTCCAGAGGCACATGAGCACTCATGGCACAATATTCATCCTTGCCTTCCTTGTCAGCTTTCATTGGAGTAGCCTTTGATTCAGAAGCTTCCTCCTTGCCCTTCTTCTGAGGGCACTGAGTGGCATAATTTCCAAGTTCCCCACACTTGAAGCATCTGACCTTGGAAATATCCTTCTTCTTCCGCTTCTGCTTCCCTTGTCATCCCGATGATGCGAGAGTTGCATCCTCCTCCTCCTTCTTGACTCGGGATTTTTCGCTACCCTCAGCCTTGGTCAACCTCCTGATCTCTTGTTGTCAAAGAGTTGCCCACATCTCCTCCCATCTGGGGAGAGTCGCTCTGCCCAAGATACTTTGGACAATGTCTCCCAGTCCTCGGTGACTGCATTTAGGGCAGTCCTGACCATGAACTCATGATCTGGTGTAGACCCCACAGAAGTAAACTGGTCTCTAATCCCTTACAACCTGAGGAGGAAGGGATCGATCTCTTCTCCCTTCTGCATTTGGTACTGTCTCAGTTGATTTTCTAATAGCATCTTCCGTTGGACGGAAGTGCCCTGGTACAAGGTGGTGAGGGCTTCCCACATCTCCCTTATTGTTTCCTTCTTAGCAATGTGTTGTACTACATGATCTTTGACCCCGTCTAGGATCATGCACTTGGCCTTCACCTAGGCCTCCTCGTACTTCTTTAATGGATCAGCGTCGACCAGAACAACAACTACTTTCAAGTCATAGTCCTTGATGCAATGTTTGTCTAGGATTGCTAGGATCCTAGCCTTCTAGATGACAAAATTGGATGCTCCAACCAATCTATCCTGATTCCTCAATCCATGGGCTGCCATCTCTGCTCAACTAATGTAGGATAGGTTCTCTTCTCCCTCTCCTGCTGCTAATCCAACAAGACTTGGATATGGATTTCTTTGGCACAAGAAACCCTCTAAGGAACAGGCTCCTATACACTCCCTCTGAGTCCTGATTTCCTTCACAGAAATCCTCTGGCCAAATGTCGAATCACTCCTCTCCAATCCTCCTTTACTGTTGCAAACCGGATCTAGATTTCTTTCGCTAGAAATCTATAAGGCAGTGATTGCCTCTGCCTCGACTCAGTCTCCACAGAAACTGTTCTGCACCAACAACAACAATGTCCCACCAGCTCCTCAGATCAAATCTACTCTACTCCCCCATCCCTGGAAACTGAAGAATTTGAGCTCCTTTGGCTCTGTGTAATCACTACGTGAGCTAGATCAACTCCTCCTGGCCACTGCGTCACTCCTTCCTGGTCTGGAAGGATGATGTGGCTCTGCATGAGCATGATCTACCCCTCTCTGATTCTGCGATGGCCTAGACAGTTGACGCAGTTATTGCGTGGGATCCTCCTAGCTACTACGTTACCCTCACCTAGCTTAGAATGCTGATGCAGGCACTGCGTGAACCTTTGCGTCACCTCTTTTGCATTGCGTCACTCTCCCTCTGCGTCTCTAGCTCTGGAACAACGTTGTCACTCAGGATAGCTACCTCTTTACAGCAAATTTTCTGGATCTCTCGGTTGGTGTCTTCAGTCTCCTATAATCTTCAATGCTCTGAAACCATGTGAAAATTTCTGATTCTCACTTCAGAAATCCTACTGCAATCACTGTTTTATCATCTCTTAGTTGTTTTTATATTCAACAAGTTATTTAATTATTTAAACAGTGATGAAAACACTATTGTAGAATACACATACATACAAATCATGAACTGAAAATAGAACGAGACAAATACACATGGGACATCGTTATTTTTGGACAAATGTCCCTGGAAAAACCCAATGTGAGAAAACCGGTGCAGTAGCTCTGAGGGTTTTCTATTATTAAGCAGTAGTTCTAAATACAACTCTAGATGCCCTCTCAGCTATCCAGTTACAAAGATAAAAATATACTGGCAAAACCTAAGTGATATTACCTCACTTCACCCGACAAAAATCTCTCCATTCTGGCAACTGGACTGACTGTCCCCGGCTACAACTGCGCTACCCCTTCACAGTAGCTGTGTGGGCCTGCGTGGAGCACATTGGGACACTACATTAGCACTGCACAGCCTCCTCTACCTCTTGGAGATCTAACGTCAGCTTTCTCGACTGATCCTATTGCTCCCCGATTGAATTCTGATTTCTACTGGAGGGTGGCTCCTTTGGCATCTCTCTACCTCTCTCTGTTGTGTATTCAAGGTCCTGGAGAAGATCCTCCAACCTCAACTATCCCTGCCCCTCTACTGCAACAAATCACTTGTTTGATTTTCTTGGTAAACGTTGCCCCAGAAAAATCGAACCGACTAATCTCTCAAGTGTATCTCCAACTAGCCCTTAAGCCTCCTCTTATACTTTTCCTGTTTATGAATCAACGACTGAGATTAAGTCCCTAATAAATGGCTAAGACTAAAATAGACTTGATCCTCATCACTTAGAATTTTCCCGGGAAAATTTTAAGGATGGAAATTTATCTTAAAGTTTAGAAACCTTGGCGAATCCCCTAGTCCATAATACGAAATCTATAAAATATTTGGAGATATTTTGTACAAATATTGAAATTTATAATATTTTTATATAGTCTATGTATAATTTTTTGGCGATTTTTAGGTTAAAATAATTTCATTGTATAAAATTTGGGCGAATCATTTGTACGAAAAAATGGAAATTAGCGAATCTTTGTTTTGGAAAAAGTATAGAAAATTAGCCCATGGGCGAATATTAGCCCCTAAAATTTTCGTTGGAATTTTCTCACCCATATTCTTATTAATACCCATTAATATTTTTATTTTCCTAAGTTTTGACTTAGGAACCTATTGAAAATATTAATTATTTTAATAACTCCTCATCCAGGTAGAATTTCTCCAAACGATTTCTGGGTTCTGGAGATCTCATGTGTTATATCCCCTCCACAACATTTTGGAGCTAGAGCACATCCGATGCTACCCAAAATCAACAAAATCCAACACTACAATTACTTGAGGACAAGCAACATTTGGGAGGGGAGGAATATCATGTCTCCAATTAAAAATTTTGTCAAGGATATTTCCAATTGGTGATTAACATATTATTAGATAAATAAAATTTAGGAGAGATAAGTTGTGGGGATATTAAATGACTTTTTGGAGAAAAGGCTAAGGTTGGGACTTACAAAGTAGAAAAAATGAAGTGAAAATAAGTTGTGGGGGTAATCAAATGGGAAATCGAACCCCCTAGCAGAAAATCGAATCACATGAAGAGGGGAACACAAGGGGGGTCGAATTAGTGGAGCCCACAAGGAAGGTTGAGCAACAATTATAAAGGGAAGGCTAGAGATTCATTTTAATCATTCTATCTTGGCATTTCATTTCTGATCTTGGAAGGTTTCCTTGTGTTGTTGAGCCAAGTCAACCAATGTTGCTTAGCACAGGTATTTCCAAGCGGAAAATCCCAACTCTCTTTCAGTGAACCAAGAGTGTTACCCTAGGAGAGAGATTTGGATTTGATTGGAGATTTCTTTTCCTGAAATTTGTAAGTCATTAAATCTCTGCAAGAAGTGGTACGAATTTTCTAGGACGATGTAGTCACAAAGATAGAGTTTCTTGGAGGTGGAAATTGTCAGGGAGATTTGCTTCAAGAGTTTGCAGGAATTTTTCTTAGAGGGTAACAAGTTTCCTTGAGGAGTTTAGGGGCTGGAAGTCACTGCATCTGTGAAGACCGAAATTTCCTCTCTAGGGCTTGCAT
Organism: Pinus tabuliformis; assembly: GCA_031772625.1. NCBI lineage: Eukaryota > Viridiplantae > Streptophyta > Pinopsida > Pinales > Pinaceae > Pinus > Pinus tabuliformis. The sequence goes on along the minus strand of CM062816.1, from coordinate 243,446,484 downwards.
AGGGGTTTTACTAGGCCTTTTTGTTGAGCATTTGTTGAGTAGCACTTGTGCCAGAAAATAGTTGGAGTTTCACTCTATTATTTTAGAACTTTTTTCTCAAGGGTTGCTCAGTTATTTGGTAGAGGAATTTTGGGTGGAGCAGCTGTAGTTTTTCTCGTGGGATGTGGAATGGGTGAATGCATGTAATTTTGGGTAATTCTAGGAGGTTGGAATTAGCCCAAAATCTTTATGGGTTTTGTTGGTTCATGGTTGGGAGCATTGTCCTAATTTTTCAAAAATATTGGAGCAGATTTTCAGACTTAAATACCAACTTGCCTCCAGCAGCAGCAACAATTTTTTTTTGGGTAGAGTGTACAACAAGTGAGCCTATTTGAGCATGGAGTTTCCATTCTCACCTGGGTTTTTCATGCTTGCTTTACCAAGCCCAGGTGCACTCATTCCACTACATTTTGTACTCTGATTATCATTGGATGTTCATTAAAATAGCTCAACTCTATTGTTTCTTCTCAACAGTGTTCTAAATTTATTGTTCTTGTTGAACACCTAATCTTTGGGATTAGGAATCCTATGTAAATATTGTAAATATAAAAATAAGAGAAGTTGGAATACAAAGAGACATTGGGAGATGAAACCCAATAGTCTCGCTCTCCTTGTATATAGCCTTATTCTATCTTAATGAAAAGGCAACAAGTTATTCGTGGAGTTACTCTTGGCCTGACATGGTATCAGAGCCAGCCCCATTTTTATTAGTTTTTTGCATCGTAACTCCTAGAAATTCTCTACTATACTGTCCCATTGTCCTCTGCCATGTAACTCCTTCTATGACATCTCTATCCTGTTATGTACTGTAATGAGTATATTCAAATAAGTCTTTGAAACCCATTCTCCAATTATTCTTTGCGTTGGTGTTGTGCGTATGGTGCGTTGAACTCCTTATGAAGACAGTCTACGTTGAAGTTTTCTTTTACGGTCGTATTGTATGGTTGATGTATTGTATTTTGCTTTAATTAAATTTTGGGAGCCGATATATGGTGGGAAGCAATGTATGATTTGGTGGTAATGCTTAGTTCAAATCCGAGTCAGCCTTGAAGGAAGGGATTTAATCATCCAACATTTGGGAAGTCGGAGATACCCTTGGTACATCATTCTTGGATAGTGTCATATTGTGAATGTTGCAGTCCTTGGGTGCAAATCCGACGATGCCGTATGTATGTTATTGAGATGCAAACCTGTTACTTGAAACCGAGGTATCAGGACACTAGAGCAAATGTCGTGTACTATTGTGAGTTGAATTTCATTTGCAGTGGTGCAGTCGTTGTTTTGACTGGCATGCATTATGGAGCATTGAATTTGATATGATGTCGTATGATATTTGTTGAATTCCTTTCACCTGGTACGTTGGTCATTCTAGTCATATGTATTGTATGCTAGTGTTGTGTTAAAAAAAATTGCATTGAATGTTGCATTGAAAAGGGCTGTATGGTATTGGATGATACGTTGTGTTTTTCAAGAGGTTTGTATGGTGTTGATTGTTACATAGTATAAAGTGAGTTCTTATGGTATGGCATATATTGAGTTAATTTTTTAAAGTATTGTGAGGGATGTATTATAATATGTTATGTAAACACTATGACATATATATAATATATATTGACCATACAACAGTTCATGCACCCATTTATTTTATCAAGATCATATGTGGCATGTAGTAGGGTATGTGAGCATTATGTCATGAAGGTATATTGAAAGCCTATAATTTTAGTTGAAGATTTTTGAAGACATATTAGTTTTTTTGCAATTATTTTGAGGCCAGATCAAATTTTATGATACATTTACTCATCTCCATAGTGGGAATAGATTTCTCTAGCAAAGAGAACTACCATGAGTGGTCCCATAAGATAAAACACACCCTTATTTTCAATGAGTTGTGGAAAGGGGTTTGTGAAGGGGGAGACAATGCACCTGAAAAGCCTACTTCAGATAAGAAGCTTTCCATCTAGGAAAACAAGAACATTAAGGCCTATGCCTTCATTGCATCATCAGTAAATGAAGAGGTGAGTTGTCATATTTCTCCATTTTCAAATGCCTTTGAATCCTTAAAGAAGTTGAAGGAATTGTATGACTCACACTCTGAACTTGAAGTTGTTCAATTGATTATCAAATTGTTCAATCTTGAGCTGAAAAATGATGACCCTATTGCCTTAGCATCATAAATAATATCCATTATGCATGACATAAAGGTCACCAGTGTTGAAATATATGCACCTCTCATAACTTATGTCAAGGAACTATATCCCACCTATTCACATTATCTTGAGTCATTGCAAACAAGTGGAAAACTTAAGGAGATTACCCTTGACTCCCTTGATAAGAAGTTCGCTAAGAGAAAGAAGGCTTTTGGAAAGAAGACAGTTCCTTAGTCTACTGAAGAAGTTGTGTGCCTTGCACAAAAAGAGAAGAATCATGCACAAGATTCTTCTTGAGGAAAAGGTGGCCAAAGAGGAAGAGGAAGGAATAATTTTAGAGGCAGGCGAGGCAGACAATTCCAAGGAGAAAGGTCTGATCTTCATTGCATATGATGCAATAAACGTGGACATGATTCTTCCACATGTAAGTTGCCTCAGGAAAGAATTGAGCAAGAAATAAAATAAGGAAAAGGTAAAAACCCTGACAAAGGAAAAGGTAAAACACCTGAGTCTGCTCATTATGTTGTGGCACATTGCAACATTGGAGTAACTGAAGACTTATTCAATGCTTCACTTTCTTCATAGAAAGATGCTTGGTTCCTTGATTCAAGACCAACTTGCCACATGAATTTCAGAATAGATTTCTTTGAAGAACTCACTGATAATGTTGATGGAGCAGTATACTTTGCAAACAAGTCAAAACTCAAGCCATCAGGGCTTGGCACCATCAGGTTCAAATTTCCTAGTCTTCCAGAATTTCTTCTGCATGATGTTTTATATCTCCCGAAGCTGAGGAGAAGCTTGTTGTCTTTGATCCATATCCGCCAGCAAGGAAACTACATCCATATATTTGATGGCAATGTTGAGGTCAGAAAAGCATCATACCACTCACTTGTCATGACGGGGATAGAAGTAGAAATACTTTTGAAGTTGCAAGGAACCTCTGCTCATGTACAAAAATTCTCACACAATTCTCACTATGATCAAGCTACATTTCCATCAAGTCTTTTATGGAATGCTAGATTTAGACACTTGAACTATGATAACCTTCATTTGTTGAAGAAAAGTGGTGTTACTAGTTTGCCTGCAATTCCTAGGAAACTTAAGAAATGTGATTATTGTATCTTAGGAAAGCACAACAAGCAGTCTTTTCATGATTCTCATTCCAGAGCACATAGAAAACTTGAACTCATTCATTCTGATTTATATGGCCCAATGCCCGTTACTTCTGAAAATGGTAATAAATATATGAAGAATGTGTTGGGTATATAAATATATTTATTGATGACTACAACAAAATGTGTTTGGTTTATTTATTGAAGAACAAATCTGAAGCTTTTGAAACATTCAAGAACTTTCATGCATGGATTGGAAATGAAGCACAATCTCATATTGGATCTACTCGTACAGATAATGGAAAAGAATATACATCAAATTAATTTGAAAAATATCTTTGCCAACATGGGATCAAACATCAAACAACCATGCCTTATAATCCCCAACAGAAAGGAGTAGCTGAAAGAATGAATAGGATAGTCTTAAATATGGTACGTTCCATGATGTTTTTAAAGAATGTTAATCTGATGTTTTGGACTGATGCAGTTCTATGTGTCGTGTATATATAGAACATGTGTCCATCTAATGCTATCAAAAATAATAATCCCTATGAAATTTGGTATGGCCACATTCCTTCGGTGAGGCATCTTAGGGTTTTTGGTTCCACCTGTTATGCCTTGATACCCAAGGAATACAAAAACAAACTCGGTGCAAGGAGTCGCAAATGTATCTTATTAGGGTACTCAAATACCTCCAAAGCATACCGTCTCTATGATGAACTGAATAAGAAGTTTATAATATCTAGAGATGTGATCTTTCTTGAATCTTCCAAGATTGACAATGTTGCTGAGTGGCAAATAGATCGCTTGGATAGATTCGGACATGCAAAGTCTTTTCAAGAGTTTGATAATGATATTTCACATCTTGAAGGGGGGATCCCTATACTGGATCAATCTATGGAATATTATTTTGAAGCACTCTCTCCCCCGCATGAAGCTCTAGCCACTGATGATACTTTGAGTGATGTGATTGACAAAATTGGGATACTAAATCTTGATTCAGCCCCAACTCAGTCAACTGAATAGCCTGGGCCATCCCAGAAAGCTCTTCCAAAATGGTTGACAAAAACTCTTGAAAGTGTTCATCCTGATGAGGTTGGAAAGACAGGAACAAGAATCTCAACCAGACAAAATGGAGGTGATGTAGACAATCCTGATTCACCAATTGATATGGATGTTTCATATGATTGTGAACTAAATTTTTCTACAGTTTTTAACCAACTTCCTTTACAGAAGCCACTTCTCACTAGTTGGCATTATGATACATATGTTGTACTTGATGGCAACCCACTCATCTTAGATAATAAATTATAGTGTAGAGAAAAGTTCACGCACTTATATGCAGAGAAAAGTTTCTTTCATGTAGAGAAAAGTTCACGTACTTTTATGCAGAGAAAAGTTTATTTCATGTAGAGAAAAGTTCACGCACTTTTATGCAGAGAAAAGTTTATTTCATGTAGAGAAAAAGTTCACGCACTTTCATGCAAGGAAAAGCGCGTATATGTTGGAGAACTTACCTTTGGTCCATGGTAGTTAGTCCTTGGTATTTGAACCTATGAGGAAAAGCGTGTATATGTTGGAGAACTTACCTTTGGTCCATGGTAGTTAGTCCTTGGTATTTGAACCTATGAGGAAAAGTGCGTATATCTTGGAGAACTTACCTTTGGTCCATGGTAGTTAGTCTTTGGTATTTGAACCTATGGTTTTGGACCATGGTACGCACTTTCATGCAAGGAAAAGCGCGTATATGTTGGAGAACTTACCTTTGGTCCATGGTAGTTAGTCCTTAGTATTTGAACCTATGGTTTTGGACCATGGTACCTCGTCAAAAGTGTTGATCTCACGCAATTTCATGGTTGGTTCATGGTATTAGTCCGACAGTTTTTGATCCTATGGTTTTGGCCCGTGGTATTGCATCCAAAAGTGTTGATCTCACTTACTTTCATGGTTGGTTCATGGTATTAGTCCAACAGTTTTTCGATCCTATGGTTTTGGCCCGTGGTATTGTGAAAGGCCTAAGACTATAAAAGAGGAAGGAGATCATTTGGCAAAGCATCTTCTGAATTATCGAATATATGATAAAGTGCTAGATCTGGAATATTGTGATTGGGTTTTGGTGCAGATCTGGATCTGAATGAAGAAGGAACCTGAGCGTAAGGAGAAGGATAAGTTCTATTGATGGGTCAAAATCTTAAGGCTGGAATAGTGGTATCTCTATATGATTTTGATCTGTGATGTGGCATACGCTTGATCTATAAATCTAATAATCTGGGTCTGAATTATTGATTCATGTTTTATTTTGCACATGTTATGATATGGGTATGTCTGATGTAACAACTGCAAAGTTATAAGGAAATATTTGCAGATCTGTATGCGGGTTGGCTTTGGTGAAATCAGACATTGATGATGCAAGTGTAGTTGATAGGTTTTTGATGTTCTTGGATCCAGTTTGAAAATTTATGAAAAGTGGTCCTTGAAAGAAAAGAAGTAGGGGGTTGTAGCTCCCTTCCAGGAGAGACTGGAAAACGAGAGAGAGTTGTAGCTCTCTGCAGGTTGCAGCCTGCGTACTGGTAAAGGACTGCACCAGTACAAAACCATTGTAAAAGGAGTTTCTAATTTGAAAGAAGATAGAGACATATTGCAGAAGGTGGTTTTCACCCACATTGGGTTTCCACCTTACATCTTGTGTTCTTTGGTGTGACTATCTGTTTTCTTTGTTTTATGGTACTGACATGCAAAAATAATTCAAAGAATAAATAAGGAAGATTTATTAAAAGAACTTGATAATACTGATTCACCCCCCCTCTCAATATTATTTCCAACAATTGGTATTAGAGCAGGTCCTTCAGAGAAGCTTGATCGCTTGAAGGAAGATCATTCATCATGAGCAACTACGAGAGGGAAGCATCAATCAGGCCACCAATTTTTGATGGGACAAACTTCAATTATTGGAAGGTAAGAGTTACTGCCTATCTTCAATCTCTTGGTACAGAAGTTTGGAATATCATAGATACAGGCTACACTTTTCCTTCAGCTACTCCTACAGATACAGCCGAAAAGAAGAAATATGAAACAAATGCTAAAGCAGTCAATACTCTGTTGGGATGCTTATCTCAAATAGAATTCGTGCAGGTTATGCAATATAAATCCGCAAAAGAAATATGGGACAAGATTGTCTTGAGCTACGAAGGAGATGAACAGGTAAAGCGTGCTAAACTTCAAACCCTTAGGATTCAGTATGAGAATCTCAGAATGTATAATGATGAAATTGTGGCTAACTATTTCCTTCGGGTAGATGAGATTGTTAATTGCATGAAAAACTTGGGTGAAGAAATAAAAGAGGCTATTGTGGTTGAAAAAGTTCTAAGATCATTGTCCCCCAAGTTTGAATCTAAAGTGTCTGCAATAGAAGAAAAGGAAAATCTACGAATTCTTACTATGTCTCAGCTACACGGAATTCTAACTGCTTATGAAATGAGAAAGGGAGGTCCATCAGACAGAAGAGAAGCTGCTTTCAAGGCTTCAGGCAAAGGAGACTATTATGAAGCAAGTCACGTGCCAGAAGAAGAAGAAGAAGAATCAAATTTTGTCAGAAATCTTCAAAGGGGAACTGGAAGGTTCAGAGGTAAGTTACCTTTTAAATGCTTTGCTTGTGGAAGAGTAGGTCATTATGCTGTAAAATGTCCTCATAAGGATAAAGGAAAGGAACCTGCTAGATGGAACAAGAAACAGATTGCAAATAAGAAAAGCTACTACACTCATGAAGATAGTGATGGTCTATCAAATAGTGACGAAGATGAACGAGGTAATGACTATAAACTCTTAATGGCATTTGAAGATGATGATTACATGGATGCTATAGATGTCGATAGCTTTTGTGAAGAAATTTCTAGACTCAAGACATGTATAGAAGAAAAGAATAGGATCATTGATACTCTACAACTTCAAATTGATGAAAAAGAAAAATATCTTGAAAAGTTAGAAGGCGAAATTGTTGGTCTTAGAAAAGAGATTGAGAAAACAAAGGCTATTAATCTTAAGTTTTTCAAAGGATCTGAAACTCTGGATGAGATCATCAATGTACAACGCTCTCCTCTAAACAAGACAGGTCTGGGCTATAATGGAGAAACTTCTCGAGCATCCACCTCAAAGAGTTATCTTGATGCAGCAAGAAGGAATGAGCAAAAGCACAATGGAGATCACCAAGTAAAGCAGGGACCAATTACAAACAAAGACTATCAGGCAAATCAGGGGCAATCTGTCTTAAGGATGAACAAAAGCTACAACCAGCCACAGGTAAAATCCTCTCAATTTGCTTCAAGAATGAATGACAATAGAAATTACAATCGTTTGGCCGGAAGATTTGATAACCGCAGAAATTTCTTCAATGGACAATGCTTTTCTTGCCATAACTTTGGTCACAAAGCAGCTCAATGTGTTGCATATAAAACGATCATGACTAGAGAAGCTCAAAAACAAAGAAGTATGACCAGGATTACAAAAAGGACCTATAACAACTTTTCGGTTCTTGAAAATGAAGTTGAATGTTCTATTTGCAATAACTTTGGTCATGAAGATTCTGAATGCAGGAGCTGGTTTCAGCAGACAAAGGAACAAGCCTCAAGCACCAAAACATGGAGAATAAAGGAACCACAAACAGAAAGATGTGGGATAGCATTTTATGCAGAGGGATAGGAAAATCTATGGTACATTGACAGTGGATGTTCGAAGCATATGACAGGTGATAAAGAAAAACTTGAATCATATTCTGCTCTAGAAAAAGGAAAGAAAGTTTCTTTTGGAAATGATACTCCTGCAACTATAAAAGGAAAAGGCACTGCTCAGTTAAAAGAAAAGGTCAAAGCTGGAAATGTTTTGTATGTTGATGGATTGAAACATAATCTTCTAAGTGTCAGCCAGATGTGTGATCAAAGAACCTAGGTGATATTCAGATCAAATGGATGTCTTGTTCGTGATCTTGATACAGGTAAAACAGTGATCAAAGGTAAAATAACTCCAAATAATCTATACATATTTGAAGAAGGACAACAACAATGCTATCTGAGCAAGGATGATGAGCACTGGTTATGGCACCGGAGGTTGGGGCATCTAAGCTTTTCACAAATAAGGAAAGCATGCAAATATCAGGCAGTTCATGGTCTTCCAGATATCAAAGTTCCAGATAACACCATATGCAAATCATGTCAGTTTGGAAAGCAAACTAGAACTACCTTTCTGGAAAAGGAAGGATCAGCTAGCATGCCTCTTGAGCTAGTACATACAGATACATGTGGTCCATTCAGGAAAAGGACACCTCGAGGAGAAGAATACTTGATACTATTCATTGACGATTTCTCCAGGTTTGTCTGGTTAGGACTTATGAAGCACAAAGATGAAGCATTTGAAAAATTCAAATCCTTTAAAGCCTTGGTTGAAAATGAATCAGGATACAAAATTAAGTGTCTTAGATCCGACAGAGGTGGGGAGTTTACCTCAAATGAATTTTTCGATTTCTATGGAGAACATGGGATAAGAAGAGAATTCTCTACAGCTAGAACTCCTTAGCAAAATGGAGTGGTGGAAAGAATGAACAGAACTGTCCAACAAATGGCTCGTGCTATGCTTGATGAATCTGGAACTCCCGCAACTTTTTGGGGTGAAGCAGTACATGTTGCGGTTATTATTCTCAACAAAACAAATGTCCGAGTGAACAGCACTCAAACCCCTCATGAGCTCTGGTATGGTGAGACTCCTTCGGTAAAGCACTTCAAAATCTTTGGGAGCAAATGCTATATTAAGAATACTGATGAGCAACTTGGCAAACTTGAACCTAGAGCAGATGAAGGCATCCTTCTTGGTTATTCTCCACACAGCAAAGCATACAAGTGCTATAATAAAAGACTTGGAAGAATTGTTGACAGCATTGATGTAGTGGTTGATGAGAAGGGATACATTCCTAGGCAAGTAAATCATGAAGATATCGAAGAAGATGAAGGCCATCCTCAAAGACAGAATGATGAAGAAGAAGAACCAGAGGAGCAAATAAGGATAGAAGAGAAGACTCCATCCAGATATGTTCAGAAGAATCATCCAGAATCTCAGATTTTGGGACAGAAAGAAGCAGGTGTACAAACAAGAAGAACAATTGCAGAAGCTTCAATCTATTTGGCATTACTCTCTTCCACTGAACCACAAAATGTGAAAGAGGCATGCAAAGATGAATGTTGGGTCAAAGCAATGGATGAAGAACTTGAGCAGATCGAAAAGAACAACACTTGGGAGCTGGTTCCTAGACCAAAGGATAAGAATGTTATAGGAACAAAATGGGTCTTCAAAAATAAATTGAATGAAAATGGAGAAGTAATTAGAAACAAGGCCAGACTTGTTTGTAAAGGGTATGCGCAGCAAGAAGGAATAGATTTTGAAGAAACTTTTGCTCCTGTTGCAAGACTTGAGGCCATCTGAATGTTCCTTGCTCTCTCAAGCTTTCAAAACTTCAAATGTATTTCAAATGGACGTGAAATCAACCTTTTTGAATGGAGACTTGGAAGAAGAAGTATACATTGAGCAGCCAGATGGTTTCATTCTTGGAAATGATCCAAATCTTGTATGCAGATTGAAAAAGGCTCTCTATGGCCTCAAACAAGCTCTAAGGGCTTGGTACTATCGTTTGGACAAATATCTTCATCAACAAGGTTTTTCAAAAGGATCAGCAGACAGCAATCTTTATATAAAAGTTGAAAATGACAAATTGCTGATACTTGTTGTGTATGTAGATGACATTATCTTTGGCAGCAATGAAGAAGCTATGAGTCAAAGCTTTGCCTTGGTGATGCAGAAAGAATTCGAAATGTCCTTGCTAGGAGAACTGACATATTTTCTTGGTTTGCAAATCCAACAAAATGAAGGAGGGATCTTCTTGTCTCAAACCAAGTATCTCAAGCAGATTTTGAAGAAATATGGTATGGAAGAAGCAAAACCAGTATGTACACCCATGGTCACAGGATGTAACCTCAGTGCAAATGATGAATCAGTAGCAATGCATCAACCAACTTACAGATCTATGATTGGAAGTCTACTTTATTTGACAGGTACCCGACCAGACATCATGCATGCAGTGGGAATAGTTGGAAGATTTCAGGCAAATCCAAAGGAAACTCATCTTCAGGCAGTAAAGAGAATCTTCAAATATCATCAAGGGACTCAAAACTATGGCTTATGGTATCCTAGAGATACAGATCTCACACTTCATGCTTATACAGATGCAAATTGGGCCGGAAGCGTGGATGACAGGAAAAGCACAAGTGGTGGTGCATTCTTTATGGGTTCCAGATTAGTATCTTGGTTCAGCAAGAAACAGAGTTCGATTGCCTTGTCTACAGCTGAAGCAGAATATGTTGCTGCTGCATCTTGCTGCACTCAACTCCTTTGGATGATGCAGACCTTGCAGGATTTTCAAATCACTTGTACACCACCCATCTCCATCTTATGTGATAATACAAGTGCAATCAGCATTTCAAAGAACCCAGTCATGCATTCAAAAACCAAGCACATACCAATCAAGTATCACTTTCTCCAGGAACAAGTGCTTGAAAAAAAGGTCAAGTTGGAGTATGTTCCTTCTAAGGAACAGGTTGCTGATATACTCACCAAACCATTGCCTAGGGAGACCTTTGAATACCTCAGGCAAAAGCTGGGGGTTGTTGATGCATCATCTTGTTGTTGAATCTCTTCTGATTGTTGGTTGTACGCAAGGTTCATCTGAAGTATATGCATACATGTGCTGGGTTGCGGATTGGTCAAAGATCGAATGGCACAGGTTCAGGGGGAGCATATCATGCATTGTTGGCATTATGGAGGAAGTACAGAAGGAGATCATGGATGTTGGTTTGAATATTGCTGCAATACGTCTCTATCTCTTTCATGGTCATGGATTATGGTTCTTCTTTGCAGATCTGGTTTATAGTTAGGGGGAGCATGTTCTTAGGGGGAGCATAACCCTTTTGCCCTTGATGTCAAAGGGGGAGAGTGATTGGTTGTTGTTGCCATCAAGTCCAAAGGGGGAGATTGTTGGCATTATGATACATATGTTGTACTTGATGGCAACCCACTCATCTCAGATAATAAATTATAGTGTAGAGAAAAGTTCACGCACTTATATGCAGAGAAAAGTTTATTTCATGTAGAGAAAAGTTCACGTACTTTTATGCAGAGAAAAGTTTATTTCATGTAGAGAAAAGTTCACGCACTTTTATGCAGAGAAAAGTTTATTTCATGTAGAGAAAAAGTTCACGCACTTTCATGCAAGGAAAAGCGCGTATATGTTGGAGAACTTACCTTTGGTCCATGGTAGTTAGTCCTTGGTATTTGAACCTATGAGGAAAAGCGTGTATATGTTGGAGAACTTACCTTTGGTCCATGGTAGTTAGTCCTTGGTATTTGAACCTATGAGGAAAAGCGCGTATATGTTGGAGAATTTACCTTTGGTCCATGGTAGTTAGCCCTTGGTATTTGAACCTATGGTTTTGGACCATGGTACGCACTTTCATGCAAGGAAAAGCGCGTATATGTTGGAGAACTTACCTTTGGTCCATGGTAGTTAGTCCTTGGTATTTGAACCTATGGTTTTGGACCATGGTACCTCGTCAAAAGTGTTGATCTCACGCAATTTCATGGTTGGTTCATGGTATTAGTCCGACAATTTTTGATCCTATGGTTTTGGCCCGTGGTATTGCATCCAAAAGTGTTGATCTCACGTACTTTCATGGTTGGTTCATGGTATTAGTCCAACAGTTTTTCGATCCTATGGTTTTGGCCCATGGTATTGTGAAAGGCCTAAGACTATAAAAGAGGAAGGAGATCATTTGGCAAAGCATCTTCTGAATTATCGAATATCTGATAAAGTGCTAGATCTGGAATATTGTGATTGGGTTTTGGTGCAGATCTGGATCTGAATGAAGAAGGAACCTGAGCGTAAGGAGAAGGATAAGTTCTATTGATGGGTCAAAATCTTAAGGCTGGAAGTGGTATCTCTATATGATTTTGATCTGTGATATGTGGCATACGCTTGATCTATAAATCTAATAATCTGGGTCTGAATTATTGATGCATGTTTTATTTTGCACATGTTATGATCTGGGTATGTCTGATGTAACAACTGCAAAGTTATAAGGAAATATTTGCAGATCTGTATGCGGGTTGGCTTTGGTGAAATCAGAGATTGATGATGCAAGTGTAGTTGATGGGTTTTTGATGTTCTTGGATCCAGTTTGAAAATTTATGAAAAGTGGTCCTTGAAAGAAAAGAAGTAGGGGGTTGTAGCTCCCTTCCAGGAGAGACTGGAAAACGAGAGAGAGTTGTAGCTCTCTGCAGGTTGCAGCCTGCGTACTAGTAAAGGACTGCACCAGTACAAAACCATTGTAAAAGGAGTTTCTAATTTGAAAGAAGATAGAGACATATTGCAGCAGGTGGTTTTCACCCACATTGGGTTTCCACCTTACATCTTTTGTTCTTTGGTGTGACTATCTGTTTTCTTTGTTTTATGGTACTGACATGCAAAAATAATTCAAAGAATAAATAAGGAAGATTTATTAAAAGAACTTGATAATACTGATTCACCCCCCCTCTCAGTATTATTTCCAACATGAAGCAAACCAATATGCCACAAGTGGGTCTTCAAAAGAAAGTATAAAGTAGATGGCTCACTTGAAAAGCACAAAGCCAGGCTTATAGAAAAAGGTTTTGCACAAAAGGAAGGGGTCAACTATGAGGATACTTTTTCCCCCACAACAACATGGGATACCATCCAGACACTCTTTGCCTTGGTAGCTCAGAATGGTTGGAAAGTCCATCAAATGGATGTAAAAATTGCTTTCTTCAATGGAGATATGAAAGAAAAAAAAATGTCCCAACCAGAAAGATTTGTTGTGAAGGGCCAGTAACACAAAGTATGCAAGCTTGTAAAATCCTTGTATGGCCTCAATAAAGCACTGCGAGCCTGGTACGAGAAATTAACTAAGCATCTTCTAAAACTCAATTTCAAACATTATGATCTTGATGATGCAACTTTGTTTGTCAAGAAAGTTGGCAAAACATTTGTATACCTTGTGGTGTATGTAGGCGATCTTATGATGACAGGGAATGATGAGAGATACATTGTATCCATAAAGAAAGAACTGAGGACAGGTTTTGAAATGACAGATTTGGGCTATGCTCACTATTATCTTAGTATTGAAGTAACTCAACATTCGAAGTTTATATTCCTCTCTCAGAAGAAGTACATTGGAGATCTGTTGAACAAGTTTGGCATGGATGAGTGCAATCCTTTGACTACTCCAATGGAACAAAAGTTAAAAGTCACATCCACTGAACGAAAATAATTTGAGGATGCAACGAAGTATAGATAGCTCGGCGGAAGTCTCAACTACCTAAATTCTACCTGAGAGACATTTCATTTGCTATTGGAATCCTCTCCACGTTTATGCAAAAGCCTTGTGAGGGTCACTGGTCTGCTGCAAAAAGAGTTCTAAAGTAGTCGAAGGGATATCAAGACTTTGGACTCAAGTATACATGTGGATGACTTCAGCTTGACTGGATTCTCTGATTCAAATTTCGATGGAGATAAAGAAACTGGAGTATCTAATTCAGGATATGTTATGAGTCTCAAATCAGGATATGTCTCCTGGAGGTCACGCAAACAATCAGTTCCAACAGATTCCACAACTTAAGCAAAATATGTGGCAGCAGCTGAAGCAACAAAGGAAATTGTGTGGCTCAAGAAAATTTTGGAAGATTTGCAGGAGATACATGTAAATTAAACTCCTCTTTTGACTTACAACACTTATGCAAAAAAGTTGGCTAAGAACCAGTTAACCACCACCTTGTGGGTGATATCCCCAGGAGAAATGTTTCTCCATGATGAGCCTCAGCCGGTAGCCAGCAACTCCTTGATGCCTCCTACTAGATCATTGTGTGATTTCTCCACCACCTGAGCCATCCATGTGGTCCCTCACCCACCTGTATTGATTGTACATTTGAAGGTGGGCCTCCCAAATCTAAAGTTATGTCTTGTCATTTGGTAATTGAGTATTGAGTTTACCTATCATGGAAAATTCTAGGTATAGATTGATGGGGGGATTTGGCGGAAAGAATAGGCTTAGTTTTCCTCCTGTCCCCTTGATCTCTTTTGGTTGTTACCCTTGGATCTTAAGTCTCATGGGATCTACTTTATTGACCATTTGGTTCAAGGGTGGTACTACTTGAGAAACCCTGATTTTGGGTGTGTGGTCCCGCTCCTTTATCTGCCCATATCACTCCCTTTCCACTCACTATTCCCCCATTCATCTTTTCTCCCACCTAGGTCCACATTCCCATTCTGGATCCACATAGGGCCAACCTCCCTATCCCCTTGCCCCCACCTTGGGTTAAGCCTAGAATGATGCCCCAGAGGTTGAAGCAACTAAAAAAATAAGAAAAGGCATCATTGGACACTTTTAACAGGAAATTGTACCACAAAATGCAAAAGATGGTCGGGACTAAAATAATTAGCAAGTGGGAAAAAGCCAACACATGAGCTCTACCCCATCCATGGCCATCACCCTAGTTCCATAGGCCCTAGATGAGCCTCCTCTATCATTTAGGAACCCATGATTGTCCCAACCCCTAGAGGGCAATGAATCAACATGCCACAAAAGGATTAATCACTGCTATATTATACACGTCATGCTCTTGTCCTTTGAGCCCCGAGCAGTTAATGAAAGAAAATTCATAAAAGGCAAAAGGCATATAAATAAGGGTGGAAAAATCAAGGCCGAAGCACCTCATGTACCACGATAGCTCCCTCATATACATTATATACCTAGGTGTGGACTTGCCCTTATCTAGCTACCCCTATGCCCCATTATGTGGCCCAAGGCTGCCCCTATCATTCCCTATTCCATATCACCTATTTGTCACTTGCCACCCCCATTAAAATGGCGTACCTTGGACATAGTATCCCCTTTAAGGGTTGAAATCACCAAATAAGGTACTTGGCTAACCCCCTTTGGAGTTTGGAGATACTAGCACATGCCAAAGCCCACTATGGAAGGGCATGCCATTATGAAGTGCCCATTTTGTTATCCATGGTTTGTAAGCCCCTTTACCCGATTATTCTATTGACTAATTGTACTAGACGCCTAGGGGACACATTGGATCTTATGCAGTATTTTAGGTGGTTTCCATTTGGGTTTGGCTTCCCTATATGGGATCCTGACCCCCAGAGGTCCACATTGTGGCATATAGGGTATGCATAGAGAGCAATGGACCTCCACAGTAGCAAACAATACTCCACATATCTTCATGGATGTTGAGAGACTACTAGCAATCCACTTTTGGGACGATGGTGACATGATCGGTACACTATACCCAGCAGACCCCCAAAGGAGCCCCACACTCTTGGCAAGTGTCCCAGCACTTGTACGATGTCATGGAAGCATTCATTCCACCACCTAGACCATTGCAGAGGATCTACAAACATCTCTAATTCATATGGAGACCCATGGGGGCATTGATGTGCCCTTAGACCCACTAAGAGCACCATAGGTCTACTACTTGGAGAACAAGGGGCCACCCCTTTGTCCATCATATTCCAAGGAATTTATTCCTCAAAATAGCATGACATGATGTTATCAAGCCTTTGGAGGGCCCTACGACATGCATACATCATTATTTGGCCCCTTCTGAGCCTTGTTTTTTACATGAGCTAGTATGGTGGGCTTGTCACCATTAGGAGTTATTATTTGCACATTATTTTATCTTTAGGGGCCCATAGGCTAATTCTAACTCCTTAGGAGGCTATATATTGATGTTATATACATTCATTTGTATCATCACTTGACTTGGGATCTCTCTAGTCTTAGAGAATTTTCGCACTTTTTCCTTGGAGGATATTTTTGGAGATGGTTGAATTTTGATGTATGGATTTGGGCTATTTCTCTTGTCTTGGAGCTTTTTTATGCAATCGAATTGCTGGTTGGATATACTCTATAATGTTGTAAGTTCTTTTTAATGTTGTTATTCTTGTTCCTTCATACTGCTAAAATTAGGGCTAGTTGTTGCATTATTGTAATGTGGAATTGAGCAATGTTTTAGTTATTAAATGTATGGGCCAATGTTCTATGAATGAAAAGTCCTAGATATTATTTATCTCAAAAATCTTGCATCATTTTCTTTAAGTATAAATGCTTGAAAGTCGTTTTTCTTTTCTTACTATCTACATTAGATGAAGTTGACTTTCTGGGCCTCCTTGATCAAGAATCCAAGTTCTTACTCATTACCATCCTTGACTCCATATCCCCAAGTGAATTAGGCACTGGTTCCATAAAAAGGGTGATCACATTAACCTTCTTTTCACCATTTTTCCCCTTTTTCCCGAGTCTAGCCCTAATGGGTCACCTAGGGCATCAATTTCCCGGCAATTGGCCCAAGGAAAAATTTTGATCTTCTCTAGGCTATTGTGCTAGTGGGTACCCTCCCTCTCCTCCAAATTTGAGGCCACTCTGATGATGGAATCTCTAGGAATCACAAGCCCTAGCTCTAGGACTGAATTTTGCCTAGGTATCCCCAAGCCTAGACACTAATAGGATCAATTCAACCTTATGAAGTAAATATTATTGTTTGGTCCTTTCCCCTCACCTTGTCTAGGATAGGAAAATCATTGGTTTCTATATTCCACCCATGAACCTAGGCTGGGTCAACTTGGCTCTGTGTGGTCCCACTTCTCAATAAATACAATTTTTCAAAGACCATTTGGGAGTCCAAGTTTCCAAGGATTATAAGGATCGAGAAACTCCTTTTTAAGCCTATTATTTTTCCCTTGACCCATCAATCCTCAACCTTTACCCCTGGTGGACCGATTCCCTTGCTTAAAGAGCAAGGTCCATCCTTGGGAAATGGTTTTCAGGGTCACTTCTCACCTATCCATTGACATCTACTTTATAAAGTGATCCCTACACCACCCAAATTCCCCCCATCGGTGAAAGTTTGTAAAGAGCATGGAGACTTAGTTGTGGTGACAGTGGGCTAAGCCTCCACCATTGCCCATGACCCAATAATTTCCCTCTTAGGAACCCCCTTTAGGTCCCCTACTAGTTTGAGTGGTAATATTTCCAGCGCCCTTGTCGGGGAGGAAGTAGGTTTACCTCCCTAGTGAATCATTGAGGAATTAATTCATTAACGACATTTCCCAACGTTTGTCTGGTGACTCCATGATCTCCATCTTAGGATGGAAAAGCATGAGACATTTACCTATCATCGTAGACAAAAACATGAGTCCAGTGTCTCTTTCTATGATAGGAAGTGCAAGAACCTAACACTCAAGCATAAAATATTCACACCTCTCAACTTTTCAAAGGAAAATGGGGCTCTATTCACCCCCCTTCCAGAGGATGATGACATACCTACATTTAGTGGAGAAGAAGATCCTCAGGAACACCTTCTAAGAGTTGAGGGCCTCACCTGTGGAGAACCTTACAATGAGTTCAACCACACAACTGCCTTTGCCTCAAGCCTGATAGGAAAGGCCTGTGAATGGTATTTTTCCCTCCCTGAAAAATCCATATCTTCTTGGGAGGAGTTGATTGAAACATTTGAAAAAAGATGGTGCAGTGAAAAGGATGTGGTTCAATTATATAAGGGATTCTTGTCTATCGAAAGAAGGAGCAATGAGTTCGTTGTCAAATTCAATCACAGGTTTAATTCTGTCATACATGCCTCCCATGTAACTTGATCCCTCCAAAAGAAATAACCTTGGCAGTATACTTGAATTCCTTCACAGGAAAGTTAGCTTTTGACACACAAAACAAGCAACCTAACAGCCTTTTCCAAGCCCAAAACATCATATTTGACCTTGATCAATCTATGAGGCAAACATCCATCAACATGCTTCAGGTCGAAGAAGATAGTTCATTCGATGATGAAGATCTCCCCCCAATGAGGAAGATGCTATGCCCCAACCTTCTCCCAAAGTAGAAGAGAAACCCCCTGACCCTATTTTTTTAAGATCCTGCTAAGGATAACCTTGGATCTAAGCAACCTGTTTTACATCACCTTTGGATTGAATGGATTTACCTTAAGGAATTGTATTCTAAATTTTGGTAGCCCCATCAATATCATGTCTTTAAGCGTTATGAAAAAATTGGGACTCAAGCTTTCAAGGAAATGTTTCTCCAAAATGATTTTGAACTCTGACAAGCTGAAGGTGTGTGGGATCATGGAAGGAGTAAATACATTCCTTCATACATATCCGGAAACGATATTTTCAATCAATATAGTTGTGGTAGGAACCCCCCAACATGGGGAATGATCATGTCCCAGAAATTGATCAAGGATCTCAATCTATCCATGAATGAAGATGGCTCTGTCATTTATCTCCCATGGAGAGAAAACTCTTATGCATTGGTTCTTTGCCCCTATGATAGCCTCATCTCAAGAAGATGAAAGTCACATAAAGGAAGAGAGTGATAGCATTGGAGAATGGAGGCTTTTCAAAAATGAACACGTTTTTACCCCTCCACATCCGGGATTATGGGTAATGTACTTTGATGGGGCACATTCCAAATCAGGGGCAGGGGTTGGCATTGTGATCATTTCCCCTTACGAAGAATACCTTTTGTTTTCATTGAGACTCCAATTCACTTGCACCAATAACATTGCCGAGTATGAGGCCCTCTTATTAGGTCTGGAAGCGGTCAAGTCTAGAGGGATTAAAAAATAATTGTAATAGGGGATTCGGATCTAGTAGTATCACAACTTAGGGGAACCTTTGACACAAAGGATGAGAAATTGAAATCCTACAAAGAAAGAATCACTCACATGCTTAAAGGGTTCGATGATATATCTCTATGGGAATTTGATAGATCTTTCAACGATGTGGCTAACACCTTGGTCATGGCCGCTTCTACCTCCACAATTATCCCTCATGATGTTGTAAGGAAAGGGAGATGCATCGTTGATACAATTCATAGACCTTCCATCCCTGACTATGAGGAACACTCACCTGTGTTTGAAGATGACCAAGACATAAATAACTTCCTACATGATCATGAAATATCTCGCCCAAAAGAAAATGATCTCATCAATGAGCAACACTTTGATAGAAACGATTATAATATTACTAATAGTAGCCAAGAAAATCCTGACATGTTTTATCTAAAACTAGGATCTATGACCTCTCCCCAAATCATCAAGATTGGGAAAAACCTCTCTATAAGGGAAAGGGATGAGCTCGAAAATTTGCTAAGGGAGTTTAAAGATGTCTTTGCCTGGTCATATGGTAACTTAAAAGCATATATCCCTTAGATTATCCATCACACAATTCCTCTCAAATAGGAGGTTAAACCTCTGAGGCAAAAACTAAGGAGGATGAATCCCAAACTTGCCCCTCTCATCAAGGAATAGCATCAAAAAATGGTGGATGTAGGGATCATTGCCCCTATTAGGCATTCATCATGGATCTCCAACCCGGTAATCACTCGAAAAAATACTCGTAATATCATGATGTGCATTGACTTTATGGACCTTAATCGTGGATGCGTAAAAGACAACTACCCTTTCCTAACATGGAAAACCTATTACAAAGAATAACACGGTCTCAAATGATGTCATTTTTGGACGGCTTCTTTGGATACAACCAAGTCATTTTCAAAGCAGAGGACCGCTTGAAAACCGCTTTTACTACACCATGGGGAACATACATGTACCTTAGGATGCGCTTTGCTCTCCTGAATGTTGGATCTACCTTTCAAAGGGCCATGGATTTCGCCTTTAGGGATCTCATCGGGAATATCATGGAGATCTACCAAGATCATTTGACCGTAGCCTCTAAAGAAAGAAAATACCATTCCAAGCATCTGAGAAAGGTGTTTGAGAAGTGCAGACAATACAACATCTCTCTTAACCCTAAGAAATCAATCTTTGGTGTGGACAAGGGAATATTTCTAGGACATGTGGTTTCCAAATATGGGATTAGCATTGACCCAAAAGAATCCAAGCTATTAGCAATATCCCTTATCCCAAAAATCAAGATGCTTTGAGATCATTCTTCGGCAAAATCAATTTCGTAAGAAGATTCATACCAAACTTTGTTGAAATTATAAAACCCATGAGTAACCTCTTGAAGAAAAACACCCCGTACATATGGGACTCCACAACAGATGAAGACTTTGAGGAAATAAAGAAAATAATTGCTTCAGCCCCCTTCCTTGTTATCCCAGATTACACTAAGGATTTTATCATCTACTCCTTTTCCTCCAAAGACACTATTGCTAGGATACTTATGCAAAGAGATGATAATGAGGATGAGAGACTGATAAATTTTATGAGTAAATCACTATGTGATGCCAAAACAAGATACACCATCACTGAAAAACAAGCATACGCCCTTGTCAAATCTGTCAAGCATTCCAGGGCCTATGTCGGGTACAACAAAATCTATGCATATGTCCCAGACTTGGCTATCAAAGATGTGTTATCCCAATCTGATTGCCTTGGGTCCAGGGGAAAATGGGTGTCCAAAATCCAAGAATATGACCTTGACATTTGCTCAAAGAATATCATCTGGAGGCAAGGCTTGGCTGAGATGATGACTGAAAGCAATAAGGAAGCCATAGGAGAAGGAGAGAAAGAGAAACTATGCACTACTACTATCGAGCTTGAGGAAGATGAGTGGTACAAAGACATAGTCTATTACTTACGAAACATATATGCCCCTCCTCACCTAACAGAGCACAAAAGAAGGTCCCTAAGGACGAAGGCATCTAAGTTCTACCTAACCCAAAATGGACTCATATGGATGAGCCCTGACGGGGTGATCCTCAGATGTGTTAATAAAGAAGAATTTGATAAATTACTAAAGGAGTTTCACGTTGGATTTTGTGGGGGACATTATGTTGCCCGAACCACCACTCACAAGATTCTGAGGGCAGGGTACTATTGGTCCACCATCTTCGGTGATACCTTGAACTTCGTAAAAAACCGCCAACCTTGCCAATTCTTTTCCGGAAAGAAGCATTTGGCCACCATGCCCTTGGAAAACGTAGTAGTGGATGCCTCCTTTCGACAATGGGGCCTGGATTTCATTAGCGAATTCAAGGAAAATTCGAGTCATGGTAATAAGTGGATCCTCACTGCAACTGACTACTTCACCAAATGGGTGGAGGCTATACCAACCAAGGTAGCAATCGGCCAAGTAATCATGGACTTCCTTGAGGATAAAATCATAACCATAATCGGGGTTCCTGCTAAGATTGTGACTGACAACGCCAAAGCTTTTGACTCCATGGCTATCACATCCCTCTGTAACAAGTATGGTATAATACTGTATCATTCCTCTAATTATTACCCCCAGGGAAATGGCCAAGTTGAGTCTAGTAACAAGAATCTCATTAGAATCATCAAGAGATCTATGGAAAATCATAAGAGAGATTGGGATAACATCAAATATGCCCTTTGCGCTAACGGAACCACGGTAAAGGCTTCCATCGGTTTCAACCCCTTTCAATTGGTGTATGGGTCAGAGGCCAAGCTACCTATGCAGCTCCAACTGCTTGTCCTCGATCGCCTAAAAGCCTTCTCTCAACAACAATACATTATAAAATTTCGTATTGCACAAATTATTGAAAGCGAAGAAAACAGGAGGAAAGCCCTTGATGAAATTGCCCATAACCATGACAAGATGAAAACTACATTTGAAAAACATACACAAACTAAAACATTTAAACTTGGGGATATTATACTATTATGGGATAAAAGAAGGGAGAAGCCAGGTATGCACAAGAAGTGGCATAATCTATGGATAGGCCCTTTTAAGAAAACTGACACTGTAGGAGTAGACTCATATCACTTGGAAACTAAAGAAGGTGAGTCAGTCCCTCTCTCCGTACATGGGCAACTCCTGAAGGAGTACTTTCCCGAAGGTACTTGACATTGTACCATATGCATGTTAGAGTAGGATGCATTGCATGATGATTTTTGGATTAGAACTAATTGCATATGATGTTTCTCATGATATATTAGGTTTCATATCAAAATAATAATAATAATACTCTGATTTGCATTTTTATTAGTTTATGGGCTAAAATTAAGCATGGGTGATCATCAGACACCGTGAAAAACATGCTATCCCGTGGATTTGATATTTGACATGTGCAGATAACAGGTCTAAGGTGACCAAGAGATTGTTGGAGTTATTGTGACCTCCTGTTCGAGTAGCCTCGACCACTTCTACGAGAGATCATGTCCCAGATGGAGCCAGATGTTACCCACCACCTTGTGGGTGATATCCCCAGGAGAAATTTTTCTCCATGATGAGCCTTAGTTGATAGCCAACAGTCCCTTAATGCCTCTTAATAGCTCATTGTGCCATTTCTCTACCACATGAGTCAGCCATGTGGCCCCTCACCCACCTGTATTGATTGTATGTTTGAAGGCGAGCCTCCCAAATCTAAAGGTATGTCTTGTCATTTGGTAATTGAGTATTGAGTTACTTATCATGGACACTTCTGGGTATGGATTTATTAGGGGATTTGGTAGAAAGAATAGGCTTAGTTTGAGCTCCTATCCCCTTGATCTCTTTTGGTTGCTACCCTTGGATCTTAGTCTCCTGGGATCTCCTTTATTGACCATTTGGTTCTAGGGTGGTACTACTTGGGAAACCCTGATTTTGGGTGCGTGGTCCCGATCCTTTATCTGCACATATCACTCCCTTTCCACTCATTATACCCCCATTCATCTTTTCTCCCACCTAGGTCCACATAGGGCCAGACCCCCTTTTCCCTTGCCCCCACCTTGGGTCAATCCTAGAATGATGCCCTAGAGGTTGGAGCAACTAAAAAAAGAAGAAACAGCATAATTGGCCAATTTTAAGAGGAAATTGTAAAATGCGAAAGATGGTTGGGAATAAAATAATTAGCACTTGGGCAAAAGCTAACACATGAGCTCTACCCCATCCATGGCCATCACCCTGGTTCCATAGGCCCTAGATGAGCCTCCTCTATCATTTAGGAACCCATGATTGTCCCAACCCCTGGAGGGTAATGAATCACCCTACCACAAAAGGGGTAATCACTACTATATTATACACATCATGTTCTTGTCCTTTGAGCCCCAAGCAGTTAATTAAATAAAATTCATAAAAGGCAAAATGCATATAAAGAAGGGTGGAAAAATCAAGGTCGGGGCACCTCATGTACCATGACTGCTCCCTCCTATACATTATATACCCAGTTGTGGGCTTTCCCTTATCTAGCTACCCCTATGCCCCATTATGTGGCCCAGGACTACCCCTCTCATTCCCTATTCCATTTCACCTATTTGTCACCTTGCCACCCCCATTAGAAGGGTGTACCTTGGACATATTATCCCATTTAAGGGTTGAAACCACCTAATAAGGTACGTGGCTAACCCCCTTTGGAATTTGGAGACACTAGCACATGCCAAAGCCCAGTACGGAAGGGAATGCCATTATGAAGTGCCCACTTTGTTATCCATGGTTTTTAAGCTCCTTTACCCAATTATTCTAATGATTGATTGTACTGGAAGCCTAGGGGACACATTGGATCTTATGCAGGATTTTAGATGGTTTCCATTCGGGTTTGGCTTCCCTATATGGGATCCTGACCCCTAGAGGTCCACATTGGTACATATAGGGTGTGCATAGAAAGCCATGGGCCTCCACAACAACAGACAATACTCCACAGATCTTCATGGATGTTGAGAGACTACTGGTGATCCACTTTTGGGATGATGGTGACATGATTGGTACACTATGCCCAGTAGGCCCCCACAGGAGCCCCACACTCTTGGCAGGTGTCCCAACACTTGTATGATGTCATGGCAACATTCATTCTACCACCTAGACCATTGCAGAGGATGTACAGACATCTTTGATTCATATGGAGACCCATGGGGTCATTGATGTGCTCTTAGACCCACTAAGAGCACCACAGGTCTACTATTTGGAGAACAAGGGGCCACCCCCTTGTCCATCATATTCCAAGGAATTTATTCCTTAATATGGCACTTAAGGATGTTATCAAGCCTTTGGAGGGCCCTACGACATGCATACATTATTATTTGGCCCCTTGTGAGGCTTGTTTTTTACATTAGGAGCTAGTACGATGAGCTTGTCACCATTAGGAGTTATTATTTGCACATTATTTTATATTTAGGGGCCCATAAGCTAATTCAAACTCCTTAGGAGGCTATATATTGGTATTAGATACATTCATTTGTATCATCACTTGACTTGGGATCTCTCTAGTCTTAGAGAACTTTCACACTTTTTCCTTGGAAGATATTTTTGGAGGTGGATGAATTTTGATGTATTGATTTGGGCTATTTCTCTTGTCTTGGAGCTTTGTTATGAAATCAAAGTGCTGGTTGGATATACTCTATAACGTTGTAAGTGATTTTTATCGTTATTATTCTTGTTGCATACTGTTAAAATTAGGGCTAGTTGCTGCATTATTATAATGTGGAATTGAGCAATGTTTTAGTTATTAAATGTATGGGCCAATGTTATATGAATGAAATGTCCTAGAGATTATTTATCTCTATAATCTTGCATCATTTTCTTTAAGTATAAATGCTTGAAAGTCGCTTTTCTTTTCATACTATCTACATTGGATGAAGTTGACTTTCTGGGCCTCCTTGATCAAGAATCCAATTTCTTACTCATTAACATCCTTGACTCCATATCCCCAAGTGAATTAGGCACTGGTTCCATAAAAAGGGTGATCACATTAACCTTCTTTTCACTATTTTCCCCTTTTTCCAAGTCTAACCCCAGAGGGTCACCTAGGGCATCAATTTTCTAGCAATTGGCCCAAGGAAAAATTTTGATCTTCTCTAGGCTACTACGCTAGTGGATCCCCTCCCTCTCCTCCAAATTTGAGGTCACTCTGATAGTGGAATCTCTGGGAATCACAAACCCTAGCTTTAGGACTGAATTTTTCTGAATTATCCCCAAGGCTAGAAACTAATAGGATCAATTCAATCTTCTGAAGTAAATATTATTGTTTATTCCTTTCCCCTCACCTTGTCTAGGATAGGAACCTCATTGATTGCTACATTCCACTGAAGAACCTGGGCTAGGTCCACTTGGCTCTGTGTGGTCCCACTTCTCAATAAAGACTATTTGTCAAAGACCATTTGGGAGTCCAAGTTTCCAAGGATTATAGGGATCGAGAAACTCCTTTGTAAGCCTATTCTTTCTCCCTCGACCCTCCAATCCTCACCCCTTACCCCTAGTGGACCAAGTCCCTTGCTTAAAGAGCAAGCAAGCTCCATTTTTCATTCCATCCTTGGGAAAGGGTTTTCAAGGTCACTTCTCACCTATCCATTGACATCTACTTTATAAAGTGATCCCTACACTACTGGGATTCCCCCCATTGATGAAAGTCTGTAAAGAGTAGGGAGACTTAGTTGTGGTGACAGTGGGCTAAGCCTCCATTGTTGCTTGTGACCTAGCAGTTTCCTTCTTAGGAACCCCCTTTAGTTCCCCTGCTGGTTTGAGTGGTAACAAAACCCAAATTTCCATGATCAAAATAAACATATCAATACAAAATACCATCTGGTTCGACATCATGTTGAGTCCAAAAGAATCCACCTACAATATTGTTCCACAAATGAGTAGATTGCAGACATCTTCACCAAAGCGCTTGGAAGGGAAAAGTTTGAAAGATTCAGAATGATGCTTGGACTCACCAACATCCGTTCAGATTAAGGGGGGGAATGTTGAACACCTAATCTTTGGGATTAGGAATCCTATGTAAATATTCTGATCACAAAATAAGAGAAGTTGGAAGACGAAGAGACATTGGAATATGAAACCCAATAGTGTCCCTCTCCTTTTATATAGTCATATTCTATTTGAATGAAAAGGCAACAAGTTATTCATGGAGTTAATCCTGTCCTGACAGTTCTTATAGAGTTTTCATATTGCATGCTTATTTATTTGTAGCTATTTCATGTTTTGATATTTCACTGTATTTCTCTAGCTAGAATAGTACAACTGAAATGATGATGCCATGCTGATGTAGGGCTATTTGAAGGCCACGTTGAGTCCTCTTTGTGCCAAAATTTGTGGGAGGGATCCATAATTATCAAACTAGGGGATGGCCACTAACTCTCCATGTAAGTCTTCATGTGGACCCCAATTTTGTGTTTGGGGCACAAAAGTTAATCTCATGGGTCTCCTAATGGAAGAATAGCCTGTAATGCTCCAATGTTGAGGGCTTTGACGATGGTGCTTTCCCTCCCATATCTGAAGGGGTGAGATAAACCTCCTTTGGGCCCTAGATCAACTGCCACACCATGTGGTAAATGCTAAGCTAACTGGGGCACATTGGTCCAAGTGCATCATCTCATGAATAATGTGGTGCAATGAGCAGACTGTTGAGGGCGTTGAAGGCAGCCAGCCATTGTGAAATGATGCTCTGCATGATTGGAGTCCCATGGCTCTCTGTTGGCATTATGATTCTGGTATGGCTCTATGTTGTACTTGATGGCAACACCCTCAAGTGGCAATGCTCTGATCAGGCTCTCAAAATGTTGAAAATTAAGAAGTACGCAGGAGAATAGTTCAGAAGATGCGTACACGTAGGTACACCATGAAGGAACTGTGGCCACCCACGCAGGTCACCCGTTCAGAGGGTGCGTACCCCCAGTTTCACTTACTTCAAGGCAGAGAAGCGCGTTCACGTGGGATTTCCTATGTTTGGCCCGTGGTGTTTAGCCCGCTGCTCTTGATTCTATGGTTTTGGCCCGTGGTTTTGTTTTATATTATTGAGCCCCATGTTTTTGGGCCCCTTGTATTGGTTATCTATAGTATTGATCCATGATTTTAGGAGGAGCTTGCCTATATAAAGCAAAGGAGATCATTTGGCTATGTATCTTTTGCAAATTGAATATCTTAAGATCTGAAATATTGGGTTATTGTTTAAAAGCTTGATCTTTATGAAAGTGAAGTTGAAAGCGAATCTGAGAAGGGTGATCTCTCAAGCGCATGATCAGGTCTGGGCATCTGACTAACTGTGGCACACTGGTGAACTGCCAATTCGGCCCTAATCAGAAGTACGCAGGTGATTAACGGTGCAAGTGCATGGGTACGCAGAGGAGAAACAGGAGAGCTGCGTGGGTACGCAGAGCAGAAGAAGGAGAACTGTGTGGGTACGCAGCGCGACATAGGTTCAGGTGCGTACGCACAGTAAAAGTACGCAGCACGACAGAGGTTCAGGTGCGTACGCACAGTAAAGGTACGCGGCGCGATAGTGTCTATGAGTGCGTGGCTACAGTAACAATACGCGGCGCGATAGTGTCTCTGGGTGCGTACCTACTGTAACAGTACGCAGCGCGATTGAAGAAGCAGTGAGTGGGCACGCGGTGCAGCGGAAGGCTCTCTGCGGGTATATGCAGGGAAGCAGAAGGTGGAGTGCGTAGCAATGCAGGCCAGAGAAAGAAAAACTGCGTATCTGTCTTAAGATCTTCTGTTGACTGAATTTTTTTGTTGATAAGGTGTTCTGGGTTTAGTTCTGTTATTGTTGATCTGGTTACTGCAGTTGACTGTGTAATTTACATGTACTTGATGATCATTTGATGTTTATGGATCCAGTTTGAAAATTTATGAAAAGTGGTCCTTGTAAGAAAAGAAGTAGGGGGTTGTAGCTCCCTTCCAGGAGAGACTGGAAAACGAGAGACAGTTGTAGCTCTCTGCAGGTTGCAGCCTGTGTACTGGAAAAGGACTGCACCAGTACAAAATCATTGTAAAAGGAGTTTCTAATTTGAAAGAAGATAGAGACATATTGCAGCAGGTGGTTTTCACCCACATTGGGTTTCCACCTTATATCTGGTGTTCTTTGGTGTGACTATCTGTTTTTCTTGTTCATGCTATTATTTTATCGTACTGATATGCAAAAATAATTCAAAGTGTAAATAAGGAAGATTTGTTAAAAGAACTTGATAATACTGATTCACCCCCCCTCTCAGTATTATTTTCAACACTCTCAACACTTCACCCGAGGGTGTCAATATGATCCACTAGTGGACTTGGGCCCCAATTAATTTTCCCAATCCATGATGAAACCACTTGCCAATTACATATAATGTTTAGTGCTCCATCCTCACCATTAGGTACAATAACTCATTAGTGCATCTAAGTGAACCAAGCTTGTTAATCAACGGAAAACTAAGACTTCATATGGGGCTTCCCTTCCAAATTTGGAGCTTTGATCTCAAAGTAGTGTTTCCTCCCTAGGTAGGAGTGGTTATTAAACAAACCTATTAGGTGTTCCAAACCCCTAAGGGGAAAGACAAGTCTTTGGTACATCCTTCAATTGATAGGTTTCATGTGAAATATGATGAATGGATGGGGACACGGGGGTTTTAAGGCCAAATACCATGGGTTCAAGGGTGGCAATGATTAGGGATGTCCACATATTGGGTGGATAGATGTAGAAGGGAAAAATCATGGATACATGAGTTCTCTTGGCCTTTGTTTTTCCACCCTTATTTATTTAACTTTTTCCCTTTCTTCATTTTTCTTTTTATTACTGCTCGGGGCTTTAGGAAATGAGAGCATGTTGTGTATGATGTAAAGTAGTTATTTCCCCCTTAAGGTGGGGCAGTTCATCACCCACAAGGGTTCGAATGTGCATGGGTTCCTTCAATGATGTGGGGTGCACTCATGTTCCCTAGTAACTAGGGTGATGGCCATAATCATAAAGGGTGGAGCTCATGTTTGGCTTTTGTCCACATGCTATATTGAATTTCTCAACCATCTTCTGCATTTTATGATATTATTTTTCTTTTGTTTCTTACTTGTGCCCATTATATGCTTTTAATTTTATTTTAGCTACATCAACCTCCGAGACAACGTTCCAGGCCCGACCCAGATATGTGGACAAGGGAAGGGGGAGTTCTAGTGCCTTATGGACCTAGTGATCATGTCGACACAGAGAAGGAGAATGATGCAATAGGGCTTGTAACGGGAAAAGGCGAGTGAAAAGTATGGAACAGGAAAATGAGACTACGCTACCAAAATCGAGGTTTTCCAAGTAGTGTCCTTCCTGAAACCGTAGGTCAATAGGGGAGATCCCATGAGACTAGGATCAAGGATAAACCCCCCATTTAAAGTGAGGGAACAAAACCACAGTCAAAGCCCTTCCTTCTTCAAAGTCACCCAATAATCCATGCCCAAAATTCCTAAGAAAATGAAAGAATAAGCACCTGATTGCACAATGAAAAACATACCTTTTGGGTTGGATTTCCCACCTTCTAACATATGCTCTCAACTGATGGGTGAGGGAAAATATGACTAACACAGGGAGTAAAGATCAAATGGCACAGTATATTGGCTACTTCGGTGGTTGTCAGGGGTTGTTGGATGAAGAGATATCTAGGAGAAAAAATCTCCTATGGCTTCACACACTTTTGGTGGATAACATTTGGCTCCAACTGGGACATGAGCTCATCGTAGAGTGCAGGATCCATGTACTCAAATAGGGAGGTCATGAGAACACCAACAATCCTCTAGGACCACAAACTTGTATCCTACACATCACAAATAATGTTGGAAGTGTGTGTCCTAGGCGTACTTTTATCACCCATGTTTTCATAGAATAATAAAACCATGCAGAAAAGAAAAAATATTCTAAGATATAAGTATAACCTAATGCAATTTAATCTATCATGGAACATGATATGATGATAGTATCTATGCAAAACCAATATCAATGTATCCTATACTACCATGTGTGCTACATTATGCAAGTGCTAGGTATAGTCATATAGCTAATGCAACCAGTGTATTATTAGATCGAGGTCATATTTCCTACCCCTGTGATCAATTATGATATATGCTTGAAAGAAAACATGTTAATTGTGACACCCATGTTCTAAGTCACAAAAGTGGGGTGTGGGAAAATAAGATGACCATACTCTATGATAAGGGATCATGAAAGCAGAGGAAAATGGGAATCAAAGACCATTCCTTCAAGCTTGAACATAGAAGAATTAATGATCAATCCCAAACATTCCTTCCCAAACCCCCCTTTAAGCACGCAAATTATCTCAACATTTATGGAAAAACGTTGGGAGGGGAACAAAAAGGAGATTATTGGGATTGAGATTACAACAATTGGACTGCTTACTACAAGGATCATTTTGAAAAGGGGAAACCAACATAGGCTCATCCTTCTCAGTACTAGGGTCCAAGGATGGCTCCAAAACATCAATAATCGACCCTTCGTGATGGAATAGTATATATGGAAAGACAAGATTCCTATTAGCATCATCATCAATATCATAAATTAGGTCCTTGTCAAAGAAATAACCACTAACATCTTATTTCCCTTATGATGAGGTCACTTTCTTCAAGGTCCTTAAAAGGCACATTATCCTTGATAGGGGCAGGGCTAGCCACAATCTCACTTCCCACGAATTCTACCTCTTCATCATGGCCTTTATTACATTATTCTTCAGTATGGTCCTCAAGGTCTTCATCAATGTTTTCATCCAAAAGGGATCAAGCTCAATGTACTCTTCTTCAATCTCATTGGTATACTCAATGAGTTTCTCCTCTTGCATGGCTATTACACATATTTGGCACTATGGCACAAGTGTTGTCCTTGATGGCAACTCAGTTCAGTCTCTTAGAATGAATAAAGAGAGGTATATGCAGGTTCCTCATTGACCAAGCTGCGTGTACACGCGTGTTCGCAGACCAAAAGGTGCGTATAGCATACACACACACTTTCACGGAAGGAAAGGTGTGTACATGTTGAAGAACTTAGTTTTGGTCTGTGGTATTTGGTCCATGCTCTTTTGATCCATGGTATTGATCCAAGGTATCTTGTCCGAAGTGTTGACCCCAGGTATGTGGTCCAAGGTATTGGTTCTAAGTGGTTTTGGTCCATGGTATTGAATAAGGCCTAAGACTATAAAAGGAGGAGAAGATCATTAGGCAAAAGTACTCAAGCATTGAATATCTGATGAAGAGAAAGATCCAGAATTCAGGTTATTGAGTTATGGTGCATAGCTGGATCTAAATCAAGGATGAAGGATAAGATCTAATGATGGGTCAAGATCTTAAGGCTTGAAGAGAAGTATCTTTGTGTGGTTTTTGATCTTTTATATGAATAACTAGTGCATGTTGTAATCTGTAAATATGATGATCTGGGTATAATTGATGTCTAGAATTGTTGTAAAGTTTAAATCATCATTTACATATCTATACACAAGTTCACTTTAGCAAAGGCGTGTATACATGCTAGTTCTACATACCAAAACAGCATATACATCTTAAATTTGATTTGCAGATCTATACACAGGTTCGCCTTAAGAAAACAACATATGTACACAGGTTTGACACATTGAAGTAGCGTATACCTCATATAATATGCTTTAGCTACTTCTGTTTGTTGTTGCAGTGTTCTGGATTCTGGCTTGAGTTCTGGTTACTGTTACTATATTTTGGTTACAGCATTCTGAGAAGTGATTGATTGATTCAGTTTTGGTTGGTGCAAAGGAGATTGGTTGATGTAGATATATTTGATGTTTGATTGATTTTATTGATGGATCCAGTCTGAAAATTTATGAAACGTGGTCCCTAGAAGAAAAGAGAAGGTTGTAGCCTTCTGTAGGCCCGCACCTACGTACTAGTAAACACATCAACTAGTACAAGAGCTAGTGGGTTGTAGCTCCCTTCCAGGAGAAGCTAGAGAATGAGAGAAGGTTGTAGCCTTCTGCAGGTAGAAGCCTGCGTACTGGTATAAGACTGCACTAGTACAAAAATTGTAAAAAGAAGTTTCTTATTAAAAGAAGATAGAGACGATTACAGCAGGTGGTTTTCACCCACATTGGGTTTCCACCTTATATCTTGTGTTCATGTGTGTGATTGTCTGTTCTGTTTTTACTGCACCTGGTTACTGTTTATATGGTTCTGATGCACAAATTAAAGATCAACATATGATGAATTAACTAAGTTATAATTTTGCAGGGTATACGCTAGTTTCCTTAAATAGAGTTGCGTATACACGCAAGTTTCATTAACTGAAGTAGCATATATGAATCTGATTATGGAAATGAAATATTATTAACTTTCTAATATTGATTCACCCCCCCTCTCAGTATTATTTCCAACAATTGGTATCAGAGCAGGTCCTTGAGAAGAAGCTTGATCGCTTGAAGGAAGATCTATCGTCATGAGTAACTACGGAAGAGAGGGATCCATTAGACCACCAATCTTTGATGGGAGCAACTTCATTTATTGGAAGGTAAGAACCATAGCCTATCTTCAATCTCTTGGAACAGATGTCTGGGAAATCGTGGAAGGAGGATATACACTTCCATCAGCAATTCCTATAAATACGGAAAGTAAAAAGCAATATGAAACCAATGCCAAGGCTATCAATACATTATTATGGAGTCTATCACAATCAGAATTTGTCAAAGTTATGCAACTCAAAACCACCAAAGAAATATGGGACAAGATCGTTCTAAGCTATGAGGAGACAATCAGGTAAAACGTGCAAAACTAAAATCTCCCATAATTCAATAAGAAACTCTCGAAATGCACAATGATGAAAGTATAGCTAGTTACTTCTTATGTATAGATGAGATTGTTAATTGCATGAAGAACTTGGGTGAAGAGATAAAAGAAGTTACGTTAGTTGAAAGGGTTTTAAGATCCTTGTCTACTAAGTTTGAATCAAAAGTTTTTGCCATAGAAGAAAAGCAAGATCTTCAGAGTATTACTATGACACAGCTGCACGAAATCTTAACTGCTTTCGAAATGAGAAAAGGAGGTCCATCAGATATGAGAGAATCTACATTCAAAGCTTCAGGAAGAGAAGAACTCAATGAATCAGGACATATTTCAGAAGGAGAGGAAGAAGCAAACTTTGTCAAGAACCTTCAACGGGGTTTTGGAAGATTCAGAGGTAAACTACCTTTCAAATGTTTTGCTTGTGGAAGAGTTGGTCATTATGCGGCCAAATGTCCTCATAAATATAAGCTTGATAAAGGTAAGGAATCAGTAAAATGGAATAGAAAACAAAGTTTAAGTAAGAAGAGCTACTATACGCATGAAGATAGTGATGGTTTATCAAATAGTGATGATATGAAAATAGTAATGACTATAGACTTCTGATGGCTTTTGAAGATGATGATTTCTTGGATACTTTAGATGAAGATGACCTTTATGAAGAAATATCTAAACTCAAAATTTGTTTAGAAGAAAAGAATATGATTATAGATACTCTGACATTCCAACTTGCTAAAAGAGAAAAACGCAATGAAAAACTAGAATGTGAAATTGTGGGTCTAAGAAAGGATATTGAGAAAACAAAAGCTCTCAATATTAGATTTCCTAAAGGATCAGAAACCCTAAATGAAATTATCAAATTGCAGCGTTCTCCTTTGATAAAGATAGGTCTTGGATATGCTGAAGAAGCATCCCAAGCACAGAAGCTGTCAACCTCCACTAAAAGCTATCTTGATGCAGCAAAGAGCAGTGAACAATTTGACAATCGACAGCAAAGGCATAAAGTAGATCACCAGGTAAATCGAGCTCAATTTAATTCAAGGATAAACATAAGCTACAACCAACCTCAAGTAAATCATACTCAATCTGTTTCAAGAATGAATAGCAACTACAATCACCAAGTCAGTAGATTTGATAATCGCAAGAACTTCTTCAATGGCCAATGTTTTTCATGTCATAACTTTGGACACAAAGCTGCTCAATG
Organism: Pinus tabuliformis; assembly: GCA_031772625.1. Taxonomy (NCBI): domain Eukaryota; kingdom Viridiplantae; phylum Streptophyta; class Pinopsida; order Pinales; family Pinaceae; genus Pinus; species Pinus tabuliformis. Next base: position 243,412,401 of record CM062816.1, on the reverse strand, counting down.
TGTTGCTTAGAAGACCACCATGACTAGAGAAGCATGAAATCAAAGGAATGTGACGGGAATCATGAAACGGACCTACAATAACTTTTCTCTTCTTGAAAATGAAATAGAATGCTCTATCTACAACAACTTTGGTCACGAAGAATCTGAATGCAGGAGTAAATTTCAGCAAACATCTCAGAAGGAGCAAACTTCATTAAATCCCAAAATATGGAGAAAGAAATAACCGCAAACAAAAATATGTGGTATAGCCCTATATGCAGAAGGAAAAGAAAATCAATGGTACATCGACAGTGGATGCTCGAAACACATGACAAGTGATAAAGAAAAACTTCAGTCATATAATGCCTTAGAAAAGGAAAAGAAGGTCTCATTTGGAAATGACACTCCTACTGTCATAAAAGGTAAAGGTTTTGTTCTTTTAAAAGAAAAAGTTAAAACTAGGAATGTTATGTATGTTGATGGTCTAAAGCATAACCTATTGAGTGTCAGTCAAATGTGTGATCAAGGAAATGAAGTTGTATTTCAATGAAATGGATGTGTCGTTCGTGAGCTTGATATAAGAGAAACTGTGATCAAAGGTATAAGAACTCCAAACAACTTATACATACTCAAGGGAGGACAACAACAGTGTTATCTAAGCAAAAATGATGAGCACTGGCTATGGCACAGAAGATTGGGGCATCTAAGCTTCCCTCAAATAAGAAAAGCAAGCAAATTCTAGGTCATTCGTGATCTTCGTGATATCAGCATTCCAGAAAATACAATATGAAAATCATGTCAATTTGGTAACCAAACCAGGTCGCAATTCCCTGAAAAGGAAGGATCATCTAGTAAGCCTCTTGAACTTGTTCATATTGATTTATGTGGTCCATCAAGAAAAAAGTCACCTCGTGGAGAAGAATATTTTATATTGTTTATTGATGATTTTTCCAGAATGTGTTGGATAGGACTTCTAAAGCATAAAGATGAATCTTTTGAAAAATTCAAAGCCTTCAAAGCATTGGTTGAGAATGAATCAGATCGCAAAATCAAATGCCTCAGGTCTGATCGAGGAGGGGAATTTACCTCAGATGAATTTTTTGACTTTTGTGAAGAACATGGAATAAAAAGGAAATTATCCATTGCAAGGACTCCTCAGAAAAATGGAGTAGTATAAAGGATGAACAGAACTATTCAAAAAATGGCTCGGGCTATGCTAGATAAGTCTGGAACTCTTGCAACCTTCTGGGCTGAAGCTGCATTCACTGTCGTCACTATTCTCAACAAAGAAAATGTTCGGGTAAACAGCACTCATACTCCACATGAACTTTGGTATGGTAAGACTCCTACTGTAAAATACTTCAAAGTTTTTGGAAGCAAATGTTACATCAAAAGGACTGATGAAAAACCTGGCAAGTTCGAACCCAGAGCAGATGAAGGCATTCTCCTTGGTTACTCTTATCGAAGTAAATATATAAGTGTTATAATAAAAGACTTGGGAAAATTATTGAAAGTAATGATGTTGTGGTTGATGAAGCATGCAAAAATCCAAAGCATGTAAAAATTGAAGATTGTGGAGAAGATGAGGGTTATCCTTCCACATCAAATTAGGCTCATTCTGAAGAAGAAACCAATGAAGCACCAGAATAACAGATAACGACAGAAGAAAAGACTCCATCTAGGTATGTTCAAAAAAATCATCCAAAGACTCAAATTTTGGGACAGAAAGAGGCAGGTGTGCAGACAACAAGAACTATCACAGAAGCTTCATGCTATCTAGCATTGCTTTCCTCCATCGAACCTCAAAATATAAATGAAACATGCAAAGATGAATGTTGGGTCAAGGCCATGAATGAAGAACTTGAGCAAATTGAAAAGAATAATACTTGGGAATTAGTTCTTAGACCTCATGATAAGAATATCATAGGAACCAAATGGATATTCAAAAAAAAGCTAAATGAAAATGGTGAAGTTATTAGAAACAAGGCCAGACTTGTTTGTAAAGGATATGCTCAACAAGAAGGTATATATTTTGAAGAAAATTTTGCACCTGTTGTTATACTTGAAGCCATAAGAATGTTCCTTGCTCTTTCTAGTTTTCAGAAATTCAAATTATACCAAATGGATGTAAAATCTACCTTTCTTAATTGAGACTTAGAAGAAGAAGTATATATTGAGAAACCAGACAGATTCATCCTTGGAAATGATGCAAAACTTGTATGCAGACTCAGAAAGGCTCTCTATGGTCTAAAACAAGCTCCAAGGGCCTGGTATTACCGTCTTGACAAATACCTCCATCAACAAGGTTTTTCAAAAGGATCAACTGATAGCAATCTATATACAAAGATTGACAATAATAAATTGCTAATACTTGTTGTGTATGTTGATGATATCATTTTTGGTAGCAATGAAGAAGCCATGACTCAAAACTTTGCTTTGGTAATGTAGTAAGAATTTGAAATGTCCCTACTTGGTGAGCTCACATATTTTCTTGGTTTACAAGTTCAACAAAATAAAGATGGTATTTTTTTGTCACAAACCAAATATCTCAAGCAGATCTTGCAAAAATACAGCATGGAAGATTCTAAACCAGTATGTACCACTATGGTAACAAGATGCAGTCTCAACTCAAATGATGAATCAACAGCAGTACATCAACCAACCTACAGATCCATGATTGGCAGTCTGCTTTATCTAACAGGTACCCGACCAGACATCATGCATGCAGTGGGAATAGTTGGAAGATTTCAAGCCAATCCAAAGAAATCACACCTTCAGGTAGTCAAAAGGATTTTCAAATATCTTCAAGGAACACAGAATTTTGGTTTATGGTATCGTAGAGATACAGATCTTACACTTCATGCATATACAGATGCAGATTGGGCAGGAAGCATTGATGACAGAAAAAGCACTAGTGGTGGTGCATTCTATATGGGTTCCAGATTAGTGTCTTGGTTCAGCAAGAAACAAAGTTCAATTGCATTATCTACAGCTAAAGCAGAATATGTGGTTGTTGCATCTTGTTGCACACAACTCCTTTGGATGATGCAAACATTGCAAGACATTCAGATCACATGTACTCCACCCATCTCCATTCTATGTGATAATACAAGTGCAATCAGTATTTCAAAGAATCCAGTCATGCATTCCAAGACCAAGCACATACCCATCAAATATCATTTTCTACATGAACAAGTGCTTGAACAAAAGGTCAAATTGGAGTATGTTCCCTCCAAAGAACAAGTTGTCGATATATTCACCAAACCACTGCCCAGAGAGACATTTGAATATCTCAGACGGAAGCTGGGAGTAGCTGATGCATCATCTTGATGTTGAAACTTATCTATTTTAGAGAAAAGTGGTTATACGCGAGTTTCATGAAGCATATCCGCATACATATGCCAGTTGCTGTGGATATAGTCGCGTATATGTTGGTTTGAAGAAAAACAGTGGGCCAGACTCAGGATGAAAGGAGTCTGATATGGGTCTGACAGTGATCATCTGGCACAAGTTCAGGGGGAGCATATACTTCTAATAATGCATTGTTAGCATTATCTTAGAAGATCTTGGTACAAATTCACAGTTGTTTTTTATTCAGGTGGAACAGGTTCAGGGGGAGATCATGGTTGCTGGTCTGGATGGTGATTGACAGATGCTGCTAATGATAGTTGCTGATAACTATCATGGTCTTGTTTTAGATATTTGGTCTCTATGTCATGTATATCTTTTAATGTCAAGGTCATGAAACGACCAATTTTGTTTCCCCACTATGCATGGGATGGATGATGTAATGTTCGTGTTTTTACATGTATAATCACTTGGTATATCCCCACTTGGTTGGGAGATGGATGTATGTATGAGTCTTTGGTTATAGGAAGGTCATTTAGGATGTATGTATAGAGTCATGTTCTTCTTTTAGAACATCTTTTTGCAGACCTAGGATATTCAAGGGGAGCATGGAGCTCAATCAGCACACTTCAGCATATCAAAGATTTCAGCATGTACTCAGGGGGAGCATAACCCTTTGCCCTTGATGACAAATGGGGAGAGTGAATTGGGGTTGCCAACAAGTCCAAAGGGAGAGATTGTTGGCATTATGACAAAGATTTGGCACTATGGCACAAGTGTTGTCCTTGATGGAAACTCAGTTCAGTCTCTTAGAAAAGAGAGGTATTTGCAGATTCCTCATTGACCAAGTCCCATGTACACACGTGTTCGCAGACCAAAAGGTGTGTCTAGCGTACACATGCACTTTCACGGAAGGAAAGGCGCGTACATGTTGAAGAACTTAGTTTTGGTCAGTGGTATTTGGTCCATGGTATTTTGATCCATGGTATTGGCCCAAGGTATCTTGTCTGAAGTGTTGACCCTAGGTATTTGGTCCAAGGTATTGGTTCTAAGTGGTTTTGGTCCATGGTATTGAATAAGGCCTAAGACTATACAAGCAGGAGAAGATCATTAGGAAAAAGTACTCAAGCATTGAATATCTTATGAAGAACAAGACCCATAATATAGGTTATTAGGTTATGGTGCATAGTTGGATCTGAATCAAGGATGAACCTTAGCACTTGATAAAGGATAAGGTCTAATGATGGGTCAAGATCTTAAGGCTTGAAGAGAAGTATCTTTTTGTGGTTTTTGATCTTTTATCTGAATAACTGGCGCATGTTGTAATCTGTAAATATGATGATCTGGGTATAACTGATGTCTGGAATTGTTGTAAAGTTTAAATCATCATTTACAGATCTCTACGCAGGTTCACTTTAGCAAAGGGGCGTATACACATTGGTTCTACATATCAAAACAGCGTATACATCTTGAATTTGATTTGCAGATCTATACGCAGGTTCGCTTTGAGAAAAAAGCGTATGTACGCAGGTTCGACACATTGAACTAGCGTATACCTCATATAATATGCTTTAGCTACTTCTATTTGCTGTTGCAGTGTTCTGGTTTCTGGCTTGGGTTCTGGTTATTGTTACTGTATTCTGGTTACAGCATTCTGAGAAGTGATTGATTGATTTAGTTTTGGTTGGTGCAAAGGAGATTGGTTGATGTGGATATATTTGATGTTTGATTGATGTTATTGATGGATCCAGTCTAAAAATTTATGAAACGTGGTCCCTAGAAGAAAAGAGAAGGTTGTAGCCTTCTGTAGGCCAGCACCTACGTACTAGTAAACACATCAGCTAGTACAAGAGCTAGTGGGTTGTAGCTCCCTTCCAGGAGAAGCTGGAGAACGAGAGAAGGTTGTAGCCTTCTGCATGTAGAAGCCTGTGTACTGGTATAAGACTGCACCAGTACAAAAATTGTAAAAATAAGTTTCTTATTAAAAGAAGATAGAGACGATTGCAGCAGGTGGTTTTCACCCACATTGGGTTTCCACCTTATATCTTGTTTTCATGTGTGTGATTTTCTTTTCTATTTTTACTGCACCTAGTTACTATTTATATGGTTCTAATGCACAGATTAAAGATCAACATATGATGAATTAACTAAGTTATAAGTTTGCAGGGTATACGCTAGTTACCTTAAATACAGTGGCGTATACACGCAAGTTTCATTAACTGAAATAGCGTATATGAATCTGATTATGGAAATGAAATATTATTAACTTGCTAATACTGATTCACCCCCCCCCCCCCTCTCAGTGTTATCTCCAACAGCTATATCCAATATTTGACATGCTTCTTCAATGATTTGAAAACTTGGCCCTTTATGCAAAAGGAAATATGAAACCAACATAGAGAAAGAGGAAATGCTTCGAGTCTCACATGATTCAAGCCAATTGATATACATGGAAATAGATAGGATAAACAAATGAATCTTGTCACTAGGTTGGGTTATGTTGAGTTTTGAAGTATACCTTATGAACTTTATGATACATATTAAAATAACTCAGAAACATATCGCATTAAACATAGATATGAAACTAGACAAAAATATTGGCGGAAAAAGGATGAAGCCTCATGCTTCCTCAGGTATTCTCTCTCTCATTTTCATTCTTTTAAAATAATTGAATATAGTGTTACAAATAAATAGATGAGAGATAGTGTTCTCAAGATAGTGTGTGCTATCTTAGACACTTTTGGTTGAGATAATTTCTCCTTTGGTTGAGATAATTTCTCACCAGACACACACCAATATAGGAGTTACCTAAACTAACTCCTATCTTAGAGGAACAACCCAAGAGTTAGGCACAAATTCCTAACTTAGAATATTTAATTTATTTATTTATTTTGGATTTATTATTGTTTTGTGAGAGAGGCTAACATTCCCCCCCCAATGATAAATCCAAAATAAGAACGAGGAACCATATTCCAAGTTCTCATGTTGATCCTCAAAAACATTGCCTGAAAAAACCGCCAAAACTGGATGCTGGAAAAAACTCAAATCTGAAGAGAAAATGAATCAGCTGCATGCCTGATTCATCTCTGAATGTTGCTTAACAACTCCATCACATTCCAAGCCACAAAAGGATCCAACTGTCCTTTGTTTGAAAACAGCATCCGGTGTCCACTGACACAATTTGATGAATGCCCACTGGTGTGTTTGCTGATGATGATTGCCCACTGGCTGAAGATGTCGAAAAACAACTCAATGTTGTTTTTGCTATGATGAAAGCTGCTCACTGCTGCTTTGGCTGTCGATCGCTCACTGGCGAATTTGCTGATGCTCACTGCTAATGAAAAATGCCCACTGGCTGATGAAGATGCCCACTGGCTGCTTCGCTGATGTTGTCGAGACTTTTAGTCTGACAACCACTTGTCAATTTCATTGACATTTTCCCCCCTTTTTCAGCTGAAAGGAGAGACAATCTTATCAAAAATATATTTGAACTCCCCCCCTTCAAGTGTAGGAGAGTTTCACTGTTGTTCTCCCTCGTTCAACTGCAGGAGAGTACCATCACCGGTTCACTGCTGGCTGCACTATGTGTGATTGTAGTCGGTTGTAGAACTGAGACAATCTTTTGACTGTGGATGACCATTCCCAAGAATCGATCCATTCATAATGTATCTTCAATCTAGCTGATTTTTGTTGGTTGCGACATTTTTCTGAGGAATGATTGGGCTTGCCACAATGGCAACAAGGATGGAGATCAAAACACTGATCTTCCATATGACCAGTTCTTTGACAATGAGAACATTTCGGTTGGACATTAACTTCAGGTTGCGTGCAATTATGTTTGTCTGCAATTTTCTCAGAACCTACTGAGGTGAGTTGTTCAAGAAATCCTGCACTCACAAATTGAATTGGCTTGGAATAATCTAGGATATGTAAGTTGGTGTCATCAGTGACATATCCTAAGCCTTGTCGATTCTTGTTATTTTGAATTTCTTCCTAGGACTTGATGATGGGTTTGGAAAAAATTTGAATTTGATCATGAACAACTTCGACACTTGAAGTTGTTTGGATGAGTGATTTGGAATCAACATCTTTATCTTCATCTGTATGGTTGAATGACTTGGAAGAAGCACTCTTCTGTTGTAGCTCATCTCTTTGTAGTTGCGACTCTAGTTGAAGAAATTCAATGGTTTCATGTGTTTGTTGTAGATGCCATGAAAGATCAGCAAGAGTTTCTTCGCTGATGTACACCATGTCTTCATCACTGGAGATGATCAAACTATGAAGAATGTTTAACCACTGAATATGTTGCGCCATCTGAACTTGCTCACTTGAAGTCAGGCTCTCTTGTCGTAGATGTCATGCTTTGAACTGTTTCACTTGATTTTGTTACTTGAACGACAGGCTCGCTTGCTATGGGGCTTGAATGGCACGCTCTCTTGATTTGTTGCTTATTGTACTTGCTGAGAACACTTGCTAGAGTTGTAGAACTTTCTTGCTTAAACTCTGGAATTCACGCTCGCTTGAATGAATACTCACGCTCGCTTGTAGGAGATGTGAACTTGTTGTTTGTTTCATTTAGAGTTAAAACTCATGGACTCACTTGATTCCCTTAAAGGAAGGGTGTCCAACACTGTTGAAAATGCACCCAAGAATGCTCCCAAAAAATGCACTCACTACAATGAATTCAATTTGACTCAATTCAAGACTTGGGTGTCGGTTTCAACCGAGAATGCACCCTTACAATTCAATGTAATTTGAGTTTGATTACAAGTTCAATAATGTTGATGTTGGAAAAGGCTTCAGCGTCAGGTATTCTCTCTCTCATTTTCATTCTTTTAAAATAATTGAATATAGTGTTACAAATAAATAGATGAGAGATAGTGTTCTCAAGATAGTGCGTGCTATCTTAGACACTTTTGGTTGAGATAATTTCTCCTTTGGTTGAGATAATTTCTCACCAGACACACACCAATATAGGAGTTACCTAAACTAACTCCTATCTTAGAGGAACAACCCAAGAGTTAGGAACAAATTCCTAACTTAGAATATTTAATTTATTTATTTATTTTGGATTTATTATTGTTTTGTGAGAGAGGCTAACACTTTACTATATGATTGGCTACTGAAAATAGAACCGCATTTGAAAATTGGCACATTCTTCTTGTATTCCAATTGGGTATTGTGGGATGCATGTTATATCCAAGGCAGGAAACAACTCAATCAACATTTTGTTGGTTTCCATATATGAATGACATGGGAGTTTCCAAGGTGAATGAAAATTGCCTTAAAGAATGCTTACTTCACACTACAATATTTGAACTTTGAAGCTCAATGAAGAACAAGGGCTTCATTCTTCTAATGGAGTTTCCAAATAAGGATTTATATTGTCATTAGGGAAGAAGGAAAATATTTTATAAAGATAGACTTGCTTCATCCCTAGCAACGATGCCAATAATGTTACCACAAAATCTAGCAGGCTTTGAATAGGGAAACCCTACAAGACTAATATCTAGACTAAGTGATAACAATGGGACAATGGCCCACTGCCACCACAGCCAATATATCCTGCTCTTTACAGACTTTCATCGATGGGAGGAGTCTTCTTTAATTTATAGACATGCGTCCCCTCTTATGGGCTTCAAATTCTTTAGGTTTCTCAATACATACCTCTTCAACAATGGTCCCATTCATAAAAGTTGTTTTAACATCCATTTGATGAATGTCCCATCCCATAATGGCAACCAAATAGACAAGCGATCTAATAGTGAGATATCTTGCTATAGGAGCAAAGGTTTCTTCATAATCGATACCTTCCTTTTGTGAAAATACTCTTGCCACAAATCTAGCTTTATACTTATTTATGCTCCCATACACTACATGTTTGATCTTATATATCCATTTGGAAGTGACAATATATTTGTCACTTGGTATGGGAACAATTTCCCATACATCATTCTTCATAATTGATTGGTACTCTTCTTGCATTGTATTCCTCCATTCTTGGTGTTTAGTTGCATCTTCATAGGAAGACTATTCAACTTCAATGAGTTTAGTCATATAGGCTGCATAACCAGAGTACCTTTTAGGTCTCTTACTTTCTCTAAAAGTTCCCTTATTTGTTGCATGTCCCTCTACCTCTTGAAGAGTTTCCTCAACCAAGCAAGTCTTTTACGAGTTTTTGGAATAACAACATGTTGCGCAAGTTCATTAGGTCCTTCAACATCTTGATTTGATGTAAGATCTTTAACATTGTCATCCTTTGAGATTTCCTCAAAAATGGTACCTCTTCTTCATTAGAATCCACAGGGATCTCTTTGGATTTCTTGTAAGCAATATTTTAATGAAAGATGACATCCTTTCTTACTTCAATACGATGATCCTCTTTAATGTAGATTTTGTTTTCTTTTGATGAAGCAATATAACCAAAAAAGATGCCTTTTGTACTTTTAAGATCCAATTTAATCCTTTTTGTCCTTTGGAATATGCATGTAAACTAGATACCCAAATATTCAAATATTATCCACATTTGGCTTCTTTCATGTAAATGCTTCTTTTGGAGTCATATTGTTGAAAACTTATGAGGACTTTGATTCTACAAGTAGACAGTTGTTAAAAATGCTTCTCCTGATAAGGACTAAGGGAGATCTTGACCATGTAGCATGGATCTAACACATTCTTCAATTTTTCTATTCTTCCTTTCAACCAGACCATTATATTCAAGATTATAAGGAATGATTAGCTCCGTCTTGATCCCTGCTTACTTGCAAAATTCTATAATCTCTTTGTGTATGTTTGCCACCATTATTAGACCTTAGGGTATAGATCTTTCTTTCTGTCATATTTTCTACTTCCTTTTTGAATTCTTAAAACTTCTCAAATACCTCATCTTTGTTCTTGAGAAGATATATCAATGTTTTCCTAGAGCTGTCATCAATGACGGTCACATAGTATTGATGCCCTCCAAGAGATTTTACGACCATAGTTCCACATACATCAGAGTGTATGAGATATAATATTTCCTTGGATATGGTATCATTTTGTGCAAAGGGTTTCTTCACATTCTTGCCTACAACACATCCCTTACAAATCCCTTCATGTTCTTTCTTCAATTCAAGGATGCAAATGACCATTTGATTTAGAGATGGAAAAACCTTGTAGTGAAGGTGTCCATACCTTCTATGCCATAATTCAGAAGGGCTCACATCTAAGTGTACTAGGGCTTGAGGGAGAGGTTTAAGAAGTCTATGCAATGCCTCTTAACGAATCCCATTTATCTTATCATGTCCAATACCAGAGCCCATTCCCGAAACCAAAACTTTTCCATCGACAAAAGCAATCGTATCACCTTTATCTTCTAAGCAAGAAATAGAAATCAAATTTTTCTTCAAACCTGGATCATAGAGTATGTTATCGAGATTAATGCTTCCACCATTCTCTAGCTCCAACAAAGTAGATCCAATTCCTTTCACTGGATAGCTCTTCTTTTCTCCAAGTTCAACTGAATGAGAAGAGGCTCCTTTTGACAAAGTCTGGAGTTGATTGAATTTGCTTGTCATATGTCTGGAAGCTCCACTGTCAATAAACCATACAATATCATCGTTGAAAGTTCCTAAGAGAGCAGAGAAGAAACTTCCATCCATCACTTCTTTTTCTAGCTTGGAGATGTACTTCAAGATGTATTCTTTGAGAGTCACAAGGAGGCTCCCAAGGGACTTGAAACCTTTCTTTATAAATCTTGCCATTGAGAAGAAAGAGTAGATGACTGCTTCTAGATTGTTCTTCAACAAAGGTGCCAACAAAGATATGATCTTCAATCTCCTTCCTTCACCTTAGCTTTCATACCATGTTGGAAAATCAAGGTTCTTGTAGATTATAGTTCTTTCCTTGATAATTACTTGTGATTATTAGTTGGCCTTTTATTCCTTTTATTTTATTTTGTCAAGCAATTACCAAAACAATGAAAATCACAAAGAGACAAAGTACACAAGATATAGGCTCCAAGCCAGGGAAAAAACCCTCTAAGGGGAAAACCCAGAAAGAATACTTCTCTTCTTATAGAATCAAATCAAGATGAGACTTCCAAAACCCAAAGACCAAAGTCAAGATTCCTCCCAAGCACCAAGTCAGCCTTTCAACAAGATCTCCTTCAAGAAAGAAAATTTCTCCCAAGGTCTATGAAGATCGAACCTCTTCAATGCTGGCTCCAATTAGGTCTCGGCCTCCACTTCAGATCTGCAACTTTGGCCTGTAATTCTCGGCCCTACAATTAGCCTAGAAACCCTAGATTTTTGTACGTGTAGACAGAATTAGGTCTGATTTAGGTATTCCTTCTTTCTCTTGGTCTTTCTCCTTGCCTTCTTGTCCTTCACATTGTTTTCCTTCTTATTTTATTTCATATCGAACTTGATTTGATGTATGTGCCAAATGAGTCGAAGTTCCTTCTTATTTATAGTCTTCTTGAGGAGTCGAATAGGCTTCCTTTGGGCCGACTTTTCTTTTGTAAGGCCGAGTTGGTCATGGAGCACAAATTGATTTATTAGACTCATAAAAATATTTTTCTTTTGTTACAAGTCCAAATGGAACTATAATACATGACACAAATTCTTCTTTTACTCAACAAGCCCTAGAATCATGAAGAACATGCTTTGACCTAGACTTGAGCATGAAACCCTTGCTTGAATAAAATTCTTTCTCTTTTTATATAAAATATATAATGTCATGATTGCACAAGTCATTATGAAGACCAAATATAGCTACATTCTCCAACACCAAGTTGCTAGTGTGAGTTTTTGGAGGCAATGCGCTTTGCAAAAAAGGGGCCAAAGGGTTATTTTCCTAGTCTATTTGATTAGCAGAATGAAGATAAGATATTGCAAGAGCTTTGCTAGTGTCAAGAAAGCAGTTGTAATTTCTCAATAGCAATTTTTGCTAAGGATAATAATATAAATTGTTAGATATGAAAATTGGTTTCCTCACATTGGGGTTTTTCCAGGGACATTTGTCCAAAAGTACTTGTGTTAATTGTGTTATTGGTTTCTCGTATGTTTCGCTATAATTTTTATTTTGTGAATGGTGTTGTTCATGTTATTATTCATTACTTCCAATAGAATAATGAATTTGTCTTGAACAAGAAATAGGAAATAATTAATTGGGTTAATATAAATTTTGTGAACATCATGATTGGGATTAAATTGGTGAGGGTCTGAAATCGGAAAAAATTCATAAAAATCAGGAAAAAATTGGTAAAAATCAGGGAAAAATCGATAAAAATTGACAAATACAAAAATATTCATTTTTTCCAATTTTTTTAATATCTAAATCATCCACAACATAAAATAAATGCACTAACACATAAATATGAAAAGAGAACTAATATATAAGATGTGTAATATCATGTCTATTGTAACATCAAAGATAACAGCGAATCATGTCCTTAATACTAAGTCCTAAGTCCCAACTCAGCCTCTAAATATCAATAAAAAATATAATAATGTATCTCATATCATGAGTCATAATGTCATATATAATGAAATGAACCAAATAACTAATACTACTGATTTCCTCTACCCCTCTTGAGAGAAAATGTACCAGCTCTCCCTCCAGATGAAGGCAGTAGGACTGACAGTGGACTTTGTTGTGCCTTAGAAGTTGAATAACTAGGAGCTATAGGAGGTATGCCACGTCCTCTACTGGTGAGAGGGGTAGGCGGTGTCACCTCCTCCTCCTGTTGCTCCTCCTCCTCCTCCTCTACCCCCTCCACTACCTCTTGATCCAACCAATCAGGGGCCGACTCCTTGATAGGCCTCTTAGACTCAACCCTCCATGTAGTAGTGGTGTCAATCCCATCTAATGAGATGGTCTCCACATCAGGTGTTCTCTCAAGTTGCCTCACCCACAATCGAATATTTTAGTATACGTAGACCATGTCATTGTCGCTGGGACTCCAACTTGTACAAGGGTCATAAATTAATAAATTATAAAAAATTATTATTTAATGAATTCAAAAATTTAATTGGAAATTTGGAATATTCTAATCTTTAACCTGTTATGATTCTTGGTGTGTATTTTTTAAAATACACTCCAGTTGCGCTCGCATCCCGAGGAGCTACATGTTTGGTTGAGCGCTCGAATGGAAAGCCTTTGGAGATTGGGTACTCTACCACTATAGCTTATCCACCATGCATCTACAGCAAATAAGATAAACATAACAAAAAAAATGAAATTTGAAAGTTGAACTTTTGAAGCAAAGTATGAACTTGAAGAGACGATGAAATTTGAAACAAACAAAATCTTACCTAGCATTTTAGTCTTCCTATCCACAATAGCCATGTCAAAGCTAAATGTGCCACCTTCCATCCCATATATATCCATTTCTTTGGAGATTTCTATAGGTTCTTGTTAAAATTTGCAACTAGGGACAAACTCCATGCGGGTCTTATTATTTATGGAAACTGATATTTTTATTTGATTCCTCTCATCGAGTGGTGTAGGATTGATCTAAAGATCATCCAATTCCCATAAGTATTCATGGAGATATGAATTTATTTGTGTTATGGGACAATTCATCAAGGTTGACCAGCAACCAAATTACCCCCACTTATGCTCAACGTTTTAGTATAAATAGAGGTGCCTTGAAAGTCATTTGGTCACACACTCTTCTTGTGATCTCTTCCTCTCCACTTTTCTTTCGGTTTGGTGGGAGGAAAAGATCCTAAGAGACTAAGCATCCCTAAGGATGCCCTAGCTCAACGTTGCCATGGAGAAGGCATGCCCTAGATCTAGATGCAAACAATGGAGAGAAGGCTCTACGTCCTAATATGGTAGCCTACATGGAGGGCAACTCTTATGGTGTACACAAGCCTAAACAGTGTTCATATCAAAGCTTCCCTAAACAATGTCCATAATAAAGCTACCCTAAATGATGTTCATGATATAGCCACCCTAAATGTTGACTCCTAGCCACAGCACAGAAGGAAGAAATCGTAAAGAGTAAAGGGCCTTTTTAGGGTCAAATCAGCGGTCCAAGTTGATTTCATGGAGCATAAGGGAGCTAGTTGTTAGGCTGAATTCTTGAAGGCTAAAATGTTGATGCTTTGGACATGTTTTAAGGACCAAATGTTGTTGTGCTAGGCCACAAGTCATAGCACCATAGCTGGGCTTGCGTACGGCAGTAAAGGGTTGTCATATGCCCTAAGGCAGCAACGTAGCAAAGGAGGAGTTCACCTAAAGCATGCTGTAGTCTTTCAAGGGTCATTTGGGGTCTGTTGGAGAAGTCTAAGGCTACAACAATATGCCCTAACCAGACAGTCACAAACAGTCAACCACAAATAAGGTTGGACGAGCACGAATCAGTTCGATGTTGCTGCGTACATGTGATGGTTGGTAGGACAGTCTTGATGACCCAACCAGTCCATAATGAAGGCTTCCCTACCTACTTTTAGAATGCCATCCAATGCAGCAAAAATGTTGCTACATGATGATGGGCATATTGATGAAGTGTAGGGTAGCATGATGTGTGCAGCACAAGTATATCAGAGTGCAGCACTATGATAATGAATGTTGTATTGAGATGTAGCATGATGGGCATAGTAAAGTTCAGCTTAATGATAAAACACAGGGAGATGCAGCATGATGGGCACAGTAAGGTACAGCGTGATGATGCAGCACAAGGAGATGCAGCTTGATGATATGGTGCAGCAATATGATGTGTGCAGCATGATGATATGGTACAGCAGTATAACGTGTGCAGCATGATGATATGGTACAACAGTATGATGTGTGTAGCATGATGATATGGTATAGCAGTATGATGTGTGCAACATGGTAATGAGGTCCATCATGATGATTGGGTGTAGCACAGTGAGGTGCAGCACAGTGAGGAGCAGCATGGTGATGGAGTCACCTTGGATCAATGGAAGCATTATGCCTTTTACTCAGCTCAGGTCAGCTACCTCATATGCTATCTTCTTAGAGAATATCTCTGCTCTTATTTAGATAATTCAAAACGTTGACTTCTGATGTATATGTACTATCTCTCTCTTTGTTGAACTATTGAAGAACATACAAAAAGAATTCATCAAGGGTTCCCCCCACATTGGGGTTTTTCCTTAGCTAGTGCCACATCTTGTGTTCTCTTGTCTTGGCTTGTCTTTCGCGATTTATGTTTATGTTCTACCCGCATTTTACTCTCGTGCTAAATGTGACTGCTAATCTGGAATTAATATTGAGCTAATATCAAAATTGAAGTAAATTTGCTATCACCATAGAACATACCTAAAATTAACATGGTTTCAAAGCTGAGGTGAAGACAAAGACCAAGCAAGAGTGAAAGAGCAATCACCAAAGACAGTTAGAAAGGACAAAAGGCTCAATGGATTCCTCATCCCTCTTCAAATTCACCAAGGGTGAAGTCAAAGCAGAGAATATTATCAGAGTGGCGCAGTGGAAGCATATGATGGCCTACTAAAGATCACTTCAATGGGAAGTCCAGATGTAAGTGTGGAAGAAAAGGCAGATGCCTTGCTTGCAATAAGTTCGGCCATATTGCGAAGGAGTGTCTGAATGGTAGGGACACATCACTTAATGATGGTAATAATTGTTGACCACTATATGTCAACAACCCATAGGAGTACACCCCCTTTTTCGCAAAGGGATAGCGCATGATCGATGTGTTTGTGTTGTCTAGCTACCATCATCAGTCTGATATTCATGTTATAATGTAAACCCATTCTTCATGTATATTATGTAAATAATCTCAAAATATCTGTGTCATGTATGTAATTGCCTAGGTAAACCTAATTTTTTGGTGATGACCTACATTATGGGAGGTTTTTTGTCTCACTGATCCATTCTCGAATGATCGGCAGAGTTTTCCTTCAGTCTTACCCCAAATCCGGAATGTATTTTGTCACTGGGATCTTAGGCGAGTCCTAGTGTTATAGATCGAGTCTATGTAAACGTGATTTGGGAATGATCCTAACTATTTGGTTAGGTTATTTTATTACAAATTGCTTGGTCTACTGGATTATATTTGTGTCACAAAAATGGGTAGTCTGTGAGGGTCTATTTCAGATGGGTTTTCCCCCTTATGATGTAAAGTGTCTTGAGGATTGGACAAATAATTTATCCCCTCATAGGTTAATTAATTAAATTTTCTAGCCAAAAATTAATTAAAATCCTAAGCAAGAAATTTAATTAATTCTAGGTCCTAGGTAAATTTAAATTTTCCAAAGGCAAAATTCGTTGGTCCTTAAAATTAAAATTTTAAAAGGTCCCGGGACTAAGGTAAATTAATTATTTTGCTAAATTTTAAGTCTTTGGTCCCTGGGGTTTAAGTCAAAGTCAAATTTTTGAGGAAATTAACTCAAAATTTTTATGTTTGATTTAATTAAAATGCATTTAATTGAAAAATTCGAATTTCCTCAAGAATTTAAAATTTCGACGGATGAGATTAAAAGAAATTTTAATCCTCATCAATAGTTGAGATTGTTTTGACAAGGATCACTCGAACTAGCTGTTGGGAGATTTATCTTTAAATAGGAGGTCATTTTTCAATTGATCCATCTGATCCCTGGATCGTGTACTAAGCTTTCAAGCTCTCTTGTATACTTTTTTGAATTAATGCAAAAGCCTTTGGGATTTCAACGTGCTGTAGTGTTCCTCTTCATGAATTTATGGTAAGATTGTTTTAATTTCTGCTTAATATTATGTGAAAACTATCAATCAATAACTCTCTTAGAATAATATGAATACAAGTATCTTATTCACTTTGTTGGATCTAGGGTAAAATTTTTAATTTTGATTGATGTAGCAAGTATCTCTATTTTTAAAAAATTGTATTGTTGTTCTATTTCTCTACTTGATTAGATGGTTGATCTAGTGTTTGCAGAATATCTCTCAGGTTCTCATTGAGCATTTAGGAATAGTCTTCGATTGGACTAGCTAACTCTCAACACATATTTTCTTAAGAGCCTACTTCATATAAGCCTCAGGATTTATCTAACGATAATCTTTTTTTTTCTGCAGGGTGTTTTTAGGCGAGTACCTCTCTAAAATTTCAAAATATTTTAAATATTTTGTGGAAATTTTGATATATGTGGCTATTAAGAGCCTTAGATTATCATATCTGGGAGCGGAGTTGACTCATACTCCTCAAATCTGATAGATCTGTAAATTATTTGTATATATCTGTAAATTATTTGTATAGATCTGTTATTTACTTGTGTAGATCTGAAATTTTGTAACATAATTTTGAATTTTAACACTTGGGTTTTTGGGAATTCTCTATTTTTGTACATATTGGGTATTGGGTTTTTCTCTTTTCACTTCTGCAGGAATAGATATGAGAAACCGGCCAAGAAAATCTTCAGATCTAAGCTAGATCTAGACCCTAGAGAGCAAGATCTGGGCTCAAAGATTGTTTGCAGGAATATATAGAAGAAATCAACCAAGAAAATCTTCAAATTTGAGCTAGTTCTAGACCCTGGAGGGCAAGATCTGGGCTCAAATATTGTTTGCAAGAATAGATCTGAGAAATTAGCCAAGAAAATATTCAGATCTGAGCTAGATCTAGACCCTGGAGGGAAAGATCTAGGCTCAAATATTGTTTGCAGGAATAGATCTGGCAAATCAGCCAAGTAAATCTTCAAACCTGAGATTTTTCAAGCAAATCTGGGGGTTTTTAGACAGATCTAGGCCCTAAAGGGCAATATCTTGTACCAAATATTTTTGCAAGCCCAGCCATTAAAGATTTTGCAATAAATTTGAAGATCTTAAGGAAAATATTTTTTTTCAAAACAAGGGTTTCAAGTTTTGGGGCTCCTAAGCCCAAATCTACCTTCTCCTAGTCCAACGCTAGTTCTATTGGGCCTAGTGCTAGCTCTCATTGGCCCTAGATTCTCTTTGCTCCATTTCTAATTTGAATATTTGATTTTCTGAAGCTAATCATTGGTGGGTTTTTGCAGAAAATTTGGTACAAATTTGTTTCAGGTATTGAAATTTTTTTGGCAACTTGGGCAAGTGATTTTCAAGGCCTAGGGCCTAAGGGGTTTGATCTCTAAACCATCTTTTTCCTCACGGTTTTCTAAAACAGTGATATACCTTTCTAATAGTAGAGAAAAACACATTTAATTGGTCTGAAATTAACTAAAAAAATTTCTAAATACATTAATAAGTCATTTATGTTTGATGTGTATCAAGAATTTGGCCTAGAACTACATTTTGGGTGACTGTTATCTCTGAATAATTTTGTTTCTGAAGTCTGAAATATAACAGTGGAAAAATTTTATGTGGGTTAGCCTAAAATCAGTTCCTAAGTTGTCTAATACACTAAGGAATTAATTTCTTGAGTTGGCATTCATCATTAGGCTTATTTCATGTTTTAATTGTTGGTTGTAATAAGTATATCTGATCTTATATAATTCTGGAAATCACATCATAACAGACTAAATTTTTTTTATAATTCATGTGGGAAAGTTTGGAAAATTTTCGATAAATTTTTGGCATAAAGATATCATTGATAGCTTAATGTTTTCATTGTCATATTGCTGCTGTCATAAAGTTTTTCTTACTACTGTCTTAAAAACTAATTTATGAAAATTAAGTACTCTGTCATGGAATTGTGATAAAATGCATATTTTTTGTTTCATAAATTTAGTATTTTTCGAGCATCTAATATTAATTTGTGAAGACGCTTTTGTTCTCTTTGAGCTATAATTGCACTTGAAAGAATCTAGAAGATTTGAAGTAATCTTGTGGTCTAATTATGATATTGCTAAGAAGTTTATCTTTCAATCTTTGTCTAGTGAAGTGAACATTCATTTTGACAATTAAGGGCTTCGATATATAACTCTGAATCAGATCGTAGCATAAGCACTTTCATCCTTGAATCTAACTTCATCTCATCTTCTAACCATCCTGTGTGTTTGCATATTAAGTTAGTTCTGCATAACTAAAATTTACTTCCAAGCATAAGCTTGGTCGATAGAGAGATAGGTATCCATCCATCTTTGTTTGAGAAGCCTGCTTTTAATAGTACTTAAAACGGTGACCTTGCAGTTGTCAGAGCCACAGCTCTCTGCAGCGCCGGAAGCACTGGGTATGTTAGATTTTCAGGAGAGGTATCGTTAATCACACCTTAGTGTGCTTCTCCTTATATTCTTTCTTCCAATTACTATGAAATCAGGCTCAACACAGAAAGGATCGAAGGATTCACATTTAAATAGGCATTTAACTAAAATTAACCAAGATTCTTGCATCTCACATTAGTTTTAGGACCTGCATTTCATATAAGATAGTCATTCATCTAAGCAACAGTTTCTAATCGGTTACTTGGTCTTAATTTCCCTAGCAATATCGTTGACTCCATAAGGCACTAATATCAATCATTTAAAATCTAATCAAATCCTATAATTCTTGCTAACTCTTAATCAAGTACTTGATCGCTTCACTATGTCTCCTGAACTGGTTGGTTCCCAACTAGTTCTTCTTCACTCCATTTTTCCATAGGGTCTACCCCCCTTAACCTGTTGTAGGGAGACAGCTTAAACAAAGAGATTGGGGATTATGGTGATAGCCCCCGATCTGGGTCATTGTCGTGGTGTCTAGACATTCTGTGCGACAACAACAATCATTCTAGGGATTTCTTCAATGATCGGAGGAATG
Source organism: Pinus tabuliformis (assembly GCA_031772625.1). Lineage (NCBI taxonomy): Eukaryota > Viridiplantae > Streptophyta > Pinopsida > Pinales > Pinaceae > Pinus > Pinus tabuliformis. The sequence continues at coordinate 243,392,412 of CM062816.1, read as the reverse complement.
ACAGGTAATGTAGGTCATCAAGGAAATGGTCGACTCTTCAAGGAAATCAAGGAACCCCAGGTATGAAGAATCAAATATTTCTTATGATAAGTTAAAGGAGTATTATCTTATATTGGCCCTCTCCACTACTTCTCCTCCAAACTCTTTGGGAATCTGCCTTATTAATTTTAATGCTTAAAGGCACTTCATTAGATATAAGGAAGCTCTTTCTAATTTGGTAGAGATGGAAATAATCGTGGAGATTATACTCGGAGTCAATGCCACCTATCCCAGAAAGGGTGTAGGGAATGCTACCCTTAAATTGAATGAGGGTAACACGATTCATTTACAAGAGGTTCTTTATGTACCTGATCTCAAGAAGAACCTGGTGTCCGTTTTGGCAATGGAAGTCAAAGGTTTCGAGGTGGCATTCATCGATGGAAAGGTACGTGTTTGAAAATGGAATTTTCAAAGATGCTTTTATTATTGAGTTCAGGATTGAAAACTTGTATCAAGTTGTAGGAAGTCCATTGGGGACCATGTCAATTGACACATCTCTGCTATAGCACCGAAGGTCTGCTTATTATGGGACCCTACCCGATGTGAGTCAAATGGTGACAGGGATGCCTGAATTCAAGAAGAGCATGAAGGTACATGTCTGAGATGTACCGAAAGAAAATCTTACAAGGGGACCATTCCCCTCATGTAGCAAGTCCATAGATTTGGAACAACCCGAGGGGTTTGAGATTCATGATCGGGAATCTCATGTATGCAGGTGGAAGAAAGCCCTCTATGGCTTGAAGAAAAACACCCTGGGCTTGATATGAGAGGATTGATAGTTGTCTAATGAAGCTGAGATTCACTAGGAGTGAAGATGATCCAAACCATTGCTTGAAGGTTGTGGATGATAGACCTCTCATACTTGCACCTTATGAGGGCGACCTCTTCCTAACAGGTGCAAACCCTCTCATTTGCAAAAGTAATAGGGAGTTAGATTCTGGATTTGGAATGGTAAACTACAAACCTGTGACTACCTCGATGGAGCTTAACTTTCAGAAGTTATGTGGTAGTGATGCCGGACCTGATTTGGGAAATGCCTCTAAGTTTCATAAACTCATACTAGCATTGATGTTCTTGGTGAACTCTTATCCGGATATATGTTTTGTAGTTAACATGTTGAACTCATATATGGTTGAGCCTCACTAGATTGGTGCCAAGAATCTTCAGAGATATCTTCGAGGCACAATCTCTCATGGATTGAGATACACTACTGGAAATGTAAAGCTGCATGATTATTTGAATGTTGACTGGGCACGTAGTGTGAAGGATCACAAGAGCACTTATGGGTGTTGGTTCTCTTTGGGTTTTGCTACAATATCTTGGATGAGCAAGAAGCAGAAGTCAGTTGCTTTGATCACCGCTAAGATCGAATAACATAGCTACGAGTATGACCTTGTGTGAAGCTGCCTAGTTGAGGAAGCTCTTCAGTGAGTTGTTTGGACACATGCTAGATACCACCGTGATCTTCTATGACAACCAGAGGGGGATTTGATTGTTGAGGAATCCCATATTCTATGATCGCTCCAAGCATATAAACATCAAGTACCACTTTATCTGGGATATGGTACATCAATGAGCAAGAAGGCTCCATTGCATTGGAACTGATGTGCAGGTCGCTGACATTTTATCGAAGCCCCTGGGAAAGGTCAAAATTGTGACTTTCCGAGAACGACTAGGAGTCGTGGAGAGACTCTCTCCTAAGGGTCCTATATGATATGGACATTGAGCTCTAGGAGCTCCAGGGGGGCTTGGGGGTACATCATGGAGCGATGAGCAACCATAGGGTGACTGGTTTAGCCTTCCCCTAGTGGTTTGCTATGTAGAAAGGATGAGTGGTTCATCCTTCTCCTTCCTAGACACAATCATAGGGTGAGTGGTTCAGCCTTCCCCTAGTGATTTTTTGTGTACAGGGTGAGTAGTTCAGCCTTCCCCTATGATATCCCGTGGTGACATGTAGGCAGGATGAGTGGTTCATCCTTCTCCTGTTGAGACATCCTACCCATGCAGTCTGGGACTCATGGGAAGTACCTCTCATCTGGCCAATGAGTAGGGAAATGAGGATAGGGACCATAGTAGTACCGATGGACGCATCGTGTTACTACCGTACTCCCTATGCTAGGATGATACTAATTTGGGATCAATGAAACTAACTTCGGGTTAGTATGAGTGGTTTGAGACACTCTCTTTTGGAACTGACTTCGGGTCAGTAAGAGTGATATAACTCACTCTCTTTTGGAACTGACTTTGGGTCAGTAAGAGTGGTATGATACACTCTCTTTATTTGGAACTGATTTCAAATCAGTAAGAGTGGTATGAGACACTCTCTTCATATGGGACTGACTTTGGGTCAGGAGAGAATGGTATGAGACATTCTCGATCAATTCTTCTTCTTCATGGTTCAGCAGAGCAGAGCAATGCAGGGCACTGATAGAAAAGATAGCACAGTCTGGTAGATGGATCAATGGATGGAGTTCTCCCTAGTTGAGAGGGAGTGTTAAAATTGGAAACTAGGGACAAACTCCATGTGGGTCATCTTATTTATGGCAGATGATATTTTTATTGGATTCCTCTTATCTAGAGGTGTAGGATTGATCTAAAGATCATCTGATTCCGATAAGTATTCATGGAGATATGAATTTATTTGTGTTATTGGACAATTCGTCAAGGTCGACCAGCAAGTAAATTTTCCCCACTTATGCTCAACGTTTTAGTATAAATAGAGATGCCCTGAAAGTCATTTGGTCACACACTCTTCTTGTGATCTCTTATGCTCCACTTGTCTTTGGGTTTTTGGTGGGAGGAAGAGATCCGAAGAGGCTACGTAGACCTAAGGAGAGGATGCCCTAGCTCAACGTTGTCATGGAGAAGGCATGCCCTAGATCTAGATGCAGGCAATGGAGAGAAGGCTCTACGTTCTAATATGGTAGCCTACATGGAGGGAAACTCTTATGGTGGACACAAGCCTAAACGTTGTTCATATCAAAGCTGACCTAAACATTGTCCATAATAAAGTTGTCCTAAACGTTGTTCATGATATAGCCACCCTAAATGCTATCTCCTAGTGCATCACAGAAGGAAGAAACCGTGAGGAGTAAAGGGCTATTTTAGCGTCAAATCATGGGTCTGAGTTGATGTCATGGAGGCCAAGGGAGATTGCTATTAGGCCGAATTCTTAAGGGCTAAAACATTGATGCTTTAGACATGTTTTAAGGACCAAATGATGTTGTGCTAGGCCGCAGGCCATAGCACCAAAGCTGGGATTGTGTAGGGAAGTAAAGGGGTGGCATATGCCCTAAGGCAACAACGTAGAAAAGGACGAGTTCACCTAAAGCATGCCATAGTCTTTCAAGGGTTGTTTGGGGTCTGTTGGAGAAGTCTAAGGCTATAGAAATATGCCCTAACCAGACAGTCACAAACAGTTAACAAAAAACATGGTTGGAGCAGCATGGATCAGTTTAATGCTACTGCCTATGTATGAGGGTTGGTAGGACTATCTTGATGACCCAACCAGTCCATAATGAAGGCTACCCTACTTGCTATTAGAATGCCATCCAATGTAGCAAAAATGTTGTTGCAGGATGATGGGAATATTGATGAAGTGTAGGGTAGCATGATGTGTGAAGCACAATTATATCAAAGTCTAGCACCATGATAATGAATGTTGCAATGAGATGCAGCATGACGGGCACAGTAAGGTTCAATTTAATGATGCAACACAGGGACATGCAGCATCATGGGCATAGTAAGGTACATTATGATGATGCATCACAAAGAGGTGCAACATGATGATATGTTGCAACAGTATGATGTGTGCAGCATGATGATATGGTAGAACAGTATGATGTGTGCAGCATGATGATATGGTATAGCAGTATGATGTGTGCAGCATGGTAATGAGGTTGAGCATGATGATTGGGTGTAGCACAATGAGGTGTAGCACAGTGAGGAGCAGCATGGCGATGGAGTCACCTTGGATCAATAGAAGTAGTATGCCTTCTACTCAGCTCAGATCAGCTACCTCATATGCTATCTTCTTAGAGAAGATCTTTGTTCTTATTTAGATAAGTCAAAAGGTTGACTTTTGATGTATATGTACTATCTCTCTCTTTTCTGAACTATTGAAGAACATATAAAAATAATTGATCAAGGGTTTCCCCACATTGGGGTTTGTCCATAGCTAGTGCCACATCTTGTGTCCTCTTGTCTTGGTTTGTTTTCTGCAATTTATGTTTATGTTCTATATGCATTTTACTAACATGCTAAATGTGATTGCTAATCTGGAATTGATATTGAGCTAATATGAAAATTGAATTAAATTTGCTATCAGCATAGAACATACCTAAAATTAACAGTTTTGCTGGAGATGGCACCATCCTTTGAACAGAAGTGAAGAATCCATCCATGACCTTAGCATCAAATAAGAAACCACAGGAGTAAGAAAATGTGGGGTTTAGATAGATGCCTGCAGCATGAATGGGACAATGGAGTGTATTGTTCCATCGCTCATCAATCACTTCCCATAGGAGTTGTTGTTTCTCAAGCCCCTCATCCCCCTTATCTTCATAGTAGCTCTGAACAGATTCTTTGGCCCTATCCATGGCCTCATACAAGTAGCCCATTGCAGGATTGTCTCCATCAACTAATCGAAGAACCTTTACCAAAGGTTCAGTAATGATACACACCTCTTGCACTCTCGCCCAAATGCTTTCCTGGTATGAAATTAACCTACATATGGCCTCTCCCTCTGGTTTGTGACTAAATGAAAAAGCACACCACTCCTCTGAAAGAAACATTCTCTTCACATCCCACATAGAATTCAAGAGGGATTGAAGAGATATGAAACTAGTGACAAACCGTGTAATGGCAGGGTGCACCAACTCCTTGTTGTTGGTGAATGTTCTCATCAAATGAAGTGCAGATGCATGATTATATATAAATTTTGTAATGTTTTTTGATGATTCAACAATATCCTTGACAAAAGGAATTTTTTCTATGCCCTCCAACATCAAATAAATGCAGTGTGTAGCACAAGATGTCCAAAATAATCTAGGATGCCTCTCCATAAGCATCTTGTCAGCAACAACATAATTTGCAGCATTGTCTGTTATGACTTGGACAACATGTTGTGGACCCACCTCTTGACTGAACACATCCAAAAAATCACATAATAACCGTGCATCTTTTATAGGTGCAGATGCATCAACAGATTTCATAAACATTGTCCCCTTGGGACAATTAACCAAGAAGTTAATAAGGCTTCTACCCTTTTGATCGGTCCAACAATCTAACATGACATTGCATCCTGTGTGTGCCCATGATCCCCTAAAATCCTAGAATCTGTTAGTGCAACCAACCTTTTCATTTTGAAGAATGTACCCTCTAAAGTCATCATGTGGAAGGGCTTTGTACCCTAGGCCAATAATAGAAATAGCATCAAAAGCGGGCTGGAAAAATGCATTGTTCTTGGCAACGCTGAAAGGAATATCAGTCCAAAGAAGAAACTTGCCCAACAACTTGTTAGCTTCTTCCTTATCCCTTTTTTTAATAATTGATGAGACAGATGGTTGTGCACCAGGTGTGGTTCTAGGAATAAAAAATGATCAAGTAGCTATAGGGTTGTAATGTCCCCAATTAATTAATTTTGTTAAGAAGAATTTCAATTTTTGCAATTTTGGAAATTAGGAGATATTTTGACCCACACCTTAGGAGAATGGCTAAATCAAAGGAAGATTTGATTTTTGGGTAAAGAGAGAGGCCCACTTTAGAGAGAAATGGGAAATCGTGGAGCTAGTGGAAGGTGGGGGCCACACCATGAGGGAATATCCACCCTTGGTGTAGAAATTTTGAATAATATGACACATATTCACAGAGATTATCCTGATTATACACTTATAAGCGGAACATGTATAATACATAATCTCCTCTACGTTGATCATCAATTTACAGAAGCATAAACATTCACAGGCACACATAGAAGCATCAATCAAACTCATTAACACAGTATGTATCCCGGGGAAAGCATCTCGCTAAAAACCCCACACTATCTGTATATTATATTGATTGAATCATGTAACATTACAAAGTACAATGCTTATCACAAGCAATCCAGTACCAGCTCCACCTGTTACACACAATACAGCTCAGATCTGATCTCCAAATCTATTCCACTGCTTGCCTGCCTCTCCAGCTCAATACCTGCTCAAGAACTGATGAGAATAGCTTACCAAACTCGTATTTGACCTGCAAATAATCACTCACACTCTGTTGGACGTGAGAACAGGCTACAATTCTTGATATTGGCCAATTCATTGGCATACTCAATCCCTCTGATTGTGTAAATCATCATGCACAGCTATAGTCACAACTGATAGCAATATGATCCTCTAACACCTATCCCTGCTGAACTGAACATGCACTGACATGCAACTGAGTTAACTGATGTATTCTGTAGTTGCATTATGAGTTAATAACTTGTGAATTAATTAATAACTAATTCACCCAACTCATCTCTAGTCTATTGATCAGTTAGACTAAATACAACCAGTTTAACAAAGCTAAACTGAACACAACTCCATCAACTGCACCTCCAGTCCACTAAACTCAACTCACTTGAGTTCTAACTGAAGTCCTGCATGCAAATATTAGTCATCCCATAGGTAACCACGTATTTCCCTCTGGGATCTGCATGTACCACATCCGTAGCTCATCCTGAAGTGCTCCAAGAGAATAAGATCAAGTTTATAGTCCAAATATTATTATGAGACAATAATATTTGACTTTTCTATTTTTGACAGCCAGTCTAAAAATAGACTTTGATCACTCACACTGTGATCACTCACACTGTGGTCACCCACACTGTGATCACTCATACTGTGATCACCCACACTGTGATCATCCACACTGTGATCAAAAATAGAACTTGCGCCATAATTTGCCTGCGGGCCCACTTAGTGAAGGCGACTCTTTTCACTAAGCTCCATCATCTTGTTGCATTCTCAACAAGCATTTCTTTTTGCACACTTTTCAACACTTAGAGAGCTTGAATTGGAGAGAGAAAGAAGGAAAAGGAAATTTGATGGGTGGAGCCCACAAGGCAAGAGAAGGGGCATAAATTATAAATGGGAGATGGAGCACTTAATTGGGCACCTTTTGCTAATTTGACTTCTAAATCATTGTTGCTGAAGTTGTTTAGCTGGGTCACAAAGTGTTGTTTAGCACCAAAGATTTCTAAGGGTAAATCTCACTCCTTCAATGGACTTTGAGTGCTACCCTAGAGGAGCATTGCCATAATCATTGGAGGCATCCCAGAGAAATTACAGGAAAAATCAAGTTGCTCTATGGAGCAATCTAGATTTTGGACGCAGGAAAAGGGACCACGAGTCCTTGTGGAGAGGTTTTTTGGGTCGAGCTAGTTCCTGGTTTTTGCAGGTCCAATCCTTGAGCATTCTACAACAAATTTTATGTGGATTTGTGGGTTGAGGGTGTGACTACTGCCCCGGTCGAATTATCCTTCCTAGGGCCTGCACAAAAGGAGTTCTGGACTGCACAGTTATTTGTGGGCGTTGATTGTGGGGAAGTTTTGGCTAGGAATTTTTGGAGTTGGCTTGCTAGGAGGTGCAAGGAGGATTTTTGAGGTATTTTTCCCAACATTTTGGAGGGGTTATAGAGGTTGATTTCCTATAGGACGAATTTCCCAGTAAGTGGAGGAGCTCACAAGAATTGGGGGTGATTTATACTACAACCTTCACAAATAAACTATAGAAGAAAATAGCACTGGAAACTGAGAAAATACTAGCGCACACACAATAAAAATGACACTGTTATTTTTGGACAATTGTCCCTGAAAACACCCAACTTGGGAAAATCAGTGCAACATATTAGGGTTTTATTATTATGCAGCATTGAAATCTGAGTACAATATATGGACGCCCAACTGGAAATCTAAATAGCAAGAAAAGATGGCCAAAATTATGTAAGGGAATTACCCTTCTTCCACAAGCAACCCCGACACAACTTTCTTTCGGAAAACTCATCCTCCTAAACCCTCTGTATAGACCCTTAGATGTCTATGCCAAGAACTACCTCTGATGAAGTCATTTTGTCTGTCTCTGCTAAGGAAACTCATTCTCCGGCCCTCTGGAATACTTTCCAGACCTCTGGAAGCTTAATCTTCTTTTTTGAAGCAACTGCGTAGTTCTCTACACTGCCTCATTGAGAATAACTCGGCCCCCTTGCTATTGCATCTCTGGATCTAGAAAACTTCCTTGGGATCACTGTCTCTTCCCTATTAGTTTTTTTAGCATCAAATGTGTTCTAGCCACGAAATTTGGTGGAGAGGCTAGAATACATGAGATCTCTAAAACCCAAAAATTGTTCTTGGAAATTTAGCCTAGAAGTGTCTCACACTCTGAGGTTCCTGGGATGGCCAAGCCCAAGGAAACTCAGAGACCTATGGAGGAGAACAAGATTTAGAAGCTGAACATGACACTAATCTTCATTATTTTCATCAATAGAATTACATCCCTGTAAGAAAATATAATGGAGCTACAAAAATACAAGCTCTCTCTACAATAACACTAATGAAAATCTATCCCCTAAAGGAAAATTCGACTTGGTACTTATAAAAAATGATGAGGAATCATTCCCCATGAATGGAGGAAGCTTTCCCCACCAAAATCCCTTGATTAGTGGATCTAGTTCTCAATACTAGGAATTTGCAATAAATGGCAAGGAACACATTCCTAGATTTTCTCAATCATTCCATAGAGGCAAATTTGACTTGGTACTTATACAAAATGGTTAAGAATCATTCCCCATGGATGGAGGAAGCTTTCCCACCGAAATCCCTAGATTAATGGATATGCTCCCTTGATTGGTTGATGCTCCCTTGATTAGTGGAACACATTCCTAGATGTTCTCAATCATTGGAGTTCCACAATTTGTGTCATAATTCCATAATATCTTATTGAATTATTATTTATTATTTATCCTCCAGTAGTAGGGAACAAGTCCCTAAATTCTCTCCTCCTCCAACTCTTCATAATCTGCCCAATATTCTCATAATATTCCACAAAAAAAACAAATAATATTAGGCACAAATATTAAATTATTCATAAACCTTCCTAATGAATATATTAAAGTTAAAAATAAATTATCTAATGCAAAAAGAGAGGTTTAATGTGTTGAAGGATGTTCATAGGCCTTAATTTATGTTTTAAATTAGAATCATGGGCCTTAATTTATGTCTAATTTAGAGGCCCACCATACCCTCCTGCTGAAAGTGTTGCTCATCCTTTGAGCAAATTAATGACCTCATTATGCCTCATCCATGGTCCTAGTGGCCTCTCTCTTGTGCATTAAGAATCTTGGCTGTAAGCTCTGCAAGGACAAGCCCAAAAAAAATTTCTTGAGACAATTAGCTTGCTTTCTTGCCCTTATTCAAGATGAGTTCTTGAATATTTTTTTAGTTTGGCAAGGTCTTCTACACCCTTATCAACCTTTTGCTACCTTGTTCCGCCATTTGGACACCCCTGTAGGATTTCTGGGTCACTATAATTCCTATAGGATCATCTTGTAGAAAAAACATTCCCTTTGTAAACTAAAGTAAGGGAGTGGAAAAAATGACAAAAATGGTGGAGGAATGAATGGTAGTGAATGGTAAAATAAAAATGTGAGTGATAGGGATCTCTTTGTGATCCTCCTTTGCTCTTTGACCGTCCCTCTTGCTGATCTGCAAATGGAATTTTCATGAAAATGGAGAGGATGCTCTTTTTTTTCAAGAATGAAATGGGATGGATGAATGATGAATAAATAGTGAATATGAAGTGGATGTAGGGCTTGGAGTGCTGTGGTGACCTTCGCCTTTGCAAAAATTTCTTTTAACTGTTGTCCTCATTCCTTGAAATCATCACCCTTCATAATTTGACTTTTCAACCTTACATGAGTGAAGGAGTGAGTTGCAACTAACTAATTGAAGGCGGTTGAGACTGCTGACCCATCCTTAGCTTATAAAACCTCATCTCTCATGCATTGACAACAAATTTCTAGCTATAATATGCTCAAGAGAAGAGGTCAAGAATATTGCATACCTGTACCTACCAGATGGTTGTTGGAGAGACATGCATGATGCTGCTGAGTTGATGTTGATGTGCAGGTGTTGGATGTTGATGTTGATGATCCTGATGCTGCTACTAACCTCTGGAGGAGCTTCTTTGACCTCTGGATCTCCTTTAAAACTGCTCACTGCCAATCCTGTAGGTGTTTTTTTGTATCCTGTAGGTTTACAGGATAGTGACTTGTTTTGTCCATATCTCCCAAATAATAGACTGGATTGAGCTGAAACATTTTGAGCATGTTGCCATCATCATTATGCACTTCCCCATAGAAAAATTTTGGTCAATGGATGCACGGATCTCGAGAAACTAAAAATGGCTAAAGGTTATTGAGGCAGATTTCTTAGAAACCGTGCACTGGAATTTGCTGAAATTGCTTGGGCATGTTACCATCATCCATATGCATCTCCTCTGAAATAACTTTTTAAATCAATGGATAGATATTGAGAAAATGAAAAAATGGTTGAAGGTGATGGAGGCAAATTTTTTGGAACCAGTGCACTGCAATTTGCTGAAATTGCTTGAGCATGTTACCATCATCCATATGCATCTTCCCCTGAAACAGTTTGGCAAATGGATGCATGGTTTTCAAGTTATGGCAAAAACAAATGTATACTCTATGTATTTTTATATCCTGTAGTAAAACAGATCATCCTGTAGTTTTTTTAGGTTAGCAAGGAAAATGAATGGTAGAAGCTTGAGAATGATGGATGGATGGTGAAAATAGATGAGGGTGATGGATTGGCATGGCCTTGGCCTTGTTGGAGCATTTGAGCGAAGTAAGAGAAAGTCAAAATTTGACTTCTTTTGGCTAGGGTTGACCAATGACCCTTTAGCTACTAACTTCTTCTTGTTGCTTGCAGATGTTGGAGAGTACATGCATGCATGGAGCAAGGATTCTTTTATTTTTTCTCTTTTTTTTCTTCTAGGCCTACTAGCCGTCTCAATGAGGTTTTCAACTAGTAGGTCTACCTAGATGCCTCAAAGGAGGTTTTCACCTATGATCTTCTTCTTTTTTTCTTTTTTCCAACCCATTGACTGCCTTATGGAGGTTTTCAATCAATGAGCCAATCTGAGGCGCCTCCAAGAAGGTTTTCACCTTAGATTTTTATTTTTTTTCTCTTATTTTTCATTTTGTTTGTTTTTGTTTTTTTTTTATTTCTACCCTACCCTACTTGAAAAACAAAATCACTTTCAAGTATAATAATACTTCCAATGGAGCTATGTGCACATCAAGATGACAGAAAAAATTATGTGAAGGCTTGAAATGTATGCTTTGACATGTACCTGGATTTGATAGATTAAATGATTTTACTTTGATGATATCAAGCACATTTGAAGAAGAGGGTATTGTTGCAACTTAACGACTATCTGAAAAAATATTTCAATATAGTTGTGATGCCCCTGGTCCACTTGCTGATTTGGATCATCTTAGATGTCTTCTTCTTCCATGACCTTTAAATCGTCCTCTTTTTGTTGATTGTTCCCTTGAATACATGGAGGATTTGATGGTAACCACGAGGGAGTTCTCTCAATCTCTGATTTTAATGTCTTCTCTTCATCAATCACGAATCCTGGTTCTGTGGTCTTTGTATTTGAATCTTCTTCCTTTGGATGTGGTCCTTCAATGATATGACCTCTTTTTGCAATACTCTTCCTGAGCTATGGTGAATACCATTCATCTCAAGAGGAGATGTTTGGAAGTGTTGTATCTCAGCATTGTAAGTGGGCTAAGCTACTTCAATGTGTGGATTTGGGAATGGTGGTACAAGTAGTTGAGTGGGAGTGTATATTTGAGATGGGTGTGGATGGGTTTGTGGTTGTGGTGGAGGTGAATGGTAGGGATAACATTGTTGGGCATGGAATCCCCCCACGGCATGTTTTGGGGCTCAAAGACCAAGTTTTGATCCAATATTGTTGTAAAGTCTCCGCAATTTGTGGGCGCGGTGTGCAACATGTATGATAGAGTCACAAGGTTGTCCACCCTAGTCTTGTAAATGTAATGTCGGCCTACCCATGGCCCGCGGACCATGGGATTGTATAAATAGAGCGAGGCTGTAAGTGTAAAAGAAAAAGTAGGTAAGAAGGAAGCAAGAAGATAGAGTCTAAGTGGCTAAGTGTGTCTTGGGCCGTAGAGTAGGAGAAGGCTCTGCAGCTGAGTGCGCAGAGGACTAGTAGTCTGCAGCTGAGTGCGCAGGGCGGAGTTGAGTCTGTAACCGAAGAAGAGATTAATAAAGAAATGTTTTGTTACCAATTCGTGTATCTATTCTTGGATTAATGCATGGTTGATGTAAATTTCAAACATATTGTTTGTTTACTGTGCGCACATGTATGAATGATTTATATTGCTAAATATAACTTAACGCATACAAATAAGCTAATTTAATCAACTAACAGTAAAATACTAGTAAGGACTTGGGTAACAACAGCGCTCGGCCCCCAAGTAGGATTGCGTGAAGGCAGCAGTTTTGGCTGCAAAGTATGGGACAATATGTGTAGCGACGTGCGCGCAAGGTCTAATCGTGGACCACTTGAACTCATCAGACATCTCTAGGGTACGGAAACCTAGTTCTAGCACCCTCTTATACCACTTCGGGTGAGACATCAGTCCGTGCTCTACACACTGTTGCCAAAAGGGCCAGTAGTACCGGGATTTGTTTGGCTAAATCACCTTTGAACCTGGGTCAAGCCCTAATAAGCCAAAAAATGGTTCTGTTGTCGGGACTGGGATCTGCATAAGAGATGTCTAATGTCGTGTCACTGGAATCCGACAAAGAAATAAATTGAAGGGTGGTTGGACAGAAAGATTCATGAGTTCGTGGCGCAGGAAAATAGGAATCTGTGAGTATCGAAGTAACAGTGGTTATAGCACTACTTATATATGGAAATCCACGAAATTTTCTTTGCATCCTTCCCCTCTGAGTTGTATGAGTGGATTGCGAACCTAGCAGACAGCCAAGCAAGGTGTAGGCTCAACAAACCTATTGGGTGGACTGCAGAGTTGGTGCACAGACTAGAAGCATCGGAAGATAAGATCGCGCACGTTGTGGACCATTGGCTCGATCGAATTATAGGAGGGTTTATCATTGAATTCGCAGTAGACACATCAGTCAGCCACAGCGAGGCAGAACGACACTTCCTCAAAGGACCGTGAGGTAAGTACATTAAATATTTGAACACTTGGATTAAAATGCTACTGTGTGAAAACCGGGTTATGCTAATAAATTGATGTTTGGGGCTATGCGAAGTGGGAGGATCTACAGAAATGGAAAGAGCCAAGAATTAGAGACTAATCCCTTGATTTCACCTCCATGAGAAAGTAAGGAAGAGCTCGCAAAAGTTTCACCAAGAAGTGTGATTAGCCTGATAAGGCAGTGGATTCCGCGCATACCACCCCCACCTACACCACCACCAGTTTCACCATCTTCACCCACACCATCTCCGCCACAGTTCAATATGGCAAGTGCAATAAAGTTGCTGGTATTAAAAGGGGTAGGGAATGAAGATCCATACCAATTTTGGTTCATGGTAAAGACTGTATGGGAAGTGCAAGGAGTCACGAATGACAATATAAAGAAGGAAACGCTGGTAAGCGCGTTGCAGGATCGCGTACTGATGTTGTACATTAAGCATTCCAATGACAATCCAAACGTAGGGATCACAGATTTCCAAGTTGCGTTGAACAGGGAATTTAGCAGGCCAAAATCAGAGACACAATCGATTATCAGGTTTAAGGAAATCGCAATGCTTGTAGGCGAGACCCCCTGGGAGTTGGATCAGAGACTGAAGTGTATGATTCGTGAAGCCAGCATGACCTTAACAGATGGGAAACATCGCGCATGGTTTGTAGCACCGCTAACACTGCATCTAAGGAATGTGATGTCACAACAAAAGCTGTCAACTCAAGCCGAAGCTTTGGAGATTGCAATGAGACTACACGAGACCCCAATACAAGATCCTAATTTAGGATTCCAACAGATCCACGTTCAGTTGAAAAATTTGTGTCTCGAGATTGATAGATTGAAACAAGATAGGAAAGCTCGCCTAGAAGCACACGAGGAGGTATGGTGCATAAAATGCAAGGGGCAGGGGCATGACAAGGACCATTGTCTAGTCTTTGCGAACTACCTAGCGGGAGGAGGGCCAATGCCATTGAGACCAGAGGTAGAAGCTGGTCCAAGAGCGATGCCTGCATTATGGTGCGTGATTTGTCAGATAGGAGGGAAGCATGCTACAGATAACTGTCATCTATTGCAAAAGTATACGCAGACATCCCAGTAGTTATTCTGTAATTTCTGCAGGTCAGTAGGCGATGATGAGCGTACCTGTAGAAGTTATGAACTGATGATGGATCGGACTCCTACCTATAGGGTTCAGACCAAAATGCAAGCCCTCGATCAAAACGCAGGAATGGCGCGCACTGGATTTCTAGGGCACAGATGAGGTTGAGGTGGAATGGGTCCAAGAAAAGGTCGCAGACAGCTGATTTCTTACAATTTCATAGGGTCAGGGCATTATGCTCGTGATTATACAAATCCGACAAGTCATCATGTTTATATTGTACCCAATTTGATCATGAGAAGGAGGACTGCCCCACACTGATAGCGAGGTTGCGCGATAAAGGAATACTCTAGCCTCCCCCAACTCAGAACCTGCAAATGATGAGGTCTGAGTTGCGCGAGGAAGACCCGAATGTAAACATCGTGCTCTGAAGTGGTATCATGATAGGAGATGACAAAGGTAAGTAGCCAGAAGAAAGTGCTTGGGTTCTCAAGGCTTCAACAAAGGAACCAGAGTTCAATTTGGAGCGCGTTAAGAAGAAATTCATGGAAGCTAAGAAGAGCTTCATGGAGGCCTCCACTTCAGGTAGTAAAGACAAACTAGAACCGGAGATGGACACATCAATGCTTACTACCTTTCTGAAGACATGCATGAAGCTGTTGCACGATAGCAAGGCTGTGAAGGGACTGTAAGAACTCATCACTAGATGTGCTAGATTAGGGGAACCGTGCATAGTCCAGAAGCTCAGGAAGCACACAACGCGAACAAGAAGGGAGATGAGATTGACTGTGCAAATCGAGGAATATGAAATGGATCAAGTGATTCTGGATTTAGGATCAGACGCGAACGTACTGCGAAAGCATACATGGGAGTGCATGGGAAGGCCTGCGTTGCAATGGTCTCCTATTCAATTATTAATGGTGAACCAGCAAAAGATCATATCGATGGGAAGATTGCAGGGAATAATGGTAGATATCGAAGGTGCGAGCGCACTTGCAGATTTTGAAGTGATAGAGATTGTTGACGACAGCAATCCCTATCCCGCGCTACTAGGGATAGATTGGGCCACTAACATGAATGGAGTAATAAATCTAAAGAAGCGCAAGATGATTTTTGAGAAAAAATCACTACGCATAGTGGTACCTTTAGACCCTGCAGAAGGATCGCGCTACACAAAACCAGTGCACGATGATGAGAGCGACGATGATCTAGACTATATCTACAAGATAACCGCTCTGGAACAGGATTGGGTGAATCTTACAGTGGATGGTGTTAGGTTCCTATACCAATAGGTGTCATATTTCATGATGGACTGTTAAAATGACAAATATGTTCATCCTTTCCCTGCTGCAAAGGTTCCATATTTTCAAAAAACCAAAAAAAAATTAAAAAATAAAAAGAGGGTATGCCCTAAAAGAAAAATCAAAGGGAAAAAAGAATGAATTGGTCAAAAAAGAAAGAAAATCAACCCCAAAGAAAAGACCAAGAAAGTGTGCTAGTCAAAGTGCCACTACTATCATATTTTTTGTAAAGAAGTTCAATTTGTGCAATCAGTGACTTTTGTCACACTTGATGGATGGCCAAACAGTTCAATCTTGGCCTCTCCATGTTTAAATTTCTTGTTTTAGAACTAGAGAATAAGGTCTGTTCAAACAGTTTAAGCTTGGCAGATCAATAGTTAGGTAGAGAAGCAAGGGTGCTCAACAGCTAAATCTGAGCCCCTGGAAGAGATAAGGGCAGACTTAGATAGGAGGGCAGTTAAAAGAAAACAAGAGAGAAAGGGTTTTCTAGTTCAAATGCACCCAAGGAAAAAGAAGAAAAAATGTTAGGTGTATTAGGCTGGGTAGGCAGTTTCATGTTGCAAAAGCAAGTTTATGAGCAGTTTTGTCTTTTTGAATATGATCTATCTCATGGATATCACAAGTTCCATGGCAAAGTGGCTGCAAAACAAGCGAAGCATGACTAATTTCCTTCCTCATTCCTCCAAGAACACTTACTAACATCCCCTCAAGGACATTGAGATCTGCTCAGTTCTCCTAGCTTACTTCATTTTATGAGAAATACTAAATAAAACTTGTGTTTACTTGGGGAAGGGAAGCCACATTTCTTGTGTAAAAATACTTTTGATCCATTCTACTAAGTTTTCAAAATCCATAACTTGGAGACCTTTCACTCCCCTAATCTTAAGTTTCACCTTTTACTTAGTGCTTTTGGTCTGTAAATACTTCTCATTTTAACCTATTAACACTATTATATAGCTCCTACATAATATTTCCTCTCCCATACTATGTAAAAAAACATAAAACCCTGAAATTCTTAAATATCCCGCCCTGGGCTTATGTATAGCCATATGCTAAGGTTTTAAGGGGGTCCAAGGTTTATCCGAAACCTTGTGGACAACCCTTCCCCGCGCGCGCATATAACATTGGGATTTATTCAACGTTTGGTTGAATAAATAACCGCGCCCGAACATTTAACCAAAGTTTCAATACACTGCCCGAACATTACAAAACGTTAAAAATTAACGTGGGCCACCACACCATACGCCTCCGCCAACTCCACCCATTCATCAACCATCTGATCCGGGCTTTCCCATCGGATGATCCACGTCGATATCGGAACCCCTCCGATAGTCGAACGTTAGCCTCTAGGAAAACGGCGGTTTTACCACCGTACAGAATCCACGTGTCGCCGCCTAGTTTTATCGCGTCCCCTCCACCCAAAACCGCTATTGTCCAATAAGCGGTGCGATAATACCACATACCACCCCCGCTTCCCGCCGCTGACGTCGTCGCCCACGTCAGCTGCCACCTCACCACTGTATCATCTGTCGTGTCTGCCACGTCACCACCAAGTCAACTTCCATACCCCCGCTACACGACAAAGATTACGTCATGCTAACGTCACCCGACCAAAGCACGCCAAAACCCGCAAAAATCAAATTTTTGTTAAAAAGGCGTAAAATGTCGTTTTTTGTTTGTTTTTGTTTGTTTCTTCTGCACAACCTCTGTGTGCCTTTTACGTCCGAAGCACCATTTTAACTGCACAGTCCACCACCCAGAGAAATTGACTCCACAGCGCGGCCCTTCAGCTCGGTCTGCCACCTACATTTTGCACAGGGCATCCATTAAACAGGTATTTACCCAAGTTCTGCTCCTAAACCCTGTTTTTCAAAGTTTTCTCTGTAAATATTTCCCTGAGCACCCAAGTTCGAAATAGAAACACAGTGCTACGTTCAAACCACGTGCTATAACCTCTGTTTTTATCCATTTTTACCAAGAAATCCCTCAAATCCCGTCTCCCACTGCAAAATTTTCCCATTAAGCTAAATTTAAGCTCGTTTCGGCCTGCAATTTCCGCAAAAAAGACCCAAACTGTCATTTTACCTACTGTTGCTGCAAAAGCCCAAACTCCAGGTTGAAAAGTCATAAGATAATTTGAACAATGGAGGCTCCAGTGGCCCTGAATGTTGCCCCCCTGAATGCACCACACAAAGAATTGGAATGGTTGCCCCTTGTTGACAGAGATTTCCAAATTAATGATATGATTGGTGACAAGCCTCACCTTCAAGCTTTTTGTGAAATTAGGAATAGCTACCGCAGCAATGCTGATGTCTATGCAATTTGGGAGTCCAAAATGCCTATCTATAACCTCCCCTCAGTAAATGTGCTCCCTGATCTCATCCACTTATTGTAGGTTTTAACCCTGTACAAAAATTACCTGCATACGAATTCTAAAACACAGAAAATAAACAATGCGAGAGCATAACACATAAAACACATATACACAGATATTTTCCCCTGGATCCCAAAACCGGGACTACCAGCTTGATTTTTCATTATATTCCTTTCAATGTTACAATACATATTTATACATGCCGAAGCATCCAATACCATGGACCGAAAACCATCGCGTCCAAAACCATGGACCGAAAACCATAGGTAGGTTTGCCCAACCTAATCGACACAACGAAGGGGGGGCTCCGCCCCCCCTCTAACTCCCCGGTTCACTACGTAGGTTAGTCGTGGAAAGAATATAACACAACCCAACAATCTCCCACTTGTTGTTTTCTTTCCACAAGGGGCCAGAGGAGAGCTTAGTCATTTTTCCAGCCCTGAAATGCCCATTGTTTCTCTACACCAAGAGAACTTCTCAGAGCTCACAGATTTTGTCAATGCATCTGCAGTATTCTTCAAAGTGTCCACCTTTACCAGCAACACCTTTTTGTCTTCTATCATATCCCTCACAAAGTGATACTGAACATCAATGTGCTTTGTCTTTGAATGATAAGCAGGGTTCTTTGCCAAGAAAATTGCACTTTGGCTTTCACAGTCTATTCTTATAGCTCCCTGTACTAACCCCATACTTGAACACAATCTCTGCAACCAAACTGCTTCCTTGCTTGCATGAGTGGCTGCCATGTATTCTACCTTTGTAGTTAATAGTGCCACTACAGATTGTTTCTTACTCATCCAACTGACTGCACCTCCAAATAGGTTAAACACATACCCACTTGTAGATCTTCTCTGATCCAGATCTCTAGCCCAGTTTGCATCAACAAAGCCACGAATATCCAACACTCTGTCGAATCCTGGTCTTCCTTGGTAGCACAAACCATAATCACTAGTGCCACGCAAATACCTAAAAACCCGCTTCACTGTTGTCCAGTGCTTCTTCCCTGGTTTTGACATAAACCTGCTCAATACTCCCACTGCATGTGCAATATCTGGTCTAGTACAGACCATTGCATACATCAGGTGACCGACTGCGCTCACATATGGAACACGAGACATGTCCTCTTCCTCTTCTTGTGTCTTGGGACACTGTTCAGCAGATAACCTCACACCTACAGGAATAGGAACCTTCACCGGTTTACTATCCTGCATATTAAACCTCTGCAGCATTGTCTCAACATACTTCCTCTGGTTTAACCAGAGCTTCCTCTTTGCCCGATCTCTTTTAATTTCCATGCCCAAAATATAGTTTGCAGCACCAAGATCTTTCATGTCGAATTTGGAGGACAATTGGGTCTTCAAATCCTGGATAATTTCTTTGTCATTTCCAACCAGCAACATATCATCCACATACAAGACCAGATAAATAACACGGTCACCAATTAATTTAAAATACACACAGTGATCTGCTTTGCTTCTGGTGAAGCCAAGTCCCCGTATAAATGTATCAAATTTCTGATACCACATCCTTGGTGACTGTTTTAACCCATACAGAGACTTCTTTAACTTGCATACCAGTTCTTTCTTACCCTTCACCGCAAAGCCTTCAGGTTGCTTCATGTAGATTTCCTCTTCCAAATCCCCATGAAGAAATGTTATCTTCACATCCATCTGTTCTACCTCAAAATCAAAAGTAGCAGCAACAGATAAAAGTAACCTAATAGAAGTTACCTTGACAGCAGGAGAAAAAATATCACCAAAATCAATTCCTGGCACCTGGGAATAACCTTTTGCTACCAACCGAGCTTTGTATTTCTCCACCTTCCCTTCTGCATTTGTCTTCTTTTTGAACACCCATTTGCTGCCAATGGGTTTCCTTCTAGCCGGCAACTCCACCAGATCCCAAGCCTCATTTTTGTGCAAAGATGCCATTTCATCAACCATGGCCTCTTTCCAGAGTTTTCCATCCTCTGAATCCACTGCTTCCTTCATAGTTCTGGGATCATCATCAGTAACAGACAAAGCAAAATTTGAAAAGAAACAAGATGGACTATACCTTTCTAGCTGCCTTCTTTCTCGAATTGATCTTCTCAGAGCCGGAGTTTGTGGCTCTTCATCTTCTGATTCCTCCTCTATTGTAGAGTCTGATTCTTCCTCCTTTTGCTCAAACTCTATCTTCTCAGGTTCCTTTAGTTGGACTTCATGTTTAATAACATCTTTTACCTCTCTGAAAACCACATCTCGGCTGTACACAACCTTCCGTGTGAATGGGTTCCAAAGCTTATAACCCTTTAAACCATCCTTATACCCAATAAAGATGCACTTTTCAGATTTACTATCCAACTTGGTTCATTTCTCCTTTGGAACATGTACATATGCATCACATCCAAATACCCTCAGATGTGAAAGAGAGGGTTTCTTACCAGTCCATACTTCTTATGGAGTCTTATCCTCCAACGCTGATGAAGGTGACCTGTTGACCAAGTAACATGCAGTATCCACCGCCTCTGCCCAGAATTCCTGTCCTAACCCGGCACCACTGAGCATGCTTCTTGCCCTTTCCATCAACGTCTTGTTCATTCTTTCTGCAACTCCATTTTTCTTAGGTGTATATGGAGTAGTCTTATGCCGTGCTATACCACACTTCTTACAGAATTCTTCAAATTCCTTGCTGCAAAACTCTCCACCATTATCTGTCCTCAGCACCTTTATCTTCTTCTCTGTTTGATTTTCCACTAGAGCCTTAAATTCTTTAAACCTGTCAAAGACTTCAAATTTCTTCTTAAGGAAATATATCCATGTATTCCTTGAGAAGTCATCTATAAATGATACATAGTACATAGACTTACCCAGTGACGGAACCTTCACAAGTCCAAACGCATCACTGTGCACAAGCTCTAATATCTGTTTCGCCCTCTTAGCACCAGAGGGGAAACTCACCCGATTCTGCTTCCCATATACACAATTTTCACAGAAATCAAAATCTAGAGAGCTATTGCTCATACCTTCTACCATACCTTTACCATGAAGTATTCGAAGGCCCTTCTCTCCAATATGTCCAAGCCTTTGATGCCACAGCATGGTCTTCTCTCCAGAGACCACTAGATTTTCAGCTCCACTTTCAGGAACCACAAAACTGTTGCACCCATCAACAACAGTGCTACCTTCCAACTTGTACAGAGTTCCAGTCCGAACTCCCCGCATCAATACCAATGCTCCCCGAACCATCTTGCAGGTATCCTTCTCGAACACTATTTTTACACCTACATCATCCAACTTGCTTACAGATAACAGATTTCCGGCCAATGCAGGAATATGCAGAAAACCCGGAAGTGTTCTAACCCTTCCACCTTGCAACGTCAACTTTACTTTTCCGCGACCAATGGTTCTAGCCTTCCTATCATCTCCTAAGAAGACATCACCACCATCGTATTTCTGATACTCGCAAAACCACTCTCTATGGGGAGTGAAGTGAAACGATGCACCTGAGTCAATCAACCATGCCTCATGATCTACATGTGTACTAGAAGAAGCCAAGTACACATCCCCACCTTCATCTGAGGTGGTTTTTGCCTCTGCAGAAGGAGCATCATCAGATCCCTTTCCTTTATTAGGAGCTTTAGATTTACAGTCCCTTTTGAAGTGCCCTTCCTTTCCGCATTTCCAGCACACCACCTTTACAGGTTTTCCTGGAGATTTAGATCTCCCTCTAGACTTAGATCTCCCACTCGATGACTTATTTTTGTTTCTATTCTGGGACCGTCCTCATACAGACAAGGCATCACCATTCTGGCTCTCCATATTTTTCCATCTCATCTCCTCCATCAGCAAGGCTGAGACAATTTCATCAAACTACAAATCAGTTGCATTGC
This sequence comes from Pinus tabuliformis, assembly GCA_031772625.1. Classification (NCBI taxonomy): domain Eukaryota; kingdom Viridiplantae; phylum Streptophyta; class Pinopsida; order Pinales; family Pinaceae; genus Pinus; species Pinus tabuliformis. The sequence goes on along the minus strand of CM062816.1, from coordinate 243,370,434 downwards.
TACCTATTGCAATAACCAGACTATCCCACGAATCTGGTAGAGAACACAACAAACTGATGCACTTATCTTCATCTGAAATTTTAATATCAACAGACGCTAACTAACTTACCACAGTATTAAATGCGTTCAGATGCTCTGTCACCGAGTCTCCATCCTTCATCCTCAGGTTATATAGCTTTTTCCGCAGGAACAGTTTATTCACCAGAGACTTAGATTGGTACAAAGTCCCTAACTTGTCCCACAAATCCTTCGCCATAGCTTCCCTTGATACATTCAGCAATACTGAATCTGAGACACACAATCGTATTGTGCTCTTTGCCTTCCGATCCAACTTCTTCCATTCTTCATCGGTCACTCCTGTTGGTTTAGTACCTGGATCTACCGCGATCCACTAATCTTTATCCACCAACAGAGCTTCCATCTTGAGTTTCCATAACTCAAAACTCTAACCATTGAACTTCTCGATCTCTATATTCCCGCTGCTCGCCATCTTCTTTCACCACCAGAATCGATCCCGCAGATATCCCACTGAACAGGGTCTACCACAGGCCTGAGCGAAACCCCTCAGCAACAAAGGCGTCCCCTTGAAGCCAAAACAACTCTCATACATGTAGGTTTTAACCCTATACAGAAATTACCTGCATACGAATTCTAAGACACAGAAAATAAACAATGCGAGAGCATAACACATAAAACACATATACATAGAGATTTTCCCCTGGATCCCAAAACCGGGACTACCAGCTTGATTTTTCATTATATTCCTTTCAATGTTACAATACATATTTATACATGCCGAAGCATCCAATACCATGGACCGAAAACCATCGCATCCAAAACCATGGACCGAAAACCATAGGTAGGTTCGCCCAACCTAATATAGGGTCCAAAAAAATTTCCTGGGGCGCTGCCCCAGACCCCATAGAGGGGGGCTACCCGCCCCCCTCAAACCCCCCGAACAGGGGGGGTTGCCACCCCCCCTCTAACCCCTTGGTTCAATACGTAGGTTAGTCGTGGAAAGAATATAACACAACCCAACACTTATGCTGTGCCAATTATGACCCCACACAAAGAGCATTTATGGCTCCATCTGGGACTATCCTCTTCTATATTACCCCTCAATCCATAAATGGGATGCTGCACTTTAAGCCAACTCAGCCTCTGGCCCCTCTCTCCATGGAATTCTTGCTTGACCAAGGTGCCAAACTGCCCAGTTCAGAGATAACCAGAATAGCTCAATTATTCATGAAACCAGATCGCCAGCCCAGGCAGCCACCTCCTTATAATCAGGTCTGGTTCAATGAAGCTGGAACATTCATTACTGACATGATTTCCTACATCTTGGGATTTAAAACCAATGAGCATATTGATGAGACTATCCTACTTTTATTGTCCATATTTACTCCAGGACAGCCCTCTGCTATCCTATATGATTATGCCACCTTCATAGCTAATAAAATCCATGAGAAATTCATGAGCCTGGACAGAGAAAGAGTGTTCAAATACACATCCTACATATATCATTTGTTGTTGTACAATCAACCTGATAGTTTTCAAGTTCCCCTTAGAAAATTTGATCTCAAGGGAGAGCGAAGGTCTGTAATTTTCTGGACCTCAGTATTCCATGAAGTCCATAACTCCCCTTATACATATTGTGAGTTCATTGACCTGTTCATATATCCAGCCACTTCTTTATTGATTACAACTCCTCCTGCCAGGCTCTCTGCTGAAATGCAGAAAATTTTACATCTCTCAAAAGACTACAGTATAGGTGACTGGTACTTTTACCAGAATCACACAGAGATCTGGATATATGGCTGTGAATTATGCCCCTACAAGCTGCCAAAGTATGTGCCTATGAGACTGTTTGCCCTGGAATACTTCAGGCAATTTATTAGTTCAGATTTGACTCATTTCTATGGTGCTAGGAAAAAGGCACAGCTCAAAATAAGAAATCAATTGGGCCCTTTTGTCTTCAATAAAAGGGAAGCCTGGGAAGAGGCTGATAAGATTTTAGGGGAGCAACTTAAGCTGAAACAAAGTTTTTATTGGGCACCATATGACCCTGAACATTTCATAAGTTATAGAAAAGTGAAAAACAAGCTTACAGCATATGTTCACCACCAAATCCCTGAAATTCAACAATATGCTAACCAACAAGAATGGGTAGAAGGCACATTAGTAGAAGAGATTACTAAGGAAGAGAAATTGGAAAAAGCCATGAAAGAGCTTGAAAAAACAATTGACGTGGACTCTTTTGGATAGGTATACATCAGGAGGTGATACATCTTTTGCAGGGACTTGTCAGCAGCCCACACAAAAAGCCAGCACAGGGTCAGCAAAAGGCAAAGAGGTAATAGGTCCAGAGCATGACATAATGATAGACCAGCCAGCTACATCAAAGGAACAAGGCCAAGGGCAGGTTCCTCCAGCACAAACAAAAGCACCAGAAATCCATGTACTACAAACTCCTCTAAATGAGGAAAGAGGCAATGAAAGGGATAGACAAGAAGACACACCGATCAGCGGTCTGAAAGAGAAACCAGGGGAGAAAAGGCAAAGATTGAACCCCCTATTAGAGGAGGAATTTATTCAGGACACCACAGATAGTCCAAGGGAAGAAAGAGTGGTCAGCCAGGATACATCTCCGGTCACAGAAACATCGGCCAATTCACACAGGCAGGAGATTGGAAGGCAACATAGTGTGGAATTTTCTTCTACCAGGTCACAAGGCAAGCAAGGCTCAGACATTAAGAGAACATTCACTGAAATAAAGGCAAAGAATGAGCCAATAAGGATTCAACTTTACAATCACTTGCTGAAGATGGCACCCACAAATCAACAAAGGTTAATGTCAGCATATGACATCCAAGAAGGAAAGATGATCCTGAGTCACTTCAAGCCCAAAATGCTGCAGCCACAGTCAGCTGCTGATTACATCAGGACCAATCTAGAAGTATTAGCCAAAGACATCCAGCCAATGGACCAGATTGAATTACATAAGAAAACAGGAGAAATGGTATACTCCACATTGGCAAATAAGGCATTGCTAGCCCACAAATTGCAGAATTCTTTAAATAATACCTCTGCCCAATTAGAGTTGGAAAAGGCTTCCTCTTTAGCTAAGGATAACAGAATTAAATCCTTAGAAGAGATTATCATAGAGCTGGGACATGATCCCAAGGATCCCAAAGGCATCCAAGCATTAATAAAAAAGAAGGAAGAAGACATTGCAGCTCTCAAGAAACAGCTTAAGCTGCCCATCACCATGCATCCCAAAACTACAGAGATTGTTGAGAAAAAATCACAGGAAGATGCAATGGACCTGCTGATGAAAATGAATGAGAGATTGGCAGAAACAGAAAAGCCATTGGAGGAAGCACTACAAGGAAAACAGGGAGAGTTGGCCTCTCAGCCATCACAAACAGCTCCAATAGTTACAACTGCTCCTTCTACAGTCACAACAACAGTCCCTCCCACTGTCACGGCATCAACAGCACCAAGCACTTCAACAACAACAACAGCTTGCAGCAGCACTACCATGACTACTAAAGAACTGATAAAGGCTATGGAGGATCTAAGACTTCAAGTGTCAGAATTAAAGGATGCTAAAGAGAAACTGGCCAAGATGGAAATTAGTTATGATAAAGCTAAAATGACTGTGAGAAAAAACAAGGGAGGTAAAAGCATTGGAAAATAAAGTAAAGGCATTAGAAAAGAACCTCTTATTAGATAAGCCTCTGAGAGAAATCAGGAGCATTCTATGGGCCAACATTGGCCAATCCATCACTGATATGTGGAAATCAATACAGATAATTCATGAGCAGATTGATTTGGTAGCAGCAGCTCAAGAAGAAATTCAAAGGGCCAGGGATTCATTGGGAAACATGCCCGAACAAGCCAATAGGCTAATACATTTCTTGAACACCCACACCAAAGAAGATCTGGAAAAACTGGATATCGGGGACAGGACAGGCACTATTTTAATAACTAAAAGGATTCTGACCATGAGGAATTTCATACAAAACCTGGAAAAGAAGTGCGAGGAAATGCAAATGGAGATAAATGCTTTCAGAAAAAAATTAAAAAATTAAAATTAAAAAATTAAAAAAAATAATAATAATAATAAAAAAATAAAAAATAAAAAAATTACAACCTTGGAGGAAAAGGGTCTCCCCAGTTTGTTGACTGATGACTATAGACTAATGACACATGCAGCCTAGGAACACAGGCTAAATACATATGTAGATAGCCAAGCCGCAGCATCATCAAGTTCTTCAGGAGAGAAGGCATTCCCATCTAGACAGAGCCTGTATGACAATTTAGAAAATCTATTTTTTATTGAACATGAAGTGAGGCATCTTTTCACATTCCAGCCTACTTTCTTCAGGTACATGGATGCTGATGAAACTCTAATAAAAATGCGCAGACACCAATTACCAGATGACCAATGGTGGCAGAGTATGCTGGAAATTCTGTAGGTGGATTTCAAATTTTTGTCTATTTTTCCAGAACATAACAAATGTCATAACGTAAAGGAAAGAGCAGATAAAAAATCGCGCTGGGTAGCATTCAATTGTAGCGCAGGAAAAAGCACCCAAGAAATCAACGCTAGTAGCACGGAAGTTCACTAAAGTATCTATCGGCCGACTTGCTAAGCAAGTAATTAATGCATCTCACCAACAAAACGGCCAGCACAGCATGTTCTTACTTCTGCATTCATTTCTCTCTGTTCCCAAGAGCATTTACTCCTTATGTAGAGTAGGTGAAAGAAGTTATTTCAAGATATTATCTCCTTTGAGATATTTTGTAAACAATTTTGTACAAATACCTCCCCAAGCTAAGTATTAGAGGTTGGTGATATCATTCTGAAACTACGCTGTAAATTTGAGAACTCTTCTGAATAAATATTGCTCGAATGCTTTGCTGATGAACTCTCTGGTTATGGAATTGATGGCAGAAGCCCATGTTGCAGAATTCTTGAATTATTTCATGGATCAATAAGTATTTTCTAACTCATGTTTTACTGTTTCTATGTTTTATATATCATTCACATATCATACTCTAAATTGCAGGGAAAAAGAATAGCTCAGAATTTACTTAACTGTACTATGTTTTCAATTCCTGTCATTTTTTATGTTTTCTTCAGGACTAGCTTAGGCAGGAATTCTTAACTGCTCTTGTTTCCCTAGTTCTTACACCTTGAATATAACCAGGGAACTCTTAACTGCTCCCTGGTAATATTCATACACCTTCCCTCTATTAGCATCATGAAGGATTCTTAGTTGCCCTTCACCCCCTGACTCCATTTCACCTGATTCTAGCCTGAGAATTGATCCATGGTTAATTACCTTGCTCTGTAGTACCCTCTTCTATCAAAGAAACCATACCCAGAAGTTTATTTTCATTGACTCCATTAACCCAATGGTTTGAACTTCTCATACTTTGCACCCCTGTTCTATTGAAATGTCACCATCCAAAAATCAAACAAATACTTGTACTTCATAACTAGCCTAACATATAGCAAAACAAAGCTAAATAATAAAGAGAGAGACCTCTCTGGCTGCAGATTGGCTAGAATCTGCATCTAAAAGACTGGTTAGTGGTTGCCTCGGTCGTATTCCCTTTTGTTACCAGTTTGGGGAACAACTTGAGTGATAACATCGTTGGCGACTCCGCTAGGGAACTAAATGACTATTTGTTACTACTGTCTATTTTCTAAAGCTACAGATGGAGCCTGAAGTTAGCCAGGTAGCCTTTGAAACTGTTTTTTCTATGAAAATACAGGAGTAAATAAAAGTTGCTTCAGTCTATCTCCAGTCTAGTTTTAGGCTTTAAGCAGCTGTCTCAAAAAATTTGATCAGTTTCCTTTGATCTCAAGGAATCTTCAGGAAAATTTAAAACTCTCGCAATTCACAATTCCCTAAAAAGATATTATCAAAAGCAGTGTTCTTCAAATACTTCCAGAAAATACCAAAAACAGATTTAGAAGCTGGCTCCAAAGAAGAAAGTTCGATACACCAGATCAAATCCAGATCCGAATCCTCCGGCTATCTTTGAAAATCCAAACTTGATCTCTAAGAACATTAGAAGACAAGAAAGTCTAGAAAATTCTGCTGATTTAAACTTTGATACACCTCAGCAGAACTCCATCCAAACTGAGCTTACTCCCAGAAAAGCACCAGTCCTTTCTACCATTGCTGCAGCTTCTTCTAGTCCACCATCATCACTTCAAAACGTCTTTTCCACTCCTTCATCCGCAACACATATTTCCATTGTTATCCCTGTGCTTCCAGTTGTCCCATTTATACCTGTTAACATGGCAAACCGATATGCTCCCCTGCAGTTACCTGCAAATCCAGGCGCTATGCCTCAAGATTATCAAAGCAAAATCACCTATTTTGATGGTACTGGAACCTACACAGCACAAAAACCTACTAAGAAAATGATGGACTATTTTGAGAACTATGAAATTGATGATAATGATGTCAGAATGAAAATTTTTGTCCAAAGCTTAACCAGTGATGTAAGGACCTAGTTTAGGCCACTTCCTGTAAACACAATTGCTGATCCAAATGCCCTTTACCAAACCTTTTTGAACAGATGGGAAAAGAAGAAGGACCCATTACATATCTTATCAGAATATGAGAGTTTGAAAAGAGGCCCACAAGAAACTGTTCAAGACTACTGTGCCAGATTCAATAATGTGTACAATGCTATCCCTCAGAACCTTAGACCTCCACCTGACTTAACCTTGATCAAATTCCCTGATGGATTTGATTCTGACATGGCATATCAACTAAGGTAAAGAGCCCCTCCAAGCTTAGAAGACATGCAGAGCATAGCTATTAGTGTAGAGGCCAATCTGATCTCTAAAAGAGCTTGAGCTAGAGGTGAAAGAAGGACTCCCTTCAAAGAAGAACCTTCTGCATTTGAGCAAAAACTAGATGCAATTATCAAAGGAATGGATAGATTGGGTGACAGAGTAGAAACAATTGAAAGGAAATATTCTTGGGAAAGTCAACCAAGTAACACTGCGAGAAATCCAAACTTGAGGAAAAATCAAAATCCTAACACCGGGAAGGTTGGTCTTGACCAGAACATCAGACCTCCATTCCAAGAAAACTATGTTGAAGCTTCAACCTCTAGTGAGCTAACAGAGGATACTCAAATCAACCTAATGGGTTTAAACAGTGAACAGCAAATCTTTTTAACCCAGGATGACCAAGAGGCTCATACTTTCAATCAATTTCAAACCAAATCAGGAGAATCATTTGATTTCAGAGAGGGATATGATGCAGCTGTCTATGAGGTTCATAAACAATACAAATTGAGAAGCAGAACGATAGATGTTCCTGAACCCAGCAAGCAGAAAGACACCAAGCAACCTAAAAAAGCAAAGGATAAAACCTCCCCTACAGAACTCCTTGCTAAAACAGAGCTCAACCTAAAAGAGCCCACAGTTGAGGACATATAAGACTTACAGCCATCAAATAGTCAGCCATCCACCTCCTTTCCTCCAAAATAAAATGCAAACAGCTCTCCTGAAAGTGACTTTAAAGCAGATGCAGTTCATAACAGCACTCCTGATAGAGAAAAAACCAGTGAAAACACAACGGAAAAAAGAAAATCTTGCTGCTCGGAATGCAAAAATTCAAGTGGAAAAACCTTTCAACCTAGAAACCTAAATAGGCAAGTTAAAAATAGCCATTCCATTTTCTGAATTGGCTAAACATGAGGTTTATAGACAAAAAATTAGTAGGTCACTTCAAATATCAGAGAATAGAGACGCAGTGAATGTCCTAGATGACCAACCAGAATTGATTTTTGGCCCTGAAGTAAATGGTAAATCAGTAGATAGAGGAGTTCCTCCATTCTATGTAAGCCTAAACATCCATGAAAAAGTACTTCACAATGCAATGTTTGATTCGGGAGCTTCCCATAATCTAATGCCTAAGTCCGTGATGGAAAAATTGGACCTAGATATCACAAGGCCATATAAAGACTTGTTTTCATTTGATTCTAGCCAGGTCAGGTGTCTAGGCCTAATCAAAGATTTATGCGTATCTCTAGTCCAATACCCTGCTAAGACAATTTTAATAGATGTGGTGGTAGCTGATATACCACCAAAATATGGAATGCTCTTGGCCAGATCATGGGGAGCAAAACTCCAGGGATCTTTACAATTGGACATGTCTTATGCTACTATCTCAGTCTTTGGCCGGCCAAAGAGATTGTACCAGGAAACTTCAATGAAATATGTGGTCAGCAGTCAATAAAAACCCCAAAATTTCCCCATTTATTCCATGCATTCTGATATGGATTATTTCATCTTATACAATGCTGAAATGTGTCCCAAAACTGATGACAAGGTTCTAGAATCAGCACAAGGAAGAAGCATAAATGAAGAGTCCTCTGCTCAAGATCTAGAAATTGTTCAAGTAATTGATGTAACAGACACACAAGGCAAACCATATGAGTTACAAAATCCAAACCTGCCCACTAAGGCGGTTTCCAAAACTCCTGATGCTAGTTGTGATCAAGAAATCCTATGGTGCTTAGAATTTGATGGGTCAGTGAATAAACTAGGAGCAGGGGCAGGGATTTGGGTACATAATATGCAAAATGATCATGCTGAAGGACATGCATACAGACTAAATTTTAGATGTACAAATAACATGGCTGAATATGAAGCCCTTCTGCTAGGACTCAAACTGATTAAAAGTCTAGGGGCAACTAGGATTTCAATTTTAGGGGACTCAGATTTGATTATTCAACAGATGAAAGGAAACTTTGTCACAAATGATCTCAGGTTAAGAGCTTATAGAGGGGCAGCAATGGAAATACTCAATACCTTTCTAGAGTCACAGCTCACCAAAATCTCAAGGAACCACAATTTACATGCTCACAGTTTGGCAACATTTGCCAGCACTTGTAAGCTGCCATTTGAGCCTAACCATCATTTTACTGCTGAAATTAAACACAGACCTGCTGTACCAGACAATGTAAAAAATTGGTAGGTGTTTGACAATGACACACAAATCAACAATTTCCTGACTTTGAAAGAGGAATTTTCAAGCACAAACATAGACACAAGCACCATTTGTGAAGAACAGCAAATAGACAGAATTGAAACTAATATTTCAGCTGAAACAGCAAATCAGATTTTGCATCCAACAATCTTTACCAGCAAAAATTTACAAGAGCTGAAACAAATGGACTTTGATGAAATTGCTGAAGGAGAGTCTGAAGTAATTGAGTTAAAGGATAATTTTTTACCCACAGGCTTGACTCCTCTGGAAGATATTTTTGATTCAAATGATATTCCAAAAAAGCCAAAAAAGCAGCCTTTGAACGCAGAAATCGAGGACTGTAATATAGGAACTGCAAAATATCCTAATATGGTAAAATTGTCCAAAGCCTTGCCTCCTAACCAAAAACTAAAATACATTGAGTATTTTAAAGAATTTCAAAATGTTTTTGCTTGGAGCTATGAAGATCTTAAGTCCTATGATACTTCAGTAATCCAGCATACAATACCCCTAAAAGAAAATCAAAAACCTTTTAAACAAAAACTTAGAAGGGTTAATCTTGTACTCCTTCCTCTCATTGAAAAGGAGGTCAAAAGAATGTATGAAGCTGGAATAATTGCACCAATTAGATTTTCAGAATGGATTTCAAATCTAGTGCCCACCAGGAAGAAAACGAGAGAGATAAGACTGTGTGTTGACCTCAGAAATCTGAACAAAGTTTCTCTCAAAGACCATTACCCCTTACCCAAGATGGATTACATTTTACAAAGGGTAGTGGGAGCTTCTAGAATTTCACTATTAGATGGATTCTCAGGCTTTAATCAGATCCTAGTTCACCCTGATGATCAAGATAAAACTGCCTTTACAACACCTTGGGGAACTTTCAAGTATGTAAAAATGCCTTTTGGACTTAAGAATGCAGGGGCAACATTTGAATGAGCCATGGACATAGCATTTGCAAAATAGATTCATGATTTCCTGGTCATATATCTTGATGACCTCACTTCTTTTTCCAAATCAGATCAAGAACATTTAGAACATTTAAGGCAGGTGTTCTTAATTTGCAGAAAATATGGCATATCATTAAATCCAAAGAAATCATTATTTGGCCTAGAAGAAGGCAAATTTTTAGGTCACATAATCTCAAAAGATGGCATTAGAATTGACCCAGATAGAATACAAGCTATTCTCCAAGTGCCTCACCCAAGGAACATCAAAGAACTACAAGCCTTCTTAGGAAAGATCAATTTTCTAAGAAGATTCATACCCAACTTGGCTGAACTAATAATATTGTTAAATAACGTGCTGAAAAAATATTCCAAAGTCAAATGGACAATAGAAGCCAAGCAAGCCTTTGAAGAAATCAAAATAGCTTTAACTAAAACACCAGTCCTCACAAGCCCAAAATTTGATAGAGATTTCATAATCTTTTCCTTTGCATCTGAACATACTATCGTTGTTGTCCTATTGCAAAAGGATGATCAAGGATGTGAGAAGCTCATTGCGTTTTTTAGCAAAGCACTTAGAGATGCACCTTTAAAATATCAAATCATGGAAAAACAAGCTTATTCCCTTGTAAAAGCCATCAGGGATTTCAGAGTTTATATTTTATACTCTCATGTAATAGCTTATGTGCCAAATACTGTGGTCAAGGATATTCTAACTCAAGAAGGAATTGAAGGTAAAAGAGGCAAATGGATAGCTAACATTTTGGAATATGACATTGAAATTAAACCAACAAAGCTGATAAAAGGACAAGGATTAGCTAAATTGATGACTGAAACCAACTTTCAAGCCCTTGACATCAATGAACTGGATAACGAACAGGAGATGGCGACTCCACAGATCAATCAAGCCTTCTTACAATCACCTTGGTATGCTGATATAATCTATGTATTGTTAAACCTGCAGGCTCCTCCAAGGTTATTCAGAACTAAAAAGAGATTCTTGAAAATGAAAGCTTCAAAGTTTTGTATTCTAGATAATGTTTTGTTTTGGAAAAATCATGAAGGCATTTTTCTGAATTGCTTAACAAAGGATGAAACTGACAAAGTGCTAAAAGAATTTCATGCAGGGGACTGCGGTGGACATTTGTATTGGAAGTCAACAGCTGATAAAATCTTAAAAGTTGGTTTTTATTGGCCCTCCCTGTTTGTTGATGTAAAGAAATTTGTAGTTTATTGCCATAAATGTCAAATCTTTGAAGGCAAGAGAAAGCTATTACCTTTACCCCTAAAACCCATTTCCACTGAGAGACCATTTCAACAATGGGGTTTAGATTTCATTGGGGAGATTCACCCTCCCTCTTATGGCCAACATAAGTGGATCTTGACTGCCACAGACTACTTCACCAAGTGGATAGAAGCCATCCCTTGTAGGCAGGCCAATGATTCAATGATCATGCAATTCCTAGAAACCAATATTTTGTCTAGATTCGGCTGTATGAAGAAGATTATAACTGACAATGTTGCTGCTTTTAAATCCAAAATAATGATCAATTTTTGTCATAAATACCATATTACCCTAGGCCATTCCACAGCTTATTACCCTCAAGGTAATGGTCTAGCTGAATCATCCAATAAAAGCTTGATCAATATCATAAAGAAAGTGTTGGAGGAAAACAAGAAAAACTGGCATAAAAAGCTTGTAAATGCAGTTTGGGCAGACAGGTTGACTACAAAGAGATCCATTGGAACAAGCCCCTATGAGTTGGTTTATGGCATGGAAGTTGTATTCCCTTCATCCTTGGGAATACCAGTGATAAAATTGCTGCAAGAAACACAAGCAGAACCCAATGACATTCAGAGAAGAATAAATCAAACAATTCACTTACAGCAGACTAGAGAAGAAGTGTATCAAAGATCTCAGATTCTACAAGAGAAACTTAAGAAGATTTTTGACAAAAGGACAAAGGCAGAGGATTTTTTCATAGGAGACAAAGTACTCAAATGGGATTCCAGAAGGGAAGATAAAGGAAAACATGGGAAGTTTGACTTCCTATGGAAGGGACCTTTTGCTATACAGGCTGTACAAGGAAACAACACCTACTTTTTGAGAAGCCTGGATGGTACAAAAGCAGAAGATGGGCCAGTCAATGGTCGGATGCTCAAGCATTATTTTGATCCACTTTGTTGATATATCAGGACTGTAATTTGTACATAATAGTGTCTATTTTCTGCAGTTTATTACAGCAATAAGATAGGGAATAAGATGCAGCAAATTTTAAGGAAAGAACAAGGAATTGTGCTACCTTTTGATATTACCTTTTCAGTTTATCAAAGGAATTAAAGAAGAAGACTTGGGAGCTAAAAATCTAATGGCAAACACTCAGACAAACTATCAGAGACAGAGTTGTAATTGTTCAAACCAGCTTATGGGAAAGGCATATATGTTACAGAGATACAGTTTTGTTTGTTTACAGCAAAAGGAAATTTCAGATTGCAGCAAGAGTTGAATATAAGGCCATCTAACCTGTTGTTCTTGGCTTTTCACCTGGAAAATCCATCCCCAAGTGGAGCCACTGTTAGGTTCCTATACCAATAGGTGTCATATTTCATGATTGACTATTAAAATGCCAAATATGTTCATCCTTTCCATGCTGCAAAGGTTCCATATTTTCAAAAAATCAAAAAAAAATTTAAAAAATAAAAAGAGGGTATGCCCTAAAAGAAAAATCAAAGGGCAAAAAGAATGAATTGGTCAAAAAAGAAAGAAAATCAACCCCAAAGAAAAGACCAAGAAAGTGTGCTAGTCAAAATGCCACTACTATCTTATTTTTTGCAAAGAAGTTCAATTTGTGCAATCAGTGACTTCTGTCACACTTGATGGATGGCCAAACAGCTCAATCTTGGCCTCTCCATGTTTAAATTTCTTGTTTTAGAACTAGAGAATAAGGTCTATTCAAACAGTTTAAGCTTGGCAGATCAGTAGTTAGGTAGAGAAGCAAGGGTGCTCAACAGCTAAATCTGAGCCCCTAGAAGAGATAAGGGTAGACTTAGATAGGAGGGCAGTTAAAAGAAAACAAAAGAGAGAGGGTTTTCTAGTTCAATGCACCCAAGGAAAAAGAAGAAAAAATGTTAGGTGTATTAGGATGGGTAGGCAGTTTCATGTTGCAGAAGCAAGTTTATGAGCAGTTTTGTCTTTTTGCTATCTCATGGATATCACAAGTACCATGGCAAAGTGGCTGCAAAACAGGTGAAGCATGACTAATTTCCTTCCTCATTCCTCCAAGAACACTTACTAACATCCCCTCAAGGACATTGAGATCTGCTCAGTGCTCCTAGCTTACTTCATTTTATGAGAAATACTAAGTAAAACTTTGTGTTTACTTGGGCAAGGGAAGCCACATTTCTTGTGTAAAAATACTTTTGATCCATTCTACTAAGTTTTCCAAATCCATAACTTGGAGACCTTTCACTCCCCTAAGCCTAAGTTTCACCTTTTACTTAGTGCTTTTGGTCTGTAAATACTTCTCATTTTAACCTATTAACACTATTATATAGCTCCTACATAATATTTCCCCTCCCATACTATGTAAAAATACATAAAACCCCGAAATTCTTAAATATCCCGCCCCGGGCTTATTTATAGTCATATGCTAAGGTTTTAAGGGGGTCCAAGGTTTATCCAAAACCTTGTGGACAACCCTTCCCCCGCGCGTATATAACATTGGGATTTATTCAACGTTTGGTTGAATAAATAACTGCGCCCGAACATTTAACCAAAGTTTCAATACACTTCCCGAACATTACAAAACGTTAAAAATTAACGTGGGTCACCACACCATACGCCTCCGCCAACTCCACCCATTCATCAACCGTCCAATCCGGGCTTTCCCATCGGATGATCCATGTCGATATCGGAACCCCTCTGATAGCCGAACGTTAGCCTCCGGGAAAACGGTGGTTTTACCACCATATAGAATCCACGTGTCGCCGCCTCGTTTTTTCGCGTCCCCTCCGCCCAAAACCGTTGTTGTCAAATAAGCAGTGCGATAATACCACATACTGCCCCCGCTTCCCGCCGCTGACATCGTCACCCACGTCAGCACCCACGTCAGCTGCCACCTCACCACTGTATCATCTGCCATGTCCGCCACGTCACTGCCAAGTCAGCTTCCGTACCCCCGCTACACGACAAAGATTACGTCATGCTGACGTCACCCGACCAAAGCGCGCCAAAACCTGCCAAAATCAAATTTTTGTTAAAAAGGCGTAAAATGTTGTTTTTTGTTTGTTTTTGTTTGTTTCTTCTGCGCAACCTCTGCATGCTCTTTTACGTCCGAAGCAGCATTTTAACTGCACAGTCCGCCACCCAGAGAAATTGACTCCACAGTGCGGCCCCTCAGCTCGGTCTGCCACCTACATTTTGCACAGGGCGTCCATTAAACAGGTATTTACCCGAGTTCTGCTCCTAAACCCTGTTTTTCTAAGTTTTCTCTGTAAATATTGCCTGGAGCACCCAAATTCGAAATAGAAACACAGTGCTACGTTCAAACTGCGCGCTATAACCTCTATTTTTATCCATTTTTACCAAGAAATCCCTCAAATCTCGTCTCCCACTGCAAAATTTGCCCATTAAGCTAAATTCAAGCTCGTTTCGGCCTGCAATTTCCGCAAAAAAGACCCAAACTGTCATTTTACCTATTGTTGCTACAAAATCCCAAACTCCAGGTTGAAAAGTCATAAGATAATTTGAACAATGGAGGCTCCAGTGGCCCTAAATGTTGCCCCCCTGAATGCACCACACAAAGAATTGGAATGGTTGCCCCTTGCTGACAGAGATTTCCAAATTAATGATATGATTGGTGACAAGCCTCACCTTCAAGCTTTTTGTGAAATTAGGAATAGCTACCACAGCAATGCTGATGTCTATGGAATTTGGGAGTCCAACATGCCCATCTACTACCTCCCCTCAGTAAATGTGCTCCCTGATCTCATCCACTTATGCTGTGCCAATTATGACCCCACACAAAGAGCAGTTATGGCTCCATCTGGGACTATCCTCTTCTATATTACCCCTCAATCCATAAATGAGATGCTGCACTTTAAGCCAACTCAGCCTCTGGCTCCTCTCTCCATGGAATTCTTGCTTGACCAAGGTGCCAAACTGCCCAGTTCAGAGATAACCAGAATAGCTCAATTATTCATGAAACCAGATCGCCAGCCCAGGCAGCCACCTCCTTATAATCAGGTCTGGTTCAATGAAGCTGGAACATTCATTACTGACATGATTTCCTACATCTTGGGATTTAAAACCAATGAGCATATTGATGAGACTATCCTAGTTTTGTTGTCCATATTTACTCCAGGACAGCCCCCTATTGTCCAATATGATTATGCCACCTTCATAGCTAATAAAATCCATGAGAAATTCATGAGCCTGGACAGAGAAAGAGTGTTCAAATACACATCCTACATATATCATTTGTTGTTGTACAATCAACCTGATAGTTTTCAAGTTCCCCTTAGAAAATTGGATCTCAAGGGAGAGCGAAGGTCTGTAATTTTCTGGACCTTAGTATTCCATGAAGTCCATAACTCCCCTTATACATATTGTGAGTTCATTGACCTGTTCATATGTCCATCCACTTCTTTATTGATTACAACTCCTCCTGCCAGGATCTCTGCTGAAATGCAGAAAATTTTACATCTCTCAAAAGACTACAGTATAGGTGACTGGTACTTTTACCAGAATCACATAGAGATCCGGATATATGGCTGTGAATTATGCCCCTACAAGCTGCCAAAGTATGTGCCTATGAGACTGTTTTCCCTAGAATACTTCAGGTAATTTATTAGTTCATATTTGACTCATTTCTATGGTACTAGGAAAAAGGCACAGCTCAAAATAAGAAATCAATTGGGCCCTTTTGTCTTCAATAAAAGGGAAGCCTGGGAAGAGGCTGATAAGATTTTAGGGGAGCAACTTAAGCTGAAACAAAGTTTTTATTGGGCACCATATGACCCTGAACATTTCATAAGTTATAGAAAAGTGAAAAACAAGCTTACAGCATATGTTCACCACCAAATCCTTGAAATTCAACAATATGCTAACCAACAAGAATGGGTAGAAGGCACATTAGTAGAAGAGATTACTAAGGAAGAGAAATTGGAAAAAGCCATGAAAGAGCTTGAAAAAACACTTGACCTGGACTCTTTTGGATAGGTATCCTTCAAGCTGCCCCAGCACATAGGAGGTGATACATCTTTTGCAGGGACTTCTCAGCAGCCCACACAAAAAGCCAGCACAGGGTTAGCAAAAGGCAAAGAGGTAATAGGTCCAGAGCAGGACATAATGACAGACCAGCCAGCTACATCAAAGGAACAAGGCCAAGGGCAGGTTCCTCCAGCACAAACAAAAGCACCAGAAATCCCTGTACTACAAACTCCTCTAAATGAGGAAAGAGGCAAGAAAAGGGATAGATAAGAAGACACACCAATCAGCGGTCCAGAAGAGCAACCAGGGGAGAAAAGGCAGAGATTGAACCCCCTATCAGAGGAGGAATTTATTCAGGATACCACAGATAGTCCAAGGGAAGAAAGAGTGGTTAGCCAGGATACATCTCTGGTCACAGAAACGTCGGCCAGTTCACACAGGCAGGAGATTGGAAGGCAACATAGTGTGGAATTTTCTTCTACCAGGTCACAAGGCAAGCAAGGCTCAGACATTAAGAGAACATTCACTGAAATAAAGGCAAAGAATGAGCCAATAAAGATTCAACTTAACAATCACTTGCTGAAGATGGCACCCACAAATCAACAAAGGTTAATGTCAGCATATGACATCCAAGATGGAAAGATGATCCTGAGTCACTTCAAGCCCAAAATGCTGCAGCCACAGTCAGCTGCTGATTACATCAGCACCAATCTAGAAGTATTAGCCAAAGACATCCAACCAATGGACCAGATTGAATTACATAAGCAAACAGGATAAATGGTATACTCCACATTGGCAAATAAGGCATTGCTGGCCCACAAATTGCAGAATTCTTTAAATAATACTTCTGCCCAATTAGAGTTGGAAAAGGCTTCCTCTTTAGCTAAGGATAACATAATTAAATCCTTAGAAGAGATTATCATAGAGCTGGGACATGATCCCGAGGATCCCAAAGGCATCAAAGAATTAATAAAAAAGAAGGAAGAAGACATTGCAGCTCTCAGGAAACAACTTAAGCTGCCCATCACCATGCATCCCAAAACTACAGAGATTGTTGAGAAAAAATCACAGGAAGATGCAATGGACCTGCTGATGAAAATGAGTGAGAGATTGGCAGAAACAGACAAGGCATTGGAGGAAGAACTACAAGGAAAACAGGGAGAGTTGGCCTCTCAGCCATCAAAAATAGCTCCAATAGTTACAACTACTCCTTCTACAGTCACAACAGCAGTCCCTCCCACTCTCTCGACATCTACAACACCAAGCACTTCAACAACAACAACAGCAGGGAGCAGCACTACCATGACTACTAAAGAACTAATAAAGGCTATGGAGGATCTAAGACTTCAAGTGTCAGAATTAAAGGATGCTAAAGAGAAACTGGCCAAGATGGAAATTAGTTATGATAAAGCTAAAATGACTGTGGCGGAAAAAACAAGGGAGGTAAAAGCATTGGAAAATAAAGTAAAGGCATTGGAAAAGAACCTCTTATTAAACAAGCCTCTGAGAGAAATCAGGAGCATTCTGTGGGCCAATATTGGCCAATCCATCACTGATATGTGGAAACCAATACAGATAATTCATGAGAAGATTGATTTGGTAGCAGCAGCTCAAGAAAAAATTCAAAGGGCTAGGGATTCATTGGGAAACATGCCCGAACAGGGCAACAGGCTAATACATTTCTTGAACACCCACACCAAAGAAGATCTGGCAAAACTGGATATCGGGGACAGGACAGGCACTATTTTAATAATTAAAAGGGTTGTGACCATGAGGAATTTCATACAAAACCTGGAAAGGAAGTGTGAGGAAATGCAAATGGAGATAAATGCTTTCACACAGAAATTTGCAGCCTTGGAGGAAAAGGGTTTGCCCAGTTTGTTGACTGATGACTATAGACTAATGACACATGCAGCCTATGAACACAGGCTAAATACATATGTGGATACCCAAGCCACAACATCATCAAGTTCTACAGCAGAGAAGGCACTCCCATCTGGACAGAGGCTGTATGACAATTTAGAAAATCTGTTTTTTATTGAACATGAAGTGAGGCATCTTTTCACATTCCAGCCTACTTTCTTCAGATACACAGATGCTGATGAAACTCTAATAAAAATGCGCAGACACCAATTACCAGATGACCAATGGTGGCAGAGTATGCTAGAAATTCTGTAGGAGGATTTCAAAGTTTTTTCTATTTTTCCATAACATAACAGATGTCATAACGTAAAGGAAAGAGCAGATAAAAAATCGCGTTGGGCAGCATTCAATTGTAGCACAGGAAAAAGCACCCGAGAAAGCAATGTTAGCAGCGCGGAAGTTCACTAAAGTATCTATCGCCCGACTTGCTGAGCAAGTAATCAATGCATCTCACCAACAAAACGGCCAGCACGGCATTTTCTTACTTCTGCATTCATTTCTCTCTGTTCCCAAGAGCATTTACTCCTTCTGTAGAGTAGGTGAAAGATGTTATTTCAAGATATTATCTCCTTTGAGATATTTTGTAAACAATTTTGTAGAAATACCTCCCCAAGCTAAGTATTAGGGGTTGGTGATATCATTCTGGAACTGCGCTGTAAATTTGAGAGCTCTTCTGAATAAAGATTGCTGGAATGCTTTGCTGATGAACTCTCTGGTTATGGAATTGATGGCAGAAGCCCATGTTGTAGAATTCTTGAATTATTTCATGGATCAATAAGTCTTTTCTAACTCATGTTTTACTGTTTCTATGTTTTATATATCATTCACTTATCATACTCTAAATTGCAGGGAAAAAGAATAGCTCAGAATTTACTTAACTGTACTCTGTGTTCAATTCCTGTCATTTTTTATGTTTTCTTCAGGACTAGCATAGGCAGGAATTCTTAACTGCTCCTGTTTCCCTAGTTCTTACACCTTGAAAATAACCAGGTAATTATTAACTGCTCCCTGGTAATATTCATACACCTTCCCTCTGTTAGCATCATGAAGGATTCTTAATTTCCCTTCACCCCCTGACTCCATTTCACCTGATTCCAGCCTGAGAATTGATCAATGGTTAATTACCTTGCTCTATAGTACCCCCTTCTATCAAAGAAACCATACCCAGAAGTTTATTTTCATTGACTCCATTAACCCAATGGTCTGAACTTCTCATACTTTGCACCCCTGTTCTATTGAAATGTCACCATCTAAAAATCAAACAAATACTTGCACTTCATAACTAGCCTAACATATAGCAAAACAAAGCTAAATCATAAAGAGAGAGCCCTCTCTGGCTACAGATTGGCTAGAATCTGCATCTAAAAGATTGGTTAGTGGTTACCTTGGCCGTATTCCCTTTTCTTACCAGTTTGGGGAACAACCTGAGCGATAACATCATTGGCGACTCTGCTGGGGAACTGAATGACTGTTTGTTACTGTTGTCTATTTTCTAGAGCTACAGATGGAGCCTGAAGTTAGCCAGGTAGACTTTGAAACTGTTTTTACTATGCAAATACAAGAGTAAATAAAAGATGCTTCAGTCTATCTCCAGTCTAGTTTTAGGCTTTAAGCAGCTGTCTCAAAAAATTTGATCAGTTTCCTTTGATCTCAAGGAATCTTCAGGAAAATTTAAAACTCTCGCAATTCACAATTCCCTAAAAAGGTATTATCAAAAGCAGTGTTCTTCAAATACTTCCAGAAAATATTAAAAACAGATTTAGAAGCTGGCTCCAAAGAAGAAAGTTCGATACACCAAATCAAATCCAGATCCGAATCCTCCGGCTATCTTTGAAAATCCAAACTTGATCTCTAAGAACATTAGAAGACAAGAAAGTCCAGAAAATTCTATTGATTTAAACTTTGATACACCTCAGCAGAACTCCATCCAAACTGATCTTACTCCCGGAAAAGCAGCAGTCCTTTCTACCATTGTTGCAGCTTCTTCTAATTCACCATCATCACTTCAAAATGACTTTTCCACTCCTTCATCCACAGCACATATTTCCACTGTTATCCTTGTGCTTCCAACTGTCCCATTTATACCTGTTAACATGGCAAAATGATATGCTCCCCTGCAGTTACCTGCAAATCCAGGCGCTATGCCTCAATATTATCAAAGAAAAATCACCTATTTTGATGGTACTGGCATCTACACAGCACAACAACATACTAAGAAAATGATGGACTATTTTGAGAACTATGAAATTGATGATAATGATGTCAAAATGAAAATTTTTGTCCAAAGCTTAACCGGTGATGTAAGGACCTGGTTTAGGGCACTTCCTGTAAACACAACTGCTAATCCAGATGCCCTTTACCAAACCTTTTTGAACAGATGGGAAAAGAAGAAGGACCCATTACATGTCCTATCAGAATATGAGAGTTTGAAAAGAGGCCCACAAGAAACTGTTCAAGACTATTGTGTCAGATTCAATAATGTGTACAATGCTATCCCTCAGAACCTTAGACCTCCACCTGACTTAGCCTTGATCAAATTCCCTAATGGATTTGATTCTAACATGGCATATCAACTAAGGGAAGAGCCCCTCCAAGCTTAGAAGACATGCAGAGCATAGTTGTTAGTGTAGAGGCCAATCTGATCTCTAAAAGAGCTCGAGCTAGAGGTGAAAGAAGGACTCCCTTCAAAGAAGAACCTTCTGCATTTGAGCAAAAAGTAGATGCAATTATCAAAGGAATGGATAGATTGGGTGATAGAATAGAAACTAATGAAATGAAATCTTCTTGGGAAGGTCAACCAAGTAACACTGCAAGAAATCCAAACTTCAGGAAAAATCAAAATCCTAACACCGGGAAGGCTGGTCTTGACCAGAACATCAAACCTCCATTCCAAGAAAACTATGTTGAAGCTTCAACCTCTAGTGAGCCAACAGAGGATACTCAAATCAACCTAATGGGTCTAAACAGTGAACAGCAAATATTTTTAACCCAGGATGACCAAGAGGCTCATACTTTCAATCAATTTCAAACCAAATCCGGAGAATCATTTGATTTCAGAGAGGGATATGATGCAGTTGTCTATGAGGTTCATAAACAATACAAATTGAGAAGTAGAACGATAGATGTTCCTGAACCCAGCAAGCAGAAAGATACCAAGCAGCCTAAAAAAGCAAAGGATAAAACCTCCCCTACAGAACTCCCTGCTAAAACAGACCTCAACCTAAAAGAGCCCACGGTTGAGGACATATCAGACTTACAGCCATCAAATAATCAGCCATCCACCTCCTTTCCTCCAAAATAAAATGCAAACAGCTCTCCTAAAAGTGACTTTAAAGCAGATGCAGTTCATAACAACACTCCTGATAGAGAAAAAACCAGTGAAAACACAACAGAAAAAGAAAATCTTGCTGCCCGGAATGCAAAAATTCAAGTGGAAAAACCTTTCAACCTAGAAACCAAAATAGGCAAGTTAAAAATAGCCATTCCATTGTCTGAATTAGCTAAACATAAGGTATATAGACAACAAATCAGCAGGTCACTTCAAATATCAGAGAATAGAGACGCAGTGAAAGTCCTAGATGACCAACCAGAATTGATTTTTGGCCCTGAAGTAAATGGTAAATCAGTAGATGGAGGAGTTCCTCCATTCTATGTAAGCCTAAACATCCATGACAAAGTACTTCACAATGCAATGTTTGATTCGGGAGCTTCCCATAATCTAATGCCTAAGTTTGTGATGGAAAAATTGGACCTAGATATCACAAGGCCATATAAAGACTTCTTTTCATTTGATTCTAGCCAAGTCAGGTGTCTAGGCCTAATCAAAGATTTATGCGTATCTCTAGTCCAATACCCTGCTAAGAAAATTGCCCAATGTCCTTAGAAAATGAGGCATTTTCTTGTCAAAACGGGACTTAAGGGGTCCATAAGGAAATCACATCGGAGAAAAGCAAAGGAGCAGACAACAGGCCAAAGGATGCAACGATATGCGATTGCAATTATCGCATCGCACATAACCCAAGGGGAAGGACCCGTAGCATTGCGAAGGGCCGATATGCTTTCGGCGATATCGACGATCGGCGATTAGGGAACCAATACAAAGAGTCGTTACATGCGACATACACTGATGCGATACATCGATGACATGGGGCTGATATGCGATAGCGCCGACATGTGATTGTGATAGCACGATCAGTGATTGGCAATTGGCGAATCCTCGATACAAGGGCTAATGCACATGCGACTTGCAATAGGCGACCGGAAATCAACGATCGGATCGCAACACAAAGGAGACATGCCAATGTGATATGCGATAAAGCGCGGACCCGAAAGGGATTATAGATGCTACTATATATTATTTGAGGTCCGATGTAAGTCGTTTCATTCATGTTTTCCAGTGTAAATCCGAATACCTCTGTGTATTGGAAGTATGGTCGTTTTGGGATTTTGTCCGAAGAAAGGCCATCGATTCCTTTGTAACTGTCCCTGTTCTAAAATGATTGTGCCACACTGTAAGCGAGCATTTTGAAACAATGATGCATTTGTAACAGGAATACGTTATGTAACACACAGAGCCACAGAGCTAGAAGACAGAGGGCCAGATGCAGAGCCACAGAGCTAGAGATCCAGAGGGCCAGATGCAGAGCCACAGAGCCAATAAGCCAGAGGGTCATTCGAAGAGACAGGGAGCAAAAGAAGACGTAAAGCTGCAGAGGAATGATTGCACAGAGAGGAACGGACATGGAAGCCGCAGAGCTGGGTGATGAGCGCCATAACTGGGTAATTATATGGGCTCATTTGGCCTCCTAACTTAGCTTAATCCACCATTCTCATTAGTTTATTGCATTTTTTTTTATTATATTTATGCTAATAGAGTGAGTTGGGTTAGTCATAATGCCATGAAGTCTGTCACATGGAATGAGTTGATCTTGCGGACAAGATAGACCTTCCTAGAATCTAAAGAAGACCTAATGACAAGCAAACCAATCACAAACTATCTTTCTCTAAATATGCATTTATAAACAAAGACAAACAAGTGTTTTAGGCCTACCTTGGGTCCAGCGCAAGTTTGTGGAAGCCTTGCTCCTTTGATCCAAATGAGCTCCCTTGTCGCGAATCTGCAAACACAAACAAGCAAACAAATTAAATATCACCTGAAAAGCCAATATCATAAAACATATTTAACATGAAAGTCAAGGAATTCATGAAACAAATGACATGAGACAATTTGTTGAGAAAAATGAATCTGATTGTATTAATTCAAATCAAAGAAGAACTTTACAACCTGTGCCTTGACGCTATACAAGCTCCTCCCAGGGTCCAGCAAGAAGTCTCCTCTACTTTGACAAGTTTCACTCTTTTCCCAATGAAGCCAAAAAGGTATGTGATCTCTCCTCTCAAGCTTAACTATGAAGTCTTAATTCCACCAACATTTACCCTCAAAAACGTTCAGCTTCTAACCTCCCCAGCAACCAGCCCACTACCTGAATTTATAGTGCAATGGAGGGAAGTTACTAGGTCCTCCTTCAAAGGGATAAAGCCCTCCTTTAAAGGGATAGCTCCTCTCATCAAGGGATTAGCTCCTTCTCTTTTGGGATGCATGAACCACCTAAGAGCGACCAATCCACGTCAAAATTCCTTCTAGAATCATCTAGAATTAACCCAAAGTGAGTTTTTTAGAATAAACTTGCGCCTTTTTTACTTTCACAGGGGTCCGCACCCACACCTTTAGGGACAGAGCGGGTAGGTCCACAGTTTTTGTAAACAGGAGGTGCGGGACCGCAGGCAACAGTGAGAGAAAGTGCGGAACCAGAGCTTTGTTGATTTTCAATGTCTTTCTCTCATTTTCAAAGCTTGACTTGAAGAGCTGAGGTCTGAGACTTGCTTAGGAGGATAGTACAAGTGGTGATAGACCCATACTGACTGTAAATAATCATGGTGACGATATTTTTGTGTAACAGATTGCCCCCTAAAGTGCGAAGTCTGTAGTAGATGAGGATTTCATTTATCATTTAGGAAGAGTGAAGTACTTTATCATTTTGAGGATCATCTTGTGGAGAGCCTGGTCGGAACCTGTAAAAACATTCAATGCAAGATATATATATGAGATCATATCATTGCTGAGGTATGCATTCCCATACTCAGATCAAAACTGACTTAGAAAACTAACTACTGCTCTGATACAGGAATGATCTTGTAAGACATTACAAGTATAGACTCATGTGGACACAGTATGGACGCAGCCATCTGTTTATGAATAGTCCATTATATAATGAATACAAAATTCCTCGCAGCCTGGATTATGGAAACTAGATCCAGGGTCTTCATTTCTACTTCCCGAAACAGTACGATTCTATCCATGCGAATGAATGTGTTGAAGTCGAACATGGTAGAAACCACTTGATTACCAGTCAATGATGTAAACTATTAACAAGTGTGAGAGAAACCACCAATGATGTCAATGGCTCTCAAAGTACCCAGTACAATCCATGAGATGTGAATAAATGTGTTGATGTCGAACATGTCACGGAATCCTTTGATCGAAGGTCAATGATGCAACCTGTCGTCAAAGGCGAGAAACCTACCAATGAGGCATGCAGATCCCAAGGTACTAATGATTTCTAGATCATCTTTCTAGATAATGAGCTGAAGTCGATAGAAAGTGATCCGTCGCAGGCAAGCCCACAACACGAAATCATAGATCAAGTTGAAGAAATTTAGTTGCAAGGACTGACTCAGGGATGGTCAAGATGGATGACAGATATTTTGTAGATGAATGGCTTATTGGCAGTGACCTCTTGAACACATAACGACACAACAGATGGTTTGGTGACAAATGACCCAAAGTTAATACCCAGAAACCGGTTGAAGACTTTCAATGTGGTTTGATCAACTATTAGGCAAAGGATTTCCCAACCCATGTGAAAAAAGTGTCGTGTTCAAGAGTGGTTACAAAGTATGACAAACAGGTTCATTTTTCTCTCTTTTCCCCCACCATTTCTAGCAAGTACCTCTTTATTTTTGACAAGCTTGAGGAGGAT
This sequence comes from Pinus tabuliformis, assembly GCA_031772625.1. Classification (NCBI taxonomy): domain Eukaryota; kingdom Viridiplantae; phylum Streptophyta; class Pinopsida; order Pinales; family Pinaceae; genus Pinus; species Pinus tabuliformis. The sequence goes on along the minus strand of CM062816.1, from coordinate 243,345,281 downwards.
AACATTTGCTTGATTATAAGCTCATCCTTTGGATGAGTCCAACTTAGTTTAAATTCAAACCCTAAGAAGGAGTGGTTTGTTCCTGTTTGTAATTGAACAGGTCCTTTACTGTGAAATTTTAACGAGTCCAGTATAGGAGAAACTCGACGTTTTTCAATTTGAGAGAGTCTGAAAAAACTTAAGAAGACTCCAGGGTTGACCTTTTTCGTAAATTTGTGTCTCCCAAGCCCAAAAAAGTATAAAATAATACTTGAGAGAACCACTTGATCTTTACGACCAAGGAGTACTTTTCGTAATTAGTCCCTGATCTGAAAAAGTAAAAAAGCGATCAACAACATGTCATTTTATAACCAATATCGAATTTGAAACGACAAAAATCTGGCAATCTTTTCATGTTTTTACGGTCAGAAAAGAGTTGTAAGTGGACCGTCTTTTAGTTCCGTTTTAACGAGTTTAAAAGAAAAACTTGGCAATCTTTTCATGTTTTAGGAGTCAGAAAAGAGCTTAAAGGTGACTCTAAATGTTTTTTCGTCGAAAATGATAGATTTCGCCTAAATAATCATTTATCCTGAACAAAAACGCAAACATTACTCATACCTGTTTGAAATGGATAAAAACGCTGCAAAAATACCTTTCCAAAGTGAAACATAAACAAATTTGCAATTTATTTACTCAAAAAACTTATAAAAAGGGCTTTTGTCAATTCATTTTTACCGTTTGATTTTTGGGTGAGAAAATAGTGCTTTTGTTCAGAAAACTTCCCATGAAGATTGCAGAAAATCCAACCGTCGGAATCAAACGTCGTCTTCTCCAGGTAATCCACATCATCCTACTCTTCATTTTTAACCGTTTCATTTTTGTTTTAGATTTTTATTTCATTTTTTGGAGGGTTTTTAGGCTTAAAACCCACACGAGGGGGCCCGCAGGGGTAACACTGGCAGCCCGCGGACCCCGACTTTTTCTCAGTGGGGAAAAAGTCAGGGGTCCACACCTTCCATGTAGGCAAGGTGTGGACCCACGCACTGTGTCTAACCCAGAGGGTGCGGTCCCCGCAGCAAGGGTTTTTAACCCAAAAATTCTCAAATTTGACCCAAACAAATTAATTTCTAGCATTCTAATTTGTCTTTTTATTGGATGCAGAGAGTACATCATGCTATATTGGCGTGAACGAGAGCATGAGGACGTGGATCTAGCCGTGTTGAATCACCAACCTTCGATCGATGCATTGAAGGCCTGCGGCTTGTACAAATTCTGGGCCATACCTGGCATGAGGGCCCAGGTGGATTTCTTATAGTGGCTGGTTGACAGATGGAGCATACAGGACTAGTGCTTCTTCATTGGTGGCCACCAGCTAGAAATTGAGCCGGCAGACATATATTTCTTGACCGTTTTGCCTAAGAAAGGCGAAGACTTAACTCTATTAGGGACTAGGCCAGGTGGCTAATCTGTCGATAGCCTCCGGCTAGAGTTCTACAACAGCCAGGCTAGAGACAAAGGGATAGATATTAAAACCATATCCCTTCCTGAACTCATGGTGATCGTGTTTACTGTCACCAGACTCTGCAGGAGTGCCGCATTACATATTGCCACCGGATCCCAGATGCGGATGGCAGTTGACTACTTTCGAGGCACCGTCTTCAACTGGTGCGATGCTGTGTTGGCCAATGTGAAAGGCCAACTGACCAAAGCCAAGAATGAACAACTAAAGACCTTTGGTTATGGGGCTTTGGTTGTGAGCTTTGGTCTGGAGAGGGTTCCTATGTTGATCCCGCAGCACCTTACTGTTGGAGTTGGGCTTCCTCGAGAGCCCAAACTGATGCGATGGGTTGCAGTTATGGCCCGTCATCCGGACAAGGGGACGAGGTTGTTCGATTCAAACCTGAGTATTTCCAATGGTTGGAAAACCAGGTTTTTTCTATTCAGGACTTCCCTTACGCTGGGGTAGATTTTCGTGGTGACCCAGACATGGCTCTTCCACCAGGAGAGCAATGGGATGATTCAGGTAAAATCATTTTCAACATTTTTCCGATTTTAATTTTTTTATTATTTTTTCCATCATCCCAAAACTGATAGTAAAAGTTTCAAATGTAGATGTGGGTCCATAGCGACAAGCCACTCTCCGGCCTTACAAGAGGAAACAACCAGTTGCAGCCGTGCCAGCCCCACAAGACGAATCAGCAGAGGTTTTGGCCGAGTTGGAGAGTCATCTAGAGCGCTTGACAGGAGATATTCCGGAGACCACCATAGATGACATTCCTCGTCGACTTCAGCACTATGTGATTGGGGTCCCAGGACCTTTTAGGAGGTTCCTTTGCAAGGTGGCTCGTGCAGTGGTTTCTTATTGAGATCATCACCAGTGATAGGATGATCGCCTATTGTGGGCACATATGACATTTTTTCTTTTTGTACTTATCATTTTTGCCGATCATAAGGTGTTTTTCAACCTATGATCAAGGACGATGTATTTTTTGACACACTCCTATATATATATATCACTATTACGGCTTATCTTGTAAATCATGTTACGGAATGGTTTTAAATTTACATGTATGATTATTGCAAATGTCTACTTAACATTCGAGAAGCAATTGCATCTGCTAATGTATTTAAAGATCTTGGAATATGCTAATATTCAATACAATCAAATTCACGTTCCAAGAGATGCATTCTCAAAAATAATCTCAATAACACTGGATTTCTAATGGCATACACTCTATTAAGCCGTAATACAATTAGTTCAGAATCTAACCTCACTATCAAACTCCGAATCCCAAATGAAATAGATTCAGATAATAACTCAATCACTGCACTATACTCGACAATGTTGTTCGTTGTTTGATCGAGGCTTACCCCATGCATAGATACCAACTCGTCAGAGGGCGAATAGATAACCCAAGCGAGGGCGAATAGATAACCCAAGCTGCGGAAGAAATGTTCCGTGTATTACGACAAGCACCATCAGCGAAACCAATGTATGTTTGGAGAGGCATCGACATCTGCAATACCAAGAGTAAAACCAAGATAAGCAGGAATGATGACGAAAAACATTCTCTAAGCTAAGCACACTTTTTAAACTAAAACACACCAGCTAGAAAGAAAAACTATCCTAACTAAAAATCTCCATACCCCTTCTTTAAGCATAATACCTCTTTAGGTAAAGACCATTTCTGGGTTTACCCAAAGAGTCCCCGTCAAAGTCTACCAATTCATAGGCCCCTTTTGCTAGCTTTCGCTTGACAACATAGGGACCATGCCACATAGGAACGAATTTTCCAGCGCCTAATTTATCATTAGCTTGATCGTAAACTAAGACTATATCTCCTTCCGAAAAATTTCGAGGGGTCACATTTCGATCATACTGAGCTTTCATGCGTTTTGCATGAGTCTCGATCGCCAATGCAGCATCACGTCAATTCTCATCTAGTTAAGCCAAGTATAACAAACGTTTTTCCTCTTCGGAAGTGGCTGGAAGTAACTCGATGGCCATTTGCAATGACGGGATTTCGCATTCAATGGGTAACACAGCTTCCAGACCATAAACTAGTTGGAAAGGAGTGAACCTTGTTGATGTTTTTACTGAGGTACGATACGCCCAAAGTGCTGAAAATAGCATGTTATGCCAATTCGACCGATGAATCCCAATGATTCGTCGGATCATGATGACTAAAACTTTGTTGATGGATTCAACCAGACCATTAGCTTGTGGATAATGAGTTGAACTATCGTGACGTAAACCAAGCTGGCCTGTAAGTTCGGTTATCGTAACGTTTCGAAAATGACGCCCATGATCAGTGATAATCGCTTGTGGAACACAAAACCTAGCAATTATATGATTGAACACAAAAATTGCAGTTGTTTTTCCGTCTGCCTCAAATGTAGGCATCGCCTCGGCCCACTTAGTAAAATAATCTACCGCAAGGATGATATACACATGCCCCCCAGCCGAGTGAGGGTTACATGTAATAAAATCGATACCCCATTTGGCAAAAAGACCAACGGAAATTATAGGGTGGAGAGGAGCAAGTGGAGCGCGCATCTTTCGATTAAAAATTTGGCAGTTGTGGCATTTTTGGACCGCAGTAATACAATCTTTAAACAAAGACGGCCAGAAGTAGCCAGCGCGCAATATCTTTTGGGATGTGGCATACCCAGACATATGACCGCCACATGCTCCAGAGTGACAGTCATTTAGAACCCTTTCAGCTTCCTCGTGAGTTAAACAACATCGAAAAACAAAGTCCGCCCCACGGCGATAAAGAGTATCTCCAATAATCCTGAATTGTTGGGACTGGAATCGTATTTTCCGACATTCTAACCTTGAAATTTCTGGCTGAAAGGATTGGGTCTGGAGATGAACAATGATATCCCCATACCATGGAGCTAAAGTGCTGATTAGAAACAAGGATTCGTCCGCAATGGGATCCTCCGCCACAGTTTCCGTGTCAGCACGCGGGAAGTCACACATTAACTCTGCAAAAACTAAAGATTTCTTAGACTTAGATTTTTCAAATTCTAAGTCGAACTCTTGCAGGATAACAATCCATTTAGAGTACTTTCCCCCTAGCAATTTCTTGGTCAAAATATAGATCATAGGGTTGCAATCTGAAATTACTGTAGTTTTACATAGTAAAATGTAGTGACGAAAACGTTGGACAGCTTGAACAGCTGCCAATGCCAATTTCTCCACATGTGAGTATTTTAGCTCAGTTGGATTTAAAGTTCGACTAAGGTAATATATCACATGTTCAGTACCGAATTCATCTTCCTGAACTAAGACCATTCCAATGGTGGAATGAGAGGCGGCGAGATACAAGAAGTAATCCTGGTTGTAGTTGGGCAGATGCAATAACGGTGCATGGGTCAACGCGTGTTTTAGTGCATCAAAACATTTCTGAGCTATCTCATCCCAATAGAATGGAGTATTCTGTTTCAACAACCGGGTAAAACCCTTTGTAACCTCGGCGTAGTTAGGAATGAATCGTCGTAAAAAGTTTGCTTTCCCTTGCAAACTTTGGAGTTGGCGAAGACTCGAAGGAGGAGGCAATTTGACAATAGCTTCGACCTTCGAGGGATCGACGCGAATGCTGGCTTTCGAAACAACGAACCCCAGCAATCAACCCGTTTCTATATAGAAAACACACTTGTGTGGATTCAACCAAATCCGATAATGCCTACACCTCATAAAGATTGCTCGTAAATGAATGAGATGATCAGCTCGATGTAATGAATGAGCAGGAAAATCATCGAGATAGGGTTGCACAATGTGCTTGATGTCATGAAATGCATAAGACATGGCCCTCTGAAAAGTTTCTCTGGCATTCTTGAGCCCAAAAGGTAATTTTCAATAAGCAAATGTCCCCCATGGACAAATGAAAGCCATTTTTGGTTGATCGACAGGTAGAATATTGATTTGATTGTATCCGGAAAAACCATCCATGAAGGAGAATATTTCGCTGCTGGCACAATCATCAATGATTTGATCGATATCGGGAGTTGGGTAATTGTCCTTTGGACAGGCTCGATTAATGTCCCTATAATCGATACATATTCTTATTGTCCCTTGCTTTTTGTTAACCGGAACAATATTCGATACCCAATCCGTTAACGGGATCGGATAAATGAAACCTGCTTTGAGTAATTTTTCAACTTCTGCTTTGATAGCAGCAGCTTTTCTTGGGTGAATCTGACGCAAATGTTGCCGGACGGGTTTAGCATCCGGGTAAGTCTTTATTTCATGAACAAAAATCGCGGGATAAATTCCTGGCATTTCCTCATAAGACCAGGCAAACACGTCGCGGAATTCTTGAAATAGGGCCTTATATATTTGAATTTCATTTTCTATACATGAGGCACCTATATGAATGTTCTCAACAATTCCAGGCTTAACCGAAATGTCAACTGGAATAGTTCGAGAGATGTTTCCCAAATTTAACTCCGAATCAGGATGTTTCATTGGATTTTGAGGTTCCTTGACATATTCAGTCGTAAAAATTGATGAAAAATCATTTTCGAAACGATCATTCTCGGGTAAAAACGAAGATCTGTGATGGAGATCTTCCCATGGTAAATCATATACACATAGGATTTCACGAATTTTCTCATCAGAGTGAACAAGTTCAGAAAACGTGTTTGAATCCGAGCTTGATGTGAAAAGTGATTCTTCACGGACCACATTCATTAGGTCAATTTCAGTTGAAGATGGGTCGGTAAATGATTGCACGGCCTCATACGCAATTTCATATGGACTCAAAGGCATGACATCACCAAATGAGTCTATCTCAGATTCAGAAGGAACGATCCAAGGATCATCATAAACAATGGTGTCTGACGTAATCATATGAATCGTTGCAAATGAAGACGATGCATTGATCGGAGGAAAAGGAAACGTTCCCAGTAAACCGGCATCTTTAACTAGTCCTACTCCAACATCCTTATACGAGATAGTCGTTTTATCGACATGCTGAATACTTTCAGAAGAGGCTGGGTCAGATGAAAAGTAAGCCAGCTGGTCTATTGTTACGATCTTTCCATTATGAGGAAACTTTATAACCCGAAAGACCGATGAAACAACAGCTGTCATAGCGTAAGACCAACTTCGACCCAAGAGAAGGCTGTAATCTAGAGGAGCATCAACCACCTCCACATCTAGATTAACGGTTTTTCCTTCAACCCCTATAGGCAAATCCTATAGAATTCCAAAAGGATGAAACCCACGGCCATCAAAGGCCTTTAGAATCGTCGGGGATTGATTTAGCGAAGGAGAACCAAGCGATCTCCAACACTGTATTGACATAATACACGTTGAGGCTCCCTCATCAATCACAGTCCGATGAATAGGCCTGCTTTTGACTATCACTGGTATCTGGAAAGCCATTTGATGAGGTAAGCGGGGTGTACTATTTTCTAGATCGAAAATTATTAGGTTCGAGTCCTGAACGTCAAAAGCTCCTATAGCCGACAAAAGTAATTTACGCTGTGCTGGACATGATTGCAGCACTTCCAAAACCGACATTGCTGAGGGTGAAATAGCTAAATCCTCAACAATGTTATAGTTCTAAGCCGCTCTCGCATGTGGATTGAAAGCTGACTTTCGAAATATACCCTTGGCGGGCGGTTTGATTACCAAGTCTGGGTTAGGTTTCTCGATCTGTAGTGGATCGGAACCGGGAGCTGAGGTTGATGGGTTAGAATGAGAAGATTCTGCTTCTTTACCATCAACAGGACTTTTACTACCATAATCATGTGATCGAGTCGCAATCCTAACATGGGACATCATCAGTATGGGTTCTTCATTGGCACTCGAGGAAGAACCTATCATCTTACTGTCTTGACTTGGAAAAGGATCCTTCAAAACAGCAGGCGTTTGGGAACCTTTAACAATCTTCGCAACCTCTACACGATGAGGGCAGTCTCTTGTAAAATGTTCTTCGTCACAAATGAGACAAGGATAACGAGGTTTGCGCTTTTCATCATTAGATTCTGATTTTTCAGGTTTCTCTTTTGAATTTTTGTCCGTTTTATTTTTCTTCTTCCCTTTCTTCTTGCCGTCGGATTTTGATTTGGCTGTAGATGACTCTACAACGTGAATATCGGCGAAAATCTTGGCGGAAGAATCTCCTGTCGAGGAATGAGGCAAGGTTATGATAGGAGAAGAATTCTTGGAAGACTTCTTCTTACTTTTAGTGTTAACCGTACCAATCATACCATCGGCGGCATGAGATCCCGAAGGAGCTGCAACGATTTGATTTTGCTTGGGAAGATCGGGGATTTTCTCGTGTAACGTACCTGACTGAGTATAGACCAAGTCAAGGTACTGTGCTTGAGCAATTACTTGCTCCTCAGTAACAACTCCGACTTTAGCTACATCTTCAGTGATCTTTGGCAACAAAGATTTTACAAACCACTCAGCCAAGATCTGATCCGGAATAAAAACCTTCACTAAACTTTGTCGACGTCTCCATTCATGAATGTGATCTGAAATGTAAGTGGACTTTGATTTCTTTAACGAAGTTAGTAACTCTGTGCCATTGTCATATCTGACTGGCAGCTGAAAATGAGTTAAAAACAAGGTAGCTAACTGACTAAAATTATAAAAAGTGCCCCGCGGTAACTCAATGTACCACTTGGCCGCGAGACCAATTAGAGTGCGCTGGAAAAGCCTTAGACAGATTGAATCATCTGAAATGGAGTTAGACACACACCAGAGGTGATAAGTCATCACATGGTTCGACGGGTCCTCTCCTGATTTGCCTTCGAACCTAGGAATATCACTAGGCAACTTATTCGGCATTGGCGGCCAAAACAGAAGATAATTAATGGGATTGTTCGTCAGGCGCGACAAGTCAGGCAAGTCCAAAGTTGCGATAAACGGTAACTAACTATTAGGGTCCCTAAAACTCTGGGTCATGAGACCAGCCCCAAGAGGAGGATATCCAGGATAACTAGGAATAGGAATTGCATTTGGGATATTGTATCCTCCCGGAAAGCCAGGATTAACTGAACCGTACTAGGGTTGTTAAGGTTGTTGATATGTGTACCCAGGGTATGGTTGATACTGATAGACTGGCTGCTGCACAGCAAGACCAAATTGGTACTGTCCCTAGTACGGTTGATAAGTAAATTGTGGTTGACTTGTGACAACCGTACTTGAACCAGGTTGTCCTACAGGCATCTGAACCGAAGTTTGAATCGTGGATCTAGACGGAGGTAAAGATGTCTGAGGAGTAGATATAGGAACAGTAGAAACCGGAGTTGTCGATACTCCAGAAGTAGGTGGGGTAGATTGAACAGATGTTGTGGCAATTGCAGCAGTTGTTTGAGGCAGAGTACGAGGCATTCTAGGCCCAGGCTGAGAAACTACCGAAGGTACAGAAGTTTGAATAGAAGACTGGACAGGTTGCTCGGGTGTACCAGAAACTAAGGGTTGTCCAGTTTGAGATGACAACTATACATTTGGCTACAACACCTGTTGAGTTTGCGATGGATCCCGCACTAAATTCATTCCGGGGTACAGACCCATAACAGGTTGAGGGTAGGATTGATAATTCAAAGGTACATTTCCCATTCCTTGAACATATGATTGACCGGAGGGTGGTTGGAAACCTTGCTTCGAGTACTGACCTTGGGGTTGATACCCTTGAGGCACATACTGATACTGGGGTTGACCTTGAGGTATAAACTGATACTGGGGTTGACCTTGGGGTACATATTGAGTCTGGGGTTGACCTTGAGGAACGTACTGTCCCGTAGGTATGTATTGTCCTTGAGATTGCTCCCCAGGCGCAAATTGGGTACCTTGAGGTTGCCCCCCAGGCGATAATTGAGGATTTTGAGGCTGCCCCCCAGGCAGTAACTGGCCACCTTGAGGTTGAGGATTGGGAATAGTACCTGACATCATGAGAATATCTTCTACACTCAACGGCTTAGTACCATTACTTCCAGTTAATAACCCTTGCTCAATGGGTTGAGGAGATGCTCTCGAAAAAGTACCAGAAAGTGACTGATACCCAAAGGGAACAGAAGGACCATCGTACAAAAAGGATTCAGGCGATTGAGTAAACATGGACAACTGCCTTGACATATTTAATGGAGGATAATAACCTCTAGGTGTTGGGTGATAAGGAACACGAGGTGGTGAAAAACTTAACCCTAGGTTTTCTAAGAAATTAGTCAAAGAAAGATACCAAGCACTGCTCCTAGGTGGACTGTAAAAAATTGATTCACGCTCCCTTAGCTCAATAGCAGGTTGATTTTCAGGGATAGGGATGCCTACTTCTTCTTCCGGAGCAAGTTATTCGATAGCTATAAGTCTAGAAGGAAGATTTTGGGTAATTATTCTTTCTACCCTAGGTGAACTAGGACGACTAGAAGCTGGAGAAGCAAACCCCAATGTCGGAGTAGCAGCAAATTCACTTTCAGGTTCAGATATTTCAGGTTCCTCACCTATATCACTAGTAGATGAAAAGCTACCAGTAACTTCGGAAACAGACACAGATTGTGGATTATAATCTGCTACTAAAGCTTGAAAATCAGGATGTACCACCAAAGAAGACTCTCCTTCTTCAGGTGACCCAACTCTACTGTCTCTAGGAGTTATGAGGACTTTCAACCCTTCAGGCTGGCTCGGTGAAAACTCAGGAGGTTGGCCCCAAAGTCTACGGGACTTCCTCGGTAATTCAGCCACGGTTAAAATATTTTAACTACTTCACACACAAACAAAGTAAAATCTCAATGAAAACCACCTAAAGCCTCTAAAAAACCAAACAAATTTGAATCACACGCCTAAAGAATCTAGGAGATCAAACACACACAAACAGTAACTTTCCGTACTGAAAACACTAGTTGGTGATGAAATCCAACATCGCAGAGTTCAATACAGAAATGGCGATTGGAACAGTTACCCCGGCAACCTGCTTAATGAATAGACTGGCACAAGTTCCTCCACTTAACCGTCTCGAGTGAAGAGAACCCCCCAGAAAATCCAATTATTCTAGCCGACGTCTGCTCCAGGGACAGTGGGATCTTCCCACCACTGTCACCTTAGGAAGAATCCTAAATAATATGGTCACTAAGGCTACCAACTGAAACAAATATACCTGGGGGAACAGTCTACGATCCGATACGCACGCAAGGGCAAAGTAGCAAGCTCAATCCCCTTGAAGGCTCCTTGACATAATCCAAGGTTTACCAACAAGTGACCCCAGGCTCCTCGATAATGGTTTATCCGAGGTTTACCATTTTTAATACGTGAATATCTGGCGTCGTTCCCAATGAGGAAGGATTGATTCCTACACTGGTTCGGACATGATCTCGTGCTTCTCCTTTAAGAGGAGCTTTCCCAGAGCATAAATGCAACTATTGGATTTCTTCCCTACCACAAGATACAGCTACTTGTTTGTTTTACTGTCTTGGAGAGTTAATTACTCTCCTACTCCAAGACACTAGCCTAAGCTATGTTGGTGTATCAGAGCCCTAGAAATAAAAATATTACTAGATGAATTTTACTTTAAGCGTTATTTTTATTGGTTTTTGTTTAAGTCAAAAGGTGCGGAGATGAAACTCGTGGTATGAAGACTCGACTCAAAATCACTAAAAATGCACTTAAGATGATTAAACAATCTTTTCCCTTCAATGAACTTCTAGCTAGGAAAGAGTTTGAGAATGCAACTACTTTGTAAACACAAATCTTTCTTAACAAACAAATTAAAAGAAGAGCTTTTTTCCTTTCCAATGCACTCAAAACGAGACAACTAGTTATTTTCACAAAAATTTCCCTTTTCCTTTCAAAGCACTCAACCACTACAAAAAACAAACTTTTCCAAAAGAGATTTTTTTATTTTTTATAAAACACTCAAAACTATGGAAATGACTAACTTTGAGATCTATAAATTATAAAAACCTATTTGAAGTTAAAGCTTACAAGATTTCTTTTTAAGGATGTTTTACTTAGCTAGACGTAAACTAAGGACCAATTTATGCAGAACCACAAATCAGTCAAAAACAACCAACTTTGTTTTCTTTTTAAAAATGAAAATCCAAACTTTTAAACACAAGATTTTCGAAGTTTTGTAAAGAGAAAACACAAAGCGGATTCCTCAACAACAGTAGATTTCATAAATGGTCAGACTCATAAGAAGGCTGGTAGAAACCAAGGTGATCTGAGGTCCCTACAGCTTCTAAGCTCAAAGCTACTACAGGACCAAAATGAAAAACAAACCCAACAAGCAAAACTCCTAGGAATTTCACCTAAAACCCTAACACCAATGAAATCAACCTAAGGAAAGCTTCTGACAGGTTATATGCAGGTCTGGGCAGTGGATAATAACTTCTAAACAAAAACTAAGCTGACTGATAGAGGAAATCTTAGGTTTTTCAAAATTTTGATAGGGTCCGTAGGTCCATAGTTAACACAGGTGCGGTACCACTTTGTGCTAAAAGCAAAAGTGCGGATAAGTACAAACTGTGTCAAAAGGCTAGGGTGCAGTCCTCTCCCAAAGTTATGAAAAATAAAAAATAACCCTGGATCTACTATTTCTACCCAATTCCACACACAACAAGCCAAAAACAGAAACAAAAACACAGTTTCTCAGGTCAAAGTAAAAACAAGGAAAAAATCAAGTCCCCAGTGGAGTCGCCATTTTGTCACACGGAATGAGTCAATCTTGCGGACAAGATAGACCTTCCTAGAATCTAAAGAAGACCTAATGACAAGCAAACCAATCACAAACTATCTTTCTCTAAATATGCATTTATAAACAAAGGCAAATAAGTGTTTTAGGCCTACCTTGGGTCGAACGCAAGTTTGTGGAAGCCTCGCTCCTTTGATCCAAATGAGCTCCCTTGTCGCGAATCTGCAAACACAAACAAGCAAACAAATTAAATAGCACCTGAAAAGCCAATATCATAAAACATATTTAACATGAAAGTCAAGGAATTCATGAAACAAATGACATGAGACAATTTGTTGAGAAAAATGAATCTGATTGTATTAATTCAAATCAAAGAAGAACTTTACAACCTGTGCCTTGACGCTGTACAAGCTCCTCCCAAGGTCCAGCAAGAAGTCTCCTCTACTTTGACAAGTTTCACTCTTTTCCCAATGAAGCCAAAAAGGTATGTGATCTCTCCTCTCAAGCTTAACTAGGAAGTCTTAATTCCACCAGCATTTACCCTCAAAAATGTTCAGCTTCTAACCTCCCCAGCAACCAGCCCACTGCCTGAATTTATAGTGCAATGGAGGGAAGTTACTAGGTCCTCCTTCAAAGGGATAAAGCCCTCCTTCAAAGGGATAGCTCCTCTCATCAAGGGATTAGCTCCTTCTCTTTTGGGATGCATGAACCACCTAAGAGCGACCAATCCACGTCAAAATTCCTTCTAGAATCATCTAGAATTAACCCAAAGTGAGTTTTTTAGAATAAACTTGCGCCTTTTTGACTTTCACAGGAGTCCGCACCCACACCTTTAGGGACAGAGCGGGTAGGTCCGCAGTTTTTGTAAACAGGAGGTGCGGGACCATAGGCAATAGTGAGAGAAAGTGCGGAACCAGAGCTTTGTTGATTTTCAATGTCTTTCTCTCATTTTCAAAGCTTGACTTGAAGAGTTGAGGTCTGAGACTTGCTTAGGAGGATAGTGCAAGTGGTGATAGACCCATCTGACTGCAAATAATCATGGTGATGATATTTTTGTGTAACAAAGTCTAATGTGTACTTTATGCAGATTTTTGGTCAATTTTGAGACAAAGTAAAAGGTTTAATGAGCATTTGGCAGCCAATATTCAAGGAAGACAAGGAAGAGGATTTATAGGAGGGTGTCCCCTTCATTGATGACTCCCTACTTCGAATCCTCCTTCAGAAAACTCAAAGCACAAGCAGCCACATCAATGCATTAAACAGGCAGCCGATCAAGTGAATGTTAACTGTTGTCTATCTCAAGTCCTGAGAGCCAAGCCTCCCTGATTTTAGGAGAGCTGTTGGGAGCTCCAGTTGTATAAATAGAGAGGCCTAGGGCCTCAGTAGCTTGTTGGATGTTAGTCAAATTTTCGAACTTTTGTTGCAGCTTTTGCTCAGCTCATTTTGAGCCATCGCTAAGTCCTTCTAGAGGGCTGAAGCTCCTGGGTTAGGGCCCAACCCAAGCTACCCAGTACCTCTTGTCTTGTATTTATATGTCTTGTTGCAGTTCATGAATTAGTTGTTGTTAGATAGATTTCTTCCTTAGTAGAATAGGTTGCTTTTTGGTGATTTGCATAGCTCATTCCATTTCAGTTTGCTGAAGTAGGTTAAATAGTGGTAAGATAAAGATACAAAATGGCCATCAACAGAGCCTTTACCTCCTTTCCTCCCTTTGGGACCATGAGCTGAGGTCAAGACCCTCTTGCTGCCACCAAAAACACAATTTTGCCTTCTCCATGCAATTTCTAGTGTTATAGTTTGTTTTAGAGGTTAATGCTTTGCTTCAGATCCATTTTGCCATACTCATTTTTGTTTCTGCAATAAATCTCCATTCACGATTTCCTTTCCATGTAGCATTGTTCAGCATTTTATTTTCCTAGATTAGAATTTAGGTTAATATGAGGTACAGTTCTGTTTTTCTAGTGCAGCTAGTTTCTTTTCTTGCTCAGTTTCAGTGTTTTATTTGCAGCTCTTTTGCAATACATCTCTGCTCATAATAAGTCAATAAATCATCCATCACCATCTCTTTTTCTACATGCTTCACAGGTCATTCATATCCCCTCATAAATCTGCCCTAATTTGCTGCATTTTTCTCATAAACATTCCTCTCGTCCCTTGAACAAATCCAACCATCATTCTCTTTCCTAATCCTTCTTGATGAACCTTGGACACCTTAACACATCCCTCTAGTCTTCAACTACCATTTCCCACCATTTTTCCACCTTTAAAACCTCTATAACAGCCCTCAGCATCCTCCTATAGATCCTCTTGTAAATCCCCTGCAGCCTCCTGTAGAATTTCCTGTAGGTGACTTTTTGAAGTCTGATTGCAGGGAAAGCCTCCAGAAGGTTACCAGAGGCCTCCTAAGACCCCTCCACACCTTCCTACACCTCTGCAAATCCAAAATTCACCCTCCATCGCCACCTAATCGCTGCCACATCCACAAGCAAATAAATTACATGCATAACAATTTCACATAAAATACATAAAAATCCAAAAAAGATGTTTTTTTCTCAGTTCCTCCTAGAAATAGCTTGAATAGATTTTGTTTACTTCCTAAGTAGGTAATGGCATTCATTTTATGGTTTTTCATCTCTCTTTCTGCAAAAGTAGGGTTAGTTGGTTAATTAGGGTTTGCTAGGGTTACTTCACATTTCAGTCTTCTTTCACTTTCTGCAAGTAGAGTAGCCTATGTAGAGTGAGCTTTCCTTCCTTTCATCACACATAAAGCTTCTTCTATAAATCATAGAAGTTGGCTTGAGCTCCTAGTGATCTAGCGCCAGCTAACCAAGTGACAGCGTGCAGTAAGAACTAGTACTTGTGCATACAGCACCGTCGCTTCCAAGTTTGTTACGAACTACCAGGTTGATAAAAGTAAAGTAGGAAGCCCCAGGAGTTGCAGCATTATTGCTACAATACTAGTGCTCACCACTTTTTGGCGCCATTGCTGGGGAAGCGTCAAAGTATTTTGTGATTACTGCTTTTCTTCTATTTTCTACTGCAACATTCTGCTAAGTAGTTCATTTCAACAAAAGTAGAGTAGTTGTTCCTTTCAATTTCTGCATTTCCTTGCTTTCATTTCAATTCTACAATTTCCATTTCAGCAAAAGCATATTAGTCCTTTCAATTCTGCAATTTCCATTTCAACGAAGTAGATTAGTCCTTTCAATTCTGAAATTTCCATT
Source organism: Pinus tabuliformis (assembly GCA_031772625.1). Lineage (NCBI taxonomy): Eukaryota > Viridiplantae > Streptophyta > Pinopsida > Pinales > Pinaceae > Pinus > Pinus tabuliformis. The sequence goes on along the minus strand of CM062816.1, from coordinate 243,329,929 downwards.
TCAACAAGTTCATTTCAGTAGTTGCAATTTTCTTGTTCAATCAACTTCAGTTTTGCAGGTACATGTAGAGAAAAAAAACAAAAATCACCCCAAAAGAGATTTCCTTTCATGCCTCATAGGAACAGAGATAATTCAGGGAAATTCTTACTCAACACCCCCACCACATCACAAAGCCACCCTTCTCTCTTCTTCGATGGTAGTGATCCAGAAGAACCTTTAGGGGAACAACCTGAGATATTTGAAGAACCTATAGGAGAAGAAGAGGAAGAAAACATCCCTCCTGAGACAATGGCTGAAAACAAAAATGCTAGGGGGAATGGAGAAAGAGTAGAGGGTACCTTTCCCATCCAAGAGACCAATGGGGACACTAAAATGAAGAACATCATCCCTTTAGCTCTACCTCACTTCCATGGATTGACTACAGAAGATCCTGACACGTTCTTGTTTGAGTTTGTTGTTATCTGTCGAACCTATGACTATGCAGAAGATTAGCAGAAGTTGAAGTTGTTTCCTTCTACCCTCAAGGATGCAGCATTGCGCTGGTTCATGGGGTTACCTGGCAATAGCACCACAACTTGGGCTTAGATGCAGCAAGCCTTTAATAACAAATATCGAGACTACTGTAGGTCAAATGATACCAAGGAAGAAACCTTCCGAATGACCATGGGAAGTGATGAATACTTGGAAGATTACGAAGAAAGGTTCCAACTTAGTTATAAAAGGGTCAGGTGCACACTTGACCCCAAATATCTGAAGTTGGTCCTGCTCAGAGGAATTCCGGAAGACCTTCTAGACACCCTCCATTTACTGGTCGGGGGAGACATCTACCAACTAACTTATGAAGACATAAAGACTGTTTTTAGAAACCATTCTAGGGCAGCCAGAAAGAGAGGTAGGGGGAGTCAACCCACAGCTAGTACCTCCTCATCTAGTTCATCCTTAAAGGTGAACTTGGAAACATGATGGAAGACTTCAAGAGTGAGATGTTGCAAACTCTTGCCATGCAAATGGATACCTTGCATATCAAAAGGAAACAAGAGGAAGCAGAGAGGGCTTTGGCCATTTTTTGTCCTAGGTGCACCAGAAGGCATCCTAGGAACGAATGTCCATTGAACTCTATAGAGGTTTTTTCAGTCTGTGAAGAATAACATTCTATAGATAAGTGCTCTTCCTTGCTCGGACTTAAAGCTATATACCAAGGGGCCGAAGGAGCCACTAAACCACTCTATTTCATGAACCAAAGGAGACCGCATGGACCTAGACCATACCAGCAGGGAATGCAAGGGACATCTCAGGCATACTACAACCCCAATCAAGCCACTTCCATACCTTCTTGGGGTCCCCCTGCTCATCCTTCCTGGTCCACACCTCCTCCTTGGACATATCCATCTCAATATCATGCCCAACCAGCCGCTCATTCATTTCACTCCTATGCTCAGCCACAACCTCAGTGGAATGCATCTCATTAGGGGTGGAGGCCCCAGTACAACTCTCCTCCCACTCTTTTGCCTCCACCACCTACTCAACCACAACCATTGCCTCCTGCTCCACCAAGGCAACCCCAAATGCCTGCTCAACCGAACCCAAACCCGAACAACAAACAGGCTCAGCAAGTATATAGTGGGGAACCATCATGCCCAACCTATGTTGTGGAGATTCAGGAGATTAACCTACGATCTGGGAAGGTTCTCCCAGATAGCCAGCCTCCCCCTCAGGAGGTTGAGGAAGATAAAGAGGAAAGTGAACCGAAAGCAATTCCACCCTTTCCTGAGAGATTATCCGGAATAACACAACCTACCCCGGAAGAAACTGAACTCCTGGGATAATTGAAATAGTTATGTGTAAAGATACCACTTCTTCAAGCCATAAAGGATGTGCCCATATATAATAAGATGATCAAAGAGAAGTTCTTCAAGCATCCAGGCAGGCGCAAGACAGATGCCCCAACCATCAATGTCATAGGACAACTGTCCAACCTGATGTTGGGGCAGGTAATCTGTCCGAAGTATCTAGACCCTGGAAGCTTAGTAGTTGATGTCCACATCAATGGCACCATGATCCCCCATACCCTGATTGATCTAGGGGCTACCATTAATGTGATGACAAAGGACACCATGCTCAATCTCAACCTTCAAGGCTCCTTGAGAAAGACCATGATAGTACTTCAGTTAGTAGACCACTCAACCATGACCCCTGAAGGGATTGTGGAGGATGTGATGGTCTCCATTAATTCTTGAGAGTACCCTGTTGATTTCCTAGTTCTCCAGCAGAAGGCAAAGTTCATTAGGTATCCTCTCATCCGGGGAAGACCCTGGTTGGCTACTGCAGATGCCTACATCAGCTATTGAGTTGGGAACATGACAATCAAGAACGGGCATATGTCCAAGTAGCTAATCCTATACCCTCTGTTAGCCTCCTATTGCAATAGGTTTCATATTTCATGATTGATTGTTTTACATGCCAAATATGTCATCTTTTCATGCTGCAAGGTTCCATATTTCCAAGAAGTTCCATTTTGAAGAATCATACCATTTTTTGAAGAGTTTTACAGATAAGGGAAAGCCAAACAGCTTAATCTTGGCTTCCCTACGTTTAAATTGCTTGTTCTAGAAGATAGAGAATGAATATCTGTCCAAACATCTTAAGCTTGGCAGATCAGTAGCTAGGTAGAGAAATAAAGGAGCCCAACTGCTTAATCTGGGCCCTTGGAAGAGATAAGGGTTGATTTTAGATAGGAGGGCAGTCAAAAGAAAAGAAGATAATCAGGGTCTGCAAGTCTAAGTGCACCCATACAAAAAGAAGAAAAAATGCTAGGTAAGTAGTTTTGTGGTTGCAGAATCAAGCTATGTGATCCATTTCATGTTTTCAAGTGTTATATCTATTCAGATCACAATTATGAGGCAATTTTTCATTTGGAGGAGCTCAAACGAGGCATGTCTAACTCCCCCTTCTTCTTATTCCCCAAATCACTCACTAACATCCCCTTGAGGACCTTGGGATCTGCCCAACCAGTCCTGTTATCACTTCATTTTTGTAAAATACTAAGTCAAGCTTTGACTTTCTTCAGGGAAAAGAAGCCACATTTCTTGTGTAAAAATCATTTCTCTGCAGTCCATTCATTTCCTATGTCTAAGTTTCAGTTCACAAACTTAGCCTCTCCCCTACACTTCACCTCACAAATTCATATTAACTACTAACTCTATTATCTATCTCCCTAGATCATTTCCTTATCCCCTATTATACAAAAACTATATAAAATTCCAAAAATAATACATATCCCACCTTATAGCATTATAGCTATGTATATATGGTTTTGGGAAATGATAGTCCACCTGGGGCTACTATTAACCCATCTGCGTCTTAACCAAGAGTTAGCCTAACCTCTGGTTAAACTAATAACCATTCCCTTCCCCTCTCTTACCCATAAACCTTGATGTTTTACCCTACGCGCTCACATTTTCGGGTTTGGTTTAAATATTTTGATTAAATTGTACCCCTGGCGCACAAACCATGTAAAACCCACATTACCCACAAACCCAAAGTTCGAAAGCCCCGTCGCGCAATATTAATTTAATATTCGAGCGGGCCCCCGCACATAAACCTGCTGCCAGCTCCGCACTCCGTCAGCCCTCTGATCCGCCCGCCCAGATCCGACGGCTCTCGGCGATTTCGGAGCCGCCCTAACGATCGACGGTTATCATCCGATAGCCTGGCGGTTTTGTCGTCATACAGAACACAGGTGTCCGCCCTTGATTGCATCGGAGCTCCTCTGACATTTACCACCCTCGTACAGAAGGCGGTCCGATAAAACCACAAACCGCCTTCTGTCTCTCCGCCCCTGACATCAGCGCTACGTCACCTCTTCGTCAACCCCCCACTGCTACGTGTCACTGCCACCGCATCTGCCTCCGTCCCTACCCCGCCATCGTGTCCTGTGCGACGTCACCCTGCTGTACTACCACATCAACCTGCCACGTCACCCTGCCACGTCACTGCCGTACCGGGACCCACGGCTGACATCATCACCGAAAAAAGGCGCGAAGGTCGAAAATCGCAGCGAAGGATGCCCGGAATGAAAAACTGAGGCAGTTTTTGATGCGCAATTAGCGCATCGCTAAGAAAAAATGATCAAAATGGAAGGTTGCCTATTGCTCGGCTACCTGCAAAACCCAAAAATTCGCAATTTGACAGGATTTCTTCATAAAGGTTCATATTTAATCGGCCAGCGCCGATAGCATTCTAGAGGCCACGAAAAACATTTGCAGCAGCTATTTTTGCCTTGAAAGGGCAGAAAGGGGGCGATTTGACAGTTTCAAACATATCAAGAGAGAGAAAGTGGCCCGAATCAACTGTGAAAGAGTATCAGAGGAAAGATGAAGCCCAGATTAAATTGAAGAGTATCAGTGAAGCGGCAAAGAGTATCAGATCGGAAATACCAAAGCAGGTGAACATTAAAGGCCCCCAAGCAAAGTCAAAGAAAGCGGTGAAGCCATTTAAGGCTCTCAGATCACAGTTAATGCACATCAAAACCACTCAAGAGCAGGGGATCAAAGCCCAAAGCACAGTTATGGCTAAATGAACAGCACAGAGCCATAAGGACAGATATTAACTCATTTTGATGCAGCTGCCTCCAGCGCAGCTCAAAAGATATTTTCTTGCATTAATTTCAGGACAAGATTAGGTTAAAGAACTCATTTCCCTCAGACTTGTTTAAGGTTTGCTGTAATATATATTTTTGGATATTTTCTCTATATAAACCACCCTAATTCATTGTTTAAAGGGTTGGTTGGCTGATAATCCTCATTCTGGACTTGCGCTGTATTTTTGAGAAGCTCTGTAATCAAAGACTGTTGGAATGCTTTGGATGAAGAATTGACTGTTGTGTTATTTAATGGCCAAAGAGTGACTGTGGAATTCCTGTGCTACTACATGGCTCAATAAGTGTTTTCCTATCTCTGTTTACAGTTTACATATGTTTATGCACCATTGTGTTACCATCTAAATAACAAGAAAGAAGAATAGCTTAGGTTTTGCTTGACTGCACCCTATGCTCAGTTCTGGTTATTTCTATATGTTTTCTTCAGAAATGGTTATGAATATGCATACTTAAATGATCATGTTTACCCTGTTTCTTTCACATATGACTGTTATTTAGGAATTCTTGACTGCTCCTAGACAAACTTTCATCCACCTTCCCTCTCTGTTAGCTAATGAAAGATTCTTAGTTGCCTTTCATTTCTAACCTTCATCCCATCTTTATTCCAGCCTGATATTGTTCTATGTGTAGCAATCCTTCTCTGTATTCCTCTTGTGACCAAGAAAATGCAACAGCAAGCCCTAATCCATGACTCCATGCCCAATGGTTTGAACTTCTCACACTATGCATCCCAACTCTACTTGAAAACATCACCCTTCCCACCAAAATCAAAACAAAACCCATGTACACCATAACTAGCCTAAAATCAACCCGAAACAAAGTTAAATTTTAAAGAGAGAGCCCTCTCTGACTGCAGGTAGGCTAGGACCTGCAGCCCAAAGATTGGTTTGTGGTTACCTCTGTTGTATCCCTTAAGGAGCCAAGGGACAACCTGAGTGATAACATCATTGGCGACTCGGCTGGGGACCTTATTCAGAAAATTCCAAAAAACAAGTTAGAAGCTGGCTCCCAAGAAGAAAACACGTAATACTAGGTCAAATCCAGACCCAAATCCACTAGCAGTTTTTGAAAATCCCAATTTAATCTCTAGGAACCTTAGCAAACAAAAACAAGAAGAGTTTGTTGATTCTAGTCCTGTAATAGTTCAGCCAAGCTATTTTCCAACCCCTGTTAAAGTTTTGTTTCATTCAACCCCTACTTCCCCTTGCTCATCATCCACCTCTCCAAGCACCTTTTCCACACCTCCATTCACTGCACATACTACCACTACCACCACTGTTATTACAGTTGTCCCAGTTGTTCCAGTCATTCCACTTATCCCTGTAAATATGGCTAACAGATATGCACCTTTACAGTTACCTGCAAATCCAGGGGTTATGCCTCAGGACTATCAAACTAAAATCACATACTTTGATGCTACTGGTTCTGGCAAAGCCCTGTAACATACCAAGAAAATGCAGGACTTTTTTGGGAGTTATGAAATAGATGATGATAGTGTAAGAATGAAGATTTTTGTCCAAAGTTTAACAGGAGATGTAAGGCCTTGGTTTAGAGCACTTGCTGCAAATTCCATAGCTGACCCAGAGGCCCTTTACCAAACATTTCTTAATAGATGGGAGAAGAAGAAGGACCCTCTGCACATATTATCCGAGTATGACACTATCAAAAGAGGCCCTCAAGAAGCTGTCTTAGACTATTGTGCCAGGTTTAACAATGTTTATAACGCTATTCCACAAAACCTTAGACCTCCACCTAATCTTGCTTTATACAAATTCCCTGATGGATTTGATTCAGACATGGCTTATCAGTTAAGGGAAAGAGCCCCTCAAACCTTAGCAGACATGCAGAATATAGATGTTAGTGTGGAGGCAAATCTGATTTCCAAGCGAAATAGAGCAAGAGCTGAGAGAAGAGCCACTTTCAAAGATGAACCTTCAGCCTTTGAGCAAAAATTGGACACAATCATCAAAGATATGGACACCTTTGAAAATAGAATGGGAACTATTGAAAGAAAAGCCTCATGGGAAGGACAATAAAACAATCCTATCAGGAATCCAAACTTTAGAAAAAATCAGAACCCAAACGTTGGAAGGGCAAATCCTAACCATGATATAAGACCTCCTTTTCATGAAAACTATGCTGAAGCATCCACATCTAGTGAGCAGACAGAAGACACTCACGTAAACTTGATGGGTTTGAAAAGTGAACAATAAGTATTCCTAACCCAAGAAGACCAAGATGACCATGATATAAAGAAATTTCAGACCAAGTCTGGAGAGTCCTTTGACTTAAAACAAGGCTATGATTCAGCTATCTATGAAGTCCATAAACAATACAAATTGAGAACAAGAACCATTGATGTGTCTGATCCCATCAAGCCAAAGGATGCCAAGCAAGCTAAGAAGGTAAAATACAAGGCCGCTATCACAGAACCTGCTGATAAAACAAATCCAAAATTAAAAGAAGTGACCATAGAGGATGTATCTGACATGCAGCCCTCTAATAACCAGCCTTTTGTATCCTTTCCTTCAAAAGACAATGTAAATAGCACTCCTCAAAGCCTTCCCAAAACAGAGCAATCTCAAGAAATCACTGATAACCAAGAGAAGATCACTGAAGATACAATTGAAAAGAGAAAATCTGCTAGTCACAATACTAAAACACAGTCAGAAAAACCTTTTGATTTAGAAGCAGAAATTGGTAAATTAAAGATATCTATTCCTCTCTCTGAGCTTGCCAAACATGATGTGTATAGACAACAAATCAAAAGATCACTGCAAATGCCAGAGAACAGGGATGGTGTTAATGTCTTAGATAATCAACCTGAATTACTTTTTGGTCCTGAAGTCAATGGTAAATCAGGACATGGAGTTGTTCTATCCTTTTATGTCAGTTTGCACATTCATGATAAAGTGTTGCACAATGCTATGTTTGATTCAGGTGCTTCACACAATCTAATGCCCAAAGCTGTAATGGAGAAGCTAAACCTTGATATCACTAGACCCTACAAAGACTTATTCTCATTTGATTCTAGCCAGGTCAAGTGTTTAGGCTTAATCAAAGACCTTTGTGTGTCTTTAGTCCAATTTCCCAACAAAACGATCCTAATGGACGTGGTGGTTGCTGACATTCCACCAAAGTATGGCATGCTCTTATCAAGATCTTGGGGAGAAAAACTCCAAGGATCTCTCCAACTAGACCTCTCCTATGCCACTATTTCAGTCTTTGGGCAACCAAAGAGACTGTATAGAGAAACATTGATGAAGTATGTGGTAAGTAGTGAGGAAAAACCCCAAAACTGTCCCATTTACTCAATCCATTCTGATATGGATTCCTTTATATTGTTCAATAATGAAAGTTGCCCTCCCACTGATGAAAATCCTTTGCCTTTAGAACAAGAAACATGTATCAATCAAGAGTCGGTTGCCCATACCCATGAAACTGTTAAAATAATTAGTGCGACCAGCATACAAGAAGAACCACATGAAGCACAAAACCAAGGTCCACCCAATCCTAAAATGACTGAAACTCTTGATACTAACCACAAGCAAGAAATCACATGGTATTTAGAGTTTGATGGTTCTGTTAATAAGCTAGAAGCAGGGGCACGAATATGGATTCACAATACACATAACAGTCATGCTGAGGGTCATGCTTACAGACTAAACTTCAAATGCACCAACAACATGGCAGAGTATGAGGCTCTCTTTTTAGGCCTTAAACTGCTCAAAGCTCTAGGAGTTGCAAAAGTGTCCATTCTAGGTGACTCCGATTTGATCATTCAACAGATGAAAGGTAACTTTGTTACTAATGACAATAGGCTAAGAGCTTATAGGTCTGCTGCCACAGAAATACTCAATTCCTTCACTGAATCCAAGCTTGCTAAGATTTCTAGAAACCATAATATGCATGCTCATAGTCTAGCTACTTTTGCTAGCACTTGCAAGCTACCCTTTGAGCCCAATTACCACTTTACTGTTGAGATAAAGCACAGGCCTATTGTCCCTAACAATATCAAAGATTGGAAAGTGTTTGAGGATGATGCTCAAATCAACAATTTTCTTACCTTATAGCAAGAATTCTCAAGCTCAAACATTGATGAAGATGCCATGGATGACTCACAACAGCAAATGAGCCAAAATGAGCAAACTATAATAGCTGAAGCAGCAAATCAAACGCTGCACCCAACTATTTTTTATTAGAAAAACATGCAAGAGCTGAAGCAAATGCATTTAGATGAAATAGTTGAAGCAGAGGCTGAAGTCATTGATTTAAAGGACAACTTTTTACCTACTGGCCTCACTCCATTAGAAGACATATTTGATTCAAACGATGTCCCCAAAAAGCCAAAGATGCAGCCCTTAAACGCTGTTGTGGAAGACTGTAATATTGGGACAGCAGAGAAGCCCAAAATGATTAAACTGTCCAAATCTTTGCCTCCCGATCAAAAACCAAAATATGTTGATTTATTTAAAGAGTTTCAAGATATATTTGCTTGGAGTTATGAGGACCTTAAGTCCTATGACACCTCTGTGATTCAACATACTATTCCCTTAAAGCCAAATCGAAAGCCCTTCAAACAGAAACTAAGGAGAATCAATCCTATGCTTCTCCCTTTGATTGAGAAAGAATTGAAAAGAATGTTTGAAGCTGGTATCATAGCACCCATTAGATTTTCAAAATGGGTATCCAATCTTGTTCCCACAAGGAAGAAAACAGGGGAGATTAGACTATGTGTGGACTTAAGAAATCTGAACCAAGTCTCCCTTAAAGATCACTACCCATTGCCAAAAATGGACCACATTCTACAAAGAGTAGTGGGGTCTTCAAGAATTTCTTTGCTAGATGGCTTTTCAGGTTTTAATCAAATACTGGTTCACCCGAATGACCAAGACAAGACAGCCTTTACAACACCATGGGGAACATTTAAGTATGTGAAGATGCCTTTCGGACTAAAGAATGCAGGTGCTACCTTTCAAAGGGCTATGGACATTTCATTTTCCAAAGAAATCCATGATTTCCTAGTGGTTTACCTTGATGACCTTACTCCTTTCTCAAAATCTGATCAAGAGCACCTAAAACATTTGAGACAAGTGTTCCTAACATGTAGGAAATATGGCATTTCCTTGAACCCCAAGAAGTCTTTATTTGGCCTTGAAGAAGGCAAATTACTAGGCCATATCATTTCAAAAGATGGGATTAGAATTGATCCTGAAAGAATTCAAGCCATCCTTCAAATACCTTATCTAAGAAACATCAAAGAGTTGCAAGCATTCCTGGGAAAGATCAATTTCCTAAGGAGATTTATCCCAAACTTGGCCGAGCTGATAAGAATGCTAAATAAAATGTTGAAGAAGGATTCCAAGGTAAAATGGACTTTAGAGGCCAAGCAAGCCTTTGAGGGCATAAAATCTGCCTTAACCCAAGCCCCAGTCCTCACAAGTCTTCAATTTGATAAGGATTTCATCATTTTTTCATTTGCATCTGAACACACCATTGCTGCTGTTCTTTTGCAGAAAGATGATCAGGGAAATGAAAAGCTAATTGCATTTTTCAGCTGAGCCCTTAGAGATGCACCCTTGAAGTCCCAAATTATGGAGAAGCAAGCATATGCCCTTGTTAAAGCAATCAAAGATTTCAGAATTTACATTTTATATTCACATGTGATTGCTTATGTACCAAATACTGTTGTATAAGACATATTAGATCAAGAGGGCATAGAGGGCAAAGAGGCAAGTGGATTGCCAATATCCTTGAGTATGACATTGAGATAAAACCCACCAAGCTGATAAAGGGACAAGGTTTAGCCAAATTGATGTCCGAAACTAATTTTCAAGCCTTAGACATTAATCAACTGGACAATGAACAGGAGCTGGCGACTCCACAGATCAGTCAAGCTTTTTTACAATCCCCATGGTATGCTGATATATGTTTTATATTGTTAAACGTGTGTGCTCCTCCAGGGTTGTCCAGAACCAAAAAGAGATTTTTAAAGATGAAAGCATCAAAGTTTTGTGTCTTAGATAATGCCCTGTTTTGGAAAAATCATGAAGGAATATTGCTGAATTGTCTAACTATGAATGAAATTGATAGTGTCATGAAAGAATTCCATGCAGGGGACTGTGGAGGGCACTTATATTGGAAGTCCACTGCTGATAAGATACTAAGGGATGGTTTCTATTGGCCCTCTTTGTTTGCTGATGTGAGAAAGTTTGTTGTTTCATGCCACAAATGCCAAACCTTTGAAGGCAAAAGAAAGCTTCTGCCCTTGCCCCTTAAACCCATTTCAACCGAGAAGCCTTTTCAACAATGGGGTTTGGACTTCATTGGAGAAATCCATCCATCCTCTTCTGGCCAGCATAAGTGGATTCTAACAGCCACAGATTACTTTACCAAGTGGATTGAAGCCATCCCATGTAGGCAAGCCAATGACTCCACCATTATCCAATTCCTAGAAACCAACATTTTGTCCAAATTTGGCTGTCCTGAGAAGATCATTACAGATAACGCCGCTGCATTCAAATCCAAGAAAATGATCAGTGTTTGCCACAAATTCCACATTACCTTGGGTCACTCCACGGCCTATTACCTTCAAGGTAATGGCTTGGCCAAATCATCTAACAAGAGTCTGATTAACATCATTAAGAAAGTCTTGGAGGAGAACAAGAAGAACTGGCACAAAAAGCTTGTAAATGCCCTATGGGCAGACAGATTGTCAACCAAGAGGTCCATAGGGATGAGCCCATATGAGTTAGTCTATGGCATGGAGGCCAAGTTCCCCTCTTCTTTGGGAATCCCTGTTATCAAATTGCTGCAAGAGATGCAGGCAGAGCCAAATGATATCCAAAGAAGAATAAACCAAACCATCCATTTGCACCAAACAAGAGAGAAAGTGTACGAGAGAGCTCAGATCTTACAAGAGAAGCTCAAGAAAATGTTTGACAAAAGAACCAAGGCTGAAGATTTCTGCATAGGCAACAAAGTCTCAAGATGGGATTCAAGAAGAGAGGACAAAGGAAAGCATGGCAAGTTTGATTTCCTGTGGAAAGGCCCCTTTATTATTTTTGTTGTTCAAGGCAACAACACATATTTTCTGAAGAGTTTGGATGGCAGCACAGCTGAAGAAGGCCCTGTCAAAGGCCGAATGCTAAAGCACTATCATGATCCCTTTTGTTGAACGCAACACAGCTCTGTATAATATCTATACATTAATATTTGTAGTTTCAGCATTTTTTCTTATAGCAGGCCAATAAGAGGGAACAACATAGCAAATTTTGAAGGAAAGATCAAGGGAAGCTCTATTTCAGATCTCTGTTTTAAAAAAATAATAATAATAATAATTCCAAAGAAGTGCTCAGGCAGATTTCAATATGTTTACAAGCACCCAAAAGGTAAGAAGCAGAGCTGTAAATTTTTCTGCAATTCAGCTTGAAAGGATACTGCATATCACCTTATGAGAATTCACTCAAAGGCATTGACAAGAAGAAAATTTTCAGTTTACAGCAACAAGTGAAGATCAAGGCATTCTGACCTGTTGTTCTTGGCTTTTCATCCTGAAAAACCATCCCCAAGTGGAGCCACTGTTAGCCTCCTATTGCAATAGGTTTCATATTTCATGATTGACTGTTTTACATGCCAAATATGTCATCTTTTCATGCTGCAAGGTTCCATATTTCCAAGAAGTTCTATTTTGAATAATCATACCATTTTTTGAAGAGTTTTACAGATAAGGGAAAGCCAAACAACTTAATCTTGGCTTCCCTAGGTTTAAATTTCTTGTTCTAGAAGATAGAGAATGAATATCTGTCCAAACAGCTTAAGCTTGGCAGATCAGTAGCTAGGTAGAGAAATAAAGGAGCCCAACTGCTTAATCTGGGCCCTTGGAAGAGATAAGGGTTGATTTTAGATAGGAGGGTAGTCAAAAGAAAAGAAGATAATCAGCGTCTGCAAGTCTAAGTGCACCCATGCAAAAAGAAGAAAAAATGCTAGGTAAGTAGGCTGGGTAAGTAGTTTTGTGATTGCAGAATCAAGCTATGTGATCCATTTCATGTTTTCAAGTGTTATATCTATTCAGATCACAATTATGAGGCAGTTTTTCATTTGGAGGAGCTCAAATGAGGCATGTTTAACTCCCCCTTCTTCTTATTCCCCAAAGCACTCACTAATATCCCCTTGAGGACCTTGGGATCTGTCCAACCAGTCCTGTTATCACTTCATTTTTGTAAAATACTAAGTCAAGCTTTGACTTTCTTCAGGGAAAAGAAGCCACATTTCTTGTGTAAAAATCATTTCTCCGCAGTCCATTCATTTCCTATGTCTAAGTTTCAGTTCACAAACTTAGCCTCTCCCCTACACTTCACCTCACAAATTCATATTAACTCCTAACTCTATTATCTAGCTCCCTAGATCATTTCCTTATCCCCTATTATACAAAAACTATATAAAATTCCAAAAATAATACATATCCCACCTTATAGCATTATAGCTATGTATATATGGTTTTGGGAAATGATAGTCCACCTGGGGCTACTATTAACCCATCCGCGTCTTAACCAGGAGTTAGCTTAACCTCTGGTTAAACTAATAACCATTCCCTTCCCCTCTCTTACCCATAAACCTTGATGTTTTACCCTGCGCGCTCACATTTTCGGGTTTGGTTTAAATATTTTGATTAAACTGTACCCCCGGCGCACAAACCATGTAAAACCCACATTACCCATAAACCCAAAGTTCGAAAGCCCCATTGCGCAATATTAATTTAATATTCGGGCAGGCCCCCGCACATAAACCTGCCGCCAGCTCTGCACTCCGTCAGCCCTCCGATCCGCCCGCCCAGATCCGACGGCTCTCAGCGATTTTAGAGCCGCCCTGACGATCGACGGTTATCCTCCGATAGCCTGGCGGTTTTGCCATCGTACAGAAGACAGGTGTCCGCCCTTGATTGCATCGGAGCTCCTCTGACATTTACCACCCTCGTACAGAAGGCGGTCCGATAAAACCACAAACCGCCTTCTATCTCTCCGCCCCTGACGTCAGCGCCACGTCATCGCTACGTCACCTCTGCATCAACCCCCCACTGCTACGTGTCACTACCACCGCATCTGCCTCCGTCCCTACCCCACCATCGTGTCCTGTGCCACGTCACCCTGCCGTACTGCCACGTCACCCTGCCATGTCACTGCCGTATCGAGACCCACCGCTGACGTCATCACCGAAAAAGGCGCGAAGGGCGAAAATTGCAGTGAAGGATGCCCGAAATGAAAAAATTAGGCAGTTTTTTATGCGCGATTAGCGCATCGCTAAGAAAAAATGATCAAAATGGAAGGCTGCCTATTGCTCGGCTACCTGCAAAACCCAAAAATTCGCAATTTGATAGGATTTCTTCATAAAGGTTCATATTTAATCAGCCAGCGCCGATAGCATTCTAGAGGCCACGAAAAACATTTGCAGCAGCTATTTTTTCCTTGAAAGGGCAGAAAGGGGGCGATTTGACAGTTTCAAACGTATCAAGAGAGAGAAAGTGGCCCGAATCAACTGTGAAAGAGTATCAGAGGAAAGATGAAGCCCAGATTAAATTGAAGAGTATCAATGAAGCGGCAAAGAGTATCAGATCGGCAATACCAAAGCAGGTGAACATTAAAGGCCCCCAAGCAAAGTCAAAGAAAGCGGTGAAGCCATTTAAGGCTCTCAGATCACAGTTAATGCACATCAAAACCACTCAAGAGCAGGGGATCAAAGCCCAAAGCACAGTTATGGCTAAATGAACAGCACAGAGCCATAAGGACAGATATTAAATCATTTGATGCAGCTGCCTCCAGCGCAGCTCAAAAGATATTTTCTTGCATTAATTTCAGGACAAGATTAGGTTAAAGAACTCATTTCCCTTAGACCTGTTTAAGGTCTGCTGTAATAGATATTTTTGGATATTTTCTCTATATAAACCACCCTAATTCATTTTTTAAAGGGTTGGTTGGTTGATAATCCTCTTTCTGAACTTGCGCTGTATTTTTGAGAAGCTCTGTAATCAAAGACTGTTGGAATGCTTTGGATGAAGAATTGACTGTTGTGTTATTTAATGGCCAAAGAGTGACCGTGGAATTCCTGTGATACTACATGGCTCAATAAGTGTTTTCCTATCTCTGTTTACAGTTTACATATGTTTATGCACCATTGTGTTACCATCTAAATAACAAGAAAGAAGAATAGCTTAGGTTTTGCTTGACTGCACCCTATGCTCAGTTCTGGTTATTTCTATATGTTTTCTTCAGAAATGGTTATGAATATGCATACTTAAATGATCATGTTTACCCTGTTTCTTTCACATATGACTGTTATATAGGAATTCTTGACTGCTCCTAGACAAACTTTCATCCACCTTCCCTCTCTGTTAGCTAATGAAAGATTCTTAGTTGCCTTTCATTTCTAACCTTCATCCCATCTTTATTCCAGCCTGATATTGTTCTATGTGTAGCAATCCTTCTCTGTATTCCTCTTGTGACCAAGAAAATGCAACAGCAAGCCCTAATCCATGACTCCATGCCCAATGGTTTGAACTTCTCACACTATGCATCCCAACTCTACTTGAAAACATCACCCTTCCCACCAAAATCAAAACAAAACCCATGTACACCATAACTAGCCTAAAATCAACCCAAAACAAAGTTAAATTTTAAAGAGAGAGCCCTCTCTGACTGCAGGTAGGCTAGGACCTACAGCCCAAAGATTGGTTTGTGGTTACCTCGGTCGTATCCCTTAAGGAGCCAAGGGACAACCTGAGTGATAACACCCTCCTGCCCAACCCTTGCTAGAACATGATCTACCTCTCTGGTTGGAAGAGGAGGATGAGGATGAAGTCTATTCTGCACCATTGTGTGCAGTAGAAACTGCCATGGGTGGGAAACGCAAAATGAGGATGATATCACTGAAAGTTTAATTCAGAATCCACCCTCCAGTATTTTGCCATTAGAATATCTAGTGAAAGAAACCCAAGACAATCCCTTAATTGATCTCTGTGGGGTCGACCCGACCTCTCTCCGTGTTAAGAATATAGAGTTCGGCCCAAAAAGAACCTTGAAAATCAACTCATCCCTATCCACCTCCCAAGAGAAGGAACTATGTATCTTATTGAGAAAACATTTAGATGCCTTCGCCTGGAGCTATAAGGAGATGAAGGGGGTGCACCCTTCAGTTTGTACTCATCACATTTACATTAAGGAAGATTTCAAACCAGTCAGACAGCCTCAAAGGAGGATGAATCTAGACCTCAAAGAAATTGTCAAAGAAGAATTTCAAAAGTTACTAGATGTAGGATTCGTCTACCCCATCTCTGACAGTGAATGGGTCTCTCCTTTAATGCTAGTACCAAAGAAAAATGGTAAGTGGAGGATCTGTGTCGATTATCGGGAACTGAACAAGGCCACTAAAAAGGACCATTTTCCTTTGCCTTTCATAGATCAAGTGTTAGATGGTCTGGCGGGGAAAAAGTTTTTTTCCTTCCTAGATGGGCTTAGTGGGTACAAATAGATCCAAATCAGCCGGGAAGACCAAGATAAGACCACCTTCACTTGTCCTTGGGGTACCTTTGCATATTGGGTCCTTCCTTTTGGTTTGTGCAATGATCCCGCCACTTTCTAGAGAGTAGTATTGAGTATATTTTCTGAACTGGTTCATGATGCAGTGGAAATATATATGGATGATTTTACTCCTTATGGTTCTAACTTCCAGGAAGCTTTATCTAACCTAGGAAAAGTTTTGGACAAGTGTATTGAAATGAACCTGTCCCTCAGTCCGGAAAAATGCGAATTCTTAATGACTGAAGGGACCATGCTAGGTCATGCAATATCTCAACAAGGATTGCAGGGACCCCAATAATTGCCATCATCCAAAGGGTTCCACCTCCTCAAAAGGTGAGAGATGTCCAAAGTTTCCTAGGTTTGGCCGGATATTACAGAAGATTCATTAGAGATTTCAGTAAGTTAGCCTCTCCATTGTTTGTTCTTTTGAGAAAAGATGTCAAGTTCATATTGACTGACAACTATCAAGAACCCCTAGATACCTTGAAAAGTAAACTTGTGACTGCCCCAATTTTTAGAGGCCCAAACTGGGCCCTACCTTTCCACATTCACACAGATGCCTCGAACAAAGAAATAGGAGCAGCCTTAGGGCAAGTTGATGAAAAGTTACCTTATTCCATATACATTATAAGTAAAAAAAAATTCAAAGGCAGAGTTAAACTACACGGTAACCGAGAAGGAACTCCTAGCTGTAATACATTCCTTAAATAAATTCAGACATTACATCACAGGCTATCAAACCTTTGTACACACTGATCATGCTGCAATTAGGTATTTAATGAACAAACCAGATGTAAATGCTCGCATTATTAGATGGTTGCTTTTATTGCAGCAGTTTGATTTAACCATTGTTGATAAGCTTGGTAAGGAAAATGTTGTTGCTAACTTTTTGTCTAGAGTACATCTGCTTGCGGGTGGGGAAGGAATGATGGATGATCAAATGCCAGATGAACACCTATTTTCTATCTCAGTACTCTCTCCATGGTTTGTTGATATAGCAAATTACTTGGTTTCAGCACAGTTCCCACCACACCTGTCCTCGAAAGAGAAGAGCAAGATCATGAGGAAAAGCGCCCCTTTCACCTGGATTGGGGGCAATCTCTTCAAACTTGGCCTAGATCGGATCTTGAGAAGGTGTGTCAAGGAGGAGGAAGTTTTTGACATTCTCCTAACCTGTCATGACGGGCCTTGTGGAGGCCATTTTGCAGCAAAGAGGACTGCCTTCAAAATTCTGCAAGCAGGTTACTATTGGCCCACTCTTCATCAAGATGTGAAGAGATATATCAGCCAATGTGATCGGTGCCAAAGGATGGGGAAACCTACTCCAAAGGATGAGATTCCCATGCAACCTCAAGTGACTTTTGAGCCATTTGAGAAGTGGGGCATGGACTTTGTGGGTCCTATCAACCCTCCTTCAAAACAAAGGCAATACATCATTGTGTGCACTGATTACCTGACAAAATGGGCAGAGACAAAAGCAATCAAGGCAGCAAAAGAAGAACAAGTAGCTAAATTTTTAAGAGAGAACATATTCTATAAGTTCGGGTATCCAAGAGAACTGGTTACAGATCAAGGTAGTTAGTTCACTTCCAATTTGATTGAAGACCTACTAACACATCATAAAATCAAGCACAGGACTTCCACCCCTTACCATCCACAAGTCAATGGACAGGTGGAAGTCACTAACAGAGCTTTGGAAGGAATTTTGACTAAGGTAGTGAGCAGCAGCAAAAAAGATTGGGCAGATAGATTGGTTGAGGCCACCTGGGCCTACAACACCACAAGGAAGACCACCACTGGGTTCACACCCTATGAACTGGTCTATGGGAAGAAGGCTTTGTTGTCAATAGAATTTGAATATAATACACTAAGGATAGCAGCTCAGCTAGACCTAGACCTCAGCCATGCACAAAGGGAAAGGTTACTCCAACTCAATGGATTGGATGAACAAAGATTGCAGGCCCTTCTCCACACAGAGGTAGTCCAGCTTCAAAGGAAGATATGGCACGACAAAAATATCAAGGAGAAGCAATTCCAAGAAGGAGATTGGGCACTGCTCTATGACTCAAGGTATAAATATTTCAAAGGCAAGCTAAGGACAAGATGGCTGGGACCCTACACTGTAGAAAAATGCAATGACAATGGTTCAGTTCTGATCAGAACCATTGATGAGGAAGCCATCCCCATGCTTGTCAATGGACATAGGTTGAAAATTTACAAGAAGCCCCTCTCCAAGCGAGAGTTCATTGAAGATCTGAATAAGACAGTGTTGGTAGTGGAGCAGGTCCCAGCGTCCACTCCACCCACTCACTGAAAAAAAAATTAAAAAAAAATAATAATAATAATAAATAAATAAAAATAAATAAATAAATATAAATAAATAAATAAAAAATAAAAATAAATAAAAATTAAAATAAATAAAAATATAAATATAAATATAAATAAATAAATAAAAATTAAAAATTAAAAATTAAAAAAACTAAAAAAAATAAATAAAATTAAAAAAAAAAAAAAATTAAAATAAAAATTAAAAAAATTAATAATAATAATAATATAAAAATATATATAAATATAAATATAAAATAATAATAATAATAATAAAAAAATAAAATAAATAAAAAATAATAATAAAAATAATAAATAATAAATAATAATAATAATAATAAGGAATCAAGTGAAAACCTCTATGAGGCGCTTGAGTCCCATCATTGGGTTGAAAACCTCTTTTGAGACGGCCCAGTGATAACAAAAACAAAAAAAGAGAGAGAATAAGATCCCTGGGTGAAAACCTCCCTTGGAGTCGCCCAAGGCAAGCAAGTACGGTGAAAACCTCCTGGAGGCGCCCTAGTTGTCTTTTCAAAAAAAGAAAAAAGAAAAAACAGAGAAAAAAGGAAGAGAAAATTGACTTTTAAAATGCATTGCAGGTTACGGGTGGACCACGGGAAGCAAGAGGAAATGCCACAAAGCCTATTACTTATCCTCTATCCTCTTCTCCATAATTTCTGACCCTTTTTTCCACCTCTCTATGTTTTTTCTAAAGACTGTGTATCCTACAGGAGACCCTGTGTATTCTACAGGAGGCTCCTATAGAAATCACAGAGAGTCCGAAATAGCTTTTAAAAACAGTTTGAGGCACTGGGATTTTCCTAGAGAGCATGTAGGCCATCCTACAGCTATCCACCATCCTAACCCTCCATCCCACACCTGCACCACCTAATTTCCATTGATTTCTTTCCTTCCTGCAGCAAAAAAACAGAAACCGGTTTTAAAAAAAAATGAAATAAAAAGAACAGCACCTCCACAACACACCTACAGCTTACCAAATACCTCTCCAATGCCATGAGTATCTTTAGTAGCATCCTCACAGCTCCCAGCACAAGAATCAGCTAAAAATTTTAGAGAGAGAAGCAGCTACAGGAGCTCCTGTAGGATTTCCTGTAGCAGCTGATCCCCTTAAAATCAAGATCCAGTAGCAAAATAGGTGCAGCCACAGGAATGCAGAGGATGTCCGAAGCAAGATTTAGTTAAAGGGTACCTGTACAAAACAAACGAGCCACATATCAAGGAGAAAAAGGCATAACAACATAAAGGATATAGGCATGCAGCCACTGAAATCCGAGCATGCAGCAGCAACAGAACCACACAGCACCACAACATGAATATTCGACCTGCAGGTAAGTGTCTAACCCTCTCCTCTATTGCATATGTATAATTCAAAAATTGCATGAACGAATGAGATGGTTAGGGTTAAACCAGAAAGGTGGCCAGTTAACTGGCCACCAACATCTAGTTCGACTGCGCTCATCCGAAGATCCCACACACATGTGCTTAGTCAACTCACAGAAAATCCAAAAAGACAGGTCGTGGCAGGTGTATAAACTTCGATGCAAATGATGGGAAGTGATTGCGGGTAGAAGTCATGAGGAGTCATGATGACACAGCAATGGGGACCAACGGTTCGAATAATGGTAACGTACCCTTTTTTCCACCTCACATCATCGCCGGAAATATCTCGAGTAAACATAACTACTCTTCCTCGAACTTATTCACCACCTTTGTTTCCATTTTATCATCGTCCCCGCGGCTGCAGCAAGCCCCATACCACCTCCATAGCCTCAAGACCATCATTCTCTGTCATTTTCATCCCTCCTCCTCTTATCGGGGTTCTACAGGAGCATTATCGGGTTCTACAGGAGCAGTAACAGGTTCTACAGGAGAACCCATAGCCATTTCTACAGGAGGGGCAGTAAGCAGTTTTACAGGAGAAAACACGTGGTTTTCACTCAAATTCGGACCTGAAGAGGTAAGCATTGCACAAACCCACCTTGGATATTCATATGTATAAGGAATGATGCAATTTTAAGGACGAATTAAGCCTGAAAAGAAGAGGAATTGCATTAAAAAAATTCTGCGTATTTCTTAAAAAAACACAGTTTTTTCTATGTTTCCTATTTCTGCAAAAATTGTTGTCTCCTTCTCCACCTAGGGTGTTCCAAAAGATTATAAACATAATGACAGGGGGATTCATGAGGAAGGAACCCATCAATTCAGTCAGGCTCCATGAACATCCTGAGGCAGTAGCCATTTTTACTAGAGCCAATTGAATGCCATTTTTCAAAAAATTTAAAGGGTATGATGAAGAAGTAACTCAGGAGTTTGCCCTTTCCTTGGTACCCCACTCAAAGACCCATGCCACTATTACTTTCAGAGGTCTCACCATGGAAATCACCCCAGAATTTATCAGTAGGGTTACCAGTCTTCCACTTGGACTACCCTGGAGCAAAGATGAAAAGCCATTGGGTCAAGTTGCCAAGAAAACCTTCTTCCAACCAAATGAGCATCCTGTAGAGGACAAAAATGGCATCAGAAGAACAAGCATACCTTACCCTTGGGATGAGGTCAGTTACCAAATTATCAAGTACATTTCCTATGAAGGGAGGTATAGCATAGTTTATGGTTACCATTTCAGACTTCTGCATGAGCTGAGATATGGCATGGATATTCCCACACCCCAAAAACTCAGCATTCCCTATTTTCTCCTACAGTCCCTTATAGACTCCAGCATTAAATTGAAGGCAAGAGGTCCATATCAATTGGCTCACCATGGACTAATTAAACTATTGGTGGAAGAAGCCCTCCACACCTTCACAATCCCCATAGCCTAGGAGATCTTCAAAAATATGACAAGAGAAGATAATATAAAAACCCTCACATATGACCTCAGTCCTTCTAAAAGTGAGGGGGAAGAACAAAAAGGGGAAGATGAGGAGGAAACCAAAACAGAGAAGGAAGAACCTAAAACAGAGAAGGAAGAACCTAAAACAGGGAAGGAAGAGACTAAAACAGAGGATAAAAAGACCAAAGCAGAGAAGAAGGAACCTAGGACAGAAAAGAAAAAGACTAAACCAGAGAAGACAAAGACTAAAGAAGAGAAGGCAGAAACTAAGCAAGATGAGAAGGAAACCAAAATAGAGCTAGAGGAAACAAAGCTAGCAGAGGCAGAAAAGACAAAAGAAGAGCGAAAAGGAGCAAAGAAGATAGAAGTGTCTCCTGAGACACTAGAAAGGGAAGCAGCAGTTGTTCTTGCTGCCCTCAGCACCCCAGTTAAACCCAAACAAAAGAGGAAAAGGCAACCATCAATGTATTTCAGGGCTCGAAAAAGCACAAGAATAAAAATAGGGAAGCCACAGCCATCCTCAAAAGAGCCTATCATAATTGAAGATTCCCCTACTGTCAAAAGGGAAGAATCTCCATCCAAAACCCCCATTACTTATGAAAGAGGAAGTCCTAGATATTCCACTTGGAAGGAAAGAATAAAACTACAGGACTCAAAAACAGTCCTATAGGAGGCACAAACTGCTCTATAGGAGACCCTAACAAAGCTACAGGAGACTGAGAAACTTGAGAAAAGGGTAGAAGAGCAGACCAAGGGGAGGGATGAAACAGCAGAGACATAAGAATCTAACTCCCAACCTAGTTTAGGCTCTTATTACAACCTTCTTGAAGGGGGGAAATTATTCCACAGAAATTTGCAGTCCCACTTTTCTTTGAACTGGAAAAAGAAAGGGTAAGGAGCCATAGATGGATGCAGATCGCCAAGTCCAAAGGGGTGGAAGACATTGGCCACATGGAGAGCAAGCTTAGAGAAATGAGTCAGGAGTTGAACACTGTAAGACATACAAAAGCAATCAGCATATCTCACTTGGAAGAAGAAAATGAAATGTTAAGAAAACAGCTGCAAGAAAATGACACACAATTGGCATGCATGGCCAGCTGGTCTATGGAGGCACTAAAGTGCAGGCAACCAGCAAAATCATATGGAGTATACCTCAAAGACCAGTGGCTATAGTTTTAGATCAAGACCTTGGCACAAAGAGGCACCATGCCTTTTCAAGATTATAAATAGTTTACAGACCTATGTGACCAAAGTTCAGCAGAAGACAAGGCAAAGATAGCAGAGTTTTATTTGCATAGCTTGGCCCTCACTGATATGAACCTATGGGACCCCAATGCTAGGCTAGGGGACTTGCAACTAATGGCCATGGCATCATGGATGAATCATGAGGAGAAAAGGGCAACATAAATCAAAAAGTGATGGAAAAAGAGAAAAATGAACCCTTAATGATCTGAGTTGAGCCAACTGACCCCATGGCTCTCATCAGTGTCGACCATCTGCCTGCAAATAATCGTCAAAGTGCCCCTAAGTATATCAATGAGCAGGCCTAGGCCATTGCACATTTTGAAGACATGGAAAGATTACTTGGGGAAGACTGTATTCATGCTTGTATGAGGAGGTGGAAAACTCTCCCACACAGTATGCAAATCGGGGAGTATCACTCCCCAACAAGGATGAAAAAACCATTAAGGAGAGTTCCACTATACAAGCGTTGTATGTAGAGTTTGAAGGCTAATTGGATTGGCCTCAAATTGAGTCCTCCACTGCTGCTAGGCCTACTGGAAGGTGTAAAAGAGGAAGAAGAACAACAGCAGTGGGAAGAGGTGGATAGAAAGGCAGGATTCCATGATAAAGAAGAGGATCTCACATCAGAAGCATGGGATGTCAGGGAGACCATCAGGGCCATCAAAGATGAGGAGATAGACTAGTTGCTCAGAGGATGAGCAACACATTCAATAGGGGGGTGATGATGAGCCCCATAAATGGGTAATTATATGGGCTCATTTGGCCTCCTAACTTAGCTTAATCCACCATTCTCATTAGTTTATTGCATGTTTTTTATTATATTTATGCTAATAGAGTGAGTTGGGTTAGTCATTATGCCATGAAGTCTAATGTGTGCTTTATGCAGATTTTTGGTCAATTTTGAGACAAAGTCAAAGGTTTAATGAGCATTTGGCAGCCAATATTCAAGGAAGACAAGGGAGAGGATTTATAGGAGGGTGTCCCCCTCATTGATGACTCCCTACTTTGAATCCTCCTTCAGAAAGCTCGGAGCACAAGCAGCCACATCAATGCATCAAAGAGGCAGTCGAGCAAGTGAATGTTAACTGTTGTCTATCTCAAGTCCTGGGAGCCAAGCCTCCCTAATTTTAGGAGAGCTGTTGGGAGCTCCAGTTGTATAAATAGAGAGGCCTAGGGCCTCAGTAGGTTGTTGGATGTTAGTCAAATTTTCGCACTTTTGTTGCAGCTTTTGCTCAACTCATTTCGAGCTTACTTTTGTGGACAGTTTTATGTAATGTGACTATTATTTTGATAATGAAGATGAAATATTTTCTAAGCCAACACTGAGTTCTTCCAGAGGACTGAAGCTCTTGGGTTAGGGCCCAACCCAAGCTACCTAGCACCTCTTGTCTTGTATTTATATGTTTTGTTGCAGTTCATGAATTAGTTGTTGTTAGATAGATTTATTCCTTAGTAGAATAGGTTGCTTTTTGGTGATTTGCATAGCTGTTTCCATTTCAGTTTAGTGAAGTAGGTTAAATAGTGGTAAGATAAAGATACAAAATGGCCATCAACAGAGCCTTGACCTCCTTTCCTCCCTTTGGGACCATGAGCTGAGGTCAAGACCCTCTTGTTGCCACCAAAAACATAGGTTTGCCTTCTCCATGCAATTTCTAGTGTTATAGTTTGATTTAGAGGTTAATGCTTTGCTTCAGATCCATTTTTCCATACTCATTTATGTTTCCGCAATAAATCTCCATTCATTCTTTCCTTTCCATGTAGCATTGTTCAGCATTTTATTTTCCTAGATTAGAATTTAGGTTAATATGAGGTATAGTTCTGTTTTTCTGGTGCAGCTAGTTTCTTTTCTTGCTCAGTTTCAGTGTTTGATTTGCGGCTCTTTTGCAGTACATATATACTCATAATAAGTCAATAAATCAGCCATCACCATCTCTTTTTCTACATGCCCCACAGGTCATTCACAGCCCCTCATAAATCTACCCTAATTTGTTGCGTTTTTCTCATAAACATTCCTCTCGTCCCTTGAACAAATCCAACCATCATTCTCTTTCCTAATCCTTATTGATGAACCTTGGACACCTTAACACATCCCTCTAGTTTTCAACTACCCTTTCCCACCATTTTTCCACCTTTAAAACCTCTAAAACAGCCCTCGGGATCCTCCTGTAGATCCCCTACAACCTCTTGTAGAATTTCCTGTAGGTGACTTTTTGAAGTCCGATTGCAGGGAAAACCTCCAGAAGGTTACCATAGGCCTCCTAGGACCCCTCCACACCTTTCTATACCTCTGAAAATCCCAAAGTTTCACTCCATCGCCACCTAATCGCTGCCACATCCACAAGCAAATAAATTACATGCATAACAATTTCACATAAAATACATAAAACTCCAAAAAATATGTTTTTTTCTCAGTTCCTCTTAGAAATAGCTTGAATAGATGTTGTTTACTTCCTAAGTAGGTAATGGAATTCATTTTATGGTTTTTCATCTCTCTTTCTGCAAAAGTAGGGTTAGTTGGTTAATTAGGGTTTGCTAGGGTTACTTCACATTTCAGTCTTCTTTCACTTTCTGCAAGTAGAGTAGCCTCTGTAGAGTGAGATTTCCTTTATTTCATCACACATAAAGCTTCTTCTGGAAATCATAGAAGCTGGCTTGAGATCCTTGTGATCTTGCGCCAGCTAACCAAGTGACGGCCTGTAGTAAGAACTAGTACTTGTGCATACATCACCGTCGCTTCCAAGTTTGTTACGAACTACCGGATTGATAAAAGTAAAGTAGGAAACCCCAGGAGTTGCAGCATTATTGCTGCAATACTGGTGCTTACGACCGGGAGGATGCCTCACAAAATCCAGAGAGCCACGCAAAAGCAAGGACCAAGGGATTTTGATAATCCACAGAGTTTAATAGAGAACTCCAAGGCTGAGAGCCAGCAATGCGGAGAGAAAGAGGCTGACAAAAATGTAGCGGCCGGAGTGCTGGACCGAAAGCGGAGCCCGAGAGCTCATGCTGTAATATCCCATATCCGCAGAGCTTATAGAAGCAGAAGCCATCAGAGGTTGGGTCAATTGCAAAGGATGTGCCCTCAGGATGAGGAAGGGACAGAGAGCCCGAGAACTTGAGCACCGAGAGCTAGAAATCCTGAGAGCTTCAGAGCCAGAGAGTCGAGTAGAAGCAGAAGCCACTAGAGGTTGGGGGTGATTGCAAAGGATACGTCCTCAGGATGAGGAAGGGATAGAGAGCCTGTGAATTGAGCCATAGAGTCGAGAGCCAAAAATATGAGAGCTTCAAAGCCAGAGGATCGAGCAAAGGCATAGCCACCAGAGGTTGGAGGTAGAGCCAGATAGTTGCGCAGAGCCAGAGAGCAAGATAGTTGCGCAGAACCAGAGGATCGATAGCTACAGAGAGTCAGAGAGTGATAGTTGTAGAGAGTCATAGAGCCGAGGATTCGCAAAGAGCCGCCAGAGGTTGGAGGCTTGACAAAGGCATAGCCATCAGAGGTTGGAGGCAGAGCCTCGAGGCAAAGAGCTCAAAGCAGACTTCTAAGAGCCATGGAGCTATAATGAAGTTGCAGAACAGCAAAGAGATCAAATGATCAAGCTATTTCTAATGTCCGAAGTGTGCTGAAGACAGAAGAAGGAATCCCAGAGACAGTTAATAGAATTCTGAGGGAGTTGGTGTAAGCTAGAGCTCAAGATAGATCAGAACACTAATTGGAGTCTAGTCCAGAGAAGCCTAGATCTGTCTGCAGAGTAAGGACAACCAGGGATAAAGATGGCATTCTAAGCCCATTGGTTCAGTTGTAAACCTATGGAGTTGAGTGTGGAACTTGTAAAAGAATTTAAGCCATAATCACAAAGAGCCTAGTTGAGTTGACTAGAGCTCACGGAGATGTAGCCCAAGAGGTTTGGGTGAACTCCTAATTATATTGTTGTTATGTGTATGATGTTTATTTGCTACACTGTTTCACTGTTATATGTTGCATCTCAGTTTAAGCAAATAAACTTAAGACATTTAAGCAGTTAAAGGAAAACACAAGCGTACACCTATTTCAAGTTCTTTTAATTCTGCAAATTATTAATCATAAGCATAGATCTTGGGAATATATAAGCTTTGGAGTGGGAGAGGTTCTTGTAAGCATGACAAGAAGCCTTTAATGCCCCATTTCAGATCAATAACTTAGTACTGATGTATGATAGTAAGTTTGAAAAATTTCCAGGAAAATTCAGAATGCATTGGTTGGCACCATACGTGGTTAAGGATGTCACAGACGGAGGCACAGTCCAGCTAGTCAAACTAAATGGAGAACCCTTCCCAGGCAAAGTGAATGGTAGTCGCTTGAAGCCTTACATGAGTGGATCGGCTATCTGACTAGCCGATAGAAGCACAGTCTTCGCGCTCCAGGGAGCCAGACAAAGGCCCGGGACTATAAACATATACCAGTACAGATGTATGGAAATAGTTCAGGATCAGAGGTCTCAGAACAGCGGATGCAGCAGATTCAGCAAGTAGCAACTCAGTGCGCTGCGGATCTCAGTACAATTAGAGAACAATTGGAGGGACTCCGCACCAAGATCATCGCGCCGACAGAGTCACTCGAGGGCGATTCATGATGTTTGTGTTGGGGGCCTGTTGGGCATGGAATCCCCCCACGGCATGTTTTGGGGCTCAAAGCCCAAGTTTTGACCCAATATTGTTGTAAAGTCTCCGCGAATTGTGGGCACGGAGCACGAAATGTATGATAGAGTCACAGGGTTGTTCGCCCTAGTCTTGTAAATGTAATGTCATCCTACCCATGGTCCGCGGACCATGGGATTTTATAAATAGAGCAAGGCTCTATGTGTAAAATAAAAAGGAGGTAAGAAGGAAGCAATAAGATAGAGTCTAAGTGGCTAAGTGTGTCTTGGGTCGTAGAGTAGGAGAAGGCTCTGCAGCTGAGTGCAAATAGACCTAGTAGTCCGCAGCTAAGTGTGCGGACCCTTGCAACTGAGTGCGCAGGGCGGAGTCGAGTCTGTAACCGAAGAAGATATTAATAAAGAAAGGTTTTGTTACCAATTCATGTATCTATTCTTGGATTAATGCATGGTTGATGTAAATTGAAAATATATTGTTTATTTACCTCGTGCACATGTATGAATGATTTATATTGCTAAATATAACTTAACACATACAAATAAGCTAAGTTAATCAACTAACAGTAGAATATTAGTAAGGACTTGGGTAACAACAGCGCTCGGCCCCCGATTAGGGTTGCGTGAACGCAGCAGTTTTGGCTGCGAAGTACGAGACAATGTGCGTAGCAACGTGTGCGCAGGGTCTAACCGCAGACCACTTGAACTCATCAGACATCTCAAGAGTGTGGAAACCTAGTTCTAGCACCCTCCTATACTACTTCGGATGACAGCTCATTCCGCGCTCCGTGGACTATTACCGAAAGGGCCAATAGTACCGGGATTTGTTTGGCTAAATCACCTCCGAACCTGGGTCAGGCCCCAATAAGCCAACAAACATGGAGTTGGGTATGGAGGATATTGTGGATGGCCCCCATAAGTTCCTTGCCAACCTTGTTGCCAAGATTAGTTTGGGTTTGAGAAGGCCAATGTTGCTAAGGAAAAGGTGTGTTCCAATTACTTTGAGGTGGATATGCATAACCTTGAAATTGGGAATTAGGCTCTTGCATCATATCAAGCTGAATAGGCTGCCATGGTCCTCTTGGAGCTACATAACATTGCTACATTGGCAATTGACTTGCTCCATTGTTCTCTTGGTGAACTTCCTTCAACCTTGGTAATGATGGACAATGTTTAACATCCTATGATTATGCAACACAAATATCAACATTTTCGTTTCCTTCATCTTGCATTCTTAACATTTCTACTTGTTTTGTTAGATTGCTAAGAATTTATGTTTTAAAATCATCAAACAAATTTCCAAGTGCAGCTTGATTTACCAATCTTGATGTTTATTTACCTACTCTTGCTTTTCCTCTTGATATGTGTTTGCATGTTTCACAAATTTCCTCAAATGATAATTAATATACATCACCTCTACTCATGAGATTAAGGAGGTCAATCCACTCATCCCTAATTGTTCTAAGTAAGAGGGTTTTTTGTGTGTGAGATCCTAAATGATGTAGTTTTCCCATCTTAACATTATACATGAACCTCTCTATTAGATCCTCTAGACTCTCATCTTCTCTTTGATTCATTCTAAAGGTTTCTTCTTTAAGATCGTGATCTTTATATTTTTCTATAAATATCTTTTGCATATCATTCCATGATCTTATTTAATTAGTCCCTAAACTCATGAACCATTTAAGAGCTCTATCCTTCAATGTTGCCAAAAACAATCTCAATTTTTGAGTTTTTAATAAGTAACCATAAGATCTAAAAAAAATTTCAAATTCAAAGAGAAAGGTTTCCAGATCCTCTAACCTTAGACCATAAAATTTTGGAAGAAAAGATGGAGGGATGTTCATCATGTGCACACTACCATCAGTATCTTAAATGGGAAATCTAAGAGGATCTTCTTCATTGTCATAATCTCCATCCATTTCTTCTACATTATTTGCCATCTTCTTCTTCTACCTACAAAGGCGAATGGTGATATGACTCTTACTACACCATGTGATCAAATGGGGAGGTGGGTTGGTGTTGGAGAAATTTTGTTTTTGTTTTTATGATTGAATGAAAACTATAATGCAATGCAATTTTCTACTTTTGAAAATAAATATGCCTAATGAAAATATTTTGTTATTGAAAAAATTAAAAAGAAATGAATCAACTAGGGAAGAAAACAATGCATACTTTGACACCTCCCCAAAAATGACGCCAAAAAGTGATGAGCATCGGCATTGCAACAAGAATGCCACAACTCCCAAGGCTACCGATTTTAATTATCAACCTGGGGTTCGTACAAACTTCAAAGGTGTCGACACTATATGTGTGGCATACAATGTGTCCTTCCTTTGCTCTCATGATGTAATGAAGTGCATGTACTGAAGTCAAATCCTAAACTAATTGCAGAAAATTAAATGTTTGAAATGGAACCTTAACCTATTGCAAGAAAGGAAGTACAAGGAAAGAGACGGAAATCAATGCTAAATCACACCATGTCCTAATTAACTGCCAAGAAACTATGCTTTGCAATAATGCTAAATTATCATGAACCAAATGATACTATATAAGATTGGAAGTAAGAAGCATCAAATATCACTAAGGTGCAAGTAAAGTGACTGAAATAAATCTGTTTTTGTCTTTTTGTCTTTTCATGCAAAACCAAGATGCAAACTAATGTCTTTTGGTGATGTGGAAGGTGAATTAAGGATCTTGGAGGTTGGATGGAAGGGTTAGGAGATGGTTGGATGGTGTGGGAGACCCTTGTGAGGCTTTTGGTGACTTCCTAGAGGTTTTCCATCAATTCGGCCTTAAAATAGGTCATTTCAGGAAAACCTATAGGATGTACTAGAAACCTACAGGATGATCCTGTAGGAATTACAGTGAACCTACAGGATACAACCGAGATAAAAAATATGAGGTGTTGGAGGTGATCAGAGACTTAGGAAAGGTGTGTGATGGGTGGAATGGAGTGAGAAAATTCCTAGGATCACTCAAAACCAAAGTCAGGAGATGGATGGATTCGCTCAAAAGGCTTGGAGAAGTTTCCATTTGAAATGATGAAATAGGTGAGGGTTTAATGACCAAGAAAATCAAATCCAAATTGGATGGGAAAAATTTTTCTATTAACTAGGATATCTTAGGTCCCTATTCCAAGTGGAATCACTCAAAAAGACCTATGTTAACCCATGCAAAAAAAAAAACATTACTAGTCGACAATCTAGAAATTTGAGAACTAGTGAGCTAGTAAATATAAGAAATGCCTAACCAAATTAAGTGAAAATACAATGGGGTAATTTTTGGTATGAACTATAATGTTTTTTTAATCTAATGCAAGTGGAATCAATTCGATTGAAGCTCATTAGGATGCTCTAAAAAATAGTAGAAATTTACTGTTCTTCGCTAAAAGGGAGGTCCAGCAATCTAGATTTTGGAATAAGAAGACTAATCCAAGAAACTCAATGATTAATATTAAATTCCCAAGATTTTCCAAGGATGAAATAATTCTTGTGATCCTTCAAAAGAACTTACATCAACCATTTAACTCAATCCTAAAACAAAAAATCATTAATACTAAATGCAGAAGTAGAAAGAAATAAAAACGAGAGATGCATGTGAATAAGCAATGAAAAGAGGGAAAGAAAATGATACAAAAGGGCTCTGAGGTTCCTGGGATGGCCAAGCCCAAGGAAACTCAGAGACCTATGGATGAGAACAAGATTTAGAAGCTGAATATGACACCAATCTTCATTATTTTCATCAATAGAATTACATCCCTGCAAGAAAATACAATGGAGTTGCAAAAATACAAGCTCTCTCCACAATAACACTAATGAAAATCTATCCCCTAGAGGAAAATTCGACTTGGTACTTATAAAAAATGATTAGGAATCATTCCCCATGAATGGAGGAAGCTTTCCCCACCAAAATCCCTTGATTAGTGGATCTAGTCCTCAATACTAGGAATTTGCATTAAATGGCAGGGAACACATTCCTAGATTTTTTCAATCATTCCCTAGAGGAAAATTCGACTTGGTACTTATAAAAAATGATTAAGAATCATTCCCCATGGATGGAGGAAGCTTTCCCCATTGAAATCCCTTGATTAGTGGATCTTCTCCCTTGATTGGTGGATTTGCTCCCTTGATTAGTGGAACACATTCCTAGATTTTTTCAATCATTGGAGTTCCACAATTTGTGCCATGATTCCATAATATCTTGTTGACTTATTATTTATTATTGATCCTCCAGTAGTAGGGAACAAGTCCCTAAATTCTCTCCTCCTCCAACTCTTCATAATCTGCCCAATATTCTCATAACATTCAACAAAAAATAAATAATATTAGGCACAAATATTCAATTATTCATAAACCTTCCTAATGAATATATTAAAGTTAAAAATAAATTATCTAATGCAAAAAGAGAGGTTTAATGTGCTGAAGGATGTTCATAGGCATTAATTTGTGTTTTAAATTAGAGGCATGGGCCTTAATTTATGTCTAATTTAGAGGCCCATCAACGCGTAACTTATAAGGGTTTTGGAATTCAAATCTAACCGTTCCTGCCAAAATTCAATCATTAATGTTGTTTTGGTAGCAGATCTTCAAAGATTTTGGCCTTAAATTCCGCCAGCCCTCTCCTCCTAACTGTCTTATGGCTATCAAATCATGAACAGTGACTCCAACATTCACTTTCCTGTTGTGCTGCGCGGCACCACCCTCCATAGTGCAGCTTCCTGTGTGCAACTTCTTATAATGTAATTTTACCATTTTCCATGCAGTCCGTCTTCCGCGTAGTCCTTCAATCCTGGCAGTGTAGTTTATAGTCCCGCACCCCCTTACAACTGGCTGGAGCACTAAGACTATACTATCGTCATATAGTCATTGAGATAGATCCCCTATATACGGCTTCAATCGGCTTCCATTCACCTTTCCCAAAAAAGGTTCTCCATTCAGCTTCGCGAGCTGAACTACGCCTCCATTTGTAATATCTTTGATAACATATGGCCCAAGGCAGTGCATCTAAAATTTCCTCAGAAACTTAGTGAACTTGCTATCATATAATAAAACCATATCATTTACTTTGAACATGTGTAGCTTAATGTGTCGATCATGCCATGCTTTTTCATGTTCCTTCTATAATTTCTTATGGAACCCAACCAAGAATCTATCTTCTTCAAGCTCCATCAGTTGCATGAGCCGTTCTTCCAAGGCTTCGCGATCTACCATACCTATGAAAGCTTCTATGCGTAGACTAGGCATGATATATTCCATAGGCATCATAGTTTCTACGCCATAGACCAATCTAAAAGGTGTTTGTCCTGTCAGCTTTTTACAAGTAGTCTTGTACGCCCATAGTACTGTAGGTACGTGCACATCCCAGTCATTCCGCTGCGCATTACAAATATTCGTCAGCACGTTTCCCAAAATCTTATTAAAGCCCTCGACTTTTCCATTAGCCTGAGGATGATACAATGTGTTCTTTTGATGATAGACCTAGAACTCCTCATTCAACGTGATGATTGTTTCGTTTAGGAAGTGCGTACCCTGATCACTCATCAACACTTTTGGGCAGCCAAATCTGGTTAACACATATTCAAAAAAAAACTTCGTTGTTGTAGCGCATGTGCAATCCATAACCAGTTGTGCCTCTGCCCATCTAGTTAAATACTCTGTCGCAGTGATGATATAGCGCGCACCTATCTTCTTTCCTGGGGGCTGAATTGGCCCAACGAAATCAATTGCCCATTTTTCAAATGGATGCAACGATACTTGAGGATTCAGTGGAAACTCATCCCTTCGTGATGGTCTACCCATCTAGCTATTTGTTAAGATATCTTGCTTCAAAATAATTCTAAGCTAACACATGTGAAACCCTAACTAACCTAAGCATGTAATCTGATCTAATCAAACACTCAACTGTTGTGCATATGAATGAACATAACAACTTTTTCTTTATGTATTTTTTTTGTGAAAACATGAATGCTAATTCTTCTTGATTGTATGGCAGGTGGGTTAGGTGTGGAGAGAGATGGCTGTGATGGGTCAGATGGCTTGAGAGGAAAGCAAGGGTATTCTCCTATCTTTTGTGATGCATTTCTCACAAATTTGCCTCAAAACATGCCACTACAGGTCATCCTACAGGATGTCTACAGGATGTCCTAATTCACCTACAGGATCCCATGTATTCCTACAGGAATAGGATGAAAGCATAAGGAGTGATTTGAATAGTGGTATAGGGCTTAGGGAAGGTGAGTGATGGGAGGAATAAGGCAAGGAAATGGTTAGGACTTCCTCAGAACTCACACCAAAGTTTGTATGATGGTTGGATTTGCTCAACAAGCATGGCAAGTTGTTCTTAGGAAATGATAACTCAGTTTATGGACTGAGTGGATTTTGGCGATCATGGATGGGTGAGGTTAGGTTGGGGCTACTGATATGAGGTCCTCTTACACTATTGAAACTCCTGCAATATACACATCATTGGCATTTTACCCATAAATCATGTCAAAACAAGAAAGGTTTCCAACAACATAAGAAAACAAAATTTCATCATTTATTTTCCTAGTTCATGCATGGAAATACTTGCAACCTATTGTGAAACACCATGAAATCTAATACAAAGCTGGAGATATCATAAATAACAACTTCAATCTATCTTTGAAAGCTGAAAGATGCTGGCCTAATTAGCAGAAAACCCTAAATTTCATAAGAAATCAGAATTCTGTCTTTTTGGGGCTGAATGGGAGTTTTCCCTCAAACCATGGTCCCTAAAGGGAGCAATGAGGCAATATCAACCTGTTATCATCCTTTTTGGTATTCCTTTATCTCTTTAAAGCTACTACTAAAGCTATGCACAAATGGAAGCAAACAAATAAAATTCACCAATACTTGCAATGAAACAATGCCAAAACCAATTCAACATGTAACCTATGAAATAACCTAAGCATAAAAGTACAGTAAGAGGAACCTCTACTGCTAGGGTTGGTCCCTAACCCAAGAGCTTCAGCCCTCTAAGTCAACTCAGTGTTGGATCAAAGGAATGCACATCTTCATTATCATATCAAAAAATACATAACAATGTTTTGTCACAATCCTTCAACTTGAAAGTGCTTGGTTATCTTGCATAAAAAAAATCTGAATCCTAATGAGGCTCTAGGCCTCCTTATTTATACAACTGAAGTTTCCAATAACTTCCTTAAATCTAGGGAGGCTTGGCTCCTAATCTTAAAATGAACTGGTTCTTAACTATCACTGGCTCGGCTGCCAATGATCCTCATGACTCGGCTGCCTGCAACTTCGAGTTGATGTGATTTGATTGAGGGATCTTCGAATGAGTGAAGACTTAATGAGGAAGATCCATCTCCTATAATCTCTCCTTCTTGTCTCATTCGAGTTCCTGCACCTTAATTAGCCATAATTTTCCATAATTTTCTTCCAAAAACCTGCAATCAATGCACATTAGACCACTAGACATAACATCTTACTTTTACTCACCTCATTAAGCAAAATATAATTAAAACATGTAAGGAATCATGAGAATAGTTGGTTTTAATAAGCTTGGAGGTGTATTAAGGTCCATATATTTACCCAATGATGAGCCTCATCACCAATATGGATCATACCTCTCCATTTTGGGAGGATTTTGGTCCCCAAAATATTTTACTAAATGAGGTGAGGAAAGTTTTCCTTTGCCTACTTACAAAAATACCCTTTAGCCTTACCTAGAAGTTGTCCTTTCAATCCAATCTACCAAAGGTCATGCAACCCTTATCTACTATTCATAGACCTCTTCCAAAAAACTATATTTGTTGTCAACATTGCCTAAGCATCTAGTGCCAAATATTCTATAGAAGGTAGGACCTATTCCCCTTCCTCATCCAACATGGAAGGCTCATAAAGTTTCAAATTTTCTACATTCACCACTAAGTAAATACACATGTATGGGGGTAAATTGAGTTTATAAGTGTTATATTCGAACTTTTCCAGTATCTCAAAGGGGCCATATAACCTAGCCTTGATTTTCCTACAAATACTATGTAGCCTCTTCTTTTTCATCTACAACCATACTTTGTCTCTCATCTTAAATGACTTCTATGTTTTATGCTAATCATGTATGGCCTTGTATTTTTACTTTGACTTCTATAGTGTCTCTCATAACTGTAGATGGATCTGTGTAATATTCTCTACAATTTTTTCTTCCCTTAAGGCATCCCCTATAAAATCCTCCCTCACTCCTTGTTGTTACCCATATGCAATATCCAAACATGAAGGTGGAAAATATCCAAAACAAGTTGCAAATGGTGACTTACCAGTAAAAGTGTGGATTGTTTTGTTATAAGAGTCTTGTATATATACCATATTTTTCTCCCAAGTTTTTGAATGCTTATGATTGCAACCCCTCATCAAAATCATGTTGACTAATGTTTTCCCATATGGTTGTGGATGGAATTATGTAGACCTCCTCAACTTCGTCTCCATCTTCTCCCACAATGTAATCTAAAATGCACTAAGAGATCTTGTGTCTCTATCTAAGATGATGCTCCTTGGTATTCCAAAGTGTACCCAAGCCTTTCCAAAGAACAAGTTCGTTGTTCTTTCTCATTGATGATCTTTTCACAGGGAATGAGGTATTTTTACATGGCATGGGAAAGCACATCTTACTGAATTGGTAAACTACCAAAAAAAGGTAGTTGTGTCCCTTCAGGTTTGTTGGTAAATCTCCCATAAAATAAATGGAAATGTTTACCCAAGTACAAAGGGTACAATCAATAAATGATATAGACCTTGTTTCTTATTACTAGGATTGCTAGTGCAATAAATCATGCATGCTCTTACGAACCTAGCTACATCTTGCATCTTAGGCTAGTACACATAGCTTCGCAAGATTTCCACTCTCTTCCATACACCAAAATTCTCTACCACTTTAGAGGTGTGAGCCTCTTTTATTAGCTATAGTCACTCACCTTTAAGAATATATAACTTATCTAACTTGTAGAGTATCTCATTCTGGAAATGGTAGTCCATTGTGTTATCACCATCATGCACATGACTCTTGTTAGTTTTTGTAGCATCGAACAAGTTTTCTAGTCTCAATTTGTGTCTAAGAGGCTAAGGAACACAAGATCTCCAAAACCCAGAAATGTTTTGGGTGAAAACACCTAGAGATCACTCAATTAAATTAATTGATCGATAATTAAAATTGCCTAAGTTTAACTTAGGAAATCAATTAATTAAGGGGAATTAATTGAGTATGATCGAGAATTCTCTAAAGACTTGCATGGATCGAGTCTAAAATGATCTTAGTCATTGATGAGGATTTAACCATGGTCGTTGAAGCTTTGGTGAGAGATTATAAGAGAAGAACGATGGGATGAGGAGAGACACAAGTGAGGGAGAAAATTATCAAGGAATTGCAAATTTTCCATTGCACAATGATTCAATGAGGGAATAATTCAAGCTAGTGGAGGAGAATCAATTATTGGGGGAGCAACAAAGAGAATTCAGGAGAAATTTCATAGCAGATTTCCAATGCCAAAGAGGCAGAAAAGAGGGAGGTCAAATTGTTGTGCAGAAAATTCATCTAGGCAGTGCGAGTGAGCCAGAAACCTCAATGAGGCATCCAAATTGTTATACTCATATTTTTACTACTGCATAATAATAAAATAAACCCTCATCTGTTGCACTAGTTTTCTCTTCGGGGTTTTTACGGGGATGTTAGTCCAAAATAACTGTGTTAAATGTGTGCATAAATTTCTCAATTCCAGTTTGATTTTCCGCAACATTTTTATTTTGTTGTGAATAATTGCAGTGTGATTTATTCAATATTAATAAAAAAATTAATGAACTTTGTTAGGAGAATAAATTCCAGTAAATGTAGTTTTAGGATTTTTCACAACTCTAGCTTTGCAATTGTTGAAACACCTCCTTGACGTCATCATCCTCTATATATTCCTCTCTATATTCATCATGGTTGAAAGGCTCCATGTGCATAACAGTGCCCAAAGTTATGATATTTGATGTGGGTGGTCTTGAAAGCATGTCGGCCAACTTGTTTATGTTACCTTTCTTATACCTGATTGCCAAATGAAATTGTTGTAGAAATCTCATCCACTTGTTATGCCTGGTATGTTGTAACTTACATTGGGGCGACAAGTACTATAGTGGTTGGTGATTAGTGTGGATTACTATCACCTTGTTGGGTCATTTTAATGTCACAATAAAAACCTGTAATAAACAAAATAAGTGTTGTCCTCAACGCTTGAGCAGTTCTGGATACTTCTACATAAAATTCTCATCCTCCCATGTGGAATCTTCAGCGGATAAGTTCTTCCACTTGATAAGATACTCTGAAATTGATCGATTGCGTAGCTGTCGAGTTCTTGTTTCTGTGACTACTTCCGGTTCCAATATAATTTTTCCTTCCTCGTCAAGTTCTGGCAATATTGTTTGAACTGGGAGCTTGTCGCCTATAACCTTCTTTAAACATGAAACATGGAAAACTGGGTGCAATCGAGAAGCTGCAGGAAGCTCCAATTTGTATGCCATAGTACCAATCTTTTCCAACACCTTGTACGGACCATAATACTTTGGTGATAATTTATTATCCTTCTTAGCTTGCTTTAGGGACATTTGCTTATATGGTTGTAGCCGTAGGAATACCCAATCACCTACATCAGAACTTCTTTCACTGCGATGTTGATCTGCCTGTTGTTTCATTCTATTTTGTGCCAACACGAGGTTATCCTTTAAGAGTTGGAGGACTTGTTGTTGATGTTTGATGTGATGTTCCACTGCCTGAACCTTAGAATTTTCTCTTAAATATGATGTGATTGATGGTGGTTGGTACCCATAAAGTGCCATAAATGGGGTCATTTTTGTTGCTGTATGGAAGGAAGTGTTATACCACCATTTAGCCAGAGGCAACCATTTGACCCATTGTGTCTGTTTATCAGATACAAAGCAACGAAGATATCCTTCCAAACATTTGTTTACTATCTCAGTTTGCCCATCAGATTGAGGATGATAAGATGAGCTATGAGCTAACTAAGTACCAAGACAAGAAAATAATTCTGTCCAAAAATTTCCAGTGAAAATGGGATCTCTGTCACTTACAATAATCTTTGGATTTCCATGTAGCTTTTGAATTGTTTCCATAAATGCAGTAGAAACTGTACTGGCTTTAAATGGATGTGATAATGCACAAAAGTGCGCATACTTGGTAAGTCTGTCAACTACCACCATGATGACACTCTTTCCCTCAGACTTGGGTAAACCTGTGATAAAATCCATTGAAACCTCCTCCCAACGTTGGCTTGGAATGGATAAAGGTTGTAATAGACCCGGTGTCTTAATTGTTTCAACTTTATTTTGTTGGCAAACCAAACATTCCGCCACAAACTTTTGAATATCTGATTTAAGGCCATCCCAAAAAAATTCCTTCTTAACCCTGTGGTAAGTTTTTAAAAATCCTGAGTGCCCTCCTAAGGGAGAAGTGTGCAATTCCATAAGAATCTTTTGTTTTAGCTGGGAATTCTTACAGAGGTATAAGCGATCTTTGTACCATAACGAATCATTTTGCCAGCTAAATGTATCAGAAGTACTGGAATCTTGTTGTAGCTTTCGAATAAGTGCCCACACTTCTTCGTCATTCTTCCATTCCTCCTTTACTTCGTTTATCCAATCTGGTTGGATAATAAAAATGGCACACAACAATGCTTCCATATCCTCATCCTTTCTTGAGAGTGCATCTGCCACCACATTTTGCTTCCCTTTTTTGTAGATGATTTCAAAGTCATAACCCAACATCTTTGTGACCCACTTTTGTTGCTCTTCAGAGGATAATCTTTGTTCTAAAAAGTATTTAAGGCTATCATGATCCGTTTTTACCTTGAAGTGTCTTCCCATTAGGTAGGGTCGCCATTTCTTAAGTGCATGGAGTATTGCCAACATTTCCTTCTCATAAATAGCTTTGATTAAAAACTTTCCCTTGATTGGACGACTTTCAAAAGCAATGGGTCTTTCATCTTGCATTAGAACAGCACCTATTCCATTTCCTGAAGCATCACATTCCACAATAAAGGTTTTTGTGAAGTCCGGTGTAGCTAAGACCGGTGCTTGGCACATTGCCTCTTTAAGATGTTTAAAGGCCTTTGTTGCTTCCGGAGTCCATGAAAATGAATCTTTCTTCAATAATGTTGTTAGAGGTGCTGTTATTCTCCCATAATTCTTAACGAACTTGCGATAATACCCTGTCAACCCAAGAAATCCTCGCAGATGCTTTATGGATGTGGGGATTTTCCATTCCTTAATGGCTTTAATTTTGCTAGGGTCTACCTTAACTCCTTCATGAGATACAATATGACCCAAATATTCCACCTCCTGGACTCCAAAGAAACATTTGGATCTTTTTGCATATAATTGTTTCTCCTCCAATAGTTGTGGCACCTTGTCAACATGTTCAACATGATCCTTCCAAGACTTGTTGTAGATTAGTATATCATCAAAAAATACCAACACGAATTTGCTAAGGAATGGTTTGAAAATTGAATTCATCAAACCTTGAAATGTTGAAGGTGCATTAGTAAGGCCAAAAGGCATGACCAAAAATTCATAATGACCCTCATGAGTTCTAAATGTCGTTTTCGGAATGTCTTCAATCTTCATTCTGATTTGATGATATCCCGAACAAAGATCCAACTTGGTGAAGTAAATTGATCCATGCAATTCATCCAGTAATTCATCAATGACAGGAATGGGGAACTTATCTTTAATAGTGAGCTTGTTGAGCTCCATATAATCTGGACACATGCGCCATGATCCATCCTTCTTGTGCACCAATACTACTGGAGCAGAGAAAGAACTTTGACTCGGTTGAATTATACCAGCCTCTATCATTTCTGCAACCATACGTTCAATTTCACTTTTTTGGACATATGGATATCTGTACGGCCTGATGTTTGGAGGAACACTTCCTGGAATCAGATGAATAGCATGATCATGATCACGCATAGGTGGGAGACCTTTGGGAGTCTCAAATACCTTGGAATGATTGTCCAGGACTTTTTGGAGATCTGGAGAAATAGATGATTCCAATGCGGAAACATCTAGCGAACATAATTGTGCAATTACACCTCTTTGCTCCTTTTTTAGAAGCTTTGTCATGCCATTAGAGCTGATTATCTTTCTTGGTTTCCCTGCAATACCCCTTAATTCAACTTCCTTTCCTTCCACAGAAAATTTCATGAAAAGTTCTTGAAAATTAAAAGCTATTGTACCCAAGGATTGTAGCCATTGGACTCCTAGTACAACATCAGCACCTCCCATTGGAATGGAAAGCATTGGGCTAGTCAATACATATTCTCCCATCGATAGCTTGATATTATGGCACTTTCCAGAACAATTTATTGTTCCCCCATTTGCAATCATCACTTGACACTCTGGTGCTGGATATAGGAAGCAATTCAATTCTTTTGCTACCCTACAATGAATAAAATTGTGGGTGCTTCCTGAATCAATCAACACTATTACCTTTTTCTTCTTGATTTGTCCTTCTATCTTGATGGTTTGAGGAGTGGTAATTCCCGCCAATGCATTACAAGATATGGTCGGATTTATTTGTTCTTCATCTAGGCTTTGTTCCTGGAATATATCCTCTTCTTTTGACCTTTCTTGCTCCTTTTCTTCTTCCTCTTCACAATCTATGTAGAATAATTTCTTCTCAGCACACTTATGACCTTTTGTGTATTTGCTATCACAATTGTAACAAAGCCCTTTTGCTTCTTTTTCTTCCAATTGTTGTGGTGTCAACCTTGTAGGTTGTGGAAGACTATGGGCAACAACACTTCCGTCTTTATAGTTGTGAATGGTATGCTTCCTAGTTGCCATAATTTTGCTTTCCATTTTTCTTGCTAACCTAAATGCCTTCTCTAATGAATCAGGTTCCCAAAGGCGCACATCATGTTGGATATTATCCTTTAAAGACCCTATGAACACATCAATCCTATGCTCCTCTCGAATATCTTTTACCCTTATGTTCAATTTTTGGAACTCCTCAATGTGCTCCATTATTGAACCCTTTTGTTTGAGACTTATCAATTGGCTAAAAAAAGTGTTGCTTTTTGTATCCTCATAATGTGCTATCAATTCTTCCATAAAAATTGCCCAAGTGATAAATTGTTTACGAGAACAAAGCCATTGATACCATACAAACTGATTTAGTTCCAAATATACAGTTGCCATACGTACCTTTTGTGTGTTTTGCACATTATTGAGATCGAAGAACTGCTCCATCTGTAATATCCATGTGGCGGGATCCTTGCCATCAAACTTCCTCATATCGATTTTCGGAACATGGTGAGTCTTTGATCCAACATTAGAGTCTATGGAATCATGATTAACATTTCTTTTGTTCTCATCATGAGTTTCCTTTAGTACTCTTTCACCCTTAGTGACCATTTCTTGTAGCAACTTATTCATATTTATCTTCAATTCTTCCATCTTATCATCCATGCCATCAATTTTAGCGTCCATGCCATTCACCTTAGCTTCCATGCCATCCATCTTAGCTTCTACGCCTTTCTTTAAATAGTCCATCTTAGCTTCTACACCTTTCTTTAAACCATCCATCTTAGCTTCTACATCTTTCTTTAAACCATCCATCTTAGATTATGTTCCTTTTTGTGCAAGGGACAGTTGTTGCACTTGGTCTTGTAATTTTGATATATCATGTTGCATTTCTTCCTCTTCTTCATGAGTCATGCTAGAGCTTTCAGGTTCCTTACTAAGTGTTTGCATTTTCTTTCCTCGGGGCGTCAGTTACCGATAATAATGCTCTACTATTCCCTTTGAATTCCTTCAAAATAAATTTTCAAACCAAGCTTAAGCAAAAATTTAAAAAAATCTACACACCTTTTTTCGCTTTGTAGGAGCTTGATATTGCCTCTGATGTATCTCTGTATTTTCTAATCATCTAGTTCTGAAATTGTGACCTGTAGTATCTCTCTGTGTCCTCTTTCCAATGCCACTAGTCTGATCCAAATTGGATTCTCCAAGAAAGAGTTATGCACAATCTCCCAAGATGACCTGATTATAGAGCTTTTCAGAAGAGTGAACTTGTATGAAGTGCCACGTGTGCAATTTTCGACCTTTGGTTCTGAAAAGATATACAAGAAACTACAGTCCATCCTCTTTCTGTAACTTCTTATGAAATTTCAATCCGATCCCCAGAGAGAAAGTTATGACGATTTTCCCTAGGTCACCTGTTTTGAATGTAATTTAGGAGTCTGCAAAAAGACAAACTTCCTCAAAGCATATCTCCGCAAATATTGCACGAAAAGATCTGAAATTCAGACCCAAGGTTCAGCGTGATTTCTTCTCAAATGGGTTTTTTTTGCGACTTCTAAAACGTCACAGAAAAAAAGTTATAGCGAAAATGCCACGATGACCTGTTTGGAGCAGCGAAACCCTAGAATCCAAAGCTCTGATACCAAATGTTATGAAACCAGCTCAAGAAAAGATAGAAAAGAAAGATCAACGCCTTAGAATTCAGCCTCTTCGAGGGGGCAACCTCCTTTACATTACATAAATGAACAATTCTTGGATGATA
The DNA here is from genome assembly GCA_031772625.1 of Pinus tabuliformis. NCBI lineage: Eukaryota > Viridiplantae > Streptophyta > Pinopsida > Pinales > Pinaceae > Pinus > Pinus tabuliformis. Next base: position 243,287,059 of record CM062816.1, on the reverse strand, counting down.
CAAATGACAAAACCTCCTTTCTATATATAGGAGTCTAAGGAGTCACAATATAATCTAGCCGACCCAACAATAATAATATAAAGCCACAAAAATAACAATAGAGGGATTCTATGGGGCACAGAAATAACAATATGGGGGTAATAGGGGCACAACAATATAAATAAGGGGTATAACTACAATAGTAATGGGGTAATCACTAGTATTATAGGGACCCAACAAACATCCATATATTCTTCCAACTTTGTTGAATTCTTTTAGTAGAATTCATAGGGAGGAAAAAAATAAATGGATAAAATGATAGGTTGCAGTAGGATGTGAAAGGCATTTCATTTATGATTGTTTCATTTACAACTATCGTATAAGTTTATACACATTAACTGTATAATATAGTTTTTTGAATCGTATTTTATTGGAAAGTGGCATTTCATTTATGATTGTATCATTTACAATTATCGTAAAAGGTTATACACATTAATGGTATAATGTAGTTTCTTTAATCGTATTTTATTAGAAAGTCTATCTCTCGTCACTGGAAACACATTTCAACATTTTACAATGTATAAAACTCGTTTCAATGTTTTATGGGCCATTTGGGCAGGTGTGTCGGTCATTTTTTTTTTCACGGTGGGAAACTCTATCATAACTAAGTGGTCAAACCAATAGAGAGGACAACCATCTTTGGTTGCTATCCGTGAGTGCAGGATGAATCATCACTGTTATTCAAGGAAAACCACGCCACCTGGAATATCTTGTTGGTGGTTCGTAAGGGGGCAGGGTTTCACTCCTGCTAGATGCCTCTAGGTCTTGGACTATTAACCTGTTTCTTTATGTCCAAGGAAAGAGAGCTCTTAGCCAAGCAGAAGCAGTTTTAGGGCATACTACATGCCCTTGTGTCGGCCATTTTAGTTTGTGCAGCGACCATTTAAAGAAATTCTAACATATTTTTTATGAATCAAATTATAAGGCCCATGGTTTGAGAGAGCATTTAAAGGCCTTAAAGCTCCTTTGTCAGGTGGTTGGGATGCAAGTAAACACTAGCAAAACCAAAGTCATGATCTTCTCTTTGAAATGGAAAAAGCAACATATTAACTTCATATTTGAGGAAAAACCCCTTGAGATAGTGGAAGAGTACAAGTACATAGGAATTGATTTTCACAACAGGATCAGTTGGGAGACATGCATAACTAAAAGGATCCAAGGGGGTTGGAGAGCTTCTTACCTTCTTCAGAATAGATGCAGGAAAGCAGAATTATGGGACCGGAGAACCAAGAAAACTCTTTTTGGAGTGTTGGTTACTTCGGTTGTCCTATATGGATGTGAAGTTTGGGAGAGAAGTATGTCAAATCACAAGCGAAGACAGCTAGAAAGAATTCAAAAGCACTTGAGCATTAGTAACCTCAAAGTCAAGTCAACGGTCTCATATGAGATCCTGTTAGCTAAGGTTGGAATGTTCCCGATGGACGCTTTAACAATCATCCATATGCTAAGTTATCTAAAAAAAGTGGAAAGAATGGAGGCACATCGTTGGCCCAAGATGGTTTCCATAGAGCTAAAGTGTACGAAGAAAACTTGGAAGAATCAAAATGACAAATGGATGAGTAAATGGGGAATTAATTGGCAATATTGTCCTAATTCTAACAAGGAGATAAAAATGGGTGTTTGAAAAATTCAGGACTGTCATGTGGGAAAAACAGATTGGCAGAAAAAAAAATCAATATATGTCAAAAACTTCAACCCATCACAATTTCATGAAGAAAAGACTTATTTGAGTGTTGCAATCAAGGGAAAGGCTAAAATTTTAATAGCGCAACTGAGGACCGGATCTCATGATCTTAGGGGTGAAACAGATAGATGGATAACCCGCAAGGAAGAGTGGGAAGAAATACTTTGTATATTTTGCAAGATAGGAGCAGTTGAAACTGAGTGGCACTTCATCATGAAATGTCCGCCTTATGAGGAAATTCATAATCAATTTGAAATTGGTCTAAAGGTGGACAGTTTGAGCACATTGTTTGAGGAATCAAGGCCTCGCAAAATTGCAAATTTCTTGATCAAAATTCACGACAAAAGGGTTGTTCTAAAGGGGAACTTGAGAGTGTAATGTCTTGTCTGATGTGGAGTTTGGGTCCTTAGACCGTTGGGTCTCATGGACGTCATTAAAATATATCTAATCTAATCTAAATAGATGGTTTGGTAACTCTCAATGAGAAACTTTGTTTATTTTTGCTTTATTCTTGATTTTGAAATTCATGAATGGTATATGAAATTTCCATCCCCTTGTTTCTTTTTCGCTCACATGTGTGAGAGATGTATCCTAAATTTCTCATATCTAAGACCTTAATTGTATCCGTGCAACTTAACTTGAATCACCACTTGAATTAAAATATATGAGAACTTGTTGGAAACTTATACGAAATAAATATCCAAATATATCGGGTAAATTTACAATATTTACCATATGTATCGAATGAATATATCGAATGAATTTACAATATTTACCATATCCAAATACACATTATTGTTTTCATTCACAAACATTCAATACCAACAATCTCTAAAAAAACAAAAGAATTCTTAAAATCATTAGGGGAATTTTGAGGTCTAAATTGGGCCTCCTAAGGAAATTATAAAATAATAGTGGAAATAATAAAAGAAGATTAGATTACATCATCAAATTTATAGGAAAAAAAAAAAACTATTTTTTCAACTCGTATTTTCAACTTATCTCCCTATGGGTTTACTCAAATTTCGAGCGGAAACACTCATTGGATGCAGAACTTGATTCATCATCCAAGGAGTACCCATATTGCATACTTTCAATGGACCCTACTACATGAAAAATGAGAAATACATGAAAAAAGTGATTGCAATCACACGTTTTCATGTATTTCTCATTTTTCGTGTAGCAAGGTCCATCAAAAGTATGCAACATGGGTACTCCTTGAATGAGGAATTAAATTTTGCATCCAACGAGTACTCCCACTCGAAATTTTAGTAAAACCTTAGGGAGATAAGTTGAAAATAAGAGTTGAAAAAATAGTTTTATTATTTTTTAATTTTTTAATCTTTTTACTTTTTTACTCCAAAAATGGTGAATCATCCCCCATGGTTGACATCATCATATTGAATCCTATTGGTTCTTATAAAATTTATTTTGGTTGTACATTTTTCTTAGGGGGCCCATTTTAGACCTCAAAATTCCTCTAATGATTTTCGTTGTAGTAATTCTTCATTTGATTCAAGACCAGATATAGAACTATCAAAACAACGGATTCCCTATCTCTGCCACAATGCAATGCCATCATATTACACAAATGTTTTATTATAAACATATCATATTTGATACAACTTAGCCAAAGGTCATGTCCCTATATTTATTCAATTTTTTCTTGGATCTCATGTTTAAGGGGTTGGATTTTCCTTCGATCTTATTCAAATTTTGATTGATCCCTTTCTTGGTTATCATGCTTACGGGGTTGACCCTTCCTTCTCTGAACGAGATAACCTTCTTGCATTCAAGTCACATGGCCCTTGTTCCTTGAAGGCAAGGTTTAGTCATATATGTTATTTTGGTTTCACCTTTGCCAACACCCTTTTTTTTTTTTTTACGGTTGGCGACAAGTGGGTGTGCATACATAGACATTGGTGTGTTGTGTGAACCAGACAGGTAAGGAAATATAAAGAATGAGAAGAGGGAAAGATGAATCTAATTTAATCAACAATTCTGCGAAATCAAACAAATTGACAAATTTTTGAATTTATTTCATCAATTCCATTGAATTCAGGAATAGTTCACCTACAATCAGCGTAAGGATTCCATGCCCCGTGCAAGGTTAATATATGATATGAATTTTCAATATATCAGTTGACTACATGAATACAATTTATATTCCAAAATATCGCGAACAACAAATTCTACATCTCACTAGGGCCATAATTAAGATTCCTACGTGTGAATTGACCAGAATAGGAGCATGGCTTTGTAGAAGTGAGTTTGTACTTTTCATTCTAGCTTTCTCTAGTGCATAAGTGTAGCACTCTCTTCCACTCCCTTGAGCTATCTTAGGCTATGGAAAGTGTTACTTTATAATTAACCCAACCCTCAAAGTTCGTTATGAAGATGGGGTTACAAAATCCTCTTTTTCCAACTCTATCAAAACACAAAAATAAATACCACCATTGTGTTCAACTTGTCAACAACTTTCCAGCGATATAAACTTTATCTCAATCTGACTCTCATATTGAAATTTATACCCATTGACCTTTCCATGTTAGCAAGGACATTGCCACGTGGCACCCTCGTGGCTCTACCACATCACCCTGAATAGTCCACATCACTCATGGATCCATTGTGGCACTCTTTCCAGGCTTCCATGTCGCTTTCCGCCTCAACCCAAGTTATTGGGTCCCACATGACTTGACCTCTCTATGTAAAATCACCACTTTGCAATATATCTAGCCTTTGGAAAAATCTGAGTGGACACAAAATTTGCAATGTGATAGCCACCTCGGACCCTCAGATCACTCTCATACATTCCAACAGATCCAACTCTGGTCCCACATCTAGCCCTGCACAATTATTCCTCCAGGCAAGACCCACCCCAAAGTATTATACAAAATATGGCCTCTCACCAATTTTCTCCCAGTGAGGCCCATCCTGGATACACTCCTCTCGAATAACATCCAACTCCACATATATCTGGCATCATGGAATTTTCCACCATGCACCGACTCCTAGATATCCCAAATTCCCCTACCAAATGAAATGATATTCAGCTTGAACAAGAAGTTTAGCTGGAGCAGAAGCTGCCCTAGATATCAATACTTCATACTAAAATATGGTTCAAACACTTAACTAGTGTTTCTCAAATCGAGAAAATGCACTGATAGCATGGATGTTTAGATGTTCAAATGCATCTGCTCAACAACATTGTATCTAGACCCTTCACCTTGGATATATTTTCCAGTTGAAAAGATATCCAACTTCGAATGCAACTTCTAGTATTTTAAATAGTTAGACTTAGAAAGTACGAGAACTTCAAGGAATTTTTCCAAGGTTCACCTTGAAGTAGGGCACTACCCAGAATGCCCATTTTACAGAGTTAAAACCCTTATCCAACCATAGAATGTTCTACTCATTATACGTAGCCATAAAATCTATCCATTCTGTAAACTCAAATACAATATCACCATGCATAATCAAAAGGACTATCCCAAGGAAATACTATCAAACTTGTTGATTGATTAGATATTGAATAAAACTAAGACGTATTTCATAGGGACTTCACATAACATGCTTCCTCTATGAAGCTCTAGACCCCATAATATCACACAAATTGCACATAACTACATAATGCTCACTTGACATCCGAATAAGAATCAAATAAATGTAGATGAATCCTTCAAGCATCACATAACACCTTATTACTTTCTCCTCTCAAGAGGGAGTTTATAGCCTTCAGCCAGTGAATGAACCATGATATTCACAACATGTTAAATTACAGAAATCACATGCCATAACAGGTTAGCTAAAGCACATTAAGCAACCATGCACTTTCATGTAACTAACTCTATAAATCATGAGGATATCAACAAACACATAAATTCATAAGTTAAATCATGACCATGAAGGCATCTAAAGTAAAGCATTCACCATGATCATACATAGGTCTCAACAACTTCTCAAGGTAGAGTTATTCCAAATACATAGCACATAAATTGAACTCATATTAAGATAAATTACCATCATGGTTATGGTAGTGAGCTGCCCAAGCTTATAAAAATATATAGATAACTGAAACTTATGAAATCATGGTTAGCCCTTAGTGATATATGATCAAAAATTAGGTACATATTAGACAACCTCCAAATGATTAAGAAGGTTGCATCCACATAACTCAAGCAATTGAGAATCACCATAGATACACAAGTTAACTAGGAAACCATGCTTAGATAGTGAATCAAGTATTCTTACATTAATGACATGAAATTAATCATTAGTCATAAGCACAATAAAGCATACTATAACTTATAGTCTAATATGCATAACCAATAATACTTATCTATGTATATTGATTTAGCTTCCAACTGAAGAAGGCACTTCCACTCCACCCAACCATAAGCCAACTACACTGTAACATTTGTTGCAGTTGACCACCCCAAAGTCGGATCTAGGGTCTGAGGGAAATGTTTACACAAGGAAAGGGTTCACACCAATGAGTTGAACAAAATTTTCAAGAGATGGACTCTATTGTATCAGTGCTTCATCAACTCAACAACTAGCATTGAGTGGTCCATTTACTTGCTGAAGTTCACACAGGTCACATAGGCTTTGACAAGAACTCTATTGTTATAAGACATAGTCACATGAATGATTAACTAGGTCACAATGAGAAATCTACCAGTTTAATGGAAAAGCATCAGAAAATAGGGGAATACGACCTAGCCAAGGCCGACCACTCCCAATCTTAGAGCATCTAGACCCTTCTTCTCTCTTCTTGTTATATCCCTCGCTACCAAAGCCCGACTTGGCCCTTTAGTTCATTATTTCTTTATCTGCGAGAGAGAAAGAGAATATAATGAATGACCATCGCTTGACCCTTTTACCACCTAGGCTAATCGTGTCCCTTCATCTGTTAGGAGGTGGTTTGGTATGTTACACCACCTCCCTCTTTAGGTGAGGGCATTGTTCCACTTCTTCACTTTATAACGCTAATCAATGAGTTTTTCACACTTCAACTCATGCTTGATAATGTCACATAACACCTATTAGACAACTGACCCACTGATTGTACAAGAAATCTTGGCATTTATTCCACTGGTGTAGGTCATGGCTTTTCAAGCAAGACAAGTGGGAAAGCAGGCTTTAGGTATTAAAGTGGATTTAGGTAAAGTAGGAAAGAAAACAATTTTTGTCCTCAAGCCAAGGATCCATAAGGCTATCCAACCTTTAGTTGTGTTAATTAATTAATTATAATTATGATATGTTTAATCAGAGACCCATCTAGTCATGGTTCCTTCCACATTGGCGTTACAGTCACAACCATCATTAAAATAAGTAGGGGTAGAATAGGGGGATGTTACAAACCCCGCCCCTTAAAGGGATATTAGCCTCAATGTTCTGAAAAACAAAGGATGTCAACAAAAATCAAGCTCTAAATTCACAACTCTTTATCTCAACAACATTTCCCATGTCACAAATTATCATGTCTAGCCATGTCATTCACTGTACTCAAGGCTCCTTCAAGGAAAATATTCAACTCATTACTTCCTAGGACACATCCAATGCATCTCTGATCCCTATGAGTATGCTCATGACTTCTTGAAACCATGCACCTTCCAAGTTTATGGATCCCCTTATCTACTTCATTAGTCCCTTGGGAAATATGTTTCTTCTTCCATGTAGTCACACATCTTCCAAGCTCAGGAATCCCCTTCTCTGCTTACATCAATCCCTAAGGGGATCCATCCCTTGGAAAGGCTTCACCGCAGTAGAATTTCTTCATAGCCAAGACATCCCTCTACCTTGCTTTAATAACACAATGCCTTTGTCATGGCGTACCTCATGGCAATCAACGCGTATCACAAAGTTCCATTGTCACCATAATGGCCTAGTTCCTAACGTCTTCAACTCCATTATGCTACCACTGTGCACTAATATCATTAAGTTAATATTGTTTTCTTTGTATTCAACCTCATATGTTTAAGCTAGACAATTCAATACTTCACCTACATCAAAAGCACATGATTCTTATGAGATCAATCATAAAATATTTAAAACATATTAAATCATAACTTAATAAAAAAATTATTTAAACTGATAATAGATACTTATCTCTGTAGTTACTCTTTACTTCCTTCGCTTTGCAAGGAATGTTTGGTTTATCAGACCAAGTAAGTGCATAGTGGTGTATATGCTACACGCGGTCTTCAACCAGCTCCATCTTTAAATCCAACTCACTGTGTGGTTTATCAACCCTAAGGGAAGCACTCAATGGTGGTTATATTGCTCCATGCAGTCTTAAGCCAACTCAATCTTTTTATCCAGCTCACTAAGTGGTTTATCGGCCTCAAGGAAAGCACTCAGTGGTAGTTATACTACTCCACATAGTCTTTTTATACAACTCCAAACAAGCCCCCCCCCCCCCCCCCCGGTCACCTCCTAGTGAGCATGGGAATAGCCTATACCATCAAGGTAGTTAATATTCGACAGGAATATCACCACACCTCTGTAGGTTTTAATCCCATACATAAATTACCTACATACAATTCTAGAACACAGAAAATAAACAATGCGAGAGCATAACACATAAAAGACATATACACTAAGATTTTCCCCTGGATCCAAAAATCGGGACTACCAGCTTGATTTTTCACTATGTTCCTTTCAATTTTATAATACATATTTATACATGTCGAAGCATCCAATACCATGGACTGAAAACCATCACGTCCAAAACCATGGACGGAAAACCATCGTGTCCAAAACCATGTGCGAAAAATCATGCACAAAACCATAGGTAGGTCCGCCCAACCTAATATAGGGTCCAAAAACAAAATTTTCTGGGGTGCTGCCCCGAACCCCATAGAGTGGGGTTACCTGTGCCCCTTAAACCCCCTGTGACCCCCCCCCCCCCCCCCCCCCCCGCCCCCGCTACGCAATCGGCGCAACGAAGGGGGGGCTCCTCCCCCCTTCTAACCCCCCTGTTATCATGGAAAGAATAGAACACAACCCAACATTCTCCCACTTGTTGTTTTCTTTCCATAGGGGGCCACAAGAGAGCTTAGTCATTTATCCAGCCCTGCCACGCCCATTGTTTCTCTACCCCAAGAGAACTTCTCAGAGCTCACAGACTTTTTCAATGCATCTGCAGTATTCTTCAAAGTGTCTAACTTTACCAGCAACACCTTTTTGTCTTCTATCATATCCCTCACAAAGTGATACTGAACATCAATTTGCTTTGTCTTTGAATGATATGCAGGGTTCTTTGCAAAGAAAATTGAACTTTGGCTATCACGGTCTATCCTTATAGCTCCCTGTACTAACCCCATACTTGAACACAATCTCTGAAACCAAACTGCTTCCTTGCTTGCATGAGTGGTTGCCATGTATTATGCCTCTGTAGTTGATAGTGCCACTACAGATTGTTTTTTACTCGTCCAACTGACTGCACCTCCAAATAGGTTAAACACATACCCACTTGTAGATCTTCTATGATCCAAATCTCCAGCCCAGTCTACATCAACAAAGCCACGAACATCCAACACTCTGCCCAATCCTGGTCTTCCTTGGTAGCACAAACCATAATCACTAGTGCCATGCAAATACCTGAAAACCCGCTTCACTGTTGTCCAGTGCTCCTTCCCTAGTTTTGGCATAAACCTTCTCAATACTCCCACTACATGTGCAATGTCTGGTCTAGTACAGACCATTGGATACATCAGGCTACCGACTGCACTTGCATATGGAACACGGGACATGTCCTCTTCCTCTTCTTGTGTCTTGGGACATTGTTCAGCAGATAACTTTACACCGATTTACTATCCTGCATATTAAACCTCTACAATATTGTCTCGACATATTTCCTTTGGTTTAACGAGAGCTTCCTCTTTGTCTGATCTCTTTTAATTTCCATGCCCAAAATATAGTTTGCAGCACCAAGATCTTTCATGTCGAATTTGGAGGACAAATGGGTCTTCAAATCCTGGATAATTTCTTTGTCATTTCCAACCAACAACATATCATCCACATACAAGACCAAATAAATACACAGTCACCAATTAATTTAAAATACACACAGTGACCTGCTTTGCTTCTGGTGAAGCCAAGTCCCCGTATAAATGTACCAAATTTCTGATACCACATCCTTGGTGACTGTTTTAACCCATACAAAGGCTTCTTTAACTTGCATACCATTTCTTTCTTACTCTTCACCGCAAAACCTTCAGGTTGCTTCATGCAGATCTCCTCTTCCAAATCCCCGTGAAGAAATCTTGTCTTCACATCCATCTGATCTACCTCAAAATCAAAAGCAGCAACAACAGATAAAATTAATCTAATAGAAGCTACCTTGGCAACAGGAGAAAAAATATCACCAAAATCAATTCCTGGCACCTAGGAATAACCCTTTTCTTCCAACCGAGCTTTGTATTTCTCCACCTTTCCTTTTGCATTTGTCTTCTTCTTGAACACCCTTTTGCTGCCAATGGGTTTCCTTCCAGCCGACAACTCCACCGAATCCCAAGCCTCATTTTTGTGCAAAGATGCCATTTCATCGATCATGGCCTCTTTCCAGAGTTTTGCATCCTCTGAATCTACTGCTTCCTTCACAGTTCTGGGATCATCATCAATAATAGATAAAGCAAAATTTGAACAAAAAGCAAATGGACTATACCTTTTTGGCTACCTTCTTTCTGAACTAATCTTCTCACACCCGGAGTTTGTGGCTCTTCATCTTCTGATTCCTTCTCTGCTATAGAGTCTGATTCTTCCTCCTTTAGCTCAAACTCTATCTTCTTAGGTTCCTTTGGTTGGACTTCATGTTTAATAACGTCTTTCACCTCTTTGAAAACCACATCTCGGCTATACACAACCTTCCTTGTCACTAGGTTCCAAAGCTTATAACTCTTTAAACCATCCTTATACCCAATAAAGATGCACTTTTCAGATTTACTATCCAACTTGATTCTTTTCTCCTTTGGAACATGTACATATGCATCACATCCAAATACTCTCAGATGTGAAAAAGAAGGTTTCTTACCAATCCATACTTATTGTGGAGTCTTATCTTCCAATGCTGATGAAGGTGATCTGTTGACCAGGTAACATGTAGTCTCGACTGCCTCTTCCCAGAATTCTTGTCCTAACCTGGCACCACTAAGCATGCTTCTTGCCCTTTCGACCAACCTCTTGTTCATTCTTTCTGCAACTCCATTTTGTTGAGGTGTATATGGAGTAGTCTTCTGTCGTGCTATACCACACTTCTTATAGAATTCTTCAAATTCCTTACTGCAAAACTCTCCAACGTTATCTGTCCTAAGCACCTTTATCTTCTTCTCTATCTGGTTTTCCACTAGAGCCTTAAATTCTTTAAACCTGTCAAAGACTTCAGGTTTCTTCTTAAGGAAATATATCCATGTATTCATTGAGAAGTCATCTATAAATGATACATAGTACACAGACTTACCCAGTGATGGAACCTTCACAGGTGCAAACACATCACTGTGCACAAGTTCTAATATATGTTTCGCCCTTTTTCCACCTGAGGGGAAACTCACCCGATTTTTCTTCCCATATTCATAATTTTCATAGAAATCAAAATCTAGAGAGCTATTTCTCATACCTTCTACCATTACTTTACCATGAAGTATTCAAAGGCCCTTCTCTCCAATATGTCCAAGCCTTTGATGCCACAGCATGGTCTTCTCTCCAAAGACCACTAGATTTTCTACTCCAATTTCAGGAACCACAGAACTGCTTCACCCATCAACAGCAGTGCTACCTTGTAGCTTGTATAGAGTTCCAATTCGAACTCCCCACATAAATACCAGTTCCCCCTGAACCATCTTGCAGGTATCCTTCTTAAACACTATTTTTACACCTACATCATCCAGCTTTCTTACAGAAATTAGATTTCTATCTAATGCAGGAATATGCAGAACACCCGGAAGTGTTCTAACCCTTCCACCTTGCAAATTCAACTTTACTTTTCCGCAACCAATTATTATGGCCTTCCTATCATCCCCTAAGAATACATCACCGCCATCGTATTTCTCATATTCGCAGAACCACTCTCTATGGGGAGTGAAGTGAAAGGATGCACCTGAGTCAATCAACCATGCCTCATGATCTACATGTGTACTTGAAGAAGCCAAGTACACATCCCCACCTTCATTAGAGATGGTTTTTGCCTCTACAGAAGGGGCATCATCAGATCCCTTTCCTTTGTCAGGAGCTTTAGATTTACAGTCCCTTTTGTAGTGCCCTTCCTTTCCACATTTCCAGCAAATCACCTTTAAAGGTTTTCTTGGAGATTTAGATCTCCCTCTAGATTCAGATCTCCCACTCGATGACTTATTTTTGTTTTTGTTATGGGACCATCCTCGTACAGAAAAGGCATCACCATTCTCGCTCTCCATATTTTTCCGTCTCATCTCCTCCGTCAGTAAGGATGAGACTATTTCATCAAACTGCAAGGCAGTTGCATTGCTACCTATTGTAATAACCAAACTATCCCACGAATCTGGTAGAGAACACAACAAACTGATGCACTTATATTCATCTTAAATTTTAATATCAACAGATAATAACTGACTTACCACAGTATTAAATGCGTCAAATGCTCTGTCACCGAATCTCCATCTTTCATCCTCAAGTTATACAAATTTTTCCGTAGGAACAGTTTATTCACCAAAGACTTAGATTGGTACAAAGTCCCCAACTTGTCCCACAAAGCCTTAGTTGTAGCTTCCCCTGATACATTCAGCAATACTGAATCTGAGACACACAATCATATTGTGCTCTTTGCCTTCCGATCTAACTTCTTCCATTCTTCATCAGACACTCCCGTTGGTTTAGTACCCGGATCTACCGCGATCCACTGATCTTTATCCACCAATAGATCCTCCATCTTGAGTTTCCACAACTCAAAACTCTAACCATTAAATTTCTCGATCTCTATATTTCCACTGCTCGCCATCTTCTTTCACCACCAGAATCGATCCCGTAGATCTCCCATTGAACAGTGTCTACCACAGGCCCGAGCGAAACCCCCCAGCAACAAAGGTATCCCCTTGAAGCTAAAACATCTCCGATACCAAATGTAGGTTTTAACCCTGTACATAAATTACCTGCATACGATTCTAGAACACAAAAAATAAACAATGCAAGAGCATAACACATAAACGACATATACACAGAGATTTTCCCCTGGATCCCAAAACTGGGACTACGAACTTGATTTTTCATTATGTTCCTTTCAATGTTACAATACATATTTATACACTCCGAAGCATCCAATACCATGGACCGAAAACCATCACGTCCAAAACCATGGACCGAAAATGATCGCGTCCAAAACCATGTGCGAAAAATCATGCACAAAACCATAGGTAGGTCCGCCCAACCTAATATAGGGTCCAAAAACAAAATTTTATAGAGTGGGATTACCTGCACCCCTCAAACCCCCCGTGACCCCCCCCCCCACCCCACTACGCAATCGGCGCAATGAAGGGGTGGCTCCACCCCCCTGTTAACTGCGTGGGCTAGTCATGGAAAGAATATAACACAACCCAACAACCTCAAATATCAACTACTACCAAGGTAGAGCCTCCCCCTCTCACTTACTTCCCAGTGAAAATGGGCATATCATCTACCACCATGGTAGTCATCTCTTGACAAGCTCCCATTAGCTACTCACCTTTATGGGCCTAGGAAGACCCCATTCCAAGTAGTCTACCTGGCTAAATTCTTTCCTACATGGGCCTCCATCAATTACTCACCCTTTCGAGCCAAGAAACCCCCATTTTGGGAAGTCTACCTATCAAAGTGCTTTCCTATATGGGGTGATGATTAAGACTTATAGCCAAGTATCGTCCTAACATGCTCTAATGAGATGTGTATAGAGTCTTATAGTCAAGTCACAATCTAGCATGCTCCATTGCATTACTCATGGAGTCTTATAGTCAAGGTATCGTTTATGACTTACTCCCATGAGATAAACTTTCCACAAGCCGTAATGGCATCAAAACAACCTTCTTCTTGATATCCAAGCTCCATTATTCCACATGTCATAACATTTAGGTTTTCATGAGAGATGCTAAAAAATTTCAAACTAGAAATTCAGTTTCCTAGATTTGTTTCATTCAGAAGCCTAATCTCATAGGCATGAGATCTTGTTTTGGTCATGTTGTTGGGATCCTTTACAAGTGGTGTTAATATGCCATGGTGGCTTTGATCTCACACCCCATTCCAACAACTCGAGGCGACCTTACAATTCTTACACTTGTAATAATTCTATCACTCTAACTAAATTCAAATAAATTGAAATGACATTGTCATTGTACTATACACATGCATCACATTTATTCCAAGCATTTCATAATGCCATTAAACATTTATTTAAGCATATAAATGAGTTAGAAATGAGAGATGCATATCTCTAAATTCATGAGTAGCTTAAAATTCATTGCAATCTTTCATACCGAAGGATTCCCACCTTAACCATGCCCTTACCTGGTAGCATACCTATTGTTGCAATATTTAGCAAATGTTGTGCATATTCATTTTACCAAACATGTTTCACACTTGTACACATACCATGCTATGCATACATTTTCAATTTCTATCCTTTATCATTTTCATTCACGCACATTACAACCAAGGTTAGGAGCATAAGCACATTAATAGTGGTAGTTTATAGAAAGAGTCATTCTTCCACACTTTCCCTATGGTCCATAGAATCCATTAAATAACCTTGTTGCATTACTCAAAACATAGCATGTAAAATTTTATATGCATACATTTTACACAATCATCATATTTTTAAGAGCATTAAACATCCCCCCACTGTGATGATTCTCAACAAGTCAAATGAAATGGCATCATATAGTTTCATTTCATCATTAACATATTTATGAAATGTAAAACATACATATGCCAAACAATATTAAGGTTAGGAAAACTTCCTTCTTATGTTATTTTCATAGTTGTCACATCGTTGTCTATTTTGTTCATGTGGACCCATCCACGTCCACCTAGTTGTTCTATTATCTTCTTTTGCCCTCTATTGTCATTCATCTAATACATAGGGTTTAATTAGGGTCTTGAATTATGGTTAGGTTTTATCTATTTTTGAAATATGTAACTAGGTTCGGTCTTCATAATGACATATGTAATCATGATTTTTTGTATTTAATGAAAAGAGAAAAATAAATTTATTATTGCTATTCTTGAGGCATGGGTTTCATGCTCAAGGGAAATTTAATTTTAGGTGAAGCTCCCATTGAGAGATTCTAGGGCTTGTCATTGAGTCTACAAGTCAAGAGAGTCACTGTCATGTATAGAAGACCCATTCGGGTATATTACATATTGTAATTAAAAAAATATTTGAGTCAAAATACCCTTCAAGACCTCGTCATGTTGCAAAGATCAAGTCGGCCTACTCAACTAGATAAATCGTCCTAAAGTGTGAAATTTGACCTTGGAGAAAGCCGATATATAAGACAGATTTTTCCTCACTTTGGATACTCACTTCACTCACACAAGTTCGAACTCAAGAGAGAGAAAGGTGCAAAGAAAAGAAGGACAAAGGAAGAAGAAAAGGGAAATATATTTGGACTATTTTTGGGCTACTTCTATCCACACATGTGAAATGATTAGGGCACTTATTGTAGCAGAAAAATTCGAGTTAGAGAATTCAATTTAGGAAATCATCAAAGACACTCTGCAAGCCAAGCTCTAGGAGAGAGAATCAACTCAAGCAAAGAGGAAAGGAGGAAGAATTCACCATTATTTTCCACAGGTGAAAGAGTTAGGGCTTCTGCAGAAGGATTTGCTCAACAAGTTGAAGTTTCAGAAGAATTTGATGGGCAGATCGAAGTTGCAGAAGAATTTGTTGGGCACGTTGAAATTGTAGAAGAATCTACTAAGGATCAAAATTGCAGAATTTGTTGAGGTCACGGTTGCTAGAAAGCAAGAAATTTTTGAATTGTCTTGAGGGTCTTGGTCAAGGGTCATAGGCCTCGAAATTCATCAATTAAATTTCTAGAAGAAGAGAAGAATTCTTGTGGGTTTTCCTCTCAGTTGGAGATGTTTTGGCCCTAGCTAATCGCCTATATTTTATGTCCTCTTGTCTTGTTGTTCTTTATGGTTTGGTAGTTGGTTGCTGAAGAGAACACTAATAATAATCAATTGAAAGAAGAATCTAATCAAGTTAAGGTAAAATATATCTCAAGAATTTATCAAAAGAAAATGAAATCACCTAATCTAGTTGCCCCTATATTTCTCAACAAGGTATCAGAGCTAAGGTGACAAGACACGGAAAGGAAAATTAAATAAGGATGCTCAATAAGATCATCTAGGAAACATCAAGAGAATCAATCATAAAGAAGGACCATTCATATAAAGGATCATCACATCTCATAGAAAGAAGACCTCAAAACCCTATCTCATCCAAAGAAGGGTTATACACTTCAAGCAATCTTAAGAAGCTCACATCATCATCACAAAAGAAAAGATCTACAGGACCCTACCTCCACTTAAAGAAGGTCTATTCATTGAAGCATATTGAAGTCTCTTCATCCAAGGGAAGCAAGAAGAGGCATTGACATCATCATCAAGGAATCATGGTGATCTCCCTCTCTTTGAAGGATCACTTTTGAAGGAAAACATCTTCATTAACAAGAGTGTCTTCTATTACCAACATCACCATAAAAAAGGCATCAAGTTGAAGACATTGTCATCAAAAATAATCTTCACTCGACAAGTAAGTACCTTTATATTTATCTCAGAATCTGATATCAAAATGACTTCATTTTTCAGGGAAAGCAACAAATTGGTTGGGTCTTCAAACTTTCTTGCATGGAAGAAGACATATTTGATCCTCATAGAAAATGAATTCGTTGAACATGTTAAGGGATCAATCAATAAACCTCCAAAAGAAGAATCTCAAGCGCTAGCCAAGTATATGAAAGGATAAATTAGGGCTCAAATGATCCTCATAGAATCCATCGGGGATACCCTCATACCATATGTTGCAAAATTGGAGACAATATATATATATATGAGAAGTTAGAAGAATTGTTCTCCGTAAGTATAGTTGGAGAAGTGATATCTTTGAGAAACGAGGTATTGTTGGGTCCCTATAATACTAGTGATTACCCCATTACTATTGTAGTTATACCCCTTATTTATATTGTTGTTCCCCTATTACCCCCATGTTGTTATTTTTGTGGCTTTATATTATTATTGTTAGGTCGGCTGGATTATATTGTGACTCCTTAGACTCCTATATATAGAAAGGAGGCTTTGTCATTTGAATCATCGAAGAATTGTTCATTTATGTAATGTAAAGGAGGTTTCCCCCTCGAAGAGGCTGAATTCTAAGGCGTTTATCTATCTTTTCTATCTTTTCTTGAGCTGGTTACATAACATTTGGTATCAGAGCTTTGGATTCTAGGGTTTCGCTGCTCCAAACAGGTCATCGTGGCATTTTCGCTATAACTTTTTTTTCTGTGACGTTTCAGAAGTCGCAAAAAAAAACCCATTTGAGAAGAAATCGTGCTGAACCTCGGGTGCGAATTTCAGATCTTTTTACGTGATATTTGCGGAGATATGATCTGAGGAAGTATGTCTTTTTGCAGACTCCTGAATTACATTCAAAACAGGTGACCTTGGGAAAATCGTCATAACTTTCTCTCTGGGGATCGGATTGAAATTTCGTAAGAAGGTACAGAAAGAGGACGGACTGTAGTTTCTTGTATGCATGTTTTAGATCCAAAGGTCAAAACAGTGACTCGTGGCACGCCGTACAAGTTCACTCTACTGAACTAGTCTATAAGCAAGTCACTGTGGGAGATTTCACATAACTCTTCCTTGGAGAATCCAATTTGGGTAAGACTTGTGGTATTGGAAAGAGGACACAGAGGGCTATTACAACTCACAAATTCAGAAGTAGATGATTGGAAAGTACAGAGATACATCAGAGGCAATATCAAGCTCCTACAAAGTGAAAAAAGGTGTGTAGATTTTCTTAAATTTTTGCTTAAGCTTGGTTTGAAAATTTATTTTGAAGGAATTCAAAGGGCATAGTAGAGCATTATTATCAGTAACTGATGCCCTGAGGAAAGAAAATGCAAACACCTAGTAAGGAACCTGAAAGCTCTAGCATGACTCATGAAGAAGAGGAAGAAATGCAACATGATATATCAAAATTACAAGACCAAATGCAACAATTGTCCCTTGCACAAAAAGGAGCAGAATCTAAGATGGATGGTTTAAAGAAAGATGTAGAAGCTAAGATGGATGGTTTAAAGAAAGGTGTAGAAGCTAATATAGACTGTTTAAGGAAAGGCGTAGAAGCTAAGATGATTGACGTGGAAGCTAAGATGGTTGATTTGAAGATAGATTTGAAGACAGACATGGACGAATTGAAGATAAATATGAATAAGTTGCTACAAGAAATGGTCCCTAAGGGTGAAAGGGTACTAAAGGAAACTCATGATGAGAACAAAAGAAATGTTAATCATGATTCCATAGACGCTAATGTTGGATTGAAGATTCACCATATTCCAAAAATCGATATGAGGAAGTTTGATGGCAAGGATCCCGCCACATGGATATTACAGATGGAGCAGTTCTTCGATCTCAATAATGTGCAAAACACACAAAAGGTATGTATGGCAACTGTATATTTGGAACCAAATCAGTTTGTATGGTATCAATGGCTTTGCTCTCGTAAATAATTTATCACTTGGGCAATTTTTACGGAAGAATTGATAGCACATTATGAAGATACAAAAAGCAACACTTTTTTTAGCCAATTGATAAGTCTCAAACAAAAGGGTTCAGTAATGGAGCACATTGAGGAGTTCCAAAAATTGAACATAAGGGTAAAAGATATTCCATAGGAGCATAGGATTGATGTTTTCATAGGGTCTTTAAAGGATAATATCCAACATGATGTTCGCCTTTGGGAAACCGATTCATTAGAGAAGGCATTCAGGTTAGCAAGAAAAATGGAAAGCAAAATTATGGCAACCAGGAAGCATGCCACTCACAACTATAAAGACGGAAGTGTTGTTGCCCCTAGTCTTCCACAACCTATAAGGTTGACAACACAACAATTGGAAGAAAAAAGAGCAAGAGGGCTTTGTTACAGTTGTGATAGCAAATACACTAAAGGTCATAAGTGTGCTGAGAAGAAATTATTCTACATAGATTGTGAAGAGGAAGAAGAAAACGAGCAAGAAAGGTCAAAAGAAGAAGATATACTCCAGGAACAAAGCCTAGATGAAGAACAAATAAATCTGACCATATCTTATAATGCATTGGCGGGAATTACCACTCCTCAAACCATCAAGATAGAAGGACAAATCAAGAAGAAAAAGGTAATAGTGTTGATTGATTCAGGAAGCACCCACAATTTTATTCATTGTAGGGTAGCAAAAGAATTGAATTGCTTCCTATATCCAGCACCAGAGTGTCAAGTGATGATTGCAAATGGAGGAACAATAAATTTCTCTGGAAGGTGCCATAATATCAGGCTATCCATGGGAGAATATGTATTGACTAGCCCAATGCTTGCCATTCCAATGGGAGGTGTTGATGTTGTACTAGGAGTCCAATGGCTACAATCCTTGGGTACAATAGCTTTTAATTTTCAAGAACTTTTCATCAAATTTTCTACGGAAGGAAAGGAAGTTGAATTAAGGGGTATTGCAGGGAAACCAGGAAATATAATCAGCTCTAATGGTATGACAAAGCTTCTAAAAAAGGAGCAAAGAGGTGTAATTGCACAATTATGTTCGCTAGATGTTTCCACATCGGAATCATCTATTTCTCCAGATCTCCAAAATGTCCTGGAAAATCATTCCAAGGTATTTGAGACTCCCAAAGGTCTCCCACCTATGCGTGATCATGATCATGCTATCCATCTGATTCCAGGAAGTGTTCCTCCAAACATCAGGCCGTACAGATATCCCTATGTCCAAAAAAGTGAAATTGAATGTATGGTTGTAGAAATGCTAGAGGCTGGTATAATTCAACCAAGTCAAAGTTCTTTCTCTGCTCCAGTATTATTGGTGCACAAGAAGGATGGATCATGGCACATGTGTCCCGATTATAGGGAGCTTAACAAGCTCACTATTAAAGATAAGTTCCCCATTCCTGTCATTGATGAATTACTGGATGAATTGCATGGATCAATTTACTTCACCAAGTTGGATCTTCGTTCGGGATATCATCAAATCAGAATGAAGATTGAAGACATTCCGAAAACGGCATTTAGAACTCATGAGGGTCATTATTAATTTTTGGTCATTCCTTTTGGCCTTACCAATGCACCTTCAACATTTCAAGGTTTGATGAATTCAATTTTCAAACCATTCCTTAGAAAATTTGTGTTAGTATTTTTTGATGATATACTAATCTACAGCAAGTCTTGGAAGGATCATGTTGAACATGTTGACAAGGTGCTACAACTATTGGAGGAGAAACAATTATATGCAAAAAGATCCAAATGTTTCTTTGGAGTCCAGGAGGTGGAATATTTGGGTCATATTGTATCTCATGAAGGCGTTAAGGTAGACCCTAGCAAAATTAAAGCCATTAAGGAATGAAAATCCCCACATCCATAAAGCATCTACGAGGATTTCTTGGGTTGACAGGGTATTATCGCAAATTTGTTAAGAATTATGGGAGAATAGCAGCACCTCTAACAACATTATTGAAGAAAGATGCATTTTCATGGACTCCGAAAGCAACAAAGGCCTTTGAACATCTTAAAGAGGCAATGTGCCAAGCACCAGTCTTAGCTACACCGGACTTCACAAAAACCTTTATTGTGGAATGTGATGCTTCAGGAAATGGAATTGGTGTTGTTCTAATGCAAGATGAAAGACCCATTGCTTTTGAAAGTCGTCCAATCAAGGGAAAGTTTTTAAGCAAAGCTATTTATGAGAAGGAAATGTTGGCAATACTCCATGCACTTAAGAAATGGCGACCCTACCTAATGGGAAGACACTTCAAGGTAAAAACGGATCATGATAGCCTTAAATACTTTTTAGAACAAAGATTATCCTCTGAAGAGCAACAAAAGTGGGTCACAAAGATGTTGGGTTATGACTTTGAAATCATCTACGAAAAAGGGAAGCAAAATGTGGTGGCAGATGCACACTCAAGAAAGGATGAGGATGTGGAAGCATTGTTGTGCGCCATTTCTATTATCCAACCAGATTGGATAAACGAAGCAAGGGAGGAATGGAAGAATGATGAAGAAGTGTGGGCACTTATTCGAAAGCTACAACAAGATTCCAGTACATCTGATACATTTAGCCGGGAAAATGATTCGTTATGGTACAAAGATCGCTTATACCTCTATAAGAATTCCCAGCTAAAACAAAAGATTCTTATGGAATTGCACACTTCTCCCTTAGGAGGGCACTCAGGATTTTTAAAAACTTACCACAAGGTTAAGAAGGAATTTTTTTGGGATGGCCTTAAATCAGATATTCAAAAGTTTGTGGCGGAATGTTTGGATTGCCAACAAAATAAAGTTGAAACAATTAAGACATCGGGTCTATTACAACCTTTATCCATTCCAAGCCAACGTTGGGAGGAGGTTTCAATGGATTTTATAACAGGTTTACCCAAGTCTAAGGGAAAGAGTGTAATCATGGTGGTAGTTGACAGACTTACCAAGTATGCACACTTTTGTGCATTATCACATCCATTTAAAGCCAGTACAGTCTCTACTGCATTTATGGAAACAATTCAAAAGCTACATGGAAACCCAAAGATTATTGTAAGTGACAGAGATCCCATTTTCACTGGAAATTTTTGGACAGAATTATTTTCTTGTCTTGGTACTCAGTTAGCTCATAGATCATCTTATCATCCTCAATCTGATGGGCAAACTAAGATAGTAAACAAATGTTTGGAAGGATATCTTCGTTTCTTTGTATCTGATAAACAGACACAATGGGTCAAATGGTTGCCTCTGGCTGAATGGTGGTATAACACTTCCTTCCATACAGCAACAAAAATGACCCCATTTATGGCACTTTATGGGTATCAACCACCATCCATCACATCATATTTAAGAGAAAATTCTAAGGTTCAGGTAGTGGAACATCACATCGAACATCAACAACAAGTCCTCCAACTCTTAAAGGATAACCTCGTGTTGGCACAAAATAGAATGAAACAACAGGCAGATCAACATCGCAGTGAAAGAAGCTTTGATGTAGGTGATTGGGTATTCCTACGGCTACAACCATACAAGAAAATGTCCCTAAAGCAAGCTAAGAAGGATAATAAATTATCAGCAAAGTATTATGGTCCGTACAAGGTGTTGCAAAAGATTGGCACTATGGCATACAAATTGGAGCTTCCTGCAGCTTCTCGATTGCACCCAGTTTTCCATGTTTCATGTTTAAAGAAGGTTATAGGCGACAAGCTCCCAGTTCAAACAATATTGCCAGAACTTGACGAGGAAGGAAAAATCATATTGGAACCGGAAGCAGTCATAGAAACAAGAACTCGACAGCTACGAAATCGATCAATTTCATAGTATCTTATCAAGTGGAAGAACTTATCCACTGAAGATTCCACATGGGAGGATGAGAATTTTATGCAGAAGTATCCAAAACTACTCAAGCGTTGAGGACAACACTTTTTTTAAGGAGAGGGGCATGTTGGGTCCCTATAATACTAGTGATTACCCCATTACTATTGTAGTTATACCCCTTATTTATATTGTTGTGCCCCTATTACCCCCATGTTGTTATTTCTGTGCCCCATGGAATCCCTCTATTGTTATTTTTGTGGCTTTATATTATTATTGTTAGGTAGGCTGGATTATATTGTGACTCCTTAGACTCCTATATATAGAAAGGAGGTTTTGTCATTTGAATCATCGAAGAATTGTTCATTTATGTAATGTAAAGGAGGTTGCCCCCTCGAAGAGGCTGAATTCTAAGGCGTTGATCTATCTTTTCTATCTTTTCTTGAGCTGGTTACATAACAGGTATAAAAAATGAATATCTCAAAGGAAGATGGAATAGCCCCATACTTTATGAGGGTATCATAAATAAGAGACCAACTACAAGAGTTGAGAGAAATAATGTATGATAAAGAAATGACCACCGTAGTGCTCAATGCACTACCGAAGGAATGGGGAAACTTTACATCAAGCATCTATGGAAAGAAGGAATTTACCCCATTCAATGAACTTTGGTCATTGTGTAAGATTGAAGAAACTAAGTTGAAGGCAAAAATCAATGTAGGATCAGATGAGAAAGTTCAAGCATTTGCTTCCATGGCTAGGAGAAAAGGAAGTTTTGTCCTCAGAAAAAGAAAAAGAAGGATATGTCAAAGATACAATGCTATCGTTTTCATGAATATGGGAACTACAAGAGTAATTGTCCTAAATTCAAGAAGGAAAAAAAAAATAGGAAGGGGAGAAGCCCATGTCATCAAAGAAGTGGAAGAATATGAAAAGAAGAAATCAAAGAAGGAGGAAGTGAGAGATATCTACTACGACTGAGATAATCTCCTTCACTATTTTCTTTTTTAGTTTTCATGAAAGAATTATAATAATGGTAGGATGCATCATATTAAGAGATAGCGTCATATTAGAAGCATACGATTGAAGCAAGAGCTCATGACATATTTATAGAATCTTAAAAGAATAACTGAAGTATAAGTATACATGGATGTAACATTCATCATATAAAGTAAGTAGCTCTTGATAACCTCATTGAAAGCATATATAATGCACATGGTTGAAAATGAGTCATCTAGCATGATAAAATGAATTCATCATACATCATCATCATGAGAAAAGAGCTTCTTCTGGATGAAGATAATCTAGATCCTCCGTTGGAATCCTCATTAGAAGGTTCATCTCTACTTAGAAGAAGCGTCTCGCTGATCATTTCACCTTGTGTGGAATCCATTGGTTATAAGGATGATGGTAGGTGAAAAAGGAGTGCATCATGTCAATATGATTGGAATACTTTCAACCAAGGAAAGGAAGTTGTTGAAGGAAGTCTAGACGACCAAGGAAAAGGATAGGTACACATGCATATGATAATAGATAAGATAATTTCATGTCAGAATAAAGTTGTAGATAGTATGAGTAAATGCTCTAGATCATGAGAATGATCAAAGAATAGGGATCTCTCTCTTTGAAAAGATGCATGAAAGCATGACTCACATATTGACAAGATGAAATCAACATAGTATTTCCTCATATGGAATATGAGGTGGTTGACAAAGATGAAGGAACTATGGATGGAAGTTTTCGGGAAGCAATACGTTAAGATAAGAAATAAGAGATCGTGAAAGATGCAACTATAGTCATGAAATAAAAGATAAGAAATCAACATCTGATGACTAGAAGAATTGGTTATGACATCTCCATAAAGAAAGGAGAACCTTGACATATGAAGTCTTGGATATGTGTGCATGATGTTGATGTTGCAAGCAAGCAAGTTGTCATGATGAAAGGTCATAAAAAAAGGTAACTTTGAGTTGATGTTCATTTTTTTAATTTTTGAACATCATATGGATGGGTTGATACAGGGCTACCGAAAGAGAGTTGTGGATGTCACCTACAACTAGAACTCATGTGGTTGGATGGAAGATCCTGAAGGAAAAATGACTTGGAAAAGGTATTTGTATGAATAAAATCTAGACATGGACTAAAATATAACTTTCTGATAAAAGGAAGGATGACATGGATGTTGTTTCAATCCTATGGATCATGAAAATAAAGTGATGGATGGTAGATACCCTACAAAATATGAAGGCTCCATAAAGATGGAGATAAAATTCATGACATCAAAAGAAGGAGATCTACAAGCACCTAAAGGTCCCATGATCTCCACCAAAGAGCAGAAATCTATTGGAAGCAAGTCCCTGGTTAAGAGGGAGCTTGGAAAAGTTCCTGGATAAGAGGGAGTTTGGGTACATTCCTTTTTAGGAATGGGTATATCTTCCCGAGTTTAGAGGGAGATATAGACACATCATTCTTGTTCTCATATTGTGAAGAGAAAATGGTGGATGGGTAAGCATCTAGCATCTGATACTCTTTGAGGATGTAGTAGGCCATCCAAGATAAAATTAGTCCAAGAGGACCGATATTCTTTGAGGACAGAGAATCCAAGATAATAATAGTCATGAAAGGACATAATCTGTGAACACCTAGGTGAGGTATGTACCTTGAGAGACAATCTTGATGGTGTCTATCAATCATTGGTATTGCCAGCATTGTGCTCTAATCTTGTGGAGAGGTAGAGTTGTTAGTGAAGGCCTTGCTATATGACAATGTTGGTTGATATAATGAAAATATATGGCTTAAAAATTCGACTCTTCTTATGAGAATTATTCAGATTGAGAATGTCTAAGTATCTTGTATGGATTATGAATACCTCCCTCATTAAAAGGGAGTGTTGAAATATGTAACTAGGTTAGGTCTTCATAATGACATATGTAATCATGATTTTATATATTTAATGAAAAGAGAAAAATAATTTTATTATTGTTATTCTTGAGGCATGGGTTTCATGATCAAGGGAAATCTATTTTTAGGTCAAGATCCCATTGAGAGTTTCTAGGGCTTGTCATTGAGCCTACAAGTCAATAGATTCATTTTCATGTATGGAAGATCCATTTGGGTATATTACATATTGTAAAGAAAATTTTATTTAAGTCAAAAGACCATCCATGACCTTGTCTTGTTGGAAAGATCAAGTCGGCCTACTAACGTAGACAAGTCAGCCTAAAGGTTGCAATTCAACCTAGCATAAATTCTATATGTAAGAGAGACTTTGACCTCACTTTTGATACTCACTTCACTCACACAAGTTATATCACAAGAGAGAGAAAGGTGAAAAGAAAAGAAGTACGAAAGAAGAAGAAAAGGAAAATATATGTGGAATGTTTTTGTTGGGTGTGGAGCATGATTATCTTCTTGATTCAGAGGTCTTAGTCGCGTTGGTACCCAGTTTCTAAATGGGGCAGAAACGTCACTCATATGATAGCCACTAGGGGGGGAAATGGATACTCTTTAAGATCCACACCCCCCCCCGGAAGGGGTTCAGGGGCAGCGTCCGTGAAGCTGAAAATAGATGAAAATTTTCCTTGTAAAATATTGTAATTCCGTAGTCAATTTGGGTCACTCATTTGGTGAATGATTTGCTGGTAGAAGTTTTGTAAATTTAGAGTTTTTTTTTCGTTAGAAGGAAACCCTTGGTTTATATGAGGGAATTGTATTACGGTTGTGTATGATTATTCTGACAGAGAGAGAGGAGGTTGTGTGAGAGAAAAGATTAAATTGCAACGAATCTACTCTAGGTTGTATCTCTTCATTTTATTGGATATTATAAAAGGAAGGACTTGTTGTTTCTCCATGGACGTGGCCCAAATTGGGTGAACCAGGTATATCTGTGTCTCTCTTGTTTTATGCATTTTTTGTATTTGTGTTTCCGCAATATTTTATGTGTTCCATTGCTCTGTAATATATAATCTTCTAACAGCTTTTGGGATACTTCTCTCCAAACATGCGAAAGGATTAGGGAACTTATTGCAACAAAAAAAATTGATTGCAGAAGTCAAATTATGACATCATCAAGGACACTTTTCAAGTCGAGTTCTCTAGGAGAGAGAATCAACTCAAATGAAGAGAATAATTTACCACTATTTTCCATACGTGCAAGATCTAGGGTTTCTGTAGAAGGATTCACTGGGTAGGTTGAAGTTGCAGAAGAATCTAATGGGCAGGTCAAAATTGCATAAGAACCTATTGGGGATCGAAATTGCAGAAGTTGTTGAGGTCAAGGTTGTTGGAAAGTAGGAAATATTTGACTTGGTCTTGGAGGGTCTTGGTCAAGGGTCATAGGTCTTGGAATTCGTCAATTGAAGTTCTATAAGAAGAGAAGAATTCTTGTGTTTTTTCCTCTCAGTTGGAGAGGTTTTGGCTTTGGTTGATCGTCTATATTTTGTGTCCTCTTTCCTTATTGTTATTTATGTTTTGGTAGTTGTTTTATAAAGAGAATACTAATAATAATCAATTGAAATAAGAATCTAATAAAGTTAAGTAAAAATATATCACAAGTAGCTATCAAAAGAAAGGGAAATAACCTAATCTAGCTGCCCCTAGATTTCTCACCATTTATCTCTTCTCCATGAACTCCTTTTCTTTCATTTATCACACCTAATGATCCAAGCAAGACAAAACCACAAAAAAGCATGAAGATGAATGGAAAATGAATTAAGACCACAATAGAAATATACGAAAAAGAAAAAAGAAAAAAGGGATAGTCATGCTCAAAGTCAACAAACAAAAACAATAAGAAAATTATAGCAAACAATAACAACATAGACATGCAAAACATTCCTTCTACACCTCGTCCATTAGTTCCCAAAAAGTGCAATCCCTTAAGTTCTCCTTTTGCATTACGGGTTTTTGTTTCAGATGTCTATATTTTTCATACAGTTTTTTCCTTCTTGCAACAGATATGGGGTCCCTTCCCCTTGCACTCTTGTGCATATCAGTTGTCTCAACAAACATTTTATTAGTAAAATTGACTTAGAACATGATCATTCCTTCATGCTATCTCATAAGCATATACTCATATCATGCACTTAATCAGACATTCAAACAATACTTTAAGTGTGCATAAAATTCAAGAGTCATAATCAATAATTCTCATAACACTTATCTGGATAAAACCACTGATTAGTAAAAAAACTCTTATTTTCTCTTAGCCATAGACCCCTATGCTCCCCAAGAACCTCCAACCAATAGTCTCACATCCGCACATGGGCCCACTCGACCCAAGGTAATGCACCCCCTTATCTGATTTCAACAGTGCCTCAGACTATGCCAGTATCCTTCCAAGGCCCTAAATTTGGGGTTGGAAAAGGATGTCCCAGATCCCTGTGGTTTGTAAGAGTTCCATATGCATTCAAGGCTCTAGTTACTCTCTAGACCCCACACAAAAACGTGTGTCCCTACACTCCTCCTTCTAGGGATCCAACCTTCCATAAGGAAACCCAAGTAGAAGTGCACTCACAACACTGTCACAACATGCCTATTAATATCCATAAGTGTCACATTTACCATTCTCTCATCAACACCTATATTCCATAGCCTTGATTTTGCAATACTACATGTAATACCTTCATTGGATTCCCAATCACGTTTTCAACCTATTCCTAGTTATTGTTCACCATTAACCATTACTATCATCTGAATCATGTCATGACAACAAACTACTTGAAGTATTTATGCAAGAATATCTATTACAATATGAACCTAGCATATCTTCATGCATCTAACATATCATTATTTAGTATCTATTCATTGGACCATAAACATTCTACATATTATACTTAGCCATCATACATTCCATAAATCTATCTATTTTGTAGACTCAAATACAATATCACCATACATGATCACACGGATTGTCCCAAGCAAACATTATCAAGCATGTTGATTTATCATATACTGAATAAAGCTAAGAGATAGTTCCAATAACTGATCTCACAAGGACTTCACATAACATGCTTCCTCTATGAAGCTTTGTACCTCACAACATCACACAGATTTCACATAACTACATAATTCTCAATTGACCTCCATATAAGCATCAAATAACCATAGATGAATCCTTCTAGGATCACATAACACCTTATTACTTTCTCCTCTGAAGAGAGAGTCTATAGCCTTCAGCCAAGCAATGAACCATGATTTTCACAACATGTTAGATTATAGAAATCATATGCCATAATAGGTTAGCTAAATCATATTAAGCAACCATGCATATTCGGGTAAGTAACTCTTTAAATCATGAGGATATTAGCAAACACATAGATTCATAAGTTAAATCATGAACATGAAGGAATCTAAAGAAAAGTATTCATCGTGATCATATAAAGGTCTCAACAACTTCCTGAGGTAAAGATATTCCATACACACAACACATAAATTTAAACTCCTAATAAGATAACTTATCATCATGGTTATGGCAGTGAGTTACCCAAGCTTATTAATATATATAGATAACTTAAGCTTATGAAATCATATTTAGTCTTGAGTGATATCAGATCACCAATTAGGGACATGTCTGACATCCTACAAATGATTAAGAAGGTTGCATCCACATAACTCAAGCAACTCATAATCATGATAGATGCACGAGTTAAATGGGAAACCATGTTTAGATAATAAATCATGCATTCTTACATAAATGACACTGGATTAATAATAAGTCATAAGCAAAATAAGGAATATTATAGCCTATATTCTAACATTCATAACCAAGAAAACTT
Organism: Pinus tabuliformis; assembly: GCA_031772625.1. Classification (NCBI taxonomy): domain Eukaryota; kingdom Viridiplantae; phylum Streptophyta; class Pinopsida; order Pinales; family Pinaceae; genus Pinus; species Pinus tabuliformis. The sequence continues at coordinate 243,258,000 of CM062816.1, read as the reverse complement.
ATTTGTGTATATTGATTTAGATGGCAACTAAAGGATGGACTTGCACTCTCCACCCAACCATATGCCAACTACATTGCAACCTTTCTTACAATTGACCACCCCCAAGTTGTATCCAAGGTCTAAGGGAAATGATTACACAGGAAAAGGGTTCACACCAATTGATTGAACACGATTTTAAGGAAATGAAGTCCATTGTACCAATGCTTCACCAACTCACAACCAACACTTAGTGTTCCATTTACTCGTTGAAGTTCACATAGGCCACACATTCTTCAAAAAAAACTCAATGGTTATAAGACATAGCCATACAGATGATTAACTAGGTCACAAAGAGAAAGCTATCAATTCAATGGAAAAGCATAAGAAAACAAGGGAGTATGAAACATTCAAGGCCAACAACTCCTTATCTCAAAGGGTATAGTGAACCCTTATGCTCTCTTCTTGTTATCTCCCTGGCTACCAAAGCCAAACTTGGCTCTTTAGTTCATTCTTTCTTTATCTGTGAGAGGGAGAGAGAGATCATTTGTGGAATGGGCACCGCTTGCCCCTTTTACCTCCTAGGCCAATAGCACCCCTTCATATGTCAAGAGGTGGTTTGTTCTATTATGCCACCACCTCCCTCTTCAAGTGAGGGCATCGTTCCACATATACACTTTGTAACGCTCGTCAATGAGCTTTTCTCGCTTCAGTGCAGACCTGTAAGTGAGAAAGCAAGTTTTCCTCTCATGCCAAGGATCCTTAAGGTTGTACAACCTTCATTTGTGTTAATTAATTAATTATAATTATCATATGTTTAATCAGAGGCTCAACCAATCATGGTTCTTTCCATGTTTGAGTTACAATCATAATCATCATTACAATAAGCAGGGGTAGAACATAGGGATTTTACATTAATAAATATGCCTAGAGAGTTTGCATCCCATGGCATGGACTTCTTTTTCCTTATATTTCAAGATTAAGAATTAATAAGGATTTCACATGGGGTAATCTTTTTGGAAACTTGTGCCATTTAAATGGGGTAAACCTTTTTTAGAATTGAATCGTGGATTTCTTAATGCTTTGTTTACCTTATTAGTCAATCAAAGCTCATTAGCACTTTTCATCTATTTTTTTTAACTAATACTCTACATGATATTACATAAAGATTCATTAAATCTAAAGTAATTGAATATATATTTTTTCAATTTAATTAATGTGTAGCTTATTAGCTAGTTAACCATGTATTTGCATATTCTTTACCTTTCTATATCAAGATTTGTGACTAAACAACTCCCAGACCATGCCATGTTCTTGAAATTTCAATTGTGTTTTTCAATGTTCATGGTGCTATGTAGTTCATTTTTAGAAAACGAATTGATGCTTTGGATTAGATCCCTTTCTTCTAATTATTAACATATTTTTGTTATCCCGCTTTTCCTAACAATCTATATAATAATATAGAAATAGTGCAATCCTCATCTTTATGAGGGGATCCTAGGCTAGTATATAGGATGAAACACAAGGGATGAAGATATATTCCTTGTGTTACCTCCAAGTAAGAAGCCAATGTTTTAATTTTACAAAGGTGGGTATGGTAAGTGTTGTGTTTCATATCAGTAACTGGTTTTTATTTCATTTACAAAGATGCTTTTACTAAATTTAATAATTCTTATTAGATTTACAAATATTAGTAATTCTTATTTAATATACAAACATGATTTTGCTAAATTCTTAAGTATTTTGAGATAACATTTGGGTGTGAACGAATTGGATGTTGTTTTACAGTGTTTTAGATTTTATGGTCTCCGTATACCTTCACTTGGGCTAGCACCAAGTAACTAAAAATCACGATTAAACATTTTGTTGTTTAAGAGTTATATGAAAATTTAGTCACTCAATTTGATATGAGTATGTTCATTATTGAAGAACATAATAAGGTTGCTTAAAGAAGTGCCAACAATTATACAACACCTTTATGATGTATTAAATATAATTTTGTTGGTGTCTCCAAAGATAAGTCAAGTTATGGAAGGGGAAGGGGAGATTTTTAAGGGTCATCATGAGTGTGTTATATAAATTCCAAAGTAAGAAAATAAATAACACTAAATTAAAAAATTTCATCTTTGGCATCTATTTGAAAATTAGTTTTAGAAAATTTGGCTTTCAAAGAAGGCCCAAAACTCATTATTACCCATCTCAATGAGAGGTTCGTAATCCAACATATGCAACCACTACTGAAACAATGTGGATCATGTATGTTGCTAAAAATTTGGAATGTGATAGTTCTTTGCATATAGCAGAACACAATTGACTACTAAGGAAAATTTTTGGTATGAAATTTTGTCCATGAACAATGCTAATGCTTGAAACTAGAAAATGTCCAAATTTAACTAGTGATGGTACAGTCACTTCCATATATTTTCTATGTATTTTGGGTTATTGCATATTAACATTGATGATCTATAAATTGTTATGGATATTCCACTAGACAATTCGTCACAACATATCTACTAAGTTATATTTGAAAATCAAAAATCTATACTGAGGGTCAATTTTTCCTTAGATTTTTGGATTTGTTAATTATCATGCTATGATTATGCATACAATACATAAAATATAGAGAATAGAGAATAAAAAAACAAACTCATAAAACACAATGAACATGAGATATGATATGGGAAACTGTTGTAGCGGCTACAACCACCCTCCAAAATTTTGCCTTAGCTTCGTTTTGGAGCCTCCCTTCCAACCTTCACAACAACATGTCTTGCTTCGTCAAGTACACAAGCTTCAATGTTTTCCTTGCACAAAGGTAGTCTGTCGATCACAGCTCGATGCATTCCCCTCACAAGCTGATCACCCGGACTTGGTCCAGCTGTAGGCTGAGCATCTCCCCCAAGAAATTGCACAATTCTGGAGGGCAACCAGCCTTCCCTCCAGAAATTGCACAATCCTGACTGGCATCCTGTTGAGCTCTAGAATTGCGCAATTCTAGCAGTCAACACTCACAGTGAAAATTGCGCAATTTTCCCCACCAAGGCTGCTCAGCCCAGAATTTGCGCAAATCTGGGCAACAGTCAGCTGCTCTGCCCAGAAATTGTGCAAATCTCCTAAGCATCAATTCCATCTCCCAACCAAAAATGCACATTTTCTCTCAGCAATCGAGCAGTTTCGTGCATGTGCAGCTGAGTTGACTGGTTCCCTCCGGGACCGAGCAAAACTTACTTGTATGCATGGACTACTTCTCCGATGGCAAGATGGAAAGGCATCCCTTTTTTGAGGGATTGATTTTTAGCGGTTGGAGGTTACATGCAAGGATCATTTCATAAACCTCCCACCAAGTGTCACTTTCCCTAGATTTGTGGCATGTGTGTCACAACCTCGATGTTATCAAAACTCATCAATCGGATGCCACAGATCTCACTTCTCACATCAACCTTGCAGCTCTGACATCCCACATCACATCTAGGAGTTGTCGGCACACTCAGCTCAGTTGTTTTGGGGTAAGCCCGCTTTCCATGACTTGTGTTTCATTTCTGGCGCTTTTTGTGTTTCACTTCGTATGAACGTTTTCTGCTTGATTTTAGTGAGCGCTTGTTGTCGTTTTGATACATTCTAGCTTGTACTAGTACCATTTCATTTTTCATCAACATCTCACTGTTGTCGCATGCATGAAACTATTTTTCACGAACGGTTGTCGATTCGGCGACTCGCCTCACCCACATGTAGGTTGTTCCATTTTATGAATATGTCATTCACCATTTTCATGCATGATCATTCACTTATTCTTACACTAAGTATCACCATGCATTCACACTCACATTCGCGTTCAGTTGACCTTCGGTGAGTCAGGGAAACCTCGGCCCGCACTCTACCTTCACTAAGACAACATTGTGCAATCTAGGGAAGGAAGGCTTTGTCTCCCTCTCTAGAAATGCGCATTTCTACCCAGCCACTACCCTCCAGACTATTTTGCGCATTTCTAAGGGGAAGTGTCTGCTAGCCCATAAAATTGCGCAATGCAATCACTAAGCCTGCAACCATTGCCAGCTGAGATTGCGCATTGCACAATTCCAGCAGTCAGCAGCCAAACTGGACTGTGCATTGCATAGTTTCAGCAATCAGCCAGTCTCCAAGCAGCCAAACTGGATTGTGCATTGCATAGTTTCAATAGTCAGCCATCTCCCAGCAGCCCAAGTTGTGCCTTGCGCAGTCTTGGCAATCAGTCTCCTGACCTCCCGGCCGCAATTGTGCAACCTTCATGATCAGTCACATAGGTATGTTGCAACTCAGTTCTCAAGTTCATTTTGGTTTTCGATTGACAGATTGCTTGCCATGAGTGTTTCCATGTCTCCAGGTATTAAAGGTGTTCATCTTCCTCTCAGCAGTACAGGTACAATGGTTTCCAAGAGAGCAGAGTCAAAGACACTATTTAGAGCACACTTGAGGATGCAGTCAATCAAGTGTCTATGGACTTGCCTACCCACAAAGACATCAAGTTGTTCGAAGACAATGACATCAATATATGACAGCACCAGCATCACATCGAGCAACATCATGAATATCAGCTTAAGGCAGCATACCGAATGTAACGAATGCAAGAGGAAGGTTGTTGAAAACACAGAGGCAGAACAAAGTTGCGAGCTCAAGCAGATCCACTGATGATGAAAGAAACTTTGGAGACTCAGGCTATGAGGTGATGACGCATCATGAAGATCACGCAAAGACAGAGAATGGAACAAAGGAGGAGTTGCATGTGCTGAAGAAGCAACTCAAGGAAGAACATGAAGCTGCACAGGCAGACGAATGAGTTGCAGCAGGAATAGGAACATAAGTGGGCGCAAAATGCACTCACGGATGAAACTACGCCCATACATGTTAAAGATCCATCCCAACAGCTGGCATGGAGCAGACATGGTGAGCAGTGTTGTTGATCACATGCAAGGGATTCAGCAGCATGCATGTCATTATGCACACGCATGCGATCCAACCCATTCAACACACTCACCAAGGCGAAGACATGAAGCAAGTCCAACTGAAGCTAAACATGTACTTCAGAAAGTTGATGTGCATGACCACTAGCACACACTTGAAGAAAAACATGGACACTATACATCAGTGTGTTGTAGGTTCAGCCACACCCAAGATGTCCATGTGCATGTTAGCGGACGAGTTGGATGAAGGAGCCATACCAATGCAACGGAGGCAAGAGTTCATTTTAGCAAGATCTCACCATGGGGTGCATCACACGATCACGGGTGACCAAGCTTGGCATCATCTCACCACCTTCGCCATCACAAGCATGTCAAAGAGTTGGTCTCATCAGAACAGACCGAGTGTCAGTGATGTCTTTCATGGCTTGCTCAATCCATGTTGTCTCACATGAGTACATGTGCATTGTAATGAGATGTCTTTTCAAGTGTAAGTCAAGTGTCGATAGTTGGATGTAACAATGATAGAGTAGGTGAAGAGTCATGAGGGTAGATGAATTGTCACAAAGGGAAATTTCAAGGGTCACCCCACCCTTTTCTATAAATAGCCCCTCATAACTCATTGCAAAGGCTTTTGGTCAGCCAAGATTCCAATAAGACTATCTTGGAGAGAGCTTGGACAATATTGTAATGTGCCTTGGCTTCTCCACTGCACGAAGCTAGTACATCTCTTTGGAGGAGCAGGTGGATGTGGCTGTAACATTCCACTATTGGAGCTAGTGGTTGGACATGGATGTATTGTATGACCGGAACTTACACTTATTTATATAATAAGAGCCAACATGTTTCATGCATATGTTGTATTGTATTCCAACTATCTTGTTTACTCTAAATGGAATATGTATTTTCTTTCTTACGCATGCATGTATGGACTATTTTGTATGAGTATGTATGAATCTTTCTGAAATGTGTTGTTGGTTTAACCATCACTTTGGATTTCCAGCTAACTTGCTTTCCAGCTTGTGATGCATCTTCGCTCGTGTGTTCCCTTCCCATCCGAGTACAATTACAGGTTGCCAAGGGATGCACTCATCTCAACCCACATGTGTTAGAACCTTTCATGCACCTTCCTTGACTCACTATGGCGATCACACCCTTGCTACCAAAAGAGTTATCTTACTTTCCTCTGTGTGAAATCGCGGTCAAGGCATTGCTATATGACCCACTGCTGGGACTCCTACACCAAATGGTCTAAGATCTAATTGGGACACCTTACAAGGAGATCCCCTTACATGTTGGCAGGTCCTTACAAGGATCAGCAGGGTCATGGTACTTTTCATTACCATCGAGTTCCATTAATAGTTGGGATGCCTTTCAAGTGCAGTTCCTAACAAAATTTGGAGATGACAGATCAACGTCTACTCTTATCAATGATCTCTCCAAATTGAAAGTCGAACATAAAGAACTGATTAAGGACTTCAATTCGCGTTTAAACAAGTTATTGAATAAAATCTCAATAACATCTAAGCCCAGCGATGAAGTCCAAAATGAATGGTACATCTTTGTCCTTCCCTCAAACAAAACTATTTTTGTCAATAGGGCTACCAAACCAACTTTGGCAGAAAACATGAAAGAAGCCATAGTTGTAGAAAAACGTATTTTGGCCTTAAATAAGAAAAATGCATTAGAAGAACGCAAATCCAAGAAAGTAACTTTTAGGGATGAATCCAAGAAAAAACCACCTAAAGATCCTTTTCAAATTGAAGGTCTACAAAAGGTCCTTAAAACCATGTCCAATGAAATGGTTGATATCAAGAAACAGGTAGCAGAGACTTCCTCAAAGAAATCTTTTAGACCATACAAAAGAAATCCCCCCTCTGATATTAAGCCTCCAAGCACCATATCAAATGCTAAATCGTATGTGGAGGAAGATGAATTTTCAACAGCTGAAGAGCAAACAGATGATGAAGAGGTAGTTGAGTTACAAGGAATGTGGGATTTTATCCTTCCCAATGAAGAAGCACAAGAAGCACTACCTTTTGCAACCAGTAGTGTAACACATCCCGCAAAAAAAATTATAATAGAAATACAATAATATACTGTCATTTTACCATAGTAAAAAGAGTTGTGATAATTCCTGACATTACAAGGACTGAGAATCATCATTCTAAAGATTAAACATAACATCAATCTTAAGTTTTATATTGCAAGGTTGGATTTGACCTTAGAAATTACCATGCATAGCTTTTTCCTAAATCCAAGACGTAATTATTTACACGCGGATCATTAAATTATGATTTGCAATCGTTTCTTATTTAATGTATTTGGTATTGGTGAGATTATTTGCGTTTTAATACATATCTAGCTCGGTCCTTGTGAACCCACCAAGTGTATACAAAGTTAATAGGCTTGACTGTCCGTGGCCTAGGTGGCTTGTCTTCGCTCATCGAGTTGTCCACTTGCTGCCCTACTCTTGGAATTTGTCTCCCTCATCAGTGGCCCCGGTTAATTTGCTTGATCATACGACATTCATAGGTTTTGACCTTCTGTCCGCGGTGGTTTTGTTTCTCTTTGGCAACGTATTACTCCAGAGCTCTGTTAGACTTCGACTCTGCTCCGAACTTGTAACATGGGTCATGGTTCGTCCATTTGCTTTGTCAGATGCGGGGGCTTGTTTATCCGCTAGCTCCGTTGCCCGGCTTCTAGGCTGTGCTTAGGCTTGACTATCGACCGCTTTAGAATCTTCAAGTTCTGGAGTTCAACTGCTTGTCTGATTTTTCGTGCTGCTTCAAATGGTAAGTTCTACAACTAATTTCACATCTTGCATTTAATTGTTTCAGTTCTTGAGGAGTATTTAATCTAATCACTGGTTATATGTCTTCCTTGCAGAAGTTATTTCAGGTGCCACAAGGTTTAGATGATACCGAGGGTGAAACCCTCTTGCCGGCTTCGACTTCCAAGAGGAAGAACTCATCAGGCGTCAGGTATTTAATTTCTATTGCCCATACTTGGCAGGATTCTGCGGCCAGAGGGCCAGACCTTTGCTTAGGGTTCTATTTTTATTTTCTTGAGGGTTTTTCTCTGCTTAGACAACCTTAATCCCGCTGTATATTTGTTTTCTTGACTATGTAATTTCTTTAGCAGTTTTTGGCCATATATTGTAACTCTGGCTTTTACTCAGAAAGCCTTATTGCTTTGAAACTATCAGTTAAATGTATTTATGGCTTTATTATACAGCGGTCTTATCGCCTTCACTTTGAACTTATGAGGAATGTATAGTTGAGTTATTTTACAATTTATGCCATATATTGTATCTCTGGTTTTTGTTATTCAAAAATGCTATAATACAAGGTTAAGAATGTATAGTTCAAGCCTTTCGGCTAATATTTCTTCTATTCTGCTAAGACTCTGTATACGATAGCTTTTCTAATATACTTCTACAGGAATTCTGTAGGATTTAACATTATTGCAATAGGTCTTATAGAAGGAATGTCGAGTCTCTTTTCTTTGAACTATCTCAGATTAAAGTGGCGAAGGAAATGGATACTAAATAATTTAGGTATGGTAGAATGCCTTATAGCATTTATGCTGAGTTTGTTAATGGTTTAGAAATTCTCTTTGTCGTGTTTTCAATTCTTATTTCGTCTCGAGTCTGAATGCTGATATTACATCTTGTTAAGAGTAATTTATTTCGTATGGAACCCTCTAGGGGTATCAGACATTTAGTAAAGTTTGTGCTATTCTTTATCGCCTTCGATCTAAGTTTTATAACTAAAGAAAGTTGGATTTGTGTAAACGGCTAGGGTTTGTATCTAGAATACCCATATTAAAGGGAATAGCTATGCTGAGGCTTTTTCATGTTTATTTAAGTCTCTTTCATACAACTATTCCACTAAACCCTGTAGGGGTTCTATAAATTCAAAACAGAGCTTTTCTTCCTATTTTGTATGTGTGAGTCTGGTAGACTTAACTTCTACAACATGAATTATTTGTAAATGCTTTCAATTGAACTTATCCATTACTAGCTTTCTTTTCTTGGACTTAAACTTGTTGTTGCACTTATTATTACTGTAATTCTCATTGAGTAAAGAAAATGTTTGTTCTTGTTTTGTTCTTGTAGTTTAGGAAACTTGATAAAGAGTTATATCCTTCAGCTAGAAGACCCTTTACAGAATTATTACTAGAATCAATAGACCAAGCATTTAAATCAACAAATAGCTCTAATTCATTGAATAACTCATATTAAGGCCTAACTCCATAATTTCAAGCTATATCCAAGAATATCACTTATCTGATGGTGTAATTTCCAAATTGAGTTTAACTTATCTATTGCTGCTTCCAAATCTTTCTTGGTCTATTCATAGACCTACACTTGTTTGCCTCCCTATCATGAGATTCGCTATGCCAGTGAATCTCCCCCCGTGCTTTCCCTGAACCAGGGAATTCTTTCTCTCCTTTGAGAGTATGTGTCTATCCATCTATTTGGTCTCTACCAAACATAGCTTCCACAAACTGCCTGATCTCTCAGCAAAGTTTCTCCTCTTACTAATCTCAGATACCCAATCCTCTTGATCTTTTCTCTTTTTAAAATTTTTTTCCAATATTTAGTTTTCTTTATTTTCTTGGAACAGGTAACTGTCTCTTTTAACTAACTAATCAAAAGAAAACAACATTTGCTAACAACTGCAAAAATTCCTTTCCACAACTTAATTTAAAAGTAGTTTATAATTTAAAGAAAAAGTAATAGTTTGTTTGGCTACAGTAAAAACAAATATTTACAATATCGAGGGATGTTACAATTAGAAGCCTTGTTGATTCAACACAAACAAATCCAAAGCAAAAGGTATCAACTCTGGCTCCCAAAAACAAAACAATGGGTAAGAAATCTTCGTCTAAATCTACTCGAACCGCTCCTTCTCAAACAAACTCTTCACCTTCAGCTAAAACCCTTTTAGTCTCTGATGAAATGGAATACAACAAAGTGGAAGATATGAAAAAGACTAGGGTGAACATTACCTTTCACGAGTTTAGCAAGTTGAAACATCAACAGAAACTATTGCTCAAAGATCTAAATGTAGTCCCTACCTCTTCGCTTCCCGCTGTTGTAATCTCACAAGTTGCCTAAGAAATGGGAAGGCCTCCTAATACCTCATTAGACAGAATTTGTCCTACCGATATTGCTCTAATAGGAGGAAGATCCAAATCCCATACTCCTCCATTCCTTTTAACTTTTGAAGTTTTCAACAAGAATCTACATAACCGTTTAGTTGATTATGGAGCTTCACCTAATATTCTACCATGAACAGTATGTGCAAAATTGAATGTTGAACCCCAAAAGTTTGTTGTTCGCATTATGCAGTTAGACCGATCCCAAGACGAATTTATAGGAGAACTCAATCAAGTCACAATTAGACTCTCATCAAACCCGAAAGTGTGTCAAGTCATTGACATTCTTGTGGATGATATCCCCGAGTTCTACAGTTTAATCCTTAGCAGAGACTGGTTAGGAAAACTTCATGGCTATTTTACAACTGACTGGTCCCACATGTGGCTTCCCTATAATGGAAAACCAAATCAAATAAGGGTTAACCATGAAAAACATCAAAAGTATATCATTACAGAACTAGAAGGAGAGAATGAGCCAGTCGCATATAGCAGCAATATCATTGGAAACTACTCAGTTGAATCGTTTCTAGGAAATTTTAATGCAAATACTTCACCCTTCTTGGAAAATTCTGTTATATTGCAGGTTGAAATTTTTTCTCAAACAGATACTTCTAAGTGTATAAATTTTGTAGATAAACCTATAGTTAGCTCATTATTTTGGAAATTATTTTTTGATGGATCCAAATCTAACGATGGAGCCGGAGCAGGATGCATATTAGTTAGCCCAAAAGGAGAAAAAACTATGCTAGCATGCAGGCTTGAATTTGAATGCACAAACAACACTACCGAATATGAGGCATTGGTTCAAGGGATGTATAAGGCTATCAACCTTAATATCAAACATCTTCAAGTGTTTGGAGATTCGGAAATTGTGATAAATAGGTAAGAAATACTATACACTATTTGTCTGGACATTTGAAACATTATCAATCATTAGTCCAGGACCTCACTTCTCACTTTACAGCGTTTAATATTTCCCCTATCCCAAGACTCCAAAATGCAAGTGTCGATATTTTGGCTAATGTTGCATCAAAGCTCATTCCACCAGAAGATTATAACCCTAATCGCTTTTCTATTGAATTTAATTTTAGGCCTTCTATTCCTAACAATATCAATAATTGGCGAGTCTTTAATAATGATCCGGATATCATAAGTTTTTTAACATCTGAAGGCTCTTATGATGACCAAATAATAGATGAAGATCAACATGACTCCCAGCTAAAGCAAGAAACGACTATAAATTCCATACCTAAGTTTGTGGTTAAGCTGGAGGACTTATATGACCTTAAGGACAGATTCAAAAAACCCACTAAGTAAAAACTCCAAAGTTCAAATTTGAGGTTTGAATTAGTTAATCTTGGAACTGACCTTAAACCTCAGAATATCAATCTAGGACTTGATCTTACACCTGATGAAAAATCAGCCTTCATCCATTTGTTGAAGAAATACAAGAATGTCTTTGCTTGGAACTATGAAGACCTTAAGACATATGACACTTCTATAATTCAACATACCATCCCCATGATATCTGATGAAAAACCCGTGCAGCAAAAGCTAAGAAAGATCCATCTGAATTTAGAAAATCAGATCAAATCTTAATTAAATAAGTTGCTCAAAGCCAAAATTATCTTTCCTGTCAGGCATTCAAGGTGGGTTTCCAACCTTGTTCCCGTAAAAAAAAAAGAATGGTGATATTCGAATATGTATAGACTTTCGAAATCTTAACAAAGCTTGTCAGAAGGACAATTTCCCATTACCTCCTATGGAACAGATACTGCAATCAGTTGCAGGCTCAAAACTAATGTCTTTTCTGGATGGATTCTCGGGTTATAATCAGATTCTAGTACATCCAGATGATCAGCTAAAGACTACCTTTCAAACCAAATGAGTCACTTATGCCTATCAAAAGATGCCATTTGGGCTAATCAATGTTGGTGCCACATTTCAGAGAGCCATGGGCATATCTTTCAAAGGCTTAGTTAATAAATCAGTGGTAATCTATTTAGATGATATAACTGTATACTCAAAAAGGTGCGGTAATCATTTAAAGGATTTAAAACAAATCTTTGAGGATTGTCAGAGGTATGGAATTTCTCTCAATCCCAAGAAACCTTTCCTTGCATTGAGTGAAGGAAAGCTCCTTGGATTTGTAGTATCCAAAGAAGGAATTAAAATTGTTCCTGATAGGATAAGACAAATTTCTGGAATCCCTTTACCTCATAACAAGAAATCCATGCAATCTTTCCTAGGTCAGAAAAATTTTGTCAAAAGATTTGTCCCGAAATTTTCACAAATTGTTTTACCTCTCCAATCTATGATTAAGAAAAATTCTATTTTTAAATGGGGACATACTAAGCATGAAGCCTTTGATCTGATTAAACAAGCAATCTTGAATGTACCCTCACTAGCAACCCCGAATTTTTCTAATCATTTCATTTTATATACCTTTTCTTCCGAGAAATCATATGCAACCATATTAACACAAGTCAACGATGACAAAGCCGGAGCACCAATTTCTTTCTTTAGCTCCAATTTGCAAGGGGATGAATTAAACTATTCAGATGTTGAAAAACAAGCTTTTGTTGTTTTCAAATCAATAAAGCATTTTAGACCCTTTCTCCTCAAAACCCACACCAAGGTAATAGTCTCGTTCTCAATAGTGAGAAATCTATTAATACAAAGAGATGTAGGTGAGAAAAGGGAAAATTGGGTAACAACAATGCAAGAATATGACATTGAGATCAGACCAGCCAAAATTGTAAAAGGTCAAGGTTTTTGTAGAATGTTAGCAAGAACATCCAACTTACCAGCACTACAAGATTTAGGTGATGATATACAAGTATATGAGGTAAGCCTCAACGACACTGAATCCAAATATGTTGATATTATCTTTTATTTGAAAAATGGATATGCCCCTATGCAACTAAGTTACAAAAGGAAAAGGGCTTTGAGGTTAAAAGCTATACAATATCAAATCATCAATTGTGTGTTGCTTAGAATAAATTATGATTATGTTTTGCTTAGACGTCTTGAAAAATCTGAGGCATAAAAGGTTTTGTAGGAACTCCATGATGGACCAGCTGGTGGACATTTTGGAGGGGACACAACGCACATAAAATCCTACACGCTAGCTATTATTGGCCAACCTTGTTCAAAGATGCACATGATTATGTAAGGAAATGTAAAGTTTGTCAAACAACTGCTGGGAGACAAAGGAAACCTGCATTACCATTACAACCAGTCAACATTGAACAACCATTTTAACAATGGGGACTGGACATAATAAGTGAGATCATTCCTCACTCTTCAAAGTAGCATAAACATGTCCTTACATCAACTGATTACTTCACAAAGTGGGTGGAATCAATTCCACTTAAGGTATCCAATTCTGAAAACGTCATTAAATCTATTGATGAGTTTATTATTACCAGATTTGGTCTACCATTTGCCATCATGTTTGATAATGCATCTTATTTTACAGGCAATGTTATGACAGAATTTGCTCTTAAAAGAGGTTTTAAACTTAAATACTCTGCTAACTATTATCCTCAGGGAAATGGCTTGGTTGAATCTACAAACAAAAATCTCATAAGAATTATCAAACAAACCGTTGATCAAAGTCAGAAAAACTGGCACAAATCTTTAATATTTGCTCTATGGGCAGATCGAATAACACAGAAGGCCTCAATAGGCACTTCTCCTTTTAATTTGGTCTATGGGAAAGAAGTTGTCCTCCCTACAAATGTAGTTATTCCCTCTCTAGCCCTAGTTCAATTTATTGAAGAAACCCCTTCCTCTTCTATGCAAGTAAGACAATCACAAATCCTTAAGCTCGAAGAAGAAAGGGAAAAGGCCAAAATCACACATGCACATCATCAATAGTTAGTCAAATCTTCATTTGATGCAAATTCTGTAAGTTCAAAATCCTTTCAGCTCAGAGACTTGGTATTGAAATGGGATAAAGCACACGAGGAAAAAGGTAAGCATACCAAATTCCAAAGAATGTGGCTTGGACCATTTCATATTGTGGAACAAGTAGACCCATCAACATTTTTATTGCAAGATGTATTAGGCAAGAGAGATTCTCTACCTGTCAATGGGAAAATCATGAAGAAATATTTTTCATAGAAGATAATCTCTTCTATTCATTGTATATTATTTTTTTACTTTTTAGGAAAATAAAAGTTGAAGTGGCATTTACTTTTGGCCTTTATAATAATTGTCTCTTTTATATTTTGACTTTTTGCTTGTATAAGTAGAGATTGCTAAGAAGATGACTTTTACATTTGACACATAAGCTAAGTTCTATATCTCTAAAATTGCTTGTCCTCTACCAAAATTAGTTGTCCTTTGGTAAAACTCAACTTTGTAAAAGAACCTTTGTTCTACCATCAGTTAAGAAAAGTATTAATAACAAAGCAAGGACTCTCTACATAGAAGCATCTTTAACTCTATAATTGTCATCCAGAAACTCTTAAAGATTCAATGATTCTCCCCATCTAGTGAGCTTTCACTTTTTAGAGTGTAATTCTAAAATATGCTTAAACTTAAAGGATAAGAGGTCTCATCAAGAGCCGACTTACCATGATCATAGGGAAGTAACAAGCTGACATTACAAATATTGCATATTAAAACAGGTTAATGGCTTGAGATTACGATTAATCAAAAGACAAGGGGTCTCACCACAAGTCAGCTTGTTCAATTAAAGTTACAACCACTGAATGGCATTGTCAATTTTGGCCACCAAACCAAGACAATGACCTTTAAGAAGAAAATGAATTGTTTAGAAAAGAATGAGAAAGAAATTAAGTAATGAATCTGAGCTTATCTTTAAAAATTGCACTCTTATCTAGATGGGATACTAAATCATTGTTGGTTAAAAGTAACCCTGTCGAGGCTATGGACGCCTACTAGCAACAAAGGCTCTACCTATTACAACTGAGTACATCTAAAAGCTAATTTGCGAGAATCCCCTATTTTTATCTTTAAAACCAAGTAATGACTGATTTAGACAAAACAATTTTCATATTGAAGAAGATAATAAAATGGATTTTAAGTAGATTTTGTTTTTTATTCAGAGAAATGTTATTTATCTTATATTTCATGTATCTTTATTTTCTGAACTATCTTTATTTTGGAAGTTTTTAGAAATTTCAAAAAACTGTCAAAGATAACTGGTTCTTCCAATGAATCGTCAATTGTTGTGTTATTCAACAACCCCCCCATTTATTAATATAATAGCCAATATTCTATTAATAAATAGGGACCTTTGATAAAATCCTTCAAAAAAAAAATTAGAGTTTAGACACTTTCTTTTAAATTTTTGGAATAAAGCAAGATATCAAGTCAAAACCCTTTGAAAGCTAGCAATACTCGCCTTTTCTCCTACCGCTGGACCAAGTGTGTCAAAATTTTATTAACAAGCAAAACTCACGAAAAGTGATCAAAAGAGTCACTGCGCTTAACCTAGATATCTTAGGCTTTTTTCGTTTAAAACTAAGGACTAAGGCATTTTCTATTAAAACAAAGCCTATTTCGCATATCGTCATTCACAAAAGGCGCACTCTCACGAAGCATGTTGAAATGTGCGAAATGTGATATTGCAATGAGACGGTCAACCTATCGCATTGCATCAAAACACTTAAGAGAGGTCTTAAAACTTACGAATCGCGCAATGTTGCGAAATGCGATAAAAACTCGGACCCGATTAAAGCTTATGTCCTGAAGTAGCACTTAAGTCTGCCGCACAATAAAAAACACTTTATAAGGTAAAATTTCCATCAAACAAACTACGCTTTAAAAAATGAAGAACACACTGCTATCCCGCATCTCGCATCCCGCAGGAACCTAAGGAAATCTAAGAAAGCGCACAATCAAATATGTGATAATGCGATTTGCGAAATTTCATCACAGTCGCAAAATCGACATTCTCGCAACTAAATCTCGCCACCTTAAAACTTTTCCTTCCCGTCTTACGGTGCAGAACATTAATGAACAATAAAGGTAGCGATAAGGAATCGTTAGTGGATAGTTAGTATGGGTTAATGGCATTTATGTTGAAAAGCGGCTCGACGTGATACGATATCTTTTCATCTGCGTTTAATTAAAACTCCTTTCTTGTCACCTTTTCAAGGTTATCTGTATCATTCATCCTCATTTTTCATTCTTTCTTGTGTCTATCTGATAGCTTCCGCTTTGCTCCATTTCAGGAAAAATCCGCAGGAAGAGTCGTTAGAAGCAATGGCAAAGAGGGGAAAGGCAGCTGTGTTTGAAAAGTCAGAAATGATCCCTCTTTTCTCTAATACTACATGCAGCAGAGACGGAGGAACTTCAACATGGGAGGCCATGTATGATTTGTTAGAAGAGGAAAAACCAAGGCCACTAGTAGCAAAGGCCACAG
Organism: Pinus tabuliformis; assembly: GCA_031772625.1. Lineage (NCBI taxonomy): Eukaryota > Viridiplantae > Streptophyta > Pinopsida > Pinales > Pinaceae > Pinus > Pinus tabuliformis. The sequence continues at coordinate 243,241,524 of CM062816.1, read as the reverse complement.
TCGATGCTCATGTTTCCTCTGACGCCTCCTACTTCGAGACAACGTGCTCATTCCTACACCGCATAGCCGCAAGACCGAAGATAATCCCATACACAGATATGGTCAAGTGGATAATTGATGTGGTGGATGTCTCAGACAGAGAATTCAAGAATCACAGGCAAGAGGTTATGGGATCTTTTTCAGCAGACAGCCTATGACTAATGTGCAATTTACCAAAGCCACAGAATCTCTACAATAAATAGTTCCTCGAGCAATTTGCTAAGGATAATGAAGACCTGATAGACATCACGCGGGCCTGGACAGCAATTGAAGGCAAGCTCAAATGGGATAATATGGGTATGTATTCTACGACATCTATCTCTCCCCCTTATAGTTTCGCAGCAACCATGCTATGTAGATTGTTTGATAAACCCAATAGCACCAAAATTTCCCCGGAATAGCTTCCATTAATAGATGCAGCTGTGAACACAACGATAATGAATTGGGCTCAAATTTTGTCTGATAATTTGGCAAAATCCATTATGGAATATAGGAGAAAAATAAGTTCCTCTTTAAGGGTTTATCCCCTGTTTTTCATGAGCTCTTTTGTAATGGACGCAATCTGCTTTAGTTCCAAATTTCCCATTATGGGATGGAAGTCGACCATGCAAGACCCGTTTCCTATCCATGTGTACCATAAGATTTTGTGGGAGTCTTAGTTTCACCCCCGTTTTTATAATATTTGTCAAGGAGTTATGCTACCCATCCATTGTTGATCATTTTAATTGCTTATTGAATTAAACAACAAAGTGCTACATAAATTGTCAACCCGAGGAAGTCTTGTTATTTCAAAGGCAACTGCATACTATATGTACTCAATCCTAAAAGCAACAAAAGTTGTAGTACAAACAAATCACACCTCAATTTAACAAACTGAAGCTCCACTCTGAATTACAGCAAATACACTCTATTGCAGATAACTATCAAAGAATGCTTAATTTCATTCAAAGAGTCATATAATGGAAAAGAATCAATCTGCAAAGGAAAACAATGGCTATGCTGTAACAGAGAATCAGGACCCTATCCCCAGAGCGGGAATCTTCAGCACCTGCCTCTGATTATCTAGCTTGCCAATTCACTCTGTAACTTAATCACCGGTGAAACACTCATGAATTAACTTTGAACAATAATCAATTGAGAAAGAAACAGAGTTTCAGCAAAGGTATTATAAACAATATTCAGTAAACAGTACTTGTTAACAAGGTATGAATAAAAGACACACTTGACACACTGCAGAAATATAATGGGTGAATCTTGTGATGAAGGTGGGCCCTGTCCTTCTCACAAGATTCCCCAAGAGACAAGAACTAGAAAAAGATGTTCAGAACAAAATTTTATTCATCCATCAATATGTCATATTACAAAAAGGATTCTAGTCCTATTCCTTCAACTGAGCCTTTTCCACAGTCTCTTCCTCCCCCCTAATATAGATGTCTCCTCTTTATAAAGAGGAGACATCTATTACAAAAGATTTACATTATAAATTCTATTTTAACCCATTATACAAAAATAGGGAAATCAGTTTCCCGTCAACCAAATGTTGTTACAGTAATATTGTCTTTAGATTATGGGCATTCCATCCAGTGCAACAGCTTCCTCGGTGATCAGTCTGGTTCCTCTGTTGCTTGTCAAATGTAGAATGCAAATCTCAACTTTTTCAACTTCGAGAGTTGCGTGCCGTTCTTACTGTTTCAGCAACTGCAAAAATAGTCTTGCAAACTCCAAGCAGTTTCAGTAACGTGGACTGCACATCATTCTTTAACTGTTCAGCAACTTAACAATTTAAAGATTAACTATGAAGATATCATGATTATATGCTAAATAATTAAACGTATAGTGATGAGAAGAATCATTGCATACCTTTGGGATAATTGGGTTAAAACACTAACAAGGACTTTAAAATATAGGTTGAAAAGGATGATATCATGGCAAAATATATGGTCAAAAAGGGACAATATGAGGTCCTAACATCCATAAACAAGTCTTCAACACAACGCCCCTAGGTTTTCAAAAGAGTTTGAAGTGGATATCTTACCTGTAGCCAGATGGTTTGGGGAGAAAATATTTACCTATATCAGAGTATATGGGAGCATTGCTTCACTTCATGTTCTCCCACACTATGTCCCCGAAAAATTAATGGCCAAGGAGGTAACCTACCAAACAGTAGGGGAAGGTGGGTTGAGCAGAGGATTGAAAGAGCAGAAGAAGGCCATTTGGCCTACATTTTTGTTACAATGTGGTGCGTTTACGCTACATGATTTTGGACATGCATGCAAAGAAACAGAGATCATGAAGTCTCTGAGATTAGCTATGGTGAAAGTAAAACCATTCACCCACGAGGAGGATGCCTTCGATGACCTCTTCCTACAAAAAGAAACATTTTCAGAAGTGACGCACATGGCATCACTACTTTTACCCTAGATGATGTTAAATCTTTCCATGTATACAGAAAAAGGAGATTATTGAAGGTCCCATTGGACCTATTGCAGATTGAACCAATAAGGGAGCCAACTCCCAGTGTAAGCTTGGAGGACAACTCCAAAGAGAATTCCAAAGAAGAAACCCAAGAGAGATCTACTCATGAGTCAGAGCACTCAGAGCACCAGTCTCAAAATGGGGGAGGCAATAAAAATAAAGAGTCTGAAAGGGACACAACTGGAACTATAGAGGAAACAATCGAGCAAACCATGGCAAAGAAATAGGCAGAAGTTCACTCTACATCCACTCAGTCAGCAAAAACCCCAGTTATTGATTTGGAAAAGGAATGGGAACATTTCAACAAGAAGCTTCACACAGATGAACAAACATCTGAGATACAGACTCCTAAGAAAACACAACACAAGTCAACTCAAGAAACAACAGTAGAAAAAGTTGTAGGCACTCAAGATGTTGAGCTCATTCCTGCCACCCCCACTTCAGAGATTATTTTGAGAATTGAGGAAATTCCTCCACTAGATGTATTTTATAGTCCTACCCACAAAGCTTTCATCAAGAGACAGAGAAAGAAAAGAAAGTTAGACATTGCAACTGTTACGACTCTTGACAATGAACCAATGGACATTGTATGGAAGGACTCGCCCATGGACCCATATGAAAATCTCACAAAATTATCACAATTCGCAGAAGCCTATGCTACGACAACTATTGACAAAGCGACAGAGGTCCAAATGTTGCTTAAAGAAAAGGAACAAAGAATTCTGTTGTTGTAACAACAATTAGCTCAGGAGAAATCCAATCAACAAGTAGAATTGCAAGTAGCCTAGCTCCAGCAGGAATTTGAATAGATGCGAATACAACATCCGGCTAGACTAGCAGAAAGAGATGCGCGGATACAAGCTATGATAGATAAGTATAAAGACAATCTGCAAATCGATAAGTTCATAAAGGAAGCACTTAGTCTTAACTCCTGACTAATGCAGTAGAAGGAAGTTCTTTGCCAGAAAATCTCACAAATAAGTCCTTATTGCGAGATCAGTGATAAGCTAACAAGTGAAGTTGTCGACATGAGACTTGAGTATCACAAAATCCATAAAAATATTTTTGACTTCATCACCTGGGAAGAATCAAAATATGGGAGAAAGGATGATCTTCCAAATTTGGAGGAATCGCATAAAGACATCTTGTTCATAGATTGGGATTCTCGGCTCAAGCAAGCGGAAAGGGCAACAACGATCGCAAAAGTAGCAACAAACAACATAATAGAAGCCATCAACGAAAATCTGCATGGCGCCAACCTGGTTATAGAATGCATACCATGATTTCTTCCAAATATCAAACAATTAGAGCAACAGTGGAGTCAGGCAGTGAAGGAAAAGGAGGAGGTAATTAGACAGATGAGCAAGATAAACTGGGAAGTGTACTGAAAGTTCTTAGTAAAACCACACAGTCAGTGGATGACCTTGAAATGCTTAACAACCTCCACCAAAAAAATGGTGCCGCTATATTTGCTGGGCAATTAAAATCTGCGATCGGCCAACCGACACAGCTCAAGCCTATGACAGATATTTGCGTTCTCAAAGATCAAATGCAAAGGAGTTAGTCACTTAGTTTATTTCTATTTTAGTTTTATTTTCACATGATCTGAGGAAGGTCATTTAAACCTCCTCAACTATTTTTGTAATAACTTATTTTAGGACCTATAGTTTAGTATTTAAACCTCTCTCATGCATTTAGAGAGGGATCCAGAAATTTTATCAGAAACATTGCACTTCTGTACTTTTGAGGAGGTTATGATGGAATGAATGGAACATGATCTATTTTCTTTCAGATATCTAGCATGTTCTGCTAAAATGCACTTTTGTTCTCTTAAAATGTGTTGGATTGATTGATATTGGATTAATATTGTTGAAGCACATGAGCAGGACTAGTCATATATGGTACTTTTATCTTATGATCTTGTTTTATTTATGTATCAAGCAATACTTCTTCTTTTAATTGTTTTATGTGTGGAAGTATGAATTACAGTTTAACATTATTTCACTTTTGTATGATGTTGGCTTTGACTTTATTCTAAATACATGAATGATTTTTCACAATCGTTTTGGCTAACTATTTATCCAAAACGATTATTGTTAAACGCTTTCACTTCTTATTGCAGTTGAATGATCTTTATTACCAAGTGTTGTAGGACATCGTTGTAGATCGCATATTGTATTTAATTCTCGGGTATATTTATAGCTGAATAGTGTTAAAATAGGATATATGCATGTGTTTTTTAGTTAGATTAGATTACACTTAGCTTAGTCATTCTCCTTTTACATCATATATCACCCCACCAACACTATCAAATCTTTTCTGGGAAACTGGTCCCATTATCCCCAGTCGAAGCCACTACACCCTACTAACCAAGGTCCGGACCGGGTGGTTTTCCCCCATGTTGTAGCAAGATTTTCTAGGCTTCAATAGTAGCATAAGTAAAATTTGTGTCGGGTGGAAGACAAAAGCACACACTATAGAGGGAAAAAAATTCCTTAGGGAACTTCAAGTCTCAAAAGTTCGAATTTCCAGTTGCAGATTGGCAATAGCAGCTAGCAAAGCCGCACATTCCAAAAGGGAGTGTGAATAGCAGAGCAGCAACCGAGCACAAGGAAAGAGGGATTTTTTGACATTTTCAGATATGGCCACTGTAGGGCTTAGAGATCAGGATAGGTTGGATGAAGCTTCCAACTATGTCATCTGGAAGGCTAGGATTTCCTTCCTTCTAGATGAATATGACCTAAAAGCCTATATTGATAATGTAGTGGCAGTTACCGAGGATGTAGATCAGCTGAAGGAATACCAAAAGTAGATGGCACGAGTGAAGCAGTTGATAGTGGATGTGTTAAATTTTCTGATTGTTCTATGTTGTATCAGTTACTTGAGCCCAATTTATCTTTTCATTAACAATGTATCCAATGATTAGCGGTATAATCAATCATAAATGTAACTGAAGAAAGAAAAATATATGAAGTGACAAAGAAGACAACAACATAACCATAAGAGGCAACATATTACTCCAAAACCAGGGAAAAACCCCACTAGGGGGAAACCCTTTCAAATCTTATTCTTTAGTAGATCATCATAAAAATATTTCAGCAGAGAGTACAATGATCCCAATACATGAAATTGCAATAGATAATAACAAATTAGATCTATAGGTCTGAGTAACAACATATAGAAACCTAGATATACCAGATCACTGAAGTCAATTGAATCCAAGATGTTAAATCTTAGATAAAAACTTTGCTCACCCTCATCACAACTAACTGTATGTAACTGAAACTCCTTGGTCGCTCTCTCTGTCACTGTATGCGAGCAACTGTGACTTTAGGGTCGCTCCCAAGAGGTCTTGATGCGAGCGACTGTGGCACTGAACAACTAAAACCAAAATTCTCTCCCTTACCATTGTTGTGTGAGCGACTAAGATGGAAGCATCACTCCCTTACTGATGTTGTGTGAGTGACTGAGATGGCAAGGTCACTCCTAGAGCTACCGTGTGCGAGCGACCGATGACCCAAACCTTCCAATCTCCCTCTGAACCCAAAGTCGCTCTCATTGAATTGTCTTAGAGCAACCTAAGAGACAGAGTCGCTCTCTTTCCTACTCTGTGCCTATGACTAGGGAAAAAAAAATTATGTTCTGTGCCAATGACCAATATCCAAAAAACCCAAACTCAAAGAGAACATTTCGCCTATGGTTTTGGACCCTGTGAGAACTCCTTCCGATGTACCTGTGTGAGCCAAGAAAAAATAGAAGAGGAGAAGAGAGCTTGATGAACTAAAATGAACTTGAGGTTGCTTCCTTTTATAGGTTTTCATGAGGGTTAACTTGGGGTTAAGATTGACCCAAGTAGTTGCCCCTGTGGTTAAGGCCAACCCATTCCATAATGCATGTATGAATAAAATAATTCAAAACTTAACTTCTGTTTAACCAAATTAGGTGACCTTTAGGTCGATTTTGGTCCTCTCGAAAATAGGAATTTAATGAAAGCATCAACTTGGTCATCTAAGTTGTCCAATTTGGAATTTTACCCTAGTAGAAAAATTAACACTCCCTCTCAACTAGGAAGAATTCCGCCTTTCAATATCTGTCAGTTGGTCAACCTGTCAAGACTGTCTCTACTCAACTCTATTTGTTGAAACTTTCCCAGATCTAGAAGAACAACCAGGGAGAAATAGCTTCCAACCTTATATAGCAATAAGATAACTTGTCATACAGGGGAGTGAACCCTCAACCCTCGAATTTCATCGGGGAGCTTACCCTCAACCCGAAATCATATCGAGTTACCTCAACCCACCCTATTGCCTACTAATCTTCCCATTGACGACCCTGAATAGTCATGTATTATAACACCTACATCATAATTGGCTTGGGTTGTACACCCCCAAGTACACTCTCACTCGTTTTCCAGATGAGGAGCAGTACTCCCAACAAGTCGAGCTTGTGGGTATGATTCTAACTGGGGTATACTTTGCAAAGACCAAGATAGGGTAAGCTACAAATCCAACCCTATGGGTAATAGATAGGGATAACACCCTATTGTCTAGAGTTCCCTCAACCCCAAGAGCCCTCCATCTCGATTCCTCACCCTGGGAGCTCAAACAGGGTAGGAAGAGTTGGCTCAGTGTTCTCGATCAGCGTTGCCCTTCATCTGGAGGGGACACATCCATCAATCTAAGCTGCTCTCTGAAGACCAAGAACCTTCTTTTAGTTAATTCCTTTGTGAGAATATTTGCAATTTGTTCATCTGTCGATATGTGATGGAGCTTGACAACTCCTCTCTGCACCATGTCTCGAATGAAGTGATATTGAATCTCAATATGCTTGGACTTGTCATGAAACACATGATTTTATGCAAAACTAATTCCACTCTTGTTGTCGTAGTATATCATTGTAGTATCTAGGACCTACTAAAAAATCTCTCCAAAAATCTTTCTCAACCATACTGCTTCGCAGCTAGCCATGCTAGCGGCATTGTATTCTGCTTCGGTGATGCTTAATGCTACAAACTTTTGTTTCCTACTCATCCAGTATATCATGAAAGATCCAAGGCTAAAATAACATCCAAAAGTACTTTTCCTGTCGAGAACATTTCCCACCCAATCAACATCAATATATTCATGAAGTTTAACATTTCCCACAGAATATCTCAGACAAAGTGTGATTGAGCCATGCAAGTATCTCAATATGCATTTGAAAACTCTCCAATGTGAGTGGTGGGGTTTTGTCATGAATTGACTCAATAAGTTTACTATAGCATATGTCTGGATGGGTGTTTACCAGAAACATTAGATCCCCAATCAGTTGTCTATATTGGGATGGATTTTCTGAGTCTGGTCCTGCAACATCTCCACCTAACTTCTTGAAGTTCATTTCCATAGGTGTAACCATGGATTTACATTTATTCATTCCAAATCTTTCTAGTAACTTTACAATGTATTTTCCTTGTGAAAGGAAAATCTCACCAGGCTTTTGCCACACCTCAAGACCCCAAAAGTAATGCATGAGACCAAGGTATTTCATCTCAAATTCAGATGCTAGCTTCCTTTTACATTCAATCATCATAGGCTCACTACCTATCAAGAATATATCTGTTAACACTCCAGGAAACTCTCCTAGGTTGTAGCTCGGAGATGCCTGGTAACATATAATCTTCAATATTGTTCTCTGGACTATTGGAATGGATGATGGTTTGGATCAAGCCAGATAACCACTTCAACTCTGTTTTACTCCAGACATACATGAACACCCTCAGATTGATAAGGCTTTATACCACTAATGCTCAATAGTCTATAGATTCAATGGATAGATGGAGAATATTGACTGTACCAGTAGATGCATACATGAACATATATGAATGGCTAGCTACAGGAAGTAAATGAAACTTGCAAATCTAATTTATCAATGTAGAGATAAGATGACAGTTATCTAGCATTAGACACAGAAGAAACATGAATAACCTATTCAATTGCAAATCCAATCTATCAATGCAGAGATAAGATGACAGTTATCTGGCATTAGACATAGAAGAAATCATGAATAGACTTATCCAAGTGCAAGCTTAGAGCAGAAGAGAGATGGACATTGAACATGTAACAGCAAAAGAAGCTTGTATTACTGGAATGAAGATGAGAAGCTACAAGGAACAGAGTATCTACAGTCTCCAGAAGTTGAACCCCTGTTTTTTCCTATTTTGGGACAATTATAGGCCATTTACAATGCTCTGGGGCTTTCTGAGACCTCCAACTGTTCTAACCTATCACCTCTAGCTTTAACTGCCTGATTACATATCTCAATAGACAATGAGGACACAAGTCTCCTTTCATAACCAAAACAGTAACCATTTCTGGTACCGCACTGCATTGTTAGGTTGTTGGCTCGTGTGGATAATGTCTATAACTATTTCTGGTAGTTGGCGGCCTCGTGCTGGTGTCTTTTCCTCTTCTCGGCCCTGCATTCCTTTATCTGTCTTAACTGTCATAAAGGCCGGCAGATACAATGGCTCTCCTCCTCGGGCAACTAATAGGGAGTGGCGAGCAGGGGTGTATGGGTCGTTGGGTGTACCAAATAGGAAGAACAGAGTAATGGCAGGGTGGCAGAGGATAGGTTAGGGTGGTTGTGGACGAGGGTCGTCGGATTGGTGGAATCAATGGAGGCATGGAGTCGTGGCAAGGGGCAGACCAGATCAGGGTCATTGGATCACCTATGGGCAGATTAGACGGTCATCGGGCGGAGGAGATATGTGGTGGTTAATAGCCATGGGCAGTTTTGGAGGTGGAAGCGGTTTCCATCAGGCGGGGATCAGGCGGTAAGCGGGAATTGTCAGAACCCCCCCCCCCCCCCCCCCGATGCCACTCAGCGATTGACACGTAGTGGCGGAGGAGAGAGAGAGGAAACCGCCCTCATCGGGCGGGTATTCCTTGTACTTTTTGCTCGCCCGATATGTATGATAACCATCGATCTGAGCGGGGCAGGTCAACGGTTGAGGGTGGTCGTGCACGTTGCCGTGGGAAAAAGGCTCCCGCCGGATTTCAAAAGTTATGTAGCTTTCGTCACAAATCCCATCGGGTCCGGGTACTGTAGCATATGGCTTGGCCTATGGATCTAGGTTGTTGATCAGCCAGCTGCAACGGCTCAGATGCACTCATTGTTGCCATCGCTGAAGGCCCTACCTTAAAACTATAGTACTGACCCTCGGGACTAACACTAGCTCCTTCTGGGGATAAAAGCCTCCCTGTGAGGTTTCAAGAACTACAGAACAATGCCTTTCTTGTAAAACCAAAATCAAATATTCCTCCTAGTGTTCCATCGGGCATGGAGTCTATTTTGCAAAAAACAAAAAAAACAAAAAACAAAAAACAACAACAACAACAACAACATATTTACAATACTCGGGCTTTAAAGCCTTAAATGAAATGAAGTTTCAAAAACCGCCCATTAACTGGGCTACCAAACACATCTTCCCCCTCCAAATTGTGTAGAATGAAAGTATTGTTCCTCTGGTCCTGAGCAATGACAAACAGACCTGTCCATAAGGAGTCAAACTTACCATGATTACCTTTCTTTTCCTTAAATGCATCCCATTTGAGAACCCAGTCACCAACCTGGAAATTGTCCACTTTTGCCTTTCTGTCAAAGGTTTCTTTGATTTTCTTCTGATGAGCTTTTGACTTCTCACCCAGCTGCTCTCTGATCTGCTGTAGTTCAACCAGGTTATTCATCCTCCTTACCATGTCATTCTCTTCATCTTGGTCTTCTTGCAGGAATTTGGCCACAGGGAGAATCAGCTGGATAGGAAAAATAGCATCAGTGCCATAAACCAGCTTGAATGGAGAATTTCTTATGGACTTCTTGTTGGTAACCCTGTCAGCCCATAGTGCAAACTTCAACTTGGAATCCTAGCTCTTTTTGTTGTTTCCCAACAGCTTTGTGATTATCCTCACAAGACTCTTGTTAGATGATTATGCCAGGCCATTGCCTTGAGGACAATATGAGGTAGAATGCACCAACTGAATACCCATGGATTCACACATGTCCACCAATTCTTTTGCCCTGAAAGTTGTTGCATTATCAGTGACTAGTTTGGTTGGGCAACCAAATCTAGTGAAAATATTCTCATTCAAAAACTTTATGACAACCTGGTGATTAGCATTCTTAGTGGGTATAGCCTCAATCCATTTGGTGAAATAATCAGTGGCTACCAAGATCCATTTATGCTGACCACTGGAATGTGGATTAATCTCACCTATGAAGTCCAAGCCCCACTGCTGGAAGGGACCATTGACATGTACTGGCTTCAAGGGCAGAGATTTTAGTTATTGTCTTCCTGCATATTTCTAACATTTGTCACAAGACCTCACGAAAGAAAGCACATCAAAGAACAGAGTGGGCCAATAATACCCAACCCTCAAGATCTTGTGGGCTGTGGTTTTCCAATAATGATGCCCTCCACAGATGCTAGAGTGGAATTGGTGCATGACTTCCACAGATTGTCCCTTATCTAGACATCTCAAGAGGTTTCCTGATGGGCCTTTCCAATAAAGCATATTTTTATTAATGCAGAATTTGGTTGATCTGAGCTTAATGGCTCGGGTTTAACTTAAGCTAAGCCCTGGAGGGACCTCTAGCTTCTGCAAAAAATAAACTATGCTGGAATACCATCCACAAGTGGCTAGATTTTCAGCCAAACACTAGTTCTGCTCTTGCTCTTCTACTGCTTCCTCTATCTGCTCACCATCTGAAATTGAACCCATGCAATTTATGTCCAGCAAACTGCAATTTTCCTTAGCCATGAGCTTAGCCAAGCCTTGGCATTTGACTAGCTTGGTGGGCTTCACCTCTATGTTGAACTCTATGAATTTTGCAATCCATTTAGCTCTCTTTCCATCAACATCTGGCTGAGTTAGGACATCTTTTATTGAGGCTAAAGGTACATATGCAATCACCTTGGAATGAAGAATATAAATTTTGAAGGCCTTCAAAGATTTTATGAGAGCATAAGCTTGTTTTTCAATAAGGTCATACCTTAGTTCAGCATCCCTCAGAAGTTTGCTAAAAAGGGCCACAGGGTGCTCTATACCTTCATCATTTTTCTGCAATAGATTTGTTGCAAGTGTATCATAAGAGGCAAAAGAGAAGATATAAAACTCCTTGGTATAATCTGGACTGATTAAAGTGGGAGCTTCCATGATAACTTTCTTAATGGCCTCAAAAGAGCTTCTTGCAACATCTGTCCATTTTATTTCTGATCCTCTCTTTAGCATGGAAGTGATGTGCTTCACTAACTCTGCAAAGTTTGGAATGAACCTTCTGACAAAGTTAATCTTACCCAGGAAAGATTGAATATCCTTTTTTGACCTTGGGATGGACAATGTCTGAATTACTTGAACTCTGGCTGGATCAATCTTCACACCTTCAGCAGAAACAATATGTCCCAGAATTTTGCCTTCTTCTAAAGCAAACTGTGATTTCTTTGGGTTCACGGAAATTCCAAACTTCCTGCACTCTAGAAACACCTTCTTCAAGTGCTGCAAATGGTCCTTGTGACTACTGGAAAGAACTGTTATGTCATCAAGGTAAATAAGGACAAACTTGTCCTTCTCTCCCACAAAGGCTATGTCCATGACCCTCTGAAAAGTAGCCCCAACATTCATTAGTCCAAAAGGCATCTTGGAGTACATGAAAGTGCCCCAAGGAGTAGTGAAGGCGGTCTTTTCATGATCTTCTGGGTGTACAACAATCTGATTGTAACCTAAAAATCCATCTAAGAAAGACATGACTTTAGCCCCTGAAACTTTTTGCAGCAAGTGTTCCATCTTAGGCAGGGGGTAGTTGTCTTTTCTAGAGCATTTGTTCAGATTCCTGAAGTCAACGCACAGCTTGATTTCCCCATTCTTCTTTCTGACTACCACCAGATTAGCTATCCACTTTGAATACCTTAGGGGAACTATGATCTTGGCATCCAACAGTTTCTTAATTTCCTTTTCAATCAAAGGCAGTAAGAGAGGGCTAATAGGTCTTAACTTTTGCTTAAAAGGGATAGTGTCCTTCTCCAGTGGGATCTTATGCTGAATGATGTTTGTGTCATAGGTCTTAAGATCACTGTACTCCCAAGCAAAGACATCAGCAAACTGCTTCATCAGGGTGCAATACTCAGAACTTTGGGCAGCAGACAAGTGGGTGGACAGATTTATGTATTTTGGATGATCTGGGCTCCCTATATTATGTCTGTGAACTGCAGACTCATTTTATTTTTTGGCAGGATTATAAGGTACATCATTATGATCAAACAACTTTTCTAGGGGCACCAATCCTTTGGGTATATGGTTACTAGGTAACTGGACAATGTTATCCTATCCAATCTTGTTCTTTAGCTCGAACTAGTTGCATTCTTCAATGGTTTCGTTTTCTTGGTCAATGTGCATTTCAGAAAATTCATCAATGACTTGTAAAAACCTATTGATCTCATCATCATCTTCAAAAAATTTCTAGTATTTGACATTGTCAGGCAGAGATGGTCTATATTTCACCTGAACTTCATAAGTCAATTTAGGAGGCAAAGGAGGGATAAACATGCTAGCAGACACAACAAGGGAATCAGCAAGTTGGTTCTTCATTCTAGGGATGTAAGAAATACTGAAACTACTAAAAGAACCCTTGAGCTTCCATACCTCATCTCTGTATGCTTTCAACCTTGGATGCTTTGCTTGGAAAGTTTTGTTCACCTGCTGAATGATAAGGTCTGCATCTCCAAACACCTTTAGACCTTTGATGCCCATTTCTTTAGCAGTGTTTAAGCCCAATATCAAAGCCTCGTACTCTGTTATGTTATTGGTGACCTAAAAAGTTAACTTGAAAGATAAATGAATGCATTCTTGTGTGGGGGATACAAGGACTACACCTGCCCCTGCGGTTTCCTTAGAGCAAGCTCCATCAAAGAACATGTCCCAAATTTGTGGGCCTTCTTCTTCTGTGATCCGACAAACTGGTTCCCTAAGTTGCATGGAGGTCAACTGGGATTCTTCAATTTGAAGAATCCAGGCTCCAAAATCAGTATCAATAGCATAGATAGGATGATTAGTGGGATTCTTCTCATCACTGATGATATAAGCCAACTGAGCTTCTCTGTATAATCTCCTACTCTCACCTCCAAAAATTGGGACAGTAGCATAGGACAGATCATTTTGCAATGTTCCACCTAATCTCTTGATCCAACCTCTGGAAAGAAACATGCCAAACTTGGGGGGCACATCTGCTACCACAGTATCCATCATCATGCTCTTCATAGGTAGCTGAGACAAGGTGATGGCTAGGGCTTTGATTAATCCCAAACATTTCACTTTTCTAGAGTCAGAAAAAGACAGGTCATGATAAGGCTTGGTAATGTCAAGACCCAACTCATTCATGACAGCCTTGGGCATTAGATTGTGGCTGGCTCCTGTGTCCAGAAGGCAGTTGTGAAGGATTTTGTCATAAATAGTTAAAGAGACATAGAATGATGGGGAGCTATCATCATAATTTTCAATCATTGGGCTGAGAACAACAACTGGTTTGTCATCTTGCAGGTTTATGTAGTCAGTGGAGGCTTGGATGGCATTGAGCTCAAGGGCCTCTAGGATAGATCTCTTGAAGGACTCATTCTTCACTAGTTCAACCAGACGTATAGGTATCCTTAGCTTTTGAATTTCTGATTGAAAACTAAAAGGAGAAGGATACTTGTCAAGGCCTCTTACCTTGTGAGCTGGAGCTTTTAGGATGATAGGATTAGTTGTTGGTCGCTTCTGCTTATTAGCTTGCTGTTCTGCATGGACAACAGCTCTTTGCATAGGGGTTTCCTTGGCATTATTCATCTTCGACCTCAGGTTATATCTTTGCTGATCTTCAGTTTGTAGAACAGCCTCACCATCCCACTCTTGGCTGATCTGGTCATTGAATAATGACTTTTCATAGGCTGCTAAGGTAAAAAGGAGGCGTTGCCTTTGTCTTCCATACAATGGATCTCATCATCTTCTTCAAACTGCTCCTCTTCCATGACTACATTCTGGAAAGGGGTCTTCACCCTTTGGTCTTCATTGGCATCTTTGCTTCTTTGTAGAATCTGCAATTGCTCATTAGCCCTTCTATATGGATTTGGATTTCTAGGAGCAAAGGTATTAGGGACTCTTCCTTTCCCAAGGTGTTGCTCAACCTTTAATTTTGAGATTTCAGAGGCTAGTGACTCTATCATCTTGGTCATTTTATCTATCTTGGGGTCTGAAGATGATGAAGATTCGCCCCTATGTCTCCTTCTATCAACACTACCTCTGAGCTTCTCTGCAACCATGATGTTTGATTCTACTTCCAAGGCTGCATCCTGCATATCAGCCAAAGTAGCACATCGCCTCTCCCTCAATAGTAGGTAGAAGTCAGAGTCAAAAGCATTGGCATAGGTGAGTTTAGCAGAGGTAGTGGTGGGTTTTACTTCAGCTGGTATCTTGTTGTACATTCGGTTAAACCTCTTATTAAAATCAGACAACAACTCACCATTTTCCCTCTTTAAGTTACCAAACTTAGTGTGGTAGTAGAGTAGATCCTTCTTATCCCCCCAATGCTTTAGAAATGCATCATCTAAAGCATCAATATCTGCTATAGACCTTGGGGTCAGCTCTCTGAACCATTTTCTAGCCTCTCCATCTAGGCTTTGGACAAAGACTCTCATCCAGACATCATCTTCACTAATGTCCAAGTTATCAGCATAGCTATAGAATGACTCAAGATTTTCTTCAACTGTAACACCTTCAGTCCCAGTGAACTTAGGCATATACTTCTAATATTCTCCAGTAGGCATGGCATTCAAAGGGGTGGGCAGTACTAAAGGTCCATACCTAGCAGCTATGATTCTTTCCATTTTGGTAGGTGCTTGTGGGCCTGCCATAGCTATGGTGGCTATAAGAGTACTGGAAGTCTGAATGACAGAAGGCTGAGGAGTGACTGATAGGACTAAAGGGGTATGATGGATAAGGGGTGAGGTTTCCTTTGGGCTTACAACAAAAGGAGAACCTAAGGAATAAGGAGCTTTATGAATCTCTGAGATTTTTTCTTCACTGCTAGTGTTAGATGCTATACTCTCAACATGTATTTGTTCTATTACAGGCCTTTCTTGAAGAGATATAGAAGATTGTTTAGATTTACCTGAACTTGATGCTCCTTTCTGCAATACCTTTCTTTCTTTGATGATTTTTTCAGGGTCAGGCACTGGATCAGCTTGTGGCTTCTGAGGATTTCTCCGAGTATGCCTCCCAAACTGAGCCAGAACTATGAAGTGGAGTCGCCAAGAGGTTCGGCCTCCAGTAGAGTCGCTAGATAGATGATTACAACTAAAATAGTGTCTAGACTTTGTCTATCATCAAATTTGGGTCTGTGTTGTCTCCCAGGGAAGCTGAGCTTCAGTATCCTCTCCCCGACAACGGCGCCAATTATGTTAACACTCCAGGAAACTCTCCTAGGTTGTAGCTCGGAGATGCCTGGTAACATATAATCTTCAATATTGTTCTCTGGACTATTGGAATGGATGATGGTTTGGATCAAGCCAGATAACCGCTTCAACTCTGTTTTACTCCAGACATGCATGAACACCCTCAGATTGACAAGGCTTTAGACCACTAATGCTCAATAGTTTATAGATTCAATGGATAGATGGAGAATACTGATTGTACCAGCAGATGCATACATGAACATATATGAATGGCTAGCTACAGGAGGTAAATGAAACTTGCAAATCTAATTTATCAACGCAGAGATAAGATGACAATTATCTGGCATTAGACACAGAAGAAACGTGAATAACCTATTCAATTGCAAATATAATCTATCAATGCAGAGATAAGATGACATTTATCTGGCATTAGACATAGAAGAAATCATTAATAGACTTATCCAAGTGCAAGTTTAGAGCAGAAGAGAGATGGACATTGAACATGTAACAACAAAAGAAGCTTGTATTACTGGAATGAAGATGAGAAGCTGCAAGGAACAGAGTATCTACAGTCTCCAGAAGTTGAACCCCTGTTTTTTCCTATTTTGGGACATTTACAGGCCATTTACAATGCTCTGGGGCTTTCTGAGACCTCCAGTTGTCCTAACCTATCACCTCTGGCTTTAAATGCCTGATTACATATCTCAACAGATAATGAGGACACAGGTCTCCTGTCATAACCAAAACAATAACCATTTCTGGTACCACGCTGCACTGTCAGGTTGCTGGCTCATGTGGATAATGTCTATAACTATTTCTGGTAGTTGGTGGCCTCGTGCTGGTGTCTTTTCCTCTTCTCGGCCCTGCATTCCTTTATTTGGCTTAACTGTCCCACTGTCATAAAGGCTGGCAGATACAATGGCTCTCCTCCTCGGGCAACTGACAGGGAGTGGTTGATGGCGAGCAGGGGTGTATGGGCCGTTGGATGTACCAAATCGAATGAACAAAGTAATGGCAGGGTGGCGGAGGACAGGTTAGGGTGGCTGTGGATGAGGGTCGTCGGATTGGTGAAATCAACGGTGGCGATTGATCACCGGAGGCATGGAGTCATGGCGAGGGGCGGACTAGATCAGGGCCATTGGATCGCCTATGGGCAGATCGGACAATCATCGGGTGGAGGAGATATGTGGTGGTTATAGTCGTGGGCAGTTTTGGAGGCGGAAGCGGCTTCCATCGGGCGGGGATCAGGCGGTAAGCGGGAATTGTCAGAACCCCCCCGATGCCACTCAGCGATTAACACATAGCGGCGGAGGAGAGAGAGGAAACCGCCCTCATCGGGCGGGTATTCCTTATACTTTTTTCTCACCTGATATGTATGATAACCGTCGATCTAGGCGGGGCGGATCAACGGTTGAGGGCGATCATGCACATTGCCGCGGGAAAAAGGCTCCCGCCAGATTTTAAAAGTTATGCAGCTTTCGTCACAAATCCCATCGGGTCTGGGTACTGTAGCATATGGATTGGCCTATGGATTTGGGCCATTGATCAGCCAGCTGCAACAGCTCAGATGCACTCACTGTTGCCACCGCTGAAGGCCCTGCCTTAAAACTATAGTATTGACCCTCAGGACTAACAATATCATCAATATATAAGACCAAAATCAATGGCATACCTTGAACTATTTTGAAGTAGAGGCTGGGATTGACATTGCTTCTTGTGAATCCCAAATTCACTAAGTAACTGTCAATACGTGCATACCAAGCTCGGGGAGCTTGCTTCAAACCATGCAATGCCTTATTCAACATGCAAACATGATTTCTTAGATCTTCCACTTTGAATCCCTGTGGTTGTTCAACATATACTTCTTCCTGTAACATGCCATGAAGAAATGTAGTTTCACGTCCATCTGATGAAGAGTCCATCCCTGACTTGCAGCAAGGGAAACTATAGAATGAATGGTTGTATATCGAGCCACGAGAGAAAATATGTCATCATAATCTTCTCCCTCTTTCTGAGATAAGCCTGAGGCTACGAACCTTGCTTTATATTTCTCAATGTTGCCATCAATTCCATTTTTTATTTTGAATAGCCATTTTGAAGTCACAACATATTTCCCTTTCGGCCTAGGTACAACATCCCATACATCATTTTTCATAATTGATTCATATTTTTCAGCCATAGAATCCTTCCAAATTTGTTCTTTTACAACTTCTTCAAATGAGGATGGTTCGGCTTGAATCATAGTACTCATAGCAACAACATATCCCTGATACCTGCATGGTTGTTTTCTTTCTTTGAATGATTTGTGAATGGGGACATTTCTTTTAGTATCCTATAAAGTATCGCAGAGCCAAAGTGGTCTCTTCTTAGAGGGAGGATCACTTGGAGGAGGATCTAACAGATCCATAGGTTCTATGGAATTATCAACTATATCGGACTTAGGTATGGATGGACCATACAGAATATCCCAGTCATCATCCTCTTCCTAAGAGGAGGAGGTGGAGGAAGATCTCTTGCTTTTCCAAGAGTTGCATCTTCATCAAATGTTACGTCCCTACTAATCTTGACCTTCCTTTTACCAGGAATATAAATTTTGTATGCTTTAGAATTTTCACAGTAACCCACAAATGTACCTTTTCTACCAGTAGCTTCTAATTTGTTCCTTTTGTCTTTCAGCACATGAAAATATACCGGGTATCCAAATACACGAAGATGGCTGACATCTGGGCTAATGCCTATGAATATTTCTTCAGGGGCCTTGTTTTCTAATGCTTGATGAGGCACCCTGTTCTGAACGTATACAACAATAGATGTAACTTCGACCCAAAGGAACTTTGACACCTTTTGATCATGGAGCATAGCACAGGAAACTTCTAATAAAAACCTGTTCCTTCTTTCAGCTAGACGATTTTGTTCAAGAGTATATGGTACAATTGTTTCTTTCTTGATTCCATATTTCTTGCAAAATGCTATGAATTATTTTGACATGTATTCTCCTCCATTGTCGGACCTGAAGATTTTGATTCTCTTTCCTGATTGATTTTTTATCAAGGCTTTGAATTCCTTGAATGTTTCAAAGGCTTCATCCTTGTGCTTAAGATAGTATATCCATGTCTTTCTTGAGAAGTCGTCAATAAAGGTGATGTAGTAGAGATGACCACCAACATAATGTACATGCATCAGACCACATATATCAGAATGAATGAGATGGAGGATGTCATGAGTTTTGTTCTTACTAAAGGGAAATGATCCCCTTGTTTTCTTTCCACTTTCACAACTTGGAAAAACTCCATCATGATGAGCCTGAACATCAGGAATACCATAGACCAATTTATTCAATTTCGAAAGTGCATCATAGTGAATTTGAGCGAGTTTGCGGTGCCATAATTCACTCAAATGATTGGTATTATGGACCAATGCTAGGAGAGGTCTTCCAGTGACCCTATAGAGTCCTTCAAATCTCGATCCTAATGTGAATGCATCTTTCATAGGTGAATCGGCAGACCAAGTCAAGACTTTACCTTTGATGAAGGCAACATTCATCTCTTTATCTTCCAATGCGGATATAGATACCAGATTCTTCAATAATCTCGGTACATACATAACATCGTGCAATAGAACTAATTCTCCATAATTCAATTGAAATTTGACGGACCCAAAGCCTTTCACGGGATGAGTGGAGTTGTCTCCAAGAATGATCCTGAACCTCGGGAATACCAGATACCAATTTCTTCAATTTAGGAAGTGCATCATAGTGAAGATTGGCTAGTCTACGGTGCCATAATTCACTCAAATGATTGGTATTATGGACCAGTGCTAGGAGAGGTCTTCCAGTGACCCTATAGAGTCCTTCAAATCTCGATCCTAATGTGAATGCATCTTTCATAGGTGAATCAGCAGGCCAAGTCAAGACTTTACCTTTGATGAAGGCAACCTTCATCCCTTTATCTTCCAATGAGGATATAGATATTGGATTCTTCATTAATCCTGGTACATACATAACATCGTGCAACATAACTTATTCTCCTGAATTCAATTGAAATTTGACGAACCCAAATCCTTTCACGAGATGAGTGGAGTTGTCTCCAAGAATGACCTTTAACTTAGTCTCCCTCTCTACCATATTAGAGAGGACTTCCTTGTAAAAGAGAAATGATGAGTGGCCCCACTATCAACCAACCAGCTATCCCATGAATCTGGTGGAGAAGAACTAGTAAGAGCAGAAATAAGAATGTATTCAGATTTATTTACAACATTACTTTCATACCTTGGAGCTTTTGACTTCTTTTGAGAAGGATGATGTTCTTCATGGTCACTTGAGGAGTCTCTTCTTCTTCTTTCAAATCTTCTATCATAGTTCTTCCTTTGATAGTCTTTTCTTCTTTTGTCATTATAGTTGCTTCTAGTGTTGTAGTGATGTCTTTTGTTCTTCTCGGGATAGTCATGAGAAAAATGACCTTTCTTATGACAATAGAAGCATTCAACCTGAGATAATGATTTTTCATTTCTTCCTTTTGAGTTTTGAGAAGGAGGCTTCCGTGATGGACCTCCTTTTGTCTTCTTCTTCTTGTCATGAGTGATATATGCAACGGGCTCTCCCTCTTCATGCTTTTGAATCCTTCCTCTTGCTATCATCCTAGATTCTTCTTGCGTGAGCTTCCCAACAATTTCATCAAATGTCGGAAGGACATTGTTGTTGTTGATTGTAGTAATGAAGGTTTCCCAAATGGGAGGGAGACCTCTAAGAGTCACAACTACTAGCTCCCTATCCGACACATTTTCTCCAACCCTCTACAATTGATCTCTAAGGCGGGAGATCCAAATAATGTAGGATTGAACAATTTCTCCTTTGTTCATCTTAGTTTCCTTGAGTTGATCTTTCAAGTGATGATATCATTCAAATTATTAATTTCATACATGCCTGCTATCTTGTCATACATATATTTATACTTTCTTAAATTCCCAACATATGCAAGTAAATGATCTTGTAAACCATCAACTATAATTTTCTTTGCTTTAAACTCACCTTTCTTGTACTTGTTCTTAAGAGAAGTGGAAGGATTTTCTGAAGGCTCGGGCATCCTTCCTTGAATGTATTCTAGCACATCACTATTGTCTGCTATAATTTCCAATCTGACTTTCCATGCAACAAAATTTGATGCATCACCCAACTTTTTATGCTCCTTAAATGTAGAGGACGACATCTTGACCTTGAATAGGCAATCTGCTTTCTGAAGGAGAGGGCTTCAAAGCTTGTCTTATTTTGGGCTTTCCCTTCACCTCAGCTCTGATTCCATGTTAAATTTTCTGATTTTTCTATGTTGTATCAATTACTTTAGCCTAATTTATCTTCTCATTAATAACGCATCGAATTATTAGCATTATAATCAATCATAAATGTAACTGAAGAAAGAACAATATATGCAGTGACAAAGAAGACAACAACACAACCATAAGAGACAACAGATTGGTCCAAGACCAGGGAAAACCCCACTAGGGGGAAACCCTTTCAAATCTTCTTATTTAGTAGATCGTCATAAAAATATTTCAGTAGAGAGCACAATGAGCCCAATACATGAAATTACAGCGGATAATAAAAAATCAGATCTACAAATCTATGTAATAGCAGATAGACCCAAATCTACCAGATCACTGAAGTCAACTGAATTCAAGATGTCAAATCTTAGATCTAAACTCTGGTTGCCTTCATCACGATTGACTGTGTGTGACTGAAACTCCTTGGTCGTTCTCTTGTTATTGTATGCAAGCAACTGTGAATGCAGGGTCGATCCCAGGAGGTATTTATGCGAGCGACTGTGGCAATGAACAACTAAAACCCAAAGTCGCTCCCTTACCATTGTTGTGCGAGCGATTGAGATGGCAGAGTCGCTCCTTCACTGATGTTGTATGAGCAGCTGAGATGGCAGGGTTGCTCCCAAAGCTACCCTGTGCGAGTGACTGGGGACCAAAGCCTTCTGATCTCCCTCTAAACCCAGAGTCGTTCTCATTGAACTGTCTCCAAGTGACTAGAGAGCCAAAGTCGCTCTCTTGCATACCTTGTGCCTACGACTGGGGACAAAAAACTTTTGTTATGTGCCAGCGATCAAGATCCAAAAAACCCAAACTCAGAGCGAACCTTTTGCTTGTGGTTTCAGACCCTATGAGAACTCCTTCCAATGTACATGTGCGAGCCAAGACAAAATAAGAGAGGAGAAGATAGCTTGATATTGTAGGTTTTAACCCCATACAGAAATTACCTACATACGAATTATAAAACACAGAAAATAAAAAATGCGAGAGCATAACACATAAAACATATACATAGATATTTTCCCCTGGATCCCAAAACTGGGACTACCAACTTGAATTTTCATTATGTTCCTTTCAATGTTACAATACATATTTATACATGCCGAAGCATCCAATACCATGGACCGAAAACCATTGCGTCCAAAACCATGGACCGAAAACCATCGCATCCAAAACCATGTGTGAAAACCATGCACAAAACCATAGGTAGGTCCACCCAACCTATTATATGGTCCAAAAAAAAAATCTCGGGGCGCTACCCCGGACCCCGTAGAGGGGGGGGGGGATACCAGCCCCCCCAAACCCCATGGACAGGGGGGGCTGCCGCCCTCCCTGTGACCCCCCCACTGTGCAATTAGTGCAACGAAGGGGGGGCTCCACCCCCCATCTAACCCCCCGGTAAATTACGTAGGCTAGTAATGGAAATAATACAACACAACCCAACCGATGTGTTGAAATGAACTTGAGGTCGCTTCCTTTTATAGGTTTTCTTGAGGGTTAACTTGGGATTAAGATTGACCCAAGCAGTTATCCCTGTGGTTAGGGCCGACCCATTCCATAATGTATGTATGAATAAAATAATTCAAAACTTAGCTTTCTTTAACCAAATTAGGTGATCTTTAAGTCGATTTTGGTCCTCTTGAAAAGTGGAATTTAATGCAAGCATCAACTTGGTCATCTGAGTTGTCCAGTGTGGAGTTTGACCCTAGTTGTAAAAATTAGCAGGATGGAGTCTAGGACCATATAGTCTCACACCTAGCGGCCAAGGGAACGACCAAAGAGATGTGGGATGATCTCTCCACGCTATACCAGGGTACTTCTGAGCAACGAAAGATGTTCCCAGAGGAGAAGTTGAGATGCATCAGGATACAGAAAGGGGAAGGCATAGATCCCTTCCTGACCAGGATTCAGGAGGTCCAAGACCAACTGCCTGCTATTGGGGTAGCACCTCAACCTTCAGAGCTAGTGTGATTGCCACTCAACAATGTCTCCGAGGATTGGCAGGTCTTCATCCAAAGCATATTGGGCAAAGACACACTACCTAGATGGTACAAAATATGGGCTGATTTGGAGCAGGAGGAGTTGAGACAAACTCTGTTGAATAGCTCCACTAGTGGCAGCAGTGGCAATGGACAGAAGGTGGTGAAGGAGGAGGAGAATGTGGCCCTCACATCAAAGGGTCCAAGTCAGGGATAGGGGGAGCATATAAGGAAGAAGAAGGACTCGTCAAAGGTCAAATGCTTTAGGTGTGGTGAGCTTGGTCATTACAACACACAATGTCCTCTCAGGAAGAAGGACAAGTCGGAGAATCAAGATCAGCAGGCAGCGTCAACCGAGATCAACAAGCTTTACGCCAGGTTGGAGGAAGACTTCACGATGATGGCAGTCATACCTCCAAGGGTGAGGTGGGGCGAATTGGAGTTGTAGCCCCAAAGAGCTACAGATTGGGCAGGATCCTTGAGGATTCCACCTCATGGATCATTACTTGGCTACAGGGGCCCACGATGATCAGTAGAAAGATGGATCACTGGCAGTTGATGTAGTAAGTACCAAAGTGACAATTGTAGAGATTAGTAGTAGTAAGATGTTGGGGAGCATAATGTAGATGGCACAGTGCAGAGTCAGCAGCAACGCATATTCTTCAGTGACAGTGTAGATTCTAGTAGCAGTTAGAGACTCAGGAGACAAATGCATCATATTGAACACAATTGATTCAGTGTTTTGGATGCTTCTCAGTTGTAGTTGTTGCAGTTGCAGCAACAACAGATGAGACAGAGTTGCAGTGTAGGTGCAGAGTTGGCAGCGGTACAATAGTGTTAGTAGCAGCACATATGCAACATCAAAGTTACGCGGTAGTTGGTGGGGAGCAACAACTAGACATAAAAAACGTGACAGGAGATGATACACAGACAGGGTGTTGTGGCAAGGTGTGCAACATTAGTGTTGAGAAATGGAAACAAGAAATTCAAGTTTAATTTGTCCTTTAATTAAACTGAGAATTAAAATCGAATTCTATTCTCATAGCAACTTGTAAATAGTTAATTAAGTTTAATTAACTTAATTAGCTTAGGAATTTTGAGTTGGAAGTCTTTATGAAGTCATGTATATGTTCTCCCTAAGTTTTAGGAGTCCAGTATAAGTTTAAATTGAGTTGGAAATTAGATCACTCAGTTTACTGAGTTAAGTTCAGTTAAATTAGTTCTAAATTGTTTTTGGAACTAATAGAGGACTAACAGTCAGTTGGTGCACTAATGTATCCACTAGTGCTACTCCAGTTAACTGAATATTCCCTCATGAGAAACTCATGCACGTCAATTCAAAGAAAGACACAGTTGAGACTAGAGTGCAGGGACAATGTACTATTAGTGGTATTATTTACTGGAGTGTAAATATCATGCATGCATCAGAGATTGATCCTATGTTTGGATTGTGCAGTTTTGGAAGCATTAATTCCCTTTAAATACAGGCTATTCATCCTAGGAATTACGCAAGAGATTAGGAGCTTGGAGAGCTATAGAATTGGCTAAGTGTTGGCCAAGAGCTAGCTTGTGATCTGAGAGAGTTGAGCATACTTGTGTGTAATTGTTCTAGTGAGAACAAGCTTCGTATATTCACTCATATTTCTGATATATGCAATACAGATAACGGGGTTTTGAGCAGTGGCTTCCCCCAAATACGTCTTATGTTATGTGCCATCGATTTATCTTCTTCTTGTTCATATTGTTTTCATCGATCTATTGGCTTCTGTTGGTTGAAAGTAGAAGTAGATTCTTGTCTTTTGCTTTAGTACATTGCATGAGCTTGTGAATCTACAAGATTTTTCTACAATTAGAACACATTCCTCGCTAAGAGGGAGTGTTAGTTTTTGTAGCATAGGATGTGTTATAGCCACGAAATTTGCTGGAGAGGCTAGAATACATGAGATCTCCAAAACCCATAAATTGTTTCTGTAAATTCCACCTAGAAGTGTCTCAATTAGATTATTAACCGTTTTTTAAATATTTCCTAAGTCTAAACTTAGAGAATATGCTTAATTAATCAGTATTAATTGAGATAAGGTGAGAATAATCTAGAAGCTCACACGGATCGATCCAGAGATGATCCTAGCCAATGATTAAGTTTTAATCCTGGTCGTTGGTGCTCTAACAATGGATTATAAGAGGAGATTGGCATGGTGATGGAGAATACACTTGAGATCATTTGAGAAATTGATTTTCGAGAGTGGCAACAGTCAGTTTCCAGAGAGTTCGAGATTTATTGAGGAAACAAAGATAGTGAGGGGCAGGGATAGTGATCCAGAGGAAGATTTCTAGATCCGAAGAGACAACAACAAGTGATAGAAGTGATCCATGTAGAGGTACTGCAGAGGACTGCGCAATTGCCTAAGGTAACAATTTGATTTAGTTAAGGAGGAGGTCAACTTAGTTTCCAAGGCCGGGAAAGTCTTCCAGAGGGCTGGAGAGTCACTTCCAGCAACAGAGATAGGCTACATAGATGCCTTAGAGGTAGAATCGAGCCACACGTGTGAGAGACAGTGTAGAGGCATTGCAGAAGGGCTCACGTTGGGGTTTGGACAACCAATTTTCTATAGAAGCTAGTGTCGGGGTTACTTGTGGAGTGAGATAATTTTTCTCTCTAATTATTTTTGTTAGATACTTACTGATTGGATTGCCAATTGGGCATCCATAGATTGTACTCAGATTTTCATCGCTGCATAATAATAAAAACCCTCACCACTGCACCAATTTGGGTTTTTCCAGGGACTTTTGTCCAAAAATAACGATGTCATATTTTATGTGTGTGTACTAGTATTTTCTCAATTTCTAGCGCTATTATTTCTGCAATATTTTATTTGTGAAGGTTGTAGTGTGATTTATTTGATATTTGTCGTAGCAGATAAATTGTTAAATAATTAACAATTAGAAAAATAAATTACAGTTGCTGCAATAGGATTTCATCTTGAAATTTTCACAATTGGCTCTTGTTTCCCACTATTGTTGTAGGTCCCATTCCCTTTGTCTCAACTAATCAAAGGTCCAATTGAGGATGATATGTTGTTGGAGCTCTTCCATTTGCTTCTCTAAGGATTTTTTCTCCTTCAGGATATCCCCAAAGATTTCCTTATTCCATTTTCGAATACGGTTCTTGATGTGCTTCAATTTTTGTTGGAAGTGGAACATTAGGGATCCTTGTAAGGGAAATTCCTCTCGCCACCACTCCATTTTTGCTTGAAATTCTAGATGATCCAACCAAAAGGCTTCAAACCTAAAGAGTTTGTTTTTAGGAGCTCCTAAGAAGTGTATTTCAAGGGCTATCGACTAGTGGTTTGATCCTTCCAATGGGAGGATTTTCCATTCTATTTCATGGGTGCTTAAGAGGATGGATTTCGAGATAAGGAACCGGTCCGTTGGAAATACTGAGAGGGGGGGGTGAATCATTATTCCTTTTCAATTGTTATTTTTACCAATTAAATCATTTATATTTAGAACACAAAATGAACAATAGGAATAAATGCTTTTATTAATATAATTTTTACAATAAATCAAGTACAATATATATAACACTCCAATCTATTGCCAAGCACCAACTTGGTATTTTGTGAGGCTCCAACCTCTAGGGCACCAACCCCAAGGGCTCTGACCCTATCTTGTCAAGATATGTTTGGTAGTAATTCTCTGCTCCCAAAATCTTCTTCACTGAGTTTTATCAATCTACAGCTTCATTGTAGTCTCCATGCTACATCATTAATGACAACCTGTCTTCATATGAAGGAGTCTTCACAACTCTTCATATTTCCCACACAAAGTCTGCAAAGTTACCTCTTACTGTCGCGATATCTTACTTCCAAGAAACAAACTCACAAACACTTCAATGCTGGTGTTGTCTACTCCTCCCTTCAAACAATGACAGATGAAACTTTATTTCCTTTCACATAATTGTTCTTCAAATTGCGTTCTATACTTCTTCTATAGATTAATTTATCACAGGTCTGAGCCTTTCAAAGATTAACCCAATCAACAGAATTGCTTCGTCCTTCGGCTTCGTCCTGTCCTGCTAGACCTTTTGCTTCCTTCTGTCCTGTTGGACCTTCGGCTTCCTTCTATCCTGCTGGACCTTCGTCTTCCTTCTGTCCGGCTGGACCTGCGGCTTCTTTCTGTCCTGTTGGACCTTCAAATTCCTTTTGTCCTGCTGGACCTACAGTTTCCTTCAGTCCTACTGGACCTACAACTACTTTATGTCTTGTTGGACCTACAGCTACATTCTTTCTCACTTGATCTTTGGCTTCTTTTGTACCTTCATCGTCTACTAGACCTTTTGGCTTCTCTACCTTTCGAATTCTCGATCTTCGGCTTCCTTCTCCTTCCATTGGACCTTTCGGCTTCCTTCTTCTTCCGCTGGACCTTTCGGCTTCCTTCTTCGCTCGCTTGACCTTTGGCATCTCGACCTTTGGCTTCCTTTGTCTCTTCAAGTTCACGAGTTCTGAACTTCTTTATACTTTGTTTTTATGCCCGAGATCAATGCTTGGAAGTGAAGCATTTTAACTCGTTTTTATACGAGTTTCACCAATACTCAAAAGACACGTTCATTTTGAAGGAGAGGCTGACTTATGAATATTCATCCAATTACTCTTAAACTTGCTTTATTTACGGAGGATTTCATAGGAGAGACTGTACCCAAGGAGGTCCCACATCCACGTCATCAATCGCAATCGCAACTTTCGATGGTCTACAATCGCAACTCTTAACATCACCGATATTCACACTGCGGTCGTGATATAATATTAAACTATGTCAATAGATCCGTCGGGTCCACAGTGAATATCGTAATCGGTGGTCGGGTTCACAAGACTTATTGCAATCGACAGCCTGGCGGTGTCAACCCTTATGATTTGCATAACTTCCCCGATACCTAGACGCGATATTACATAAAGGTATATTCTATGGAGCTATCGGGTCCACACCTTATATCGCAATCGCAGTTTTTATTGTGACATCCCTTAGAAACTAGCGATACTGTGGATTCGATATTGTATAAAGTCATGTTATAATGGTGCAGCGGGGCCGCAATATTATATCGCAATCAGAGGTTTTACCATGACAACCCTATAAGACTTGCGATATGGCAGATGCGATGTTATATTAGGGTTGTTACTATAACTTGTTCAGTTCCACATGTATTATCACAATCGTATTTTTAGTGTGACATTGACTTCCGATGAGGCGAACGTGATATTACATTAGGGCGTGTTCTATTGGAGCATCGGGTCCGCGTATTATATCGCAATCTATGGTTTGCGGGACTTCGACTGGCACACGGATTAAAATGGCCTTAACCCCGCAGTTGACTGTGATCTAATAGTTGAATATGAGATCGACGGCTAGGATTGAGTAAGGGACTTGAGTCACGATCAAGGAAATCTGTACTTTCCTACCCCGTAGTTGCTAATCACTGTTGATCTCACTGATTTGTCGATCTGACGATCCAGATCTATTCCTCCGCCATTCTTCTTCCGCAAGCACTTGGGTTTGATCTCCTATGACTTCTCTTCACTCTTCCGCTCTTCCGATAGTTGTTGCTCCTGTGGCTTATCTTCCTGTGACCTCCGATAACTCTATTTATGCTCCTCCACTGTTTTATTCCTATCGATTCTTCTTGCGCATATATTACATGCGATACTTCTGATATGGCTCCTCCGATGTTTTCTTCTTTACTCCTCCGTTATGTTAGCTCCTCTGATATTTCATGCGATATCTCTGATATGGATCTTACTCTTGACTTGGCTTTCCTGTGGCTTCTCTGTGATTTCCGATGGCTACTCTTTGATGGCTCTCGTTCTTGTCTTCCAATGGCTTACCTGATGGATTTTCTCCTTGGGTCTATTTCTTCTATTATGTTTGTATATATATATTCATTCCATATGTTGTATTCAGTCCTTAGGTCCTTCATAGGCAACATTATGATCACAAGAATTTGCCATCACAAACACTGCCATATTGACATCAATGACAACCTTGATTAACAATCTGCCCCTTTGTCATTGATGGCAATATTCTTTTCCTTTCAATATTCTCTCCCCCTTTGACATGAATGGCAAACGAGGTGCCCAAGTACTCCCCCTGTCAAGTTGCTACTCTTTTTCATGAATAGTAGATCTTCATGGGTATGTTACTCCCCCTGTCATAGTGCTCTTCTTTTTACTCAAGATAGAAGGATTGATGCCTTAACATCAGCTAGCACATTATCCCTTCTTCATGTCTAAAAAAAACTACTTTATCATGGCTTCAACAATGCTTAAAGATGCTCCACTTCAATGCTTCCAAACAGATTCCAAATAGCCACACACCAAATGTTCAAGTCCAAGTTTTTATGCTTCAATCCATATTTTGTTGTCTCCACAGTCAGAATTAAGAGGTCTTCATAGTCTGAATCAAGAGAAGATGCCACTGAAATTGTTTTTTCTTTCTATCTCTCTTCAGATCCGAGTTCCTTTGTATCTTTGTGCTTCTCCTTAAGTCACTGCCATCCAACATTTCAACATCATTGCATTTGGATGAAATGGTGAGAGGTTGTGCCTCACTGTTTCTATTTTTCTAAGTGACCAGTATCAACTTGAGTTATATTTGACTGCACAACATTCTCCTTTCTACAGTCCTTTTGATAAGCCCTTTTTTTTGTGTTCTTGCAAGTTATCTCCACTTGCAGATTTTGATATCCAACCTGTGACTGTCTTTTAATTTCTTTCTACTGATTGACAATTGTTCTTGCTTCAAGCTCCATTCCCAGATGTGTCTGTTTGTTTGAAGGTTGCCTCTATTATTGTTCTTGATTTACGTATTCTCACATCATATCCCTGAGTCGAGACATTCAACTTCTGTAATACCAACAACATAGTTATTTTCCCTATTTCTCTAGCATTGAATGGCCTTCTCTACTGCTCCAATTTATCCGTAGTGATCAAGTGGAAAACATCTTCAACAATAGTCCAAAGAATGGTTACAAGATCATGTTCTTCAATGTAGTGCTCCTAAGAAATGATCTTTATCAAAGAATGATTGTTAATATAGCTCGTTAAGGATTTCGTAAGGACCATATCACGAATAGCTTCTGCAATAATGATCAAGAATCATAGGCTCCCCCTAACTGTATGCATCATCTCTTTTGGCAGAGTCTTCCCATCAAATGCTTAGATTGTCGAAGATCAGGTCAACGAAAAGTGTTGTTGGTTGAAGAGTTCAAGAGATTTTCGGATTGTATTTGCTTTCTTCTCCATACTTGTGTGACTTTCTTCTCTGGCATGGTTCTAGCTTGTGTAGGAGCCCAAGTTAAGTTACAATCACGTGCCATATGACCAATGTTATGACACTTGAAGCATTCTATGTTGTTCATGAATAAGAATTCATGATTTCTTCCTACAAAATTATTCCTCGAAGATTTTTGGGGACCATAATATCTATCTTTATGATATGCCCTACAATCTTTTGCTATGTGTCCAAAGTTTGTACAAGCATAATAGTAACCAAGAAATAAACTTTGGTACTTGGGAGATGGAGATTTCCTTGATGTACTTATGAAGTCTTTCTGCCTTGAGATCCTTTGATAATAGCCATTGCTTCTCGCATCCTTGACATCATATACATTTCTTCTTGGGATAGGACTTCCTTCATTGTTGCCTTGACTCTTATCCTTACCTTTGCTGAAACTGGGAGCGTCAACATTTCTTTCTGACTTCCTCGCATCTTTGTCGTTTGAAGTATTATCATTCTTGCTTGAGGATTCACCTTCATAGCCAAGACCTGATTTATCAAATGGAGATCTTTGATGGTTGATCATGTCATCCAAGGCTTGAGAGCTCTTCAAGATTTTGTCCATTCCTTCAACCTTTTTCCCGAGGGAGATAATCTCTTCTTCCAATCTTTCGCAATCATTATTCTTCTTACCAAGTTGTTTCTCAAACTCTTCCTTGGTGTTGCTTCATTTGCTTCTATTTTAAAGGAGATGATATCTAACTTCATTTTGAAGATTTCTTCATTTTCCTTTGCTAGACTGATCTCCATTTCTTCTTGATCCTTGTACCTTTACATGTTTCGGCCTTGAGAAGGTTGATGTCAGATTTTAGTTTGAAGATTTCTCCATCCTTTGCTTTTAGTTGACATATCATGGTGTTTCTCTCCTTTTCTGCTTCATCAACCTGTCCTTCTATGATTTCCAATGCTTCCATTGTCTTCTCAACTCCTTGTGCTTGTTTCCTTGCTTCTTCTAGTTGTGATCTAAGGGAGGAGACCTCTTCCTTGTATTGACCAATCTCTGCTTCAAGTTTGTTCAAGCTCTGGTGCCTTTGTTCAAGGTGGCTTGACAAGTTATCTTCCCGTTTCTTTGCTTTATCCAATTGATTTGTCATGGATATGACTTCTTCATGATGCTTTCTTTTGTTTTGATGAAATTCCTTCTTAAGCTTGGCAAGCTCTTCATCCCTTTCTTGTACTTGAAGCTTGACAAGGTCAACTTTCTTCCTTGTTTGGTCTTGGTCACCAGCTAGTGCTTTCTTATTAAGTTCCTCATTTTCCTTTTTCAAATTGATAATCTCTTCCATGGCAGCCATAAGTTTAGTGAGGAGATCTTCTTCAAAATCTTTTTCATTCTCTTCATCTTCTAGGTCTTCTTTAGCCTTGATGTCATCATTCTCATTTTCAGCTTCTATGATGGGTTCTAGATTTCCTTCTTGGTTTCCATCATCTTCTTGACTAGTGGTCATGGTCAATGCTCCTTTTGAGTGAAGGTCACAAAGTTTGTCCCATATACCCTTTGTTGACGAACATGTTCCTAAGTTGTTCTTTATAGAATCAGGTAGCCCATTCAAGATTGCCTTCATTGCTTTTGAATTGTACTCCTTGGATACTCCATTCATCATGCTATCAGTAATTAATGATTCCCATACTTCAATGCCTTGAGTCTTTAAGAAATTCCTCATTCTTGCTTCCCATATATCAAAGTTTCCATTGAACCATGGAGCCTTCACAAATTGATTAACTTCTATTTCAGTGGTAGAGGGAGACACAACTTTAGGAGGATTGGAGACTTTCTTCCTTGGCTTCGCCATTTTTGTTCTAATTATCAACCTTCAAGCTGTTAGGCTTTTAGTGAAGGTACTGGCTCTGATACCAATTGTTGGAAATACTGAGAGGGGGGGTGAATCAGTATTTCTTTTCAACTGTTATTTTTACCAATTAAATCATTTCTATTTAGAACACAAAATGAACAATAGGAATAAATGCTTTTATTAATATAATCATTGCAATAAATCAGGTGCAATATATATAAGGATCCAATCTGTTGCCAAGCACCAACTTGGTCTTTTGTGAGGCTCCAACCTCTAGGGCACCAACCCTATCTTCTCAAGGCACCAACCTTGTGTTTAGGAGCACCAACTCCAAGGACACTAATCCTTCCAATTCTGAGGCACCAACCCCAAGGGCTCCGACCCTATCTTGTCAAGATATGTTTGGTAGTAATTCTCAGCTCCCAAAATCTTCTTCACAGAGTTCTGTCAATCTATAGCTTCACTATAGTCTCCATGCTACATCATTAATTACAACATGTCTTCATATGAAGGAGTCTTCACAACTCTTCATATTGCCCACGCAAAGTCTGCAAAGTTGCCTCTCACTGTCGAGATATCTTACTTCCAAGAAACGAATTCACAAACACTTCAATGCTGGTGCTGTATACTGCTCCCTTCAAACGATGATAGATGAAACTTTGTTTCCTTTCACAGAACTATTCTTCAAATTGTGTTATGTACTTCTTCCATAGATTAATTTATCATAGGTCTGAGCCTTTCAAAGATTAACCCAATCAACAGAATTTTTTCGTCCTTCAGCTTCCTCTTGTCCTGCTGGACCTTTGGCTTCCTTCTGTCCTGCTGGACCTTCGGCTTCCTTATATCTTGCTGGACCTTCGGCTTCCTTCTGTCCTGCTGGACCTTGGGCTTCCTTCTGTTCTGCTGGACCTACAGCTTCCTTCTGTCCTGCTGGACCTACAGCTACTTTCTGTCCTGCTGGACCTACAACTACATTCTTTCTCACTCGATCTTTGACTTCTTTTGTACCTTCATCGTCTGCTAGACCTTTTGGCTTCTCGACCTTTCGACTTCTCGATCTTCGGCTTCCTTCTTCTTCCGCTGGACCTTTCAGCTTCCTTCTTCGCTCGCTTGACCTTTGGCTTCTCGACCTTTGACTTACTCTATCTCTTCAAGTTCACGAGTTGTGAACTTCTTTATACTATGTTTTTATGCCCGAGATCAATGCTCAGAAGTGAAGCGTTTTAACTCGTTTTTATACGAGTTTCACCAATACTCAAAAGACACGTTCATTTGGAAGGAGAGGCCGACTTATGGATATTCATCCAATTACTCATAAACTTGTTTTATTTACGGAGGATTTCATAGGAGAGACTGTACCCAAGGAGGTTCCACATCCACATCATCAATCACAATCGCAACTTTCAGTGGTCTGCAATCACAACTCTTAACATCACCGATATTCACACCGCGAACACGATATAATATTAAACTATCGTTAATAGATCCTTCGGGTCCATAGCGAATATCGCAATCGGCAGTTCGATTCACAAGACTTATCGCAATCGGCAGTCCGGCGGTGTCAACCCTTATGATTTGCATAACTTCCTCGATACCTGGACACGATATTGAATAAAGGTATATTCTATGGAGCTATTGGGTCCACACCTTATATTGCAATCGCAGTTTTTATTGTGACATCCCTTAGAAACTAGCAATACTGCGGATGCGATATTGTATAAAGTCATGTTATAATGGTGCAACGGGTCCGCAATATTATATCGCAATCAGAGGTTTTACCCTGACAACCCTATAAGACTTGTGATATGGCAGATGCGATGTTATATTAGGGCTGTTACTATAACATGTTCGGGTCCGCATGTATTATCGCAATCACAGTTTTAGTGTGACATTGACTTCCGACGAGGCAGACGCGATATTACATTAGGGCGTGTTCTATTGGAGCATCGGGTCCGCGTATTATATCGCAATCTATGGTTTGCAGGACTTTGACTAGCACACGGATTAAAACAGCCTTAACCCCTGCAGTTGAATGTGATCTAAGAGTTGAATATGAGATCGATGACTAGGATTGAGTGCGGGACTTCAGCCACGATCAAGGAAATCCGTACTTTCCTACCCCCGCAATTGCTAATCACCATCGATCTAATTAATCTGTTGATTTGACGATCCAAATCTATTCCTCTGCCATTCTTCTTTCGTAAGCACTTGGGTTTGATCTCCTGTGACTTCTCTTCACTCTTTCGCTCTTCCGATAGCTGTTGCTCCTGTGGCTTATCTTCCTGTGACCTCCGATAACTCTGTTTATGCTCCTTCGTTGTTTTCTTCCTATCAGTTCTTCTTGGGCATATATTACATGTGATACTTCTGATATGGCTCCTCCGATGTTTTCTTCTTTACTCCTCCGTTATGTTAGCTCCTCCGATATTTCATGCGATATCTATGATATGGCTCTTACTCTTGACTTGGCTTTCTTGTGGCTTCTCTATGATTTTCGATGGATACTCTTTGATGACTCTTGTTCTTGTCTTCTAATGGCTTTCCTCCTTGGGTCTATTTCTTCTATTATGTCTGTATATATATATATATATATATTCATTCCATATGTTGTATTCAGTCCTTGGGTCCTTCATGGGCAACATTATGATCACCAAAATTTGCCATCACAAACACTGCCATATTGACATTAATGACAACCTTGATTAACACGGTCTAGGTGTGAGGAAATTTTCCTTTCTCCCCGACTTTTTTTGTTCCAGGTGTAGATACTGTTTTGAGTCTCTACATCAACCATTTCCATCTGGTCTATTGCTACTTTGAAGGCCTCCACGTCTTTGTCTAGTTTCCTTAGGCCACCTTTCTTCTCAGATATGTTGAGAATCATATTGAAGTCCCCTCCCATGATCGAGTGAGTGTCTGACAGGGCTTCTTGAATCTTTTCCAGAGTGGATAACATGTTGATTCTTTCATTGGGCCAATGAGGCTCGTAGACATTTGTGACACAAAGGGTTTTTGTAGTGTCGATTATTTGGAAGACTGCACATAGGATGTTGGGGGTTGTAATGGAGGTTTTGAGAACCAACAAACTTTTATTTCAAAGACTGAGTTGGCCTCCCGCTGTGTCTTTAGCAACAGTAGCGACATTTTCATAGCCCTTCCAACATTGGATTTGGAGGGAAGAGATTGCTTCTAACCTACTTTTTCCTCTTGAATGAAAGTTGTTTCGAGTTTACTTGCCATGATCTTTTGCTTGAGGAGTCTCCTCTTTGCAGGTCCATTTAGACCTCTTATATTACAAGAAATTAACTCCATTGGGAAGGTTTTTGAGTTAAGACTAGATCCCTTACCTTTCCTTCGTTAATTAGCCTTGCTCCCAACTCCTGCGGTATTTGATAGGTGCTATTTCTCCCACGTTTCCTTCCTACTCCTTTTGGATTGTACTTTTTGTCAGGATGTGATACTTGATTTTGATCTTGGAGAGATCTCGATATTGTCTCTTAGTCATTGCTTGCTTTAGCTCTTCTTGATAAAGGTATGCCTCTTCGATTTTTTGTAGGTATTCCTGCAGGATGGATTCTAATCCTCTCCTGTCCCAAAATTCTACAATTTTGTTGAGATCCATGTCCCCTAGCATTTCTTCAATTGCCTCTTCCTCCGCTGAGTTGTTGTTTGCTTCATGCTCCATTTCGATGTCTACATATTCTTGCGCTGTCATGCTTAGGATGGCTGAGGGGCCTAATTCTTTTTCTTGGTCCATCGGAGGGATGGGTGTCTGTTTGCTTGCATCAACTTCTATTTCAATGTTGTCTCTGCTTGCTCTTCCAGCTCTTCACTGAGAGTTTCAAACTT
Organism: Pinus tabuliformis; assembly: GCA_031772625.1. NCBI lineage: Eukaryota > Viridiplantae > Streptophyta > Pinopsida > Pinales > Pinaceae > Pinus > Pinus tabuliformis. The sequence continues at coordinate 243,205,297 of CM062816.1, read as the reverse complement.
GTTCTTGTTGGCTTGGCTTGGAGGGGTTGATTTACCTTGAGGCTTTTGGTTGTTCCTGTTCCGAGAGAATACCTTTGTAAAGCCTTGCTCGTTCGTCTTCTGCTGAGCTTGAGAGTTAGCAGTCTGAGTAGCGTTTTGGGGACAGTCCCTGAAAAGATGGCCATGCTCATTGCCTTTGCGACATTTGAAGGGGATGTGTTCATAATCTATGCTTTGTAGTCAGATTTCATCTTTGCAGACCAACTTTATAACTTCCAGGAGAGCCCCTAAAACATCCAAACAAGCGTATATCTGGCCATAGGATACATAACGCCCAACATGGGTGCCTTTCGACATCTTAATATATTCTCCAAATGTATCCCCCAACCCTTTGAGGATAAATGGAAACTGGTAGTTCGTGGGCAGGGAGTAAACCCTGATCCAAACTGGGACCCTTGGGAAGTCCTCCTTTCAGGGGGTAAAGTTCTCTTTCCAAAATCTCATATATAGGCCTGCTGAGTTGATGAAATAGGGACCTCTCTCAAAGATGTGGTCCTTGTCCTCCAACAGGTTAAAAATCACTGCGAAAAACCCTTTTGATAAAAATTGGAGCTTGATCCCTCCTTTTGGCTTCCATTTCGCTTGGATCCACCAGTGTAAAGATTTCTATGTAGATCAGAAGCCCATGAATTTACAAATGACAACGTGCTCTTGCATGTATTCTCTATATGCCACTACATCCAGATCCTCTATTTTTAGAGTTGGTATTTTCTTGATCTTTGGTTTGCATGGATTGACTGCTTGTGGTGGAACTGTGTGCTTCCCACTGGAGCTTGCAAACTTAGTGGTTGGCTGATGGTCCGAGCCCTTTTGTGCCCCTCCCTCTCTCGAGTTATTAACAACCTGCTTCTTGAAAGCGTCGAGTGAGGTAAGTTTGGTAAAGGAGGATTACTTTTCCTTCCCTTTGCCAGCGAGAACTTCGCAGAAGGAGGGGTCTCCTGGACCCCCTCTTAACACTGCCATGGTAGGTAGTAGGACAAAACCTTAGGACATGATCAGAAACTTGTCTCCCGTGCTTAGATTGTTTAATCTTTCACTTTGTGAAAATCACATTAACATAAACCACAATTAAGAATTAATATATCACTTATGAGAATTGAACATGGGTGAGGAGAATAATAATCATTCCTCCTTACTACCCAAGCTAAACTCAATTACCATATATTTATTAACACATTTTTGCATAGAAATAGATATAGATCCTTAATAAAAACCCAAAAACATAAATAATATCAACTCATATCCTTAACTAAATCACTAAACTATAAATAACATCTAAGTCCATCCTATAATGATTATGTCAACATTTCTTCATCTTAAAAAACAAGCCAACTTAAAATAATAACTTTTTATTTATTTATCAATAGTTCATATTTAATAAATACAAATAATTTAATAACATTAAATATAAAACATTTAAAAATATTTTTTTCATACTTATAACTTTTTATTTATAAATATCAATCATTAACCAAAATATCCAACATCGTCCCCACATAACATCTACAATCATGCTAATGATTTCCTTCCCACCATTTAAGGAGTGATGTAAACCAGTTTTCATAGAAATAAATTAACCAGACTTAGCATCAATGACTTCCATGCGGAAAATGATCATGCCAGCTATTCCCCTCCTTGGGGGCCAATGTATGTGATATAAACCCTGGGTTTTCATAGAAATAAATTAGCCAGACTTAGCATCAATGACTTCCCTATGGAAAATGATCATGCCAGCTATGCCCCCTCCTTGGGGGCCAATTTAAACATGGGCTGTTCCTGAAATACAATATCATATAAACCCCACTCACACCTGATACTTCTAAAAATTCAAAGGGGACGCCGAGTATTTCACTGTACGAAGAAAATTCAAATTCAAACAGTAAAATATTTGTTTATTCAAAGCACCCACCAACACCGAGAATCACAATCTTGAATTTCCCTCCCACAGCCCGACATTCAAACGATGGAGGGCGCGCGGGAGCATATCCACGGCCCCAACCAACAATGGAAACGGCCCGAATTCCAATCAATGAAGACCTTCACAGTCTCCACTCATCACCCTGCCCGTCAGTGGGGTCAATCCTGCCATTGGATTGCGAGATCGAGCCATACAGACAGGGTTGAGAATTCAATTAGGGTTCGTTGTGGTAAATTTAAATTTAAATATCTATTTTAAAATTATATATATGAAGTTGGAATGAACTTTATAAGAAATTTCGGAGGGTTTCTTTATATTTTCTGGATGGTAAATTAGTAAACCGCGGTTTTTTATATTTGTAGATGATAAATCAGTAAACGGTTAGTTTTGATTATAAGACCCTGTTATAAATGAATTGAAGAACATTTTAACTCTAAACCATTTAAACTAAACCAAACCTTACAAGAATTGAAAAATAATCAACAACTAGCACATTTTAACTCTAAACCATTTCAACTAAACCTTAAGATTATCTATATTACATCCAAATTCTGTTTCCAAAAATTGTAATAAGTCAGATTAATCATTTCATTTCCACATTTGTCATCTTCGCCGTTGGATTTCTTTAAGAGACACGATCTTTAACGCAGCACGGACAGCAGGGTCTCTCGGACTGGAAACGGTCAGACTGGTCAAGTCTGTCTTATGGTAAATGGGAACTCCCCCGTCGGGTGAATTAAAAGACCCACTTGGACCTTGCCGTTAGATTTGATTTTACATATTTTGAAAACCGAGGAATTAGGAAAAATATGTTTATGCTTTTTAATAATTATATTTTGAGTCAATTTCTGCCTTCTGAACAGAGGATAGGAGAGGAGATGCAAGGCAGAAACGACTAAGAAGAGGACCAGGGTTAGGAGGAACTTATTATATACACTCACCATTCTTCTTCTTGCCTCTCACCCTCTTCTCACCCTCTTCTCCTTGGAATTCCCTTCCATTTGTACCCGCTTTTGTTAACTATTGTAAACTTCCTGTAAAAGTACGGAGCATGAGTTTTGCTTTCCCTGCTGTTTGATGGAGATGCTGCCCCGAGGTCTTCTGATTGCTTGATTCTGATTGACACACTGCTCATGTAAGAACCCATTGTTGGTTTTTATTAAACCTGCTTCTAATTTTGAATTTTCTCAGGCGCTGGCTTTAGTTGTTAATATATTCTATTCATTTGGGTACACTTTGGCGATTCTCAGAATTTGCGTTTGAAGTATTGAGTTTGTACTGATTTTCTAAGTTCCGGATATGGAATTGTAGTCTGAGGTTGGAATGATGCTCTATTGTTTAGCGATATATGCGCTGTTTGGAATGTGTGCTGATTATTGTTTCCTCATTGTGTTTATCGAATGTGTTCATGGGTTTTGTAGTTGAGCTCTGCAAAAGGGGTTGAGGCTGTTCCACTGCCTGCCGCGTCTGCTTTTTCCTTTTGTTTAGAATATCTATTGGAAAATCTTATTTTTGGGATTGATCATTCTAAATGTGTATGTTTGTACTTAGACTGCTGCTCTGATCACAGTTTTGGGGGCAGGCTTGTATTGGTTCGGACTTGTTCGAAGCCTCTCTGGAATATATTGAGGGTGATTAGAATCCCCAGTTGTGAGCATGATAGGAAGACAAATGCAGCAGACAAGCGCTGCAATGCAGAACATACGCCACCACAACATGGAGGCTTCTGGTGACCCTATGTTTGGGAAGCTGCTGCAATCTGCTGGCCTTCAACATCTGGCATCTGCTGCCAACTTGCAGGTTGGTTCATTCCCTTCTTTGTAATCAATCAAAATAATGGACGGCGCCTGATGTGCTTCGCTGAAATTGTGAAGCAGGATTATACAAACTATGGTATTCAAGCAGCTGACAGCAAGTCGAGGATGTACAAAACAAACAGGGCTGCGAATGGTGGTGTAGAGCTCTATTCTGAGCCTTCAACTCCTCCAGTTTATTCAAGGTCTTCAAGTCAGAAGAACGTGGATGGTAGACTATCCCCAAGTGAATTGAGTCCTGGTATTTTGGACCTACACTCCATTGACACTGAGCTCTTGCCTGAGGTAAGTGTCAGAGCTTTGCCTCCTATAGCTGACAACGTTATTGTATTTTTTGTGTTGTTGGAAATATCTCTGTTTTGTCGTGGGGCCTATGCTGCCTTTGCAAGTGAAATGGCTTCGAAAAGTTTGAAAGTGATACCAGTTGTTGCCTATAGAGAACCATTAACCATTAGCATGAACCCACTATTCTCAAACCTGCCAATTGATACAGGGCCTATGCTCCACAGATATGATAAATCCCTCAAATTTTGAAATCCAAGGGTTTATACTCTGGGGCCATGAAAGTTTTTGAATTATCCAAATCTACTAATTATTGCCATTGAGTAAACATTCAATCTCGCCTGCCTTGCATGGAAGTCTCTTCTGATGTTAATCCCGGATCATAGTCTGTATCAGAGTATTCAAAGATCCGTTTCCATGACTCGTTGCCTTGCCTTATTGAGTCGGGCTTGTAGCACGATTCCTTGGAAATTAAATCACTGATCTCCATTGTGTACGGTTGACTTACTACATCCAAGGTAATCGCCAAGCTATGGGCACCCAATGACAGATGTTACCCAGTCGCTACTACATGCAGAACATCTATGCATGTTGGGAAATCTTATCACATACATTCTATAATGCATATCTCAGTGTCTTGATAAGTAAATACAAATTCTAATATAAGGTCTATAGTCCTTTGGTCGAAGGGGGCATTAGTTATTAATTTGATCCATTCACTGATGGACTACAATGGGTAGAAATGCTGAGAAAATTATAGTGCTATTTAGATTTGGTTTGTGTAAATGGGTTCAAACTTCATCAACATTGTACATTCTATTTAGATATCATTTTGACACTTAGAGAATCCGATTATAATATCATTGTTAGAACTGTTATTTTGCTGGAATGGAGTATAGAAATTTACTTGAAGGGCCAACCGACTCTGTTGTGTGTGCTCTGTATTGTCATCTCATGTACACTTCCTTATCATGCAGGCATCTGTACCGGGGTTGTATGATACCAGCTCTCCTTTCATTTCATTAGCCGAGAGGGAACTTGAAATTGATTCTGATGTATTTTCATCTGGCAGTAAGCAACAAGCTAACAGAATGAGGGTTCCATTGGATAGTGGCATGCTAAGAGGTGTCCCTAGTGATAGAGAGAAAGCTGGTGCAGGGGCCAAAATCAAAGTTGTGGTAACTTGGATTCACTTTTTCTTTAGTTTTAGCAGCTTCATATTAATAGATTCAACCTGGAACTTCTTATTTCCTTTTGTTAGTCTCTTTTACCTGCAGCCATCATGTTTCTCACAAGGATGTTAAGTGTATTTGTTTGGAGGATTGACGATGAATTCATAAACTATGAAATAAGATAGTGAATATAATGATTTCCACCGATCCTCTGCAATCATGTCATTTGAGATGAGCTTGCTGTTATTTTTATTGTGACACGAATTTTTGTTCTCACACATTGGTTTTGCAACATATGTGATGTTGGTTGTTTAACAGGTTCGTAAAAGGCCTCTCAACAAAAAGGAGATTTCTAAGAAAGAAGAAGATATTATAACCATTGAACCAAACCATACTTCTCTTACAGTTCACGAGACTAAGCTTAAGGTTGGTTGTTTTTATGGCAGATTATCCTACAAGTGGATTCGTCGTTGACAATGTCTTGCCCATGCTAAACACTTGTATTTTATTTTTTATTTTTTTCCTTCTGATTTTGACTATCTTGAATTTGGTTTGTTTTAGAATGAATATGTTCTATGTACTCTATCTTGATGATGTGTTCAATTCTTATCTCGATCTTCAGTTGTTTCTATCGATCCCTTTAGGCTTCTTAGGGGCATAAATAAAAGTTGAAAGCTCATCTGTCTCTCTCAAATGCTAAGGTTCTCAAATCCTGAAGGAAATGTTGACAATTTGAATGCTCAAGTATCAAAGATGAATAAATGCTATTAAAAGTGAGCTGTGCATTTTTGCTCTGGGAATGCTATTGTCTAATTCTAAATTATTCACTCCTGTGATATTCTAGATGAATTTAGTTGCTTGCAGAAGAAACCCTTTGCAAGCTGCTATTTGACTGGTCCTCATATGAATAATAGTCTTCTAATTCTTTACTGCTTGACTTTAATATTGTCTATGATTTAAAGTAAATCTCGAAGGCATACTCCTATACGGAAGGTCAAGACTCAAGATTTGTCTTGCTTGAAATGTGCTTTTATTTCTAAAAACTACAATATGCCTTTATATTGCAGGTGGACTTGACTGCATATGTTGAGAAACATGAATTTGTTTTTGATGCAGTGTTAGATGACCAAGTGTCTAACGATGAGGTCAGCTAACACCCCAAGTGATATACTTTTATGATTTTCTATACATTTTGAATAAACTGTTGGTTGGGGACTACGGTATGTTAGCATGGACATTGACATATGTAATAACTTCCCATACTTCTTTGTTTGTTTTGTAGGTGTACAGAGTGACTGTTGAACCCATTGTTCCAGCAATATTTCAACGGACTAAAGCAACATGCTTTGCATATGGGCAAACAGGCAAGTATTTCTGTTGTATTCTATTTCTTGTGATCTTATCAATGTTAAAGTGCCCATCTCATCTCTATTCTGGGATGTATTGTAATGATTATTTCATTTTATAGTATGCTTTAAGTCATAGTAACAGATAAAGGTGAAGTTTTCCAGCAGTGGTCATTGCATACTAAGTCGTTATTGCCAGCCTATATCTTTATAACAGGGTTAAGATCATTTGTTATAACAGTGGTATAACAGTTGATATCATTATACCGTTGTATTTCTCCAGCAGATGACATTCCATATTAAGTCCCACAATACTAATTTGAACTGTTATCACAACACTGGGATTCATCTATTGTGCGGAAGAACCTGCTAGTAGCCAGAAAAAAGGGCCTTACATCTTGGGGACAATGTGGTCTTTTGATCTGTATTGTTGCATAGGCTCATTCAAATTTCACTTCTCTATCTAGAAATAAACATTCAAGCACTTCCATGTATTCACCTAAACATTTGTTTTGACCTTGTTATGTGACAGGCAGCGGAAAGACTTTTACCATGCAGCCCTTGCCACTGAAGGCCTCCCAGGACATTCTGAGATTAATGGACCAAGTTTACAAAAATCAAGGATATCAATTGTGCTTCAGTTTCTTTGAAATTTATGGTGGCAAGCTTTATGATCTACTGAGTGAAAGGAGGTTGTGTTTCAACCTATCATAATTTTGGGATTTTTCACCTCTAGGGATGTTCATTGATGAATAAGATTAAAGCAATATTCCTAAAAATGGTTCCCTTGGATGACCTTTATTTTGGGTACAGGAAGCTTTGCATGAGAGAAGATGGCAAACAGCAAGTCTGTATTGTGGGCCTGCAAGAGTTCAGAGTATATGATGTGGAGACTATCAAAGATTTCATTGAAAAAGGAAATGCTTCTAGGAGCACTGGCACAACAGGAGCAAATGAGGAGTCATCACGTTCTCATGCAATTCTTCAACTTGTCATCAAAAGATCAGTTGATGGCAGTGAATCAAAGCCTGCTCGTTTGGTTGGGAAACTCTCATTCATAGATCTTGCTGGAAGTGAGCGTGGTGCTGATACCACAGATAATGATCGCCAAACAAGGTTTGCAAATAAGCCTTCTGATCGGTATACTATGTGCTGTGATTTTAGGACATTATTAGAATACTCATTTTCTTTGTGAACTGTACTTCACTTTACCAAAGTAAGTGTTGGCTTTGAACCTTGTGTGAGCCCTCAAAGACCAAAACATATATATTACTAGTATGGAATATAAAGAACATGAAGGACATGGAAATCCGAGTATCCAACATGTGACACAAATTAATGAATTGCACACAAAAATGAAATATAGACAAAGATTCAATTTAGAAACTAAAATATTTACATGATGATACAAATTTCATCATACATACAACTAGTACTACGTCAATGACGATAATTGACAAACGCACAATAAATTGACAGCAATTGTAGTCCCACTTCCAACAAATGAAGCTCTTGCAGACCCTGATAAAATTGAAGGGGGGGGGGGAGGCATTGTCAATGGGGGCATTCCTCCCCTTCCTTTGCCCTTTTCCAACTTCCCTTGATTGAGACATGATTGCGGTGATATGAAGAAAAAACAGATTGCCGAAAGGAAAACAAGTTGCTGTAGGAAAAACAGACTGCTGTAGCAAAAATAAAAAAATGGATGGCAAATCCACTTACCAGCACTTTGACTCCTCTAAAACTGGTTACTCTCCTTTATTAATACTGCCCTTGATTGTGCCATGATTGCTGTGATATGAAGAAAAAACAGATTGCCGTAAGAAAAACAAATTGCTGTAGGAAAAACAGACTGCTGTAGCAAAAATAAAAAAATATGGATGGCAAATCCACTTACCAGCACTTTGACTCCTCTATAACTGGATACTCTCCTTTATTCACACTGCCCTTGATTGAGTCATGATTGCTGTGATATGAAGAAAAAACAGATTGCTGTAAGAAAAACAAATTGCTGTAGGAAAAACAGGCTGCTGGAGCAAAAATAAAAAAAAGTATGGATGGCAAATCCACTTACCAGCACTTTGACTCCTAAAACTGGTAACTCTCCTTTATTCACACTCCCACAGCTCCCAAAATGTGACTGCATGAGTGAAAAACAGGGGCAAAAACAAGCAGACACGTGTACGAAAATCATGACACAAGCCTGACACATGTCAAAAACGGCACAGGACATGAGTCAAATTTGTGTCTGACATGTGCCAGGCTCGTGTCGTGTCCGACACAAAGGATACAAGGGGCGGGTGCGTCAAGTAACTTGTGTATATATATATATATACACACACACACACAAGATATGTATATATATATATATCTTGTCAGCTAACAAAGATATATATATATATATATATCTTTTTTTTAGGGTTTCTTCTGTGAAAAAAGTTTTCAGTTTTTAATAGGGAAGTTTGGTTTTGTTAGATAAGGTTAAAGTTCTAATTTGCTATTGGCAATTCTGTTTGCCCTGCAGAATGGAAGGAGCGGAGATCAATAAGAGCTTGCTTGCTTTGAAAGAATGCATACGTGCTCTAGATAATGATCAAGTTCACATTCCATTTAGAGGGAGCAAGCTAACAGAAGTACTACGAGATTCATTTGTTGGCGACTCACGCACTGTCATGATATCCTGTATTTCTCCAAACTCAGGCTCTTGTGAACACACCCTGAACACACTAAGATATGCTGACAGGTGAGAATACTTGAAAAAATGAAGTAATGACATCTTCATTCTGTGGGATTACATTATTGTTTCCCATTGACAGCAGATATCTGTTTTTAATGCAGGGTTAAGAGTCTTTCAAAATCTAACAATTCAAAGAAGGATATGAGCTCTCCTGCTACAACACTGAGAGAGTCATCTAGTGCTCCACTGACTCTACCATTGTCGTCATCATTGCTTTCACAGCACACTTCTGAAAACAATAGCTTGGATCTTCAAAGTGATTGCAATAGATTTGGCTGGCATAAACAGTCAGATGGTGAGACTTACCAGCATTTTACAATGGATCATGGTCCCCCAAGTGGACGCGATGATAGCAATCTCTCTTCAGCATATTCAGATGCAAGAATGAACAATAATAATGCTGTTGTCAATGGGTATGATCCTTCCACTGCTGAGGAGTCACAGGAGCAAGACAAGCAAATTCCTTTCCAATCTTGGAGGAAGGGCAAAGCTGATAGATATTACAATCAGAATCCGAGAGAAGAAGCAATAAAGATGAATAATAATGTAGCTGCTGATAGGAGGCAAAGAGATATTTCTGGTGCAATCCATACAAGATTAAAGTCCAGGGATACAGTAGATTCAGATATGGATATTTTGGATCCTGACGAGGAACTTGATGCCATTCTTAAGGTATGGTTTTGTTGATTGCAACAGCCTTGTATTTGTAATGTTAATTATGGTCTATGAGCAATGACATTGTCTTTGTTTCCTACGATGGTAGGAAGAGGAGGATCTTGTGGTTGCTCATCGCAAACAAGTTGAAGACACAATAAATATTGTTATGGAGGTGAGCTAAACTGTTTGAACTTGGAGATACATTTATTTTCATAATTATATACTTACGAAAGCTCAATGAAGCAATTTCTTCTTTAGTCAATAATTATGATCAACTGGGATCTTTATTAACTATTGCGTAGTCAATTTTGCTTTGGTTCCCTTATGTGTACAGGCACCTTGGTGTAGGGCTTGTATTCAACACTACATATTATGTCTTTGAACCTTAGCTGTTCCTTTCCTGAGTAGAGTAGCATATTATTAAGTAGAACTGATTATTTTATGGAGTTACGTTTATGTGCAGGAAATGAAGATGCTGTCTGAAGTGGATCAACCGGGAAACCAGATAGATAAATACATTTCCAAATTGACTGATATTCTTTCGCAAAAGGCAGCTGGAATACTAAGCTTGCAAAATCGGCTCGCACGATTTCAGAGGCTTCTTAGTGACCAGAATATTCTGTCTTGTCCAGATGGAGTTAAACCTGCATAATACAATCTACATAAGTGCAGAAGCTACTTATTTTCTGCTGTGCACAAAAGCAGAACGTGATACAGGTTTTAAGGATCCAATGCAAGACTACCAGCTTGATGTGCTTTCTTCCTTATGAACATATATGGATTATATTTTGGATTGGGATAGTAATACCTTATTACTGATAATAGGGTTTTCTGAGAGAGGTGTAGGTATGTATAATTTGTATCACTGCTTGAAAATTACCTCTAGAAGGGGTTGTCATATGCATCATGGAGTTGTAGCTATCATAGGTCTGTATGAGTTCCACATGGTAGTAATGCGCTATGGAGTTGCAGCTTGACCAGTTATCACATGTAGGGAAGCAGTTGCTATGTACAGAGTTTTGGAGAATATAGATACTTGTTGAGGCCTTTGAGGGATGTGGGTTTTCCCAATTAAGGAAAACTTATTGGAAATATGAGGAAAAGTTGTGTTTAAAGTTTAAACAGGGTTTTGAAACCATTAATTCGTAGATTTAATGGATGTGACAATGTCCAAGAGGGCTTTCAAGAATGTCCAAGCTACTTATCACAAAGCGAGTTGTTAGTCAATTGGCCACATCTTACAATCACCAGGCGCATTTGACTGTTAATTGTTGTTTACTGCTCTGCTTGCAATTTTGTTTCAATGCTATACCTATAGTATTGGCTTACTAGTTATTACCATTGCCATTATAATTATGCAGAATATGAGAATTTATGTTTCTCTTGTGCACATGCAATGCAATATCTGATAATGTGCTTATCCTAAATTGGTTCGACTAGTAACAGTAAGAAACACTGCTAGATTGGTTCAACATATTATAGTAAAGGGGGATTGAACATACATATAATTGCAATAACATAGCAGTCATGTCAAACAACATGCTGAATTCAGTTCAATCAACTCATTTCGTTAATTGAATTCTCACTGTCAGCTATCTGTCTGCCTGCAGTGTGCACAGCTCTCATAGTTCATTATATCCAAATTTATGAAGCAATCTCAAGACTCATAATAATGAATCTAACTGCATTTTCTAACGAACCAACTGCATTTGGTTACATTTTTTGGTTTTCTTCCTCTTCCACTTAGAGATCTAAAGTTTGGGGTGACCTTCATGTTCTTTGGAGTGATCACTCATGGCAGGGATGGAATCCTCTATTGCTATGGTCATTCCAGAATCCAAACACGGTGCTAGACTGTCCTTCAAATTCACTAGTGTATGCTTGTTGACCAGATCTTTTGTTTGGCCCATTGCTGTTGCATCCTTGCTGCTAATTAATTCTTGTAACGTCTTTTGTTGCTTTTAACGTATTGACCCTTGCCAGAGTTCTCTAAATTTTCTAAGATATTTCAACACTAGGTGTTCCTCATAAATTTACCTTTAAACATTTTTTTTCCCTAATTTGTAGGCTTTATTTTTGGGCTTGGTCCAGAATCCCATCATATTGCTGCTGATGGCCTAGAATGGCATGCACATAACTCAGCTAATGAGGCTTCAATTGTGTTATGCAAGAATCTTGTTGACCAGTCCTGACAGTTATGAGTTTCACAGACCTTGTTTCAACCTTTCTTTTAAAATACAATTTTATGTGCTCCTTTTCTTATTGCTCTTGAACCTGAGATAGCAGCAAAACAGAAGTAGAGCTTTTCAAAGTTAAAGGGAGTTGTTCCTGTTTTCTTTCTTGTGTAATAGATTGTATGATCTCTCAGTATTCATGAACTTTTAATGACCAATGGTACCTTTGCTAGTGACCTTTGTATTAGTTTTCCCACTCGTGTCTCCTTGTTGCATACAATCAGCACTAATAGAACGTTTGAACGCCTATCCACATGCTTCCGCTACTGAATTTAATGTAATATCCATATGTTGGCCTTTTGCTTCCGCTACTGAATTTAGTGTAATATCCATATGTTGACCTTTGGACGCTTTGTAGTATATTTCTTGCTCGGTCTGCTGATTTTGGCTCAATTTGGATGTGGTGAAACTTGTAGAATCTGCTATTATTGTTTCTTATTCCTCCTTTCACCTCCCAGTATTTGATATTTCTATGTAATGCTGTTGATCTCTCATCGTTAACTTTCTCGTAGTTCTTTTATCATTGACTTCTACAGCTGTTTCCTTTGTTGTTTGGTTACCCATTTTGGGGAAGGGCTGGTTACCCTTGTTTGGTTACCCATTTTGGGGAAGGGCTGGTTACCCTTGTTTGGTTAACTTTCTTGTAGGCCTTTGATACTTTAACATTGTTGTTATGTCCCAATAGTGGCACTTGACCTAGCCCCTTCTGTAACCTGTGCTAGACCATTTCCTTTCACTTGCATTTTGGTACTACGATCTGCCATTTTTCTTGTTAGTCAACGTCACTCCCCAAGATGGCTCCACACAAGCCAATTGGTTTACACCTCATAGGCTGATTTGTTTGATATAAAGATGATCATAAATAGCCATTTTTCTTGTTAGTCAAAGTTGCTCCCCAAGGTAAATTGGCTCCACACAAGCCAATTGGTTTACACCTCATAGGCTGATTTGTTTGATATAAAGATGATCATAAATAGGTGATTCTTCTTGGCTAGAATATTTTTCATGTTAAATGGTTGCTATAAATAAAGGTAGAGTGGGACTATCTTTCTATAAATACCTACAAGCGGTTGCCACATTTGAGTTGTAATTGGCCATTGTTTCAAGCATGCAGCTCAAAACCAATATATAGCTACAAGTGGTTGCCACATTTGAGTTGTAATTGGCCATTGTTTCAAGCATGCAGCTCAAAAACAATGGATAGCTTGGTTATTGAATAGGGGTATGATAACATGACAACAATTTTGTCTTTCCTCAACTTTGAATTTCTTAAAAAATGCATATTCACATAATTCAGGGACTTTGAGACAAGCGTTCATACACAACGTATAGGGTATCAATGTTTACGTGGTTAAAACTATCCTGCTTTATCAAGACTGTTATTGTTTTGTAAAACAATTGTTTGTTATTCCCTTACCTATGCTTGTTACCAATCAATCATTGTTTCATTACCAAAACACAGTGACAACTCATTGTGGGTTGACAGCCTAGTGTTTATTAATTTTCACACTATAACATGTACTAACCATCACAATTAACTTGATTATATTAGAAAAAAATGTTAAAACTTATGTGATGTTTATGTAGAAGATTGTGGACAAATAACATTTAGTGTATATGTAAGATGATGAAGACTTGTTTTGTTTTGTTTTTCTGATATATATATTTTTAAATTATATGTCAGAACTAGCTTGAGTTTGGGCTGGGGTTAGCCCATATGTTGGATGGAAGAACTATCTATTCAACTACGGGATGCTGTCTCCCGGATTGTGAGAGACTTGGTGAAGCTTGAATAGCTTGTGGGGCAGTTTTTATACCCCATAATTGGCTCCCACCCTCAACTCCTCCAATGAGATTTGAACTTGAGAGTTGTTGGAGACTAAACCCCACACAAATCAATTGGTTTGCACTTCATAGGTTGATTTTTGTTTGATATGAAAATGATCATAAATGTATGATTCTTTTGGCTAGAATATTTTTCATTTTAAATGGTTGCTATGAATAAAGCTAGAGTGGGAATAGCTTTTCTATAAATCCCTCCAAGTGGTTGCCTCATTTGAGTTGTAATTGGTCATTATTTCAAGCATGCAACACAAAACAATAGCTAGCTTGGTTATTGAATAAGGGTATGATGATATAACCACAATTATCTTTTCTCAACTTTGAATTTCTTAAAAAAGGGGTATATTCACATAATTCAAGGACTTTGAGACAAATGTTCATACACAAAGTGTAGGGCACCAATGTTTATGTGGTTAAAACTATCTTGCTTATTGAGGTTGTTATTGTTGATTTGTGTAGTTGTTTGTTATTGCCTTATGTTTCTTACCAACCAATCATTGTTTCCTCACCAAAACACATTGACAACTCATTGTGGTTTGAAGCCTTGATCCAAAATGGATCCTGGATAAATCTCTAAGTCTGAAAGACTTCATATAAGAGGTAAAGGGTGCCAAATGGCACAAATCCTTTGTAGATTAGAGGAAAATGAAAGTCGCAGGTTGCTTTCAGGAGTAGTCTCATTGTAGAGATCTCATTCTGAATCCAACGCAACTCGAATGGACAAAAATAGACTTAGAATGCAAAAGTTATTGCAGAAAGAAGATGTCTTTGTTCTTTGGGAAAAAGAGGCAAAAACACAAAGAAATGACCAAAAACAGGGCTATCGGAGGATTAAACCAACAATGAACAGGAGTTGTCGGAGCTGGTTGATCAGTGGTCCAGATCCGATCGGCAAATTGCAATCAGCGGTGGCAGGCAGAGGATATTGGATCAGGTTATATGATTATTGCGATCGCGATATTGCAATCAATGATTATAGTGGAGCGCACATTAAATGGCTCAGGGTATGTGCGATATGCGATTGCGACAAGTCTCATCGCAATATCGCATCGGAGCTACGCAACGACGCGGGGCCATATATATGTATATATGCGATGCGATAGTTGGACCGACGGGGCCATAGGCGGTAATTGATATATTTTGAAGTCCGTCAAAACGCAGTTTTATGTGTAATTTCGCATATTTCTTTTGATAAACGAAAAGTGAAGGAATGCGTCGATGCGATGAATTTGGACTCGAAGGGGTTCCTAAATGCAAATGAATAATATTTCAAATTTGCCATAAGGCCATTTTGTGGGATTTTCAACGTTTTAATGTATTTTTGAAATACAAAAGGGAAGCCATGGAATGGGCATTGCGACTTGCGATAAGCGATTTCAGGCGGACTCGATAGGGATATAGTGCGCATTTATGAAGATTTGAAGTCTGATGAACAATGTTCTCTGTGGATTTTAACCGTGTTTAGTGTATTTTCCTGTTTAAGCTGAGAATGCCAAAATTTGGGGATTTCAAAGGCCCGATGGCCCCTTCCGTTACAGTACAGATGGCCACCATCCAAGAGGGCGTTTAGCAATGATTGCTAACGCTCAGAGAGGGGATTTGAGCGGGACCAAAGCAGGGAGCCAGAGAGCCCGAGAGGGAAAATGAATCGACAGCACCGATTTGGCTTAAAAAGCCATAGAACGACAGAGACAAGGGTTGTTGAAGGTTGTTGCTGAAAGCGAAGCCAAAGCAGGAAGCTAAGGTGAAAAAGAGCAAAAAGAGGTAGCGCAGAAGGAAAAAGAACAACCAAGGGAGTCAGTTGGAAGTCAAGTGAAAAGCCAAGAGAACTGCAAACTGATAGAGGGCCAAAGAAGCCAGAGCCAGAGTCAGAGCCAAGAGCCAGAGCTTCAAGAGCCAGGGAATGACGTGGTGTCTGAAGCCACTGTTTTTGTGCAAAACAGTGGGAGTTGAGCCTAGAGCTTCTAAAAAGGATTTATACCATAATCCTAGAGAGCCTAGTTGAGTTGACTAGAGCTCACGGAGATGTAGCCCAAGAATTTTGGGTGAACTCCTAATTAAATTGCTATTCTGTGTGTTTTGTTTATTGCTGCATTAGTATTTATTGTATGTATTTACATATTAGCATAAACAACAGATTCTAAAGCACATAAACGACCAACAATAAATATAAGCATGCACCTATAATTTCAAGTATTTTTATTCCGCATTGGTTAAGCAATAAGACTTGGGAATATTTAAAGCTTTGGAAGTGGGAGAGGTTCTTGTAAGTTAAACAAGAAGCCTAAGTGCCCCATTTTCAGATCAAACCTAGTATTTACATGATTCGTAAACTGCCGTGAATATTTTACTGGACAGTTCGTCACAACATATATGATAATATTATATTAAAAATATGAGATTCTACACTATTACAATTTTATTAAATTTTAAGATCTGTAGATTTTATTGCAATTAATGCATGCATGCGAATGAAAATTATGCAGAAAAATAGAGAACGACAAAATACGCGTGCGCACACACACACACAAGACACAAAATATGTTATGGGAAACCCTTTCGAGAGAAAACTCGGCTTGAAGGTGAGGTCGCTTCACTCCCTTTCTCTGTCTAGAAATATGGTTCCAGGTACAAAGAAGTAAGGTCTGTGGTCCGTGGGTTGTTACAGTGCACAAATTCTCTTTTTGTGCTCTACCTCCTATCTCTCCTCACTTTCTTTGTTCAACTATGGAACAAAATGCTCTCTAAAAAATGGAATGCCTCTTCCTCTTAGTGGCTCGGTTATAACACATCTCAATAGCCTACTAGTGGTTAAGTTTGACTACATCAACTCTTAATTAGAGTTACAATATAAACTCTTCTAGAGTCTTTTACATAAAAAACATGTGGCTAACCCCTTTTCCATGAATAATGGGGGCTGACACGACATCCTCTCGAATTATAGGTGTGAGAATAGGAAGACCAACTTTCAAGTGGCATAAATTTGGCATACGTACTTCAATTGACGCACTTCTTACATAGTTAGAAAGATCTCTATGTGTAGAATGACATGAAAAGGTGTTGCGCTAAAGTTCCAAATTTCACCCCAAAAAATGTAGTTTGATGCCTCAAAACGCTTTCGAAAGGGTTTAGATATCGTTTCGCCAAATTGGGTCTTGCTGGTAAAAATGGTCCCATGAGCTGATTCCTCCACTTTTTCCACTTTGAATGCATTGAGATGGATGACAAACAATATAATGATCCAATCTAGATCACACCTCCCTATTTTGGGATGCTTTTGGTCCCCAAAAGCTTCTATTGAATGAGGTAAGAAACTTTTTCCTCCACCTTAAGAATTTTTTCCTCCACCTTCTCTCTGGTGTACCATTTAGCTTTGCTTGAAGGTCATCCTTTCAACACAATCTGCCAAAGGTCACACTACCCCTGTTTTGTAGTTCTGGACCTCTTTTGCAAAACTGTATCTTCTGTCAAATCTGCCTGAGCATTTGGTGCCAAATCCTCCACAGAAGGTAGAAGGTAGGATTTGTTCCTCTTCGTGATCTAGCATGGAAGACTCATAGAGTTTCAAATTCTCCACATTTACAACTA
The DNA here is from genome assembly GCA_031772625.1 of Pinus tabuliformis. NCBI lineage: Eukaryota > Viridiplantae > Streptophyta > Pinopsida > Pinales > Pinaceae > Pinus > Pinus tabuliformis. The sequence continues at coordinate 243,187,668 of CM062816.1, read as the reverse complement.
AGTAAATGCACATATATGGTGGTAAACTAAGTCAATAGGCATTATCACCCACCTTTTCTAGTATCTCAAAGGGACCATACCTCAAAGCCTTGATTTTCTTACCAGGTCCTTGCAACCTCTCATTTTTCAACAGTAACCATACTTTGTCTCCTATCTTGAATGGTTTTTATGTTATGTGCTGATCATGCCTGGCCTTATACTTCTTTTGCGACTTCTGCAGTGTTTCTTGTACATGTAGATGGATTTGTCGGATTTTCTTTATAAATTTTTCAGCCTTCAAAGCATCTCCTTTAATATCTTCCCTCACTCCTCCTTGTTGCCCATATGCAATGTCCAATGGTGAAGACGACAAATATCCAAAACAAGTTTCAAATGGGGACTTTCCTGTAGAAGTGTGGACTACTCTATTGTAAGAATATTGTATATATATCATATTTTCATCCCAGGTCTTCAGATGCTTCTGGTTGTATCCCCTTAGAAGCTTGCACCAAAGTCTTGTTGACTACTTCTATTTGCCCATCTGTTTGTGGATGGAATGCTGTAGATCTCTTCAACTTCGTATCCAACTTTCCCACAATGTAGTCCAAAATGCACTGAGAAATCTTGTATCTCTGTTTGAAATGATGCTTCTTGGTATCCCAAAGTGCACCCAGACCTGTCCAAAGAACATGTTTGCTGCTTCTTGCCCATTGATGGTCTTTTGATAAGGCATTAGAACACGCTTCTTGCTGAACCTGTCAACTACCACGAACAAGTAGTCATGCCCCTTCCTGGTTGTTGAAAAACCTCCCACAAAGTCCATGGAAATGCTTTCCCAAGGACGAGTAGGTACATGTAAGGGATGATATAGACACTGTTTCTTATTACTAGGCTTACTGGTACAACAAAGCGTACATCCTCTTATGAACCTAGCTACTTTCTCTCGCATCTTGGGCCAATACACATACCTCTGCAAGTTAGCCACGGTCTTTCGTACACCAAAGTGCCCTGCAACCTTGGAGGTGTGAGCCTCTCTAATCAGCTGCAACCACTCACCTATAGGAACATATAACTTATCCAGCTTGTAGAGTAACCCATCCTGGAGATGGTAGTCAACGGTGCTATCGCCATTGTGCACATGACTCTGACTCTACAACTGGTGATACACCTCCTTAAAGTCCTCATCCTTTGAATATGCCTCTCTATATGCATCACAGGTGAATGGATCCATGTGCATAAGAGTCCCCAAAACTGTAATATTTGATGTTGGTGGCCTTGAAGGCATGTTGGCCAACTTGTTTGTGCTGCCCTTCTTATACTTGATCACCAAATGAAACCGTTGTGAAAATCCCATCCACTTGTAATGTCTGGTCTGTTGTAGTTTACTTTGGGCTTGCAAGTACTGTAACAACTAGTGATCCGTGTGGGTTACTATCTCATTTCCCATCAGATAGTGCTTCCACTTCTTCACAACTTGCACGATGGCATGAAGCTCCTTGTTGTAGTCAAGGTAGTTAAGGACCGCCCCATGAAATACTTCAGAATGGTAGCATACAGGCCTTCTTCCCTGCATCAAGACAACTCCCATAGCATAACCACTTGCATATGTCTCCACTTCAAAGGGTTGCTGCAAGTTTGGTAATGCTAGAACTAGTGTTTGGATGATCTTCTTCTTTAGCTCCCTGAAAGCCTTTTGTTGACCTTTCCCATTGGAAACTCTTGCCACTTGTTATGGCGTGGAGCAGTGTTGCTACTGCTGAAAATGAGGTTATGAATTTCCTCAGGTACTGTGCTTCCCCAATGAAACTCTTGACGTTAGAAACATTAATAGGCACCAACCATTTCATGATGACCTCCATCTTGGAAGGATCTATCTTCAATTCTCCTCCACCAATCACATAACCCAGATACACCAAAGACTGTTGCGAAAACTCGTGCTTCTTGAGATTTGCTAGCAGCTGGTGCTACTTCAATGTTTCCAGCACATGCGTCAAATGTGAAAAATGCTCCTCCCAGGTAGCACTACATACCAGTATATAATCCAAATAAACAATAACAAATCAATCTATAAAAGGGTGAAATATATCATTCATCAATCTCATAAATGCAGTTGGTGCGTTACATAGGCCAAATGGCATGACTAACCACTCATACAAACCTTGCATGGTTTTGAAGGTGGTATTTTAGGTATCTTCTTCTTTGACTCAAACTTGATGATATCCAGACTTCAAGTCCAACTTGGTGAAGTACTTTGCTTGTTGCAACTAATCCAACAAATCATCTATCTTGGGCAGGGGGTATCTGTTCTTGAGCGTGATTTTGTTCAATGCACTGTAATCTATACACATCCGCCAAGTCCCATCCTTCTTCGACAGAATGATGATGGGTGACCCACATGGTGATGTACTCGGTCGAATGATACTCTGTTCCAACAACTGTTGCAAGTGTTTCTTTACCTCACTTGCTTCTATAATAGATGAGTCGACACTGGTTGGCTGTTCCCATGAATATTGCATCACACATGTACATGTATAGACTCCCAAACATGACTCCACATACATCAAGGGGAACCACATCTAGATCTACTTCATCAATAAAATCAACACTGATAGTAAATCTAATTTTGCATTGTTTAGTTACCTTCAACTCTGCATCCTTATTTACCCATCCCAGTGGATATGGGTTTGGATGATCACGAATTTCCTTCCCCAACTTCTTGACCAAATCTGCTGCAATGAGATTCCTCTGTGATCCTGAGTCAAATAGAGCATCAATATTTGTCTTCTTGACCTGCATTTTTATATGGAAGAGTTTGGTTATTTCTTTCTCTTCTTACTACTGAAGGCTACTTAAATTCACCTCCTTCTGCACTGATGTACAAACGATCTTCTCGTCCATGTTCGAGCTACTTTCAACTTGGTTGCTTGAATTAGTGGCCATGAGATTCTTCTTCTTATTACATTTTTTTTTTTTTTGGTCGGGTTTAACTCTGGATGAAACTTCCAATACTTCTCCTTTGTATGGCCATCAATGTTGCAGTGGTTGCTAGGATCTTTTCACTGGTTTGTTGTGGATGTCGTTTTTTTTTATCTTTTCCCCTTTTTTGCTTCTTCTTTCCCTCCTTAGAAGCGTCTTGTTGCTCTTTCTGCTTCGATCCACTTGATTGCACTCTCTTTAGGCCTATGTTCTCCATGTATTGTGCCTGCACACAAGCCTCGTCCACCGATTTGGGCTTGAATATCATCACTTGCTAACACAAATGGCGGTGCAGACCCCCCAGATGCTTGAGGAGTACATGTGGGTTCTTTGGAGAGATACCCAATATTATAACCATCTTTCTGAATTCCGTGGTGCACTCTTGCACGCTTTGGCTCGACTTTTGCTTGAAGTAATGCCATGAGATCCATGGGTCCTCTACCTACCCAATGGGATAAAACTCTGACTTAATGAGGGTTTTCAAATCCTCCCACTCAGTCACTGGAGGTTCTCCTTCCAACCTCAGGGTTTCCATGTGGCTCTCCCACCAAGTCAGTGCATGGCCCTCTAATTTTAGGCCCGCGAATGAAATATTTTTCCCTTCCTCAATCTGATGGACATTGAAATAAACTTCTAGTTGATGCAACCAGTGGTTCAACTTCAGAGCGTTGATCTCGCCATGGTACAACTTGATATTAACTTTTACTTCCATTTTAAACATGGACTGATTCACGACACTCGAACCGGGTTGATCTTTTTTCAGGTTCTTTCTTCGGCTGATTCTCTGTTTCTTCTCGATCTTTCGACCCCCCTTCTAAATTTTCCTTTGCATTCGAACCCCCATCTTCTCCAAATATCCCAAGCTTATTACTCAGGGCCTCCATGATGAGGTTTACATTGCGATTTATGTCTGCAACTTGTTCTAGCGGCGAAAACCTCACCTTTATAGGATCACGATGGTCATTTATAAATTTGTTGACCATGATTAGGGTTTTTCAATTTTTGACCCTGCCGACCTCGATCCCCTACAAACTCCACAAAATACACAAAGAAACCTGCTCTGATACCTAATGATCTGTAAACTGTTGTGGATATTCCACTAGAAAGTTTGCACAACATATATGATAATATTATATTAAAAATATGAGATTCTACACTTATAGTTTTATTAAACTTTAACATCTGTAAATTTAACTGTAATTAGTGTATGCATGTGAATGAAAATTATGCAGAAAAATAGAGAATGACAAAATAAGCTCTCTCACACACACATAAGACACAAAATATGCTTTGGGAAACCCTTTCGGGAGAAAACCCAATTGGAAGGTGAGGTTACTTCGCTCTCTTTCTCTGTTTGGAAATATGGATGCAGGTACAAAGAAGTAAGGCTTGTGGCCCATGGGCTGCTACAGTGCACTAATCCTCTTTGTGTTCTCTACCTCCTAGCTCTGCTGGATTTCCTTTCTCATCTATGGAACAAAATTCTCGAATGAATAAAATGCCTCTTCCTCCTAGTGGCCCGGTTATAACACAACCCGATAGCTTACTAGTGGTTAAGTTCAACTACATCAACTCTTAACTAGAGTTACAATATAGACTCTTCTAGAGTCTTTTACATCAAAAACATGTGGCTAACCCATTTTCCATGAATAATGGACGTTGACGTAGCATCCTCCTGAATTATAGGTGTGAAAATAGGAAGGCCAATTTCTAAGTGGCATAACTTTTGCATACAGACTTTGATTGACGCGCTTCTTGCGCCGTTGGAAATATATCTATGTGTAGAACAACATGAAAATGTGATATTATAAAGCAAAAAAATTTACCCCCCAAAAACGTCGTTTGATGCCTCAAAATTCTCCCAAAAGGTTTCAGACCTTATTTTGCCAAATTGGGTCTCGCTAGTAAAAACGGTCCCATGAGATGATTCCTCCACTTTTTCCACTTTGAATGAATTGAGAAGGATGAAAAACAATATAATGATATAATCTGGATCACTACAATAGCTTATTAAAATCTCCCATGCTAAGATATTGTAATAACCATCATAATTAACTTGATATGATTAGAAAAAAAGGTTAAAACTTTGTAGGACGTTTACATAGAAGATTGTGGACAAATAACATGTAGTGTATACGTAAGATGGTGAAGAATTTTGTTTTTTTTTTTGTTTCTTGGACATATATTTTTAAAATTATATCTCAGAACTAGGCTGAGTTTGGGCTAGGGTCAACCCACATGTTGGATTGAAGAATGATCTATCCAACTATGGGATGCTCTCACCAGGATCATGTAAGAGTTGGTGAAACTTGAACAACTTGTGGGACAATTTTATCCTCCATAATTGGATGCCACCCTCAACCCCTTCCCATGAGATTTGAACTTGAGACCCGATGGGGACTAAACCCCACATAAACCAACTAGTTTACACTACATAGGTTGATTTTTGTTTAATATGAAGATGATCATAAATGGATGATTATTGTTAGCTAGAGTATTTTTCATGTTAAAGGGCGGCTATGAATAAAGGTAGAGTGGGAATAAATTTTCTATAAATCCCTACAAGTGATTTCCACATTTGAGTTGTAATTGGTAATTGTTTCAAGCATGCAAATCAAAAAAATATCTAGCTTGGTTATTGAATAGGGTAACACGACAACAATTTTGTCTTTTCTCAACTATGAATTTCTTAAAAAAATGGATATATTCACATAATCCAAGCACTTTAAGACAAATGTTGGTATACAAGGTATAGAGTACCAATGTTTACGCGGTTAAAACTATTAAAGAGGAAAATAGTCCAAGTTCTCAATGATCTTAGCCATTTGAGACAATTGATTAATGCAAAAAAATAGTTTATGTGAACATTTCATACAAGCAATCATTTTCAAATGATCTTACATTCTCTTAAAATATAAATCATGGATCAATTGGTTGTTTAACAAATGTATGATTTGTTGGATCACTCATGTAGAACATGATTGTAATTGTTGGATTACTAAATTACACTAATGCATTAAAACACATTAAAAGTACACTTCAAGCTAATATTACAATAAACCAAGTTGACATTTATTAACTTCTAGTGTGGAAATACTTTTCATTTCTCTCAAGAACAACTTAGGATAGGTTCATGGATTTACAAAGCGACAAAAGAGAAGGAAGAAGACATTGAAGCCTAACCTCCCCTAACGACTACTTCTTGAACCTCCACATAGATTAAAGTTTTAAAAATGTTGCTTTTATGAGGGTTTTGTGAAAATCTAAGCAACTTGATCATTTATATGGCAATATGACACTTAAGCGTGTGCTCTTAAGGAAGCTTCCAGATGAAGTGCATATCTCAATGTATTTGTTGTGTTGATGCTCTAAAAGGCTCATTGGTGACCTAAATGGAACTTTGATTATTGCATTAGTGTGCTGAGTTGCTGTTGTTAGAATCCAAACTCTAAAAGGATATACTTAAGCTAAATAACTTATTGATTGGTGCAAGATGTTGCTCAATACTCTAGTTCTATTGAATAAATGAAAAAGGTGTAAAATTTTTGCAAGATCAAATAATAATCTCAAAACCAATGTTGAATACATAATCTACGATGGATTTCTAAGCATCATGGTTGTTGGCCTAGTGTGAATATGTAAAACCAAATAACATAGGAGATTTACTTGAACTATATTGTTACCAAAGTGAACTTTCCCTTGGATATATACTGAAGTATCTACTTGGCTTCTTACCAATCGTTTTCATCAGATTCTTTCATGTATTGGGTAACAAGATGAACACCGAAGGAGATGTTGAGATGAGTATATGTACAAAAGGCTACCAATTGATGATCAATACAAATTTCTTCCACTTTGGTGAGGCATAGGTGGCAAAAAGTTTAACTCTAGATTGAGAGAGAGATGGTGCTAATTTATGATCATCCATGTGAAAGCAACAAAGGTCACATGCATATTTAGGTAGGGAAAGAGAAATACTTTCTTAGCTTTGCAAAACTTAAAGGACAAGAAAATAGTGCAAGTGTCTTAAGTTTATCAGTTTGAAAATGTTCTTGAGGTTGGGTTTCACAAAGGTTAGCAACTTTGGGTTGCTACTAGTGAGTCTAGGGTCATCAACATAAAGTGCACCTATGAGAAGATGGTCACCTAATTTCTTAATATAAATAGAGTGAATGTGGCATTTAGAAAAACAAGGGCTAAGAAGGAACTAGTCCTCTTTTTCATACAAAGTTTGAGGAATTAGTTTAAGACGACAGAGGGATTTCTTGAAGCAATGGACTAGGCTGGAGATGCTTTGAATAAATCAGGGAAGATTTTTCAAAAAACTACTTCTTGCAAATCCCTACACAAGAAGGTATATTTGACACACATTTCATGGTCCTCCCATTAATATGAAGTTGCAAGATCAAGAATAATACAAATGGATTTCATTTTGGCTATAAGGGAAAATGTTTCATTGTATTCAATGCATGCTTCTATCTATGAAAATATTTTGGTAGCTAATTGAGTCTTATCTTTGTCAACACTCATTTTTGACATATTTAGTCTTGCAAACATATTTGTGTCCAATAAGTTTTCTACATTTTAAAAGAGGGACTAGATCCCAAGTGTTGTTTGCCATTAAGGAATGAAAATCTTCATTCATGGATATTGCATCCATTTTATTGACAAACAATGAAAGATTCTCAATATTTTTGCCCTTAAAAGAACACCTCCAACACACAAATCATTTTTTAGATACTTGCACTCTATAGTCAAGTATGAGGGAGATATTGTCACATAACATTACATTTAAACCATGAAATAATAATTACATTAACAGATATAAAAATACTAATAACAAAAAAAATCAATTTCATCCATTAACAAAATATTTCAATTTCCACCTTAATTTTACATAAAATTTTATATGGAGAGATAAATGTAATTGAAAGTAAAAAAAACAATAATTTATTTTTTAGTATGAGGGAGATATGTAATTCCTTCACAACTTAATATGGAGTTGACAAATCACATGTGAAAATAATATTATTGATACTACATGATATGTAATTCATTTTATATTTAGTTAACATGTAACATTTAAAACAAAAATATATTAATAATAAAAAATATTTTACTATAAGTTATAAATAACATAATTTTATATCAAGTTCATATAGAGAAAAAAAGTATATTATTTTTTTTCTTATATTTTCACTTTCCATGCTTTTTTATTCCATTCTTAATATGAAGTTCATATATAATATTTAAAAGAGAGAAATAATGTGTACGTGTTCATATTCTATTAATAAGTTCTTTCTAATTCAAGGTATGTTGTATATTTGTAATTCTTTCAATGTTTAATATGGAATTGACATATAACATTTTAAAAAGTATTAAAAAAATAATTCTATATATTATATAAAAATAAGTGAAAATTAATTTTTTCTTATAGTTAAAACATCTTATTAGTGTCTTGTTCAAAACCAACATAAATCCATCTTAACTCTAGATCTACCAAAATCCGAGAGGAATTAAATCTTTCTAGGTGAAAACCTTTCCTCAAATTTTGCACTTAAAAAAAGGTTTGCATCTTAAGAGATAATTTGATCCCTCTTGCGACTTGGTAGATCCAAAGTTAAGATGGATCTATGCTGATATATCTATAAAGTGAAGTTTTAGTTTCTATATTAAACTTTCAATTTTAATCTACTCACTCCTAATCCACTAACCATTAACTCTTTTAACTCACTCCAAATATATAATATATAATCTATAATTTACTAATCCACTAATCACCTAATCATTAATCATAAATCCTCTACTAACTTATTAACTACCTAATCATCAATTCACTAATCTCCTTACATTATTAGCAATTATCACTAGCCTCTTAGATGACTATTCATTTACCCACTAACCCCTAATAATTAATTTCTAATCCCTAACTCATAACTCTAATCAACATATCACTAATACTTAATACATTAATCCACTAACCCTTTATCCCTTAAATCGACTTGCACCTAATTTAATAAATTATGACCATCAAATCTTTAATCTATAATAACTTACTAACACAACCTATTCATCCACTAAACCTCGTCCACTTAACAACTACACTCATCCTACTTACTCACTCTCAAAAAAATTGGAAAAAGATAAAAAACATATATTATAAAGAGTGTAGATTAAATATTCTACACTTTTCCTCTTTTTGGGGTACTATACATTTTTGGTTAATTTGTCCTAAATATGGTAGAGATTTGTTGAAATTGCATGTTTGATTTGTGTAGTCTATACAATCCAACTTCCCCAAGAATTTTTTATGGCATTGAATCCCTGTATACAATCATAAATTCAATTTAAATAATGAAAAATTACAATCTCATAAAGAATTATATCACCATATTTTGATGGAAAGACAAAAAAAATATACAATTAGGTTATGTTTATATAAAGAAGGAAACACACATCTCTTAATTCTTATTAAAAGTCGTGCCATCCCTTTCGGATCACACCTTTCCAACTACTATGTAATTTTATTTTTTAGTTCTACCCTCTCTTTCACATCATAAAATTAAATAGATTTTATCTAATTTTTAATTTTACTTGTAAAGTGGAAAAATGTTACTTTATATTCAAATGATTTAATGTTTCTATTTGGCCATGATCTTATTTTCCTTGGACGTAAGGAAACATGTTAATGGCCCAAAAACCACATGCATCTAGCAAGAGTGGAAATATACCCCCTTACAAACTACTAACAAATTATTCCAAGTGGTATGATTTCCTTATTAATTATGATAAATTAGCTTACATCCACAAATAGTAACAAATAATAACTATCCCTCGTACTAATTTAGAAATTAAATTATATTATTTTTTTCTCTTTTATATAAAAAACAATCTATGAAATGAAATAATGTACCTCTTAGGCACCATGCATTAAGCCAATTATTAACTCATTGCCTTTAAATCTTGTCGGTTGGATAAGGATAAAGTAATATTCAAAGGACATGATGAAAAGATAGTAAGGCAATGATCGACTTACTATATGGTGCTTAATATTTTCTTTATATGAAAATTGACCTTGTTTTCCAAGCCCATCGAAATGGGTGTGCATCTCCCACTCTACCAGCGTAAATAATGTATATAGTAATTGATTTGCTATTTGGATTATTATTAATTTTTTTGTAATTAAAAAAATTACATCTTCTCCATGGTTATTAAACATCAAATTTTATTATTTTAAATAAATATTCAAATATATTTTTTAAAGGATACAATTGGCTCATCAAATGGTGATCTTATTGGGCCTGGAGTATGCCCTAAAACTGCTTCTGCTTGGCTAAGAGCTCGTCTTCCTCGGACGTAAGGAAACAGGTTAACGGCCCAAGACCCAGAGGCATCTGGCAGGAGTGAAAGCCTGCTCCCTTACGGACCACCAGCGGGTTATTTCAGGTGGCGTGGTTTTCCTTGATAACAGTGATGTGTCAACTGACATTTGCGGATAGCAGCCAGAGATGGCTGTCCTCACTGTTGGTTTGACAAACTGAGTTTGATAGGTTTTTCCACCTTTTGAAAAAAAAAATAAAAAAATAAAAAAATGGTGATCTTATTGTCAACCACGAAGCCAATGATGAACGTCTTGCGATGTGGTACAAGTGCTCTTCAGTTATGGGCAATACATCAGTACAAATGGGGCCAAAATCCGATAGCTATTAGTCATATATGCAACCTTTTTGCATCGATAATCTGAAACATCGATGCTCATCCAATCGTTGCTAGAAATCTGTCGAATAGTCAACAGTTTAGTAACTGTCAGCTATTCGATGTCCAAAATTTTGATTATCTAACACAATAAAAGGAATTAAAAACTGACGTTCAGAAGTCAGTTTTGGGACGCTAAAAATCATTGTATATTCGATGAGACGTACGTCGAATATTTGGCAGGTCTTGCACCAGTGAGCGGTCGGATATTCGACACATAGGTCATTTTATCCGATGGGAAAAACCGACGTTTAAGCATCGTGGAATTGACTGTATAGGTTAATTGTGTGACAAGAGTGTTATTGATCCGACGCTCGCATGCTGTCGACAAGGCATCAGATAGGAGATGGGTGATAGTTCTGTCCGATGGGAAAAATCGATGTTTAGGTGTTGGATAAGCGACAATATAGGTAAATTATGTGACAAGAGTGTTATCGCTTCGATGCTCACATGCTGTCTGTAAAGCGTCATATATGCAACAGATGAGAGTTATGTCCGACGGGAGTGTTAAAGTACCGAGATGAGTACTTCGACTGATAGCTGTTGAATTTTCAATGACCGATCATTGCCGTCGAATATTCGATGACCGACCATTGTCGTCAAATATTTGATGAAGGTTAATGTTTAAAAAAAATAGTCTTGGCATCGATTATTTATATGAAAGAAACTATATGTTACTCGTAGTTTGTGGAGTCCCTGTAAGATATAGCCATCATGGATCTTCAACGTTATATCCACTGTTATGTTTTTTGGGATCAATTTAAACTTCAAACCTATGCGGAGGTTCAGGGGAACTGCTCTTGTGAAGCAACTACGAGAGAGGAATACAACCACTTAATGGAGATCAACACTTTGGAATTGGCACCCCTTTCTACAAATAGGTCCGCCATGACTAATATGGGACTTTTGTCATTGTTTCTTTGTTTGGAGATCATCCAAGATGATTATAGGATTAATTGGATTCATTCCATAAATGCTAGTGACATTTTTGACATATTTTAGATGATTAGTTGCAAGGAGGTTCCCACTTCTTTTCTTTTGAGAGTTAATCTAGAGGATGACCTAAAAATCAACCATCAAATGAAGTGTTCTTTTTAACGCGGCATTAAAATTTCAACAATTTTAAAACTATCTTATACCAAATGATAACAATAAATAATATCATGGCAATATCACTGTATAATTTAAAAAATCAACATTAATTTCTAATATTTATTTACTTTTAATCAAAATATCAACTTTCGTAGATTGAATATCACATACATTAAAGTATATAATCCAAAAAACATAGAAATGACCCATAACTTCATGTAAGATCATATGGAAGTCAAAAATATTTATTTCAAGTTACCATGCAAACATCTCTAAAGACATGAATTTCTTTTAATTAAAACATTAAATCCAACAAACATAGAAATGACTCATAAATTCATGTAAGATCATATGGAAGTCAAAATATTTATTTCAAGTTACCATGCAAACTTCATTTACATAAAATTTCTTAGACATTTATTCAAAATCATCCATAGGATCTGGCACACCATCAGAATCTACATCTTCAGATGAATGTCTGGATGCAGATGAAGATGACCCATATTCTTCTCTTTCATCAACTAGAGCCCATCTGAGTCAACAAGCATGTCCACCATTTCAGGTTTCAAAAGTCTTCTAGATCTATGACTAGGTTCAATAGACTCCCATCTCAACACTGTTCCTTTTGGTAGCAACTTCTTCAAAATATCTATGGTCTTGAAGCGAAGAGTTCCTCTCTTTGTTAAATTGAAGTCATAGACAAGTATGTCAACATCCTCCAATTTTAATAGGTCTGCGCGACGACAATTTATATTTGTACCCTTTATTTTCTCTTTCTGCGAATTTGTTTATCAACTACCATCTCTGGCTTGTACACACCATTGAATGGGTGGGTATTTGTGGCATACCAATGTACCTCAACAGCTGTAATATTTTCATTTTCTTTAATGACTTTTATAACCTTCGCAACCCAAAATGGATAACCAAGTGGATCTCCATCTGCTAATATTGCTATCATGCAACCCTCCTTAACATCCTACGTAGAACCCCTGTAAAGGTCTTCCATGGCTTCACATTGTGCACGCGATCTTCTAGAACCAATATATATTTCTCTTTCCTCTTCCTGTTGAGAATTAATAATGCCTTGAGTTTTTTATTGTTCGACTATATGTCTTTCCTCCTGTTCATTTGGAATATTTTGGGGCCAAATAAATGGAGTCTTCAAAAGTGTATATTCATTTCCTGATATTGAGATGATATCACTTTGATCATTGAAAAAAGACTCCCACCAAACTGAATCAACAACATCAAAGTAGTCATATGTATCTCTAATACATTTTTTTATATTTCTTCCAGACATTCAGAATAATTTATCTCTCTGTTATAGACATTTTTGTGCCTTACAGCATGAAGCATGAAATGTCCATAATCTAAGGGATCCAAAGTCCCTAAACATGTTGTTCCTACCCCTAGAGGAACAAGGTCAGCAAACCACAGCACTAAATATCAGTTCTCCACCTGAAAACACTCAAAAACAAGCAAATTCTGGATCATGTCAACTGCTCCACTGAGCATCTGCGCTGGATGTCAAGTGCTCCACTCTGTACCTACGCTGAATGTCAACTGCAAAGAAGGCCACCTGCGCTGAGCGTACTTGGACAAGTGGCACAGTCATTCCTCAAGGTGTCAGCGCCCAGGAAGCTTCCAAAATGACACTTGGATCAAGGAATTCGCCTGGTGATGAGTAAGAGGATCTAGATCTCCAAGTGGAAGCAAGAACCTCCAAGTGGACTCAAGAACTGAAGAATAACTAAAGTGGGAGAGGACACTAGTCAGCTTCATGCCAGCCTCAAGCTGACTCATCCTTTCTCCAAAAATCCTATATATAGAGCTCTCTCATGAGGTCTAGGGAGGCTGGAATCTTGTGAATGTAAGGAAGTGCTGTTGGTTTGAGTTTAGAGCTATTGGGTGATTTGCTTTGAAGGAGGTGAAGAGGAGATTTCTTTCTGTTGGGAAGGTGATGCTGGATTGGGCCTCTTATGGTTGTATCACTTCCTGAAATTTACTTCTTCCATTAATAAAGCATTTGAGGTTCTTCTATATGCATGTGTCTCAATGATGTATTGTCATACTTGTGTATTTGATTTATTCTAATCCTTGAATCAATTATGAATGTATGCTTCTTGTAGTTTCCCTCTCTTGCCATTTTGCAGGATCTTGGTGTAGCTGGGCCAGTGAAAGAGCAAGGAGCTGGGAGCAAGCAGCAAGGAGAGAAGATTGGATCAACCATTAGCGAAAGATATCGGTTAGTGGATCCCTTTCTCCCTTGTTTTACTTTCATAAAGAAGAAATCTTAGATAGCTTTGCTTCGATTGTTGCTGAGTTACTATCACCCTTAGAGTGGGATAGGGTCATTCCGTATTGGATACTTTTCCCTACAACAAATTGGCGACTCCGCTGGGGATCGTATCTTGTTGGTTGTTTGTGTTTTTGCTATTCATTTCATAAACACAGGGAGTACCGAATCGAACTGCATTTGGATCTTTCAAATGCAAAGTAGAGGGCAGCTACTCTAGCTCAGTTTCTGGGCATGTTTATGATTTGAATAGCTGATCCACAAGGACTCTGAACAGCTCTTAGTGATAGCTTTTCATCCTCCTAATTACCCTTTAGTGTGTACTTGATTGATAGCTTTTGATTTGGCCAAAAACTGTGAATTTTTGAGCAATCTGTGACCCGGAAACCAAGAGAAACGAGAGTTTCTCTCTTCATTGCAGGCACTGTGAAGGCAGTCTGCATTTCATCGCAGGTCCCGAAGGGGCTACCTGCGCTGAATGTCAAACTGACAGTGTACTACCTGCGCTGAACCAGTTTTGCCTTGTGCTACTGGGGTTCCCTGCTGTTCATTGCCCTGTTTTCATCCTTGTTTTTGCAGCCTGTTGTCAGTCAATGTACCTATCTGAAACCACCTTTCCTTGCCACTATTCCGCCTCGGTTGTATAAAGAAACTGTATTTTTTCTTTGTGTATTTCTTACATCATTTGCAGTTTCCCATAACGAAAAGTGAACTAGTCTTGCTGTGGCCTCTTAGATCTAGACCTGTGATAAGTGTCGTATTGATCTTAAGAGTTAGTTTGTTTGCTGTTCATAGCTGATTGAGCTTTTGCTTTCGTCATATGGTTTGAATTTATGTATTTCTAGTGTTGAAACAAGTAAATCTTAAGGTGTCTTTTGATTTTGGACAAAGCTTGTTTGCTTTCACTTGAAATTGAATTCAAAATTATACAACAGCTTTCTTTTTGTAATACATCAACATTAAGAAAGAGAAAAGAAATACCTGCATTGTGCATGTGCATTTTTGACAATTTGTATGTTGATTTAGGGAAAAGTGCATTAGTGTGTGCTCTATGATCTGTGTGAAAAGATGATGTCTTTCTTTTCCCTCAGTAGTTAAGATTTTCAAAGTTGAAAGATTGAAAAGCTTGCTTATCATCTTAGACTGCATTTAGGAAGTTGTATTATACATCTCGTGGTGATCCATAAAGGCAAACTTCTAATCAAGATCAACTTAAAATGAATTGAATTTACATAACAACGCTTTGAAACATAACACAAACACATAGAGGTCTAAGCTAGAGACGTGTTCCGGCATCGTTAAACGTGATATCTTAGCGTTGAGTGGTTGGGTGATTCCTCCACGGTGAAGCGATAAGTATCAATACGGACTTGTGCTCCCACGTACCGTCGCGTATATATTGGGAGACCCCTATAGGAACAAAGCCTTTATCCTTAGGAAGCCGTGTTGGCCGCCCTACTGATCGTGATGCAGTGAACACAGCATTCACGAAGATCGACCACCCGTACCGTAAAACGTATTCTGTGGTTTCGCGAAAGGTTTGGCACACCCTCTGCCTAGATCTCCAGAGCAGTTTCTTTTGGCCTTTTTCAAACTCTATAACTGAAAAAGTCCATCCGAGCATTTGTCACTTCGGGCTCGTTAAAACATCGAAGGAGACTAGAGTCATCTTTAGCTTTTTCTCGACTCTTAAAAATTGAAAAAGCAAGTTGTGTCTAAAGCGTCGTTATAAAATTTATTTTAAACGGAACATAATCACCTCCTATTCCTGCGTTGATCTGTAGGTTGAGAACATGGAACGCCCCGACCAAGGAATTCCTCATGATGGAAATCCTAGTCCTTTCTCTTGGGGAGAAGTTGGTGTGCCCCACATGGCCACATTGTCGCTTCCAGGACTGACAATTGGCCTGCCAATTTGGCTATTCTCAACCAATGTAGTTCAGAACACCACGGTTCCTGAACAGTCGAGTCAACAGTTAGATCAGTCTAGAGCTGCCCACCAGCCTTCTACTTCCTATAACTCTTCCTCCAATCCTTCATCTTCGCAAGGTAGAGCCGGCAAAAGCCAAGCTCCCATGGAGAAGAAGGAGAAGAAGAAGAGGGAGAAGAAGAAGAAGGAGCCTAAGGTGACTGGGGGCAAGCAAAAGACATCTAACAAAAATCCACACACAGCACAGACCGGGCCTAAATCGCCATGTGTCATATGTAGAGGAGACCACTTCCATAGAGATTGTCCCTGTATTCCCCGGATACTAAAGGACTGGTCCCCTCGTTTGCACAATTCGGGAGCATCATCCTCTGATAGCCATGTTGAATGCTTACCGTCAACCAGCGAAAGTGAAGGTTCAAGACAAAGAGGGGGAGTAAGATCCCCCTGCAGACTGTGTGAAGGCGATCACGCCATCCACCGTTGTCCCTTCTTAGACGAAGCGAAGAGAGTTTTGGAAGATCGTCCGGTTTCACCGTTGAGACTTCCTCCTGGATACAAAAAACTCGTGCCAAGTCCTTCGTTGGTTGAAAATACAGCTGGCCCGCTCAAGTGGTCGGTTGAAGCGTCAGTCACTGAAAATGAACCTACTGAATCCAGACCGGACGAAAGTCCAAAGGTCGAAACGGCAGTTGACCCGGTTCTCCCTTCAGAAGTTTCATCTTCAAATGACACCGTCACTGAAGAGTCATCTTCAAATGACACCCTCACTGAAGAGAATAAGGATGACACCATCCAGATTCTTTTCATCAACACAGACTCTGACGAGCATCAGGGCAATGCGCCCATTCCTTTATCGCAGGAAGGAACACCGTCAGGGTCATATCCGGCCGTATATTCGGTCCCACCACCAAGCAACCTGGTTGTGTCCTTTGATTGGAACCAACTGGGCAGACCCCGGTTGCCAGCTAGTATACCATTCAGAATCATAGTCCAAATTTACAGAATGGTAATGGCTGGAACTATCATTGATGAAGGGGCATCTGTGAGTATCCTTTCCTCTATTGCTTGGAAAGCACTGGGTTCCCCGGCGCTTTTGCCTGAGATAAGAAATCTCTCAGGTTTTGATAAAGGAACCAGTCGACCATTAGGGATCCTCCCCAATGTGCCTGTTACATTGAAAGGGAAGACCGTTCAAATGAACGTGATGGTCGTCCAAGGACCCTTGGATTATAACCTACTCCTTGGACGAGACTATATATATTGCATGGGAGCAATAGTATCCTCACTCTTTAGAGTAATGTGTTTTCCACACGAAGGAAGAATGGTCAAGCTCGTAGACCAACTTTCATTTCCGGGATCACGCATCGCAAATAGTCAAATACCAACCCTGAATGGTCTATTCAATCAAGAAATGTCTCCACCCCCAGTCCTCCTTCCCGATGAATGCGAGTGATTCGGAAAGATGGGACTGGAACCCAGGGGGCATGCATCCTGGTCTGCTTTGGGCAGAGAAAACCTTGGGTATAAGATAGAATTTCCGTGGGAGAATATGACTAGTCCATACCCCGTCCGTGGTTGGAAGAGGGGTTGTTCTAGAATAGGATTCTTTTGTCAAAGTTACGTGTTTGACAACAGTCATTCACCCTTGTCTATTTCGGTAGACATTGCCGAGGAAGTGTTCAGTTTGAAAGATTAACAGAACAATCTTTGGGTAACCTGAAAGAGGTAAGCCTCACCCTTTAAAACAAATGTTTTGATGGATAAGTAGGGGCAGCCTTGAAATTGTATTTTATACCTGGGGGCATGCAAACCTTTTGGAGTGCAAGCAAAGAGCGGTTATTTATCTTTTTTTTTGGATTAGTCGTTTCTGAACTTGCATAAAGAAAGGATATGGAGTAAAGCTTAGTGAAGATGAAACTCCTTAAAAAATAGAGATCTCACAGGGGACATTTCTTATCTTATGACTGGTATTATCGAGCAGTTTTAGCATAAAGTTCATGCTCGTTAAAAAATAAACGCAAGATCCGAGCAGTTTTAGCACATAGTTCATGCTCGTTAAAAAATAAACATAAGATTGTGAGCAAGCTTTCCCTTAGAGTTCAAGCTCATTCAGAAAAAATGAACCGGTAAATAACCTCTGTGATCGTAAATTTATCAGCCATAAAAAGCCTTGGTCGTGTTTGCACCAGTCACCTCCACCGTCATTTGGCCGATCGTTCACCTCCATATGATTGTTTACCCATTTTGAGGAACAGCTGTGAAGAGTGATTTCACCTAGCCATCCTTGTGACACTGCCGTGATTGGAAAATTCCAACCTGTACCTGGAATCTGCTGCTATCCCTGTTCATCACTTGTTCCTCAAAAGACGAGTCTTCTTTAAGCTCTTTTCATCTGACTCGTAAAATATGAAAAGTTTGCCGAGTTTTGGCCTTCCAGCTCGTTAAAGTGACCAGAAGAGCTATCCCTCCTCTAGATTTTAATTTTTTTGGACCCGAGGGATTATTGCACAAAAAGATCGAGCGCTTGTTTTGTTCGGCTCGTAAAAAGTACCGAAAACTCATCCCTTCTGTATTGTTTTATACTTTTTCGGACTTAAGGGATTAGATGACGAAAAAGGAATTTTGGAGTTAACTTTCTGTACCTTTTCAGACTCTCTAAAAATGAAAAGGACCGAGTTTTCTTTGTCGTTAGACTCGTTAAAATGATTAAATAGCGACAAACTTGTCTTTAGACGAGAATGAGTTTCCCTATCGCTAGGCTCGTTAAAACATAGCGATGGGCTTGCCCGAAGGGCAGGTTATAGAACAAGCATATGTTATCCTCCTCAAGCTTGACAAAAATAAAGAGGTACTGGTCAGAAATGACTGGGGAAAAATTGGGAGAACCTCAAAGCTTTAATGGTAGCAAGTCGCTCTTGAACATGACACTTTTCCTCCATACCACATCGGGATGGGTTGTTTCATTCACCGGTCTCATCACCATGGTCTCGCCAAACCATCCATTTGGGGTAATGCTACCGATCCATCGCATCAGTGTCGTTATATGTTCAAGAGATGTTGTTCAGAAAGAGTCAACCGTGTCCCATCCACTGCCATACATTATCCTTCATCCATCCATGACCGCCTCCCTGAATCATATGTCACAGATTGTTTTCACCTCCACTAAAATCATTAGCTCCGTTCCGTGTCACTGATGTGGGATTCATTAAGGCCCTCCTTTAACGGATCGCTTCTTGTCGACTTCAGCTCATTATCCAAGAAGTTGATCTAGGGACAACCCCCTCAGTACTTTGAAGCTTGCATGCCTCAATGGCAAGTTTCTCACTTCCGGCGACAGGTATACATCAATGACCTTCGACCGAAAGATTTTACGTGGTGTTCGACGCCAAGTCCTTTATTCACACCACGTGAATTGTACTGCAGTACCTTGAGGGTCATTATCATTATCGGTGATTCCTCTCGCGCTTGTTAACGGTTTACATCATTGACTGGTAATCAAGCGATGTCTTTCCATGTTCGACTTCAGCGCAATTCTCACATGGATCGACTTGTACTTAGAGTGAAGATCGAACGAGTTTGAAGACCCCGGATCTAGTTTCATCCATCCGGGCTGTGATATATATTTAGGAAATATAAAGACATTTGACATGTACATCATTGCAGCAGATGATCATCCTACTCAAAGGATGATAATTTCAGCAGAGAATTATCAGTCTACCATCAGACGATCATCTGTTCTATGTACCAAAATGAATTTATAAAGCTGAGCATGGGAATGCCCGCCTCAGCTAGATCATGAAAGCAGAATGAAAAATAATGTATTGTATTGTATTTTATTACAGGTCACCTCTCAGCGATTGAATGAACTTCGGATCCTCCGGATAAAGCATTTCACCCGATAAACGACCTCATACTTTAGGGGGCAACTGTTATAGACATTTTTGTGCCTTACAGCATGAAGCATGAAATGTCCATAATCTAAGGGATCCAAAGTCCCTAAACATGTTGTTCCTACCCCTAGAGGAACAAGGTCAGCAAACCACAACACTAAATATCAGTTCTCCACCTGAAAACACTCAAAAACAAGCAAATTCTGGATCATGTCAACTGCTCCACTGAGCATCTGCGCTGAATGTCAAGTGCTCCACTCTGTACCTGCACTGAATGTCAACTGCAAAGAAGGCCACCTGCGCTGAGTGTACTTGGACAAGTGGCACAGTCATTCCTCAAGGTGTCAGCGCCCAGGAAGCTTCCAAAATGACACTTGGATCAAGGAATTCGCCTGGTGATGAGTAAGAGGATCTAGATCTCCAAGTGGAAGCAAGAACCTCCAAGTGGACTCAAGAACTGAAGAATAACTAAAGTGGGAGAGGACACTAGTCAGCTTCATGCCAGCCTCAAGCTGACTCATCCTTTCTCCAAAACTCCTATATATAGAGCTCTCTCATGAGGTCTAGGGAGGCTGGAATCTTGTGAATGTAAGGAAGTGCTGTTGGTTTGAGTTTAGAGCTATTGGGTGATTTGCTTTGAAGGAGGTGAAGAGGAAATTTCTTTCTGCTGGGAAGGTGATGCTGGATTGGGCCTCTTATGGTTGTATCACTTCCTGAACTTTACTTCTTCCATTAATAAAGCATTTGAGGTTCTTCTATATGCATGTGTCTCAATGATGTATTGTCATACTTGTGTATTTGATTTATTCTAATCCTTGAATCAATTATGAATGTATGCTTCTTGTAGTTTCCCTCTCTTGCCATTTTGCAGGATCTTGGTGTAGCTGGGCCAGTGAAAGAGCAAGGAGCTGGGAGCAAGCAGCAAGGAGAGAAGATTGGATCAACCATTAGCGAAAGATATCGGTTAGTGGATCCCTTTCTCCCCTGTTTTACTTTCATAAAGAAGAAATCTTAGATAGCTTTGCTTCGATTGTTGCTGAGGTACTATCACCCTTAGAGTGGGACAGGGTCATTCCGTATTGGATACTTTTCCCTACAACACTCTCTCTTATGCCTTCGTGCATTATTGAGTTCAACAACTAATTGTAATAATATTATCTTTGATGCAAATATTGGATGATCTGGAATGAACTTCAAAAATGCTAAACCTAACGAGCACCCACATTCTGGAACAGTTGAATACTTCTTGCCCCATATAAGTGTTTTTCCATCAATTTTTTTGATACGAAATTGATGCTGGAAGCTAATGTCATTAAGTTGTTCAATGCATTTATCCTCACCATGCGATCCCAAAATAAACCTTCGCATGTCAATAGTTTCCTCCAGCACATGAAAAACAAGCTCTGGAATATATGCTTTCTTAATACATTCAATTAATGATGGAAGGCTCCCAACATTATTCCTCCTCAATGTTACTGAAAAACGACTAAACATATGATCAATATGGTCATGAGTGTGCCCAACAAGAAGGAAACCAACCTTTACCTTTTTAAAAATTCCCAATTGAACAAGCATGTTTAGATATCCAAAAAGAACTTGATTTTTATTTTCACGGCTTGTGTTGTCCAATTGCAGATACAAAACTTCAGGAAGAATACCAGACCAATGAGAAAGCACATCATGGATTATAGTTATGGTAAGATTTGCATCATTATGAATATTTGGAGCTGTGAAGTAAACCCTTGGCAACATCTTCCCATTAAAGACCATATAACCAACCAAGTGAAACTGAATAAAATTTTCTTCCTGTAAATTTTTTGGTGTGCAGACAAAATGTGGCAGAAGTGTTTTCTTTTGGTCCATACCATCAATTATCAAACCCAAATATTTATTTGGATTATCATAACACTTTTTTCTATGTTTATACAATTTTTGTCTTTCACTTGTTTTCTGATTGCGATGCTCTTGAAGTGCTTTGACAATGGAATCTGCACATAAAATAAAATAAATCTATTAATAAATATATTTTCATAGTTGATAACTATCCAATTTTTAAAAATAATGTTATGAATGCATACCTCTTTCTGCCCCTTGAAATTTATCTCTTTTTGATTTAAGAGAAGCACATGTACTGCAAATCCCCATCCTTGTCTTCTTAGGAATACGAACATTGTTGAATTCATTCCTCCATATCCTTCTAAAATATGAATATGTAATAAAATTACCATCTCCTTCAACACCTTTTGCATATTCTCTGTATAAGTTGTAGATTTCTCATCTTGAGAAATTATTTGGAATATGTATTGTGTCTTTATTTGGCATACACCATCCATGCTTTGAAAAGAAGTCTTTCATCCATGACATTGCAGTAATTGCTGATGGTCCAACCTCTCTTTTATAACGTACTTCTGAATAATATGTAGGGTCCTTTTCCAGTCTTTCTTGGATTCTTGACAAACGAAAATTACCAACTGAATGCAAAATTTTGAAAGTCTTTCTACAGATCAATACGTTCCCAATATGATAATCATACCTGCTAGTGTAGATTGCATGCGACCCACTAAAAATGAATTTTGCATGCTTTTATTCATTGAAAAATGTTTCTTCCTTTGCTCTAAAGCAAACTTGAAATCCATATGTTTCAAGCAATCCTTTCGACAACATTCACTTGAAATCAGATCACCGACAAAACTTCTACTTGTGAGATATTTTGTCCTAACCCTTGTATAACTGGAATATTTTGGATTGATATGAAAAGGCCTACTCCTACTCCTAGATACAATATTTGCTTGCAATGTCTCCCTCATTTCATTATTATCTGCAGAAGCATTTTCATCATCAGTAGGAGGAATATTATACTGACGAAGATAGTTAGAAAATTCATCACCATCATTGCTTGGAAAATATTCATTACCATCCTCACATGAAGGAAATTCTTCACTACCAACATCTGCGCTTTTGAAATCTTGACTCAAACGAAATTATTCACCATCTTCATCCCTGCTTTTGAAAACCTCCCTTGGAGGACTCAATTCATCATCACCACGACTACCTTTGAAACACTCACTTAGAGAAAATGCATTATTGACATTTGTGCCTCTAAAATTATCATTTGCAAGAAACTCTTCATCCTCCCCTTCATCACTGGTGCTTGCATAATCCTTAGGATTATGACTAAGTGGAAAATATGACTCTCTATTCATAGTCAAAGTATCATTTTCACTTAATTCTTCATCCTCCCCTTCATCAGTGGTGGTTTCATAATCCTTAGGATTAGGAACAAGTGGAAACTTTGAATTTCTATTTAATGGAAATTCTTCATCCTCCCCTGCGTCAGTGGTGCTCTCATAATCCTTAGGATTAGGACTAAGTGGAAACTTTGAATCTCTATTTACTGGAAATTATTCATCCTCGCCTTCCCCTTCATCAATGGTGCTCTCATAATCCTTAGGATTAGGAATATGTGGAAACTTTGACTCTGAAAATTCTTCATCCTCCCCCCCCCCTTCATCAATGGTGATCTCATAATCTTTAGGATTAGGAATATGTGGAAACTTTGACTCTGCAAATTCTTCATCCCCCCCTTCATCAGTGCTGCTCTCATAATCCTTAGGATTAATACTATGTGGAAACTTTGACTCTACAAATTCTTCATCCCCCCCTTCATCAATGTTGCTCTCATAATCCTTAGGATTAGGACTATGTGGAAACTTTGAATTTGAAAATTCTTCATCCCCCCCTTCATCAATGGTGCTCTCATAATCCTTAGGATTAGGAGGAAGTGGAAACTTTGACTCTGCAAATTCTTTATCCCCCCCTTCATCAATGGTGCTCTCATAATCCTTATGATTAGGAGGAAGTGGAAACTTTGACTCGGGAAATTCTTCATCACCCCCTTCATCAGTGCTGCTCTCATAATCCTTAGGATTAGGACTATGTGGAAACTTTGACTCTGGAAATTCTTCATCCCCCCTTCATCAGTGGTGCTCTCATAATCCTTAGGATTAGGAGGAAGTGGAAAAATTGACTCTCTATTCACAGGAAATTCTTTTTGCTTCCCTTCATCAATGTTGCTCTCATCATCCTTAGGATTAAGACCAAGTGGAAAATTTGTCTCTCTATTCATAGTGAAATAATTCCTATTACATTCATCAAAATGAATAGAGTTGTTGCATGATGAAGATGTCGATGCTAAAGAAAGAAAAAATTCACTATCAGAAGAATCCATGACCTTCAACCAAAAGATGTTGAATGATACAAATGCACTCTCTCACAATGACAATATATAACTTAGAGATTGAGAATTTCCCTCTAAAGTCCCCCCCGCCAATTTTTTTTTTTTTTGCCGAAAATTTTCCCTCCAAAGTTTGCCTCCAAAAGCTTTCGTTGAAAATTTTCCTTCCAAAAATTCCGTTTTTTAATATTTCTTTCCAAAATTTTCATCTATAATTTACTTGAAAACATATTACTAAACTTTTGGTTTTGAAAAATTTCACCCTAGTTTCTATTCAAAATATTGATAGAAACTCAAATATATATATATATATATATATTTAAATTATTTAAAGTAAAATAATTTATATATATATCTATATATATATATATATATATATATATATTATTTTATTTTATTTTTATTTATTTATTTTTTTAATCCTATAATGAATGAAAACTAACCTAAAGCTACAATATCAATATATATATATATAATCCCACATTCAAGAAACGATAAATCAATCCCACAATCATCGCTATAAAAAAAATTCATTGTTTCTATTCATGACATCACATCAAGTGTTCTGGGTCTTGTTAAAAAGTTTGGAGCGATTTTGCGGAGGAACTGCATTGTCATAGATAGCACATTCAACACATTCAACGAGAGTTTTACACATTTTAGAGGTTAGTTTTCTTTATATTTTGACTATTAACAGATGAATTTGGGGAAATTTTGTGTTTTTATGGGAAAAACCACATAATTTTTTTTTTAGGGACGAAAAGGAAAAAAACACAAAATTGTAGGATTTTAGGAGAAAAATTAAGAATTTTTTTTTTTTAGGCTTTTGAAATGAAAAATCGATGTTATTTTTTATTTTATTATTTTTATTTTGTTTGGGGAGCATTAAAATTATTGCATGGGCGAAAAAAAATACATTTATTTTTTTTGTTATATATTGTTAATTTCTAAATTTTTTGTTTTTGTTTTTTTTTTTTTTAATTGAAATTATATTTATTAACCATTATTAATAATTTTTTTTGAAAATATTCTAAAATTTTAATTTAAAAAAAATATTTAAAATTTTGTTTGTGTTGTTTTGTTTGGTATAAAAATTTATTTGTTATACGTTTTTTTAATTTTTTTTTTTAATAAAAATAAAATTATTAGTTTTTTGTTGGTTTGTTTTAAATTAATTTTATTTTATTATTAAATATTATAAAAAAATTTGAAAAAAAATCAGCCATTCATTTGTTTTGTATTTATTTATTTATAATCCTAATCCTAATTTAATAATTATTTGTTTTGTTTTTTTTTTTAAATTAAAATTTTATAATTATTTGTTTTGTTTTTATTTTTTTTTGTTTTTTTGTTTTTTTATAATTATAATTATATATATATATATATATATATATATATATATATATATATATATATATATATATTTTAAAATTTAATTAATTAATTATTTTTATTTTATTTTATTTAAAATTAAAATTAAAATTTTATAATTGTTTTTTGTTTTTATTTTAATTTTGTGTTTTTTTTTAGAATTTTAATTTAAAATAGAAAAATAAAAAAAATTTGGGCTCGGCTCTTTGGTCGCTGGCCAGGGACCCGGGCAGGTGGAGGGGGCTGCGTGCAGTGCCCCTCCCCCTGCCTGGGTCCCCGACCAGTGGCCAAAGGGCCGGACCCATTTTTTTTTTATAAATTAAAATTGTAATGTTTTTAAAAAAGATTAAAATTAAAATTTTAATAATAATTTTTTTATAAAATTTTATATATATATATATATATATATATATATATAGATATATATATATATATATATGGATCATTATGGAGGAATGCTACAATGATAAATCCAATCTCTTTTGTTGCTTTGTGGACTTTAGAAAGGCTTTCGATACGGTTCCTAGAAACAACCTTTGGAATAGATTAGAAGAGCTAAAGGTTCCTTTTGAGTTGAGAGCTGCCACTATAAGGTTATACAAGAATGTAATTGCCAAGTTAAAGAGCAATGAGGGGTGGTCGAAAGATATTAAGTGTAATATCAGAGTTAAACAAGGTTGCCCCCTCTCCCCTACCCTATTTGGCATTTACATCGATAAGCTAGAACACTGTTTAAAGGAAGCAGGATGTGCTGGCACGATCTTAGCTGGGATAGTCATCATCCTTCTTCTCTATGCTGATGATATTGTTCTTCTCGCAAGGTGCCCATCTGATCTTGATAAGCAACTTATACTTCTTAAGGATTTCTTCTCTACCATGGGTATGATTGTTAACATTGACAAAACAAAAGTTATGATTATCAAATCCAAGAAGGACACTTACGCTAATTTTATGTATGACAATAGTAACTTGGAGGAAGTGTCTTCCTACAAGTACCCAGGAATTGATATTCATCACAATCTCAACTGGAACTATAGCATTGAGAAAAGAATTAATGGGGGATGGAAAGCTTATTTTGGTCTTGAAAATAATTGTAAAACGACAAACCTCGTAATGTGGGATAGAAAGAAGTTCCTCTTTGAAACTTTAGTCACTCTGGTTATCTTATATGGATGTGAGGTTTGGGGTTGTAGCATCTCTAGAGAATCCTGGAGAAAGATTGAACAAATCCAGAAGCGTTTTATAAAATATAACCTCAAAATTAAAAGCAACACACACTATCCTATTCTCCTTATAGAAGTGGGTCTTTCCCCTATCGAGAGCCTAGCTATGAATAGGCTTCTGTTGTACAAGCACAAACTCAATAACATAGGAGACCATAGACTTCCTAAGCTAGCTTTAAATTCTAGCCAAAACCACCTAAGGCTCAAACGAGGTTGGTATAAAGACACCAGGGCCTGGTTAAACCATTGGGAGATCGACGTGAATGTTGCATTGCAAAACATTAATAACATTAAAAATATTGTTATTTCTAAGTTCAAAGAAAAAGTGTGGTGTGAGAAAGATTTAGCAGCTAAAAGAAAATGAAGATATTATAAGGAGGTCATCAACCCCACCCTAGAAGATCAAAACTATCTCTCTGTTTTAACTAGCTCAAAGAAGAAAATTGATATAGCCAATATTAGAACGAACTCTCATGAGCTCCATAGTGAAATGGGTCATTGGGTAGTTCCTAAAACACCATGGATGGAAAGGTTCTTGTTGAAAATGCAACAAGATGATGGAGCTTAATGAAAAGAAGTCACCTTCACTAAGTGGGCCCGCAGGCTATTTTTGGTGCAAAGTCTATTTTTAGACATATGGATCATGGTCTATGAGTTGCAGTATGCTATTTATGGATGATTGGTCATGTTGGTAAAAATAGATGGACTTATATTTTTAGACATATGGGCGGAGTCTATTTTTAGACTGCCAGTCTAAAAATAGAACAGTCGAATATTACTAGCTCTTAATAATATTTGGACTATAAACATTATCTTATCCTCTTGCAGCACTTCAGTTCGAGCTACGGATGTGGCACATGCAACTGCCAGAAGGAAATACGCTTTTCCTATGGGTTAGTTGAGCTATTGCATGATGGACTTCAGTTAGAACTCAAGTGATTGAGTTTGGTGGAGTTGATTGAGGAGTTGATGGAGTTGTGTTCAGTTTGACTTAGTTGAACTAGTTGTATTTAATCTAACTGCCAAATACACTAGTGATGAGTGATGTGAATTAATTATTAATTAATTCACTAATTATTAACTCATAAATCAACTAAAGAATACATCAGTTAACTCAGTGCATGGACTCAGTGGAGACAAGTGTTAGAGGTGGGTGAAAGGGTGAGACTACTATCAGTTGTGACTATAGCTGTGCATGAGATTTGCACAATCATTGATTGAGATTGCCAATGAGGATTGCACATTACAAGCCAAGGGAATTCGAACTTGGATCAGATCTATTCTCAACTTGGATTGCGCAGTAGAGGGAGGCAAACAGTGGAGGAGATTTGAACCTGTGACTTGATTCAGATCTGAGCTAGTTTGTGTGTAACAGGTGGAGATGGTACTGAGTACTTGTGAGGAGTATTGTACTATGTATTGTTACATTTTCTCTATCATTATAATATACAGATAGTTGGGGGTTTTCAGCTGTATGCTTTCCCCATTACATACTGTGTTGATATGTGTGATTGATGTTTCAATGTGTGCATGCGATTGTTTCTTAATTCCGTAAATTGATGATCAAAGGTAGAGGGGGTTATGTATTATGCATGCATTCCACAAATAGTGTATAATCAGGATAATCTCTGTGAATAAGTGTTATATTATTCAAAATTTCTACATGGTATCGGATCGAAGTTGATCATCAGATCTATTATTCAGAAAGTGATTACATTTTATTTCTTCAGGCAGAGTCTGTAATCGGGCTAGGTAGCCTCTGGATTCATCCTTCTTTTGGAAGGTGAGATATCCGGTAAATGCCCATACAGTCAATCTCTGTATGAGAAATACTTTGTTCTCACGAATTTTAGATCAGAAGCGGTTGACTTTTGAGCTGGTGGAATTCAAATTTGCAGCAATGTTTTCTTGGTGTCGAAGTTGAAATGTCTTTCAACGGATTGCGATTGGAGTATTCCCTTGAAGGTAGCTCGAATTATATTGCATGGAAAGACAGGATGGAGGCGGTGTTAGATGACAATGGGTTGAAGGAGTTCATAGATGCTGAGGTCCCAAAGCCTACTGATGCTGCTCACGTTGAGGCTTGGCAAAAGAAGAAAAAAAAGTGTCAAAGGATTCTGTTGGAGGGCGTGAAGGATCACATTGTATCCAGCCTGCATGGAAAGGCTTCTCCATACTTGATTTGGAAAGCATTGACAGATTTATTCCAAAGCAAGAGCGACCAGAGGAAGTTGGCGCTCAAGGATAAACTCAGAAACATTAAGTGTGAGAAAGGAGACAATATACCTAAGTATCTCACGAAGTTCACCCAATGCCAGGATGAGCTGGGAAGTGTGGGGGTGACTGTCGATGATGAGGACTTGGTGAGCTTGGCTCTCCTTGGTCTTCTGAAGAGTTGGCATTCCTATCAGGACTCTGTCAATGGTCGGGAGAAATTGCCAGGATGGGAGAGACTTTGGTCTGATCTTGTGCAAGAGGAGATCAGGCAGAATACTAGGGATGGATCTTCATCAAAGGCATCTGATGAAGAAAATTGCGCTTTGGTTGCCAAAGCAAAGAAGGGGAAGAACAAGAAAGCTTCTCATTCCGGTGCGAAAGGCAAGAAGCAGGACATGTCCAAGGTGAAGTGCTTTCACTGTCACTAGCACGGACATTATGCCACAAATTGTCCGCAGAAGAAGAAAAATAAGCAAGCTGCTGGATCTGCAGCGGGAGAGGCCTTAGCCTCACAGTTTGAGCTGGATTTTTCGCTGATCGCATGCTTGGTATCAAGTGTGATGGGATCGGTATGGTTCTTGGACAATGGTGCGTCTTTTCACATGACAGGAGATCGAGATTTGTTTTCTGATCTGGATGAGAAAGATCTTGGAGTGCACATCGAGATGGGCGATGATGGTAGATACAGTGCGACCGGTATCAGTACCATTTCCTTTGAGAGGGAGTCTGGTAAACCCTTCGTATTGAAGGAAGTGATGCATGTTCCAGGATTGAAAAATAATCTTATCTCTGTGGCGATGTTAGAAGACAAGGGATATGATGTTGTTTTCAACGAGGGAAAGGCTTTCCTGCACAGTAAGACAACTAGAGAAACCCAGAAGATAGGGGTTCGAGTCAAGAACCTTTATCAATTGCATGTAGATGGCTGCACAACAATGGCATGCAAGGCAGAAGGATTGGTGAGCTGGGATGATGGTGAGCTGTGGCACCGAAGATTAGGCCACCTTCACCATGGAGCCTTGAAAATACTGCAGCATATTTCTACTGGGCTTCCTAAAGGCACTCTTGTGCAGTCAGATCAGTGCAAGGGGTGTACTTTGGGAAAATTTGTGAAAGCCACCTTTCACAAGAAGGATAGTCGCGCCACGACGATCCTTGAGAGAATTCACACAGACGTGTGTGGACCTTTATCAGTAGCTTCGACAGCAAAGCACAAGTACTATGTGATCTTTGTTGATGATTTATCTCGAAAGTGTTGGATCTTCTTCATGCAGAAGAAGAGCGAGACATACTCAAAGTTCTGTGAGTTCAAAGCACTGGTCGAGAAGGAATCGGGGAAGAAGGTGAAGGCTCTTAGGAGCGACAAAGGTGGTGAATTCATCTCTGGCGAGTTCAAGGACTTCTGCAGCGTAGAAGGGATTTGAAGAGAGCTCATAGCTCCCCATAACCCACAACAGAACGGCGTTGCTGAGTGGAAGAACAGAACGATCGTGGGTGCTGCACGGGCAATGTTGCATGATCAGGGCCTACCCCTTCACTTGTGGGCGGAGGCATGCAATACTGCAGTATATGTGCAGAACCATTGTCCTCACAAGATACTTGGCATGAGTACACCCGAGAAGGCTTATTCTGGTAAGAGGCCTGATATTTCCCATTTGAGGATTTTTGGTTCTCCTGTTTACATGCATGTGACGTAGGATTCCAGGAAGAAGCTGGAGTCGACTGCAGAGGTTGGGATATTTGTGGGGTACACTGATACGCCCCACAACTATTGTGTGTATTTGCCAGACACTCGCAAGACTGTTGTGCGACGAGATATCAAATTTTAGGAGGATAAAGCCATGAAGTGTTCGCTTGAGAGGGAGCCACACTTGCATGCAGATGAGGAGCTATTAGTTCCTAAGGATGAGCTTTAGGATGTGGATCAACCACAAGATGAAGTTCATGGAGTGGAAGAGACCACTCATGCAGCACCAACCATCAGAGGGCGAAAGCGCACTACAGAAGCTGAGCGACTGGCTGAAGATGCAGATAAGGTTGTAGGACCACCTACAACACAGCGCAGACAAAGGCAGTCACCTGATCGATACATTGGATACATGGCTCTTGTGAGCAAATGTGTCATGACTGAGCCATCCTCTTTCGAGGAAGCTGTGGAGGAGTCCGCATGGGTAGATGCCATGGTGGAAGAGTATGATTCGATTGTCAGAAATAGTGTATAGGAGGTTGTCTCAAGACCGGAAGGGAAATCAGTGGTGGGTTCGAGATGGATCTACAAAGTGAAGTAGGCAGCTGACGGGAGTGTGGGGAAGTACAAGGCAATATCTGTTGCCCGAGGCTTCTCACAGATAGAGGGGATCGATTATGAGGAGACCTTTGCACCTGTCGCAAGGTATTCTTCCATATAGACGATTCTTGCTCTCTCAGTGCAGATGGGGTGGCACATCCATCAGATGGATGTGAAGACTGTGTTCCTCAATGGAGTCATTGAGGAGGAGGTGTACATAGAGCAGCCTGAAGGTTTCAAGATCTTCAACAGCGAGTCGCATGTGTGCAGGCTCAAGAGAGCGCTGTATGGGTTGAAACAAGCACCTCGTGCTTGGTACACATGGATAGACAGTTATTTCACTGGACTTGGATTCTCCAAGAGTGAGGCGGATCCTAACCTGTACCAGATTGTGGTGGAGGGTAAGTTGCTGATCATTGTACTTTATGTAGATGATTTGATTTTTACGGGAGATGAGCTGTTGATACTTGCATGCAAGGAGGATCTTGCTAGAGAGTTTGAGATGAAGGACTTGGGCCTGCTTCATTATTTCCCGGGATTGGAAATTTGGCAGTGCAGTGATGAATTATTTGTTTCTCAGGGTAAGTATGCCCGGGAGATATTGGAGAAGTTCAACATGCATGGCTGCAAGCATGTATTGCGTTATCTCAAAGGCACATCGGGATATGGATTGTGGTACATACAGGAGGATGAGGTGAAGCTATGTGGCTTCACGGATGCAGATTGGACAGGGAGCCCAACGAACGACATCAAGTACCATCATATCAGAGATTGTGTGCAGCGGAGAATCATGTTACTTTTATACATTCCCACGGAGGATCAAGATGCTGATATCTTGATGAAGGCGCTCACCAGGAGCAAATTCGAATACCACAGAGGCATGATAGGGGTTGCAGATAATCCATATATTATTGAGAGGGAGTGTTGAAAATGCAACAAGATGATGGAGCTTAGTGAAAAGAAGTCGCCTTCACTAAGTGGGCCCGCAGGCTATTTTTGGCGCAAAGTCTATTTTTAGACTATGTCTACTTTTAGACATATGGATCATGGTATATGAGTTGCAGGATGCTATTTATGGATGATTGGTAATGTTGGTAAAAATAGATGGACTTCTATTTTTAGACATATGGGCGGAGTCTATTTTTAGACTGCCAGTCTAAAAATATAACAGTCGAATATTATTAGCTCTTAATAATATTTGGACTATAAACATTATCTTATCCTCTTGCAGCACTTCAGTTCGAGCTACGAATGTGGCACATGCAACTGCCAGAAGGAAATACGCTTTTCCTATGGGTTAGTTGAGCTATTGCATGATGGACTTCAGTTAGAACTCAAGTGATTGAGTTTGGTGGAGTTGATTGAGGAGTTGATGGAGTTGTGTTCAGTTTGACTTAGTTGAACTAGTTGTATTTAGTCTAACTGCCAAATACACTAGTGATGAGTGATGTGAATTAATTATTAATTAATTCACTAATTTTTAACTCATAAATCAACTAAAGAATACATCAGTTAACTCAGTGCATGGACAGTTCAGTGGAGACAAGTGTTAGAGGTGGGTAAAAGGGTGAGACTACTACCAGTTGTGACTATAGCTGTGCATGAGATTTGCAAAATCATTGATTGAGATTTCCAATGAGGATTGCACAGTACAAGCCAAGGGAATTCGAACTTGGATCAGATATATTCTCAACTTGGATTGCGCAGTAGAGGCAGGAAAACAGTGGAGGAGATTTGAACCTGTGACTTGATTCAGATCTGAGCTAGTTTGTGTGTAACAGGTGGAGATAATACTGAGTACTTGTGAGGAGTATTGTACCATGTATTGTTACATGTTCTCTATCATTATAATATACCGATAGTTGGGGGTTTTCAGCTGTATGCTTTCCCCATTACATACTGTGTTGATATGTGTGATTGATGTTTCAATGTGTGCATGCGATTGTTTCTTAATTCTGCAAATTGATGATCAATGGTAGAGGAGGTTATGTATTATGCATGCATTCCGCAAATAGTGTATAATCAGGATAATCTCTGTGAATAAGTGTTATATTATTCAAAATTTCTACAGTTCTGCCATCTCTATGAGAATACGAACATCGAGGATGAAAATCACTTCCTCTTAGAGTGCCCCACGTACAACCACATTAGATCTCAGTTTCAAAATCTTTGTTGCAATACTGACCTTCCTAGCCTTTTACGTTGTCAAAATTACAGTGAGCTCGGGAGGCTTCTCTCCAAACTTTTTGAGCATAGGAATAAAATCTTAAATCAAACTAAATAATTCGTTCCTTTAGGTTCGATAGACCAAAGTTTGGTCTCAGTGGACGTTATCATCATCATCATATATTGTTTTGTTTTGTTATATATATATATATATATATATATATATATATATATATATATATATATATATATATATATATAATTCTAATATAATTCTAATAATAAATTAAAAAAATATATATATAAAATTTTAATATATTTTTTTTATAAAATTTTAAAATAATATATATATATATATATATATATTTCTTTTTTTTTTTAAATTTAATAATAAATTTTAAAATAATAATTTTTTTTAATATAATTTTACTAATAAAATTTTAAAACAATAATTTTTTTATTAATTGTTGATTTTAATAATTTTAATTTGAATATCTAATAAATAAATAAATAAATAAATATATCTATATATATATATATATATATATATATATATATATATATATCTATATATATATATATATATATATATATATATATTAATTTTTAGTTTTTTGTTTGTTTGTTTTAATAATTTAAAATTTAATATATAATTATAATTTTATAAAAATGTAGATATAAATAATTTAGAATTGTTGTTGTGGTTGTTTGTTTGTTTTT
This sequence comes from Pinus tabuliformis, assembly GCA_031772625.1. NCBI lineage: Eukaryota > Viridiplantae > Streptophyta > Pinopsida > Pinales > Pinaceae > Pinus > Pinus tabuliformis. Next base: position 243,153,532 of record CM062816.1, on the reverse strand, counting down.
TTTAATAATTTATTTTATTTTATTTATTTATTTATTTTTTCTCAATAATTTCAAAAATATATAAATAAAAGTTGTATATAATATTTTCTTTATAAAATTGTAGATATACATTTTATAACATTTTTAAAAAATTATGTATAATTTAACTTATTTTTATATTTAAATAACAATTATAGTGTCAATTTTTATTTTTATTTTATTTTTTATTTTATTTTTTATTTTTAACTTTTTAAGTAATATACATGGTTTTTTGATTAACTAATATATATATATATATATGTTTTTCTGGAAGATGGCATCAAGGAAGGTCTCTATGAATTTGTCTGGAACAAAGATAACAATTCCATCATCTAAAGTTGCAGGTGGACACACTTTGAAAACTGTCGAATATACCGGAACTAATAAACAACGTAAAAGTCGATCAACTAGCCCATCAAGTGAACCAAAATTTATTTATGAATGGATGAATTCACGAGAAATAAATAAAACAAATTTTACGTGGCATGTTAAAGACGTTGAATCTGATGATAATACACATCTCTATCTATACCGTGGTATGATTTACTTGGGTGAACCTTATGAGGTGATAGGCAGAGTATGAGACATATGTTTGGTGCCAACTTCAAACATTGTTTATGTTCTTGTAAAATTGCCCAAGTCACATAAAAAGGTTAGATATCGTCTCTCAAAGAAGAAGTATGACACATATGAAGAATCTACACCATTGTGTGAAGAAATCTCATGCAACATTTCAAATAACATTGTAAGTAAGCTTATTTATATTTATGTGCAATGTATTATTGTAATGATCATTAAATTTTTTATAAATGATTGATCATTGACATATTGTATTTTCTTTGATAGGATTTTGCTAAGATTCTTTCAATGATGCTGGAAGGTATTAATTATGGAACCAAATATTATGCATGTGATCAACAATTTACATATAGAGTCAGAACAAGAAAAGAGAATGAAACAAAAATCAACAATCCATGACACTGCAATGGTACATGTAGGGGATCAACAAAGAATCCATACGGTGGGTCAATCTAACAAAGGTAAACATGTTTCTTTTGAAGATGTGGCAGTTGTAGCTCAATCTGAAGCTCAACAATATGTTTCCATTAGTGAGGAAGATGTTAGAATTGTTGTTGAAAAGGAGAAAAGAAATAAAACACCGAAAAGAAAAATTCCCATGGATTTCGCTCTTCCACTTGATGATGAGGAGATTATTTCTGTAGAAGAACATATGTTAACTAGGAAGAAGAAAAAATAAAAAATTGGCGAACTTGTTAAAATCACAAGCAACAGTCAAGAACAAAGTGAAAGTTCTAAAGGCAGCAAAGAAATCATAACAATAGGTGCTGATTTAGACGATGGCATTATGAAAAGAAAACAAAATGCCATTCAGAATCACTTGAGGAAGAATAAATTAATTAATGGTGGAAAAACATTTGAGCTTAATGTCACCCAATTCTATAGGTCAAATGAAGGACAATCTCAATATCAAATTAGAAAGGCACATCACCTACATGTCCATAATTTGAAAACATTGTTCAGGTACAATCCATATGCACATGTGGTGGATTATGTGGTTCTTGTTGATCCAAATCAAGTTCCCAATAAGGAGGCATTTGATAGGACACAATGTTTTGACTACAAATATTATGTAATTGGAGGGAACCATTCAGTAGAGGCCAAAAGACAATTGATCGAGGAATATCTTAGAAACTATCTTTTTGAAACAATGAAATGCATCATTTATGCTAGTTTAACAGAAATAGAGGCAAAGTTATTGGCATGGGATCATAATGCAGATAATGAGTATATAATGTCTATGACTTTCATCCAAAGGGTCAGATTTATTCATAATGAATTTTTAGAAAAATGTGGTGGGGATAAGACAAAGGCTAGTTTAAGCTTTTGGAAGGAATGTTGTATGGAAACATGTTATCAAATTGAGGATAGAATCAAAGAAAAAAGTGGCAAAGTAAATTCAGAACTATTTAGAGGCATAGATAACATTTTCTAGTTGGAATTTAGAACATGGGAGATATGGGAATTGATTGACGATGTTTTCGAATTGTGGAAGAATATTGCCATAAAAAATCAGAAGGTTAAAAGGACTAAACCGATAATATGTACCAATAGTAAGACAAATCCTGAAATGAAGCAACTTCCAGATGATATGACTATCACACCTTGGAGAACAATGCAAGGTGTGAAAGATGACAAACTAGTCAAATCAATATTATGTCGTGTGAAGTCAGGTGAATTGTCATTGGAGGAAATGTGCTTGGAATTTCAAAAGTAAGTTTGTTGAATTACTTTTATTTTTTCTTGGATTATAATTTTCTTTTAAATATAACATATTGTTGTTGGTATTATTTGTTATACATATCACTATATTAACAATTTTTACTTTATTTATTCAGTCAGAATATTTATACGAAAATACAAGAACATATGGTTAAAATGTTGAATGAAGAGAGTTGGAATGATGTTGTACTCAACTACCCAGAATCAAGTTCTATAGCAACACTTAAAGATTTTTATCTTGCATTCAAAAAGGTATGTTGATTTTTACATTCATTTTATGTTAAGCTCCTTTAAGTTTTCCCAACTGCTGCCTACAATTACGGAAGTGAATTGCAGTCATTTCCTTAATTTCTGGAAACCAACTGCAGTAATTTCCTTAAATTACGGAAATCAACTGCAGTTAATTAATTTATTGTTGGGAGCTTCTGAAGTGGTCCATTACTCCCTCTGGAGTTCTCTACCATGATCTGTGGAACACTTGACACATAGCCAACAGAAGCTTGATGGAAGCTTCGCTATATATACCTTTGTTTGGTCCCCAAGCTCACAATCTCAATCCCCTTTAGTTTTACACCATCAAGTTGAGAGAGCAGAGCTTGGAAGTGCCTTCAGATTTTCTGTAGTGATTTTTCCTGTTTCCATGCGTCTTAATATATTTTCCCTCACGATTCTACCTGGTATCGCGATCATATTCGACTGGTTGTGTTCCATTTCTTCTCAGCGTGAAGCTATTGATTGATGTATCATGTTTTCATTAATCTCGTTGGTGTTTGAGAAAATTGGGGTATACAGTTTTGGAGTTTATAATATCCAAACCACTCAATAACGAAGGCCTCGTATTTCAGTCGGTAAAATTCATTTTGGCACGGTAGTTTGGTACATTTTTCCTGCGTCCACTCCAGCGCTACCATTGTCTATTTGTATAACCGAAAGGTTTTATCACCGTTTGTGCAACGTTGATATGCTAAAGTTGTTTTTTTAGCACTTGTTCGAGGGCTTTCTTGTTCGAGGTTTTTCTGTAAGCTATATGCTGAACAAGTTATCAGCAGTGGTTTACGTTTTTCCCGGAGGAGGTTGAAGGTGTACCCAACAAATAAATCCTTGCAGAGGTGCATTTCTACGTCAATAAATTATTGCAGAGGTGCATGCTATTATTTGTGAGAAACATCAATGGCCGGAGGTATTTTTCTTGGGCATCCAGTTTTTACGATTCTTTACGATAAGTAATTATTCCGCATTAAAGAATCGTTAATATTTAACATTTGGTATCGGAGCCAGTTTTTATCTCTACCTTGGTGTTTATAGACATGCTCTATTTTGCTAATGCCATATTTAGAGAATTTTATGAATTAAGGCATTTATTTGGAAATATGTTTAATTTTTGCTCAATTTTTATGTTTATAATATTGGTTTAATTATATGCAATTTAAATAATTATTGTGCAAAATTTATTAACTATGCTCGTTATTTTTGCATGAATTGATTATTTCTGTTTTAAATTAAAACATGCTATTTTGGATGAGTATACGAGACCCATCGTTAAATATTATGCATGAATTTTATAGTTTTGATTATGCAAATTATCATTATTTTCATATCAAGTTAATTTTTATGCATAAAAGAAATAATGTCTAGTGATCCATATAATTTTAATTGATTAGAGAATAGCCACAACATCTCTAATTAAATAAAATTATATATTATGATTGGTCAGGATCACATAAAGATTATTTAGACATTAAATTGTAATTAATTATACTAAATATAATAAATTTTATCCCATAGGAATTTTTATTATATTTATGTAATTAATTAGGATAAAATATTCATAACTTACCCACAGGAATTATGAATCAATAGTTTTATCATAAAGTTCAAAACTAAGATAGAATTTATATCAAATTATAATCATAATATACTCTTAGAATTATGAATTAAGTGAATAATTTGATAAATTCTATCATAAAGAATAATTGAATCTGCTTGAATTAGAAATTTGGCCCACAGGCAATTTTTATGTCATTAGATTCAATTTTGAGCATGATTTACATTGGTAAAACATGAAATTTTATTTAGGCCTCAATTTTTAACTTAAGCATGTGATCTTTAATTTTATGCAGTTGTACAACCTGCAAATTTCTCTGAAATTCGTTGTGATATCCCTGAACTTAAGGGAGATAACTATAAGGTCTGGAAGGAAAGGATTCTCCTTCATTTGGGGTGGATGGACATAGACTATGTTATTAGGAAAGATGAACCACCGTCACTCATTAATACCAGCACTGCAATGAACATCACGCTTTATGAACGATGGGAGAGATCTAATCGCTTAAGTATGATGTTCATTAAGACTAAAATTTCAGCTAGTATTTGTGGTTCCGTTGATCAGCATGAAAAGGTCCGAGACTTGCTGAAAGCCATTGATGATCAATTCGTCACTTCAGACAAGGCACTAGCAAGCACCCTAATCATGAAGTTCTCATCCCTAAGGCTCACCAGTGTGAAAGGTGTGCGCGAGCACATCGTGCAGATGAGGGACACTGTGGCTCAATTGAAGAAACACGAGGTTGAAATATCGGAGTCTTTCATGGTGCACTACATCCTAAACACCCTTCCGCACCAATACAGACCCTTCAAAACCTCATACAACACACATAAGGATAAATGGTCAATTAATGAACTCATGACCATCTGTGTTCAAGAGGAAGAGAGATTGGTGATGGAACTGGGAGAGAGTGCAATGCTGGCAATGCGTGGAAAGGGAAAATCTCAAGCTAATCGGAAAGGGAAAGGTAAATTACTTCCCCAAGCTGATATCAAGAAGGATTCCAAGTGTTTCTTCTGGAAAAAGAAAGGACACATGAGGAAGGAATGCGCCAAATTTCAGAAATGGCTTGCAGACAAAGGTAATCCAATCTCGTTTGTTTGTTATGAATCTAATATGGTTAATGTTAATATTAACACATGGTGGATTGATTCTGGATCAACAATTCACATTTTGAATTCCTTTGAGGGTTTGCAAAACCTAAGGAAGCCAGTGGGAAGTGAGCAAAGAATCTTATCAGGAAACAAGATGGGCTCGCATGTGAAAGCTATAGGAACATGCTATTTAACTTTAAATAGTGGCTTTGTTTTAGATTTAGAAAAGACCTTTTATGTTCCAAGTTTTTCTAGAAACTTGATTTTAGTTTCAAGGCTTGTACCTTTTGGATATTCCTTTAACTTTTCAGAAACATCCTTCAGTTTATTCTATAAATCTGATTATGTTGGGAATGGTATTTTGTCTAATGGTCTTTACTGCATTAATTTACAAAAAAATGTCACTTATGATTCAATGCATGTTCACATTGGCACTAAAAGATGTGTTATTAATGAAGATTCCTCTAAATTATGGCACCAGAGACTAGGTCATATCTCCATAGAAAGAATTAAAAGATTGGTAAATGAAGGGGTACTTAATACTCTGGATTTTACTGATTTTGAGACTTGTGTGGACTGCATAAAGGGAAAGCAGACCAACAAATCAAATAAAGGTGCCAATAGGAGTTCAGACATATTAGAGGTCATACATACTGATATATGTAGTCCATGTTAGGGCCTAAATCTACCTCAGGTTGAGAAAGGAAGAATCTAGGGTAACATCAAACCACGCTGAACCTGGTAGCTAGCCCTACCAGGTCGGGAGAGGGCTCTCTCCTTGTCAATCTCAGAAGAATATGGTTAATAGAGCTTGATATGACTAACGTAAAGACTGATTTTGGGCTAGGTATGTGCTCTGAGGAGTTTGATTGAGTTTAATGTTGGTTTGTTGGCTCAAATGTGAAAGGCAGATTTGGGTCCGGGGATTGGACACAGTCTTGTAGAGATCTCTATGGGGTGAGGTAGGGAAATGATTTAATACTTAAAATTGAGTGAGATGAAGAGCTTTTAGACTGGTGAGGAGTTGGAGAGGGCATGAAATTCTTAGGGATCCTCTTCAAACAACTGAAAACATAAATAACTAAACAAACCCTAGGTAGAGCACTGCAACATCAATGAATTCTACCTTTATCATTGTTTCATTTAGTTAAGATGAATAGAGAGAAATGATGGCATACATAAACACATGTAAACTTGCCATTACAGAAGGAAAAACAATACCAAATCAAGTTGCCACAAGAATCCCACAAAGTGTTGCAAACCCTGGTCTATTCCTTTGCCAAACTGTAGAGATGAATGTACAATAATGCTCAAAGCATTCACATGAGTCCAACCTTTTCCAATGAATGAAAACTACTAGATATAGGCAACAAACAACTCATGCTAGGATTTAGGGGTTGAATTCATGAGTTTAGGAGCTATTTCAACAAGATCTAAACTAAGAACTGAAAAGTAAGCAGTGGAATAGCTTGCCTCTAAAACCTAGGAAACTGATTCATTCAGTTGCAAACTACCTTTTCATGATGTATCTACCTCCATGAGTGAAATTTTAGCATATTCACATCAAAATCCATCAAGTTACGTCAAATTACATCATGATTTTGACTATTAGAGAGAGAAAAGTCAAACTGAGAAAAAACTAGGCGAAAAACAATTTTTTTTGGCCAAAATGACAAAATTTCATCCTGTGCACTGTGCTCCTGTCCCTGTGCGCTGCGCTACTTTGCAGCTGATTTTGGAGGCCTTCCTATGCACCAAATTTTCTCCAAGTGGGATTTTTTGAAATATCTACCTGTCTACTTTCCCGAACAAGTGGAATTTCTGAATTTTGTGTCCATTTGCCCCTCTAAAAATGAGTTCTCCCAACACTGCTTCCTGTGTGGCCAAAAAGGGGCAGAAAGGGCATTTTTGAGGTGTTTTTGACCCTTTTGGAAGCTCAAAACTTGACAAAATTTCTTGGCCATGTGTGAGCATTCATATTTTTTCCTGAGGAATCCAAAAATGCTGAGTTTTCCTCCAAAGGAGGTCCCTAGCAAAAGCGCGCGCCAGGTGGCACGGTGCACTAGGCAGAAAAACCTATTTTTTACTCCAAAAATTCAAAATTTGCAAAAAGTATCCCAAATTTCTTGAAATTTGGGCTGAGTGTCCTACATCAAGTGCTGTGTTGGGCTAAGGAAGCCTCAGCCAAAATCTGGAGTTTGTCTTGCTCTTTTCTCTTCCTCAATGCTTTCCTCAACTTGGCTTTCAAAGTCCTAATTCTCGCTTTGCAAACCTTGTTTCTCGCCAAGTAGTGGTAAGCCATGTGCCTCAACATATTTTTCTCTCTGTTGGCCTTCTCCAACATCTTTTCCAAGTGTATGTTTTTCCTTTCAAGCCAAGATTCACGATCAGCTTCAATTTCTTGTTCAAGTGGTGTCAACTTGATTTTCTTCATCTTGGCAGCTTGCCGGTTTTCTCTTATGTTTTGGAGTTCGATGATGGTTTGCTGATCCTCTAACTGTTTGTTCCTCTGCTCCAGATAGTTGATTATCCACTTGGCTCTTTCCAAGTTGAGAGACAAGTGATGAATGTCATCTTGCTGTTCCCGGATGGTTTCCTTGAGCTTTAAGCTTTGGGAGCCCAAATCAGTGTCATCCTCCTAAATGAGAATGAAATCTGCCTCTTGACCTTCTGAAGGTCCCTCATCATGTAATGGCTGCTTACCCTTGTCCTGTACGTACTCTGCTGATGAAGGAAATGAGACCCCTTCCACCCTGGGTGGAGATAGTACTTGTTTGGCTGCTGCAAACAACCTTCTAGTGCCCTTTTGGTAAGTGAAAAACACTGGCACACTAGTGGTTTGAGTCTCATGCACCTCTTGCTGATGTGAAGGCTCTCTTGCCTCATGAAAAACTGGTGGGGGCACTTGAGGACCAGTAAAGACCTCATGTGAAATGAAATCCTCCCATGAAACATTCAGTAAACTAAGCTGATGCAAGACCACAATCTTGATTAGTGCAAAGTGATAGATGCTGTTATACTGCTGATGAGGAGGTTTCCTTTGCACTAATGTGGTCATTTTCTCAATATTCCGGCAAATGAAATAGGGGAGGTTCATCATCCTCACCCTATTAAAGTGCATCAACAATATGATATGATAGGTGTATAAGCGAGAAAATCTGCCTTCACAGCTGAAATATTTGATTATGAGTTTCATAAGGGGAGCATATGTGTCCTGTAGGTACCTGAATGGGAAGACCCTACTGACATGTCTCTTAAAACCAGCCTTGATATAAGGCTCATAATGATCTCTGTCCACCAGCTGCCCCTTATTCCACTGCTCACCTACATTCGGAATACTGGTTGCTTGAGCTATAGTCTCAGTTGTCAAGGTGAATGTCACACTTGCCAAATTGACTTGGCCATTGTGAAGATGGAGCACAAACAGTTTGGCAAGCTCATGGTGGTATTTGACTCTTTCCACCATCTCACAAAATTGATAACAAGATTGATGTTGAAAGCATGTCATAGCAAGAGGACAAGCCAACAGCTCAGTAAGTAGGCTCCTCCCGGTTATGTTTTCCCCTCTTGTGAGGTCTCTTTGGTGCATAAATTTCTTTGGAGGAGTCACTGATTGTTTCCTCATTTCTGTCATAAGATGAATTTGACTCCATGTTTGAAAATTCTTGAGTTTTCTTAGATGAGTATGAAGAGATTTTAAAGTGACAATAGGTATTTGCTGCTAAAAGATAGGGATTGATGATAAGGACTGTGAAGGGACTGTGAATAGGGAGTTTGGGATGCTGGGTGTAGGGTTAGCGGAAATGGAAGGTTTGGGGAATGATATTTAGGGTTTAGGGTTGTTGACTAGGGTTTGGGATAAGTGAAGGTAGGGATTAGGGTTATTAGTTTTAGGGATATGAGGAATAGGTAAGTGTAAGTGGAAAAGGGAGGGAGAAAATAGGTGAATGAGATGGTAGTGAGGGGATGTGAAAATGGTGGGGGTGTGTAGGACAACAAAAAACAACAATTTGTAAACCCTAGGAAGTTTTTTCAACAAACTGTGCAAGGAACTAGGGTTTAAATTTTTCCCTATTGAATCCCCATAAATACTAAAGAAAACTCATGCATTGGCCATATAGAGGTGTTGAATTACTTGTGAAATAAGGAATTTACGATTTTGAAGCTTTTGGAAGAAGATTTGGATGATTTCGGGCCTTGAAGACTAGTGCGTCGTGCCCATTGACAAGTGTGTCGTGCCTCTCTGGTGTGTTGCGCCAGTTATAAATTTCAATGCAAACTATGCTCTGTGTGCACCGCGCGGGCTAAGTGCGCCGCGCCTTGACCCAGTTACACCACGCTTGGAATTTTCACTGTTTTGAATGCAAAATCACTCCTATGCTTCGAAAACGCAGCTTGCACTTGCTCTCATTCACTTTTGGACAGAAATGAGCTTCCTTTGACATGAAAACACTTTATATATCAATGATTTTAATTTTTCACTTATGAAAACCCACTTTCCTAATGTTTGCCTTTCATTTGCTTTTTAAAACTCTGTTTTGGGCAGTTTGTCTTACTTTTTGCCTTTGATGGACTAAATGCTTTGACATTTTGTTTCTTTTGTAGGAACTGGAGTGTAGAGGCTTGGCAAGGTGATCAGGGCTGCCTCTTGAAATTATTACATATAGAAAAAATGAAATTACATGAGATTTTGTACATAAAATCAATCACTGAGCATGTGATTATTGAAATTTTTGTTGCTGAGACTTTATTTGACCTCCTCATGTGCCTGCTGACCATTATTGAGCATTCACAAGACCTTATTGACAAAACCCTAGACCTAATGAGACCTAAAACCCTAAAAATGAATTTTGCAGATGTAAAGGCAAAAATGACTGCAAATGACCTAAATGTATGAAAATGGGCCAGCAGGTAAAGATCATGAAGGAAAATTTATAATATGCCACTACCATCAAATGCTCCATAGCCCTAATGGAATGCAGATGATCGGATGAGACACCTAACATGTAATGCAACAAGAGAATTTGATCACTGATGGAGGGATGAAGATACCAACACTAACATTGGCTCCAATGGGGATGGTAGCTCCTTGGAGGTGCCAAGAACTACAGACCTCTGGAAAGCAGACAGTGCCTTCTTCCATTGGGCTATGGAGTCAATAACTTCGACAAACCAAAACCAATATCTTGACTCAATTTCAGGACTGAAATCCAACTCAAAACTGACTCAATTTCAAGACTGAAATTAACTGAAAACTTGACTCAAACAATCCAAACCAAAACTGAAATCAAACCTTCAGTTTTATAGCCTTCACTTCGGGCCCCAAACTGAATGAATGATAACAGTGCACACTTGCAATGAAGGAAATAAAACGGTATGTACAATGATACATATGCAAAAAATATTTCAGCAGCCACCCATTGACCGGTCCAACTGGACAATCTTCTCCATCCATTTCTTTTAGCAAGAAAGCATTTTGAACCCGGTATGCAGCAATTCTGAAAGGTCCCTTCCACAGATTCTCGAACTTGCTGTGCTTACCTTTGTCTTCGTTTCGAGCATCCCGTTTCAGCACTATGTCTTCAATTTGAAACTTGTCTGCCTTTGCCTTTAGATCATATATTTTCTTGATTCTCTCTTGCAGCCTGAAGGTATTCTGAAAAACCTCCTCTTTAGTCTGTTGTAAATGGATCATTTGATTGATTCTTTGCTGCAAATGATCTTCCTCAATGCCAGCTTCCTGCAGAAGTTTAACAACCAGAATTGCGAGAGATGTAGGGAAAACTGTGTCAACACCATACACGATCTCGAAAGGGGACATGCCTATTGATTTTTTCTGACTTACTCTATCTGCCCATAGTGCATTGACCAATTTCTTGTGCCAGCTCTTCTTGTTTGTTTCCAGCAGCTTTTTGATAATATTGACTAATGATTTATTTGAGGATTCCGCCAATCCATTACCTTGTGGATAGTATGAAGTTGAGTGCCCCAAGGTAATTTGATATTTATTAAAAATCAATCATATTTTTAGATTTAAAAGTTGTTGCATTATCTATAATCAACTTATTAGGACAACCAAAACGTGACAAAATATTGTTCTCAAGAAACTGAATTATTACCGAATCAGTGGCCTGTCGAGTAGGAATCGCCTCAATCCATTTAGTGAAGTAGTCTGTCACTGTAAGAATCCATTTAAGCTGTGCTAAAGAAGTAGGATGAATCTCACCAATGAAATCTAAACCCCACTGCTGAAATGGAGCACTTACTTCAACCAATTTGAGTGGCAAAGGCTGTAATTTTCTCTTACCTTGAAAAATTTGACATTCGTGGCAGCTTGTAACAGTTTTGTATACATCAAAAAAGAGGGTTGGCCAATAATATCCTGCTCTCAAAATTTTATTGGCTATTGTCTTCCAAAATAGATGACCTCCACAATCTCCTTTGCGAAAATCATCCGTGACCTGTTTTGCTTCTTCTTCAACCAAACAATTTAGCAAGACACCACCGAGATCTTTCCAATAGAGTGCATTATTCATTATACAAAACTTGGCAGCCTTTAATTTCAGGGTCCTACTTTTGTTCTTAGCCATTCCAGGTGGCGGTGAAAGATGTTGGAGCACATAAATAATATCCGAATACCAAGGAGAAAGAAGAAACTTTTCAGATACCTGAACAAGTGAACTTTCCTCGTCTTCTTTGGACATCGCAGCAATGATATTTATGTCCAAGGCATGCAAATTAGACTCTGCCATCAATTTGGCTAGCCCCTATCCTTTGATGAGCTTTGTTGGTTTGATCTCCACATCATATTCTAACAGAGTTGTGATCCATTTTCCTTGTCTCCCTTCTGGATCTGTTTGCACTAAGACATCTTTAACGACAACGTTAGGGACATAAGCAAGGATGTGAGAATGTAGAATATAAACTCGAAAATCTTTCAATGCCTTTACCAAAGCAAGAGCTTGCTTTTCAATAATATTGTACTTTAAAGCTGCATCCCTTATTGTTCTACTGAAAAAAGCAATTGGCTTCTCAAGCTGGTCTCTTTTCTGCATTAAGACCGCTGCCATAGTATGATCCGAAGCAAATGAAAACAAAATAAAATCTTGGGAATAATCCGGGCTGATCAAAATTGGAGCTGAAGAAAGGGATAACTTTACCAAATTGAAAGACTTGATGGCTTCCTCGGTCCACTTCACTACACTATCTTTCTTTAACATGTTTGTGATTTCCCTCAAATGTTCTGCAAGATTTGGCACAAAACGACGTAAGAAATTCATCTTACCGTTGAATGCTTGGATCTCCTTTTTACTTCGTGGAAAATCAATCTTCTGAATGGCTTCCACTCGAGCTAGATCAATGCGGATGCCCTCCTTGGATATGATATGACCAAGAAGCTTGCCTTCATCCATGGCAAATAAGCTCTTCTTTGGATTGAGAGATATGCCATACTTTCTACATCGCTGAAATACAATCTTTAAGTGATAAAAGTGCTCTTCATCTGAATTAGAAAAAACTGTCAAACCATCAAGATAAACAACTAAAAATAGATCTTTCTCATTTGCAAATGTGATATCCATAGCTCGCTGAAAGGTTGCACCAAAATTCTTCAATCCAAATGGCATCTTGGCATAATGGAAAGTTCCCCACGAAGTGGTGAACGCTGTTTTGTCTCTATCATCCTCATGGACCAGAATTTGGTTATAACCGAAATACCTATCGAGTAGCGACATATGGGATGCTCCAACTACTCTTTGAAGTATGTGATCCATCTTGGGCAATGGATAGTTATCTTTCAAAGACACTTTATTCAGATTTCTGAAATCAATACATAATCGAATCTCACCTGTTTTCTTGCGCACGGGAACCAAATTAGAAATCCAATCTGAAAATCTTATGGGAACGATTATACCAGCTTTGTACAATCGATTCACTTCCTTCTCTATTGAGGGTAGCAGCTTTGGATTTATCCTTCTTAGCTTCTGTCAAAATGGCTTTTGATTTGGCTTGATCGAAATGATGTGTTGAATTATGCTCTTATCATATGCCTTCAAATCTGAATAGTCCCATGCAAATACATCAGTAAATGAAGATAATAAACTAATGTATTTTTCCTTTACCTGTGGAGGCAAGGCCTTTGATAACTTGACCATTTTAGGATTTTCTACTGATCCAATGTTTACATCCTCAACTCCTTTCTCAGTTGGTACCAAGCTCGGTTTCTAGGCTACATCATCTTGATCAAACAACTCCTCTAAAGGTATTAGACCTTTAGGAATGACATTGTCCTTGAGCTGCAAAACTTCCATTTGATTTACTTCCATATCTGCTTCACCATCATCATGTTCTCCATATATAGAAGTTTCTTTGTATTTGCCTTCATTTTGTAGAAATTTTTCGATCTCTTTATCATCTTGAAACGCCTGCCAATATCTTTGATTATCATGGACAGCAGGGTGATGTTTCATATGAATATCAAACTTATTGTTTGAATTCATTGGAATTTTCAAATTATTTGCAGCTGTTGCAAGAGAATCTGCAATAACATTCTATACACGTGGGACACATGTCAAAGTGTAATCTGGAAACAATCTCAAAATATCTAATACCGCATTCCGATAAGCCCGCATGTGAGGATGCTATTCACCTTTCACTTGCTTGATAACTAACTCGGAGTCGCCATATATTGAAATTCTTTTAGCATTTAACTTCTTAAGGATTTTCAAACCAGCAATTAAAGCTTCATATTCAGCCTCATTATTTGAACAATCAAAAGCCAATTTATACGAACAAACCCTTACATTACTTGGCACTTTGTTTGGAAGAAATGCAGGGCTACGTATCCAAATGCCAATTCCAGCACCTTCCCTACCTACTGCGCCATCAAAATCCATGCTCCACAAACCGGCTTCATCCTCCAAATGTTGAAACTCTGTTTGCTCTTCTTCTTTTGCTTGCTGTCCATCAATTTTTTGCTGCTATCGGAACGCGGATTGCTCAGCAGTACTATCAAGCTTTTGTCTTTCTTGATCTAGTAAAACTTTGAAATTCTTAGTGATCTCTGGAATATCTTCTATTTCAACTACTTGACTATTTACATCATTAAAACTATCAGAATATAGAACAAAAGATTCTAAATCAGTATGTACATAATTGATTGGATGATTTAGAGGTTTCTCCTTGCTAGTGATCATGTACTTCATCTTTTTCTCCCGGTATAATTTCCTCAACTGACCAAACACGGGAATAGTAGCATAGGAGAAATCAAGCTGCAATGTCCCTTTGAGTTTTGTTCCCCAAGATCTAGAAAGAAGAATGCCAAATCTAGGAGGAATATCTGCCACAACCACATCCATCAAAACATTCTTCGCCGGAATCTAATCTAAAGTGAAAACCAAATCTTTAATAAGCCCAATGCACTTGACCCTACCAGAATCAAAGGAATATAGATCATGGTACTTGTGAGTGATATCTAAACCCAATTTTTCCATGATTGCTTTAGGCATGAGATTATGCGAGGCTCCTGAATCAAACATGGCATTGTGCAATACATAATCATGCAATCTAAGGCTGATGTAAAAAGGAGCTACATCACTGTCCTCAGATTGACCTTCTAATGCTGGCCCAAAGATAAGTTCGGGTTGATCATCCTCCACATTTACCATATCAGATAATGGATCCAAATTTAAAATCTTCGACACATGACCTTTATAGCTACTATTCTTTGTTAATTCAGTCAAAGGAATTGACACTTTTAACTTAGAAATTTCATTTTCTAAGCTAAAGGTGAATGTTTTCACTACCTCTTTGACTTGAGCATCCTTCTTTTCAGTCTTCTCCTTTGATATAATTGGCTGATTTGATCTTTCATTTTCTGATTGTGTTTTGCTGGTGGTAGGATCAGCTGCCTCCTTTCCCTTTCTCTGCACTATAGGAGAATCGTTCTTTGGCAGTGACACTTCCTTCCTCTTCTGAATTGGATTGATGGGAACCTCTCTACTCTTGAGTGAATATTGTCACTGCTGGGTTGTCAAAGCATTCATTTATCCCCTCTGATATTCATCATACTCTTCTCCAAGAATTGTTTCATTTGCCAAGATGAAATCTTCATCTTTTTGTACAGCTGGGCTTTCTGAATACTCTTCATGTTCAGTGATATAAATGGGCAGATCATCAGGTGTAAAGAAATGATTCTCCTCACCAATTATGTTCTCATCATCATTTGATTTCAGACCATGTACAAAATTCTGCTGTAAGGGTGTCTTTACTTGCTGTTGTGCCGCTTGGTCTTGTGCTCTTTGTTCTCGCTACTTGATTCTGAATTGTGGTTGCTGCTGACCACGGAAGTTTGGATTTTTGATTTGTGCTTTAGGCTTATCAACAATTGTGAGCCTATCAAACATCTTCTAGATCTTGTGAAGCAAATGATTGGAGGAAGAAGCTTCATCCTTTACAGTCACCTTCTTTTCAGCCTTCGCTCTAGCTCGCTTGGCAAGCAGATTTGCCTCAATGCTGACTGCAATTTTCTGCATGTCCTCTAATGTGGCCAGATCTCTTTCTCTCAATTGATATGCCATGTTGGGATCAAAGCCATCAGGAAATTTAATCAAAGCCAAGCCCATAGGTGGCTTTATATCAGCAGGAATCACATTGTAAACAGTATTGAATCTGACACAATAATCTTGGACACTCTTACCGACATTCCTCTTGATGTTCTCATATTCAGAAAGAATTTGAAGAGGGTTTTTCTTTACCTCCCAGTGATCCAAGAACTATCTCTAAAGATTGGGAAATGTATGATACTTGCAGCTGGCAAAGCTCTGAACCACTTCTGCACTTCACCTCCAAAAGTTTGCACAAATAGTATCATAGTCACATTTTCTGCATCAATCTCATGAAGGTCAAAGAAATCAGTCATCTTATCCACATGCTGCTAAGCTGTGATACTTTGGGGAGTGCCATCAAACAATGGGATTTTTCTTTGGTATTTCGCAGGCATGGCATCCAAATTTTGAGGCAACACAAGGGGTGCATATCGGGCAACCATTGCTCTAGGTGGATTTACAACTGGCCTTGTGGATGTAGGAGGAGTTAGAACAACAATAGCAGCTAACGATGTAATTGGTGTATGAGGTGTTGAAGGAGGAGAGGAAATACAAGATGTTTGAGGTGTCGATGGGGTTGATGGGGGAGAAGAAACAGGAGGTCTCTCATCTGATATAGTGGGCTGCATGGGAATGGTGGGAATGAAAGGAGGTTTGGTAGGAATTCCTGAACCAGATACAATTGCGGATGAACCAATAGTTGCAGATGCAGATTCTAAGAAATTGGGAATGTTTGAAGCCACAATGGAAGTTTTAGGATTGAATATGTAACTATCAATTGATCTATTTGCCCTTTCAGTTTCAATATATTTAACAAAATCTGGATTTAGGACAGTAGAACCAACTCAGATTTAGTCTCTAACAATGACATATCAAAATGTTCGTCAAACTCAAGATATTCAACATATTAAAAAACAACGGGACATGAACGAGATTTGAACACAGGAATCACAGAAGTTTCTTGTCAGAGAATTCTTGGGATGAGATTTAGATTTTCATACACAGGAGGAGGATCAGGATCAGGATTGGCCCTGGTGTATCGTCTGGAAGCCAGTGTGTTGAATTATTCCCAAAAATCAAACGGACATTATCAACTTGTTCAGCCTATCAAATTCTAAACTCATCATCCAAAGTCTAGAATTTCTTAATGATACTGGGGTAATCGTTTAGATTAGATGTTCAATTTATAAACTAGACCGGAGATTGACTGAAGCAGCATTCATCTACTTTCGCTAATGTAAAGCAAGAGCGTTTCAAAGGCTACCTGTCTAACTTCAGGCTCCATCTGTAGTCTACAAAGCAAAACAATGATAATAAACTTTCATCCTCAGTAGAGTTGCCAATATGTTAGGGCCTAAATCTACCTCAGACTGAGAAAGGAAAAATCTAGGGTAACATCAAACCATGCTTAACCTGGTAGCTAGCCCTACCATGTCGGGAGAGGGATCTCTCCTTGTCAATCTCAGAGGAATATGGTTAATAGAGCTTGAGATGACTAATGTAAAGACTGATTTTAGGCTAGGTATGTGCTCTGAGGAGTTTGATTGAGTTTAATGTTGGTTTGCTGGCTCAAATGTGAAAGGTAGATTTGGGTCTGGGGAATGGACATAGTCTTGCAGAGATCTCTATGGGGCGAGGTAGGCAAATGGTTTAGTACTTCAAATTGAGTGAGATGAAGAGCCTTTTAGACTGGTGAGGAGTTAGAGAGGGCATGAAAGTCTCAGGGATCCTCTTCAAACAACTGAAAACATAAATAACTAAACAAACCCTAGGTAGCGTACTGCAACATCAATGAATTCTACCTTTATCCTTGTTTCATTTAATTAAGATGAACAGAGAGAGATGATGGCATACACAAACACATGTAAACTTGAAATTACAGAAGGAAAAACAATACCAAATCAAGTTGCCACAAGAATCCCACAAAGTGCTGCAAACCTTGGTCTATTCCTTTGCCACACTGTAGAGATGAATGTACAATAATGCTCAAAGCATTCACAAGAGTCCAAAATTTTCCAACGACTGAAAAAATAATAGATATAGGAAACAAAAAAATCATGCTAAGCTTTAGGGGTCGAATTCATGAGTTTAGGAGCTGTTTCAACAAGATCTAAACTAAGAACTGAAAAGTAGGCAGTGGAACAGCTTGCCTCTAAAACCTAGGAAACTAATTCATTCAGTTGCAAACTACCTTTTCATGATGTATCTACCTCCATGAGTGAAATTTTAGCATATTTACATCAAAATCCATCAAGTTACATCAAATTACATCATGAGTTTGACTATTAGAGAGAGAAAAGTCAAACTGAGAAAAAACTAGGCGAAAAACAAAGTTTTTTGGCCAAAATGACAAAATTTCATCTTGTGCGCCACGCTACTTTGTAGCTGATTTTGGAGGCCTTCCTGTGCACCAAATTTTCTCCAAGTGGGCTTGTTGGAAAGGTCTACCTATCTTATTTCTAAAAAAAGTGGAATTTCTGAATTTGGTGTCCATTTGCCCCTCTAAAAATGAGTTCTCCCAACACTGTTTCATGTGTGGCCAAAAAGGGGCAGAAAGGGCATTTTTGAGGTGTTTTTGACCCTTTTGGAAGCTCAAAACTTGACAAAATTTCTAGGCCATGTGTGATAATTCATATTTTTACCCGAGGAATCCAAAAATACTGATTTTTCCTCCAAATGAGGTCCCTAGCAAAAGTGCGTGCTAGGTGGCACGACGCACGAGGTGGCATGGCGCACCAGGTAGAAAAACCTGTTTTTTACTCCAAAAATTCAAAATTTGCAAAAAGTATGCCAAATTTATTGAAATATGGGCTGAGTGTCTTGCATCAAGTGCTATGTTGGGCTAAGGAAGCCTCAACCAAGATCTGGAGTTTGTCATGCTCTTTTCTCTTCCTCAATGCTTTCCTCAACTTGGCTTTCAAAGTCCTAATTCTCGCTCTGCAAACCTTGTTTCTCGCCAAGTAGTGGTAAGCCATGTGCTTCAAAATATTTTTCTCTCTATTGGCCTTCTCCAACATCTTTTCCAAGTTTATGTTTTTCCTTTCAAGCCAAGATTCACGATTAGCTTCAATTTCTTATTCAAGTGGTGTCAACTTGATTTTCTTTGTCTTGGCAGCTTGCCGGTTTTCTCTTATGTTTTGGAGCTCGATGATGGTTTTCTGATCCTCTAACTGTTTGTTCCTCTACTCCAGATAGTTGATTATCCACTTGGATCTTTCTAGGTTAAGAGACAAGTGATGAATGTCATCTTGCTGTTCCCGGATGATCTCCTTGAGCTTTGAGCTTTGGGAGCCCAAATCAGTGTCATCCTCCTGAATGAGAATGAAATCTGCCTCTTGACCTTCTGAAGGTACCTCATCATGTAATGGCTACTTACCCTTGTCCTGTACCTGCGCTGCTGATGAAGGAAACAAGACCCCTTCCACCCCTGGTGGAGATAGTACTCGTTTTGCTGCTGCAAACAACCTTCTAGTGCCCTTTTGGTAAGTGACAAACACTAGCACACTAGTGGTTTGAGTCTCATGCACCTCTTTTTGATGTGAAGGCTCTCCTGCCTCATGAAAAACTGGTGGGGGCACTTGAGGACTAGTAAAGACTTCATGTGAAATGAAATCCTCCCATGAAACATTTAGTAAACTAAGATGATGCAAGACCACAATCTTGATTAGTGCAAAGTGATAGATGTTGTTATACTGCTGATGAGGAGGCTTCCTTTGCACTAATGTGGTCATTTTCTCAATATTCTGGCAAACGAAATAGGGGAGGTTCATCATCCTCACCCTAGTAAAGTGCATCAACAATTTGATATGATAGGTGTATAAGCAAGAAAATCTGCCTTCACAGCTGAAATATTTGATTATGAGTTTTATAAGGGGAGCATATGTGTCATGTAGGTACCTAAATGGGAAGACCCTATTGACATGTCTTTGAAAACCAGCCTTGATATAAGGCTCATAATGATCTCTGTCCACCAGCTGCCCCTTATTCCACTGCTCACCTACATTCGGAATACCGGTTGCTTGAGCTATAGTCTCAGGTGTCAAGGTGAATGTCACACCTGCCAAATTGACTTGGCCATTGTGAAGATGGAGCACAAACAGTTTGGCAAGCTCATGGTGGTATTTGACTCTTTCCACCATCTCACAAAATTGATAACAAGATTGATGTTGAAAGCATGTCATAGCAAGAGGACAAGCCAACAGCTCAATAAGTGAAGTAGGCTCCTCCCGGTTATGTTTTCCACTCTTGTGAGGTCTCTTTGGTGCATAAATTTCTTTGGAGGAGTCACTGATTGTTTCCTCATTTCTATCATAAGATGAATCTGACTCCACGTTTGCCAATGCTTGAGTTTTCTTAGATGAGTATGAAGAGATTTTAAAGTGACAATAGGTATTTGCTGCTAAAAAATAGGGATTGATGATAAGGACTGTGAAGGGACTGTGAATAGGGAGTTTGGGATGCTTCTTGTAGGGTTAGTGGAAATGGAAGGGTTTGGGGAATGATATTTAGGGTTTAGGGTTGTTAACTAGGGTTTGGGATAAGTGAAGGTAGGGATTAGGGTTATTAGTTTTAGGGATAGGGGGAATAGGTAAGTGCAAGTGGAAAAGGGAGGTAGAAAATAGGTGAATGAGATGGTAGTGAGGGGATGTGAAAATGGTGGGGGTGTGTAGGACAATAAAAAACAATAATTTGTAAACCCTAGGAAGTTTTTTCAACAAACTGTGCAAGGAAATAAGGTTTAAATTTTTCCCTATTGAATCCCCATAAATACTAAAGCAAACTCATGCACTGGCCATATAGAGGTGTTGACTTACTTGTGAAATGAGGAATTTACAATTTTGAAGCTTTTGGAAGAAGATTTGGATGATTTCGGGCCTTGAAGATTGGTGCCAATTATAAATTTAAATGAAAACTGTGCTCTGTGTGCGCTGCGCCTTGACCCAGGTACACCGTGCTTGGAATTTTCACTGTTTTGAATGCAAAATCACTCCTATGCTTCGAAAACGCAGCTTGCACTTGCTCTCATTCACTTTTGGACACAAATGAGCTTCCTTTGACATGAAAACACTTTATATACCAATGATTTTAATTTTTCACTTATGAAAACCCACTTTCCTAATGTTTGCCTTTCATTTGCTTTTTAAAACTCTGTTTTGGGTAGTTTGTCTTACTTTTTGCCTTTGATGGACTAAATGCTTTGACATTTTGTTTCTTTTGCAGGAACTGGAGTGCAGAGGCTTGGCAAGGTGACCAGGGCTACCTCTTGAAATTATTACATATAGAAAAAAAGAAATTACATGAGATTTTGTACATAAAACATAAAAACTCTGTTTTTCCTCAAAACAGGTTTTTGAGGAAAAATCAATCACTGAGCATGTGATTATTGAAATTTTGGTTGCTGAGACTTTATTTGACCTCCTCATGTGCTTGCTGACCATTATTGAGCATTCACAAGACCTTATTGACAAAACCCTAGATCTAATGAGACCTAAAACCCTAAAAAAATACTTTTGCAGATGTAAAGGCAAAAATGACTGCAAATGTCCTAAATGTATGAAAATGGGTCAGCAGGTAATGAACATGAAGGAAAATTTATAATATTCCACTACCATCAGATGATCCATGACCTAATGGAATGTAGATGATCGGATGAGACACCTAACATGCAATGCAACAAGAGAATTTGATCACTGATGGAGGGATGAAGATATCGACACTAACAGTCCAGACATGAAATCACATGGTCAGAGATACTTCATCTCCTTTATAGATGATTACTCACGATATATGTATCTCTACATGCTTCATAAAAAGAGCGAAGCATTAGATGCCTTTAAGATCTTTAAGGCTGAAGTAGAGAAACAATGTGGCAAGCAAATTAAGATCGTGAGATCAGATAGAGGTGGAGAATATTATGGTAGATACACAGAAGATGGACAAGCATCTGGGCCATTTGCAAAATTTCTTCAAGAGCATGGGATTGTTTCCCAATACACCATGCCTGGTTCACTCGACCAGAATGGTGTAGCAAAAAGAAGAAACCGAACATTATTGGAGATGGTGCGGAGTATGCTTAGCAGCTCAAATCTTTCTAAATCCTTGTCGACTGAAGCACTTAAGATGACAGTGTGTATATTAAACTGAGTTCCAACCAAGGCTATTCCTAAAACGCCATTTGAATTATGGAAAGGTTGGAAATCGAGTTTGTGACATATGCGCATTTGGGGATGCCCGTCTGAAGTGACAATTTGTAATTCACAAGAGAAGAAGCTGGACCCAAGGACCATCAGTGGGTATTTCATTGGATATGCTAAAAGGTCTAAAGGTTACATATTTTATTGTCCATCTCACAGCTCTAGGATTGTGGAATCAAGAAATGTAAAGTTTCTTGAAAATGACTTGATCAGTGGGAGCGATCAAACTAGGAACATAGTTTCTGAGAAGGATAATTAAGAATCTCAACCTTCCACCTCAAGTGATAGATTGGTTATTGTTCACAACACCCCTCCATTACAAACTAGTGTTGAACAAATAATTGTTGAAGTTCCACAAGCTGCTGACGACATTCCAGTAGATCAGGTAGTTCAAGAGTTGCCAAGAACTTTTGAACAACGAGTTGAACCACATACTTCTTAGGAAGATGATGGAACAACATTAAGAAGATTTACTAGACCAAATAGATCAGCAATTTTTGATGATTATGTTGTGTATCTGCAAGAATCTGACTACAACATTGGAGCCAAAAATGATCTTGAGTCCTTTTCACAAGCCAAGAGTTGCAAAGAATCAGAACTATGGTACAATGCCATGAAGGAAGAGATGAATTCTATAAAGAGTAACGGAGTTTGGGATCTTGTTGAGTTGCCTAATGGTGCAAAATCCATTGGATGTAAATGGGTCTTTAAGACAAAGAAAGACTCATTGGGCAACATTGAGAGATACAAGGCAAGACTTGTTGCTAAGGGGTTCACTCAGAAAGAAGGAATCGACTACACAGAGACTTTCTCCCCTGTATCTAAGAAAGATTCCTTGTGCGTTATTATGGCATTAGTAGCCCATTTCGACTTGGAGTTGCAAAAAATGGATGTGAAAACAACATTTCTCAATGGAGATCTAGAGGAGGAGGTTTACATGAAACAACCTGAAGGATTCCCCTCTAGTGATGGTGAGCAATTGGTTTGCAAGCTTAAGAAGTCATTATATGGTTTAAAAAAAGCATCCTGCCAATGGTATTTGAAATTCCATAATGTAATTTTTTCTTTTGGTGTTGTAGAAAACATTATGGATCAATGTATATACCTAAAAGTTAGTGGGAGTAAAATCTATTTTCTTGTTTTATATGTGGATGACATTTTGCTAGCAACTAATGATAAGGGTTTGCTACATGAGGTGAAACAATTCCTCTCTAAAAATTTTGATATGAAGGATATGGGTGAGGCATCTTATGTCATTGGCATTAAGATCCATAGAGACAGATTTCGAGGCATCTTGGGTCTGTCTCAGGAAACCTATATTAATAAGTTTTTAGAGAGATTTCGGATGAAGGATTGTTCACCAAGTGTAACTCCCATTGTGAAGGGTGATAGGTTCAGTTTGAACTAATGCTTGAAGAACGACTTTGAAAGGGAACAAATGAAGAACATTCCATATGCTTCTACTGTCGGAAGCCTAATGTATGCTCAGGTTTGCACAAGACCTGACATTGCATTTGTTGTGGGAATGTTGGGACGATATTAGAGTGATCCAGGTTTAGACCACTGGAGAGTTGCAAAGAAAGTAATGAGGTATCTTCAAGGAACCAAAAACTACATGCTTACGTATAGACGGATGAACAATTTGGAAGTAATTGGCTACTCGGATTCTGACTTTGCTGGATGTGTTGATTCACGCAAATCAACATCAGGATACATTTTTATGATGGCCGGTGGAGCTGTATCATGAAGGAGTGCCAAGCAGACCTTGATTGCCACTTCCACTATGGAAGCCAAGTTCATCTCCTGTTTTGAGGCTAATTTACATGGTGTATGGCTTAAGAGTTTGATTTCTGGGCTTAGAATTATGGATTCTATCTCTAAGCCATTAAAAATATATTGCGACAATTCAACTGCTGTTTTTATGGCTAAAAAAAACAAAAGTGGGAATCGAAATAAACACATGGACATTAAGTATTTAGCTATAAGGGAACGTGTTAAAGAAAAGAAAGTGGTCATTGAGCACGTCAGCATTGAGTTGATGATCGCTGATCCTTTGACTAAGGGCATGCCACCGTTTAAATTCAAGGATCATGTAATGAATATGGGACTTGGTTCCATTATGTAGTTTCTCATTGTATGGACAATGTTATTTTAATGAAATTCTTAATTATTGTGATGTTTTTCTCATATTTATGTGCACCTTAATTTGATTTGAGAAAATTCATCTGTGTAGGACTAGGAATAAACATAAGGTTTATTCATTAAGAAATTGTTGCCACATAAATTATAATAAGAATAAATACATAGTAATACATGGAAGATAATACTCGTCATTAGAGGACTTATCGCCATGATTCATGTATCTATTACTTAATACAGATTATCAATGGGTTTTAAGATGAGATATTAAGATTGGAAGTATGGACCAAGTGGGAGAATGTTAAGCTCCTTTAAGTTTCCTAACTGCTGCCTACAATTACGGAAGTGAACTGCAGTCATTTCCTTAATTTCTGGAAACCAACTGTAGTAATTTCCTTAAATTATGGAAATCAATTGTAGTTAATTAATTTCTTGTTGGGAGCTTCTGAAGTGGTCCATTACTCCCTTTGGAGTTCTCTACCATTATCTATGGAACACTTGACACATAGTCAACATAAGCTTCATGGAAGCTTCGCTATATATACCTCTGTTTGGTCCCCAAGCTCATAATCTCAATCCCCTTCAGTTTTACACCATCAAGTTGAGAGAGTAGAGCTTGGAAGTGCCTTCAGATTTTCTGTAGTGATTTTTCCTATTTCCATGCGTCTTAATATATTTGCCCTCACCATTCTACCTGGTATCGCGATCATATTCGACTAGTTGTGTTCCATTTCTTCTCAGCGTGAAGCTATTGATTGATGTATCATGTTTTCATTAATCTCGTTGGTGTCTGAGAAAATTGGGGTATACAGTTTTGGAGTTTATAATATCCAAACCACTCAATAACGAAGGCCTCGTATTTCAGTCAGTAAAATTCATTTTGGCATGGTAGTTTGGTACATTTTTCCTGCGTCCACTCCAGCGCTACCATTGTCTATTTGTATAACCGAAAGGTTTTATCACCATTTGTGCAACGTTGATACGCTAAAGTTGTGTTTTTAGCACTTGTTCGAGGGCTTTCTTGTTCGAGGTTTTTCTGTAAGCTATATGCTGAACAAGCTATCAGCAGTGGTTTACGTTTTTCCCGGAGGAGGTTGAAGGTGTACCCAACAAATAAATCCTTGCAGAGGTGCATTTCTATGTCAATAAATTATTGCAGAGGTGCATGCTATTATTTGTGAGAAACATCAATGGCCGAAGGTATTTTTCTTGGGCATCCAGTTTTTACGATTCTTTACGATAAGTAATTATTCCACATTAAAGAATTGTTAATATTTAACATTTTATTCATATAATTTTTTATTTTATTATATTACTTATATTTATTTATTTCATTAAAGATGTCGAAGAAGGATGCAAATGGAGTACTAAATACTTTCAAAAGTTTCATTGAAAAAATTAAGTTGGAAAGGATGAGAAAGCAGAGTCTTAGGAATGTTGAACTTGATCCTACTCTTACTCATTTCATTTGGAATGGGATGGACATTATCCAATATCAAATAATACAAGGTGACTGTCAAGACATTGCAAAACTCATACCTAAAAGGGAATATGCCCTGGTTATTGCAGACATTCCTCATGGTTTCAATTTCCCAAACATTGAATATGATAGTGAGCCTTACACTTATCAATTTTTTAATAAAGTGGTTATGGGCTTTCAAGAAGCCACAACATCACCACTTTGGATATTTGTGACATTTCATTCAGACACACAATTTGCAATGTTATCAACAATCTGCAAAGGAAAATCCAACTTACATGGTAAGACATTGAAATTGTATGTTTTATTAATGTAGATTTTTTTATTTTATTTTAAGTGGATTAAACTTTTACTATGTCGTGTTATAGGCAAAAGTCAAATCTTATTTCTTCCAGAGATCAACCAATTACAAGTGATTGTGAGTTCATCCATGTTGAATGTTGGGCAATAAGATCATAGCTATAAGTCCATTTTTCTGAACCAAGTAGATGGAAAGAGTCATAGACAAGTACTCGTTCATGATGCTGTCATAAAAAAGTTAACATATGAGGATAAAGATGCAAAAGGAGAAATAATTAACATTTATCAAAAACCACAAACATTGATTAACTATCTTATAGATTTATGTTCAAATGAAGGAGATTGGGTTTTGGATTTATTTTCAAGTTCAGATAAGTTTTATTATATAAAATTGAATTTAATATATATATATATATATATATAATTTTTTTTTTTTTTTTTTTCTTTTTTTTTAATTTTTTAATTTTAATTTTTAATTTTTTAATTTTATTTGATTGATTTATTTTTATTTTTATTTATTTATTTTTGTTTTTTTAATGTTTATACTAATTTACTTACTTATTGTTTTTGTGCTTGATGATTAGGTACAACACTAGCATGTTGCCTACAAAAAGGAAGAAATTGCATTGCGATTGAAAGAGACCCACTACAATGCAATTTTATTCAACAAAGAATTAATGCTCTTCAATTTCTTCCAGATGCAATGCAAGAAGTTGGTTTGAGGAAATGAGATTTTAATGAATCACGTGTGGCAAAAAAGGCAAAGGAACCTCAACCACCATTATATGGAATGATTGGAAAATGACACTTTGGGAGATTTGCAGACATGAAAGATCCATTAGAAGAGGAAAATGAGGAAACTCAAGTAGGAAATATTGTGGAAGAAGAAAATAATGAAGCTGAAGAAGACAATGAACATGGATTATATGATATTCTTGATGACATTTAAGTTATGATTGCAAATCAAACTCAATTTTGAGAGATCTTCATTAGTTTTACTTGTAATGTTTTGACTTTGAGATTTTATGAGAAGAATGAACATTTGATTATTGTTGTTATATGTTCAATATTTGTATTATCTGATTTTCACTTTAATTTTTATGTGAATCATTTTTTGTTGTTGTAAAAAACTTGTGATTACTATTATTTTTTAACATAAAATTCATAAAAAATGCTATTTTTTAAAGTTTTTTTGTTAAGATTTTCCCATAAAAATCGTTTATTTGACATGTCATTTTTGACAAAAATTATGAAAATGTGTATTTTTTTTCATTATATTTATATAGAGGTCAAATGCTTAAAATTATTGTGTTTTACTGACAATTATTTGATGTCCATTGAAATATTAATTTACATTACATAAAAATATAGAAAATAGTAACTTTAAAATATTGACCATTTTTATTTTATTTTTTTTAACTACGGGAAAAAATTAAGATTTCATTACAAACAAAATTGAAAAGAAAAATGAAAACACACAAACACAAAAAATACACTTAAAAAAAAATCTTATGGGAAGAAGAAGCCATTAGAAAATTTAAAGTGTCAAAAATCAACCCTCTAAAAAAAAGGGGTTGATGCTACATCAACACTTTTCAAAATCAGCATGAAAATCACTAACATCTAAAAAAAATGTTCATACTTGATACATAAGAAAATTTAAAGTGCCAAAAATATGCTAAAAAAAAAGTGTATTCTGGCATCATCACTTTTCAAAATCGGGTGATTTTTTGCTACCTCAAAAAAATGGGTACTAGTTCATTTTCTCGTTTGATTGGTAACTATGTTATTATAGAAAAGACAACACTGAATAAGCAAGTGGAAAGGCTCTGAAATCTAATTGCTTAAATGTTTTCCTTCAAATACATTTTTTGGGCATTATGAAGCCAAATTTTTGTCGAGTCAAAGAAAAATTCATTTTTGTAAGAGACCCTTTTTGTAAGAGACCCTAGTTTTTCTCAACATCTATGGTCTTGAAAGATTTTCAATCTAGAAATAAAAAATTCACTTGAACTCAAATGCAATGCAAAAATAAATCACACACCCAGTAGCCAAGTGCTTGGTGGGCTAAAGTTGAGCAGTACTTCGATGAGTTTTTTTGTGTGTATATGACTCCAACCGTAGTTAATCTTTCAAATGTAGATATGCGAATAAAGTATTTGCAAAACAAAGAAAGGAGGATAAGTTAGATGCAATCAATAATTAATATAATATAAGAAAAGTCATACCAGTGCCTTATTCCCAATTAATAGAGTAAGAGTTTTTGCTATTGCCCTGCATGAAAAATGACAGTTTATGGTCTTTCACTCAAATAAAAACATAATTGTCAAAGAAAGACAAATATCACATGATTTTTTTCATGGAAAAGTTTGATATTTCTTATAAAAATTTATATAATTCCCACTCTACCAAGACATACAACACAAACATCATACACATTTTGTTGTCTCACCTAAACACTTACCATTTTGAGTTATTTTATTCAAATAGTTATTCTACTTTAACATCCGAATTGAAACTAGTTGTCCTACACATATTCATGAGACGAATGAGGCAAACTTAAATTAAATTTGGATAAATATTAAATTTAATTGCATGAATAAATAATAATTAAAAATACTTGCGTGCATGAATACCTGAATGAGATCCTATTGGTTTTGAGAATAAATTGTTGGAGTAGTTTAATCTTGTAGGAAACCCCCTCCACTTGATGAAGCAACAACAAAGTCAACATTGAATTTGTTGCTGCTCTATTGGATTGAGGGTGTTTTGCTCCAATATTATCCAAATCCTAATTTATTCTCTACTGAACAAGGCCAACCACATGAAGGCGGAATCTCTGATGTCCCATCCCCCCATCCCCACAACACTGTCTATTCCCTAATACCCAATCTATCTACTATATAGGAAATAGTTGAAAGAAAAACATTAAGATACATAAAAAAACAAATAGAAAACATTCATTCATTCATAAATCCACAAATATTTCAGCTTAATAAATTTTATCATAAAAAATATGTTTACATAATACGAAACAATGCCATGTATATAAAGAGACATATATCAATTATTCATTAACATATAACTTTCATTCATTCATTCGTAAATCCACAAATATTTCATCTAAATAAATTTTATCATAAAAAATATGTTTACATAGTACAAAACAATGTCATGTACATAA
The DNA here is from genome assembly GCA_031772625.1 of Pinus tabuliformis. Classification (NCBI taxonomy): domain Eukaryota; kingdom Viridiplantae; phylum Streptophyta; class Pinopsida; order Pinales; family Pinaceae; genus Pinus; species Pinus tabuliformis. The sequence continues at coordinate 243,124,393 of CM062816.1, read as the reverse complement.
AGAAACATATATCTTTCAATAGATTAGGTCTCATCCAAATGGCATGCATAAGAATTGTTTTTGAAACTAGGAATCTGAATTTTTGCACCACAAAAATCTAGAAACAAATACTGATCATGATTAAATACTAAAATTCACTCTCTGAACAAGGTATCTGAATTAAGTTTGAAAACTCATTGTTAAAAGATCATACCTAGTCCGAAAACTACAATCACCATACTTGAATAGGACAAAGTGGTCTTGCACATACATATATAAGATTTAAATTCTGAACAAGAGTATCATAAGTTGAGAGCTATGTTCGATGCATAGATATTAATGATTAATATTGGATAAATATTGACATATGTGTATGTGTGTGTGTTATGGGCATGAGACTTCTAATATCGATCACACTAAGAAAATAGAGAATATGAATAACCTACACGAGCCCATACCTATGACAAAATGTTTGCAAGATATTCTGAATATGGATTGAGGACAATAAACTACCTTCATTAAATGTATACTAATTAACCTAGACTTAGTGTACCACTTGAAGCTAGAGAGCCGTGCAAATAGTGGAAGGCTACAAGTCTTATAAATTTCTAGACTTTGCATAGAACCTTAGCGCAATGTTATGAAATTCAATGATTATTGGGATAAAGCGTGAGACGAGTTGATACACCATCCCATGAAGCATCAAAATTAGTCTCAATATAGACTAGTCGACTGTGTTGGAATGGCTGATGTATTAATTTCTACTATATTTATTGTAACTAATCTTTATATTGGTTTCATTTTCTAATCTATATTAGCCTAACAAAATTATAATATATATTAGGTGTCAATTCACAACAGTTTATGATTATGATGACAATTTAAGTACACATGATTGTAATGTCCATGATGGGATGTATGAATTGTCCTTCACACATTTCCCATCAATGATTATAACCTTGAATGGGGTAGCACTAGTTTGTCATCACCATCTCAAAATGACCTAACATATGAAAATTTACCACGTCTGTCATCATCACTTCACACTATCTCATAAATGACCCCTTTTATAGATTATATGCATGAATTTCTGACAGACCATCCCCTCTACCTAGCCTATGATTGATTGTGAGAACATGTGAACAAAGTACAATTTATAAATAGGGGATCTTGTCAACAAAGATCCGTGAATTGTCCTTTATTCACTTGTTGTCATAATCAATCATAAGATAGGCAGAGGGGATGGCCTTACCAGAGAGATGTTTCATCCGCCTATAGGTTTGCTGATAGCGATGGATAATGTGCTTCCCGAATTATTTCCCAGTTGGGTGAATGATGTTCCCATTTCCATAGGTTGTGATTTAGATTGTTGTTGTTGATACCAGCAACACCCAGCCAGATGATATATTGCCTGCTGGTTGGTAGTGGGAGGACACTTAATACCCGCATACATCATGAGATAGACCAGTGCTAGCTAATTTAAGGTTATAATCATTGACGGGAATTTGGGACGACAATTCATACGTCCCACCATGGACATTACATACATAAGTACTTAAATTGTCATCATAATCACAAATTGTCATGATTAGCCTTTGAAGTAGGAGTAGCTAACACCTAAATTAGGAGTGTGGTAGTGTATGGTGGAGTGGGATAGGTATACAAATTAGTATATGGTTGACTTATCATGGGCACAAATTGTGTAAATGGTTAGTTTAACACGAGAATCCGATTATAGTATATTGGCGTTCGTAACAAATTTAATTGACTTATACTACAAATTTATCAAATATATGGTATTCTACACCCTCCTTGTATCACAAAAAATATGTTTACACAATATGAAACAAAATCTTTCTAGTTTTTTTCAATGGAAAAATCACAACTTTTTATTTAAATTTACATGTGCAAATTCCATGAGGCATTCAACCTCTCAATAAAAAATGTGATACTAAAAAAAATCGGCTCTAAATAAACAAGTTCAGTCATTTTTTATCAGCTTTCTGTCTCTTTTTTAACATGTAATTTGCCAGGACGTCTCGACCTTGGCCCCCTTTAGTTGTTGGTGGTATCTAGTGTAATATGTCTTGTTGGTAACCTAGTACTACAACTATGTTGTTGCATGTGGAGTCGAGCATCAACTGTAATAAGAAAGAAATGTTAAATTCATATTTATAGTTTTTTTTTTTTGTAAGCTTAGTAGGACTCTCCGATTTTTGTCTTTACATGTCCATTATTCACCCCGCTACGAGGGGAGGGTAGCCCAATATTTGAACCCAATACTTCCAGTTCGGCAAGACTTCATTTCCATGGCCGCTGCCATTTGAGCTACCCCATGCAGACATATTTATAGTTATTATTATTACAAATGATTTATTAATAAAAAAAGTAGTATAGTGTTCTTTAACTACTTCGGTAGTGGAGGGAAGAAGAATACTTTAAGATGTGGCCATATGTTTCTCATCTTATCTATCCATATCCTGTGCATGCTTTGGTGTAGAAATAATAAAGGTTATAATTAATACACCATTTTCTTATAAATATTTTTAATTGTATTCCATACTACAATTTTCTTATAACACATGAAATACCTTCAGTACTGAGTTGAACATCAGTCTCAAGATCAGGTACTCCACTATCAGTAGGCTCATGTGTTGTATCTACATTTCTTGCCTGCTTTTTACAATCAAGCACATTGCTTTATGGACAAAAATAATAACCAATAGATTTTACAAGTGATGATTTAAAAATGCTATTCGTTGCTTTTATTTTCCTCAGTGTTATGTTGGGTGCTAGAAGACTGTGAAGACGCCAAGCTTTCCCTCCATTCAACCATGACTTGATAACTATACTTGAAAGAAATCTTTAGGTATTCCTCCATGGGAGCCTCTTTGAATTGTGTGCCTTGCAATTTTGCATTAGAACATGATTTTTTCTTCTTCTGTGATATTAAATTAAAATTGTTAACAATTTGTAGTTTTGATGCAAATTATTTTTTTATATACACAATTTTTGTGGCCAGTTTCGAGTAAGCACCCGAGCCAAGATGATGCTACCCATGTTTGGCTATTCTAGCCTATGTAGCTCTGGAAATATCTAGGAGCCTATATTCAAAACATTGAAAAACTTAATTAGATGTCACAATAATGATAAAACATCATAATTACATTATTAAATGTGCCTCATACCTTCCTGGTCTGGGTGGAGTCTTCCCTACTTTTCGAAGTGCCTTCTCGTGTGCATTTTCCACGAGCACTCTTCACTCCATCCATGGAATCGATGGAGGGTGCTCATATGACTTGAACCTTTCTAATTGAGACCTATACTATTCTCGCAAATATTTTAAATGCAGGTCTACTGTTGGGTCCCTATAATACTAGTGATTACCCCATTACTATTGTAGTTATACCCCTTATTAATATTGTTGTGCACCTATTTCCCCCATATTGTTATTACTGTGCCCCATAGAATCCCTCTATTATTATTTTTGTGGCTTTATATTATTATTGTTAGGTCGGGTGGATTATATTGTGACTCCTTAGACTCCTATATATAGAAAGGAGGTTTTGTCATTTGAATCATCCAAGAATTGTTCATTTATGTAATGTAAAGGAGGTTCCCCCTCGAAGATGCTGAATTCTAAGGCGTTGATCTATCTTTTCTATCTTTTCTTGAGCTGGTTTCATAACATTTGGTATCAGAGCTTTGGATTCTAGGGTTTCGCTGCTCCAAACAGGTCATCGTGGCATTTTCGCTATAACTTTTTTTATGCTACGTTTCAGAAGTTGCAAAAAAAACCCATTTGAGAACAAAGCGCGCTGAACCTCGGGTCCAAATTTCAGAGCTTTGCGCGCTATATTTGCGGAGATATGATTTGAGGAAGTTGGTCTTTTTGCAGACTCCTGAATTACATTCCAAACAGGTGACTTGGGGAAAATCGTCATAACTTTCTCTCTAGGGATCGGATTGAAATTTCATAAGAAGTTGCAGAAAGAGGAAGGACTGTAGTTTCTTGTATGCATTTTTCAGATCCAAAGGTCGAAACAGTGACTCGTGGCACGTCGTACAAGTTTTCTCTATTGAAATAGTTTATAATCAAGTCACTGTGGGAGATTTCGCATAACTCTTCCTTGGAGAATCCAATTTGGGTCAGACTTGTGGCATTGGAAAGAGGACACAGAAGGCTACTATAGGTCGTAATTTTAGAACTGGAGGATCTGAATTTACAGAGATACATCAGATTCAATATCAGGCTTCTACAAAGTGAAAAAAGGTGTGTAGTTTTTTTTTTAAATTTTTGCGTAAGCTTGGTTTGAAGGAATTCAAAGGGCATAGTAAAGCATTATTATTGGTAACTGATGCCTCGAAGAAAGAAAATGCAAACACTTAGTAAGGAACCTGAAAGCTCTAGAATGACTCATGAAGAAGAGGAAGAAATGCTACATGATATATCAAAATTACAAGAACAAGTGCAACAAATGTCATGCTCACAAAAGCTAACAGAAGCTAAGATAAATGGCATGGAATCTAATATAAATGGTGTGGAATCTAAGATAAAGGGCATGGAAGCTAAGATGGATGATTTGAAGACAGATTTGAAGAGAGACATGGCAGATTTGAAGACAAATTTGAAGACAGACATGGCAGATTTGAAGACAGATTTGAAAATTTTTCTACAAGAAATACTTACTAATGGTGAAAAGGTTGTAAAGGAAACTCATGATGTGAACAAAAGAAATGTTAATCATGATTCCATAGACTCTAATGTTGGATCGAAGACCCACCATATTCCAAAAATCGATATGAGGAAGTTTGATGGCAAGGATCCCGCCACATGGATATTACAGATGGAGCAATTCTTCAATCTCAATAATGTGCAAAACACACAAAAGGTACGTATGGCAACTTTATATTTGGAACCAAATCAATTTGTATGGTATCAATGGCTTTGCTCTCGTAAACAATTTATCACTTGGGCAATTTTTACGGAAGAATTGATAGCACATTATGAGGATACAAAAAGAAACACTTTTTTTAGCCAATTGATAAGTCTCAAACAAAAGGGTTCAATAATGGAGCACATTGAGGAATTCAAAAAATTGAACATAAGGGTAAAAGATATTCTAGAGGAGCATAGGATTGATGTGTTCATAGGGTCTTTAAAGGATAATATCCAACATGATGTTTGCCTTTGGGAACCTGATTCATTAGAGAAGGCATTCAGGTTAGCAAGAAAAATGGAAAGCAAAATTATGGCAACCAGGAAGCATACCATTCACAACTATAAAGAAGGAAGTGTTGTTGCCCCTAGTCTTCCACAACCTATAAGGTTGACACCACAAAAATTGGAAGAAAAAAGAGCAAAAGGGCTTTGTTACAGTTGTGATAGCAAATACACTAAAGGTCATAAGTGTGCTGAGAAGAAATTATTCTATGTAGATTGTGAAGAGGAAGAAGAAAAGGAGCAAGAAAGGTCAAAAGAAGAGGATATACTCCAGGAACAAAGCCTAGATGAAGAACAAATAAATCCGACCATATCTTGTAATGCATTGGCGGGAATTACCACTCCTCAAACCATCAAGATAGAAGGACAAATCAAGAAGAAAAAGGTAATGGTGTTGATTGATTCACGAAGCACCCACAATTTTATTCATTGTAAGGTAGCAAAAGAATTGAATTGCTTCCTATATCCAGCACCAGAGTGTCAAGTGATGATTGCAAATGGAGGAACAATAAATTGCTCTGGAAAGTGCCATAATATCAAGCTATCCATGGGAGAATATGTATTGACTAGCCCAATGCTTTCCATTCCAATGGGAGGTGTTGATGTTGTACTAGGAGTCTAATGGCTACAATCCTTGGGTACAATAGCTTTTAATTTTCAAGAACTTTTCATCAAATTTTCTACGGAAGGAAAGGAAGTTGAATTAAGGGGTATTGCAGGGAAACCAGGAAAGATAATCAGCTCTAATGGTATCACAAAGCTTCTAAAAAGGAGCAAAGAGGTGTAATTGCACAATTATGTTCGCTAGATGTTTCCACATCGGAATCATCTATTTCTCCAGATCTCCAAAAAGTCCTGGACAATCATTCCAAGGTATTTGAGACTCCCAAAGGTCTCCCACCTATGCGTGATCATGATCATGCTATTCATCTGATTCCAGGAAGTGTTCCTCCAAACATCAGGCCGTACAGATATCCCTATGTCCAAAAGAGTGAAATTGAACGTATGGTTGTAGAAATGCTAGAGGCTGGTATAATTCAACTGAGTCAAAGTTCTTTCTCTGCTCCAGTAGTATTGGTGCACAAGAAGGATGGATCATGGCGCATGTGTCCGGATTATAGGGAGCTCAACAAGCTCACTATTAAAGATAAGTTCCCCATTCCTATCATTGATGAATTACTGGATGAATTGCATGGATCAATTTACTTCACCAAGTTGGATCTTCATTCAGGATATCATCAAATCAGAATGAAGACTGAAGACATTCCGAAAACAACATTTAGAACTCATGAGGGTCATTATGAATTTTTGGTCATGCCTTTTGGCCTTACCAGTGCACCTTCAACATTTCAAGGTTTGATGAATTCAATTTTCAAACCATTCCTTAGAAAATTTGTGTTAGTATTTTTTGATGATATACTAATCTACAACAAGTCATGGAAGGATCATGTTGAACATGTTGACAGGGTGCTACAACTATTGGAGGAGAAACAATTATATGCAAAAAGATCCAAATGTTTCTTTGGAGTCCAGGAGGTGGAATATCTGGGTCATATTGTATCTCAGGAAGGAGTTAAGGTAGACCCTAGCAAAATTAAAGCCATTAGGGAATGGAAAATACCCACGTCCATAAAGCATCTGCGAGGATTTCTCGGGTTGATAGGGTATTATCACAAGTTTGTTAAGAATTATGGGAGAATAGCAGCACCTCTAACAACATTATTGAAGAAAGATGCATTTTCATGGACTCCGGAAGCAACAAAGGCCTTTGATGAAGATATTTGTCCAAACGATAGTACCAAGCCCTTGGAGCTTGTTTGAGACCATAGAGAGCCTTTTTCAATCTGCATACAAGATTTGGATCATTTCCAAGAATGAAACCATCTGGCTGCTCAATGTATACTTCTTCTTCCAAGTCTCCATTCAGAAAGGTTGATTTCAAATCCATTTGAAATACTTTGAAGTTTTGAAAGCTTGAGAGAGCAAGGAACATTCGGATGGCCTCAAGTCTTGCAACAGGAGCAAAAGTTTCTTCAAAATCTATTCCTTCTTGCTACGCATACCCTTTACAAACAAGTCTGGCCTTGTTTCTAATTACTTCTCCATTTTCATTCAATTTATTTTTTAAGACCCATTTTGTCCCTATAACATTCTTATCCTTTGGTCTGGGAACCAACTCCCAAGTGTTGTTCTTTTCGATCTGCTCAAGTTCTTCATCCATTGCTTTGACCCAACATTCATCTTTGCATGCCTCTTTCACATCTTGTGGTTCAGTGGAAGAGAGTAATGCCAAATAGCTTGAAGCTTCTGCAATTGTTCTTCTTGTTTGTACACCTGCTTCTTTCTGCCCCAAAATCTAAGATTCTGGATGATTCTTCTGAACATATCTGGATGGATTCTTCTCTTCTATCCTTATCTGCTCCTCTGGTTCTTCTTGAGGTTCTTCTTCTTCATCATTCTGTCTTTGAGGGTAGTCTCCATCTTCTTCGATATCTTCATGATTTACTTGCCTAGGAATGTATCCCTTCTCATCAACCACTACATCAATGCTGTCAACAATTCTTCCAAGTCTTTTATTGTAGCACTTGTATGCTTTGCTGTGTAGAGAATAACCAAGAAGAATGCCTTCATCTGCTCTAGGTTCAAGTTTGCCAAGTTTCTCATCAGTATTCTTAATATAGCATTTGCTCCCAAAGATTTTGAAGTGCTTTATCGAAGGAGTCTCACCATACCAGAGCTCATGAGGGGTTTGAGTGATGTTCACCCGGACATTTTTTTTGTTGAGAATAACAACCGCAGCATATGCAACTTCACCCCAAAAGATTGCAGGAGTTCCAGACTCATCAAGCATAGCACGAGCCATTTGTTGGACTGTTCTGTTCATTCTTTCCACCACTCCATTTTGCTGAGGAGTTCTAGCTATAGAGAATTCTCTTCTTATCCCATGTTCTTCACAGAAATCGAAAAATTCATTTGAGGTAAAATCCCCACCTCTGTCGGATCTGAGGCACTTAATTTTGCATCCTGATTCATTTTCAACCAAGGCTTTAAAGGATTTGAATTTTTCGAATGCTTCATCTTTGTGCTTCATAAGTCCTAACCAGACAAACCTGGAGAAATCGTCAATGAATAATATCAAGTATTCTGCTCCTCGAGGTGTCCTTTTCCTGAATGGTCCACATACATCTGTATGTACTAGCTCAAGAGGCATGCTAGCTGATCCTTCCTTTTCTGGAAAGTTAGTTCTGGTTTGCTTTCCAAACTGACATGATTTGCATATGGTGTTGTCTAGAATTTTGATATCTGGAAGACTGCAAATTGCCTGATATTTGCATGCTTTCCTTATTTGTGAAAAGCTTAGATGCCCCAACCTCTGGTGCCATAACCAGTGTTCATCATCCTTGCTTAGATAGCATTGTTGTTGTCCTTCTTCAAATATGTATAGATTATTTGGAGTTCTTTCACCTTTGATCACCGTTTTACCTGTATCAAGATCACGAACAAGACATCCATTTGATCTAAATATCACCTCGGTTCCTTGATCACACATCTGGCTGACACTCAGAAGATTATGCTTCAATCCATCAACATACAAAACATTTCCAGCTTTGACCTTTTCTTTTAACTGAGCAGTGCCTTTTCCTTTTATAGCTGCAGGAGTATCATTTCCAAAAGAAACTTTCTTTCCCTTTTCTAAAGCAGAATATGATTCAATTTTTTCTTTATCACCTGTCATATGCTTCGAACATCCACTGTCAATGTACCATAGATTTTCCTGTCCCTCTGCATAAAATGCTATCCCACATCTTTCTGTTTGTGGTTCCTTTATTCTCCATGTTTTGGTGCTTGAGGCTTGTTCCTTTGTCTGCTGAAACCTGCTCCTGCATTCAGAATCTTCATGACCAAAGTTATTGCAAATAGAACATTCAACTTCATTTTCAAGAGCCGAAAAGTTGTTATAGGTCCTTTTTGTAATCCCGGTCATACTTCTTTGTTTTTGAGCTTCTCTAGTCATGATTGTTTTATATGCAACACATTGAGCTGCTTTGTGACCAAAGTTATGGCAAGAGAAGCATTGTCCATTGAAGAAAATTCTGTGGTTATCAAATCTTCCGGCCAAATGATTGTAATTTCTATTGTCATCCATTCTTGAAGCAAATTGAGAGGATTTTACCTGTGGCTGGTTGTAGCTTTTGTTCATCCTTAAGATGGATTGCCCCTGGTTTACCTGATAGTCTTTGTTTGTTCTTGATGTAATTCATCCCTGCTTTACCTGGTGATCTCCATTGTGCTTTTGCTCATTCCTTCTTGCTGCATCAAGATAACTCTTTGAGGTGGATGCTTGAGAAGTTTCTCCATTATACCCCAGACCTGTCTTGTTTAGTGGAGAATGCTGTACATTGATGATCTCATCCAGAGTTTCAGATCCTTTGACATTTTTTATTGTTATCTTATTCAGTGCTCGGTAATCAATGCACATTCTCCACGAGCCATCTTTCTTTCTCACCAAAACGATTGGTGACCCACATGGTGATGTGCTAGGCCTGATGAAGCCCTTCTCGAGCAACTCCTGCACCTACTTCTTGATTTCATCATTCTCTAAAGCAGACAACCTGTACATCCCAATGTTAGGCAATGGAACATCTTGTTGCAAAATAATATCATGTACTATTCCCTTTTTGGGTGGCAGACCTTTAGGTTCTTGAAACAAGTCATCATACTCTGAAACAACCTTTTCTATATCAGCCTGCTGTTCAGCATTATAGCCCTCAAATGCATTGGTTTTATCAGGTTTCTTTTCATTTACAACCATTAGTAAGAATTTTTTGCATGAATTAATCATTCTTTTCATCTGTCCTGAGTTTATGAGAGTATAATTATTCTTGAGCTTATGAGCTCTTACAAAGTATTTGATTCCATATTTAACCAGTAGATACTTGTTCTCAGCTCAATAGAAAATAGCCTTTGTATCATACAATTAAGGAATGCCTAAAACAATTCCACATATATCCAAAGGAATTATGTCTAACTCAACCTCATATACAAATGTTGACCCAAAAGAAACCTTGAGTTTGCACTGTCTAGTCACTTGTAGTTGTGCTTTATCATTCAACCATCCTAATGGGTATGGTTTCTTGTGAGGTGTAGTTGCTAATCCCAATTTCTTTACAATTGCTTCAGAAATCAAATTTACTTGAGAGCCACTATCAAACAAAGTATCAATCTTTTGATTTTTGGAAATAACTCGAATATGGAAAAGCTCATGTATTTTTCTCTCATTTTCTTCATCAATAACAGATTGAGCAGAATTACTAGTAGATGCTTCAGAATTCTTACCTCTTATACCTGTGGCTACTATAGTTGTTTCATCTCCCGAGTCTGACCCCAAATCTCTCTGAATAGTTGTAGTTGTCTTCTTCTTCTTGCCCTCGGACTTCTTAGGTCTTAGCTCTGGATGCAAAATCCAATAGTGCTCATCATCATGCCCCTCCTTTTTACAGTGAGTGCATGAAGATTTGGCTTTTTGTGCAGTGTTATCCTTCCTTGCTTTCCACTTATATTTTCTTTTCTCCTTGCTATTGCTTACAATGGGTTTGGATGGTCCCCCAACTTCTGGATTGTCATTCTTTCCTCTAGCCTCTAGATGAGTAGCTTGTACAGATACCTCATCTATACTAGTGCGATTAAACATGAGGACGGTATGCCTCATGTAGCTGTGTAGACCACCAATGTACTTCAAAAGAGTATCTGGTGAGTTTAGTGAAATATCCAACGTCAATGCTCTCTTTCTAAACTCTTGAGTATACCCTTATACACTTTTCCCCCTTAACTGCCGAAGAGTTTGCCAACTCATCATGGCCTGCTGCATGTAGGCCAATGGATAGAACTATTTTTTGATTGCAGAAACGAAGTCACTCCAGACAGAGATGGTCTTACCATGGCTTTTCATATCAGCTTGGGTTCTACCTTCCCACCAAACCAAGGCAGTGCCTCCTAGGCGTAGGCTTGCCAGCTAAATCTTACTCTTGTCTGAGTTTATGTTCTGTACCCTGCAATACACATCAATTTGTCTAATCCAATTGTCCAATTTTTCAGCATTTAGCTCTCCATCATATATAGGCAAATCAAATTTAACATCTAACTTAATCAAAGATGCTTTCTTATTATGTACAGGGCTATTAGGAGGTGTGAGAAAGTTTTCCTCTTTCCCCTTTCCTTTGGAGTTATCATGGAAGTGAGACTCATCTTCTTCTTTCTCTTGATTAGAGCCTGATGCATCTTTGACCTTTTTCTTTCTAAAGTCTCTGTACATTTCTTTAACCATAGAATTTATAGCTAGGAAACTCTCTATGAATTGAGGGTCTGGCCCCATAGAATCTTCTTCTGACATGGTCTTTCGAGGATAGACTCTTCCAATTTCAGGATTAGTTTCCACCAACTCTCCTTCTCCTAATTTGAGCTTTGATCTTGTGAGCATTCACAAGTATACCAACACAATCTTGTCTAACCTTACAACCTTAAGCTCTGATACCACTTGATCTGATATTCACCCTATGAGTGCCATCAGTTAAAGATTTATTAAACTAAGGTATTACAGACTCATGTGCTAGTGTGTGTTCTATGTTATTGAAACAACGGATCGATCAGATTGCCAATACACAGACAATAAAATGGAGAGATAGCAGAGAAATTCAGTAAGCAACACAAAGACACAAACATTTTTAATAAGGAGTTCACCCTATTCTCCAGGGTTACGTCTCCGGTCCAGCTTTAGTGGTGGCCTTGTTTTATTGTGTCTTTCAGTAGAGAAATTACAATACAGGGACTCAATATGAGTTCTCCTGAAGCAGATTTTGCTTGGCAGGGTGGTTCTTGGATTCCCCAAGCCACTTGGAGTACATAGACTCTTCTTCTTCCTACCAACTCTGTGACCCTTGGTCTATAGTGGAAAGAGCCAAATGTGATGCTCAGTCTGGACAGATTCCTTTATGGGAAGGCTTGAATCTTCAAGCTCTCTGGTGCTTGACACTGCCTGTGGTTAGCTCGGCCCTCTGTCTCTTCTTCTTGGCTTTACTGTTCTCTATGTTCAGTCCTCCTCTCAGGGTTCACTATTCATTGTCTCTCTTGGTCACTTGGACTCCTCTCAATTCTGACCCCAAATCAATTCTGACTGATTCGATTGTCTCTATTCATGGCTTTAGCCATTCGATCCCTATGCCTATTCGGTTCCTCTTCCACCTGCGTCGATTTTCCTTCTGCAACTACACTTGGAGTTCCCTGCTTTCAATGTCATCATGAACGCTCAGGGAGTGGCCACTTGTCCTCCTCTAAATGGCACCAGCATGCTTCATCGGTTCGTTTCTTCAATTACGCTGTGGATGAATATTTCCTCCATCGTGGCAGTCAAACAGATTCCAAATCCCTTCTATAATGCAGCTTAATTCCCTATCGATTCCGCTTCCTTCGTCAGGCGTGATCTTAGTCGTTCGATCTGAGCCTTTCAGATCTGACGCCATATGCACGTTTCACACAGTTGACTTGCTCGACCGATAGCATGCGATCAATGGCGGTTTTCTCTCACCTCCGCTTGCCACGCGTCGATCAATGTATGGAATCATTCCGCTCTCATCCAAAACCTCTTACCATTCAAGGGCACCCCGATCAATACTGCTGGTTTCCAGAGCACGGGTCCCACCTTTGTACTTTAGCGCTTTTACCTTTTCTTCTTGTGGTCCTCCGGTTCCCAACACAACCGAGTGCTTGGCCTTCCTCCATTTTGGCCTTATTAGCCCAGCGATGCGCGATTAGCACTAATCACGCATCAAAAACCTCGCTCTTCTCCCATTCCGGGGCTCCCAGGGGCTACTTTGGCCTCCTGCACGATCTCCATGGGCCTCGATCAACGCGCTTTGACTGAGGTCCTCGGCGTTCCACGTCGGTTGCTATTGCCACTGGTTCAGGGTGTTTTTGATTCTTGTTTTGGATTTCTTTAGAGATTTGTTCGACTTAATTTAGTCATGGTTCTCGACAGTCTTTCTATGGATCCAATTCGGATCACCAAATTTATAGAATCAGTGCACCTTGGAAGGGGAGAAACATGCACTGATCATTGCAAGTTCTCAGGTATGCAACTTGCACCCAACACTAGTGGCCAAGAAGGAAGAGCACGTTGGGCCTAAAATGACGGTTTTTGAGTAGATAGACCCAGAAACTTAGAATTTTTGGAGAAATTACATTTAGGGCTTTTCAAAGGAATTATGAGAAAGTGTTCAAGGATGTTGATTGATCTGATTTTTAGGCCTTTTGGGTTGATGTGACAAAATGACCGTTAACATATTCCCCCTTAAAGTACAAAGCCAAAAGTAATGGCTAATTATTGAAGTGCTTTACCTTGTGACAAGTCCAGATCAAGAACAAATCAGTCGATATCATCATCTGTTATAATACATATTATCATTATGATATTATTGCTGAGGCATACATTTTCTCAACATATAAGCCAATATTACATGTACAATGATTAAGAAATATTGTCCAATGATGATAGAAAGTGGATCCATGCTTCGATGATTGTTTGAATAATCATAGCCATCATACTCTATGATCTTGTATGAATCTTGAAATCACAGCCCAGATGGATGGAACTAGATCTAGGGTATTCTATCTCATCACTCAATAGTACAAGTATAACCATGTGAATGTATAAGATGGAGTCAAACATGGTAGACACCATATGACTATCGGCTAATGACGTAAGTCCTTAACAAACGCGAGAGAAACCATTGATAATATAATGGCTCTCAAGGTACTATAGTACAATCTATGTGGTGTGAATGGATGTGCTGAAGTTCAATACCACACAAAATATTTCAGTCGAAGGCCAATGATGAGGACTTGTCACTGAGAGTGAGGAAAATTGCCATTGATGTACGCAAGATCCAAGGTACCAAAGGGAGTTTCGAAGTCAACTTCCTGGATAATGAGATAATGTCGATAGGAAGTGACCTATCACAGGAGGGCCTTGATGTATTCCCCATCAATGACACGAAATGGGTATCAAGGTTTGAGATAGAATGATGCTGATAAGAGTTGGTTCAGGAATGACAGACATGAAAGAAGACTTAAGAGTATTGTAGTAGATATCAACTGAAGAAATTATCTAAACATATCAATGACAGTGTACGGAGTTGGCGGCAATGACCCAAAACCGATTACGGAGGCTTTTGATATGGTGTTATTAACCAAAGAGGAAAGCATATTTCCCAACCTAAATAATCACAGAGATGGAGTGAAATAGTTTCATGTTAAAGAGTGACTTGCTGCCAGTAACAGGGTAAGTACCCTATTTTCCTAATATCCATAACCATTTTTGGTCAGTACCTCTTTATTTTTGACATGCTTGAGGAGGATAATATATTCTTGATCTATAAGTTAATCCTTCAAATCAATCCTTTTGAGTATATTTAATAATACCTGAGAAGGATTGGTTCGGTCGTGTCATGCTCAACAATTCCATTACCGTTTGATTCTTTTAGGAGTGTAGTGAAGGTGTAACTCAACTTATTTGTCATGTTTAGAAAGTTTGAAAATGATCTGAGAATTTTTTGTGAATGCTTTCAAACAAAAATCCCCATTATACATGACATTTTACTGACACTTACATTTTCTTTTGAAATCATGAGCAATGCATATTCTAAACAACTTCAGCAAACCATCAACATGAAACAAGAATCAATAATCATGAACAACCATAAACACACGATATGATAATAGAGTTCACCCAGTGTGGGCTACATCTTTGGGCCCTAGGTCAAGAGTGGGGAGGTCGCTTCATTAGTTGTTGCAAGAAGATGATGAGTACATGATGTAATCTTTGTCAATACAAGGATGAACCCCCTTATCTAGAGTGGCATGTCTCTCTACGAGACATTCTCCTACAAAGAACTCTCACTCACAAGATGTTCTCCTTCAACATGACAAGGAACAATCTCACATAAAGTGGCATAAAATGATCCTCTCACAATGTGGCATACATGGATCTCAGAATCAAATCATCATCTCAGCAAAAATCAAATGAAGACATGGAAACAATGCACGTTATGCCTCTAATTCTGGGGACCACCTAAAATTCGCCTACTCGGATGAAGAAAAACCTTGTGCCATCACGTTTGTTATAAAAAACCATGAAACCTGAGTATAAACATGACCCCTTTCTATCACGGTCACATCTAGGCTCCTCAAGAATCTTTTAAATTCCTCACAAGATTATCTTTTGGACCCGAGTGAAAAATATGTTGCTCAGATGAAGAAATGGATCACACCATCAAATTCCTGGCAAAAACATTGTTCAAATGAGTATAAACCCAACATAATTTTGACGCCTTCAAAAATTTTCTCCTAAGGAATCTCCAAGATTCCTAAAAGATTCTTAATAGATAATATTCTTTTGAATATTCCCTAACATATGCTCTAACAATATTACTAAAATCTTCTTGATATTCGTGTCTTCATTGGCTTGCATGCGGCCTCATCTCTCATGTATTCTCCATGGTTCCCTTTGAACCATTTGAACGAAATTTTATAATAAAGTGTGAGGGTCAATAAGACAAAGTGTGTGGTTGGCATAATGATTCGCATAGTCATATTAAGTTACTTTTTGTTGGAGATATTTTGGGCTCAAAACCCATCGAATCCCAATTTTGCTTTAATATGGTTTTAAAGCCCAATTTTGGTTTTAATATAGTTTTCAAACCCTAGAATATATGGTAAAACAATATTTTAACGACTCCCCAAACCATGAGAATAAGACAAAAATGGAGGTTGCACCATGCCAAGGCCACTTGGGTCTAATTTGAGGTTCCATGTGTCACCATGTGATTGGGCGATGTGATAGGCTCTCATTGGTCCACATAATCTGCCACCTACTTGTCATGTGTCAACTTGTGGTGTTTCCATGTCACATGCTTGTGGATCCACCTAGTTTGCTAATTGGGATGCCACATCAACTTTGTGGGTCCCACTAGGTCTGCTGACTTTTCTACCACATGGAAACCTAGGGATTGGCACATGGCATCCTAGGTTGACTTTGACTTTTGCCTAGTTTGACCAAAAATTTGATTGGCCATAACTTTTTCATACGGAATTGGATTAAGGCATTGTTTGTGTCATTGGAATCAGGAAGACGAGCTCTATGCTTTGATATTATTTTTTAGAAAAATATGAAGAATTTGATTTTTGAGCCTTTCTGGAGCCACTTGGATCATTCCTCCCCACTAAGGAGATTTTGGTCCTCCAAAAGCATAAACACAATCTGCAATTTGATGTACTCCCTCGTCTACACAATAAGTTCCCTAACATGCCACAATTCCTTCCTCTTCACCTTTTTCCTTCAGAGCCATAAGTGATGAACTAACACCTATACTCTACACAAACCTGTAATACAACTTTCAAAATACATGTTCAATTACATGACCTACCATGACCCAAGTAAACCCCATACTTGCCAAGATTTTATACACACTCTTTGGTAAAGTTTACATCTGAATAATATAAACCAATACCCCAACTATTAAAAAAAAGGGTCAAAAACATCATCATGTTGCTTTCATAAGTCACCAGAAAACACTTCATCACTTTTACAATTATTTCACAACATGTGATTTACAAAATATGGCCATGACAAGCTACAATCTCTAATAAAACCATCTCTCACTCATCAAAGTGAATGGGTCATCATTCTAGAGTTGCTTCGCTTGTTGAACAACTTCACCTGTTGGTTCCTGCACATACACTTTTTCCTTCTTAAGACGCTACTTTGGATATAGGTCCCAACATGTGGCTCTTTGATGTCCACTTATGTTGCAATGACTGCAAAAATTATTCTTCCTCCAGGATGCTTAGCCTTCTTCCTTCCCTAATGTGGATAAGGTCTTTCATGTATTTTCTTCTTTCTTGTTCCCATATTTTTCCAACACCTTGCAACTACATGGTTATACAAGCCACAAAAACTGCATGGTTTTCTATGGAATAGACTTTGCTCATAATTAACAATTTTCCTGTAATCAAAAGGAAAATTAGCATACTAAGACTTTTTATACCTCACTTGGTTGTCTCTAATGTGATACTGAAAATGAGATATTCCCTTAGCTCTTCTTTTGCAATATGCATTGTCATGGGAAGATCGTGATGTGTTCCCATCATCCTCTTTCCTTGATGGTTTCGAAAATGGATTTGATTCTTTGTGTGAAGAGCCCTTTTCTTTTGTTGCCTTCGAACACTCTCCTTGAATATATCCAAATCATGCAAATCGAGGTCTTTGTACAACCTCCAATAGTTGAGTCATTCCTCGACCATTAACACTAAGTCCTCCTCCTGTATACCCCATCTTAGTAAGGACTCTCATGCTGGTTTCTGAAATGGGTACCTCTATGCTTCCAACATAAATAACATCATGTGAAAGTGAAATTGAAGAACTATCAACATTGTTTACCTCAACTGTTGATTCTGAAGTAGGTGCTGATGGCTTCACTAAGCCGTTGTTGCACTTCAACATTTCCAAGGAATCTTCCATGGCTCGCTATTGAATATGAAATATTTGTTTCTACTCTTCTACTTCTTACAAAAGTCTCCTCAATTCAACATTCTCTTCTTGAAAGCTCTCATTGATCTCTTCATTTGAATGATTAGAAGAAGATGAAGAAGAAGTATATTCACTTGAAGATGGAGATGGAGCATCATCCTCTGCTCTCTCTTTCCTCTTTTGCCATTTTCTCTTCATAATCTGCATACATTATATCTACCATTCTTTCCATTCTGTAGAAGACCTTGTAGAGATCTTTGTGATCATCCATTTACCTTTCTTGTTGCATGTTCAATATTTGGTTATCATTCACACTCACAATTCACATAAGCAAGAAGACCGCTTTGATACCAAACTTGATCTGAATTCTCTCAACCTCTGGAATTAAGAAATATCTTTTAATTTTGTGATGTTAGCAGAATTGCATGTGAAAGTGTTTGAACAAACCACATGTACATACTTTAAAGGAGAGGAAACATAAAGGAAACCATCAAATCAAAGAACACACACAAATTGATAACTAATTTCACCCAGTGTGCGTTACGTCTCTAGGCTCGGCGTCAAGAGTGGGTAGGTCGCTTCATTAGTTTCTGCAAGAAGATGATGAGTACACGATGAAATCTCTGTCAATACAAGGATGAACCCCCTTATCTAGAGTGGCATGTTTCTCCAAGAGACATTATCCTACAACGAAATCTCACTCACAAGATGTTTTCCTTTAGCATGATAAGGAACGATCTCACATACAGTGGCATACAATGGTCCTCTCACAATGTGGCATACATGGATCTTAGAATCAAATCATCATCTCAATAAAAAAATGAACACATGGCAAAATTTCACCTTATAACTCCAACTTTGTGGCTGACCTAAAAATCAGCTACTCAAATGAAGAAATAGCTTACACCATCACGTTCCTCACAAAAAACCATGAAACATGAGTATAAACAGGACCCCTTTCTGTCACAGTCAAATATGGGCTCCCCGAGAATATTTTAGATTCTTCACAAAATTCACTTTTGGACCCGGGTGAAAAATATGTTTCTCAGATGAAGAAATGGATTGCACCATCAAAATCCTAGCAGAAAACTGGTTCAAGTGAGTATAAACGCGACATAATTCTGACACCTTCAAAATTTTACCCCAAGGGAATCTCCAAGATTCCTCAAATAGAATATTTTTTGGAGTATTCCCTAGCATATACTATAAAATATTCCTAGAATCTTCTTTAGATTCATGTATTCATTGGCCTACCTCTGCCCTCATCTTTCATGTATTCTCCATGGTTTCCTTTGAACTATTTGAATGACATTCTATAACAAAGTGTGAGGTTGAATAAGACAAAGTGTGTGGTTGGCATAGTCATATTAAGTTACTTGTTGTTGGAGTGGTTTTGTGTTCAAAACCCATGGACTCCCAATTTTGTTTTAATATGGTTCTAAAGCCCAATTTTGGTTTTAATATAGCTTTCAAACCATATAATATATGGTAAACATATGTCCATATTGTAATGACTCCCCAAACCATGAGAATAAGACAAAAATGAAGGTTGCACCATGCCAAGGCCACTTGGGCCTAATTTGAGGTACCATGTAGCAACATGTGACTAGGCCATGTGGCACGCTCTCATTGGTCCACATCATCGACCACCTACTTTCCATGCGTCGACTTGTGGTTTTACCATGTCCCTTGTTTATGGGTCCACCTGATTAGTTGACTGGGATGTCACATTAGCTTTGTGGGTCCTGTTAGCTCTGCTATAAGACTAAGCTTTTGATGGGTAAAAAACAGGTTTGGCATTGCCAGTTGTGCTTTCAAGAGGTTCGTAGCAGTTGGTTTCATCTTCCCCTTCATTCTCCTTATTCTCCTTTAAACCCCTTCATCTTTGTTTTTTCTCCCAAAACCCTACGTAAGTCCCTTTTTGGTCAAGCCATTTATCGTTAAGTTTCAAAGCCCATACAACCATATTCACGTAACCGTGCATTTTTACAAAGTCAAATAACCCACGACTTTCCTTGTCACATCAATCCCATTAACCCTTTATCTCTTTCCACTGTCCTATCGTACCTGCCGCACGATCCAACATTGTTTGCACCTCTCGCCGCCAAGACATGCATGCTCGTTAGCCAGCAGGGAAAGTGGTTTCTCCCCGGTCACATCCGCCACGTGTCACACGTTTAACATGATCGCGACCCCTCTGTACGAATACCACCGTTCCCTGATAGCGGTGTAGGGAATACCGCTTACCGTCGTCCCGTACGATCCCCGTGCATTATCTCCCGTGCAGCTTCCACTCCCGATCACCGTCGGATCTGCCCACATAAGATCCAATGGCCCTCGATCTCCCTCCTCTCCCATCTCCCGATTCCTCTTGTAAAATGATCTCCACTGTCGATTTGCGCTATCCGATGGCTGAGCTTTGTTCCTCCGTTCAGTCTACTTCCACCATGCTGCCCGTGTCCATAGCCTGTCCAGTGTACCCGAAGGAGGAAGGAGGCCATGATCCAGCACTCTGTGCATTAAATCCTCAACAACCGCATTCAACAAGCAGCATGGCCGAGGAAGAAAAGTACAGGAAAGAGCAGTTAAAGGCATTAATCAGTCATGGAGCCTTATACACATTACACTCCATCTGCTCAGAGAAGGACGGCCGAGCAGCAGAAAGGTCGATTTGTTCATTAAAACATTCAGATCGTAGCAGAGACTCCATCAGAGATTTAAGGTGGTTGGCGGTCCATTATGACCCCTCCACGCATAGTACAACAACAGAATATCTTTGTAAACAAACTCTATATATACCCAAAACAGAGATGTAATGAGGGTTGATGGATATTGTTTTGATGTAAGGTTCAACTTCTGGAGACTGTAACTACTGTGATACCTGCAGCATCTGGTCTTCATTTTCAGCTAATACAAGCTTCTTTTGTTGTTAATTGCTCACTTTCCACTTCTTCTTTGTTCCAGGCTGTGCCTGTTATGCATTTTTCATGTGCTCTTGATGTTTAACATTAGAGGGGCTGTCATCCCACCTCTATGTTAGAATCTAGTATGTATCATTGAATTTGTATGCAGGTTTTTGTTATTTTAATGCCAGAGAGCCGTCATCATGTCTGTGCATTAGGAAATAGATTTGCAAACCTCTTTACTAGTTGCAGCCGGCCATCACAGGGTCCTGTGCATCTGCTGGTGTGGTTAGTATTCTCCATGTTCACTCAATCCTCAAACTGTGAGTAATTAGTGGTCTAAAGCCTTGTAGTCTGGGGGTGTTCACCCATGTCTGGGGTTAAGCATAGTAGAAGTGGTTATCTGGCTTGAATATGCATCAATCCTTCCATTCATCCACCTATTTCCAACATTTTTTGTTGAGTTTGTAATGTTCCTGAGCATCTCTGAGATACAACCTAGGAGAGTTTCTTGGGGTGATACCATTAATTGGCGCCGTTGCCGGGGAGAGGAGAATTGAAGCTCAGCTTCCCTGCGAGAATGACACACTTCCATATTTTGGTGATAGACAAGGTCTGGGCACATTTCTGGTTGTAATCATCTATCTGGGGACTCCATTGGAGGAAAACCAACTTTTGGTGACTCCACATTGTAGTTTTGGCTCAGTTTGTGAGGCACACTCGAAGAAATCCTCAGAAATCACCAGCTAAATCAGTGCCTGACCCTGAGAAGATTGTCAAGTTGAATAAAACATCATAGAAAGGAGCATCAGGATCAGGTAAGCCAAAGAAAGCTTATGCATCTTTGAAATATAAGGTTATTGCTGAAGATATACAGTTTGAAGATTTATAGCCCAGCACTGTTAATAAGGAAATTCTCTCAGATATTAATAGATCTCCTTATCAATCTAATTCCCCTTTGAATCTCAGTCCAAAGAAAGTTTCCCATACAATCCAGAACATTCCTTTGTCTCTGTCATCCATTTCATTGTGTCAAACTGCTCAATCTACCAGTGTCCCTCCACATACCCCAGTCATGGCAGGACAACAAGCACCAACCAAGATAGAAAGAATTGTAGCTACCAGGTATGGACCCTTGGTCTTGCCTATTCCTTTGAATGCTATGCGTGCAGGAGAATATCAGAAGTATATGCCCAAGTTCACTGGCACAGAGGAAGGAACAACAAAATAACACCTTGAAACTTTTTACAGTTATGCTGATAATTTAGATATAAGTGAAAATGATGTGTGGATGAGAGTTTTTGTACAGAGCCTTGGTGGAGAGGCTAAAAAGTGGTTCAAAGAACTAGCCCCTAGATCTATTGCTGATATTGAAGCCTTAGATGAAGCATTTTTGAAGCACTGGGGAGATAAAAAAGACTTGCTATATTACCATACTGAGTTTGGTAACCTGAAGAGGGAAAATGGGGAATCATTGCCTGATTTTAATAAAAGATTTAATTGTATGTATAGTAAGATACCAGCTGAGGTAAAGCCTACCCCCACCTATGCCAAAATCACTTATGCCAATGCTTTTGACTTTGATTTCTGCCTATTATTGAGAGAAAGAAGATGTGCCACGCTAGCTAACATGCAGGATGCAGCACTAGAGGTGGAATCTAATATTATGGCTGCAGAAAAGCTAAAGAGTCATGCTGATAGAAGGAGGCAGAGAGGTGAGGCTTCTTCTTCCTCCGCTTCATCTTCAGAGCCTAAATTAGATAAAATGACTAAGATGATAGAGGCATTGGCTGCTAAAATTTCTAAGCTAAAGGTTGAGCAGAACTCAGGAAAGACAAGGCAGCAGAACACATTTGCTCCTAGAAATCAGAATCCATTCAGTAGAGAAAATGAACAATTGCAAATCATTCAGAGGGGAAGGGAACCAAATGAAGAACAAAAACTTAAAGCTCCCTTCCAGAGTGTAGTCATGGAGGAGGAACAGTTTGAAGATGAGGATGAAATTCACTGCATGGAAGATAAATGCAATGTTGCATTTTTGACATTGGCTGCGTATCAAGAATCGTTGCTGCAGGAACAAGACAGTCAGGAGTGGGACAGATAGGTTGCTCTGCAAACTGGTGAATAGCGACGATATAATCTGAGGTCAAATGCAAAAAATGTCAAGGAGAATCCTGCCCAAAGAGTTGCTGCCCAAACAGAGTCACAGAATAGAAGGCAAAAAAGACCAGCAGTTGACCCATTCATCCTCAAAGCTCTAGTTTAAGAGGTAAGAGGTTCTGATAAGTTACATTCCTCTTTTATCTTTGAGTCAGAAGTTCAAAAGTTGAAAATATCTATGCCTCTGGTAGAGTTGGTAAAGAGTGAAGTGTTTAGAAAGCCTATCCTTGAAGCTCTTGAGCTGGAAACCACACAAACCTCCACTGACTCCGTCAATTTGCAAGATGATAAGCCTGCTGTTGTGCTTAGCCCTATGGTTGAACCTGCTGATAATAATTCTCCATCTTTTTATGTCTCCTTGACCATTCATGATAAAATCATCCACAATTGCCTGCTAGACGCAGGGGTCAGCCATAATCTGATGCCTAAAGTAGTCATGGAAGAGTTAGGCCTTGACATCACTAGACCATATCATGATTTATTCTCTTTTGATTCAAGGAAAGTGAAATGCCTAGGATTGATTAAAGATCTGGCCATTACCTTAACTCAGCTGCCCATGAAGAGTATGATGATGGATATTGTGGTAGCAGATGTCCCTCCTAAGTTTGGCATGCTGTTGTCTAGAGGATGGATTAAGAGACTAGGTGGGACATTACAGAATGATCTATCTTATGCCATTGTCCCAGTTTTTGGAGGAGAAAGTAGGAGATTGTACAGAGAAGCACAACTGGCATACATCATTAGTGACGAGAAGAATCCTACTAATCATCCCATATATGCTGTGGACATTGATTTTGGAGCATGTATCATCCAAATAGAAGAATCTCAGAAGGCCTCAATGCAGATTAGGAAACCAACAGTGTAGGCCAAGGAAGAGCAAGGAAGTCAAGTTTAGGAGATGTTCTTTGATGGAGCATGTTCCAGGGAAACTGCAGGAGCAGGGGTGGTGCTGGTATCTCCAAAACAAGAAAGCACCCAGCTGTCTTTTAAGCTGGCTTTTCAAGTCACGAACAATATAGCAGAATATGAGGCTCTGCTGTTGGGCCTTAGCTCAGCAAAATACAGAGGAATCATAAACATAAAGGTGTTTGGAGATGCTGATATGATCATTCAGCAAGTGAATAAAACATTTCAAGCAAAGAACCCAACG
The DNA here is from genome assembly GCA_031772625.1 of Pinus tabuliformis. NCBI lineage: Eukaryota > Viridiplantae > Streptophyta > Pinopsida > Pinales > Pinaceae > Pinus > Pinus tabuliformis. The sequence goes on along the minus strand of CM062816.1, from coordinate 243,100,397 downwards.
CTGAATATTCTTATGGAATTGCACACTTCTCCCTTAGGAGGGCACTCAGGATTTTTAAAAACTTACCACAGGGTTAAGAAGGAATTTTTTTGTGATGGCCTTAAATCAGATATTCAAAAATTTGTGGCAGAATGTTTGGTTTGCCAACAAAATAAAGTTGAAACAATTAAGACACCGGGTCTATTACAACCTTTATGCATTCCAAGCCAACGTTGGGAGGAGGTTTCAATGGATTTTATCACAAGTTTACCCAAGTCTGAGGGAAAGAGTGTCATCATGGTGGTAGTTAACAGACTTACCAAGTATGCACACTTTTGTGCATTATCACATCCATTTAAAGCCAGTACAGTTTCTATTGCATTTATGGAAACAATTCAAAAGCTACATGGAAACCCAAAGATTATTGTAAGTGACAAAGATCCCATTTTCACGGGAAATTTTTGGACATAATTATTTTCTTGTCTTGGTACTCAGTTAGCTCATAGCTCATCTTATCATCCTCAATCTGATGGGCAAACTGAGATAGTAAACAAATGCTTGGAAGGATATCTTCGTTGCTTTGTATCTGATAAACAGACACAATGGGTCAAATGGTTGCCTCTGGCTAAATGGTGGTATAACACTTCCTTCCATACAGCAACAAAAATAACCCCATTTATGGAACTTTATGGGTATCAACCACCATCCATCACATCATATTTAAGAGAAAATTCTAAGGTTCAGGCAATGGAACATCACATCGAACATCAACAACAAGTCCTCCAACTCTTAAAGGATAACCTCGTGTTGGCACAGAATAGAATGAAACAACAGGCAGATCAACATCGTAGTGAAAGAAGTTTTGATGTAGGTGATTGGGTATTCCTACGGCTACAACCATATAAGCAAATGTCCCTCAAGAAATCTAAGAAGGATAATAAATTATCACCAAAGTATTATGGTCCATACAAGGTGTTGCAAAAGATTGGTACTATGGCATACAAATTGGAGCTTCATGCAGCTTCTCGATTGCACCCAGTTTTCCATGTTTCATGTTTAAAGAAGGTTATAGGTGACAAGCTCCCAGTTCAAATAATATTTCCAGTACTTGACGAGGAAGGAAAAATTATATTGGAACCGGAAGCAGTCACAGAAACAAAAACTCGATAGCTACGAAATTGATCAATTTCAGAGTATCTTATCAAGTGGAAGAACTTATCCGCTGAAGATTCCACATGGGAGGATGAGAATTTTATGCAGAAGTATCCAGAACTACTCAAGCATTGAGGACAACACTTTTTTTGAAGGAGAAGGGCATGTTGGGTCCCTATAATACTAGTGATTACCCCATTACTATTGTAGTTATACCCCTTATTAATATTGTTGTGCCCCTATTGCCCACATATTGTTATTATTGTGCCCCATAGAATCCCTCTATTGTTATTTTTGTGGCTTTATATTATTATTGTTAGGTCGGCTGGATTATATTGTGACTCCTTAGACTCCTATATATAGAAAGGAGGTTTTGTCATTTGAATCATCCAAGAATTGTTCATTTATGTAATGTAAAGGAGCTTGCCCCCTCGAAGAGGCTGAATTCTAAGGCGTTGATCTATCTTTTCTATCTTTTCTTGAGCTGGTTTCATAACATATACCTTTGAGGTAACTCTAGATTTTTTGAAGGTACTCTCACTAAACAAGCGAACCATCCTATTAATAAGTTCCTCTTTTAACTTGGAACTTTTGGATTTCTAGTTTGTGCGAATGGTCAGCCCAAATATTTCCAAGGTTATGTCATACAGACACCTATAAAATACACCATTTCTTGCAGAACGATATTATCATTAGTTTAAAATAATCACTATATGTTAATTTCATTTAGGTTGTACTTAATATTTAAAACACTTCTTAAATACCTAGAAGTTTCTCTATTTTCATAGGGACATTGTCATCATCTACCAAAAATGTGATCGGTAGTGATCCTGTGCTAGTAACATGGGAAGATCCAGGAAATCTCTTTTCAAATTATGCAATTGTATCATGATTTGTATCTGCAACATCTTGTGTAGATCATGGTGTACATTTTTTTAGGGGGTGCAAATCCTGCTGTGGGTGGTTGAGTGGTTGTACCGGTCTCAATGACTAGCGAATCACTCATAGGTGGAGCATCGACACTACTACTAACGCCGACCCGACCCATAGTCGTAGCATGAGGATTGAACTCGGCCAAAAATTCCTATTAATTCTTTTTAATTTTTATAAAGGATGAGATAACTAAATCATAAACAAATAATTGGGATAATTAAATGAGTTTCTCATCCCATATAGACGAACTTGTTGCAACAAGGTTCTGATTTCGAATTTTATCTCATCTGCCTGAGGCTCAATCAGAACTAAAGAATTAAGTTTCTTGTTTTCTTTGAATTTAAGCTTCCTTATTGCTTGCATTGGATCGACGAACATAAAATTGCATCATCAATAACCTCTTCCTCACGAGCATCTATGGATTGCTCTAAGGCTGGTGCCTTCCCCTTATCACCTTTTTTATCAAATAAGTGTAATTTGCAATTCATCCACAATTAATCATCATTATATTAATAAGAAAACCACTATTGACATATGTATAAATTTATATAGAAACTTCACGTAGTAAATGACAATCATAACATACAATAGACATTGCTTACAAGTTGGGTAAAATTGAATACATATTGCCCCACAAAATAACAATATTTGTATTTATTATATTACAATTGTAATCAATGAGGAACTCTTCCCCCACAACTATTGGTTTAATGACACATACGAATACATGGTTTCCTTCACGTCCCTCAAATATGAAATTGGGTTTCTTATTTGTGGTGATGTGTCGTATACTATTTATAAACCCTGCAATATTCCCTGCTTCTTTTGGCCCTCCATCAATATACATAGTTGTGCCTTTATTTTCATCATTGTCTTTTAGTTGTATATAATTTGCGGCCACTCCATATCTTTGCATACTTTTGGTATATTGGACTAGCCGTACCTAATCATTGTAGTTGTAACAAGGTTTGACATACTCCATCAATTCAGTTAATCCTCCGTAACACACCTTTATTCCATCCATGGAAAATATCCCCAAACCATGTAATAATGATGAGGCAATGCGGTATATCCTTTCATTTATAGAAAAAATCAATTTTTTTATTTCAGGAATATCCTTGAGTGCCCATTGTTTCACTAGATGTTTGTACCTCAAGGGCACCTCGATGTCATCTATGCTCTCATTATCATAAGAACATGACCCCCTTTAGCGAGAAAAATTTCCATGCGTCTATGGAATTTTATTCTAATATTTTCACCTCTAGTTGATCTTCGCCTGCTAGACGATGTAGCATATGTTTGGTCAATTTCTTATATCCTACTTGAACTTCTATCACTCGACAAATATAGATCTGACAAATACCTGTTTGGTTGAACGTCCTATAACACTCCATGAAATGAGAGAAACTGTTAGCGAGTGTCACAAGGGATGTTGAGAAACATCTTGAAGAAACCAGAAGAACATTATATTAGTATAAGGGAGTTATTAGGAATTTATTTTCATTTAAAATATTAAAGTAATATTTAAAAACTTGAGAACTTGAGAACCTATTCATCCTAACCAATGAACTCACTCTATAACTTGAGAACTCAACATAGTCTGATAGCATTTAATCTTCCCTTACAAAAACATCACCCACATACTTCGATATGTTAGAGAATGTAACTAGTTTCAGTCTTCATAATTTTCATTTGACTCATGTCATGATGTAATTATTATGTATCTATCAAAAGAAGAAAGAAAATTATTTTTGTAAAGCATGGGTTTCATGCTCAAGTGAATTTGTCATTAGGTCAAGCATACATTGAATGCTCCTAGGGTTTTTCATGAGTCAAGAGTCCTTGTCATATTGTAAAAGACCCTTTCGGGAATTTGTATGAAGGAAAGAAAAATTATTTTGCAATTAGAAATGTCTAGAAGGCTCCCAAGACTAGGTTGTATAGCCAAGGAAAAGTCGGCTTAGAGAGGGCTAATGGAGCATCTTGGAAAGAATATATAAAGATAAATATTTGACCTATTTAGAGACACATCAAGATTTAGAAAGTTTGTAATTTGTTTTCTACTATTCTAGGGTTTCCTCAAGTCCAAAATTGTAGGAGGTGTTGCAGGTTGACTTCGTGAGCATGAAAGGTGTTAGCCTCCTGCTGCAGCAGGTTAATCATCTTTCATGATCGACAGTTTTACATGCCAAATATGTCGTGCTATGCATGCTGCAATGCTCCATATTTGCTACAGATGGCCAAAAAGTATCCATAAGAGTAGTCTGGTCTAAGGGCCACTGCTGTGTTCCAATTTTGATAAAGCAATCCATCTTTGGTTTGAGGCAGTTTTTCAGTTGGAGGTACTCAGGCTGGAGTTCATTAACCTCTCCCTTCTTCTCATCACCCTTATTATATAACTCCCTAACAATTTTCCCTCTTCCCCTATTTTAATCATGTATATAACACTCCCCTATGTAAATACCCCTCCCTGGCATTATAGCCATAATTCTACTAAGTCCGGGGAATCTCAGTCCATCTGGGACTGTTTTTAGCCCATCCGAGTCATTAAGGAGCTAGTTGACATCTGGTCAGCTAGTAACCTCTTCCTTAGCCCAAAAAACCCATGTTTTTACATTTCCCCTTGTAAAATTTCACCCCACCGTTGTAAAAACCCACATTCCGCCCCTAACCCAAAGATCCTGTGCATAAATATTAACCTGCGCCTTTATTTAACCCCGTAAACCTGTTTTCCTAAGTTTATAACTTATCCGCCGCGCATATTAAATTCGAAATATTCCTGCGAATATTCCCGCCCGTTAACCCCCTATCCCGTCGCGTCCACCGCCAGCCGTCCGATCCACAGCCCCACAGATCAACGGCTGGTGGGCATCCTCATCCCCAACGCGCCCGGCCTTTAACGTCCAGGAGTTCGGCGGTTTTGCCGCCGTACTCCCGCCATGCGTCAGGCGCCGGGCTGTGGCGGAGCCCCTCCCTCCGAAACCGCCATCCCCCATAAGCGGTGCGCCACATACCGCTTACCGTCTTCTGCCAGCTGACGTCACCAGCCCACGTCACCCCCCTGTACAGTCACCCGATGAGTCACCCGCCTGCGTGGCCTCCTGCCACGTCACTGCCACGTGTCCCCGCCACCGTACCTGCCACGTCATCGACCGTACGTGATGACGTCATCTCGCCACGTCACCCATGCTGATGTCACCCGCCGTACAATGCTGACGTCATCAATATTTTTTGGGCGCAGAGGCGCGAAAGTCACACTTCGGAGCCCCGGAATCGAATTCTGAGGCAGCTTTGATGAATCGCAGGATTTTTTAGGCCGAAATGGAGAATCTTCAGGGAATCTTCTCACCATGCGGCCCCAGGAAGCCCGAAAAAGTGCAAAAATGATCCGTTTTCTTCACAGAGCATATCAAAAGGATCAGAAGACAATTCCAGATGATACAGAGGCTGAACAACGGCCATTTACTGGTGATTAGACCCACAACACAGCAGATCAGCAGCCCAGATTTTGTCAGAGAGTATCAGTGGAAGAAAGGACACCAGAGAGAATCAGTCATGATTTTTTAGGGGCTCGAGGCACCTGAACATTGATGAGGCCCCCAGAAAATCAAATCGATAAGCATAAGCCCATCCTTACCTTCAAATCACCGTCAAGGCATTCAAGGCATCAGGACAGCAAGAAAGCATAAACCCATACCCATTTATTGCAGAAAACACTGCAGCAAGCCACTGAGGACAACATCATTCATTCAGTTTTGACACATCGGCCCTGAGCACGGCCCGAGACATTCTTTGCATTTATTTCTAGATAGGATTAGGTCAAGTAATCATTTTTTATGACCTAATTAGGTCAAGATGTAATAAAGGAACTCTGTAGAGAGTTTTTCCCTATATATACCACCCTCTGTATAGTCTTAAGGGTTGGTTAATTGATAATTTTCACTAGAGACTCGCTGTGTATACCTGAAACTTTTCTGTAATCAAAGATTGCTTAAAGCTTGGAGAGCGAACTGTCTGTTGTTGATGAATGTGTTGAAGATGGAATTCCTGCGCTGCGGCCTGAAGCAATAAGTGCCTCTTATCTCTGTTTATGTGTTTCCCATTATCTAAATAGCAGGAAGAAAGAATAGCCTAGAATTAGTTTAAATACTCTCTATGCTCAATTCCTGCTGTTTCTTGATGTTTTCTTCTGAATGAATTGGTTATGAACATTGAATTCCTTCTAGCTCATGTTTGCCCCAGTTCACCTGTGCTGGCCAATTACTTAGGGATTCTTAACTGCCCCTAGGTAGCGCCTTGTTGTCTCCTCTGCTAATCTGTTGGAGAGATTCTTAACTGCCTCTCTTTCTTTAGCATTCTTGCCATCCCTTGAACCTGAAAGTTGCTTCTGCTTCAGTTATCTTGCTCCATTTTCCCCTCACTGTTATTAAGGAAAGACACCAGCAGTTCCCCTCCTTGACTCCACGCCCAATGGTTTGAAACATTCAGACTATACTCAGCCTCTCTACCTGAAAGTGTCAGTTTTCCCACCAAAACTCAATCAAAACCCCTGTGCATCATATCTAGCCTAAAATCACCCCTTTCAACATAGATAAATCATAAAGAGAGAGCCCTCTCTGACTGCAGGCAGGCTAGGGCTTGCAGTCCAAAGTTGGTTTGTGGTTACCTCGGCCGTATCCCTTTAGGAGTCAAAAGGGACAACCTGAGTGATAACATAATGGCGACTCCACTGGGGAAATGAATCATGTGTCTATTAGTGTGAATCCTCAATTTTGACCAGTTCGCCTCGTTTTCTGGAGAAAGTGTTCCTTTTCTTCAGGGTTTTTCATGTTCAGCTCTGATCTGTGACGGTGGACAGAGATCAGGCACTTTAAGGTTACATCATCCACCTGGCGACTCCACACCATCCTCATAATAAAGACTCCGCTGGAGAAATGAACTCGAAGGAATTATATAAGCAGATCAGGCTCTTGATTTGGATGATCATCCAAGAGACCTTGTTCTTTCTCTTGCACCAAATTTTGCTGTGCATATTGTACTTTAAAAGCGATTTTATGTCAGATTTTTGTGTTTTTCCTTTGGAAAAGATTGTTGAAAAGCCTCCTTGCACATCAGAGCAGCAGCTTTCAAATGCTGTTGAAGATCATCATACAGTCAAGGAGGAACCAAAAATAGTGCCCAGTCTTCTAGTTCCCGTACATACTCCCATGCCTCGTAAAGTTCCTGAAAGATATAAGCCGCTCATTTTGCCTCCTGTGCTTGGTCCCCTGCCGGCAAATCATCTTGAATATCTCCCTAGATTTGATGGAGAGAATGGCACTACTGCTCAGAAACATATCCAGGCTTTTGAAGATTATCTTAATACATTTGAAGTGGAAGATGAAGATGTCAGTCTTAGACTATTTGCCCTTTCTTTGCAAACCGAAGCTAGGACTTGGTTTAAAGCGTTGCCTGAGGCGAGCATCTCTAAGTTTCAACAGTGTGCCAAGCTTTTCCTTGATAGATGGATGATCAGAGGTAATCTCTTCTTGCTCATCGAAGAATACAATCATTTAGAAAGGCATCTAGATGAATCTGTTCAGTAGTTTTCAGACAGATTCAATCAAGTTTATCAAGCCATGCCTCTAAATATAAGACCTCCCCTTGATTTAGCTCTATTGCAATATCCTAGAGCATTTGACACAGAAATGGAATTCTGTCTGAGAGAAAGATGCCCATCCACTTTGAAACAGATGCAGGACATAGCTGTGGACGTGGAGGCAAATCTAAAAAGGAGGGAGGAACAACGCAAAGCAGAGCAAGAAGAAAGATTTCATAGTGTGTTACAAAAGACAGAGGAAATGATGCAGCTGATCACAATGAAAGTAGAAAGTTCAGAGCACCAGAACAGATCTGTTTCACAACAGGAAAGTAGTGACATTCACGAAAAAACCTGCCACAAAACAGATGACATATTCATCCAGCCATACATGATGGAGCAGTCTCCTGATATACTGTGTGAATATAATAACTTCTCTTCTTTCAACTGTCTGCCCAAGTACGATCTGTATGATGATGATTATGAGCCTAACAACCAAATCAGCCTTGCAGGGGAATCAGATCCTATTTTGGCAGGAACCAATGTTCAGGTTCAGCAACCTGAACCCAATGATCAGCGTGCCCATCTCAGCTATGAAAAAAAGGAAGAAAACGCAGAGTGTGTTGATTTCAGTAAAGGAACTTTACCCTTTTGCTTTGAATCTTTTCAATTTATCAAGGATAACTATCATGCTATATATGATCAAGTGTCGCCACGTGTTGCTATTGACCAGCTGGAGGTTAATCAAGATATTGTTCCAAAGGTATCGCCTCTAGTTTTGCAGCCCCAAAGAGCCATTGAATATCAGATTGAGGAGGACCCAGAAGCAGAAGCATATGACCAAATGATCCAAGTGGATCCCCTGCCTCTTTGTTTTCAGCCATCTGAGTTATTCAAAGAAGAAGAAGACCAGCAGCCTGCTCAGATCAGTCAAGTCTTATTCAAGCCAGATTGTAATAAATTGCAAACACCTCTGCAAGTTCTGGATGACCTATCCGCTGGCAGGCAGAATGATGAAAGAGATCAGTACACGTCGCCATCAACAGGCTGCAAGGCTCAGTATCGAGTTGTCAATGATCTCCCGACTCCAAGGCATGGTAGTGATCCTGAACCTTTGTACAGTTCTTTAATTCAGCCAAAAAATTGTATATATATGTTGCAGGACAATTTTGTACAGTATTTAAACACCGCAAAGGAGGTCAGTAGCTTCCTGATCTTCTCAAAGATTGACAAAGCCATGACAAATTGCAAAATCTCAGTTGGTATCACTAGCAAGCACAAGCAGCAAAGCCCACTCATGGTATTATTACTTAAGTGGCTGCATTGGCTATTTCACTTCACCTAACAGCAAAGTAAGTGTTGGTTAGGGTAGGTAGGTAGATAGGATCAATAAGGCAGCCAGCCAAGGGAAATTCGCAGAACACAGCAACAATTGAATGCAAGGCAGTTTGACCTGCTGTTCTTGACTTTTCACAAGGAAAATCCATCCCCAAGTGGAGCCACTGTTAGCCTCCTGCTGCAGCAGGTTAATCATCTTTCATGATCGACAGTTTTACATGCCAAATATGTCGTGCTATGCATGCTGCAATGCTCCATATTTGCTACAGATGGCCAAAAAGTATCCATAAGAGTAGTCTGGTCTAAGGGCCACTGCTGTGTTCCAATTTTGATAAAGCAATCCATTTTTGGTTTGAGGCAGTTTTTCAGTTGGAGGTACTCATGCTGGTGTTCATTAACCTCTCCCTTTTTCTCATCACCCTTATTATATAACTCCCTAACAATTTTCCCTCTTCCCCTATTTTAATCATGTATATAACACTCCCCTATGTAAATACCCCTCCCTGGCATTATAGCCATAATTCTACTAAGTCCGGGGAATCTCAATCCATCTGGGACTGTTTTTAGCCCATCCGAGTCATTAAGGAGCTAGTTGACATCTGGTCAGCTAGTAACCTCTTCCTTAGCCCAAAAAACCCATGTTTTTACATTTCCCCTTGTAAAATTTCACCCCACCGTTGTAAAAACCCACATTCCGCCCCTAACCCAAAGATCCTGTGCATAAATATTAACCCGCGCCTTTATTTAACCCCGTAAACCCGTTTTCCTAAGTTTATAACTTATCCGCCGCGCATATTAAATTCAGAATATTCCTGCGAATATTCCCGCCCGTTAACCCCCTATCCCGTCGCGTCCACCGCCAGCCGTCCGATCCACAGCCCCACAGATCAACGGCTGGCGGGCATCCTCATCCCCGACGCGCCCGGTCTTTAACGTCCGGGAGTTTGGCGGTTTTGCCGCCGTACTCCCGCCACGCGTCAGGCGCCGGGCTGTGGCGGAGCCCCTCCCTCCGAAACTGCCATCCCCCATAAGCGGTGCGCCACATACCGCTTACCATCTTCTGCCAGCTGACGTCACCAGCCCACATCACCCCCCTTGTACAGTCACCCGATGAGTCACCCGCCTGCGTGGCCTCCTGCCACATCACTGCCACGTGTCCCCGCCACTGTACCTGCCACGTCATCGACCATACGTGATGACGTCATCCTGCCACGTCACCATGCTGACGTCACCCACCGTACAATGCTGACGTCATCAACATTTTTTGGGCGCAGAGGCGCGAAAGTCACACTTCGGAGCCCCGGAATTGAATTCTGAGGCAGTTTTTGATGAGCGATTTGCGCCTAGCGGAAATCGCTCATTGCAGGATTTTTTAGGCCGAAATGGAGAATCTTCAGGGAATCTTCTCACCATGCGGCCCCAGGAAGCCCGAAAAAGCGCAAAAATGATCCGTTTTCTTCACAGAGCATATCAAAAGGATCAGAAGACAATTCCAGATGATACAGAGGCCGAACAGCGGCCATTTACTGGTGATTAGACCCACAGCACAGCAGATCAGCAGCCCAGATTTTGTCAGAGAGTATCAGTGGAAGAAAGGACACTAGAGAGAATCAATCATGATTTTTTAGGGGCTCGAGGCACCTGAACATTGATGAGGCCCCCAGAAAATCAAATCGATAAGCATCAGCCCATCCTTGCCTTCAAATCACTGTCAAGGCATTCAAGGCATCAGGACAGCAAGAAAACATAAACCCATACCCATTTATTGCAGAAAACACTGTAGCAAGCCACTGAGGACAGCATCATTCATTCAGTTTTGACACATCGGCCCTGAGCACGGCCCGAGACATTCTTTGCATTTATTTCTAGATAGGATTAGGTCAAGTAGTCATTTTTTATGACCTAATTAGGTCAAGATGTAATAAAGGAACTCTGCAGAGAGTTTTTCCCTATATATACCACCCTCTGTATAGTTTTAAGGGTTGGTTAATTGATAATTTTCACTAGAGACTCGCTGTGTATACCTGAAACTTTTCTGTAATCAAAGATTGCTTAAAGCTTGGAGAGCGAATGATCCGGATTTAAACAGGAATGCAACAAATTACAGAGATAACCATATACACAAAGATGCAGTGGAAATAATACTTCATTTCATTAATGGAAAATACTGAAATATGCTTACAAACAGAAATGGAAATAAACTAGCTAGGGCGATGGTAGCTTATCTCTGAGAAGAGATGTGATGGCTACATGCCTCTGAACTGTGTTACAATGAGGCTCGAAGGCCTATTTATTGTTGAGAAACAATGGAAAAAACCCTTATCATTCCAAAACCTAACCCTAGGAGATGAAACGCCAAACTGTGGGCCCCGTTTGGGGATAAGTTGGTACATCAACTTCCCGGGGTCGTAACTTTGGCATATGATCTCTGTTTGACGCGTACAATAGCTCATTAGAAATATCTATCCGAGCACTATCATTGGTGGAACGGGCAACACGAGTCCATGGAATGGACTCGTGTTGCCCCTAGATTCCCCAAAAAACGTCGTTTAGGGCCTCAAAACGGCTCCGGAAGTTCAGGACCCGAAAAACTGCTAAAAATAGTAAGTTGTGCTACAATTAAGGAAACTGAAAATGCTGAGAAAGACAATGGTGGGGGTCCAGGTGGACTTGGCAGGTGGCCACCAATATCCACCTAGATCATTCCTCCCCCCTTAGGAAGCAATGGTCCCCATTGCGTTGAGCTCCTCCATGAGATGAGGAAACTTCTGCTGAACTTGTTCCCTGGTGAGCCACTTGCCCTGCTGAAGGAGTTGGCCCGCTTTGACAACTCGATACAGTTGGATGTTCTGTTGGCGAGTGTTCTTGATCTGTGTGTCCATGATCCAATCAGTTGCAGCTTGTTCCATGCAATCTGGATTTAATTCTGTGGGTTTGAGCTGTTCTGCAATGTCGGATGTGTCTAGCAATGGTGGAAAGTATGGCCGAAGGCGGTCCACATTGAATACTGGGTGCAGGCCAAGGAATGGGGGAATGCTGAGCTCAAATGCATTGTCTCCCATAGCCTTAGTAATGGTGTAAGGACCATATCGGAGTGGTCTCAATTTCCGATAGGCTCCAGTAAGGCGTTCCTTTTGCAAATGCAACCAGACTTTGTCGCCCACCTGAAACTTGTGTGGCACCCGATGTTGATCATGTCGCTGCTTGTACTTGGCATTTGATTTCTCAAGAATGTCATGGACCTGCTGGCGAATATGTTGGATGCGCTCAATGAAGCTGGTGGCCTTATCTGTTTCGGACTGGACATGAGCTGAATTCATGTGAGTAGCTGCAAGTGGCATGGCCACATCAATGGGGCATAGTGGCTGGAATCCCAAACCCACCTGAAAAGGGCTATGGCCAGTGGAGCTGTGAAGAGCTCGGTTGTAGCTGTGCTGAACGTAGGGGAGGCTCTCGTCCCATGTGCGTGGATGCTTTGAGTTATACATGCGCAGAATGTGCACAATCATCCTATTGACAACCTCTGTCTGGCCATCAGTTTGAGGATGGAAGGCTGTGGACTTCGTGAGTTTGGTGTCCAGCATTGACCAGAGACTGGACCAAAAGGTGCTGAGAAACCGACTGTCCCGATCTGAGATGATAGACTGTGGGATCCCAAAGTGCACCCACACTCGTTCAAAGAAGAGTTTAGCAGTGGCTTCTGCTGTGATATTCTTCTTGCAGGCCATCATAATGGCCATATTTGAGAACTTGTCGACGACCACAAAAACACAGTCATTTCCATGCTTAGTGGAAGGAAGGCCTGACATGTAATCCATGGAGATGGATTCCCAAGGTCGACTAGGGTTAGGCAACGGGGTATAGAGGCCTTGCTTCTTAATGGTCGGTTTGGCAATGGCACAGGCAGTACATGATCGGATGTACTTCCCAACATCCTGTCGAAGATTCGGCCAATAGAAATAGTTTTGCAGTACTGCCACTGTTTTCTCGACCCCGAAATGCCCAACAGCCCGACTGTAGTGTGCTTCCCAAATCATCTTGGCACGCTCGCTTGAAGGAACACAAAGGTGACCGAGGTGGCATAATAGGGCATCCTGGAGGTGAAAATCTGCAACCTGCCGACCCTCCAAGAGTGTCTGGTATGTGTGGCCGAATTCTGGGTCGCTTTTGTAGAGAAGTGGCCAATCAGAAGTCTCGTGCCCGCAAGAGTTGAGCACGGTGGTTAGCGCCATGATCGGTGGTCGACTGAGGCAATCTGCAACATTATTGGTGCTGCCCTTTTTATACTTGATATTCAAGTGAAACTGTTGCAGGTATGTAGACCACTTCTGATGGCGATCATTCTGCAATTTCCCTTGGGTCTGTATGAACTGCAGAGGTCGGTGGTCTGTGTGGATGACCGTTTCCTTCCCCAAAATGTAATGCTTCCATTGTCGGCAGGCCTGTACAATGGAATACATCTCTTTATCATAAGTGGGGTACTTCCGGACTGTGTCTGAAAGTGTTTCACTGTGATATGCCACTGGATGTCCATGTTGAGTAAGGACTGCCCCAATAGCATAGTCAGAGGCATCTGTCTCGACCTCAAATGGTTGTTGTAAATCTGGTAACGCGAGCACTGGTGCCGTGCAGAGGCGATCCTTCAACTCCCTGAATGCCTTCTGTTGAGATTCAGACCAAAAGAATTTTGCTTTCGCCCCGCCCTTGGTGACTTGACTCAAGGGCCAAGAAATATGAGAAAATCCCAACACAAACCTGCGGTAGAAGTTGGCAAGACCTAGAAAGCTGCGGAGCTCTGTTAGAGTGGTTGGAGAGGGCCAATCCCGAATGACTTGGACCTTGGCTGGATCGACATGCACCCCCTGTTCATCAATGATGTATCCCAGATACTGAACCTCGGTCATGCCAAAAGTGCATTTCTCCAAATTGGCACATAGCTTGTGTTGCCGCAGTGTTTGGAGAACCTGTCGGATGTGGTGGAGGTGCTCTTCCCAACTCTGGCTGAAGATCAGAATGTCATCCAAGTATACTACTACAAAGGAGTTGGTGAATGGCCGCAAGATGTCATCCATTAGCCTCATAAAGGTTGCAGGAGCATTCGTCAATCCGAAAGGCATGACCAACCATTCGAAGAGGCCCTCCTTGGATTTGAAGGCAGTCTTCCACACATCTGAGGGTTCAATTGGTACCTGGTGATATCCTGACTTCAGATCGATCTTGCTGAAATATTTCGCCCCCTTTAGTTGGTCTAGGAGGTCATCAATCCGCGGGATCGGGTACCTATTACGGACAGTGATCTTGTTCAGCGCCCGATAGTCAATACAGAGTCTCCACGTCCCATCCTTCTTCTGTACCAACACTATCGGGCTCCCACAGGGCGAAGAACTCGGACGGATGTGACCTTTCTGCAGGAGCTCCTGAATTTGCCTCTTGATTTCATTGTTCTCAAGAACGGAGCGCCGATAAATTGGTCCATTGGGTAGCGGCGCACCTGGGGTCAGATCGATGGAGTGCTTGACTTGACAGTGCAGAGGAACCCCTGCCGGGGAGGTGAAGATGTCTTCGTACTCCTCCACAATCTTGTCCATCTGTAGCTGCCATGCAGAGGGACCCCGTTTGGAGGCCGCGACCACTGTCTTCTTCTTCCCTTGAGGGCGTATCATCAGGAAAACAAATTTCCTGGTTTTGGAAATGATCTTACTGCATTGTTTTGCAGTAATCAAAGAGATGGCGGCAGGTGGTGCTACCTCTGGTATCCTGAACAACTTATTTCCCAATGTAATAATAACAGCATGGGGCCTTGATTCATACACAGCATGTCGCTTCCACAAGTATGGTTGTCCTAGTAATACATCACAAACTTCAAGGGGAGCAATGTCACACAATACCTCATCCGTGAAGGGCTTGATGTTGTATGGAAGGCGACACTGCTGGCTCACGCGAAGATCTCGCCCTTGGTGAAGCCACCCAATGGTGTATGGTTGTGGATGTGCTGTGGTCGGTAAGCCCAACCGCTTCACGACCTCTGCCGAAATGAGGTTCTTTTGACTCCCTCTATCAACAATGAACTGTATCGGGGAGCCCTTTACCCACATCTGGGAGTGGAAGAGACGCTCCTCCTCCTCTGGATCTTCGGGTTCATTTTTCTGGATCTTTGCGGTAGCAACAGTGGCGCTGGGATCCGCATCAATGATCTGCTTCCCTTTTTCATACCCCTTATCGGGTTCTGACTCAGAGTCGGAACATGCATCTGATTCTGAAACCTTTAGCTCAGCCACCAGTGACTGCTTGGCCCGACACTCACTTGTGTTGTGAGTGGAGCTCTTATGGAACTCGCACCATTTTCCAGTGTCCTTTCTCGGCTTCGCGGCATTGCTCTTTGCTTGCAGCTTCGGCTGGTTGTCTTGGGCTGTCCTGCCTTGGCTTTGTCCTTTGTTCTGTGGTTTAGGGGCACCTTTCCCCTGCTTTGGATTCGCAGATCCAAAGTCTCGCTTCTTTTGTTTAAACTTCTGCTCGACCTTGACGGCATACCGGTATGCTGCGCTGAGCGAGGGGATGTTTAGGAACTGTATTTCTTCCTGGATGTACTTGTGCAGGCAGCCACGGTATTTGAGTATCAAATGTTGCTCCGAATCCTTGATACCCAACTTTGTGCGAAGGGTATGGAAAAGATTGGTGAACTCCGGCACGTCTTGGTCCCTTCCCTGCCGCAGCGTGGTCCACTTTATGTATTCATCCTCATAGCTTCCGACAGGGTAGTACTGCTCCTTGATGGCATCCCGGAATGAATCCCAGGTGGGTGCGGCTGAAAATAGTGAGCCAGTACTTTCATCCTTCTGCTCGCAGTAGGTTTCCCACCAGTCCTTGACGTGGGGGGCTGCTTTGAGAAGAGCAAAAACAATCTTTTCCCGACTCGAAAATTCATGAACAGAAAAATAACCCTCTAGCAGATTTAACCATTTATCTATGGCATCGGCGTCTATCTGACCCTCGAATATGGGGATTTCAAAATTAACTTGTACCTTAAAGGGTGTGGCGTTTCCAGAGGAGCTGCTGGAAGCCGATGCGCCGCTTTTGGGTAGCCGCTGAAGGATCTGCGCAAAGCTGTCCATCATCGCGTTCCGTTGTCGCTCGAGCGCTTCTTCGAGCAAGATTTTGATGGGATCTCCTGCCCCCTCGTCTTTCTTCTCGTCCGCCATGGGAGGCCGTCAGGATTTGTGAGGCTGGTCTTGCAAAGGTTCAACCAGTTCAAGCCCTAACTCCTTATATCCCGACCTTGTTGGGGACATGCAAAGAAAAACAGAGAAAAAGCAGACCGCTCTGATACCACTGATCCGGATTTAAACAGGAATGCAACAAATTACAGAGATAACCATATACACAAAGATGCAGCGGAAATAATACTTCATTTCATTAATGGAAAATACTGAAATATTCTTACAAACAGAAATGGAAATAAACTAGCTAGGGCGATGGTAGCTTATCTCTGAGAAGAGATGTGATGGCTACATGCCTCTGAACTGTGTTACAATGAGGCTCGAAGGCCTATTTATTGTTGAGAAACAATGGAAAAAACCATTATCATTCCAAAACCTAACCCTAGGAGATGAAACGCCAAACTGTGGGCCCCGTTTGGGGATAAGTTGGTACATCAACTTCCCGGGGTCGTAACTTTGGCATATGATCTCCGTTTGACACGTACAATAGCTCATTAGAAAGATCTATCCGAGCACTATCATTGTTGGAACGGGCAACACCAGTCCATTCCATGGACTCGTGTTGCCCCCGGATTCCCCAAAAAACGTCGTTTAGGGCCTCAAAATGGCTCCGGAAGTTCAGGACCCGAAAAACTGCTAAAAATAGTAAGTTGTGCTACAATTAAGGAAACTGAAAATGTTGAGAAAGGCAATGGTGGGGGTCCAGGTGGACTTGGCAGGTGGCCACCAATATCCACCTGGATCAGCGAACTGTCTGTTGTTGATGAATGTGTTGAAGATGGAATTCCTGCGCTGCAGCCTGAAGCAATAAGTGCCTCTTATCTCTGTTTATGTGTTTGCCATTATCTAAATAGCAGGAAGAAAGAATAGCCTAGAATTAGTTTAAATACTCTCTATGCTCAATTCCTACTGTTTCTTGATGTTTTCTTCTGAATGAATTGGTTATGAACATTGAATTCCTTCTGGCTCATGTTTGCCCCAGTTCACCTGTGCTGGCCAATTACTTAGGGATTCTTAACTGCCCCTAGGTAGCGCCTTGTTGTCTCCTCTGCTAATCTGTTGGAGAGATTCTTAACTGCCTCTCTTTCTTTAGCATTCTTGCCATCCCTTGAACCTGAAAGTTGCTTCTGCTTCAATTATCTTGCTCCATTTTCCCCTCATTGTTATTAAGGAAAGACACCAGCAGTTCCCCTCGTTGACTCCATGCCCAATGGTTTGAAACATTCAGACTATACTCAGCCTCTCTACCTGAAAGTGTCAGTTTTCCCACCAAAACTCAATCAAAACCCCTGTGCATCATATCTAGCTTATCACCCCTTTCAACATAGCTAAATCATAAAGAGAGAGCCCTCTCTGACTGCAGGCAGGCTAGGGCCTGCAGTCCAAAGTTGGTTTGTGGTTACCTCGGCCGTATCCCTTTAGGAGTCAAAAGGGACAACCTGAGTGATAACAAAAGGCTAGAAGGACCATCATCTTGAAGAGATATTATTTCAATTCTCTTGTAGGACTGGACAATCTCATCATGAAACATATATCATGAACCATAGTTCTCTTGTTGTCATCGTGTATCAAATGAAACTTTGTCCCAAACTGAGTGAGAAACTCAAAATGGAACATAATTGGTGTTTCTCCTATGCCTTCGTTGAATCAACATGCTCCTGTTTGTTGGGAAATGAAACTAGTTTTGGTCTTAATAAATGTCATTTGTCTCATTTCATGATGTAATTATTATATATTGATCAAAAGAAGAAATAAAATTGTAAAAATTAAGTTTTATAAAGCATGGGTTTCATGCTTGAGTCTTTGGTTAATATGTCAGGCATCCATTGCATGCCTATACTTGAGTCAAAAGGTCATTGTAAGTATGTACAAACCCATTTTGGCACTTGTATCAAAGAAGAAAATAATTTTGTATTGTGGAAATTTTTTTATAGTGCTCCAAGAACAAGTCAGCTAGTTAGCTGAAGGTGACAGCCCATTGGGTTTAAAGAGCCCTTGGAAGGATATATAAAGTAGAAATTTGACCTAATTTGAGAGACATCACACATGCACTTCATTTCAGAGAAAGACTACAGTTAAGAATAAATGTGAATTACAAAAGAAGGAGAGACGAGTTTAGTTGAGGAGGAATTTGCCCTAGAAGACATTGAATGTCTGTAACATGTGAAGTTCCTATTAAAAGTAGTAACTAGTATTGGTCTTCATAATTGTATTTGGATCATGACATGATGTATCTCTTATGTACTTATCAAAGAAAAATAAAATTACTGTAAAATAAAATTTATTTACTAAAGCATGGGTTTCATACTCAAAGTTTTTGGTTCCTAGGTCTAAGCACCCATCATGTGCTCTAGGGTTTCTATTTTGAGTCAAATTTTGTGTCATGATGTAATAGACCCAAGAAATAAAATGTTATTTTGATGTTTAGAAAATTCTAGAAATCCCCATGATCAAGTTAGCCATCCATGATAAAGTCGGAAAAGAGAGGCCCACTCTAGCCCTTGTGAAGACTATAAATAAGAGGACTTCAACCTCCTCTAGTGACACACATCTTGGCATTTGATCTGTGATAGAAAAGTAGTGTGAGGAGGATAGAAGAAAAGAAATCACCCTAGCGAAGAAAAGAAGAATCTCAACAAAAGAAAGAAGTCTGATCTCCTACTATTATTGGCCCACTCGTGCGAGTTTCTGTGATTCTTGGGTTACTACAGGTTCGAGTTTTTGGAAGCCGAAGTTGCAGACCTAATTGATGAAGCCAAAATTTAGAGAAGTTACATTCTTGGTAAGGTCAACTTTTTTGACTTGTTGGATATATTGTTTTTGTTCAAGGAAGATTGTTTGGTTGCTAGCTTGGTCTTGGGGGAATTCTTTGTCTGGATTGTTTGGTGGCATTATTTTTATGACTACTTGGTATAGAAATTCAAGCATTATTAAATTTTGTTTTGTTGGAATGAAATTTTGTTTTGCTGGAATTAAATGTTCCTTTTACAAACATTTGAGCTAATCTTTCTTTGTATGAACCATAAAAAATTACTTAACGGAAAGGGATTTTTATTTTATTTAAAGCCTTAGAATCTAACACAAATAGTATTCATATAGGAAATACTGAAAATAATTCATCCAAAAAAGTAGATTAGTGTAAACAATGTAACAACTAAGCACCAATTACCAAAGATAGTAGGATGCAAATGTAATTACTATTAATTAGGAGTAAATGAATTTTGAAATGCTGCAAGCACAAGATGTTTAACTCAAAAATATACCAGATTTAAAAATATATCAATGTTAACCTAATGTCAAGAAATTAAAATGTTGAGTATATTAGTCCTAAATGATTAGTTTGAAATCAACCATCAATGTAAGAAACAACACCCTCAAATAATGCCACGGTAGAGAAATTGTAACCTCCAAATTGGACCACTATTCATTCCAAGCTAAGACCTACTTATTGGGATCTCCATTAACCCTAGAAAAAGAGCCTAATCTCCTTTCAATCTTGAGCATAAAATCTTCATTAAAGCCATTGTCAAAGGTCCGAAATTCTGAGGTACAAATCTTGGGTTTCATTGAAGGGTTGTTCTAAGCATAAGTCTTACTACAAGAGGATCGAAACTCATCTTATATACCTGTGCATAATAGGAACTCAAGTCCAAATTATATGAATAGGTATTAGGCCTGTTGGAAGCAAAATATATAGCAAGTCTGAGATAGAAGAGTAACTTCAGTCCATTGGAAAGAAGGGAGCCGAGACTTCCTTTACAAATGCATCTTAAGAAATCAAAAGACCTATGCATATAAGTCGAATTGGAAATTTGATGCATACCTACAGTGGTATAGGTTCCATGAAGGAAGACGAGTTTTGATTCACTGTTCTAGGCATATTCATACACAATCCAAACCTAAAAAAATGAGCCGACTGGAACCAACCATTTACACTTATAAAAAGACATTTCTGCAAGAATTGGGCCATTTAAATTTACACTTATAGAAGCCTAGATTTTTTTTTGGACAATTTACAATTATAGAAGCCTAGATTTCTTTTGGACAATTTACACTTATATAAGACATTTCTTCCTCAGGCCCTCAAGCTATCAATCTAGGCTCTTCTAAGCCTTGATGTGACGCTCTTCCTCTTGTAGCAACTTAGTGGTGGGCAAGGTGGGCGATGACTCAAGATCACATGTATATTAGGGGTCTATATTTTTCAAATTAACCAAAAAATGTGGGCGAATGCAGGGAAATTCATAGAAGTTAAAATTAATTAGAGAGTTTAGGGTTCATCGACTCAGAAGTTCAAGCTCATCGCAGAGAATGACCAGATAGATTAGAGTTTGTTGGCGTAGAAGTTCAAGTTCATCATAGAGATTAGGGTTCGTCGTAGAGTTATCAAGGGTTCACCAAGGAGGCATCAAAGGTTCACCACAAAGGTATAAAGCGTTTTTCGCATAGGTATGAAGGGTTCTCCGTAGAGGTATGAAGGGTTCTTCGTAGAGGGTTTGTCACATAGGTATGAAGGGCTCATCGCAAAGGTATGAATGGTTTGCCGCAAGGTTATGAAGGGTTTGCTACAAGGTTATGAAGGGCTCGACGCAAAGTTAATATGTGTTGTGTGTGTTGTGTTATTTGTAATTTTTTCAATTTGTTCTTTTTTTGTTTTTTGTTTTTTAATTTTTGTGTTATTTGTTTTTAATTTTGTACTTTTTCAATTTTTTTGTCTTGTTTTTTCAATTTTATTTTTTAATTTCTTTCTTTATTTTTGATTTTTTGAAGTGTTTCACCAAGTATCCTAATGATCAAAAAAATAATTTTGGAGTGTAATGTGGAGACTCTCTCCAATGTGTGTTGAACCGATATTAATCCTCAAGATTTAGTGACCACACCTTTTTCTAAAGATTATAATTTTGAATATAATTCCCTATAGAGATGCATGAAAGAAATATGTTAGAAAAAGGGAATTATGGATATATAATGGATAACTTTGGGTGGTACCTTATTTTTTATTTAGGGAATTCAAACTTTGTTGTGTGTTATCCATATTATATAATATGATCCTTAGGGAAAACATCAATAATGTGATATTCTATCACTATATCTTTCATAATGATACATAATTCTCAATATGTGTGAGGTAAAGTATTTAATGGTGGTAGGAGAATATCACCTAACAATCTATATACAGATCCCTTGGTGGTAGCTCACTTGGCAAAGCATGTTAATGTGTTATGTAAAATATTTTGAGGTCCTTATTTCAATCCCCTCCCCCGATTAACCCATATTTTTATTAGGGGAAAGTGTGGTGCACCTAGTTGTTGTAGTGGTAGCAGATGGAATTGACGACAAAAAAATGCAAAAAAATACAAATCAATATATTGAATAATGGATATTAAGGACATATATACTACAATCACAAAGAAAAACAAATAAAATCATCTTTGCATACTTTAGGATTTGTGGTATATATGTGCTTGAAATGTCATTTTGCACCTTGAGATTGACCAACAATAAAATATCAAATATCAAAGAGACGACTTGTCTTTGAGTAAATTTATTCCATATGGTCAACATAAATTCTATTACATTCACCATATTTACTATGAATTGTAGTATCAAAAATTCCAAGCATATTGTTCTTCTCTTTATAGTTACAAATATGTCTTTATACATATTTCTTTATAATTTCAATATGTCTTTATAAATATGTCTTAGAATGTCATCTTGTGATTAGTATGCATATAAACACAAGTTTCAACTGCAATTTTTGTTTTGTTTAAGTACAGACTAGACCACAAGGAGAGGTTGATATGGTGATAATGATTATGTTGATATGCTTATTTTAGAGCAAAATGCAATGAATGAAGTCTACAATGCAATAAAAGGACAAGATAATGGTAAAGTTTATGTTTCCAATTTCATTAACAAGCTTGGTATGAAGAATGAGAAAGATGAAAAATCAAACATTAATGAATGGCATAATAGTGTTGCTACCCTCCCATAACGTCAATGCATGCATCTACCATAACCCTGTCAATTTTTTTTGTACAAGCACAAACTGAAAATATTTCAACGTTGGCCTCATTCTCAAGTCACATCACAACTAGCTCAAGAGACTTTTGTAGCCCTCTCAAAATCGACTCACTGAAATTTGCAAAGAATAGATAGTGCAAAACAATAAATGATACAATCAATTGATAATAATTTCAGATGATGATGATGTCAATGAGAATAATGGTGACACCTCCTAGTAGTAAAGCAACAAATATACCAGTCAACACAAATCATTAGCTCATCAATGACAACAAAATATTATCATTTGTTACACTAGCCTAATTTCATTTTCATCCTACTATCTTTGGTCATTGGTGCTTAGCTGTTAAATTTTTTACACTAACCTACTTTTTTGGATGCATTCATACCCTCGCTGACATTACTTATTTTGTGTGGGCACCCCTTGCTAGGTCAGGCCGAACCACCAACTCATCCATGGGCGCTGCTGTCGGGCGGTCACCCTAGCATGCCCAGCACGTGACACCCCCATGGGTGTTGGATGCCCTGGCATGCCTAGCACGAGACATCCCCATGGGTTTCTGATGCCCTGGCGTGTCCAGAACGTGACATCGCCATGGGCGTTGGGCGTCCTGGCATGCCCAACACGGAACGCCCCAAGGGCACTTGGGTTCTCCACCTTCGTTCGCTCATCAATTAAAAAAAAAAATTTATTTTGTTAGTACCATGTTGCATAATCAATCAATTATAAACCGACTTTTAACACCCAAACATTACTATAGTTAATTTTCTAAAAATTATTATGATACCCCTTGGTGGGAAATCTGTTCATGGGAATTTATGGGCTGAACTTACTTCTTTTATGCGGGCGCCCCTTTCCAAGTCGGGTTGACCCACCAACTCATTACACGGACACCCCTACTGGGCGGGCGTCCTGGCATGCCTAGCTCATGATGCCCTAAGGGGCACCTGGACACCTCGCTTTCGTGCATGTGCATCTAGGGCGCGAGTGTTCGCCTAAATGTGAAAATTAGTCAACACAAATCATTATCTCATCAATGAAAACAAAATATTATCATTTTTTAGTACGTCCATGCTGCATAATCAATCAATTATAAACCGACTTTTAACACCTAAACATTAATTTAGTCAATTTTCTAAAAGTCATTATGAGACACCCTAGTGGGAACTCAATTCATGGGTAGTGATGGTCTGACCTTACTTCGCATGTCTTCCATACTGTCGTGTCCCCTGGTTCACAGGTCACTCAACTTGTCTGGTACGTCTGCTTAATGGACCATTAAAGTGAAAATTGGAAATTATGCTATAAACATAAATGAGATTCTCTTCATTTCAAGAATAATATATTATCTACTTAAAAAGAAAAACCATTTGAAGGTGGAAGTTCATATGGTCCTTCCCCCCTCAAATCACTCTTAATTCCCCATACCTAATCTATCTACTATAATATATTTGAAAGAAACACAGTAACATTCAAACATAAAAACTAGGAAAATAAAAATTTAAGGTGAGTGAAAGAGAACAAACCAAATGAAAACATATAAATACATACCTCATACTTTTCAACATTTTGATATCATTAATATTCTTTCTCATCCGTCTCATCACCTGTATCATCCAATTCAAAATTCATGTACAAAGGATTCACCATATCATCATCTGGAACATGCTCTTCTACATTTGGTTCAACTTCTTCATTCGACACAATGTCAATATCATATAGTTCATCCAAATTAACATTGTCTCAATTAACATATATTCCTTGAACTTCTTCGAAATCTTCATTTGAAACTAAATGAATCCTTAGGTCCTCTACATCACCTTCTTCTTCAATTTCATCTTCTTCTGCTACATTATACTTTGCAGGCCTTCCTCTGGGATCATATCTAACAACATATCACCAACCCGCTTTACTTGAAATGTCTATATAAACTACCTGTTCATATTCACTTGGAAGAACATATTTTTCTTATGCTGACTCAAGATTCCTTGTATCAACCATGGTAAATCTGTTAGCATGCTCAATAACTGTTCTATTAGGGTCACGTTCATGGATTCGTAGCCTAAACCATTTGACATCGAACAAAAATATTTTGAAGGATTAAAAGTCACACTCACATATATAAGGCAGATACCCATAGCATCGATTCTCAGAGAGTTCTCGATGTCTGCCACCTCTAGAGGAAACATTAATAACTTGAAATACTGCAGTTATCCCACTATCAAAAGTTTTCATCTTTTCATCGAACCTTTTGATGCAAAATTTGCAGCCATTGAACCACACTTTGTTGTGGTGTTTCAACTGCAATACATCAAACACATAAAAAAATGCATTTTCAATTGATACACATGCATATTTTTACTTGCAAAATTTGAAAATAAAGAAAAAAACGCCATATGCATAAATATAATTGTAAAAAAACTAAGTAGTATGGGTGAATATGCTTTCTTGATAATATTTTAAACCATATGCTAAATTAATTTCCCTCTATGTAAGATTGGTATCTCCACTACATTGAGCTTCTTTGACCAATGAAGACACACCATACCATGATAACCTACCATTATTAGCTTGTTTGCATCGTTCAATCCATACCTTCATCCAATCTTTATTGTTTGCAATGTATAAATGTATTTCATCCCACTCTCGACTGACTGTATTAAAATAAAACAATTCACATATATATAATTAGTTACCATGTTATACCTTCATAATAATGGATTATGTAGGAAGACTAAAAATTAAATAAGTACGATATACATAAAAACAAATAAGTCAAATGTGCTATAAATCTCCACTATCTACTTACATCTCACTTTTCTCATTCTACCTTTCCCCAATAGGTGCTCCCCTTCAAAATCATCCATGGATTTGACATCCAAAATGTGATCCAATACATTAGTACTTTTTTTATTTCATCAATATATTGTTGAATATAAGCCATGTTTTGATATACCGTATATCCCTCTACCATAGAACCCTCACGATGTGCTCTTTGTCTGACCAAAGCCTTTAATGTTTTCAAGTTCTTCTTAACCAACCACATTGATCTTGGATGTATAGGTCCACACTTTTCAATCTCCTTGACTTGGTGTATGAGGTAGTGTTCTTGTCAATTGAAAAATGTCGGAGGTAGATAGTTTTGCATTTCACACATTAGACAAGGAATTTATTTTCTCGAATAATTTATCTATTCTTTATCGATTTTTTTAGATGACAACCATCTAAAAATGAAGAAGGAAAATCACAGGTTTCAAAAAAAAAATAATATAGTACATTATGACAAACAAAACACATGCATTGAAAAATATGCGACACAATAACTTATTGAACAAATTACACTTTGCACATAAATCTCCACTTACCTCATGTATTTGCCAAGATCATATATAACTTGTTTGACATTGTTGTCAAAGTTTTCTGGGAGAGATAAAGGTAGAACATACTGTAACAAAAATAATGATCGATCATTATTTTTTCCCAAATTAGTAGAAAAAAAAACACTAATTAACAAGATGTTTCACCAAAGTATAAATATATATAACCAAAATAATTACCTTAATGAATATATTCCAACCATGAGTTTTTCCCCCACCTAATTCACCTTTCTTCATTAGGATATTCTTTATGTTTGAAGAATATCCAATTGGATTTTTTTTTTCAATAACCTCTTTAACATGCTTGCTTTGCTTCTCTGTCAATAACTATGGAAGAATGCTTATATTTGGGTTGTCGCCATTGCCATTGGAATGAAATACACTTTTCAATGCATGGTCGAACTCCTTAATGTCATTATAAATCTTGACATTTTTTTCTTTGTCTCTCCTTCCATCTAAGATTCACCATAAGGTATTTGTTACATTATTCCCGATGTGCATAATATCAAACAAATGAACAATTTCTAGGTGATCATAGTAGGGGAGTCTATTGAATTGCTCATGATAACTTTTCATTCCTCATGGAAGTGCCCTATTATTAATGCCTTCATGACCTATAATGTGAATTATAGATAAATATATTATAAAAAATATAACCTGTCAATTATTACAGAGAAGAAAATTCCATAAAAGGATAAAATAATCCAAACATATAATGTATATTGATACATAGACAATTCAATCCATACCTTGAGAGACTTTATTATATTGCAACTTCCATGCACGACGTGTCATTCTCTGTGGTCTTACTCTAATTATTGGCATTATGGCACAGGTTTGGAGCTATGGCACAGGTGTTGTCCTTGATGGCAACTCACTCTGGTGACAGATCTCAGTTTAGGCACTCAAAAAGAAGAAAAAGATATATACGCAGGTTAACCTTGATGAATCCACATATACACGCGAGTTAGACGTTTCGAAGTCGCGTATGCGTATACATGCACTTTCACGCAAGGAAAAGCACGTACATGTGGGAGAACTTATTTTTGGAGCGTGGTATTCAATCCTTGGTATTTGAACCTATGGTTTTGCGCCATGGTATCTCATCAAGAGTGTTGATCCCAAGTATTGGGTCCATGGTATTGTTTTGTTATGGTTTTGGACCGTGGTATTGTGGAAGGCCTAAGACTATAAAAGAGGAAGGAGATCATTTGGCAAAGGATCATCTGAATTAATTGAATATGTGATAAAGTGCTAGATCTGGAATATTGGTGATTGGTTTATGGTGCAGATCTAGATCTGAATGAAGGAGGAACCTGAGCGCAAAGAGAAGGATAAGTTCTATTGATGGGTCACAATCTTAAGGCTTGAATAATAGTATCTTTGTATGATTTTGATCCATTATATGTGGTGCATGCTTGATCTATAAATCTGGTAATCTGGGTTAATTAATGTCTGAATATTTGAAAGAGTGAATTATCCTTTATAGATCTGTACGCAGGTTCAGTGAGGCGAAGGCGCGTATACACGCAGGTTCTGTGAGTAAAAACAGCGTATACGCAGGTTGGTTCAAACACAGAAGCGTATGCACGCAGGTTTCTGGTTATTGAAGTAGCGTACATCTCTTGAGTTGTGTTCTAGCTGCTTCTGTTTATTGCTGCAGTGTTCTAGGTTCAGAATTTGGTGTGTGGTTATTGTTACTGTGTTTTGGGTACAGCTGTCAGAGAAGTGTCTACTTGATTCAGTTCTAATTGGTGAAAAGGAGATTGTTTGATGAAGAAATTCTTGATGATTGATTGATGTTCATGGATCCAGTCTGAAAATTTATGAAATGTGGTCCCTGGAAGAAAGAGAAGGTTGTAGCCTTTTGTAGGCCAGCACCTACGTACTAGTATCTTGGCTAGTGCAAGAGCTAAGGGGGTTGTAGCTCCCTTCCAGGAGAAGCTGGAGAATGAGAGAGGGTTGTAGCTCTCTGCAGGTTGTAGCCTGCGTACTGGTAAAGGACTGCACTAGTACAGAATCATTGTAAAAAGAAGTTTCTAATTAAAAATAAGATAGAGACGAATTGCAGTAGGTGGTTTTCACCCACATTGGGTTTCCACCTTAGATCTTGTGTTCTTGTGTGTGATTGTCTTTTGCTCTGTTTCACTGTTTTTGGTTACTGTTTATTTGATTTCGATACACAGATTAATGATCAACATCTGTAAGATAAAGTAAATTATAAGTTTGCATGGTATATGCGGGTTTCCTTATATGTAGTTGTGTATATATGCGGTTTTCACTAACTGAAGTAGCGTATATGATCTGGATTTGAAAAAGGAAATAATTGACTTGATAATATTGATTCACCCCCCCCCCCCCCCCTCTTAGTATTATTTCCAACAATTGGTATTAGAGCAGGTCCTTCTGAAGAAGCTTGATCGCTTGAAGGAAGATCCATCATCATGAGCAACTAAGAGAGAGAAGCATCTATCAGGCCACCAATTTTTGATGGGACCAACTTCGTCTAGTGGAAGGTAAGAGTCACAACCTATCTTCAATCTCTTGGTAAAGAAGTCTTGGATATCATAAATACAGGGTACACTTTTCCATCCACAACTCCTACAGATTTGGCTGGTAAGAAGCAATATGAAACAAATGCAAAGGCTGTCAATACTCTATTAGGATGTCTATCTCAATCAGAATTCGTCAAGGTTATGTAGTATAAATCCGCAAAAGAAATATGGGACAAGATTGTTCTGAGCTATGAAGGAGATGAACAGGTAAAACGAGCAAAACTTCAAACCCTCATAATTCAGTATGAAAATCTCAGAATGCACAATGATGAAAGTGTGGCTAACTATTTCCTTCGTGTAGATGAGATTGTTAATTGTATGAAAAACTTGGGTGAAGAAATAAAAGAGGCTGTTGTGGTTGAAAAGGTTCTAAGATCTTTGTCCTCTAAGTTTGAATCTAAAGTTTCTGCAATAGAAGAAAAAGAGAATCTACGAAATCTTACCATGTCATAGCTGCACAGAATTCTGACTGCTTACGACATGAGGAAAGGAGGACCATCAGACAAGAGAGAAGCTGCTTTCAAGGCTTCAGGCAAAGGAGATTACTATGAGTCAGGACATATGTCAGAAGAAGAGGAAGAATCAAATTTTGTTAAGAACCTTCAACGGGGTGCTGGAAGATTCAGAGGTAAGTTACCTTTCAAATGCTTTGCTTGTGGAAGAGTCAGTGACTATGCTGCCAAACGTCCTCATAAAGATAAGCTTGACAAGGGTAAGGAACCTGTTAGATGGAACAAGAAACAAAATGTAAATAAGAAAAGCTATTACACTCATGAAGACAGTGATGGACTTTCAAATAGTGATGAAGATGAACAAGATAATAAATATAGACTTTTAATGGCTTTTGAAGATGAAGATTTCATGGATGCTATAGATGAAGAAGGTCTTTATGAAGAGATTTATAAACTCAAAATTTGTTTATAAGAGAAAAATATGATTATTGATACTCTGCAATTCCAACTGGCTGAAAGGGAAAAACATCATGAAAAGTTAGAATGTGAAATTGTGGGACTTAGAAAAGAGATTGAGAAATCTAAAGCTCTTAATCTTAGATTTGTTAAAGGATCTAAAACATTAGATGAGATTATCAAAGTGCATCATTCTCCACTAATCAAGACAGGTCTGGGATATAATGAAGAAACAACTCAAGCGCAGGAACCATCTACCTCCAAAAGTTATCTTGATGCAGCAAGGAAAAGTGAACAAAGGCCAAATGGAAATCACCAGGTAAATCAGGGACAATTCACCTCAAGAATGAACAAATACTATCAGATAAATCGGGGGCAATCTACTTTTAGAATGAATAGAAGATACAACCAGCCACAGGTAAAACCTTCTCAATCTGCCTCAAGAATGGATGTCAATAGGAACTACAATCATTTGGCTGGTAGATTTGATAATCACAGGAGTTTCTTCAATGGCCAATGTTTTTCTTGTCATAACTTTGGTCACAAAGCAGCTCAATGTGTTGCCTATAAGACAATCATGACTAGAGAAGCTCACAAACAGAGGAGTACGACTGGGATCATGAAAAGGACCTACAATAACTTCTCTGCTCTTGAAAATGAAATAGAATGTTCTATTTGTAACAATTTCGGTCATGAAGATTCTGAATGCAGGAGCAGGTTTCGGCAGACAACTCAGAAGGAGCAAGCCTCAAGTGCCAAATCATGGAGAATAAAAGAACCACAACTAGAAAGATGTGGTATAGCCTAATATGCGAAAGGGCAGGAAAATCAATGGTACATAGACAGTGGATGTTCGAAACATATGACAAGGTGATAAAGAAAAACTTCAGTCATATAGTGCCTTAGAGAAGGAGAAGAAGGTCTCTTTTGGAAATGACACCCCTGCTCTCATAAAAGGTAAAGGTTCTGTTCAGTCGAAAGAAAGGGTCAAAGCTGGAAATGTCATGTATGTTGATGGCTTAAAGCATAATCTATTAAGTGTCAGTCAGATGTGTGATCAAGGAACTGAGGTAATATTTCGATTAAATGGATGTAGTGTTCGTGATCTTGATACAGGAAAGATAATGATCAAAGGCGTAAGAACTCCAAATAATTTATACATATTCAAAGAAGGACAAAATCAATGCTATCTAAGCAAGAATGATGAACACTGGCTATGGCACAAAAGATTGGGGCATCTTAGCTTCTCACAGATAAGGAAAGCATGCAAATACCAGGCTGTTCGTGGTCTTCCAGACAATACAATATGAAAATCGTGTCAGTTTGGTAAGAAAACCAGAACTAACTTCCCTGAGAAGGAAGGATCAGCTAGTAGGTCACTTGAACTTGTCCATACTGATGTATGTGGTCCATCTAGGAAAAGGTCACCTCGAGGAGAAGAATACTTTATATTATTCATTGATGATTTTTCCAGGATGTGTTGGATAGGACTTATGAAGCACAAAGACGAAGCCTTTGAAAAATTCAAATCATTCAAAGCCTTGGTGGAGAACGAATCAGATCACAGAATCAAATGCCTCAGGTCTGATCGAGGAGGAGAATTTACCTCGAATGAATTTTTTGATTTTTGTGAAGAACATGGAATAAGAAGGGAATTCTCTACAGCTAGGACTCCTCAGCAAAATGGAGTAGTGGAAAGGATGAACAGAACGGTTCAACAAATGGCTCGTGCTATGCTTGATGAGTCTGGAACTCCTGTAACCTTCTGGGGTGAAGCCGCATTTGTTGCAGTTGTTATTCTCAACAAGACAAATGTCCGGGTGAACAACACTCAAACTCCTCATGAGCTCTGGTATGGTGAGACTCCTTCGGTAAAATATTTCAAAATTTTTGGAAGCAAATGCTATATCAAAAATACTGATGGAAATCTTGACAAGTTTGAACCTAGAGCAGATGAAGGCATTCTCCTTGGTTACTCTCCCCACAGCAAAGCTTACAAGTGTTACAATAAAAGGCTTGGAAAAATTGTTGAAAGTATTGATGTAGTGGTTGATGAAGAAGAAAACACCCCTAGGCAAGTAATATCTGAAGATTTCGAAGATGATGAGGACTATCCATCAACATCAAATCAGATTCATGATGAAGAAGAAACCCATGGGGCACCAGAAGAATAGATAAGGATAGAAGAAAAGACTCCATCCAGGTACGTTCAAAAGAATCATCCAGAATCTCAAATCTTGGGGCAGAAAGAGGTAGGTATACAAACAAGAAGAACAATTGCAGAAGCCTCAAGCTATTTGGCATTTCTCTCCTCCACTGAACAACAAAATGTAAAAGAGGCATGCAAAGATGAATGCTGGGTCAAGGCAATGGATGAAGAACTTGAGCAGATCGAAAAGAATAACACTTGGGAGTTGGTTCCTAGACCAAAAGATAAGAATGTCATAGGGACAAAATGGATCTTTAAAAACAAGTTGAATAAAAATGGGGAAGTTATTAGAAACAAGGCCAGACTTGTGTGTAAAGGGTATGCTCAACAAGAAGGGATAGACTTTAAAGAAACTTTTTCTCCCGTTGCTAGACTTGAGGCCATACAAATGTTCCTTGCTCTCTCAAGCTTTCAGAAGTTCAAAGTATTTCAAATGGATGTGAAATCAGCTTTTCTGAATGGAGACTTAGAAGAAGAAGTGTATATTGAGCAACCAGATGGATTCATCCTTGGAAATGATCCAAAACTTGTATGCAGACTTAAGAAGGCTCTCTAGGGTCTTAAACAAGCTCCAAGGGCTTGGTATTATCGTCTCGACAAATATCTTCATCAACAAGGTTTCTCCAAAGGATCAGCAGAGAGAAATCTTTATATAAAAATTGAAAATAACAAATTGCTAATACTTGTTGTGCATGTTGATGATATCATCTTTGGCAGCAATGAAGAAGCTATGAGTCAAAGCTTTGCCTTGGTGATGTAGAAAGAATTCGAAATGTCCTTGCTTGGAGAACTGACATATTTTCTTGGATTACAAATCCAACAAAATGAAGGAGGTATTTTTTTTATCTCAAACCAAGTACCTCAAGAAGATTGTGAAGAAGTATGTCATGGAAGATTCGAAACCAGTATGTACCCCTATGGTTACAGGATGCAGCCTCAGTGAAAATGATGAATCAGCAGCAGTGCATCAACCAACTTATAGATCCATGATTGGAAGTCTGCTCTATTTAACAGGTACCCGACCAGACATCATGCATGCAGTGGGAATGGTTGGAAGATTTCAGGCAAATCCTAAGGAAATTCATCTTCAGGTAGTAAAGAGAATTTTCAAGTATCTTCAAGGAACTCAAAACTATGGCCTATGGTATCCTAGAGATACAGATCTCACTCTTCATGCTTATACAGATGCAGATTGGGCTGGAAGCGTGGATGACAGGAAAAGCACTAGTGGTGGTGCATTCTTTATGGGTTCCAGATTAGTATCTTGGTTCAGTAAGAAACAGAGTTCGATTGCTTTATCTACAGCTGAAGCAGAGTATGTGGCTGCCGCATCTTGTTGCACACAACTCCTTTGGATGATTCAAACTTTGCAGGATTTTCAAATCACTTGTACTCCACCTCAAGAAGATTGTGAAGAAGTATGGCATGGAAGATTCGAAACCAGTATGTACCCCTACGGTTACAGGATGCAGCCTCAGTGCAAATGATGAATCAGCAGTAGTGCATCAACCAACTTATAGATCCATGATTGGAAGTCTGCTCTATTTAAC
Organism: Pinus tabuliformis; assembly: GCA_031772625.1. Taxonomy (NCBI): domain Eukaryota; kingdom Viridiplantae; phylum Streptophyta; class Pinopsida; order Pinales; family Pinaceae; genus Pinus; species Pinus tabuliformis. The sequence goes on along the minus strand of CM062816.1, from coordinate 243,067,576 downwards.
AGGTACCCGACCAAACATCATGCATGCAGTGGGAATGGTTGGAAGATTTCAGGCAAATCCTAAGGAAACTCATCTTCAGGCAGTAAAGAGAATTTTCAAGTATCTTCAAGGAACTCAAAACTATGGCCTATGGTATCCTAGAGCTACAGATCTCACTCTTCATGCTTATATAGATGTAGATTGGGCTGGAAGCATGGATGACAGGAAAAGCACTAGTGGTGGTGCATTCTTTATGGGTTCCAGATTAGTATCTTGGTTCAGCAAGAAACAGAGTTCAATTGCTTTATCCAGCTGAAGCAGAGTATGTGGCTGCCACATCTTGTTGCACACAACTCCTTTGGATGATGCAAACTTTGCAGGATTCTCAAATCACTTGTACTCCACCTCAAGAAGATTGTGAAGAAGTATGGCATGGAAGATTCGAAACCAGTATGTATCCCTATGGTTACAGGATGCAGCCTCAGTGCAAATGATGAATCAGCAGCAGTGCATCAACCAACTTATAGATCCATGATTGGAAGTCTGCTCTATTTAACAGGTACCCGACCAGACATCATGCATGCAGTGGGAATGGTTGGAAGATTTCAGGCAAATCCTAAGGAAACTCATCTTCAGGCAGTAAAGAGAATTTTCAAGTATCTTCAAGGAACTCAAAACTATGGCCTATGGTATCCTAGAGATATAGATCTCACTCTTCATGCTTATACAGATGCAGATTGGGCTGGAAGCGTGGATGACAGGAAAAGCACTAGTGGTGGTGCATTCTTTATGGGTTCCAGATTAGTATCTTGGTTCAGCAAGAAACAGAGTTCGATTGCTTTATCTACAGCTGAAGCAGAATATGTGGCTGCCGCATCTTGTTGCACACAACTCCTTTGGATGATGCAAACTTTGCAGGATTTTCAAATCACTTGTACTCCACCTATCTCCATATTTTGTGATAATACAAGTGCTATCAGTATCTCAAAGAATCCTGTCATGCACTCAAAGACTAAACACATACCGATCAAGTATCACTTTCTCCGAGAACAAGTGTTGGAACAAAAGGTCAAATTGGAGTATGTTCCCTCTAAGGAACAAGTTGCTGATATTCTCACCAAACCACTGCCCAGAGAAACTTTTGAATACCTCAGACAGAAGCTAGGAGTAGTTGATGCATCATCTTGCTGTTGAAACTTGTCTGTTTCAGAGAAAAGTGGGTGTACGCGAGTTTCCTGAGGAGAATTCGCGTACATACACCGGTTCATACAGTGACAATCGCGTATATAGTAGTTTGAAAGAAATCAGTAGGGATAGACTCTGATTGAAGAGAGTCTGATATGGGTCTGACAGAGACCATCTGGCACAGGTTCAGGGGGAGCAGATAATCTTCTAATAATGCATTGTTTGCATTATCTTAGAAGTTTTTGGTTTCAGGTGGAACAAATGCAGAGGGAGAATAGAAAGAAAACATGGTTGCTGATCTGAATAGTGATTGACAGATGCTGCTGATATCAGTTATTGGTGACTTTCATAAGTCTTGCTCTAGATATTTCGTCTCTATGTCATGTATCTCTTTTATGGTGTCAAGGTCATGAAACGGCCTATTTTGGTTTCCCCACTATGCCTGGGATGAATGATGTAATGTACTTGATTTTCATATGTAAATTTTTGATGTATCCCCACTTGGTTGGGTGATGAATGTATGTATAGAGTCTTTTGGTGATAGGAAGGTCTTTTATGATGTATAAGTCATGGTTCTTCTTGAAGAACATCTTTTTGCAGATCTTGCCTACAGTCAGGGGGAGCATGGTTAGCACAGCAGAGCAGAGATTTCAGCATGTACTCAAGGGGAGCACAACCCTTTTCCCTTGATGACAAAGGGGGAGAATGACTTTGAGGATCTTGGGGTTGCCATCAAGTCCAAAGGGGGAGATTGTTGGCATTATGGCACAGGTTTGGAGCTATGGCACAGGTGTTGTCCTTGATGGCAACTCACTCTGGTGACAGATCTCAGTTTAGGCACTCAAAAAGAAGAAAAATATATATACGCAGGTTAACCTTGATGAATCTACGTATACACGCGAGTTAGACGTTCCGAAGTCGCGTATGCGTATACACGCACTTTCACACAAGGAAAAGTGCGTACATGTGGGAGAACTTATTTTTGGAGCGTGGTATTCAGTCCTTGGTATTTGAACCTATGTTTTTGGGCCATGGTATCTCGTCAAGAGTGTTGATCCCAAGTATTGGGTCCATAGTATTGTTTTGTTATGGTTTTGGACCATGGTATTGTGGAAGGCCTAAGACTATAAAAGAGGAAGGAGATCATTTGGCAAAGGATCATCTGAATTAATTGAATATCTGATAAAGTGCTAGATCTGGAATATTGGTGATTGGGTTATGGTGCAGATCTGGATCTGAATGAAGGAGGAACCTGAGCGCAAAGAGAAGGATAAGTTCTATTGATGGGTCACAATATTAAGGCTTGAATAATAGTATCTTTGTATGATTTTGATCCATTATATGTGGCGCATGCTTGATCTATAAATCTGGTAATCTGGCTTAATTAATGTCTAAATATTTGAAAGAGTGAATTATCCTTTATAGATCTGTACGCAGGTTCAGTGAGGTGAAGGTGCGTATACACACAGGTTCTGTGTGTAAAAACAACGTATACGCAGGCTGGTTCAAACACAGAAGCGTATGCACACAGGTTTCTGGTTGTTGAAGTAGTGTACATCTCTTGAGTTGTGTTCTAGCTGCTTCTGTTTATTGCTGCAGTGTTCTGGGTTTAGAATTTGGTGTGTGGTTACTGTTACTATGTTTTGGGTACAACTGTCAGAGAAGTGTCTACTTGATTCAGTTCTAATTGGTGAAAAGGAGATTGTTTGATGCAGAAATTCTTGATGATTGATTGATGTTCATGGATCCAGTCTGAAAATTTATGAAACGTGGTCCCTGGAAGAAAGAGAAGGTTGTAGCCTTCTGTAGGTCAGCACCTACGTACTAGTATCTTGGCTAGTGCAAGAGCTAAGGGGGTTGTAGCTCCCTTCCAGGAGAAGCTGGAGAACGAGAGAGGGTTGTAGCTCTCTGCAGGTTGCAGCCTGCGTACTGGTAAAGGACTGCACCAGTACATAATCATTGTAAAAAGAAGTTTCTAATTAAAAAGAAGATAGAGACGAATTGCAGCAGGTGGTTTTCACCCACATTGGGTTTCCACCTTATATCTTGTGTTCTTGTGTGTGATTGTCTTCTACTCTGTTTCACTGTTTTTGGTTACTGTTTATTTGATTCTGATACACAGATTAATGATCAACATCTGTAAGATAAAGTAAATTATAAGTTTGCATGGTATACGCGGGTTTCCTTATACGTAGTTGCGTATATACGCGGTTTTCACTAACTGAAGTAGCGTATATGATCTGGATTTGAAAAAGGAAATAATTGACTTGATAATATTGATTCATCCCCCCCTCTCAGTATTATTTCCAACACTAGTCTCTTCTTTCCCATTGAAAATATGTTTTTTTTGTACTTCGGTACATATGGTTCTTAGAAAGGAAGTCCCTACACTCATCAAACACCTCCTTTCCTAAGCTTCTTGAAATACAAGATTTAATCTTAGGACCACAAACTCGGCAAGAAAATTTACCCTTTGTTTGAAGACATGCAAGAGATGAAATAATTGTTGCATCAATTATTTTAAGTAAGTACAATGAAGGTCAAACTATTTAAAAAACATACTTGAAATGAACTTCTTAAAATTAAACACTATTAAAGTGAAGGGTAATGTTGTAACATACCACAAAAATGTGTTATCCCTGGGGCATCATGAATTGTGCATACAAGCATTGCATGGAATTCAAATTCCCTTTGTGCAACTACTGGTCTAGAGATATCCTACATAGTGACACTGTTCCATAAATCCACTAACTCATCGATAAGATGCTTGCGAGGCACTAACTCATCGATATAACGAAGAACCTTGTGAGGCATCTTTTTTTTTACTTTATTGGTTTATCTACTCTCATCAAATTTTGGGTATTTGTCTTTCAAAGCATGTTTTTTTTATAATAGAGAATATCATCATTAGGGCATGCATGAATAACTTGATACTCCATTCCAATATCTTTGATAACAACATGTAAGTCTTGGTACGTACGAGGTAAAACATTTGACGGTGGTAACAAAAATTCACCTAATAATCTGCAACATATTTTTGTTTGTTTGTATTGTTTAATGTACTAAAACATATTAATCATATATATCACATCAAAATGTTACAAATTAATGAAATGATGCAGATCAATGTACTAACATTAAAAACAATAGAAAAAATAATTTCTTTGTCATGTATATAGTATTAAATGTCACAAAATATTTTACATACCTTAGGAGTGATGTCACACATGTGTTTGAAAAACCATTCACCACCTTTAAGTTGACCAACAATAATAGAGCAGAGAGGAGATATGTTTTTGAGCCTTCATAAAGACATTTAGTTTCCATCTCCAGTATAGGTAAATCAAAAGCACGATAACCATAATAGTTGTCATCATCATACATTCCAACATTATTGAATGTCTCCTGGATCAATCTATTTATCCCATTATCTTATTCCATAGTATCATTAGCTTGATCCTCAATATTAATCACTCCATGTTCTTGAACAAGCGATTGTACTACAACAACCTCTTCCTCATCGAGAAATACCCTAGGGGTCCAATACTATAAAATTACAATCAATAAATTAATATTAGTATATATAGGAAATATTGAAACATCTATATAACAAAAATTTACAAATATAATATATAAGGAAAACAAAGAAAACAAAGACAAAGAGAAAGATAACTTAGGTGAGACCAAGAAATAAATACAACAAATCAATGATGATGCTTGTGTAATTTATCAAGATATTTAAGAATATGTTGAAAAAATCTAAGAAATATGTTACTTTTCTTGACATGTAGGAAGTGAGACACTTTTTGAGATATATAGTCACGACGATAATAAAAAACATATTGATATTTTTTTGCATTTATCATTGTAATGGCATATTATTTCTTAATGTCATATTTTTCATAATACATTTTAAAAACTTATTAATAATGCTCCATAAAAACCCATGATTAATCTCTAAATCCTCTAGGTCCAAATTAACCCCCTAAACAATATACATTAACCCCCTAACACCTTAACCCCATTCCCTTGATTCCTTAAACCCCTAACCCCTAAGCTCTTAACCCCTAACCCTTAAACCCTTAAACAATAACCCCTTATCCCTAAGCCCATAAATTAATTAACCCCTAAATTGACCTAACGCCTTAAATGATTCTAATGAAAATAATCAAATAATATTTCTAGTCCACATCAATATGACAACATAGTTCAAACACCTCCCAAAAGAATATTATAAAATACATTTACAACAGAAATATAATACAATTTACAATACAGATACCTATAATCTAAATTTTTATATAAATACAAATATTTACAAAAACAATCTACAATGCAAATACTTATAATAAATAACTTACAAATGGATGATATTCATGTTCGCCTTTAGTGTGTCTATAGCCTCTATAATGTTTTTAGCTGATTTTTTTAGAATTCTCTTTGGCCTCAAGCCCTTGAAATTTCTACAGGGGAAATAACATTTTCCATCCTCAGAAGCTCTCAATCCCAATCCCACATATCCTTGGTCTCCTTGAGGAATGTTATGTGACATTTTTTCACCAAACTTTCAATGATGATTTTGTTCAAAAAATAACTTCAAAATAAGCCTACAACTTTTTAAAACAATCACAACTAATATATATAGTAACTATGTCAAACTTATATGATGTTAGGGCCTCCACACACACACACATATTTATTATAATTATAATATTATATTTAATAACTTTATATATATATATATATATATATATATATATATATATATATATATATATATATATATATATATATATATAATTTATATTATAATCATATAATATTAAAATATATATGTATATATATAATTTCAGAGGAAAATCTAGGTAGATCAACCCCGAAGAGGATCTTTTAAAGCCCGCCAGCCAGACTAGCAGGGCCTAACGCTAAGGCCGTCGAGGAGAATAGACCCTGTGACCTCCCGATTGGCGAGGTACTTAACAACAGGTCTCAACCAGTTGAGCTAACCCTAGGGGCTATTATAATCATATATATATATATATATATATATATATATATATATATATATGATGTCAGCACAAAAATCCATTAATGGTGGAATTGAATGTTATACAATGGTTATTACCATTTGTAGGAAATTGGACAACACATTTTCATATTGGATATAATGTCGTATATTTGATAGTAAAAGAACTTCCGTCAGTTATTCGATGACAAGAGGAATTATAGGAAAATCCTTGATAATCGACGAGATAGGGCATTCCGTCAAATATTCAACCGGTAAAGAATTGTCATTGGATATTCGATGATTGTTGAGATTTTAAAAAAAGAAAACAAAAAAAACATTTAACTTCCAACACTTTTTCTAATTTTAGCCATTCCGTCAGATTCCACTTTCGGAATTTCCTCCCAAATGTAGTAGTGAATAACTTTGATGAATGTGGAATTGAGCTATGAAATTGTTTGATAGTATTGCTAAAAACATATGTAAGTTAACCATACATTTTCTTAAATAAACCTCGAAAACCCAACTTCAATGTACATACTGTTGGTTTTCATTATTCACATAATTTGCAAAAACACACGACAAACTCCCCTTCTCTAGACTTGTCGGCATCAATGATCAAATTAGAAGGGTTGGCCTTAATTCCAATTAGAAGAGCATATATTCATATAATCATTCCATAATGAAAATCTTAGAAAGAATACATTTCAATTGACAACAATATATTATCTCTAAATTTCATTTTCAATCAAATTTATTTCTATTAAATAAATTAAATTCCTAAAACTAGATGGAAAGTAGAAAATATCACATTATGAAAACATCAAATAGATAAGATATTCAAATCTAAAAATGCACATTCACATAATAATAAAATTTATAAATTGCATTAATTATTTTCAAAATGAAATAGTACATTCTGTCCCTAAAACAAAGGTGTACTTGAGTGTTTTTCCTATCATGTTCCATATATCTCCAACTGTTGTCCTCAAAGCATCTATCATGAATCTATATTATGTAATAAACGTGTCCCGAAAACTTAAATGACCATGTAACCAGTAACCACCTCCAACTATAACCACCTCCAACTTAACATATCTTACACAATATTATGCAATGATTAAATTCAATATGTTTGAAAAAAATTTCACATACAAGCTTGAAAGAATATAGTAATGCCTTCACACAAAATGCGTACTACTTAAATTATAATCTCATCTTCAAAAAATCATGATAAAAAAAATAAATACTTATCTTTATCTTATAATATATGCATTCCACAAATTGTAGGTAACATTAATCATGATCTAGATTTTAAATTAGTATGTAGTGGACTATGCATATGATCACAACAAATATATCATCTTTCATGTTGTTCTCATAGACTTGTTTATCATGCATCAATAAGGCTACAAATTGTAACATCCCCTTTTCAAGGAACATTGGGTTTTTATTAAACAAAATTTTAGGAAGAAACAATTCAAATGCATTTATGAGATCTGAAACAAAAATAATTAAAAGGTAATTATAATGAAAAATTACAAAATTGAGAAACTTTTGTAAAATAAGTTGATGGTGGAACATAGTAAAACTTGAGAGATATTATAAAACAAAAAGTAAAAGTCAAATGGTCTAAAATTGAAATTTTTCACTTACCAAAATGGTTCTTTCAAGTGCTTGATAGAGTAAGACAATGATGATAATAAATAGTGAAACTTACAAATTCACATTCTTCAAAATTACTAGATCTTAGATCATTAGAGATATGAATATATTTTCCTAGTGGAAGAGGCTTTCGAGTTTTCATTTCTTTCCATTCATCATAAATAGTGTTCCAATCTACCTCATTTAGAGCATGAGGTGCATTGAGAGAGAGAAACATTAACACATCCAATGTTTCTAAAGAATGTATTGATCTATCATCATTTTTTATCCAATTTAATTTTGAAAAGCATCTTTCACATACTGCTGTACTAGATAAAATAACAAGAATTGCTTGCCATAGCTGCATCAAACATGGAAATCCTTCAAACCATTCAGGTTCACCTCCACATAGATCCCATGCTCCAAACATATGTTTTTTGGGTAATATTTATACATAGTACAAATAAACTCATCCATTTCACCCATACATTTAACGCTGTCTAGAATAATCAAGTCTCTAACACTAAATTTATTACATAAGTATGCCAACCATCTTCTTTTTTGAGAGTCTCTATCATCCATATCATCATAATAATTACGAGGACTAAAAAAATTAACTGCATTAAAAATAGGTAAATCTGTGAACCTTGCATATAGAGAGTCAATCACCTTCATTAAAAAACTTTTCCCTAACATAATTCAATTATCTAGTGTCCCTGATCTTTGTGACTTCAAAAAACTCTCAAACCTTAATGCATGTACTTTTACCATAACTATGCAATTTTCAAACTCAATAGTTCCTTGTTTTGTATTACTTAAACAATATGATGTGTGCATTGCACCTTCCATAAATGCACCTATTAGAAATTTCTTATGAAGCAAGCTAATAATGATATCTAAAGTTTTTCCAATAGATGTGATTTCACCATGATCTTCTTGAAACTTTGATTCAACTTATTTAACTCAATAAGCACATTTGCAAGTAAGTGGATGCAAAATTGAACTTGAAATATTGTAACTATCTCATACATTTTTTTCTCCACTAACTCCCAGTCCCTTAACAAAGCAAACATTAGCTTAATGAGACTTTCCATGACTTTTCCTATAGAAAGCCATCTAATATGATGAATTTGTAACACTTCTAGCCTTGTGATTTGAAATGAATCCATTAGCTCTTTCAGTTCTCCATGTATTTTAGTATATTTCCCTAACCATGAATAAACATTGTTTACAAACTTATCAATAGCTTGCAAATCTTCAAAATAAGTTGAAGCATCATTTGCTTCTAATGCTTCTCGATGAGTTATATTGTGGATATATAATAATTGAGGAGCATGTCAATGAATCTTAGTAGATAAACATTCATGAATACCCCTCATGGATGATACTCTATTAGATCCAAATCCAACTAACTTTATCACAGATAGATTAATTTATGCTAAAAGAGATGTCACAACAACATACATACATTGTGATGTTCCATCCCTAATTTGTAGAAAGTGTATGAATTTTGTAGCACATTGACCTCTTCCTTCATTTGCCAAATATGTAATATAAAAAATCAAATGTTGCACCATAGCCTGATTAATGCTTTCATCAACTAAAAGTGAGTAAAGTGGGCATGTGAAAATCTCATGTCTTAATTTTCTCCAATGTACCTCCTTAACAACTTGTAGAAAGTCCTTTCTAGTTGTTGTATTTGTATAAGCTAAGTATCCATCTATTAGAGGCACATGAAGAGTGTTTTTGATGCAGCATAAGCCGCACATACCCACACTATGCAAATAAAATTTCATGTCACACTATGTCCCAGGAATTCCAAAATTCCATACTTAGGGAAACCTTCCATAACCCAAGGTTTAACTCTCTTTAATTAAATGCTTAAGTGGAAGTTATTTAATCATATATTAATCAGATTACACCCGTGGATTTCCTTACTATCCGATCCACAACAAACCTGACCAATCACTGTCAACTACGTGTTGCATAGCTGACGTATTCATTTCAACGTTTGACTTTATGCGCTCCAAATCTCCATCGTCGATCTGTCTTGCTTGATCCAACGGCTATCGCGTCACCCGCTCGCCAACTAGATTGGCCGATCTCCACCATTGATCAATCGCGCTTGATCCAAATGCTATTGCACAATCTCTTGTGAAATCGTGCATGACCAATATTAGGTCAAGAGTGCACGAGAAAAGTAGTTTTCTCATGCTACGTGTCGGCCGCTAAGGGTAATTGTGTGAAATTTTAGAATACAACTTACAACTTTTAGGGTGCACGAGATACTGCTTACCACCTACGAAGACCACTCCATCATTCTGCACGTTTTCCACCCTTCTTTCGACACGTGCCTTGATGTGATCCATCCATCTATTAACTTAATCTCATGTGATAAGATCTCCGCCGCTCATCTTCCATTAATCTTGTTCGTTGATTCGACTGATCCAAAGGTTCCTTTCACTGATTTTGATCTTCGATTTCTCTTCCGCTTGACTCCTTCCTGAACTTTGTTCTGCGTATTATTTAAATGCTACCACTCCTGAGCTTTGATTTGGTTATTCAATCAGACTCCAACACTGTTCGATCATCACAATACTCCTCTGAGCACTGTCCTCTCTCTTGGATTCTTTTTGAATTCCCTGCACACTTATGTTATGCAGAATTACTCTAATCCACACACAATTTATAATTCAATTACTCAATACACACCACACAAACTCAGAAATTGCACTTCTGTATTAATAAATAAATATTTACACAATGAATTCCTTCTCGGCCTGATCTTCTATATCAGTGGCCTTTCCTTTCTTGCCCGTAGGCTTACAGTCAAACCCTATCTAATCTCTGAACTCTAATTCTCACTCTAACTAACTGACTCTCTCTATGCCTTTTAGGCTTACATTTATACAAAAGGTTCTGTTAACCAATTCTGGTTCAGATCCTTAATCTGCTGAACTAAATCTTGAATATCCTCTAAGTCCACTTTTGACTCCACTAATCCCTAAGAATCCTCTCTAGTTCCACAAACCATGAAACCAATTTCTAATCTAAGATTTACAATTGATTTCCAAATATCTCAATCCTCACTAATCACTCATCATCACTCATGTTCTCCTACATTCGAGAGAATTTACAAATATCCTCACAATATCTAATTAATTCCTATTCCAATCACTCAAAACATTAATAATTACATTAATTTGATACATAGGAATCCAACTTCCTTGAAAACACAAGACCCCCTAAGTTAACTAGAATATAATGAAATTGTTGAGCTGGATGCTCCTGCATCAGACTCCCAAGGTTAAAATAATCATGATCTCTTGATCATGTGCTTCCGACCTTTGTCCTCCTGGATCCCATACTTTGTTCTATAATTTGTCTTTGGTTGCTGCTGTTGTTTGTTGCTGTTCTCCAGGTTTCCACACTTTATGTTGCTTTGCCCCACTAGCTATGCTTTCATAGTCTGTTGCTGTCTTTCTCTTGCTGCTTCTTGGCCTTCTTACTGCTGCTTTCTTTCGAGGCACCTTCATCATCAATCTTATTATTCTTTCAATCTCTATGTCCAATTTATCTTTTGACTGATAATTACTTTTCTATTTGTTGTTGTACTCTATCCACTCATCTTCAAATTGCTGTTTACTGTCTTCTCTTTGAAGTTGTTGGATTCTTACTACCACCTTTTCATCCTTATCCTCTTGTGACTTTCCAAACAACCTCTGTTCAATATCTGTAAAATTACTTTCAAAAAATAAATTATCCTCCAATTCCCTTTGTACTTGATTCCTCTCAAATACATCACTATGTTGTTCATAAATTCCAACATATTTTCCTTCCTCTTCTTTGACAACCTTCAGTAATTGTCCTTCACTTCCTTGACTGATTCTGACAATCAGTTTAACTTCTTCAAGCATGGTATCTTCATGCTTTTCTTTTTCCTCATTAGCATGTTCGACCTAGCAACTTCCAGTCTTCTTCAGTTCTAAAACTGACTCTTCAACTTGAAACATGTCTGTCTCATTTTCATCAAATCCTGTAATCATAAAACAATTATCAGAATTAAAAATATAAGGCCTCATTACCTTTTCCCTTTCTGGCAACATCTCAGTATGCTGCTCTGAGTTTTCCTTCAATTCCTTTGTCAACACATCAGTATGTTGATTTAAACTCTCCTTCATATCATCTGTTTCAATGATATCTCTCTGCTCTGGTTCACAATAATGAACTCCTCCTTCTGTAATGTCAATTTGCTGAAATTTTATTACCATTCTCTTTTCCTTATGATTGTCATTCATGACAATTTCTTTGTCTTCCTTTTTCAGCAATTTATCCTGAGTATACATCCTCTGCTTTTCCAACTTTCTTCTTTGAAAGTCTAATTTTCCATATAACTCAATAATTTCAATTGGAGTAGAATTTGGAAATTTTACACAATTTTCCATACCTTCCTTTGTTATTGACAAATCATCAGATGTCCTTTCTCCCTTTGCTAAATCTTTTGCATAGTCTTCTTCTTTCTTCAATTTTGTGATTGTCTTTTCTTTGTCTTGAGACAAATCTGCCTCCCCTTCTTCTTCAATACACTTTGCCTTGTTGTCTCTCTGTAAACCTTCTTCAAGAGCTATCCTTGCCCCATCATCTGCATTAATATTCTCCTGCATTTGTTCTTCATCAATAACATTAATCAAATTCATTAGATTACCTCTTTGAGACAATATTCCTTCGTTCTTCATTAGAATAAGATCCTGATCTTCCATCTCTATGACAACTTTAAATAACTGTCTTCTCTCATTAAGTAACTCATCCATAGACTCTTTCTAGTCAAATTATTCCTCTTCTAAGAAATTTTCTTTGTCACCTTCTACTTCAAGATCTTCATCCATCTTGAAGACAACTTCACAAAGTTGCTTTTCTCTTGCAATACCTGCAATCATACACAAATTATCAGTTTTAAAAACATGAGACCTTATGGTCTCACTTGATGCTTCAGTCATCATATATCCTTGCTGTCTTGAATTCTCACAATAATTCATAAGATCTTCCACAGATCTCCAATATTCATCTTCACCCAAAACTTCACCCTATTCTGTTTCACAAATGGAAACTTCCATTTCCAACTCAGCTTCTCTGAGTTTTTCCACCAACCACTTCACTTACTTCTGTTGTAGCCTTCTCTGTAACTTAGAACACTTCACTGCCTTTTTCCTCAAGATCAAACCTTGTCTTTGGTTTTCCTCTAGTAGCATCCTTAATACATCGAGTTTTTCTTTTAACTCCACAATGTCTTTGTCAAGCTCCTCTTGATTCATTCTCTTGCCATTTGCCTTGGCATCCTCCTTCTTCACTTTTCCTCTGCTATGGTCTTCCTCAGAACCTATGCTATATATGTTATGATTATCAGTAGTCATCTCCTTCTCTATCTTCATGAGTTCCTCAGTCACTTACTATGAGCTACATTAAAGCCTTTGCAACAGAAAGTCCTCCCTGCTGCCACTTACCTCACCAAGCTCTCTTATGTACTTGGTCTTTTGGCAAGCAATTGGATCTCCATTCTCTCGAACCTCTTTGAGCAATTTTCTCTACTCCTTCTAGGATTCAACTCATTTGCACCTTTTAAGAACATAACGGTCCTCTTGTATTTCAATCACAAATGAAATACCAGGTTCTGGCCACCTCTTCTTTCACTCAGAATTCTTACTAGCTTTCTTTATCCTTTAGAAATTCTACCCACATCCCTTGTGGAATTGCCTTTATGATCTTTCTGTGATCTACAAAAAAACCTCTGCAGTAACAAGTTCCCCTTGCTACATGATACCTCACTTAGACTTTTGGCATATCTCTGGTTCTCTCCTTTGGAACCAATTGAGCACTCCTTGCTCTAGCTTGCTGCAATCTTCTCACCTTCTTATGCCGCTACCTTCAAGACCTCTGCATGATCTTGTCCTTCCTTTGACTTGCACTTTGAATGGATTGTCCTCTGTTTCTTTACATCTGCAATTTCTGCTACACTTTATCTCTGTGTGCTTATTGTTTGTCAGATTTAAAAATTTGATCTCCTCTCGCCTACATACACACCTTCAAAACATAACTCTGTTCTAAGTTTTCTCAAATAATTCTTACACGTAGAATTTCCTTGTTTTGCTTTGATACCAAATGATGCAGCCTAAGCCACACATACCCACAATATGCAAATAAAATTGCATGTCACACTATGTCCCAGGAATTCCAAAATTCCATACTTAGGGAAACCTTCCATAACCCAAGGTTTAACTCTCTTTAATTAAATGCTTAAGCGGAAGCTATTTAATCATATATTAATCAGATTACACCCGTGGATTTCCTTACCGTCCGATCCACAACAAACCTGACCAATCACCGTCAACTGCGTGTTGCATAGTTGACGTATTCATTTCAACGTTTGACTTTATGCGCTCCAAATCTCCACCGTTGATCTGTCTCACTTGATCCAACGGCTATCGCGTCACTCGCTCGCCAACTAGATTGGCCAATCTCCACCGTTGATCAATCCCGCTCGATCCAATTGCTATTGCGCAATCTCGTGTGAAATCTTGCATGACCGATATCAGGTCGAGAGCGCGTGAGAAAAGTAGTTTTCTCATGCTACGTGTCGGCCGCTAAGGGTAATTGCGTGAAATTTTAGAATACCACTTACAACTTTTAGGGCGCGCGAGATACTGCTTACCACCTACGAAGACCGCTCCATCATTCTGCACGTTTTCCACCCTTCTGTCGACCCGTGCCTTGATGTGATCCATCCATCTATTAACTTAATCTCATGTGATAAGATCTTCGCTGCTCATCTTCCATTAATCCTGTTCGTTGATTCGACTGATCCAACGGTTCTTGTGCACTGTTGCTTCATTACTTCTTCCTTTCATTGATTTCGATCTTCGATTTCTCTTCCGCTTGACTCCTTCCTGAACTTTGTTCTGCGTATTATTTAAACGCTACCACTCCTGAGCTTTGATTTGGTTATTCAATCAGACTCCAACACTGTCTGATCATCACAATACTCCTCTGAGCACTGTCCTCTCTCTTGGATTCTTTTTGAATTCCTTGCACACTTATGTTATGTAGAATTACTCTAATCCACACACAATTTATAATTCAATTACTCAATACACACCACACAAACTCAGAAATTGCACTTCTGTATTAATAAATAAATATTTACACAATGAATTCCTTCTCGGCTTGATCTTCTATATCAGTGGCCTTTCCTTTCCTGCCCGTAGGCTTACAGTCAAACCCTATCTAATCTCTGAACTCTAATTCTCACTCTAACTAACTGACTCTCTCTATGCCTTTTAGGCTTACATTTATACAAAAGGTTCTGTTAACCAATTTTGGTTCAGATCCTTAATCTGCTAAACTAAATCTTGAATATCCTCTAAGTCCACTTTTGACTCCACTAATCCCTAAGAATCCTCTCTAGTTCCACAAACCATGAAACCAATTTCTAATCTAAGATTTACAATTGATTTCCAAATCTCTCAATCCTCACTAATCACTCATCATCACTCATGTTCTCCTACATTCGAGAGCATTTACAAATATCCTCACAATATCTAATTAATTCCTATTCCAATCACTCAAAACATTAATAATTACATTAATTTGATACATAGGAATCCAACTTCCTTGAAAACACAAGACCCCTTAAGTTAACTAGAACATAATGAATTGCTGAGCTGGATGCTCTTGCATCAGTTTTTATACCTATTCAAGTCATAGATCAACTTATATACTTCCAAATATAAATCATGTATGTCAACAAAATTCAAGTTTTCAATAAATGATATAATTCTCTCTTTCTGAGCATCAACCATTAGCTCTACATGTCTTGTAATTGGAAGCATACTTCGTTTTCTTTCTCCCTCTAAAAGTTTCAAAGCAAATTTATGAGCCTCTGACATTACATGGATGTTTAAACCACTAACTTGAAAATTTGTACTTCCATATTTAGAAAATGGAGTTTCCCTTTTAAATTTTACATACCATTAACATTTTATCCTTTCAACACCATTGCAATATTTTATAGCATAAGCCCATGGAAATCTCGTCTTCCATTTGGAATTGAATGTTCTTTGGACCTCTTGGATGCTAGTTACTCTTCAAGAAGTTCTGCATTATCTAATTCATGGTCCTCATCTAGGTGATCATATACTTGATTGTCAGTGATGTGTGGTTGATTATAGCATTTAGAGATACCAAATGCATCGACACGTGAAAGTTATTTTTGATCCTTTTTAAGACGACTAAGAAGTGGCATTTCTCTATTATTTATACATATAACCAATTAACAAAATAAGAAATATAAAAATATAGATTAATACAACTACATAAGATTTATTTAAAAAATATTAAATACATTACAATTGCAATTGTACGTAAATATATGATTCTAAACTATTCTATGATATTTGTTTTAATCTTTAAAAAAACAAGTGGTATATTAACCTCATGCCATTGATGAGGTTAAGTGAATTTTTACTTTCCCTAGATAAACTTAAACCTAAACCTGTATACATCAACTTTACCTAGACCTATTAAGCGTCAATAAAGTAAAATCCTATTTCGATCGCCTTAATTCTAATTTTAGTTTTCTCATTAAAATATGATTTGTAACGATTTTTATAAGTTTTATTAGTTATAGTAGAAAACAATTATTATTAATGAAAGGGACAATATCTATACTATAGGCCAGATTATCTATATATTGGTAATCACCTGACACTGATTCACCTTGTGTGTAACGTTTCACCGAAATTTAAGAAAATAAGAGAAAAGTTGGATTCTGTATAATTTGCGTGGAAATATTTTCATCATTTTTTATTCTTTATATATCATTGCACATGTTTAGGTAAAATTATAAAAATATTTAAAGCTTGCACTTCCAGTTTTTATTTATTTATTTTTCAGTTAAGAGAGATGTATATTGACATACACACAATTTCCCTATAAAGCACTCTACGCAAATATTAAAAACTTCATATCTCACTGGAATATTTTAACATAAGAATTGGACATATCTTAAATACTTTTCAATGTGCATAACACTAAGAAACCCTAAAGGGATGTACAATTGCATTATATAAACTTGTGAACTTAAATTTCAACGACCTAGTTTATATAAAATAATCATAATACAAAGTTCTAGGGTTGTACATAAAGATATTAAATCCGTAATACTGACCTCCAATTAGAGCCTCACATTTATTGTTTCCGCAATGCTTGGGATCATAGATAGATACAACTGAAGAGTGGAAGTTTTACCAAATTAACCCAATGAATTGAAATCATTACATTTAATAGAAAAACCATAACGTAGTTTGATCAACTTATTTTTTTGTGTAGTTTCCTTGCATAAGATCCCAAATATATTCTCCAATGTAGAGACACATGGTGCTGTCATAATCTGTTGGATCAGGCGAGCAAGTAGAATTTTGGTCAAAATCTACATGAGTTTTAGAGGAATCTGGTAGTGCAACCCACTGCATCTGACTAGTAGGAAACACGACTCAGTGAACTGTAAAGGGTTATTAGAGTTTCGATAGATGCATTAATGGAATTTTGAAAAAATATTAATGAACTAAACTATCAGAGGTGTTGACACCTAATCATTGGGATTGGGTGAACATTGTAAATAATGTAAATAATAAATAATGGAAAATGAAGAGACATCGAGAGGTGAAGACCAAGAGTCTCTCGCTCCTATATATAACCATGAGTAATATTAATGAATAAACACAATTTTCATTGAGGATTTACCTCCTGGCATGGCATGGTATTGTAGGTTTTAACCCTATACAGAAATTACCTGCATACGAATTCTAAAACACAGAAAATAAACAAAGCGAGAGCATAACACATAAAACACATATACACAGACATTTTCCCCTGGATCCCAAAACTGGGACTACCAGCTTGATTTTTCATTATGTTCCTTTCAATGTTATAATACATATTTATACATGCCAAAGCATCCAATACCATGGACTGAAAACCATCGCGTCCAATACCATGGACCGAAAACCATCGCGTCCAAAAACATGTGCGAAAATCATGCACAAAACCATAAGTGGGTTCGCCCAACCTAACGTAGGGTCCAAAACCAAAATTTTCTAGGGCGCTGCCCCGGACCCCATAAAGTGGAGTTACGGGTACACCTCAAACCCCCTGTGACCCCCCCTCTCTACACAATCGACGCAACGAAGGGGTGCTCCGCCCCCCTCTAACCCCCCGGTTAACTACGTGGGCTAGTCATGGAAAGAATATAACACAACCCAACATTCTCCCACTTGTTGTTTTCTTGCCACAGGGGGCCACAAGAGAGCTTAGTCATTTTTCCAGCCCCGAAATGCCCATTTTTTCTCGACACCAAGAGAACTTCTCAGAGCTCATAGATTTTGTCAATGCATCTGTAGTATTCCTCAAAGTGTCCACCTTTACCAACAACACCTTTTTTTCTTCTATCATATCCCTCACAAAGTGATACTGAACATCAATGTGCTTTGTCTTTGAATGATATGCAAGGTTCTTTGCCAAGAAAATTGCACTTTGGCTGTCACAGTATATCCTTATAGCTTCCTGTACTAACCCCATACTTGAACACAATCTCTGCAACCAAACTACTTCCTTTCTTGCATGAGTGGTTGCCATGTATTCTGCCTCTGTAGTTGATAGTGCCACTACAGATTGTTTCTTACTCATCCAACTGACTACACCTCCAAATAGGTTAAACACATACCCACTTGTAGATCTTCTCTGATCCAGATCTCCAGCCCAGTTTGCATCAACAAAGCCATGAATATCCAACACTCTGTCCAATCCTGGTCTTCCTTGGTAGCAAAAACCATAATCACTAGTGCCACGCAAATACCTGAAAACCCGCTTCACTGCTATCCAGTGCTCCTTCCCTGGTTTTGACATAAACCTGGTCAATAATCCCATTGCATGTGCAATGTCTGGTCTAGTACAGACCATTGCATACATCATGCTACCGACTGCACTTGCATATGGAACACGGGACATGTCCTCTTCCTCTTCTTGTGTCTTGGGACACTGTTCAGCAGATAACCTGACACCTACAGGAATAGGAACCTTCACCGGTTTACTATCCTGCATATTAAACCTCTGCAGTATTGTCTCAACATACTTCCTCTGGTTTAACCAGAGCTTCCTCTTTGTACGATCTCTTTTAATTTCCATGCCCAAAATATAGTTTGCAGCACCAAGATCTTTCATGTCGAATTTGGAAGACAATTGGGTCTTCAAATCTTGGATAATTTCTTTGTCATTTCCAACTAGCAACATATCATCCACATACAAGACCAGATAAATAACACGGTCACCAATTAATTTAAAATACACACAGTGATCTACTTTGCTTCTGGTGAAGCCAAGTCCCCATATAAATGTATCAAATTTCTGATACCACATTCTTGGTGACTGTTTTAACCCATACAGAGACTTCTTTAACTTGCATACCAGTTCTTTCTTACCCTTCACCGCAAAGCCTTCAGGTTGCTTCATGTAGATATCCTCTTCTAGATCCCCATGAAGAAATGATGTTCACATCCATCTGTTCTACCTCAAAATCAAAAGCAGCAGCAACAGATAAAAGTAATCTAATAGAAGTTACCTTGGCAACAGGAGAAAAAATATCACCAAAATCAATTCCCGGCACCTGGGAATAACCTTTTGCTACCAACCAAGCTTTGTATTTCTCCACTTTTCCTTATGCATTTGTCTTCTTTTTGAGCACCCATTTGCTGCCAATGGGTTTCCTTCCAGCCAACAACTCCACTAGATCCCAAGCCTCATTTTTGTGCAAAGATGCCATTTCATCAACCATGGCCTCTTTCCAGAGTTTTCCATCCTCAGAATCCACTGCTTCCTTCACAGTTTTGGGATCATCATCAGTAACAAACAAAGCAAAATTTGAATAGAAAACATATGGATTATACCTTTCTGGCTGCCTTCTTTCTCAAACTGATCTTTTCACAGCCGGAGTTTGTGGCTCTTCATCTTCTGATTCCTCCTCTGCTGTAGAGTTTGATTCTTCCTCGTTTAGCTCAAACTCTATCTTCTCAGGTTCCTTTGGTTGGACTTCATGTTTAATAACATCTTTCACCTCTCTGAACACCACATCTCGGCTAGACACAACCTTCCTTATTACTGGGTTCCAAAGCTTATAACCCCTTAAACCATCCTTATACCCAATAAAGATGCACCTTTCAGATTTACTATCCAACTTGGTTCTTTTCTCCTTTGGAACATGTACATATGCATCACATCCAACTACCCTTAGATGTGAAAGAAAGGGTTTCTTACCAGTCCATACCTCTTGTGGAGTCTTATCCTCCAACGCTGATGAAGGTGACCTGTTGACCAGGTAACATGCAGTATCCACCGCCTCTGCTCAGAATTCCTGTCCTAACCCGGCACCACTGAGCATGCATCTTGTCCTTTCCATTAACGTCTTGTCCATGCTTTTTGCAACTCCATTTTGCTGAGGTGTATATAGAGTAGTCTTCTACCGTGATATACCACGCTTCTTACAGAATTCTTCAAATTCCTTGCTGCAAAACTCTCCACCATTATCTGTCCCCAACACCTTTATCTTCTTCTCTATCTGGTTTTCCACTAGAGCGTTAAATTATTTAAACCTGTCAAAGACTTCAGATTTCTTCTTAAGGAAATATATCCATGTATTCCTTGAGAAGTCATCTATAAATGATACATAGTACACAGACTTATCCAGTGATGGAACCTTCACAGGTCCAAACACATCACTGTGCACAAGCTCTAATATCTATTTCGCCCTCTTACCACCAGAGGGGAAACTCACCCGATTCTGCTTCCCATATACACAATTTTCACAGAAATCAAAATCCAGAGAGCTATTACTCATACCTTCTACCATACCTTTACCATGAAGTATTCAAAAGCCCTTCTCTCCAATATGTCCAAGCCTTTGATGCCAAAGCATGGTCTTCTCTCCAGAGACCACTAGATTTTCTGCTCCACTTTTAGGAACCATAGAACTATTGCACCCATCAATAACAGTGCTACCTTGCAGCTTGTACAAAGTTCCAATCCGAACTCCCCACATCAATACCAGTGCTTCTCGAACCATTTTGTAGGTATCCTTCTCGAACACTGTTTTTACACCTGCATCATCTAGCTTGCTTACAGAAATCATATTTCTGGCTAATGCAGGAATATGTAGAACACCTGGAAGCATTCTAACCCTTCCACCTTGCAACTTCAACTTTACTTTTCCGCGACCAATGATTCTAGCCTTCCTGTCATCCCCCAAGAAGACATCACCACCATCATATTTCTCATACTCGCAGAACCACTCTCTATGGGGAGTGAAGTGAAAGGATGCACCTGAGTCAATCAACCATGCCTCATGATCTACATGTGTACTTGAAGAAGTCAAGTACACATCCCCACCTTCATCTAAGGTGGTTTTTGCCTCTGCAGAAGGAGCCTCGTCGGATCCCTTTCCTTTGTCAAGAGCTTTAGATTTACATTCCCTTTTGAAGTGGCCTTCCTTTCCGCATTTCCAACACACCACCTTTACAGGTTTTCCTGGAGATTTAGATCTCCCACTCGATAATTTATTTTTGTTTCTGTTTTGGGACCATCCTTGTACAGACAAGGCATCACCATTTTGGCTCTCCATATTTTTCCATCTCATCTCCTCCATCAGCAAGGCTGAGACTATTTCATCAAACTGCAAGGCAGTTGCATTGCTACCTATTGCAATAACTAAACTATCCCATGAATCTGGTAGAGAACACAACAAACTGATGCACTTATCTTCATCTGAAATTTTAATATCAACAAATGCTAACTGACTTACCACAATATTAAATGTGTTCAAATGCTCTGTCACCGAGTCTCCATCTTTCACCCTTAGGTTATACAGCTTTTTCCGCAGGAATAGTTTATTCACCAGAGACTTAGATTGGTATAAAGTCCCTAACTTGTCCCACAAAGCCTTCATCATAGCTTCCCCTGATACATTCAACAATACTGAATCTGAGACACACAATCGTATTGTGCTCTTTGCTTTCCGATCCAACTTCTTCCATTCTTCATCGGACACTCCCGTTGGTTTAGTACCTAGATCTACTGCGATCCACTGATCTTTATCCACCAATAGATCCTCCATCTTGAGTTTCCACAACTCAAAACTCTGACCATTAAATTTCTTGATCTCTATCTTTCCACTGCTCGCCATCTTCTTTCACCACCAGAATCGATCTCGCAGATCTCCCACTGAACAGGGTCTACCACAGGCCCGAGTGAAACCCCTCAACAACAAAGGCATCCCCTTGAAGCCAAATCTGCTCCGATACCAAATGTAGGTTTTAACCCTGTACAGAAATTACCTGCATACGAATTTTAAAGCACATAAAATAAACAAAGCGAGAGCATAACACATAAAACACATATACACAGAGATTTTCCCCTGGATCCAAAACCGAGACTACTAGGTTGATTTTTCATTATGTTCCTTTCAATGTTATAACATATTTATACATGCTGAAGCATCCAATACCATGGATCGAAAACCATCGTGTCCAAAAACATGTGCGAAAGTCATGCACAAAACCATAGGTGGGTCTGCCCAACCTAACATAGGGTCCAAAACCAAAATTTTCCGGGGTGCTGCCCCAGACCCCATAAAGTGAGGTTACAGGTACACCTCA
Source organism: Pinus tabuliformis (assembly GCA_031772625.1). Classification (NCBI taxonomy): domain Eukaryota; kingdom Viridiplantae; phylum Streptophyta; class Pinopsida; order Pinales; family Pinaceae; genus Pinus; species Pinus tabuliformis. The sequence continues at coordinate 243,045,010 of CM062816.1, read as the reverse complement.
AACCCCCCGTGACCCCCCCTCGCTACACAATCAGCACAACGAAGGGGGTGCTCCGCCCCGCCTCTAACCCCCGGTTAACTACGTGGGCTAGTCGTGGAAAGAATATAACACAACACAACAGGTATTAGAGCCAACTCCATCTTTTTAGCTTTCTTACCTTTGTAACTCCCTCCTGTTCTGTCTATTTTGCAGAATTGTCACCTTCTCTACATCCAGTACACCTGCGCTGCCCTGGTGGTTTCTCATACTTTGCCTTTCCATACGTTATACCTGCATTGTGGTATACCCATTGAACACTGCCCTCTATCTTTTGTTTAACACTGCAGTGGTATTCCCTCACCGCATCTCACCCCATACTACACACTGCACTCTAGTTCAATGCAATTGTTTCTTCATACAACACTCCCACTGCCTTTAGTGTTATGGTATCCATTTGAGATTTCTCATAGCTACAATGTTGCAGTGCTTGTGGAGTCTAGCGCTAGTTGGATGCTCGTGAAATTACCTCGACACCTTCGGCCCTCTCCCCTTGTACAGTGGATACGCTCGTTGTGAGTGCATACCCGGCTTTGGCTCTCCCAATATGAAACCTCCATATGCTACCATATTTCCCGCCTGGCCTCCATACACAACTTCCATATGCATACTTCAATGTTGTCACATTACCTCCTGTAATTCAACATTGTCACATTACTTCTGTTGACTTTGACTTGCCAATTGCGCCTCTCCTTCTCGGCCCTCTCCCAACTGCACATTGCCTGCATATTTATGTTTGGTTCATACGTCGACTTCCTTGGTATTCCCACCGTGTAGCAAAAATTTTCCTCTCCACCACAGTCGACTACCCTCTGCAACATTGAACACTATCCTCTCCAGCACAATCCACATACAACGCTCCTCTGTTTTACACAGTCCACATACAACCCGACTCCTAGCTGAAACACTGTTGCTGTCATACACCTCGCCCATTATGTTAATAACGCCATATGCACCCAACCCATATATCCCCTCCTCCATACCACTCCTCTCCCATATAATACCTCCCCTGCTATTACCTCTGTCCTACATATCATAGTGATTTTTTAATTAAATTTACACCAGAACTGATTTTCTTTTATCACTAAAAGTGCAAATTTTATATATTGGCAGCATAGTATATATATATATATATATTTTACATAGTACACAACCTTGAATATGCATTCATTGATATCGATTGTTGGAGTAGTCCTCTTTGGAAAAGAGAACTATCCAGAACAACTGTGGAAGATAAAATACACTCTCATTTTCAATGAGTTGAGGAAATGAGTTTCTGTAGGAGAAGGAGATAATGAATCGACAAAGGCCACCTTAGATAAGGAGATCGCCATTTGGGAAAACAAGAACAACAAGGCCTATGCCTTGATTGCTGCATCTATAAATGAAGAGGTGAGTCCTCATCTGTCACCATTTTCAAATGACTTTTAAGCCTTATAGAAATTGAAGGAACTCTATGACTCACAATCTGAACTTGAAGTTGTCCAATTGATGATTAAATTGTTCAGTCTGGAATTGAAAAATGATGATCCTCTTTCTTTAGAATCAGAAGTAAGATCTATTATGCATGATATCAAAGTCACTAATGTTGAACTAGACATTTCTCTGATATCTTTTGTCAAGACATTTTATCCCACTTATTCAAATTATCTTGAGTCATTGCAAGCAAATGGAAACCTCAAAGAGATTACCTTTGACTCCCTTGTGAAAAAGTTTGCTAAGAGAGAGAAGGCTTTTGGGAAAAAGACAACTTCTCAGTCTTCTGAAGAAGTTGTGTCTTGCACATAGAGGGAAGGATCATGCTCAAGGTTCTTCTAGAGGAAGAGGAATAATAAATTTCAGAGGCAGAGGGGGCAAACACTCTCAAGGACAAAAATTTGATCTTCATTGCATACATTGCAATAGAGATGGATCACATGATGCATCCACATGCAAGTTTCCTTGGGATAAAATTGAGTAGGAAATAATTCAAGGCAAAGGTTAAACCAATGACAAAGACAAAGGTAAAGCACTTGAATCCGCTCACTATGTTGTGGCACATTGTAAAATTGGAGTAAATGAAGACTTGTTTAATGCTTCACTTGCTTCTTGGAAAAATGATTGGTTGCTTGATTCAGGAGCAACTTGCCACATGACTTTTAGAAAAGATTTTTTTAAAGAATTTGCTGATAATGTTGATGGAGCAGTATACTTTGCAGACAAATCAAAACTCAAGCCATCAAGGCTTGGCACAATCAGACTCAAATTGCCTGGTCTTCCAGACTTTTTTCTACATGATGTTTTATATTTCCCACAAATGAGGAGAAACTTGCTGTTCTTGGTTCACATCCGCCAGCAAGGACACTCCATTCATATGTTTTACAGCAAGTTTGAGGTTAGAAAAGCATCAGATCACTCACTTGTCACGTCGAGGATGGAAGAAGAAAGACTTATGAAGCTGCAAGGTACCTCTACTCGTGCACAAAATTTCTCATACAGTTCTCATTATGATGAAGGTACATTTCCATCAAGTCTTTTATGACATACTAGATTTGGACACTTGAACTATGCCAACCTTCGCTTGTTGAAAAAAAATGGTGTTACTGGTTTGCCTACAATTCCTAGGAAACTTAAGCAATGTGATGCTTGTATTCTAGGAAAGCATAGCAAATAGAAAACTTGAACTTATTCATTCAGTTTTATGCAGTTCAATGCTTGTTCCTTCTGCAAATGGAAATAAATATATGATGACATTTATTGGTGACTACACCAGAATGTGTTGGGTTTATTTATTGAAGAACAAATCTGATGCTTTTCAAACATTCAAGAATTTTCATACATGGATTGAAAATGATGCACAATCTCATATTTTCGTTATTCACACTGATAATGGAAAATAATACACTTCAAATGAATTTGAAAACTATCTTTGCGAGCATGGTATCAAACATGAAACAACTGTGCCTTATAATCCCCAACATAACAGAGTAGCTGGAAGAATGAATAGGACAATCTTAAATATGGTCCGTTCCATGATGTTTTTCAAGAATGTAGAATTGATGTTTTGGGATGATGCAGTTTTATGTGTTGTATATGTAAAGAATAGATGTCCATCTAATGCTATTAGAAACAAGATTCCTTATGAAATGTGGTATGACCACATTCCTTCGGTAAAGCATCTCAGGGTCTTTGGTTCCACCTGTTATGCCTTGATACCAAAGGTAAAAAGAAACAAGCTTGGTGCAAGGAGTCGTAAGTGTATCTTCTTGGGGTATTCAAATACCTCCAAAGCATACCATCTCTATGATGAAGTTAATATGAAGTTTGTTGTATCTAGAGATGTAATCTTTCTTGAATCTTCCAAAGTTGACAATGTTGTTGAGTGGTAACTTGATCGCTTGGATAGACTTGGACATGCAAAATCATTTCAAGAATTTGATAATCAAATTCCACATATTGAAGGGGGGATTCCTATACTAGATCAATCTGTGGAATCTTATTCTGAAACACTCTCTCACCCACATGAAGCTCCAACCACTGATGATACTTTGAGTGATGTGATTGATAGAATTGGGAGACCCAATTTTGATTTAGTCCCAACTCAGTCAAATGAGCAGCGTGGACCATCTAAAAAATGTTCCCCAAAATGGCTGACAAAGATACCATAAAGTGTTCATCCTAATGAGGTTGGAAAGGCAGGAACAAGAAATTAAATCAAACAAAATGGAGGTGATGTAGATGATTCTGATTCACCGGTTGATATGAATGTTTCTTAGGATTGTGAACTTAATTTGTCTACATATTTTGAAGCCACTTCCTTCAAAGAAGCCACTTCTCATGATGAATGGAAAGAAGCGATGCAAAATGAGTATGATGCCTTGATAAAGAATGACATTTGGAACCAATTGGCTACAAGCGGGTCTACAAGAACAAGTATAAAGTTGATGGCTCACTTGACAAGAATAAAGCTAGGCTTGTGGCAAAATCTTTTGCACAGAAGGAAGGGGTTGATTATGAGGAGACTTTCCCCCACAGCAAAATGGGCTACCATCCAGACACTCATTTCCTTGGCAGCTCAGGACGGTTGGAAAGTCCATCAAATGGATTTAAAAACTGCTTTCTTGAATGGAGACCTGAAAGAAAATGTTTTTATGTTCCAACCAGAAGGATTTGTTGTGAAGGGACATGAACATAAAGTATGAAAACTTGTGAAATCCTTGTATGGCCTCAAGCAAGCACCGTGAGCCTGGTATGAAAAGTTAACTGAGCATCTTATGAAACTCAACTTCAAACATTATGATCTTGATGATGCAACTTTGTTTGTTAATAAAGTTGGAAAAACAATTGTATATATTGTGGTATATGTAGATGATCTTTTGATGACAGAAACTACCTTGCATCCATAAAGAAGGAATTGAGGAAAGGTTTTGAAGTGACTGACTTGGGCTATGTTCACTACTATCTTGGTATTGAAGTAACTCAACATCTGAAGTATATATTCCTCTCTCAAAAGAAGTACATTGGAGATCTGTTAAATAGGTTTGGCATGGATGAGTGCACTCCTTTGACCACTCCAATGGAACAAAACTTAAAGCTCACATCCATTGCAGGAAAAGAATTTGAGGATGCAACAAGGTATAGAGAGCTTGTAGGAAGTCTCAACTACTTGACTACTACCAGACCATATTTTTCATTTGTTGTTGGAATCCTCTCCAGGTTTATGCAAAAGCCTTGTGAGGGACATTGGTCTGCTACAAAAAGAGTTCTAAATTACTTGAAGGGAACCCAAGACTTTGGACTCAAGTATACATAGATGGATGACTTTAGCTTGATTGGATACTCTGATTCAAACTTCGATGGAGACAAAGAAACTGGGGTATCTACTTCAGGTTATTGATGACTAAACCATGTCTTGGTTGTGAGATGTTGAATTTTGACCCTTGGTCGACATTTTTAATCTCCTCTACACGAGTCATGACTCTTAAGAATTATGTTCTGTGTAGTCTAAGGAAGTGACATTTTTTCCGAGAAAAGAATGGAAATTCTGGCACGATTTTGACAAAATTCGGTGATTTGTTTTGGAAATATGGGTTATAGCTGTCAAGCTTCAATATTTTTGGTGCCCCAGGGGTTTTTGATGGCGCTAAATCCATTTCCACCATAAAAAACATGGTTCAAACACTTCCATGGTAATTTTTTTTTGAAAAAAAGAATTTTGATAAGAAATGGCCATTCGAACGAAATTGTCACCTAGCAAAGATAACAACATCATCCATATACGTCACAACCAGAAAGACATAATAAAAAAAGTCCTCCATTGTATTAGTAGATGAATCACATATCAAAGTAGAACTCGCATCACAAGAACATAACTACATTAAAATCATATCATCTCTATAGTTGAAGAAATAAGAGTACATAAGTCACTTGCTCAATTACAGCTGAAGAAATAAGAGTACATAAGTCACTTGCTCAATTACAGTTTCTATAATCCATAGAGGGAAATGATCTACAAGCTTATAATAATAACTATCCTGATAAATTTCTAATTTATGGGTGATAAACACATAGTATTAATTATGTTGCCAAGGCTATTAATTACATGATGCATACTTATGATAAAGTGTTATGTGTCATAAGATGATTAACTAGAGAAATAATCATTTGTTGAACCAAGAAGCTTGAAGCTATTCATGTGAAACGAAAAGAACAGATCCATGTGGGCTTCCGTGTGAATTTCGTGGGCTTTCTTCACTATTATCGAATCACTTGAATTCTAATTACGAGTCCGTGAGGCCTCTGTCAGTGAACCCATACTTTAATTCTAAAAAATTAATAACTATAAGAGGAGCTTACCAAATAAGCGTTGCTCTTTTTATCTCGAGTAAATATTTGTGGTATGGAATATTGTGGAATGTTTATTAACGATGTTTCTAGAATGTCTACGTTTTTCATTCCAATCCATCCAAACGTCTCCTCGGCAGATTTTTTTTAATCCGACCGACAGTTTAGTGGACTGATATAGGAGAGAATTATTTATTAGTTGTCATGTGCACTAATGGAAGGAAGACACTCACACTAGTATTCCATGAGAGCTGGGGAATAAATGAATATTATTATATAATTGTGACATTATTAAAAGTACATGGTAGTGGCAATTAATTTATACTACAATTTCTATTGTTTGTAGTGATTTGGCTTTATCGTTATCCCATGGTAATTACAATACATGTTTTAATTATTATTGATATTATGATGACAATAATCTAGTTTTTAAATTTCTTAAAAATTGATTTTTAATATGTAAATTTTTTTTTTTAATATAGACAATTTCTTAAAAATTGGTTTTTAATATATATATATGTGTGTGTGTTTATATTTAAATTAATTTAATTTATTAAAATTTATTGAATATTGGTTTTTACTTGAAAGAGTATTATTTTGAAAGATATTTTACAAGTTACATGGATGAATTAAGTGATAGTGATAAATTAACATTTTTTATTTATTTTTGTAGGTTTACTGTTTATGGAAAACCCACATTTCATGTAAAAATTATTCCCAAGGAGCAAGTATGTCAAGTTAGAACCTAGTTGGAAGGATAATAACAACTCCTGCCTACCACCTTAGTTACACCCACATGACACGTAAATTAACAATATTTAATAATGATTAAGATGAATAATAAGAAAATAACACTATTTTCTCTAAACACCTATAGAATCCGCAAATATGTTTTCTTCATATTTCATATTTTTTACGTTTCTTATCTTTTCATATTGATTTAGTGTGAATAAAAGGTGATTTGAATTACCACTGAAATCTTTAACTAAAAATATATCATATTATAGTGTAGTTTATATTGTATTTCTCAATATTAAAAATTTATTTCCCAATCCTATATGTTCCACATAATTCTATTTACATTTCATTATATGATTTCAATTTTAATGCATTCTATTGATTTTAGTATTTTTATATATCTTAGAATTATAACATAACATAAATTAGATATGAAGAAAATGTATAGGACTTCAACTTATAATATATGTATTTTAAAATTGGTTTTCATTATTTATATTGTTAAGCACTTCTCTCATAATTTGTATTATTGTAATGTTAAAACCAATTTTGCAAAACAATTTCTTCTTTATCTTTTCATCAATTAAAACATTACATCATTTCTCATATTAAAATCAATGTATCCTATAATGTATTATATTTTATCATTGTTCAAATCAACTTGCTATTATAAATCAATTTTTAATGTATCATTTTTTTTTTGTTAGTTTATGTGAGTTTTGAGATGACTCGCACGACTAACCTATGGCTTGAGTAGTTGCAACCCAGGGGCATCTAAGCCATCAAAATCACGTAAGGATCGTACCCAGCCTAGGCCACACCGACTCTTAGCATGGTTGGATTTTTTCCCATGTAGTTTCAAATTGATGATCTTTACACCATAGAAAGCTTTGACATAACACCATATCACAGTCTTCTACGCCCCATGAGAATTTCCAATGTATCATTTTTTTTGTATGTTCAACATTGGTGAGGCTACATCATGTTTATGATCAAGAATAACACATGAATAGGGTGAGGATCTGAATCAGAAACATAACATCTAGGAGTGCCTTAACAGTGCACCCGATCACCATTCATCCAAGACTCATTAGACAACGTATCACTACTAAAATCCATGCATCTTATTGTTTTTAATTATGTCATTATTGAAATCAATGAAACTAATTTATTTACATATTTTTCAGTGTACCATCTTTGAAATAAATGTACCCTGTCGTTTTTGTCTTATATCTTTATTGATGTTATCTCATTGTTAAAATGATTTGAATTACAACAAAACCATTGTAACTTCCTAATTGTTGTGCATCATTATTTGTTATATCATCACTAAAATCAATATATTCTATTATTTTTTGTTATGCCATTATATTTTTTTATACTACATGATTAATATTGCATTTATTCGTTGTTTCTAATAATGGAGCATATTAATAGTGTTAAGCTCTATCTCTTAAATTTTGCTACTACTTTCAGTTTGATAACACACAAACACACACACACACAAAGTGTGCCTATTTTGGAATAGGACTTCCAAAATTTTAATTTAATTATTAATCATTATTAGATGGACAATAGGAATTGTTAATACAAATTGTTAATATTGAATCATGCTTCATCACCGAGCATGATAGGAATTTCCCAATTATTTTGTACATACTAATATATTAATATATATTATTTTATGTATTTTCAATAAATGGAAAATATTTATTTGATGATGATGATGATGGTTAACGTCCACTGAGACCAAACTTTGGTCTATCGGACTTAAAGAAACAAATTATTTAGTTTGATTTAAGATTTTATTTCTATGCTCAAAAAGTTTGGGGAGAAGCCTCCCAAGCTCACTATAATTTTGACATCGTAAAAGGCTAGGAAGGTCAGTATTGTGACAAAGATTATGAAACTGAGGTCTAATGTGGTTATACGCGAGGCACTCTAAGAGGAAGTGGTTTTCATCCTCAATGTTCCTATTATCACAGAGATGGCAGATTCTTTCCATCCATGGTGTTTTAAGAAATGTCCAAAATATATGAATCATAACTAAGACTCGATATTACAAAATTCATACGAGGAATATTGTTATCCCTATTAACTATTTTCCCGATAATTTACTGAAATAGGTTGAACCTAGACATCTATTGTACTGAGAACAAAATTCTCATAAGAAAAAGAGACTTGCTCATGATAGTGATGGAGCGATGAGGAGGTAGATCCATGACCAACAATAGTGAGCCTAGAAAGCTCATTAAGTGAATACCTATAATATCCCTAGAACCGGTTGTTATAATTTTAATAACATGGAAAATATTAATGACAATATAGGTTCAAACATACACATTGCAATGTCAAACAATTGAAGGTCATCTTGCCATGTTAAGAAGAAGCCAAATAAGGAAAGATACTTGATCGATGTATATGTGTATCTTTCGTATATGCACATAGATATCAGAGCATGCATATATGGATGTTACACATATGCGAAAATGCTTTCACAGGATTAAAATTAACCATTTTTCCACTTTGTTTTATGTGTGATTAAAAACATACTCATTCCTATTCTTGCATTTGCATCCTCATTTTCGCATATGTGTGACTTCTGTATATGTATGCTTCTATATCTATGTGCATATACATAAGTTGCGCATATATGGAAAATGGTTTCTGTATATGGACAACTTCTGTATATGCACATAGATAAGGAAGTGAACATATAGGAAAGTTGCACATATGCGAAAATGCAAGTGCATTTATGAAAGTAGACTTCTATATATGTTCTTGCATATCTATGTGCATAGAATAAATTATACAGGTAGTATCCTTGATGACATGACTTAGGACCTTATTGGTTAAAGTTGAACTATAGTTAATTTGGAAAATGTAAATAATAAAATAACATGTTTTGCTATTAACAAGAAAATATTTATATTTACATTTATTTGGAAGAAAAGACAATGATATTTAATCGCATTAATATTCTTGAGAATATGTAAAGCATTATCAGGTATGACTAAATTCCTAATAGTAAAAGAATCAGTTGGTGAGTTAGATATGTTCCAGGAATGGAAATGACAAAAGAGGAAACATTTCTCATTATTGCCCATTCACTTTTTGAAGGAAAGGAGAGAGAGAAAAATGGTATCGGAGAGAATGGCTAGAGATAAATGCCATTAATATGGAAATTTATGCAGAGACCAGGGATAAATGGTTGGAGATAAATTCCATGAATCTAGTTATTTTTTGTGGAATTATTGTGGGAGAGAAAGACATAAATTTCCAAGCAACACCAGTGGGAGAAAAAGACTGGAGATAAACCCTCAATTTAAAGTATGACGTTGCTTGAGGTTGCAGGGAAATAGCCTCATAATTTCTCAGAAAAAATGATTCTTGACTGGAAGGGAAAATCGTGGGGTAATTAGGCAAGAAGCTAGCTTACGGTTGGGTGGACCGTGAGAGCCCTATTACCCATCACCTGTGGGTGACACCCTTAGGAGGAATTATTTTCTCCTAGATAGTCTTCAGTTAACAACCAACAACCCCTTTCATCCAATACATAACTATATGTGTCACCATCTTCGCCACCTGAGTCAGCTATTATGTACCCTCTCCCATTTGTTATAATCGTATGTTTGAAGGTGGGCCTTCCAACCCCGAAGGTATGAATTTCATTGATTAGTTGGATATCTCTAATTACTTATCATGGACACTCCTGGGCATGAAATAGTGGGGGGATTTGGCAGAAAGAATGGGCTTGGTTTTTACTCTTGTCCCCTTGTCTAACTTGGTGGTTAACCTTTTATCCTAGTCCTATGAGATCTCTTTTATTGGATACTAGATTTAGGAGTGGAACTACATGGGAAATCTTGATTTTGGTTACGTGGTCCTACTTCCGAACACCATAAACATCACCCCCATCTGCTCATTATAGCCCCTTTCCACATATTTCCCATTTAGGTCCACATTTTTCCATTGGGTCCAAAAAGGAGTTAGCCTCCCCCTCCCCTTGTCCACACATTGGGTCGGGCCTCGAATGATGCCCTAGAGGTTGATGCAGCTAAAAAGAAAGTAAAAAGCATAATTTGTCCTTCTCAATAGGAAATGTACCTTAAAATGAAAAATATGGTCGTGACATACAAATTTACCATGTGGAAAAAATCCAACATGAGCTCTACCCCCTATCATTATGGCCATCACCCTAGTTCCTAGGGCCCCGATATGAGCCCTCTGCATCATTAAGGAACCCATGATTGTCCCAATCCCTAGTGGGCGATGAAATACCCAACCTTGAGGAGGTAATCACTACAATATATTACACATCATGTTCTCATTCCTTGGAGCCTCGAGTAGTGATAAAAGTAAAGATAAATACAAGGAAAATGACATATGAAGAAGGGTGGAAAAACAAAGGATGGGGTAACTCATGTACCAATATTTCTCCCTCCTTCGTCTATACACCCATTTGTGGGATTTCTTGATTATTGTTGCCCTTATACCATGGCATGCAACTTGGAGCCTCTCCTGATACCCCCAATCCATTCCATCATTATTTCACATGACACCTACCATTTGAGGGATGTACCATGGACTTGTCACTCACTTGGAGGATGAAACCACCTAATAGGGTCCTTGATTAACCTCTTTCTTGTACCTGAGAACATCTATACATCTAAAGCCCATTATGGAAGGGTTTGCTACTATGAAGTGTTTGCTTGGTTCCATGATTCGTAATTTCATTTACTCAATTGCATTAATGAATTGTTGTGTTGGGAGGTGAGTAGACAGATCGGATCTTGTATAGGATTGCAGGTGGGTCTTCATTTGAGGTTTGGTTTTCCTATACGGGGTCCAATCCCTCTAAAGAGTCTTAATGGCACTTGTAGTGTGACTGTTGATAACCATGGGCCTCCACTATAATAGAGAGTAGATAGCCACACCACGTTATCCTATAGCATCGTTCATTGCTTTCTCATGTCCCATTTATTCGATATATGACTTTCTCTTTCATTGTAGCAATATTCTTTCTCCATTTTCATTGATACATTCGATTGATTTGTTGAAGAAATTGACTTTGATACCATCTCTTACCAACCAATCCATGCTAATTAGTACATCGTATGACCATAATGGTAGCAAGTTCCATATATGTGCATATCTTCCGTATATGCACAACTTTGTATATGTGCATATCTTTTGTATCTGCACAACTTCGTATATGTGCATATCTTTTGTATAGGTGTAACTGATAAAGGATGACATATATCGCTTCAAAAACAATACTTTCGATCATATTAGATTCAAATTTAAATTATGCATGTTAATGTCACTTTGAGAAATCATGGGGTTAACCTTCACACCAGGATCCATGAGATTACGAGAACAGTCAAAGTGGAAATGGGTAGTAGAGGAAGGAAATAAGCTATTTGCAATGATACAATCTACTAATTTATTGGTATTGATAGGAACTTTAACTATTCAATTGTGTATTAGTGCTATGTGAACCTACCAATGAAACAATAGAACCAAATTTTTTTTTGGAGAAGAGGATTGGAGAATGTTGTTAGAATCAATCAATTAATTTAGTTTCAAAGGTTTTAGTTAGAATGACACAATATCACCTAAACACTTTTAAACCTAACACACTTTATGCATATATGAGATCTTCCACACGTGTGCAACTTCCATATAAGTGCATATACGAAAGTTGTACAGAAGCTGCACATATACAAATTATGTGCAACTTCCGCATATGTGTTGGGTGTGGAGCCTGATTATCTTCTGTATTCAAAGGTATCGCCGCATTGGACCCCAGTTCAAAATGGGGTGGCAACGCCGCCCGGTTGCTGCCCGTAAAATATTCACTACAGGGGGGGGTCCAAGGGGGGACAGATGCGACCTTTTGGGAGTCCCCCCCCTTGGCGGGTGGTTTCGAGGGTAGCGCCCCCAAAGCTAAGAATAGATGTAAAATTGCCTTGTAAAAGTATAGTAATTTCTAGTCAATCTGGGCCGTTCATTAGGCGGAGATCTGACGGTAGAAGTTTTGTTTAATTTGTGGTTTTTTGCCCTAAAAGGCAACCCCTCACTATATATGAGGGAATTGTATTGCGTCTATGTAGATCTGTATTCTGAGTGAGGAAGAGAGAGGAGATTGAGAGCGAAGAGGGAGTTACAACGGATCTGCTGTAGGTTGTATCTCTTCAGTTTGTTGGATAATATAATAAAAGAAGGACTAGCTGTTTCTTCGTGGGCGTAGCCCAAATTGGGTAAACCATGTATATCTGTGTCTCTCTTGTTCTATGCGTTTTCTGTGTTTATATTTCTGCAATATTTTATGTGTTCCATTGCTCTGTAATATATAATTTTCTAACAACTGGTATTAGAGCCGAAGGTCTATTTGGCTGATAAACTCACAGGAGAGAGAAGGGTTCTTGGTTTGAGTAAGAGCAATGGCGAAAGATGGTAGGTTTAGGGTCGAAAAATTCAACGACCAAAACTACCAGCTGTGGAAGATGCAGATGGAAGATTATCTCTATCACATAGATTTGTAACTACCATTGAGCGGAAAGACAAAGAAGCCGACGAGTATGACAAACACAGAATAGAATATTCTCGATAGAAAGGCACTTGGAACAATACAGCTGTGCCTAGCGGTGTCGGTAGCGTTTAATATTTCAAAGGAAATGACAACAGAGGGTTTAATGTCGACATTGGCCAAACTATATGAAAAACCCTCAGCCTCAAATAAGGTATTTCTTATGAAGTGTTTATTTAATATGAAGATGTTAGAAGGTGGATCTGTTGTAGACCATTTAAATGATTTTAATATAGTTACAAGTCAATTAAGTTCTGTAGGGGTAACTTTTGATGATGAAGTTAGGGCTCTGTTATTTCTGTGCTCATTGCCAGAAAGTTGGAATGGTTTAGTTATGGCCATTAGTAACTCTGTCTCTAGATCTAGTACTTTAAAGTTTGATGATGTTGTCGGTGCAATCCTTAGCGAGGAAATGCGATGAAAAAGCTCCGGTGAGACATCAGGTAATGCTTTAACTGCAGAGACTAGGGGAAGAAAAATGGAAAGAGGAAAGAGCCCAGGATATCACAGTAAGTCAAGAAAAACCAGATCCAAGTCTAGATCGGGGATAGTGTGCTGGAAATGCGGGAAGAAAAGACACTTGAAGAAAGACTGCAAGTCTCAGAAGGGAAAAGAAGGAGACACACAACAAGAAACTAATCATGAAGTGAATGTAATAGGTGATGTGTTGCAAGATGCTTTGATTCTTTCATTAGAAAATATTATTGATGCCTGGGTGGTAGATTTAGGGGCCTCATTCCATGCCACACCTGATAGGAAACATTTTTATGATTATGTTCAAGGAGATTTTGGACAGGTTTGATTGGGTGATGATAAACCCTGTAAAATCATTGGAATGGGTACAATTTTCATAAAACAACAAAATGGAAATCAGTGGCTATTAAAGGAGGTAAGGCATGTTCCAGATCTGAAGAAAAATCTGATTTCAACAGGGCAGTTGGGAGGTGAAGGTTGTGTAACTACTTTCACAGATAAAACATGGAAGGTCACTAAAGGATCCCTGGTAATAGCGAAAGGAGGAAAGGTTGGTACATTGTATTTATGCAATGGTATTTCTAATTCTGTTAATGCTTTAACCTCTACAGGAGAAGATATGACATTGTGGCATCATAGGCTTGGGCACATGAGTGAGAAGGGGATGCAGATTCTTCACTCAAGAAATTTTTTGCTAGGTTTGAAGCATGTTGATTTAAAATTCTGTGAGAATTGTGTTTATGGAAAACAGAAGTGAGTCAGATTCTGTTAGGCCCCTATACTACTAGTGTAACCCCTTATTGTTACTAGTAAAACCCACTTATTATATTGATGTACCCATGTAGTGCCCATATTGTTACTAATGTGCCCCATAGAAGCCCGCTATTGTTATTATTGTGCCCTTACATTATTATTGCTATGTCGGCTCTGATTATGTTATGACCCCTTAGACTCCTATATATAGAAAGGAGGTCTTTTCATTTGTATCATCCAAGAATTGTTAATTTATGTAATGTAAAGGAGGTTTCCCCCTCAAAGAGGCTGAATTATAAGGCGTTGATCTATCTTTTCTATCTTTTCTTGAGCTAGTTTTATAACATTTGGTATCAGAGCTTTGGATTCTAGGGTTTTGCTGCTCCAAACAGGTCATCGTGGAATTTTCGCTATAACTTGTTTTTTGTGACGTTTCAGAAGTCGCAAAAAAATCCCATTTGAGAAGAAATCGCACTGAACATTGGGTCCGAATTTCAGAGCTTTTAGTGCGATATTTGCAGAGATATGATCTGAGGTAGTTGGTCTTTTTGCAGACTCCTGAATTACATTCAAAACAGGTGACCTGGGGAAAATCGTCATAACTTTCTCTATAGGGATCAGATTGAAATTTCGTAAGAAGGTACAGAAAGAGGATGGACTGTAGTTTCTTGTATGCATTTTTTAGATCCAAAGGTTGAAACAGTGACTCGTGGCACGTCGTACAAGTTTTCTCTACTGAACTAGTCTATAATCAGGTCATCTTGGGAGATTGTGCATAACTCTTTCTTGGAGAATCCAATTTGGATCAGACTGGTGGCATTGGAAAGAGGACACAGAGGGTTACTACAAGTCACAATTTCAGAACTTAAAGATCTAAAAGTACAGAGTTACAGTCGTTTTAAGGTAGAGCTCCTAAAATCAAGAAAAAGCAAGATGAGGAAGTTTGATGGTAAGGATCCGGTAAATTGGATACTTCAGATGGAGCAATATTTTGATATACATGGTGTACAACTGTTACAAAAGGTATGTATTGCATCTTCATATTTAGAACCAGATCAATTTTTATGGTACAAAGGGCTTTGTTCTCGTAAAAAACTTGTTACGTGGTCAATTTTCACGGAGGAAATGATAGCACATTATGAGGATACAAAGAGCAACACCTTCTTTAGAGCAACACCACAACAATTGGAAAGAGTAAAAGGGCTTTGTGACATATTTGAAAGTAAAATTATGGCAACAAGGAAGTCTACCCCTCACAACTTTAAAGATGGACGTGTTGCTTCTCCTAGCCTTCCACAACCTACGAGGGTTACACCACAACAATTGGAAGAAAAAAGAGAAAAAGGGCTTTGTTACAATTGTGATAGCAAATGCACTAAAGGTCATAAGTGTGCTGAGAATAAATTATTTTACATAGAGTATGAAGAGGAGGAAGAAAAGGATCAAGAAACATCAAAAGAAGAGGATATATGCCAGGACCCGACCCCAGAGAAAGAAGAAATGAATCGAAACATATCTTGTAAACTATTGGCAAGAATGACCACTCCTCAAACTCTCAAGATAGAAGGACATATCAAGAAGAAAAAGGTGAAAGAAGTGAGAGATCACATCAAGAAAGAAGAAATGAATCCAACCATATCTTGTAATTCACTGGTCGGAATTACCACTCCTCAAACTATCAAGATAGAAGGACATATCAAGAAGAAAAATGTTCAAGAAGTGAAAGATCACATCGAGCGTCAAGAAATGAATCCGACCATATCTTGTAAAGGATTGGAAGAAATTACCACTCCTCAAACTCTAAATATAGAAGGACATATCAAGAAGAAAAAGGTTCAAGCAGTGAAAGATCACATCGAGCATCAACAACAAGTTCTCCAACTTTTAAAGGATAACGCCACTTCGGTGCAAAATCAAATGAAACAACAGGTAGATCAACATCATAGTGAAAAATGTTTTGATGTAGGCGATTGGGTATTTTTACTGCTACATCTAAAGCAAGCTATTTATGAGAAGGAAATGTTGGCAATACTACATGCACTTAAAAAATGGCGACCTTACCGAATGGGAAGACTCTTCAAGGATGAGGATGTGGAAGCATTGTTTTGTGCTATTTCTATTATCCAACCAGATTGGATAAACGAAGCAAGGGATGAATGGAAGAAGGATAAAGAAGTATGGCCACTTATTCAAAAGTTGCAAAAGATCCCAATTCAAACAATATTGCCAGATATTGAAAAGGAAGGAAAAATCATATTGGAACCTGGAGCAGTCACAGAAACAAGAACCCGATAGCTACGAAATCGATCAATTTCAGAGTATCTCATCAAGTGGAAGAACTTACCAGCTGAAGATTCCACATGGGAGGACAAGAATTTTATACAGAAGCATCAAGAACTACTCAAGCGTTGAGGACAACGCTTTTTGAAGGAGAGGGGCATGTTAGGCCCCTATACTACTAGTGTAACCCCTTATTGTTACTAGTAAAACCCACTTATTATATTGATGTACCCATGTAGTGCCCATATTGTTACTAATGTGCCCCATAGAAGCCCACTATTGTTATTATTGTGCCCTTACATTATTATTGTTATGTCGGCTCTGATTATGTTATGACCCCTTAGACTCCTATATATAGAAAGGAGGTCTTTTCATTTGTATCATCCAAGAATTGTTCATTTATGTAATGTAAAGGAGGTTTCCCCCTCGAAGAGGCTGAATTATAAGGTGTTGATCTATCTTTTCTATCTTTTCTTGAGCTGGTTTCATAACAGATTCCTTAGAGTTGGGAAAGAAAAGAAGAGCGAAAAATTAGAGCTTGTGCATACAGATGTATGGGGACCTGCTCAGGTATCATCTCTTGGTGGCTCTCGTTATTATGTTACATTTATTGATGATGCAACTAGAAAAACCTGGATTTATTGTATTCAAAATAAATATGATGTATTTGATACTTTCAAGAAATGGAAAGCTTTGGTTGAAAATGAGACAGAAAAAAGGTTGAAGTGTCTCAGATTAGACAATGGAGGTGAATATTGTAGCAAAGAGTTTGATAGGTACTGTTCAGAGAATGGAATTCGCAGAGAGAAGATAGTTCCAGGAAAACCACAAGAAAATGGTGTGTCAGAAAGGATGAACAGGACAATCATGGAGCGTGTAAGGTGCATGAGATTGCATGTAGGATTCCCTTTATAATTTTGGGCAGATGTTGTAGATACTGTTGTTTATCTAATAAACAGAGGGCCTTCAAGTTCCTTGGATGGTGGTATTCTGGAGGAGGCATGGACATGTAAAAAGGTAATCTACTCTTTTTTAAAGAATTTTGGTTGTGAAGCCTTTGTCCATATTAACAAAGAAAATAGAACAAAGCTTGAGGAAAAATCAAAGAAATGTACCTTTATTGGATATGGTGTTAATGATTTTGGTTATCGCTTTTATGATTATGAAAAACACAAAATCATTAGGAGCAAAGATGTCATATTTAATGAAAAGGTTTTGTATAAGGATTAGCTGCAGGAAAAGAAACAGGAAAAGGAAAACAGAGAATACACAGTGCTTGATGACATCACAAAAAAAGTGATGGTGCCTGAAAATCATAATGATCAATAGCCAGAACAACAACCACAATAGCAACAAGCACTTCAAACACCTGAAAGTGGTGTTAGAATATCTACTAGGATAAGTAGACCCCGTGAACGATACTCTCCTTCATTATATTATGTATTGTTGACTGATTCTAGTGAACCAGAATGTTATGAAGAAGTAGTGCAGGTAGAAACTAGGAAGAAGTGGGAGCAAGCCATGAAAGAAGAGATGGACTCCTTAGCACATAACCAGACTTGGGACTTAGTCAGGTTGCCTACAGGTAAAACAACATTACAGAATAAATGGGTTTACAAGTTGAAGGAAGAAGATGGAGGTAGAAAAAGGTACAAAGATAGACTTGTGGTGAAGGGGTTTGCATAGAAGAAAGGTATTGATTTTGATGAAATATTTTCTCCTATTGTTAAAATGACTTCAATCAGAACTATTTTAAGCCTAGTAGCAGCTGAAGATTTGCATCTTGAGTAGTTAGATGTAAAGACAGCCTTTCTTCATGGAGATTTGGAGGAAGAGATATATATGCAGCAACCACGAGGATATGAGGTAAAAGGGAAGGAGAAACTAGTGTGCAGGTTGAAGAAGAGCATGTATGGATTAAAACAGGCTCCAAGGAAGTGGTATCTAAAATTTGACAGGTTTATGTCTGAACAAGGTTATACTAGATGTCACTCTGATCATTGTGTGTATCTCAAAAGGCAAAATGATGGCAGCTGTATTATATTTTTATTGTATGTAGATGACATGCTTGTTGCAGGTTCTAACATGCAAGAAATAAATGTGCTCAAAAGGAAATTGGCAAACTCATTTGCAATGAAGGATTTGGGTGTTGCAAAACAAATCCTTGGTATGAGAATAACTAGAGACAGGAAGAATTGCAAATTAACATTGTCTCAAAGTGAGTACATAGAAAAGGTGTTGAAAAGGTTTAATATGCATAATGCAAAACCAGTTAGTATACCTTTGGCTAGCCATTTCAAATTAAGTAAGGAGGAGTGTCCCAAGACTCAGGAAGAAATGGCTCATATGTCTAAAGTTCCATATGCATCAGCAGTTGGAAGCTTAATGTATGCAATGGTCTGCACAAGGCCTGATATTGCACATGCAGTGGGAGTTGTAAGCAGGTACATGAACAATCCAGGAAAAGAACATTGGATGGTGGTGAAGTGGATTCTCAGGTATTTGAGAGGTACCACAAATCAAGAATTATGCTTTGGTGGTTCAAAAATTGCTCTACAGGGATATGTTGATGCAGATATGGCAGGTGATAGAGACAACAGGAGGAGCACAACAGGGTATGTGTTTACTATAGGTAGAACAACTATCTTTTGGGTCTCAAAACTGCAAAGTGTTGTTGCACTCTCAACAACAGAAGCAGAGTATGTTGCTGCTACAGAGGCTAGTAAAGAAATGATTTGGTTACAAAGGTTTCTAGATGAATTGGGTAAGAAGCAGGAGTTGGGTAGGTTATACAGTGACAGCCAGAGTGCCATACATCTTGCAAAGAACTCTGCATTTCATTCCAAGACTAAGCATATATAGCTCAAGTACCATTTCATACGGTCAGTGTTGGAAGATGGACAGTTGAAGCTAGAAAAGATACACACTAGCCAGAATCCTGCAGATATGTTAACAAAAGTTGTAACCAGGGAGAAACTAAGAATCTGCTCAGTTTCAATTGGTATTCAAGTATGATGAAGAAGATGAGAAACAACCAGGTCCAAAGTGGATTCATTGTCCAGAAAATGAAGCAGCTGTGGAGTTGCTATAATCAGTCTCCAAGTGGGAAATTGTTGTTGGGTGTGGAGCCTGATTATCTTTTGTATTCAAAGGTATTGCCGCATTGGACCCCAGTTCAAAATGTGGCAGCAATGCCACTCGTAAAATATTTGCTGCAGAAGGGTTCCAAGGGGGGCAGCTGCGACCTTTTGGGAGCCCCCCCCTGGCGGGGGGTTTCGAGGGCAGCACCCCTGAAGCTAAGAATAGATGTAAAATTTCCTTGTAAAAGTATAGTAATTTCTAGTCAATCTGGGCCGTTCATTAGGCGGATATCTGACGGTAGAAGTTATGTTTAATTTAGGGATTTTTGCCCTAGAAGGTAACCCCTCACTATATATGAGGGAATTGTATTGCGTCTATGTAGATCTGTATTTTGAGTGAGGAAGAGAGAGGAGTTTGAGAGCGAAGAGGGAGTTACAGCGGATCTGCTGTAGGTTGTATCTCTTCAGTTTGATGGATAATATAATAAAATAAGGACTGACTATTTTTCCGTGGACATAGCCCAAACTAGGTGAACCACATATATATGTGTCTCTCTTATTTTATGCGTTTTTTGTGTTTATATTTCTACAATATTTTGTGTTCCATTGCTCTATAATATATAATTTTCTAACAATATGTGCATATATGGAAGTTATGTATATATGATAGATGTGCATACATAGAAGATGCACATATACAAAAGATATGCACATATACGAAAGTTTCACATATACAAAAGATATGTGCATAATCAAAGTTGCGCATATATAGAGGATGCATATATATGGAGGTTGAAGTTGTGTACAACTTTTGTATATGCACATATATGGAAGTTGTGCATATATGAAAGCTGTGTATATACAAAAGTTGTGCATATATGAATGCTGTGTATATACAAAAGTTGTGCATATTTTCCATATATGAAAAAATTATATGTATATACCTTCCGTATATGCACAACTTTCGTATATGGGTATTTCTTCTGTATATGTGCAACTTCCATATATGCGCATATCTTTTGTATATGTGAAACTTCCATCTATGCACATATAAAGAAGTTGAGCATATACAAAAGTTGTGTGCAATTTATGTAATATGAATATACGTTAGTCTCCATATATAGATAATTTCTGTATATATGCATCTATTGTATATGTACAAATTCCAGCTATACACATATATGGAAGAATCACATATACGAAAGTTGTGCATATACAAAAGACATGCGCATATATGAAAGATTTGCATATTCGACTCATATATTTCGTATATGTGTAACTTCCATACATGCACATATACTTCGTATATGCACAACTTCCATATATGTGGATATATAGAAGTTGCACATATATGGAATATATTTGCATATACAAAAGTTGTACATATACAGAGGCTACGTATATATAGTTGAGTTGTGCAAAATTTTTGTATGTGCGTAACTTCCATATATACACATATATGGAAGTTTCACATATATGGTAGATGCACATATAAAAAGTTGCACATATAAATAATTTATGTGCAACTTCAACCATTGTATATGCGCAACATCTATATATGTGCAAATTTTGTATATTCGCAATTTCTACGTATGCGGAACTTCCATATATGTGCATATCCATTTGTGCATAGATATGCACATATACAAAAGATGTGCATATACAGAAGTTGTACCTATACAAAGGCTAAAGTTCTACACGACTTTCATATATGTGCATATCTTTCGTATATGCACAACTTTCATATATGCACATACCTCCCGTATATGCACAACTTCTGTATATGTTCACATCTTCTGTATATGAAGATATATAGCACTGTAAGACTCTCCAAGAATAAAACATTATCATTGAATGATTAGAGATTCATATGTATCTCGTTATCTGCGTTAATTAATTCAAGTCATAGGTCAACCTTTTGTAGAGTTGTAACTAAAGTTAGCACCAAGTCTATTAATATAGGAATATATTGGTTAAAAATCATACAATCTATCTCTACCATAATGGATTGATGCTCTACCTAGAATCCTTCCAAAGTTGCATTGATGCATGGTGTAATTTTGTCCTTCTATCTATTTATCAACAACTGAATTAGAGTATATTGCAACAACTTATTGTTTCACTCAACTATTATGGATGAAGCAAACTTTGCAGGATGTACAAGTATTTTATGAGCAACCTATACCCATTGTTTGCGACAACACAAGTGCCATTGGCATGTCAAATAATCATGTTTTTCACTACAAGACAACATATTCCAATCAAGTATCATTTCTTGAGAGAGAAAGCTTCCAATCAGATTGTGATGCTGGGGTATGTTACTACAAAAGAATAGGTTGCTGATATCTTCACCAAAGGATTCCATTGGTGGCGAAATAAGAGATTTTGTTGTTGTTGAATTTTTTTTGGGATCACTAACCCCAAAATTTGACTTTAAATTTTTTGCCATTGAAGTAGGATTTGAAGAATATTACTATTGAAAAACTCCATGGGATGTTGAAAGCTTATGAGATATGAAAATGGGATACATCATGTTTTATATAAGTAGCCTTCAAAGCCATGAAAAAAGGGAAATCAAAGGAAGAGTCTAAAAATACAAGCTACATTTCAGATGAGGAAGAAGTGACTTTTGTGAAAAATTTGCAAGTAGGAACTAGTAGGTTCAAAGGTAAATTTCCTTTCAAAAGTTTTTCTTGTGGAAGAGTAGGTCACTATGCTACTTAGTTTCCTTATAAAGAAAATCATGAAAAGGGAAAGAATGCTTCAAAAACAAATTTCAAAATAGGTTTTACTAGCAAGATATTTTTTTATACACATGAAGACAATGAGTATTCTTCCAATAATGAGGATGATGAATTAGATCAAGAATTTCAATTACTTATGGAATTTGAAGAAAAATGTGCAGATGCGTCTGATGATAATGATGAATTCATGGATGATGTAGAAGAAATTTATAGACTCAGGGTCATAAACAAGAATCAAGAAAATAAAATCAGCATGTATAAAGAAAAGAACCTAGTTGTAAATAACCGAGCTAAAGATCTATCTAGAAGAGGCTAAATTAGCAGAAGAAGGTTTGAAGAAACAAGTCTCAAAGTTAGCTTAACAATAAAGAACAAAAGATATATGCTCCAAGCATGGAAAAACCAATTCCCAAGGAGAAAACTAAGAAAAAATATCCTCATATAGAATCAAGTCAATGTGAGATATTTAGGACCCAAAACCAAGAAAAAAACCCATATCTCCACAAACAACAAGTCAACCCTCCATTCTGCCCATTAAAGAATTTTCAAAAGATCAGATAATATGTTTGCATTCGGGAAAAGCACAACTTCATCATTACTTCAGCAATCCAAAAGAAAATTGCATTTTATTCCACAAGAAGTTCGCATCCTTTTTAGGCCCATGCCATGAAAAAATTTCTCATGTCTGAGTTCAGTGGGCTTGCATTTTATATTGCAAAAGTACAACCTCAGATTCACATCAAACTTCAGAATGTTAATGAAAGGAGATTCACATCAAACTTCTATAGAAGATTCACATCCTATTCTAAACTGTGCATCATGAAATTTCACATGTCTTTCCTTAGAGAATTCACGTCCTTAGTTTTATAACTTCACATGTCTTGTCACGAAAGATCAACGAAAAAATTGTCCAAATGAAGGAGCATACTCGCCAATACATATTGGTTTGAACATGTGAAAAGTCACGTCATTTGGGCATGCCAACTTGATCATTTGGATAACAATACATAAAAGTTTCACCTATCATTATAAAAACAAAAACCTTTCTTATTAAAATGCACCTATGAAAAATCATTCATCTCATTCATAAGAAAATAGGAAAATAAGAAATATTATAAAAGGCTAGGTGCGATGCGAATTTGAAGATCATTTATGAGGGAATCTTAAATATCAAATGATATTTCACTAGTATAATTTGGAAATAACATAATACGCAGCAAGAATGGGAAGTTGAAAATTTTCTCGGACCAACAATTTAAAACTTCTATGGATAAATGAACATAAACATTGACTTACAAAAAGGACATTTATGCTCTTACAAAATACTCCCTTATTTCATAACACTCATACATAAACAATTGTGCATTAACATCATACTATAAACTACATTAGATTGCTTATTTTAGGAGTTAGGATAAAGGAAGATCATGAAATTATCACTCTACCAACATTATATTGGTTAGGTCAGGCATGAGATGAGAGAATGATCAACACTCTAGAAAGAATTAGATTCTCACTTATAGAATTGATAGAAATGATATGATTATACAAGCTGATATGATTCTAGTAAGCAACATAACATAGAGATTTGTGATTTTCATAGAATAATTAACAATGCTACAATTACGTCTTTCCTTGCATCATGTTTTCTTCTTGTACTCTTATGGAATTTGTTCCAAGGATTGAACGAAGTCATCTATGTATGTTTGTTGGCTTCCAGTATTGGCTACTAGAACATCATAGGCCTTCACTACTTTTGATCTCAATATGTTTCCCTCCTCACCCTTCATTACCAATTTAGGTGTTAAACATAGGTTGTGTGTGAGAAAAGAGCTATTATCTCCCCTCGCTATCTTGATCCCTGCCTTCAACTCTGTTGAAATTTTCCTCACATTCAAACATTGATCTCCACGTATCGCCAACATTACGAGGGGGAATCCAAACGTCAACATCTCCATGGCGTAGCCCCAACTACCATGGTTCAGATATCTGCTCACCACTGAGTTTGAACTGATGCACACCTGCCGCACCCAACCTCGGATGACAAGCCTTTTTCTTTTGACCTTAGCTCTGATACCATGTTGAGAAATCTGGTGGCTTCAAGATTAGGTTGATTTCTCCTTTTTTTATGATGAATGCTTCTGATTGTTGTTAGCCATTTCATTGTTTTTTATTATATTTGTTCATCAAACAATTATAAAAAATCATACATCATGAAGATCACAATAAAGAACACAAGATATGTGCTCCAAGCCAGGGAAAAATCCCTTCTCAAGGGGAAAACAAAGAAAAAATATCTTATTATAGAATTAGATCAATGTGAGATATCAAAGACCTAAAACCAAGAGAAAAACCCATATCTCCATAAACACCAAGCAACCCTCCATTTTTTCCATTAAAGAATTTTCAAAATCTTAGAAAATATGTTTGAATTATGGAAAATCACAGCTTCATCATTACTTCAACAATGCACAAGAAACTTGCATTTTCTTCCATAATAAGTTCCCATCCATTTCAGACCCATGCCATAGAAAAATTTCACATGTTTGACTTAAGTGGGATTGCATTTTCTATCACAAAAGTATAGCCTCAACTTCACATCACACTTCAGAATGTTAGCTACATGAAACTTGCATATCTTCTACAAGATATTCACATCCTATTCTGAACTATGCCAAAGGAAATTTCACATGTCTTTCCTCAGAGAAGTCACATCCTTTGTTCTGTAACTTCGCATGTCTTGTCACAAAAGATCAATGCAAAAATTTCCCAAATGAAGGAACATACTTGTTAATATATAGTGGTTTGCACATGCAAAAAGTCATGTCCTTTGGGAAGACCGACCTGATCATCTAGAGGGCCGACTTGGTCTTGAGGGTACAATTTGACTATTTCCACAAAAAAGAAAAATATTTATTTTTCTTTACAAATAGTCAAAATGGGATATTGACTCATGAATATTTTCTTATTGACTCAATAAACCTAGGGGCATGAACTGCATGCCTTGTCTAGAAAAATAATAACAACAAATTTCTTTTTCTTCCTTTTGTTTTTACAAAATACATTTTGATACAATTATGAAGACCAAAACTAGTTACATTTCAACACCTAGAAAATGTTTGAGTTTGTACCTGATATACCCATGGATGTATGATAATTGTATGTACTTAAGTCAATGATGGTGTAAGCTTGATTAAGATTGTGTACCTTTGAAATCTGTCATATAGTTCACGGTAATATAACAATCACTTTGTAGTGTAGGTTTGTGACAAGCCAAAAATCACATGAGATAAGAAAGTTTGTGGTCAAGTAGAAATCTCTTGGTGCAATGATTTGTGGTCATCCAAAAACACTCGATGTGTTGTTTATGGTAAGAAAAACCACGTGAGGATGTGATGACAACAATGCTTCATGTAGAGTGTTTTTTCTTTGGGAGTTTGATACAAGAGCATCAGAAGCATGCAAAGTCCACTTCATCCACAATAGTTAAGTGAAACAAGAAGCTCCTATAATATGCTCTACTTCAGTTGTTGATAAAGAGATAGAAGGATAGTAATACACCTTGCATCAATGCATCTTTGGAAGGATGCTAAGTAAAGCATCAATCCACCATGGGTGAGATAGATAGTATGATTTTTAACCAATCTATTCTTGTATTAATAGACCTCGGTGCTAGATTTCGTTACAAATCTACAAAAGTCTGACCTATGACTTGAAATAATTAATGCAGATAAAGAGATATATATAAAGCTTTGATCATCCAATGTTAATGTCTTATTATTGGAGGATATTATAGTGCTATATATGTGCATATACGGAAGATATGCACATATATAGAAGTTTTGCATATACAAAAGATATGTCCATATATGAAAGTTGTGCATATACGAAATATATGCACATATATTGAAGTTGTGCAGAACTTTAGCCTTTGTATAGGTGAAACTTTTGTATATACACATCTTCTTTATATGCACATATATTCCATATATGCGCAAATGGATATGCACATATACGGAAGTTACGCATATATAGAAATTGCGCATATATGAAACTTGCACATATACAGAGGTTGCGGATATACAATGGTTGAAGTTGCAAATAAATAATGTATACGTGTATCTTTCTATATATGTGCAACTTTTGTATATGTGCATCTACCATATATGTGCATATACGGAAGCTACACATATACAAAAATTGTGTACAACTTTAACCGCTATATATACATAGGCTTTGTATATGCACAACTTTCGTATATGCACATATATTCCATATATGCGCATATCTTCTGTATATGCACATATATGGAAGTTGTGTATATACGGAAGTTGTGCATATACAAAACATATGCAAATATATGGAAGTTGTGCATATACGGAAGATATGAGTTGTATATGCACATATCTTTCATATATGCACAACTTCCGTATATGTGCTTATTCCGTATATGCACAAATCTGAAAGTTGTGCAATTACAATAGATGTGCATATATAAAAGATATGCGCATATATAGAAGATCTGTGCATATACAGAAGTTGTGTATATATGAAGACTATTGTATATACATATTACAAAAGTTTCACATATACAGAAGATATATGCATATACAGGAGTTGCACCTATACAGATGAAATACCATAACAGAAGATATATACATATACAAAATTTGTTCATATATGGAAGATGTGTGCAAATTTTGTATATGCACAACTTTCATATATGAAAATATACAAAAGCTGTACACAACTTCAACCACCATATATATGTAGCCTCCATATATGCGCAACTTCCATTATGCACATATATTCAGTATATGCGTAACTTCCATATATGTGCATATCTTTCATATATGCACAACTTCCATATATGGACATATACGAAAATTGGGCATATACAGAAGATATGCGATACAAAATATGTGCATATATATATATATATATATATATATATATATATATATATATATATATATATATAAGCTGTGTGAATTTTGTATATGTGCATATTCTATATAATAGTAGCTTTCGTATATGCACATATCTTCTGTATATGTGCATCTTCTACGTATGCGCACCTATCATATATACACAACTTTTATTTATGTGCATGTAGAGTCCAAAGATTGTCTTACCTTGACATCCCTTTTTGCCTATATTTCCTTCCTTTTTCCTATACTTATCACCTAAATAATGAAATAGACATAAAGTTTTGTTAAAGGTAAGAAATTACATGTCTTCTTCTTCATGTTTGTCTATATACCCTATTTTTTTATTAAAGTATGCATTCGATTACAGAATTGGTCTATTTCTGCAGCTGCCTCCATTATTCGCAAGGTTCAGAAGCTCCAACTCAGCGAAGAAAGATACAGATGGATAAGGAATGGTCCCCTCATGGATTCCTTCCTACTCCCTTGAACCAATTCATCAAGAAGGTCGTAGGATAACATGGTCAACTCCAAAGTCAACCACAAGATTATCGCTGGATAGAATCCGAGTTTTCATGAAATCTTATCGATTTGCTTTCTGAATAGAAAATCGATTGTTTAGCGATATAGTTTGATCGAAATAAAGATATTTAGGCTTGAAATTCTCATATTGTTATGCCGAAGAATTATTATAAAAACTATGGCCGCACTGTGTTTTGGGTGCGCGCCAATTCATGTAATTTTTTAGAACAACTTGTTAAGTTTCATTTGCAAGTAATAGACTTGGTTTCATGTTTTCAATTTGCTGCGTTGATTGGAGATTGTCGACTGATTCGTGGAGGGCCCCTACGACCAGTAACAGGTCTTTAACCGATTGCAATTAGATTTCTTTCATTACTTGAATACTCTGTTTTGTGTGAAGAAATGCAGTATGATGAGTTTGCCAGTGAATCGTTATATGCATAAGAAATTTCCTTTGCTTTATACCTAGTTTAACTCTGCTATTTGATTTGCTTTTTATCTGGTACAATGTGGCTATTTCATTTGCTTTTTATCTAGTGTAGTCCAACTGTTTTTACTTCATAGCGTAGCTGCTGTTCAGAATGTCTTGTTTGGATGAAATTGAATAAGTAAAAGAGTGAGAGTCTTCTCCTTAGCAATTGAATTCAGACAGTATTCCTTTACAGTTTGATAGAATAGATTTCTCTTGCACTTAGTAAATTAGATTTGGATGCAACATAAAAATTCAAGACAAAAATCCAAAACAGTCTAACACAAGTAAAGTCTAGAATCACTCTCATATCATCCATAAACTGATTCAATAGAGAATAACTCCTAAGAAATTAGCTGATAACTTTAGGGATTAAGACACTAATATAATTAATGACACCATCTCCATACTAATCTTAAGTTTAGATCCTAACAAGAACATAATGACATAAGAAATAACTTCTAGCACATATAGTGCACCTGTACTTCATCAGTATACCTGCCCTGGTTGATAATTTATGATTGACAATTTAAAGACATTAAATTGGCCAAACATTTTGGTGCCATTGCCAGGGAAGTACAAATAGAAGTTAAGAAAAAAAATTCATTAATTCAAAACATGATATGCATAGGGATATAGACTCTAGAGGTAGATTTTTAGGGCGAGGAAGAAGTTTAATTTCCACAAATCCACTCACTTCACCACGATTTCGAGAATCCACACCACCTGCTCAAACCCGAATTCTGTTTAGATGTTGAAAAAGACTTCCTGAAGTCTCAAGATCAGAAATCCAATCCAGAACTTCATCCACTTCATCTACTGAAGCTGTAATTGAAAAAAATCCTACATCCCCAACTACAAAAGTAATTTTTCTATCCTCTACTGGTGAACAAATTTTGGGAGAAGAATTAGAAGTTCTTAGTGAAGAAGAGGAACACAAAACTTATTTTGAACAACCATTGATAGAAGAACTAGAAGAATTAGAAGAACATTATATTAGTTCCAAAGAATCTAGCATGGCTAAAGAAGGAGAAGGAGAGGTACACAATGTCCATGGTGAGGAAAATAAAATTGGAGAAGCTAGAGGTAGAGGTAGAGGAGGAGGTGGAGATAGGAATAGAGGAGGGGGTAGAGGTAGAGGAAACTAAGATCATTTTGGATTTCCTATTCTTGATGAGGATACAACCCTCACAATGAAAAATATATCACCCTCAATTCTTCCTAATTTCCATAGGAAAAGAAAGGAAGACAAAGAGACATTTCTCTTCGAATTTGGGGTATTATGCAGATCATATGACTATCTGCATGATGCTCAAAAATTAAAATTGTTCCCTACTACATTAAAAGACTCAGCATTAAAATGGTTCATGAGTCTAGGAGTACATTCTATAAACACATGGGGACAAATGAAAGAGGCTTTCTTAGGCAAATATAGAGATTATTGTATGCCAAGTAACCTTAAAGATGAAGTCTTCAAAATGACACAAAAAGAAGATAAAAATATTGAAGATTTAATAGAAAGGTTTGTCTACAATGTTAAAAGAGAAAAAATGGATAATTTGGATGAGGAAAACCTAAAAGCCCTCTTACTCAAAGCTATTAAATATGAGTGGATCGATCTCCTTAACTTAATTGAGAAACGAGATATTTCCCAACTACCATTTGTAGATATTTGTGATTTATGTGTACATATATCAAGGGGTAAAGCACGAGTTGGAAGAAGTCCTAGAGACCCTCTCTTGTCAATAATCAATAAATCTACAGTTGGGACAGTCAGCAGGGAAGAATTAGGAAACTTTCTTGATACCTTTAAGACAGATATTTTAGGGAGCCTAAGTGAGAAGATAGACACCCTTAAAATACCAAATAATCAAAATTATAAAAATGATGCATTATCTATCTTCTCTCCTAAATGTCAAAAGAAACATGCTCTAAGAGAGTGTCCCTTAGATTCAAAAGCCATAGAAACTTGTGTCATATGTGCAGATAATCATGATACGAAGGAATGTCCTTCTTTACCAGGTCTCAAGGTTGTATTTAATGATGAAGGAATATTAGAACCAGTAGACCCTCTTTACTTTATAGCCAAGAGACCATGGAAAAACCCCCAACCAAATCAACCACAAGGGTTCAGACCACAAAAATTTGCTCAGTCTTCACAAAATAATTGGAATCCAGCCTGGCAGCCTTGGGCTCAGCCACAGTCACAATCTTGGAATCAAGGATGGAAAAATCCTTATGGAGCCTATGCTCAATATCAACAATACTCGCCATCCTATCTTCCACCACAATTTATACCACCATCTAATCAAATTCCCCAAGCTAACCAATTACCACAAATTCTAGTTCAGAATCAAAACCCACAACTCTCCCTACCATTTCCACAAAAACCAAATCAACTACCTTCTCAACCACTTCCAAATCCTAATAATAAAATACCACAAGAAGCTATGTACAACATGGAGGGGAAAAATCCTCAAACTTGTGTAATAACTCCACTATACCTAAATAATGTCCAATTAAGGTCTGGAAAGGTGTTACCAAGAAAACCCCTTGTTGTCATTCAAGAAACAAGATCTGATCTTCAAAAGCACAAAAACCAATCAGAAGAAGGGGAGACCTCTCTCCTCAGAAAGAGAATAAAGAAACAAGACATGTTCCAATAAATACTCCCATCATAGAACAACCCTCGGTATCAATTAGACCACCTTTCCTTGAACGGTTGAAAATTGATGAAGGAGTAGAAAAACAAATTATCTTGCTTGATTACAATATGATGGATGAATTGAGAAATGTCTGTATTAAGATTCCTTTATTACAAGCCATAAAATAAATACCAATTTTTGTGAAAACAATTAAGGAACTAAGTACACAAAGATCAGGAAGAAAAAGATAAGACATAAAAATAATTCAGTTAGTTGGAAAAATTGCAGACATTATGATGGGGAAGACGAAAATTCAAAAATATTTAGATCCAAGAAGCCCCATTGTAAAAATTCACATCAATGGAGCTGAAATACCAAACACACTAATTGATCCAGGAGCAACCATAAACATAATGACTAAACAAGTTATGGACACACTTCGGCTTCCTAACCTTCAATACACACCAACCTTATTACAATTAGCAGATAGACCTATTATTAAACCGGATGGTGTGTTGGAAGATGTTAGTGTATCCTTAGATTCTTAGGAATATCTTGTTGATTTCATGGTCTTAACACCCAAGAATAATTTAGGAGGACATCCATTAATTCTAGGAAGACCTTGGTTAGCTACAACTGATGCTTTCATCGATTGTAGATTAGGTGACATGTTTATCTCAGATGGAAATTCTACAAAGAAATTTACATTATACCCTCCTGCAAGGACAACAATAGATACAAAAACTGAAGAATGGATAGAAGATGAAGAAGATATACAACCTATTTTTACTACTGAACAAGTAAGAGAGGAAGACCAAATTCTAAATCTACTGGAAAATAGTGAATCTTCCTCACATTATGATCGTAGCCGCAATGCGTATCTCTCATCTAAACAGGTATCATTTTTCCCAATGGAAAAATTTGGGAATCCTTTGATAGAAATCTTTCCAGGGAAAACCTTGAATGTTAATAAAAACCTGGAAGAATTGCAAAAGAATCAATTGATAGAAATTTTATAGAAACATTCTTATGCTTTTTGCATGGGAATACACTGACATGAGAGGGATTGGTTCTAAAACTTGAATACATCATATCTACTTTGAACAGAATGCAAGACTGGTTAGACAACCTCAACGGAGAATGAACAAAAATTTAAAAGAAATTGCTAAGGAAGAGTTGCAGAAATTGTTAAATGTAAATTTCATCTATCCAATATTCGATAGTCAGTGGGTTTCACCCCTAGTAATCATTCCTAAGAAAAACAGAAAATGGAGATTATGCATTGATTACAGGGAAATAAATAAAGCAACATTAAAAGACCACTTTCCACTACCTTTTATAGATCAGGTCTTAGACACAATAGCAGGAAACAAATATTTTTCCTTCTTGGACAGGTTCAGTGGATATAATCAAATTCAGGTAGCCCCTAAAGATCAAGATAAAACCACTTTCACTTGTCCATGGGGAACTTATGCTTACCAAGTACTTCCCTTTGGATTATGCAATGCTCTAGCAACATTTCAGAGAGCAGCCCTTAGAATTTTCTCTGATATTATTCATGATTGTGTGGAAGTGTACATGGATTATTTCACAGTTTATGGAGATTCTTTCAATGAAGCACTGGAGAATTTAGAAAAAGTATTAATAAGATGTAAAGAAACAAATCTCTTGTTAAGCCATGAAAAATGTTTCATGATGTTTAACGAAGGAATTGCTTTAGGTCATCATATTTAAGGAGATGTAATTAAAGTAGACTCATCTAAAGTTGAAGTCATTTCTAAGTTATCAGTGCCAAGTTGTCAAAAAGATGTTAGAAGTTTTCTTGGTTTTACTGGATATTATAGAAGATTCATAGAAAACTTCACAAAAATTGCATCCCCACTTTTTAAATTGCTCACCAAGGACTGTGAATTCAATTGGGATTCTAAATGTCAAGCTGCCTTTGAAATTTTGAAAAAGAGAGTTTCTGAAGCACCTATCTTAAGAGGACCAGAAATTGCCTTTCCATATCTCAACGGATGCTTCAGATTTAGCCTTAGGAGCTGTGTTAGGACAAAAATATCTTACTCCTTATGCAATCTATTATACTAGTAAAAATTTAACTCCTGCAGAGTTAAATTATACTGTAACTGAAAAGGATCTTTTAGCTATAGTTCATGCCATTAACAAGTTCAGACATTACATAAATAGCTATGAAACTTTTGTTCACACAGACCATTCTGCCATTAGATACCTAATGAATAAACCAGTCACTAATGGAAGAATAACCAGATGGCTCTTACTGTTACAAGAATTCAACATAACCATTCTAGATAGGCCAGGAAAACATAACACAATTGCTAACTTCTTATCTAGAATTCAAAATGATAATAATGATCAACTTGTAGAGGATAAATTTCCTGATGAATATCTTTTTGCAATATCTACTAAATCACCTTGGTATGAAGATATTGCTAACTATTTAGCTACATGAAAAATGCCATTTCATTTATCTCCTAGAGAAAAGAGGAGAATAGTCCACAATAACACATCTTATTTGTGGATAAATGAAGAGTTGTACAAGACATGACCAGATCTCATCATCAAAATATGTGTTCAGGAGGACGAAGTACCAAAAATACTTAAAGCTTGCCACGATGAGCCATGTGGGGGACATTTTTCTGACAGAAGAATTGCTTACAAAATCTTGCTTTTAGGATATTATTGGCCTTCCATTTTTAGGGACACCAAGGAATATGTTAATAGATGCGACATTTGTTAGAGAATGGGAAAACCTACTTTTTCAAATGAAATTCCATTGCAACCACAGTTACTCATCAAACCATTTGAGAAGTGGGCACTAGATTTTGTTGGACCAATCAACCCACCTTCAAAGCGAGAAAGGTCTATTCTGGTATGTACTGATTATGTCACTAAATGGGTAGAAGCTAAAGCACTTCCTTTTGCTACTGAAAATACTATAGTTTCAATTATTTTTGAGGATATTTTCACTCGTTATGGTGTTCCAAGAGAAATTGTAACAGATCAAGGAACACAGTTCACATCCAGATTAGTGCAGAAGCTTGTGGATCAATACAAGATCAAACATCGGAAGTCCACTCCATACCATCCACAAGCCAATGGAAAATTTGAGTCCACAAATAAGGTGATTGAATAATTCTTACCAATACTATACATCTACACAAAAAGGACTGGGTGGAAAAGCTTCCAGAAGCTTTATGGGCCTACAGGACTACATGGAGAAATACTACAGGACATGCTCCCTATGAACTTGTTTATGGGAAGGAAGTCTAACTTCTGATAGAGTTATAGATCCAAACCTATAAGACAACAATCCAATTAGATCTTGACTTATCATAAGCATAGAAGAAAAGGATGAGACAACTTAATGAGCTTGATGAAATCATACAAGAAGCTCTCCAGAGAACTAGCCTAGTTCAACAAAAAAGATATATATGGCATGATAAGTACATTAAAGAAAGGAAATTTCATCCAGGAGATTGGGCATTACTCTTTGATTCAAAGTTCAAGAATTTTCAAGGGAAATTCCAAATCCACTGGCTTGGACCTTATGAAGTTGAAAGTGTTTTTGACAATGGTGTAGTTAGAATTAGCACTATTGATGAAGAGAAAATTCCTCTATTAGTAAATGGACATTGACTTAGAATTTACCAGAAGCCATTGACAATAGAGGAATTTGTTAAAATGTTACAAGATAATTCAGAACTAAAGATGGTTAAGAAGAATTATTCTTCTTTTCCACCTTAGAAATTTTTACTCAGTTTTACTTTCTAAAAATAAAAATAAAAAATAAATAAAAAATAAAAAAATAACAAATAAATTATATGTATATATATACATATAAAAAAAGAAGAAGGTATAAACATGAAAACCAACATGTTGTTGGCAGGTTTATACAAAAAATTTAGAGTGAAAACCAATTTTTGTTGGCACTTCAAATTTTCCTTTCAAAAAGAAAATAACAAAGTTCCTTTATTAAAGTTTTTTTTTTCTCAGCTGTAGAATCAACAACTTTCTGCAGCTTGGACAAGTTTCTGTAGCTAAGACAAGTTTCTACAGCCTAAAAATTCTTTTGAAGCCTACAGGGACACTTGGTGATTTGAATTGAAGGACAACTGACAAAGAAAAGTACCTGCAGGAGATCTCAGAACAACAAACAAGGTTAGCAAAGTGGATCACAGGTATGTGCTACTTTAATTTAGCAATAGGGATTGATATATTGCATATATGACTAAGAAGACATAGTGCTGCCGAAAATTAAAACGAAATCATTACAACTTAAGGGTGATGGTTGCCTAACAAAACATCATAATCCACCACTTAAAAGTCATGTCACGTCCTCATTCCGAATCTGCTGAAGTAATCACTAAATCATCATTTTAAATGCGCCCCAACGGTCTGATTCATTCCTATAACCCTTATTATAATCCACCTGTTCTTACACTTCTCTGAACTTTCATAGCCACTCTGTCCTTCTGCCACTTAGCAAAACCCTACCAACACCATTCTCTTGTCAAGGTAACCAGTCTTTGAGGCAAAGCATCCTCCATAATGGGTGTCATTGTTTGAACCGAGCCAACAGGGAAGAAATTCTTGGAGGGATATCCTCAGACCAGGGAGCTGCTGCAAAAGAAACAATGGTTGCAGTTCATAGAAAAATTCAACGGTTTTCACAGGGAAGTGACAAAGACATTTGCACGCTCGTTTGATGGAACTGAAGTTGAAATAGGAGACATTAAGATCACCATAACGAAGTCCATGATCGCAGAAGCTATTGAATTACCAAGGAGTGGAGAAAAATGGTTCAAGAACAGGGGAATTAATGGAGAAGATTGGAAGGTCTTCTTGAAAAATCCAAATATGGACACCACTGTCTTCAAGAAAGGTATTCCCAGCACAACCCTTAAGAGTAAATGGAGAAATTTACTACTTATACTTCAAAAATTTGTCACTTGTGAGGGTCGGTTTGGGTATATGTATTTTTACCATGTTAGGATGATGATGCATTTTCTTGAAGATCACTAGATGAATCTTCCTTATTTTCTCTTACATAGTCTCAAGAAAATGTCCACAAATGTTCAAAAGAGAATTCAATTCATAGAAAATACCATGTATCATCATGGCTTGATAAAGATCTTGGTTGAGTTCCATCTTCGGAGTATAGGGGATAACTGGGAAAGTTTTCTAGTGAGGAACCATTTTGAAGAAAGATCTCTAGAACAAGCTAGCAGTAGTAGGACCCTCAGAGGAAGGAAGAGAACAATAGAAGTAATAAAAGAGTAGGAACCCCAGACTCAACCAGAATTATCAGAAGAAGAGCTGCCCATAGTGGATATTTTGCAGAAAATGAAAAAGGGAAATCTTAGAAGAAAGAAAGCTAGCAAAAGAACAGAGGATTTACCACAAACCAGGACCCTTCCTCAAGAAGAAAAATTAGAAACTAAAAGAAGGAAAGTACAGGGATTACAAACCTCAGGACTAAGGAGGAGTACAAGGTTGAGCACAGTGCAACAGGCAGTCTCAAAAGCTACGGAATACATTGATCTCGAGGAAAACGAGCCAACTGAAAACAAGCCAACTGAAAACGAGCCAACTGAAAACAAGCCAACTGAAAACCCTGAAAGTTCTCCAAGAGGATCACCAAAATCATCACCGAGAGTGTCACCACCACCTTGCAGCTCACCTCTAAGAAGCCCAGTGCATAGTCTGGGTGTTGACCCTGTTCAACAAGAGATTTATGACTACATAGAGTCATTGGAAAGAAAAGAGACAACAACTAAAGAAACAATTCAAAGTCCTGGAGAAGGGAGCAATCAGTTCAATGAACCACAAGAACCTTCAACCTCAAACATTTTAAAGCAAGAGATTTTTGAGTTGGAGACATTGAATAGATATCTCAAGAATGAGAATCAAGCATTAAAGGAACAAAGTGAGATCCAGATTGCAAAAAGTGACAATCTCATTCTTCATTTGAGTTTGTGGAACAAAAAGAACAAAAAGAACAAAAATCTGAAGAAGAAAAATAGGATAATGCAGAGAGAAATTATCAACTTAAAATACAAAATTCTCATGAGAAAACAAAGGATGCCAGTAGTTTCCAAAAATAAGAAGAAAGTGAATCTTGGAGGTGATGATCAGAAGGCACAAGTGATTGAAAATCATGAAGTGTATGAGGACATACAAAACCTCTAGCATGGGGGAATGTAGAGTCCAAAGATTGTCTTACCTTGACATCCCTTTTTGCCTATATTTCCTCCCTTTTTCCTATACTTATCACCTAAATAATGCAATAGACACAAGGTTTTGTTAAAGGTAAGCAATTACATGTCTTCTTCTTCATGTTTGTCTATATACCCTATTGTTTTGTTAAAGTATGCATTCGACTACGGAATTGGTCTATTTCTGCAGCTAATCCATATTTTTGCAGCTGCCTCCATTGTTCGCAAGGTTCAGAAGCTCCAACTCGGCGAAGAAAGACACGGATGGATAAGGAATGGTTCCCTCATGGATTCCTTCCTACTTCCTTGAACCAATTCATCAAGAAGGTTGTAGGATAACACGGTCAAATCCAAAGTCAACCACAAGATTATCGCTAGATAGAATCCGAGTTTTCACGAAATCTTATCGATTTATTTTCTGAATAGAAAATAGATTGTTTAGTGATATAGTTTGATCGAAATAAAGATATTTAGGTTTGAAATGCTCATACTATTATGTCAAAGACTTATTATAAAAACTATGGCCGCAATGTGTTTTGGGTGTGCGTCAATTCATGTAATTTTTTAGAACAACTTGTTAAGTTTCATTTGCA
Source organism: Pinus tabuliformis (assembly GCA_031772625.1). Lineage (NCBI taxonomy): Eukaryota > Viridiplantae > Streptophyta > Pinopsida > Pinales > Pinaceae > Pinus > Pinus tabuliformis. The sequence continues at coordinate 243,007,094 of CM062816.1, read as the reverse complement.
AGTAATAGACTTGGTTTCATGTTTGCAATTTGCTGCATTGATTGGAGATTGTTGACTGATTCGTGGAGGGCCCCTACGACGAGTAACATGTCTTTAACCAATTGCAATTAGATTTATTTCATTACTTGAATACTCTGTTTTGTGTGAAGAAATGCAGTATGATGAGTTCACTAGTGAATCATTATATGCATAAGTAATTTCCTTTTCTTTATACCTAGTTTAACTCTGCTATTTGATTTTCTTTTTATCTGGTACAGTGTGGCTATTTCATTTGCTTTTTATCTAGTGCAGTCCAACAATTTTTACTTCATAGCGCAGTTGTTGTTCAGAATGTCTTGTTTGGATGAAATTGAATAAGTAAAAGAGTGAGAGTGTTCTCCTTAGCAATTGAATTCAGACAGTATTCCTTTATAGTTTGATAGAATAGATATATCTTGCACTTAGTAAATTAGATTTGGATGCAACATAAAAATTCAAGACAAAAATCCAAAACAATCTAGCACAAGTAAAGTCTAGAATCACTCTCATATCATCGATAAACTGATTCAATAGAGAATAACTCCTAAGAAATTAGCTGATAACGTTAGGGATTAAGACACTAATATAATTAATGACACCATCTCCATACTAATCTTAAGCTTAGTTCCTAACAAGAACATAACAACATAAGAAATAACTTCTAGCACATTTAGTGCACCTGTACTTCATCAATATACCTACCCTGGTTGATAATTTATGATTGACAATTTAAAGACATTAAATTTGCCAAACAATGCATATGTGAACGTTGCGCATAATTCGTATATGAGAAACTTTCATATATGTGCATATATTTTGTATATGCACAACTTCAGTATATGTGCATATATTTTGTATATGCAAAACTTCTGTATATGCGCTTATATGGAAGTTGCGCACGTGCAAAAGATCTCATATATGCATGAAGTGCGTTAGGTTTAAAAGTGTTTAGGTGAGATTGTGTCATTCTAACTAAAACATTTGAAACTAAATTAATTGATTGATTCTAACAACATTCTCCATTCCTCTTCTCCAAATTTTGTTTTGGTTCTACTGTTTCATTGGCGGGTTCACATACCACTAATACACAATTGAATAGTTAAATTTCATATCAATACCAACAAATGAGTTAATTATATCACTGCAAATAACTTATTTCCTTCCTCTGCTATCCATTTCCACTTTGAATGTTCTCGTAATCTCATGGATCCTAGTGTGAAGGTTGACCTCATGATTTCTCAAGGTGACATTAACATGCATAATTTAAATCTTAATCTAATCTGATTGAAAGTATTATTTTTGAAGCCATACTTGTCACCCTTTATCATTTACACCTCATGCCAGAAAATAAAGAAGATATGCACATATACGGAAGTTGTGAATATATGGAACTTTCTACCATTTTGGTCTTATCATCATGTCTTTTATGTATCCTAGAAGTTACAACAAGTTCTTGGTAGTGGCCGAAATTATGGGCTAGAAAAATGCCTTGAATTCCACAGACGCTGGCACAAGTTTACTGGGAAAAGTCCCTAGACGCTGGCTTGTAGGCCTATGAGAGCATCCAGAGGTCCTTGGATGCTGGCATGCCCATAGCACTAGAGCGTCTAGAGGTCAAGAGGTATAAAAGATCAGTGGGCCCCAGGCGCAGGATGTATAAGTGGCTGACATGTCTCATGTGGGTGTTGTTGTCGATGTGGAAGATATGGTTGATGTGATCCATTGATTCCATTTCCTTAAGGCCACTTGTTACTGAGAAATCTAGTGTCTATTCAGAACTGCTAGTCCCACTAAGACAGGTAGCTATCTTGGAAATAAACAAACTAAAGTTACTTGTGTTTTCCTTTACGACAGAGAGATGAGAAAGAAGCAGAGAGTACCAACCTCAGTCTTTCGCTTGGCTCCTTGCTTGTTTCCTTTCCCCTTCGACAGAATCTTGCCACTACTTCCTTACTTGTCCCACTTCAAAGAGTACCTGTAGAATCACAACAGCATAATACCATCAAAGAATAGAGATCTATCATTGTAAACAATATAGGATCAGATATATATTGACCATACACATGCATATATCAACACAATATTCAGAGATACACAAGAATATGGAGGAAAACTCAAATAGCTTTATTGATAAAAGTAGTAGAAGAGAGGATTACAACCACTTGGTCTAACCCAGCACCATCCTCCCAGCATGAAAGCCCTCTTCACCTCATACAAAGCAAGATCACCCAACAGTGTCTTCAAAGAGAAACCAGTAGCACCCCTTTGCAAATTATCCAATTCCAACCTCTGGATCTTTGGGATGAGGGATCCATATATAGATATTTGCAGGGGGGTGAGTCAGCTTCTGGGATTTTGATTAGTGTTATCTCTCTGATAGTTCTCAATTCCACTTGGAGATTTGGTGATCTCTTACTCATCCTTGGGCGAATTCTGAGAGGCAAGTGTCATGTGAGAAGTTTCTAGAAGATTCCTTGATCATCCACTTAGCAAACTGTCTCGGCCATTTGTCTATTCTCATTCATCGCACCCTCTAGAAGGAATTTTCAGTATGCATCGCACCTCCCGTGTGTAGTAGGTGAGATGCATCGCACCCTAGCCATGGAGCAAGTGAGATGGTCCAGTTTTGACCAGTTCTGAGTAGTTTTTCATGGAGAACTTCTGGGAGATGATGTAATCAGCTGACCTTGCTCCTTTAGGGTATGAAACAACACTTTTAGGGACTTATAAGCCCTTGGTTTATGGACATATGTGATTGCGTTGCAGTTCCCAAATATGTCTATAACAGTTGCCCCCTAAAGCATGATGTCGTAAATCTTTTGATGTCAGGTGAAATGCTTTATAATGAGGATCCGAGGTTTTTCGAACTGGAAGGTGACTTGTAATAAGATACAATACAATACATTATCTTCATAATATTTTCATGATCTAGTTGAGGCGGGCATTCCCATGCTCAGCTTGATAAATTCATTTTCATGTACATAGGACAGACAACCGTCTGTGTGCAGACTGATGATTCTGGTAGAGCCATCATCTCTTAGTTTGGATGATTATATGTGCAACAATGATGTACATTTGTTGTCTTTATTTTCCTGAATATATCGTAGCCTGAATGGATGAGACTAGATCTGGGGTCTTCAAAACTCGTTCAATCTTCACCTGAAAGTACAAGTCGGTCCATGTGAAAAGATGTTTTGATGTCGAACATGGAAAGACATCGCCTGATTACCAGCCAATGATGTAAGCTGTTAACAGGCACGAGAGGAATCACTGATAATGATGATGACCCTCAAGGTACTGCAGTACAATTCACGTGGTGTGAATACATGAGTCGATGTCGAACACCATGCAAAATCTTTCAGTTGAAGGCCATTAATGTAAACCTGTCGCCGGAAGTGAGAAACTTGCCATTGAGGCATGCAAGCTTCAAAGTACTGAAAGGGTTGTTCCTAGGTCAACTTCTTGGATAATGAGCTGATGTCGACAAGAAGTGACCCGTCGTAGGAGGGCATTAATGAATCCCCCATCTACGACATGGAATGGAGAAAATGATGTTGAAAATGCAACAAGATGATGGAGCTTAGTGAAAAGAAGTCGCCTTCACTAAGTGGGCCCGCAGGCTATTTTTGGCACAAAGTCTATTTTTAGACTATGTCTATTTTTAGACATATGGATCATGGTCTATGAGTTGCAGGATGCTATTTATGGATGATTGGTCATGTTGGTAAAAATAGATGGACTTCTATTTTTAGACATATGGGCGGAGTCTATTTTTAGACATATGGGCGGAGTCTATTTTTAGACTGCCAGTCAAAAAATAGAACAGTCGAATATTATTAGCTCTTAATAATATTTGGACTATAAACATTATCTTATCCTCTTGCAGCACTTCAGTTCGAGCTACGAATGTGGCACATGCAACTTCTAGAAGGAAATACGATTTTCCTATGGGTTAGTTGAGCTATTGCATGATGGAATTCAGTTAGAACTCAAGTGTTTGAGTTTGGTGGAGTTGATTGAGGAGTTGATGGAGTTGTGTTCAGTTTGACTTAGTTGAACTAGTTGTATTTAGTCTAACTGCCAAATACACTAGTGATGAGTGATGTGAATTAATTATTAATTAATTCACTAATTATTAACTCATAAATCAACTAAAGAATACATCAATTAACTCAGTGCATGGACAGTTCAGTGGAGACAAGTGTTAGAGGTGGAGACTACTATCAGTTGTGACTATAGCTATGCATGAGATTTGCACAATCATTGACTGAGATTGCCAATGAGGATTGCGCAGTACAAGCCAAGGGAATTCAAACTTGGATCTGATCTATTCCCAACTTGGATTGTGTAGTAGAGGCAGGCAAACAGTGGAGGAGATTTGAACCCGTGACTTGTTCAGATCTGATCTAGTTTCTGTGTAGCAGGTGGAGATAGTATTGAGTACTTGTGAGGAGTATTGTACTATGTATTGTTACATGTTCTCTATCATTATAATATACAGATAGTTTGGGGTTTTCAGCTGTATGCTTTCCCTATTGCATACTGTGTTGATATGTGTGATTGATGTTTCAATGTGCACATGCGATTGTTTTTAATTCCGCAAAATTGATGATCAATGGTAGCGGAGGTTATGTATTATGCATGCATTCTGCAAATAGTGTATAATCAGGATAATCTCTGTGAATAAGTGTTATATTATTCAAAATTTCTAGAAATGATTTTGTGGAGGTGAAAACGATCTGATGATACAAGGTTCAGGGTGGCAGTCATGAAAGAATGAAGCATGAAGGTATTGCAGCGGATGAGACACAAGCTGGGTTGGTGAATTCTCTGAGCGACTTCTCTTGAACATATCGGCGACACTGAAATGGATTGGTAGTGTTAACCCCAAAAATGGATGGTATGGTGGACCAATGGTAATATGACCGGTGAACGGAATAACCCAACCCGACTCAATCATGGTGATGGAGTGAAAGTGTCATGTTCAAGAGCGACCTACTACCAATAAAGTTTCTTCAAGTTTTCTTCCCAATTTTCCCCAGTCATTTTTGACCAGTACCTCTTTATTTTTTTCAAGCTTGAGGAGGATAACATATGCTTGTTCTATAATTTGGCCGTCGGGCAAACCCGTCGCTATGTTTTAATGAGCCTAGCGACAGTGAGACTCGCTCTTGTCTAAATGGACAATTTTGTCGCTATTGTTTTAACGAGTTTAACGACAAGGATAACTCGGTTCTTTTCAATTTTAGAGAGTCTGAAAAGAGACAGAAAGGAAACTCCAATTCCTTTTTCGTAATATAATCCCTTAAGTCCGAAAAAGTATGCAAAAGGGATGACTTTTCGACAGTTTTAATGAGCCAAACAAGACAAACACTCGATCTTTTTGTGTAATAATCCCTCAGGTCCAAAAAGATTAAAATCTAGAGGAGGGATGGCACTTCCAATCACTTTAACGAGCTGGAGAGGCCAATTGCTCGGCAATCTTTTCATATTTTACGAGTCAGATGAAAAGAGCTTAAAGGAGACTCATTTTTTGAGGAACGAGTGATGTTTTCGGATAGCAGCTGGTTCCAGGTAATGTTTGGAACTTTTTCAATCACGACAATGTAAAGAAGGTGGCTAATAGGATCACTCGTCGCAGCTGTTCCTCAAAAGGGGTAAACAATCAAATGGAGGCATATGATCGGCTAAAAAAAAGTGGAGGTGATGGTAAGAACATGACCAAGGCTCAAAAGCTGACAATATTATGATCGCAATGGTTATCTACCGAAGGTGGGTTCATTTTTTAATGAGGTTAAACTCTGGTGGAACATATGCTCATTGCTAGGTTTATTTTTTAACGAGCTTGAACTTTGCGTAAAATTGCTCGTTGCTAGGTTTATTTTTTAACAAGCTTGAACTTCACGTAAAACTGCTCATGGCCTGGTTCATTTTTTAATGAGCTTGAACCATGCGACAACATATGCTTAGATTTGGTTTCATGTTTACACAAGCTTGAAACGAGAAACTATGCTTGTTATAAGTTCGCATGCCCCCAACATAATGACGCAAATCGAGGTGCATTCCCCCCAAGCTTCATTGCATTCAACGCAGTGGTTGGAATGAAGGTTTACCTTCGAAATCTTTGAAAGACTCGACTTGGATTTTACGAGATCGTAATCAAAGACTCGATTTGGAAAGGGAGTTGTTTCATTTTTTAATGAGGTTGACACAGTAAAAGAACTATCCTCATAATCCACCATATTTACAGTATTTGATAGAAAATAAAAAACTGAAGGATGATTAAGGTTGCTAGAATAATCTTCGTGGTGATCCAGAAGATGGGAACAATGGTGGTAATCTTCCCATGGTGCCTCTCCTATCATCATTGACTGAATGATTCCTTTGTCTGTAGAATGTACATGCGACCAAGGATCTAAAGAGGTGCCATATTCCTTAGACCTATCTATCCAAACACTCAATGAGCGTTGATTTGGGTTTGTCCCCCAGGCCAAGAAAATTGATTGCTACAATATTTCTAAAATGGCGATGATCCATGCTGACAAAATGTTTGGGAATCTTCTGAATCTTTTAGATATAGAAGATATCATATTGCAGGTTTCCACCGTGGCCACTTCCGCCAGATTACTCTGAGGCGGTAGGGCAAAAGTACCCATCAATGTAGGGTATTTTAGCAGGCCTACTCCAATATTTTGAAGCGAATGAGAGCTTCCATGGATCATCGGGATGCTTCCCGTAACTTGTGAACTGTTGGGGAGAAAGGTTTGTTGGTCGACGATTGTAATTCCTCCTTGAAAAGGAAATGAAATCTTTCTGAAGTATGTTGACACAACAGCGGCCATAGCATAAATCCAAGGCCTTCCCAGTAGGATGTTATAATCGAGATTTCCATCGATAACTTCAACATCAATTTCTATTGTTTTGCCCCCCAGTTCAACTTGTAAGTTACTCAATTTCCGTATGGAGTGTATGTTCGTCTATCGAATGCTTTTAACGTCATTAACGATCGCGACAAGGGTGGTGATCCTAAAGTTTTCTAGCAACTCATTGACATAATACATGTAGATGCTCCCTCATAAATAATTGTTCGATGAACAGTTTTGTTGAGGGCCTTCACTTGAATGAGGAAAGCGAGTTGAGCTAGTAACTGAGGTTCATATCCTTTATGATTAAAGGCCACAAGATTGGAATATGTTGGGTCAATCCCACCTATTGCTGATAATAGAGCCTGCTTTTGGGAGGGGAAATTTTATAGTACTTCAAGTGTCGACATAGTAGATGGCGATTGGGCCAGGTCTTCTACTATATTATAATTCTGTGCCGCTCTAGCACGAGGATTAAATGTTGATTTGTGTACTACTCCCTTTGGCGGCTTTATCGTTAGCTCAGGAATGATGGGTGGCACAACTTCTGTCGAAGTTGTTGTCGAACTACTAGGTTGATCAATAGCCTTGTTGTTCGACAGCTGTGGATTCCCGTAATCTTTATTCCTTGTCGATATCAAAGCATCATTCTGCTGTTTTGAAATGGACAACATAAGCACTTGGGATGGGGAAGCATTGTCGCTAGCAACCAGATTGGTTCTTGGGTTTGGAAATGGGTTAGTCAATACTGCTGAAGTTTTTGAATTCTTAAATATTTTCTTAACTTCAGCTTTATATGGACAATCTCTCGTCCAATGATCCTCATCGCATATGAGGCATGGCTGACTAGGTTTCCTTTGCCCGGAAGGGTTTGTAGAAGACTTTTTAGGAGATGAATCGTCTTGTTTCTTCTTTTTGCTCTTCCCTTTCTTCTTGCCCCCTAGTTGCTTTGGTTCTTTGCCTTTTTTGGTTGACACAACGTTAACCTCCAAGGTGAGAAGTTCTTCATTTGCATTTTGATCAGAAACCTTACAGGCTTTCTGAGATGCAGCCTTTGTCGATTTCGTGCTTGTCGTACCTATCACGCCATCGCCGACATGAGAGTCCTTGTTTGATTTAGGAGGAGGAGGAACGGAAAATTCTGGCCTTGGAGCATCAGGGATTTTGTCATAGAGCATGTCAGACTGACTATAGATCAAGTCTAGATATTGCGCACAAGCAATGACCTGTTCTTCAGTGACGACTCCTCCCTTTGCCACATCATCTATAATAGAAGGTAACAAGGACTTAATAAACCATTCAAATAGTAGCTGATTAGGGACATATGTTTTTACCATTCTACGATGACGTTGCCATTCATGAATATGATCAGATATGTGAGTGGCCATCGTCTGTTTGAAATTGGTAAGAAGCTCTGTTCCTATTTCATACCTTATTGGTAACTGAAAATGGGTTAAAAAGGTGGTGGCAATCTCGCTGAAGTTATCAAACGAAGCTCTAGGCAATTCGATGTACCATTTTGCTGCCGGACCAGTTAATGTTCGCTGAAAAAGGTGAAGCCTAATCGAATCATCATTTAAAGTGTTGGAGGAACACCATAGATGAAAGGTCATCACATGATTCGACGGATCTTCACCTAGATTTCCATTGAATTTAGGAATATCTGACGGAAGTTTATGAGGAATCGCTGGCCACCAAGGGGCATAAGCAATTGGATCATTTGTTAGGCAATTTAGATCTGGTAACTCTAAAGTTTCCATGAAGGGAAACTGTTGATTCAGGTTCGGCGAAGCATACCCAGGATAAGATGGGATCGCCTGAGGAGTGGGGCTTTTCATACCATCATAATGCATTTGATGCTGATAACTTTGATAAGGTTGTTGGGCATAACCAATTTGGAATGACTGGTGATAACCGTTTTGAATATATAGCTGCCCATTACCTGCAAAGATTTGTTGCTCAGGTTTTTGGTAAGCTTGTTGGAATTGCGGTTGTTGATGTTGCACTAGCCATGGTTGTGAAACCATTTGCTGTTGCCCAATACTGGATGTTTGACCAAGATGAGGGGTAATAGTACCCGTTTGAGCCTGAGTCGCTCCAGTTAAGGAGCCACTAATTGGCGATTGTGGTTGTGTCGTGGAGACAAGAGGCTGTTGTACTACAACCTGAGAAACTTGAGGCTGGCATACAACAGGCAATGCTTGTACTTGCAACATTTTCACAATAGCTGGTGTAGTGGGGATATTCGACACAGGTAGACTCGGTTGCATTGAGTATACAACTCTTGGTTGTTGAGGTAGTATTGGCACCCAACCGCTGGATGTGATTCCAATTTGACCCAAATTCGGTTGTGAACTCTCATATGGTTGTTCTCCCGGAGGAAACAATGAAAGGGTATAGTGCCCCCAAACGGCGGCAATCTAGTGCTCAAAGGAATGATTGGCCTTTGGAGACCAGACTGCCCAAACTGATACTGTTGTGAAGGATCAATTTGCTGAGATTCAACATAAGAAATTCCAAATACTATTCCAGATGAACAAACGGGAATAGACCATACTGTCGAAACAGTCCCTGGGTGGACTCCCTCTAGCGGTTGAGAGCTAGTTGGGACAGATGGTATACCAACGAACATTGTCGGAGTGGTGGCAAGAGGTTCTGCTACCGCTGTATCGGATGACACAGTCCTAGATGTCGATGGTTGTCCAGACATATCGAGTCTATCCAAAAGACTTCCTAGCGATTCTACAGGAACTTGCGATGAAGGTGTATTAACTTCTGAAGTAGAAGAATATAGGTGGATTCGAGTCCCAAAATGCGAAGGAGTACTAGATGGAGGATCCTCCGTAATCTCTTCTATAGCAATCAATCCGGGTGAAAGAGGCAGACCGTCAGGTCCGTAAAATATTTCTGGTGCCGAAGAAGGTATAGATTCTGCAGTGACAGATTTTGGAGGGGTAACACCTTTCGAATCAACTCTAGATGGAGCTGGTTCAAGAATCAAAGTGTTTACTATTACACTAGGATCAGTTCCAATGTCCTCTTGTAACTGCGGAACTTCTTCTGTAGAGGCAGGGATACCAGAAATAGTTGGAGTAACTGGAGTCTCAGAGGATGTTGAAACACAAGTTTCAAACAAACCAGGAGACTTTGACCCAGTTAAACGAGTTCGCTTGGCTCGGAATGGTTTCGTTTTCGGAGTCAAAGACGGTTGACTCGTTAGTCTCTGCGAACAATGGGGTTTTGATTGACTTTCTTCCACGATTGCGGATTATTTGATCAACTCAAAATAAGAGGGGAAAATGTTATTCCGAATTAAATGAATTTTAGACGCTTTGACACAACTTTCTTTTTCAATTTTTAAGAGTCGAGAAAAAGCTAAAGATGACTCTAGTCGCCTTCGATTTTTAATGAGCTTGAAGTGACAAGTGCTGAGATGGACCTTTTCCTTTAAGGAGTCTGAAAAGGAACGAAAGAGACTACTCTGGAAATCTAGACAAAGGGATTACCAAACCAATCGCAAAACTGCATAATACTTTTTACAGTACGGCAGTCAATCCTCCCGAATGTTGTGTTCAGTGCATTGCGATCGATAGGGCGGCAGACACAGCTTCCTAAGAATAAAGGATATAGCCTATTGTGGTCTCCCAATATATACTCGACGGTATGTGGGAGCACAAGTCCGTACTGGTGCTTGTCGTCTCAAAGAGGAGGAATCACCCAACCTACGATGAAAGCGACAGTTACCAGGCTTTACGACACCAGAATACGTCTCTAGCCTAGACTTCTAGATGTTGTGCGTTAGGTTCCAAGCGTTTTTATGTTCATTGAATTTATTTTACAGTTGATCTTTTTTAAGAAGTTTTCCTTTAAGGTTCACCATGTGATGTAGATATACAACTCCTAAATATGAAATCTAAGATGATAAACAGTCGTTTACTCTTCTTTTCGCAATGAAAATCCTAGCTACTAAAGAAAGAGAAGCGAAATCCTTTCAACATAGAGCAGAGAGCGCACACTAGATGCACTGTCCTAAATCAAAATCAACAAGAAGTCTAAATACAAATGCACATGCATGTATTTGTTTTCCGCTTTCTTAATGTGTGAATGACAAAAAGAATTCTAAGTACAAATTTGAATTATATCTTCTTTCAAAGCGACAATATTAACGATTTTCTGTTCAAAAAATGAAAAGGAGACAAGATAATACTTTGCGATTTTGAATTGAAAACTGCTTTCGACACTTGAAATACTATTAATTCAGATCAAATACAAGAGTAACAGTGTAATCGACTATCAAAAAGAGAAGGATTCTTTTCCTTGACTAAAAACGACACTTGTGACACTTTCAAATCAAAAGACGATAGTTCGATTAAGCTACTATTTTGTAAATGAGAACTGTGAATGGTGAAAAATACACAAAAACACTCACAAATCTTTGTACAAATGAGGCTAGATGATGCAAAGGAAGTGGGTTTCAACAGTGGTCTACTGATCACAGACAACAAAACTCCATAATAAAGCTGAAGAGTGTGAAGAAAAATTTGGAAGCAGAAACAGTCTTATCTGATCATCGCACCTATAACACAGGGAAACATGGATGCATCTCACCTACTGCACACGGGAGGTGCGATGCATCCAGATTGCCAAGAGGAGAAGGTGTGATGGTCCAGGGACGAGACTTTAACTTGGTTTTTGGTCACAGTTTGTAGCTTAGTTCAGGGATTTAGGCTGAGCTAATGATAGTTAGTAAATACAAAGTATAGGGGCTGATCTAATGAGGTTACTTGAGCTACCTCTAGGGCACTTAGGATGTTTGCAAGTCAATTGTTCAGTTCATAAACAAACCCAGAGATTGACTGAAGCAGCGTTGATCTACTTTGCACTTGCATAGCAAATGCAGTTCAAAGGCTAGCTGGCTTAACTTCAGGCTCCGTTTGTGGTTTATGAATCAAACAAATAGAGACAAGCAATCAAACTAATCGCTCCCCAGTGGAGTCGCCATTTTGTTACCGGGAAATCTAGTGTCTATTCAGAACTACTAGTCCCACTAAGATGGGTAGCTATCTTAGAAACAAACAAACTAAAGTTACTTGTGTTTTCCTTTACAAGAGAGAGATGAGAAAGAAGCAGAGAGTACCAACCTCAGTCTTTTGCTTGGTTCCTTGCTTGTTTCCTTTCCCCTTCGACAGAATCTTGCCACTGCTTCCTTACTTGTCCTGCTTCAAAGAGTACCTGTAGAATCACAGCAACATAATACCATCAAAGAATAAAGATCTATCACTGTAATATAGGATCAGATATATATTGACCATACACATGCATATATCAACACAATATTCAGAGATACACAAGAATATGGAGGAAAACTCAAATAGCTTTATTGATAAAAGTAGTAGAAGAGAGGATTACAACCACTTGGTCTGACCCAGCACCATCCTCCCAGCTTGAAAGCCCTCTTCACCTCATACAAAGCAAGATCACCCAAAAATGTCTTTAAAGAGAAACCAGCAACACCTCTTTGCAAATTACCAAATTCCAACCTCTGGATCTCTGGGATGAGGGATCCATATATAGATATTTGCAGGGGGGTGAGTCAGCTTCTGGGATTTTGATTAGTGTCATCTCTCTGATAGTTCTTGGTTCCACTTGGAGATTTCATGATCTCTTACTCATCCTTGGGCGAATTCAAGGAGGCAAGTGTCAAATGAGTAGCTTCTAGAAGATTCTCAGGGTCTCCACCTAGCGAACTACTTGTGCCATTTGTCTGCTCTCACTCATCGCACCCTACAGAAGGGCTTTCCAGTATGCATTGCACTTTTTGCATGTGGCAGGTGAGATGCATCGCACCCTTTGCTCTGGGCAGTCTATATGGTCTTGATTTGACCAGTTCTGAGTGGTTTTTTTATGGAAAACTTCTGGGAGATGATGTAATCAATTGACCTTGCTCCTTTAGGGTATGAAACAACACTTTTAGGGACTTATAAGTCCTTGGTTTATGGACATATGTGATTGGGGTTGCAGTGCCCAAATATGTCTATAACACCACCAAGGAGGTTGAATCCCTTCATAATGGTGTCTCTCATCGCATGTTTACCCCGGTTGGCCGATTACTTGAGTAGATGTGGGAGGAGGGTGGTTACAGAGTGGTATCAGAGCGTGATTGCGCTCTCCTTGGGTGAATGTGTTTGTCATGAATTCATGTCGATTGCATATGTGTTCCTTATGCTTATAGTCCATGTTATTGTTTCATTTGCATGGTGTTTATCATGGTTGTAGTGATGTCTCCATGTGAAGGTTGATGGTGTTGTCATTGGATTTGTTGTCATGAGTGTATGTCAGTTATGCATTTGTTATGAATGCTAGTGTATATATGATGTTAGGCATGCATTTTTATGGTGAAGGTTGTCATGCATGAGGTCCTTGTATGCAACTAGGTCATCATGATGCTATTGGTATATTAGGATGCTAATGTGTTGGTTGAGATAGAGTAGGAGATGCAAATCATTAAAGTGAAGTTACAACATTGGACCTCGAGGCAAGAGCATGTCCTCATACATGTTTGTATGTTTGGCATGTACATATTTTAGTTAATGGATTGTCATATGCATTAGGGTTATATGCATTAGGTTTATGTACATGTATATTGATGTTATGGTTACATACATGATAGATTGTAGTTGATTAGTGTAGTCATATGCATATGTGTCGGATCGTCATGAATGATAGTAACCTGGGGTTGTATGCATTGTTATATTTGTTTTATGTTAAGATAACTTCATGATTATGCTATACGTTGTTGATGAGTATGTTATAGGTTAACTCGTTTTTTTATATATGATAGTTAGCTTAATGATTAGGTTATATGTTGTTAATGAGCATGATATATAACTTGTTGTTATATGCTAGTAACTTGATGATTAGGGTTATTACATTAAGATCTTGATGGTATCACACTAAGTTGGATTGGTATGCAAATGGTTAGGGTTATGAAATTTAGGTATGAATTAATATGTTTTAATATTATGGCATGCCAATCTAGGCTGATTATGCAGATGTGATTATTATGTAAGAATGATAAATTTTTATGAGCTTATGATTTGAACATATTAGTTAGTGACTATTATGGATATCATGACCTTATTTATGTTTTAGTTGATATGTCGTAAAGCTATATCATGCTAATATGGATTGATTGTGTAGACAAGATAGCTTCCCTTGAGATACATTAAAGTATGAGTTTTATTATGTCGTATATTTGGTGTTTGAATGTTTGGTGTCTATTATGTCGTTTAGTTTATTTATTTAACAGGGTATGTTTGCAAGTTGGTTGAATGTTTGCTAAATTACATAATATGAGTATGTGTTCAAATGATCTTGTTTTAAGATGATTGTAATAACACATAAGCATTGAGACAGTTGATATGTACTTGAGTGTAGTAGGTGACAGTTATATCATTATGTCTAATGACTATGATTTTACTATGGATTATGACATGATTTTTAGTCTTGGAAAAGGTTTATTTCAAATTGATAGATATTATTGTCTTGATATTTGGAACATGTGGTTGACATGTTTTAATAGTTTCAAGAAACATGCTTGGTATTTGCGTGACAAGGTAACAATTGATCATGTGTTTATATAACTAACCATTGGGTGATGTGACAATACATAGTAAGCCTCGATTGCAACAAGGTAAAAATGTAAAAGAAAGGAATTGGGCAAGAATTCCTTTGGCTATGTTTGGAAACCCTAATTCCAAATGAATGAGTGCTTTGCATACAGGAAGTCTTCTTAACCTTAATATTGTTTGACATTATGTGGATATGTGCTAGATTCATGAACTTGTATTTGACAGATATATTAGCTAGTTTCTAGTTATAGGTGGATCTTTCAAGGGAATTGGAGTCCCTTGAGAGATGGCATGGATGTGTTTAGTTGCAAGCAACGTGCTTGGCACAACAAGGTAAGGTAACCAATATATTGTTATGTTTATTTATGCATTGACAGTTATGTGTTGACAATAGTATGATGCAAGGAATTACATGGAAAAGAGGTTGCCATGAAATCTCGAAGAGGGTTTAGGTTGAGGTTTCCCTTGGCACTAGGAACTATGGGGATTGAGTCAAGACATATGTTGTCAGTCTTGTGCTTTTGGTATTTTGGTGATTGTTTTTGCTTGATTGCAGTTTTTTTTTGCGTCTTGTGCATGGCCATGTCACTTTGTTTGTGGTGTCGTATTGTTATTGGTTTTTTCTTGCTTGCTTCTTGGTATTTCCTTTTATGTTTTGAGATCCTTGGGAATTGGTTGGGAAAAGAGGAAAGTTAGTGGATCTTGGGGAGAGTTGAATGAAATCTAGCAGGAAATGTAAGACTCAGATGAAGCCACTGCATGTATAAGGGAAGTTGAAGGCAAGAGTATGACAATGAGTTGGATTGGTTGGGTCCATTGGTGTAAGAGGCCAATGGCAGGACAGTCATGAAAAAAGTAATCAAGAAAGGTAAAGTAAATTGACTTGAAGTGTCATATGCCTTGACTATGTTGGGAATTGTTGTTCTCAATATGGTGCATGTTGTGAATAGATAAAGAGAGTTCTCTTAACCTTGACCTTATGATATCTGGTAATTATGTTGTGATCATGATTATGCTGATGTCTATATATGTATATATGTATGTATGTATGTATGTTGTTGTCTAACTGGATCATGATTTATTAATGCTAATATTTATATGTATATATATGTGTATGTATGTATGTTGTTGTCTTACATGGTCTTTAGGAATTATTCTTGTGAAGGAATGGTTGCATACGCAGGTGAATGGCATGAAGGGGTTCTTGGTCTTAGGAGGAATCAAGTGGGAAGAGTAATCTTGACAGATCTATCAAAAAGTGGACATGAATTGATATTATATGCTTGTATTATGCCTATGTTTATGTTATGGATAGGTAATGCCGAGGGGTACATCAGCGGAATGAAAGTGGTGTGATCTACGACATGCTGGGATAAGCATGGATGGCAAAGATACACTAAAAGCAAGGTTGCTTGGTAGAGATAGTGTGGTTTTGGATGTGTTGTACTATCATTGTGCATATGTTTTATATGTTGTACATGTTGCATCTCTGATGTTGTATACATGCGATGTTGTGCATATATAGTGTGTGTACATGTTGTTTATGCAATGCTATGTACAGGGTGGTACAGATAATGTGGTGCAAATGTTGCATATGCAGTGATGGGTATAGATGGTGATATGTACATGTTGGATATGTGGTTGTGTACATATTGTACTATGTGCGTGATGGATATGCGGTATTGCGTGCCTATGGTGATGTGCGCATGTCGGATATGCAATGCTATGTACATAGGGTGCTATGTACATGTTGTATATGCAGTGCTATGTACAAATGGTGTTACGTGAATGTTGTACATATGGTTCTATGTACATATGGTGTTATGTGCATGATTGTACAAGTGATGCTATGAGCATGTAAAGCCATGTACATGTTGTACATATGGAAATGTGTACAGGGGGTGCTATGTACATGTTGTGCATATGGTGTTGTGTACATGTTGTGCATGTGGTGATGTGTGCAGGGGGTGCTATGTACATGTTGTGCATATGGTGTCGTGTACATGTCGTGCATGTGGTGATGTGTGCGTCTGACATTGTGTACACATTGTAAAGGTGGTACAATGTACATGTGGTGTTGTGTACACATTGTAAAGGTGGTAAGATGTACATGTGGCATTGTGTACACGTTGTGTAGGGGGTGTTGTGTACATGTGATGCTGTGCACACATTGTGAAGGTGGTGCTTTGTACAAGTGGTATTGTGTACATGTTGTACATATGGTATTGTTGTACATGTGTTATTGTGTGCATGTCGTATGTGATGTGTTGTGGGCATGCGATACTATGTATGTACATTGTGTAGTCGTGGCATCGTGACATGTGTATTTGTTGTTTTGTACTATGTGTATTATGTTGTACACCAAATGTAGGAGTATGTATGTGTGGTGTTGTACATCGAGTATAGATGTATTGTGTTGTGTTATACTCTGTGTAATAAATGTATTGTGTTGTGTTGTACACTAGGTGAAAGTACATGTATTGTGTGGTGTTGTACATCATGTACATATGTATTGTGTTGTGTTGTATATCAGGTGTATATGCATGTATTTCATGGTGTTGTATGTCGTATGTGGTTGTATGTGTGTGATGCACACTATGTCTATGTGCACATGGTTGAGGAGAAGGCACTGTGTGTTTGTCATGTATGGAAACCAATCCGGAGTGCGTACGGAATAAGGACAATGGTAGAAGCTAAGGATTGATTAAAGGATAAGTATCAGTCTTTTATTTCAGTTTTATTATGCATGTGATTTATGATTTTGATCTGTGATGATTACATGTGATCTATGATTCTGGTTTATGATGGTTACATGTGATTTATGATTTTGATCTATGATGGTTGTGTTTTGAGCTAACCAGATGTGATATGTTTATTCATGATCATTTGGTTAAAAGCCAATTTGACTTGTTGTGATAGGAAACAAAGAGAATTTCAAGTGTACCTTATTGACGGGCCATCAATGAGGTATGACTTGAAGTTATTTCAATTTATTTTGAATCTAATGGAACCTATGTGCTTGGTATAGGAAAGCATGAAAATTCTTGGTTGGGTGGTTGAAATCGACTACAAGCATTAGAAACAACGACAAAGGAATTGAAACATGCAGTAGTATGCTAGTAAAGCACTTCAGGAGTGGGGCCATTGTGGGACATTGGTACCCAATAGTGTCCATTGATTTCCATGAGCATGCTATGACTGGTATGATGGTTTGAGGCAGGTATATGCCTTGGTTTTGTATCTTCTAATGCGAGGAAGCCTTGCCAAGGGATGGATCACCTAAGATAGGGGATGTTGAGGAACTTGGAAGGTGAGTGACTGCACGAAAGGGGGTGAACCTATTTCCAGAGGGGCTGTGTAATAGAGAAGGGAAGGTCGACAATATATTTGTTTTGGTCATTAGCATTGCCAAATGGAATCAAATGCACATTGAGATTGCGCCCTGGAACAATGATGCAGTAACTATTCACTGAGAGGAAAAGTGGCACAAGATTGTAGCATTGGACATTGGATCCAACTTTGACTGTGGCAATAGATTCTGAACTTCCTGGGAAGGAGGTGAATCCTAGTATTACTTTGAGGGTGGAGGTGTAAGCCTCTGTATTCCCTGTTGACTGATACGTGTGTTGTATCCTTTTATTTGCTGGTTTAGCAAATGTGCATATGTGTATATGTGGTTATTGTAAATACCGTAATGAGATGTTTTATAAGGCTCCAACATGCGGTATGTTGTCATGATGTTTTACTTTTGAGCATTTATTTCATTGTAAATACTGCAACGAGCTAAGTTATAAATCTCCATGGGTAGTATGTTTTCTTTTCAGCGGTTGCACTGAGGTCTTGGTGTAGTTTAACACCGAGGACTGTGTTCCCCAACAGGGAGGGTTCTGTAACAACCCTGGTGAAAATTACATGTAATAAAAATAAATAAAGGCAAAAAGAAGACCACGGGTAAGGGACACATATTCCAAGCTGAATGTTGGGCACAAATATCCTAGTGGGAATCACTGGATGTGTTTATGGCTAAGGAAATTGGCGAAGGCGAAGGCTAAGTCAAAGGATATGGAAATGAAAAATGACATTTTTGGCACATTTATTTATGAAAATAATGGAAATTAGGAGAAAAGTAAGGTGAAAGGTCACAAGTTGCATGTGAGGAGGAAATTGAAGGAAAATAATGGAAAATGAAGAAAATAGAGGTCTCATTTATAAAAAGGCTTCTGAGGATCAGTTGGCAAGCTCTTGGCCCAAGTTTGTGCTCAAGTTTTGCTTTGGAGCAAGGAAAGGAAAAGTAAGTAAAGGAAGGACACATAAAGGAAAGGATAACAAGGATAAAGGAAGGAAGAGCAGGATCAAGCAACTTCAACAGGAATACTTGCAGGTAACATATTGCATGTGCAATTTCCTAGCTGGTTTTGACATGCATGGCTTTGCATGATGGTGTGTGGTTCTCTTGTTGTCGATGGCATGGTTTTGCTGGGTTATGACATTGGTTTTCAACATAGCCTTGCATTTTTCGGATGCCATGGTGTGTTGGGATGTTTATCTCAGTTTTGAGCTTTGGATTTTCCAGATGGATTTCGGAATCCGGGGTGGAGGTGGTCTCAAGGTTCATTCCCAAAGGCCTAGGAATCCCTTGACCGATTTTGGTGGGATACACGGTAAAGCCTAAGGGAGGAGTCTCAGTTTAGGGCCTAGTGATCCGAGTTTGGATTACGGTAAAGCCTGAGAGACTAGTCTCAGTTTAGGGCCTAGTGATCTAGGATTGGATTGTGGTAAAGCTTGAGAGACAAGGAGACAGGAAATTCCTCAAGGATAGTGATGGATTTTGGATGGCATTCCAAGTTCAATTCCGTTGTGATCGGAGCATCGATTTTGGTGTGATCACGCTTTGGTGAGGGTGGATGTGGTTTAACCTCTGGATTCCCTTGGGTTGTTTTTGGATTGGTTTACCCATAGGATCCCAAATTTATACTTGGAATATAGCATGGGGATGACTGGCTGAAAGAAATATTTGGTTCAGCCATGTCTACGGTCGAGTAGTACGTGGAAGTATCGAACCTGGTCTTATTTGATATGATTAATGAAAGCTAAGTTCTGTTGCTTTTTCACTTGTTTATATGTGGATTTAATGGTTGTTATATCTCTATTATTTGCATGGTTTTATGATGGTTATAAGCATGGTTAATTCACTGGTTCATGTCATGGTCATTTCATGTATTTAATTGTAATTTTTAAAATGATTGATGCAAGACCTAATTGATGTCATAATAGTTCAAGGGAGAAGGTGTTGATCCTTCTTGTCATGTTTCATAAGAGTTTTCAGTCATTCATGCTCTGTCTTGTACCCTAGACCCATAGGTTGCATTGGTGCCAAGTGTTTGACAAAATGTCAGTCTTGGTTGGGGATGGTGAGGCCTAGTCCTGAGGTTTATTAGTCTTATCATCATGTCTTTTATGGATTCTAGAAGTTACAACAAGTTTTTTGAAGTGGCCAGAATTATGGGCTACAAAAGTTCCTTGAATTCCACAAATGTTGGCACAGGTCTGCTAGGAAAAGTTCCTAGACGCTGGCATGCCCATAGCATGAGAGTGTCTAGAGGTAAAGAGGTCTAAAATAGCAGTGGGACCTAGGGCAAGATGTCTGAGTGGCCAAGATGTCTCATGAGGTGGTTGTTGCTAATGTGGAAGGTAGGGTTGATGTGTTCTGTCGATTCCATTTCCTTAAGGTCACCAAGAAGTTTGAATCCCTTCATTGTGGCCTCTCTCATCCCACGTTTACCCCATTTGGCCAATTACATGGGTAGATGTGGGAGGATGTTATGAAACTAGCTCACAAAAAGATAGAAAAGATAGATCAACGCCTTAGAATTCAGCCTCTTCGAGGGGGCAACCTCCTTTACATTACACAAATGAACAATTCTTGGATGATTCAAATGACAAAACCTCCTTTCTATATATAGGAGTCTAAGGGGTCACAATATAACCAAGCCGACCTAACAATAATAATATAAAGGCACAAAATAACAATAGAGGGATTCTATGGGGCACAGTAATAACAATATGGGGACAATAGGGGCACAACAATATTAATAAGGGATAAAACTACAATAGTAATGGGGGAATCACTAGTATTATAGGGACCCAACATGCCCCTATCCTTCAAAAAAGTGTTGTCCTCAAAGCTTGAGTAGTTCTAGATGCTTCTGTATAAAATTCTCATCCTCCCATGTGGAATCTTTAGTGGATAAGTTCTTCCACTTGATGAGATACTCCGAATGTGATCGATTTCGTAGCTATCAAGTTCTTGTTTCTGTGACTGCTTCCAGTTCCAATATAATTTTTCCTTCCTCGTCAAGTTCTGGCAATATTGTTTGAACTGGGAGCTTGTTGCCTATAACCTTCTTTAAACATGAAACATGGAAAACTGGGTGTACTGGAGAAGCTGCAGGACCATAATATTTTGCAACACCTTGTACGGACCAAAATACTTTGGTGATAATTTATTATCCTTCTTAGCTTGCTTGAGGGACATTTTTTTATATGGTTGTAGCTGTAGGAATACCCAGTCACCTACATAAAAACTTCTTTCGCTGCGATGTTGATCTGCCTGTTGTTTCATTCTATTATATGCCAACACGAGGCTATCCTTTAAGAGTCGGAGAACTTGTTGTTGATGCTCAATGTGATGTTCCACTGCTTGAACCTTAGAATTTTATCTTAAATATGATGTGATGGATGGTGGCTGATATCCATAAAGTGTCATAAATGGGGTCATTTTTGCTGCAATATGGAAGGAAGTGTTTTACCACCATTCAGCCAGAGGAAACCATTTGACCCATTGTGTTTATTTATTAGATACAAAGCAACGAAGATATCCTTCCAAACATTTGTTTACTATCTCATTTTTCCCATCAGATTGAGGATGATAAGATGAGCTATGAGCTAACTGAGTACCAAGACAAGAAAATAATTCTGTCCAAAAATTTCCAGTGAAAATGGGATCTTTGTCACTTACAATAATCTTTGGGTTTCCATGTAGCTTTTGAATTGTTTCCATAAATGAAGTAGAAATTGTACTGGCTTTAAATGGATGTGATAATGCACAAAAGTGTGCATACTTGGTAAGTCTGTCAACTACCACCATGATGACTCTCTTTCCTTAAGACTTGGGTAAACCTGTGATAAAATCCATTGAAACCTCCTCCCAACATTGTCTTGGAATGGATAAAGGTTGTAATAGACCTGGGGTCTTAATTGTTTCAACTTTATTTTGTTGGAAAACCAAACATTCCGCCACAAAATTTTGAATATCAGATTTAAGGCCATCCCAAAAAAATTCCTTCTTAACCCTGTGGTAAGTTTTTAAAAATCCTGAGTTCCCTCCTAAGGGAGAAGTGTGCAATTCCATAGGAATCTGTTGTTTGAGTTGGGAATTATTACAGAGGTATAAGCGATTTTTGTACAATAACGAATCATCTTTCCAGCTAAATGTATCAGATGTACTAGAATCTTGTTGTAACTTTCGAATAAGTGCCCATACTTATTCGCCATTCTTCCATTCCTCCCTTGCTTCGTTTATCCAATCTGGTTGGATAATAGAAATGGCGCACAACAATGCTTCCACATCCTCATCCTTTCTTGAGAGTGCATCTGCCACAGTATTTTGCTTCCCTTTTTTGTAGATGATTTCAAAATCATAACCCAACATCTTTGTGACCCATTTTTATTGCCCTTAAGAGGATAATCTTTGTTCTAAAAAGTATTTAAGGCTATCATGATCCATTTTTACCTTGAAGTGTCTTCCCATTAGGTAGGGTTTCCATTTCTTAAGTGCATGTAGTATTGCCAACATTTTCTTCTCATAAATAGATTTGTGTAAATACTTTCCCTTGATTAGACGACTTTCGAAAGCAAAGGGTCTTTCATCTTGCATTAAAACAGCACCAATTCCATTGCCTAAAGCATCACATTCCACAATAAAGGTTTTTGTGAAGTTCGGTGTAGCTAAGACTAGTTCTTGGCACATTGCCTCTTTAAGATGTTCGAAGGCCTTTGTTGCTTCTGGAGTCCATGGAAATGCGTCTTTCTTGAATAATGTTGTTAGAGGTGCTGCTATTCTCCCATAATTCTTAACAAACTTGCAATAATACCCTATCAACCTGAGAAATCCTTGTAGATGCTTTATGGATGTGGGGATTTTCCATTCCTTAATGGCTTTAATTTTTGCTAGGGTCTACCTTAACACCTTCATGAGATACAATATGACCCAGATATTCCACCTCTTATACTCCAAAGAAACATTTGGAGCTTTTTGCATATAATTGTTTCTCCTCCAATAGTTGTAGCACCCTGTCAACATGTTCAACATGATGCTTCCAAGACTTGTTGTAGATTAGTATATCATCAAAAAATAATAACACAAATTTTCTAAGGAAGGGTTTGAAAATGGAATTCATCAAACCTTGAAATGTAGAAGATGCATTGGTAAGGCCAAAAGGCATGACCAAAAATTCATAATGACCCTCATGAGTTCTAAATGCTGTTTTCGGAATGCCTTTAGTCTTCATTCTAATTTGATGATATCTTGAACGAAGATCCAACTTGGTGAAGTAAATTGATCCATGCAATTCATCCAATAATTCATCAATGATAGGAATATGAAATTTATCTTTAATAGTGAGCTCGTTGAGCTCCCTATAATTCTGACACATGCGCCATGATCCATCCTTCTTGTGCACCAATACTATTGGAGTAGAGAAAGAACTTTGACTAGGTTGAATTATACTAGCCTCTAGCATGTCTGCAATCATACGTTCAATTTCACTCTTTTGGGTATAGGGATATCTGTACAACATGATGTTTGGAGGAACACTTCGTAGAATCAAATGAATAGCATGATATTGATCAAGAATAGGTGGGAGAACTTTGGGAGTTTCAAATACCTTGGCATGATTGTCCAAGACTTTTTGGAGATCTGGAGAAATAGGTGATTTTGATGTGGAAACATCTAGCGAACATAATTGTGCAATTACACCTTGGTGTTCCTTTTTTAGAAGCTTTGTCATACCGTTAGAGCTGATTATCTTTCCCAGTTTCCCTGCAATACCCCTTAATTCAACTTCCTTTCCTTCCGCAGAAAATTTTATGAAAAGTTCTTGAAAATTAAAAGCTATTGTACCTAAGGATTGTAGCCATTGGACTCCTAATACAACATCAACACCTCCCATTGGAATGGAAAGCATTAGGCTATTCAATACATATTCTCCCTTGGATAGCTTGATATTATGGCACTTTCCAGAGAAATTTATGGTTCCTCCACTTGCAACCATCACTTGACACTCTGGTGCTAGATATAGGAAGCAATTCAATTCTTTTGCTATCTTACAATGAATAAAATTGTGGGTACTTCCTGAATCAATCAACACTATTACCTTTTTCTTCTTGATATGTCCTTCTATCTTGATAGTTTGAGGAGTGGTAATTCCAGCCAATGCATTACAAGATATGGTCGGATTCGTTTCTTCATTATCTAGGGTTTGTTTCTAGAGTATATCCTCTTCTTTTGACATTCCTTGTTCCTTTTCTTCCTCCTCTTCACAATCTATGTAGAATAATTTCTTCTCAGCACACTTATGACCTTTAGTGTATTTGCTATCACAATTGTAACAAAGCCCTTTTACTCTTTTTTCTTCCAATTGTTGTGGTGTCAACCTTATAAGTTGTGGAAGGCTAGGGGCAACAACACTTCCATCTTTATAGTTGTGAGTGGTAGGCTTCCTGGTTTCCATAATTTTTCTTTCCATTTTTCTTGCTAACCTGAATGCCTTCTCCAATGAATCAGGTTCCCAAAGGCGAACCTCATGTTGGATATTATCCTTTAAAGTCCCTATTAACACATCAATCCTATGCTCCTCTACAATATCTTTTACCCTTATGTTCAATTTTTGGAAGTCCTCAATGTGCTCCATCATTGAACCCTTTTGTTTGAGACTTATCAATTGGCTAAAAAAGGTGTTGATTTTTGTATCCTCATAATGTGCTGTCATTTCTTCCGTAAAAATTGCCCAAATGACAATTTTTTTATGAGAGCAAAGCCATTGATACCATACAAACTGATTTGGTTCTAAATATAAAGTTGCAATACGTACCTTTTGTGTGTTTTGCACATTATGGAGATCGAAAAATTGCTCCATCTGTAGTATCCATGTTGCGGGATCCTTGCCATCAAACTTCTTCATATCGATTTTTGGAATATGGTGGGTCTTCAATCCAACATTAGAGTCTATGAAATCATGATTAACATTTCTTTTGTTCTCATCAAGAGTTTCCTTTACTACCCTTTCACCATTAGTGACCATTTCTTGTAGCAACTTATTCAACTTTATCTTCAATTCTTCCATCTTATCGTCCATGCCATTCATCTTAGCTTCCATATTAGCATACATGCCATTCATCTTAGTTTCCATGCCATTCATCTTGGCTTCATTTACCTTTAGTGAGAGTGAAATTTGTTGTACTTGGTCTTGTAATTTTGATATATCATGTTGCATTTTGTCCTCTTCTTCACGAGTCATGCTAGAGCTTTCAGGTTGCTTACTAGGTGTTTTCATTTTCTTTCTTCGGGGCATTAATTAATGCTAATAATTCTTCACTATTCCCTTTGAATTCCTTCAAACTAATTTTTCAAACCAATTTGATGCAAAATTTAAAAATTACACACCTTTTTCCACTTTGTAGGAACTTGATATTGAATTTGATGTATCTCTGTAATTTCAGATCATCCAGTTTTGAAATTACAACCTACAGTAACCCTCTGCGTTCTCTTTCCAATGCCACCAGTTTGATTGAATTTAGATTTTCCAAGAAAGAGTTATGCACAATCTCCCAAGATGACCTGATTATATACCTTTTCAGAAGAGTGAACTTGTATGAAGTGCCACGTGTCATTGTTTTGACCTTCGAGTCTAAAAAATAAACACAGGAAACTAAAGTCCATCCTCTTTCTGTAACTTCTTATGAAATTTCAATCTAATTCTCAAAATAAAAGTTATGACGATTTTCCCTAGATCACCTGTTTGGAATGTAATTCGGGAGTCTGCAAAAAGACCAACTTCCTCAGATCATATCTCCGCAAATATACCGCGAAAAGCTCTGAAATTTGGACCCTAGGTTTACAACTATTTCGGCCCAAATGGGTTTTTTTTTTAGTGTTTGAAACGTCGCAGAAACAAAGTTATAGCACAAATGCCACGGTGACCTGTTTGGAGCAGCAAAACCCTAGAATCTAAAGCTCTGATACCAAATGTTATGAAACTAGCTCACAAAAAGATAGAAAAGATAGATCAACACCTTAGAATTCAGCCTTTTCGAGGGAGAAACCTCCTTTACATTACACAAATGAACAATTCTTGGATGATTCAAATGACAAAACCTCCTTTCTATATATAGGAGTCTAAGGGGTCACAATATAACCAAGCCGACCTAATAATAATAATATAAAGACACAAAAATAACAATAGAGGGATTCTATGGGGCACAGATAACAATATGGGGATAATAGGGGCACAACAATATTAATAAGGGATACAACTACAACAGTAATGGGGGGGTCACTAGTATTATAGAGACCCAACAGAGGAGGGTGGTTACATGCAACTACTCAAGTCATAAGTTAGTCATGCGAGTCATCTCAAAGCTCACATAAACTAACAAAAAAAATGATACAAAAGAAATTGATTTATAATAGCAAGTTGATTTGAACAATGATAAGATATAATCCTTTATAGGGTACATTGATTTTAATATGAGAAATGGTGTACTATATTAATTGATGAAAAGATAAAGAAGAATTTTTTTTGCAAAATTGGTTTCAACATTACAATAATATAAATTATGAGAGAAGTGTTTAACCATATAAATAATGAAAACCAATTTTAAAATACATATATTATAAGTTGAAGTCCTGTACATTTTTTTCATGTCTAATTTATGATATATTATAATTCTAAGATATATAAACATTCTAAAATCAATAGAATGCTTTAAAATCATATAATGAAATGTAAATAAAATTATGTGGAACATATAAGATTGGGAAATAAATTTTTAATATTGAGAAATACAATATAAACTACACTATAATATGATATATTTTTAGTTAAAGATTTCAACGGTAATTCAAATCACCTTCTATTCACACTAAATCAATATGAAAAGATAAGAAACATAAAAAGTATGAAATATGAAGAAAACATATTTGCGGATTCTATAGGTGTTTAGTGAAAATATTTTTATTTTCTTATTATTCATCTTAATCATTATTAAATATTGTTAATTTACGTGTCATGTGGGTGTAGCTAAGGTGGTGGGCATGAGTTTCTATTATCTTTCCAATTAGGTTCTAATCTGGCATGATTGCTCCTTGAGAATATTTCTACATGAAATGTGGGTTTTCCAACCTTAATTTTTTTTTGTTAATTTACCACCATCACTTAATTCATCCATGTAACTTTTAAAATATCTTTCTAAATAATACTCTTTCAACTAAAAAACAAATATTCAATAAATTTTAATAAATTTAAATATAAAAACATATATATTAAAAAATTAAAATTTTAAAATTTTTTATACATGAAAAGTAATTCACATTTCATTGGATGTTGTAAACTAAATTAGTGTCAATCATAATCTCAAATATAACAAAAACATGTGTTGTAATTACCGTGAGATAACGATAAAGCGAAATCACTCCAACCAATAGAAATTGTAGTATAAATTAATTGCCACTGCCATATACTTTTAATAATGTCACAATTATATAATAATATTAATTTATTCCTAAGTTTTGATGGGATACTAGTATGAGTGTCTCCCTGCCATTAATGCACATGACAACTAATAAATAATTCTCTCACCGTTATCAATCCACTAATCTATAAATATTGGCAGGATTATAGAAAACCTCTGCCCAGGAAACGTTTGGCTTGATTGAAATGAAAGGCATGGATATTTTAGAAATATTTAATAGGATTAGTGCTCAAAACCCAAAACACGATGGGGTAGCCTATTTGTGGCTTTATCTAATCCTCTGGACATCGTTTGGCTTGATTGAAATGAAAAGCATAGGTATTTTAGAAATATTTAATAGAATTAGTGCTCAAAACCCAAAACATGATGGTCTAGCCTATTTGTGGCTTTATCTAATCTTCTGGACATCGTTAACAAATCATATCCTACACGCACCACAATATTCCATTTTCATATCTAAACATTCCACAATATTCCATAACACAAATATTTACTCGAGATAAAAAGAGCAACGCTTATTTGGTAAGCTCATCTTATAGTTATTAATTTTTTCAAATTAAATTATGGGTTCACTGACAAATGCCTCTGGACTCGTAACTAGAATTCACAGGATTCGATAATTGTGAAGAAAGCCCACGAAATACACACAGAAACCCAAGTGAATCCGTTCTTTTCGTTTCACATAGGTTCAAGCTTTTTGGTCCAACAAATGATTATTTTTCTAGTTTGAAATGGAGTCTTTTAATTGAGGTATTGTCAGGAATGTCAAAAGTGGTTGGAATCTGAAAATAGATTTAGCATCATCAAGAACGTCTAAAACATTTAAAATTTTGAAGTTTAACAACTATAAGTTGGATTTACAAAAATCCGTACCAGATTTTCTCTAAATATAACCAGAATTTTCATAATTTTCTGGACAACCCCTCTAAAATACTCTAACTAAAAAAATATGAGATTTGTTGCATGAGCATAGAAAAACAAAAAGTAAGATAAATAATAGTCATGCTCTTCCTCCTCAACCTCAACCTCAACCCTCTTTCGGCATATTTCAACCACTCAGTACTCTGGTCACGATCTCTCAACATATCTCTGCCCCCGATGGCAAACAGCAATGGAGGCAACGAAATCTCTTCGAGCTTGGGCGCTGTGGGGTTCTAAGGGTTTCTGAACAAATGATCGTTGTCACTACCCACCGAGAGCCACAACCGCCAATACATGTCATTCAAATCCAGATTGATTCAGAATTGGTGGGGGCAACAAAAAAACTTGATCGATAGCCATAAGCAGGAGAAGTAGAGACAAATCTATAGCCATATAGAGATGTATCATATCAAGATCCAGTATTAAAGAGAGCATCGGACGCTTGGAGGAGTCCGCCTGTAAGGACCTGCGGTCCTTGGCACGCCCGCTGGCATGAAGTGCGAACTTGTGGTGAAACGAGCGAAGGAAAAGGATGGACGAACAAGCTCAGACTTGAAGTGCGCAGGAGACAAGTGTTAATACGCACGAATGAAGGAGAGCGAACAAGTGTTTATATGATGGATGAGCGTGGGCATCCATCTATGAAGCTGACGGTTGGAGGTTATGGTTGAGGGCGTTGGTCGACGAGCCGACCAAGCCACGAACATGAACAGGAACGCTGGTTGAATAGCTGTAAGGGTCGACCAAGGGAATGGCACGACCATGTTGCTGAGCATATATACTATACGCATGATGTCTCATTTGAACCATCAAACATCGCTCAACACACTCAAGCAAAGGAGAAGTGCGAAGTACTAAGGTGTAGCCGCAGCAAAGGAAGGTGAGGCGCAGTTCTATGTGCCCAGCCTTGGGCGAGGCCACACGGAGGTGAAACGCACAGGCTTAAAGCCTTGGGTGAGAGCGCGGGTAGGCATGCACGGGTAAGGCGTGGGCGCCCGGTTGTGCAAGGCGTGCACGGGTGAAGGCGAGGGCGCCCGGTTGTGCGAAGGCGCACGGGTGAAGGCGTGAACGCCCGGTTGTGTGCAGTTGTGCGGTTGGGTGGTTGTGCATGGGTTCTTGGGCAGCTCGGGTGAGCGCCCACCCATCGTGCAGAGGCAAATGCGGAAGTTGTGTACAGTGGAAACGGTGAAGTGTTGAGATTGTGAACGGAGGTGTGACTCGTGTGGAGGCGCCCGTGTGTGGCGACTTGGTTATGAAGAGGCGTGCTCAAGTTGGGCAAACAACACGATCGTTCAACGAGGTGAACGAAGGGTTGGTGAGTCATGCGGCGACCATGCGGAGGCACCAATGAGCTAGGCAACCGAGTTTGCCGAAGTTGTGAAAATTGGCTAAGTGTAAATTTGGGGCTTCCCAAGATTTAACTTGTACTTTGTAAAAGTGACAATTGTATAATATATTGATTTGGGCAGACTCATATTGCTGGGAGTTGCCCCTCCCTTTATACTGTTGTACATTTCTCTTGTATAATGCTGTTTATGTGAATGTTATGGGCTTTCACTTGTATAAAGGACAAATATAATACTTGGTAATGAAAAATAAACTAAGTATGGAATGTTAGGCGTAGTCTACAATCGTAAGTATTGGTGAAAAGAAAACAATTGGTAGTGCCGCACCTCGCTATAAGCGGTTGGAAGACTACCGCAGGTGTAGGGGCGTGACAGGTGGTATCAGAGCAGGGTTGCTCGTGATGAAGAGCTAGTGCCGAGGAGCTGGTGCTGGTGAACTGAATCAAGGAGCTGATTCTACGAAGACCAAAGACTTGGAAGGGAGTTCAAGTTTTGGAGGTAACGCGTGGAATATCAGGGTGATTCAGGTGAATGGTGAAACAGGTTTAGCAAAGGTGAAGCTTGGTGCTTGGGCCAAGCTGAACAACAGGGCATGGCAGGTTTGGAAGAATGCGAAGGGAAGCTCTTTCTTACCTTGTACAGGTTGAAGTGAATGAAAGAAGAGAATCCCCAGATTCGAAAGGAACTTGAAGTCTTGGAAAAGAATGTTGAAGACGAACTTCTTCAACTTGGTTGGACAATGGAGCAGGATGAAGTTGCAAATTGTGCTGACAAGGAAGAGGAAGCCGTGATGTTTGAGGATGTTGCAGATGTGACAACGATGGAGGATGAACTTGAGGTTGATCAAGTTGGACCAGGATCGTGCAGTTTGCAGACATGGATGAATGAGGATATTCACATGGAGGAGCCTAATGATGATGATGATGTAAGTATTGTTGATACTTGTGTTTCTCTTGAGCATTTGGTAGATGGACCGTATGCAGGGAAGGGCAAAATTAGTTTGCCGATGCTAGGAAGGATCTTACCATGGATGTCTATAATGAGACCTTGTATGGAGGAGCAAGGATTGTTGATTGTTGCAAGACTTGTTGGGTTTCTTTGTGACCTTATGGTAGAAGGTACAAAGGCCCGTGACAAGGGAGGAACATGATGATCGTTGTGAAAGAGTGGGTCATGCTTTAGCCACATGGAGAATTGGCTAAGTGCCTGATCCAAACTTAAACAGGAATGCAACAAATTACAGAGATAACCATATACACAAAGATGCAGCGGAAATAATATTTCATTTCATTAATGGAAAATACTGAAATATGCTTACAACCAGAAATGGAAATAAACCAGCTAGGGCGATGGTAGCTTATCTCTGAGAAGATATGTGTGGCTATATGCCTCTGAACTGTGTTACAATGAGGCTCGAAGGCCTATTTATTGTTGAGAAACAATGGAAAACCCTTCACATTCCAAAACCTAACACTAGAAGATGAAACGCCAAATTGTGGGCCCCGTTTTTGGGTAAGTTGGTACATCAACTTCCCGGGGTTGCGAATTGGTCGTATTATCTCCGTTTGACGTGCATGATAGCCTGTTGGAAAGATCTCTCTGAGGACTACGACAAAAAAGACAATTTTTAGACAGAAGTTTAGGACCAGAAAAACTGCTAAAAATAGTAAACTGTGCTATAATTAAGGAAACTGAAAAAACTGAAAGAAGCACTAGAGGGGATCCAAGTGGAATTAGCGGGTGGCCACCAATATCCACCTGGATCAGTGCCCAGCATGACTCGTGGACAGATTGGAGGAGGGCACACTCTTGAGGTACTGATACTTGGGTGGACTTCTTATGGCCGAGATCAAGAGCAAGTCTTGGTGGAACCTTTAGTGGGGGAGTTATGATGGAAGGGACTCATGATGGTGATGATATGGTTGGGTGACCAAGTTCACTAGACCGAAGATTGCAAACTTGGATGAGGATGACCGATTGTTGTGATGGATCTACTTGGTTAGACTACATGGGCAACTTAGTCACGGACATCAGGTTGGAGACATGGAGCATGGCAGTCTATGCAGGGACATTATGCAGGAGCACTTGTAGAGGTGTCACTTATGGGCATCCAATGAGGAGTGCTAAGGCAGGGATGTTGTGCAGGTAGATTCGCTGGTGTGACATGGAGACTTAGTATTTATGAGTTGATGGAGAGGTTGTGCACTCTTGTATGACAAGCCCATGGACTTGGATGGACTTGTGAGCAGACTATGGAGCATTCCTACTACATGGAGAGCTGAGGCATCTTGCAAAGACATTTGGGTTGAGACTTGTATGCTTGCTGAGATGTTGGTTGGAGATGATTCATGGAGCTCATGATGACATGAGGTTGTGACTTTTAGGGACTTCATATATAGTGGACTTGAAGGATCTGATGCATTGAGGAGCTGAGGTCAGAGACTTTGATGCAGAATGGGATGCATGCTTTCGAGTACATGTATGGGTGTGGCTTGAAAGAGTGACTTGATGTGGAGGATCGATATGAGACACTTTGGAGTGATGGAGTTACAACGATGATGATGCCTTGGTGGAAACCCTTGGGCATGGGTTGAGCCGAGACTTAACCACTTTTGACACATGGGAGCTGATTGATCTATGATCATGGGCAGCACATGGACAGATGAGACAGGTTCATACTTGTTTCTATAGCAGACTTGAGGGATGGCACATACAGATATGATGGAGGTTGCTTCATGGACCTGGATGTGGCACATCGAGAGTTGGGTTGATGAGGAGATCTCTTCACTTTGAGGAGATGGATGTTTTACAGATGGATGATGATGTTTGGGTAAATGTGGCTGATTTCATGCAGCACATTAGTACCAGACATCATGGACACCATGTTGCAGATGAGATGGAGACTACTTCATGGACCTGAGCATGGCTTACACTTGTATGGAGAT
The DNA here is from genome assembly GCA_031772625.1 of Pinus tabuliformis. Taxonomy (NCBI): domain Eukaryota; kingdom Viridiplantae; phylum Streptophyta; class Pinopsida; order Pinales; family Pinaceae; genus Pinus; species Pinus tabuliformis. Next base: position 242,974,560 of record CM062816.1, on the reverse strand, counting down.
GGATTCTTGATCGAGTTGAGGATGTGATGGGATGTTCTGAGAAACAGCTGATAACAGCATGAGGATGTTCACTCTCATGGTTTGAGCATGACAGTTGGATTGATCACCCAACTAGTTCAAACATGGGGACGCGTAGTGTACAAAGATGTGTTAGCATTTGTTGGAGTATCATGATAGCAGTTCACATAATGACGACACATGATGAGGTCGACACGAGATGTTGTAGGAATCATGTAGCTTGAGATGGAAGGGAAAGCCTTCCATGATGGGGAGCGGCATGTGGAGATTGCGACGAGATGGTCGATGATCATGGATTGAGATGATTTCCTATGTATGACATACCGATGGGGTGTATACCTTGGTATGGTGATCTTGGTGACAAATGGTTGTCGGGACGAGACATGATGGAGACAGTGGTTCTACATATGATGCAGAGATGTTTGCAGTATGTGGAGGAGTTGACATCATGGGTGAGACAGTTGTTGATGATCTTGGTGGATGGCTACCAAGATGGTATGTTGTCGAGGACGACAATGACTTTAGGTGGAGGAGGATGTAAGGACCTGCGGTCCTTGGCATGCCCGCCGGCATGAAGTGCGAACTTGTGGTGAAACGAGCGAAGGAAAAGGATGGACGAACAAGCTCAGACTTGAAGTGTGCAGGAGACAAGTGTTAATACGCACGAATGAAGGAGAGTGAACAAGTGTTTATATGATGGATGAGCGTGGGCATCCATCTATGAAGCCGACGGTTGGAGGTTATGGTTGAGGGCATTGGTCGACGGGCCGACCAAGCCACGAACATGAACAGGAACGTTGGTTGAAGAGTTGTAAGGGTCGGCCAAGGGAATGGCACGACCATGTTGCTGAGCATATATACTATACACATGATGGCTCATTTGAACCATCAAACATCGCTCAACACACTCAAGCAAAGGAGAAGTGCGAAGTACTAAGGTGTAGCCGCAGCAAAGGAAGGTGAGGTGTGGTTCTATGTGCCCAGCCTTGGGCGAGGCTGCATGGATGTGAAATGCACAGGCTTAAAGCCTTGGGTGAGAGTGCGGGTAGGCGTGCACGGGTAAGGCATGGGCGCCCGATTGTGCAAGGTGTGCACGGGTGAAGGCGAGGGCGCTTGGTTGTGCAAAGGCGCATGGGTGAAGGCGTGAATGCCTGGTTGTGTGCGGTTGGGTGGTTGTGCACGGGTTCTTGGGCAGCTCGGGTGAGTGCCCGCTCGTCGTGCAAAGGCAAATGCGGAAGTTGTGTTCGGTGGAAACAGTGAAGTGTTGAGATTGTGAACGAAGGTGTGACTTGTGCAGAGGCGCCCGTGTGTGGCGACTTGGTTACGACGAGGCACGCCCAAGTTGGGCAAACAACATGATCGTGTGACGAGGTGGCAAAGGGTTGGTGAGTCATGTGGCGACTGTGCGGAGGTGCCGACGAGCTGGGCAACCGAGTTTGCCAAAGTTGTGAAAATTGGCTAAGTGTAAATTTGGGGTTTCCCAAGATTTAACTTGTACTTTGTAAAAGTGAAGATTGTATAATATATTGATTCGGGCAGACTCATATTGCAGGGAGTTGCCCCTCCCTTTATACTGTTGTGCATTTCTCTTGTATAATGTTGTTTATGTGAATGTTATGGGATTTCACTTGTATAAAGGACAAATATTATACTTGGTAATGAAAAATAAACAAAGTATGGAATGTTAGGCATAGTCTACAATTGTAAGTGTTGGTGAAAAGAAAACAATTGGTAGTGCTGCACCTCGCTATAAGTGGTTGGAAGACTACCGCAGGTGTAGGGGCGTGACACTGCCCCACTCTATGCTGATAGGCGTGGGGAGGACCGGTGTAGGAGCCTAAGAGGATTCGTAGGCAACCACCATAAGTTGTCTCATCAGAAATAAAAACCACAGAATCGATTATGGCACCCAGGAAGATTAATTCGATACCCAGCACGTGCCCCACCACGAGCCCGGCCGAAATACATCACGCCCACCTCGTTACCACCAGGAGGGAAGCAAATTCGAATAACCACGCGAGATAGAAAAGAAGGACTAAAGGGAGTGTAGGGAACAAGTCAGGTCTCAGGACCCAGAAAAAGCAGAAAAGCGCAAAACCGAAAACTAGAAGTACTAATCAAAGTGGGAACCAGGAATGCCATATTGGTAACCAGAAGGGAATGGCACATAATCAACTGAGTCAAGGAACGGCAGGCATAATGCATGCAGGATACAAGTAAACCTGGAATCTAACACCATAGCAAAAAACCTGGAATCTAACACCAGAGCAGAAACAAGACAATGGGGTGGTTCGCTTCGAGTTGTTTTTATTGTGATTTTTTTGACTCCCTGGTGTTAGAATCTCGCGAAAAAATTTGAGGTGAAATTTTGATTTGTGTTATTTAAACTGGTTTTTTGAGTGTATATATGGATTCAACGCCCCCTGCAAAATCCTTAGGGCACTTCGAATGTGTAAGGGTTACCTATCAAACTTGTGATTTCAATAAATTCCTACCAGAGATATTACACTAGAAAACCCAACGAAAAAGCTTCCAAAAAGTCACACTAAAGTCAACTCTGATTCGACGAATGCAGAAAAACACAAAACCTGGAACTAGAAGTACTAATTGAAGCGAGAACCATGAATGTTGTATCAGCAACTAGATGGGAATGACACATAATCAACTGAGTCAAGGAACAACTTTGATTCGACGAAAGCAGAAAAGCACAAAACCAGAAACTAGAAGTACTAATCGAAGCGGGAACCAGGAATGCTGTATCGGCAACGAGAAGGGAATGACACATAATCAATTGAGTCAAGGAACGACAAGTAGAATGCACATAGGATACAAGTAAACATGGAATCAACACCAGAGTAGAAAGGGGACAATGGGGTGATTCCACTGGAGTTGTCTTTAGTGCGATTTTTTGGATTTTTCCGGTGCTGGAATCCCACGGAAAAAATTGAGGTGAAATCTTGATTTGTGTTATTAAAACTGGCTTTTGACTACATATATGGATTCAGCTCCCTAAAAAATTCCTTAGGGCACTTCAAATGTGCAGGGGTTACCTATCAAGCTTGTGATTCCAATAAATTCCTATTGGAATATAGAGATATTGCATTGGAAAAACCCACCGGAAAAGCTTCCAAAATGTTGCACTAAGAACAACTCTGATTCGACTAGCTTCGATTGTGGACTTTTTCACTTCTGATGGGAACACGGTGCACCCGGCATAACAATGAACATAGAGTCAATTAAAGAATAAATCCATCATTCAGTTCCCAAATTGAGTTTTTTTAGTGCGACTTTTTGGAGTTTCCATAATAACCAACATAGAGTCAATTAAAGAATAAATCCTTCTATCAGTTCCCAAACTGAGTTGTCTTTAGTGCGATTTTTTGGAGTTTTCGGTGTCAGAATCCGAGGGGAAATTTGAGGTGAAATATTGATTTGTGTTATTTAAACTAGTTTTTTCACTGGATATATGGATTCAGCACCTTGAAAAACCTCCAGGGCACTTCTATTGTGCAGGGATTACCCAGCAAGTTTGTGATTTCAATGAATTCTTCCCAGATTTTAGAGAAATTAGATCGGAAAAATCCACCCAAAAAAACTTCCAAAAAATCACACTAAAAACAACTCTTTCCCAAACAAAAATTGACGATGTTCCATTGTAAAAAGGGGATAATCAATATGGCTATGCTTGGTATAAGTGATATGGTTTGGTGTGATGTGTAAGAGGTTTCTTGAGGTGGCTATTGTACTTGGTGATGAAGGCAGAAGTTGAGAAAGGTGAGATTCAAGGTGAACGGCTAAGGGAAGATGAGATAACAAGGGGAGAAAAGAAAGGTCAAGTTTTCGTTTAAGAAAGTGAGCCCTTTTCATTAGTAATGCCAATAATTTCTTTTTTCCAAATACAAAGTACGAGTAGCTTATCTACTAGCAGTACTAGCATAAACAAGGTAAGCAAGAGGATAAGTAGTGGTTTAAGTAGGACCAATTGTAATAGGAGCATATCTAGTAGCATAAACAAGGTAAGCAAGAGGATAAGTGGTGGTTTAAGTAGGACCAATTGTAGTAGGAGCATATCTAGTAGTGTTGGAAGTACGACACACCTACATGTGGACTCTTAGTTAGAGCATGGGACTACATGCAAGATTTCTTTTGCATGATTTACTCCTTGATTTGATCCTTCTTTAACTCCGCAACTAGTTAGTTCTTCTGCATGATTTACTCCCTGATTTGCTCCTTCTTTAACTCCGCAACTGGTTAGTTCTTCTGCATGATTTACTCCCTGATTTTCTCCTTCTTTCACTCCGCAACTGGCTAGTTCTCTCCGGAACTTGTTGTAGGTGTTGAGTCTTCTCATTGATCACCACTATGGTGCATTACCTTGGGATCTTCACCCAGTAATGCTATATCATGAGCATTGTAACCTATTTTCTAATGAATCATTCTTTTGTTCTTTCGATTTTCTTTTAGTGTTTTTGCTCTACAAAGCTATGTGTTCAACCTTTACTAGCTAGATTCATCTGTGCAGGTTTTCTAACACATTTACATGGTATCAGAGCTTGGACCCAGGTTCGATTCCCCCGAGTTGCATTTGAGGGGGGGTGTTGGAAGAATCACCGCACCTCTATAGAATCCGTAATTTCCACCCTGGGATCCTAGTCACTGTTTGTTACATTTACCAACACCTGCGGGTTTTGGTGTAACGACAAACCTCCACAAGTAGCAGGGCAATCTGATGAATTAATCGTAATATTATAGATATCGAAAAAAGTACAAGCTTATACATAGTAAAACCAAAGGGAAAGGTTCTTTCCTGGATAGAATTTGGAGTTGGTATTTCCAGTAGGCGGGATTCTCTCTCTCATCATTCGACTACCCAATTGATCCCATTCAATATATTATATACGTAATAGGACTAGTGAATTGATCGATACAATTGAGAAATCCTATCCCAGAGAAAATTTTCATTCCCAGCTCGGGTTGATATTTTATATAATAAAAGCACCCTTCATATAATATTGGCTAAAAACACCCACATAAGGGAAGGAATAAGGCTAATACTACTAGCATAAGGGGTGTTTCATGCATAGGTCTCGATTCTCTTTTGGCTATAGGACCGCGGGGGTATGAACCATATAATAAGGTGCGTGCGATTAGGGATTGTCGGATTGCTCCGTGTCTATTCATGAATTACTTCCATAAGACTCCAGAGATTGTATGAGGGAGGTCATAGAATACAATCCAAAAGAATAAGATGTTAGTTCATTTACGACGATCCCAAGCGTGGCCCCATTGCCACTGTTGAGAAGCAGATGTGCCCATACTTGAGTGGTTTCTTGATCGGAAATAATGAAAAAAATAAAGAATGGAAATAATAAATTACATTTTGAAAATACGAGAAGCATTCAATATGAGTAAAATCGTAGTCTTGTGAGACTAAATTAGTAGCCTCTTGGCTCAAGAGTAGAACAAAAGAAAAATTAAGTGTTATAATAATCACTTGAATTTTCTCTCTCTTTTGTTTTTTTGGACCTTCTGCCATCACCTTAAAGGAGGGTCAATAAGTACCATTTCCAATTCATTTAGAGTCACTACCCAGGAGGTTTTTAATAAGAATATGAAATTTCTTAAACATGCACTTTCTTTGAGCCCACCAACCCATCCTCTTTGCAGGCCACAACTCTAGGATGTTCTAAATCAAGGATCAATTCTGTTTTTGAATCATTATGCATGTGAAGTTCATAAACATTAGGAGCCTAAGTACTCACATCTTCTTGTTTTAGAGGGTCCTCCTTGATTTACCCTTCTTTGTCCTTCGAAAAGTGGGATTAAAAGGCTTCCAACCTTTTCTTTATGGATCTACCCCTTTTTCCTTTTTTGAGAGATTTTTTGCTTGTGGACATGAATCCTATAAGTGTGCTGTTTGGAAGCATGTGTGGTGACTCAATGTTGTGTTTTCATAGTCCAAATTTGAATCCATTGAAAAGATTTATGTTTCAATAATACCCGGTCGAGTATATATTTTCTAAAGTCTTTTTATATGAAGATACATTAAAAGATGAATAAAAATTTCCTCATTTGTTCAGTATCCATCTTTTGGAAAGCACCTGAAGCATTTCCAATATCCTTTAGTACCTTGATGCCGAAAAAGAAGAGGAAGTTTTGGAAACCTAATCAAACTCTGGAAACCAAGAGGTGATGAAGAGTCCTACTCGTGCCAAGAACCCAAGTCCTTCCTTCAAGATTATCTCTAAGTCTTCTTGGGAATTAAATTGCACAATGAAAAATCCTTTTGAACAAAGATATACATCACATTTTCTAGTCTAGAACGTAAAAACCCACTCATGCAAAGCTTTGAACTTTGGCCAAATTTTATTAAAATCTGTATGTCATAACCCTAGATCGGAGAACAAAAAAGAGTTGATTTACCCCTTTTAAATTTACTTCCAGTGTTGACATTTGTTCTAATTGTTCAACAATATATGGTATTGCACTGAACTGAGGCCGATCCATTTAAATGGGCCCCTTACGCTGAGACACACCCTTGTATGAAACTGAAGCAACTAGGTTCCTCGATCATGTTGCACCCTACACTCCCTGAGTAACAAGATGATGGTGGAGTTCCTAGAAACACTATAGCCATGTAATTATGAAAAATCATACATATGTTTCCTTTTTCATAGAATACACTGCATGGTTGCAAGAATCCTCAACCTATTCTCTAAAATTGACTTTAGGCCCACCACATAATTAGATTTAGAGACCAATATTTGGGTCGAGTTCTCACTGAGGGTCCTTTCACAAACCAAAAACCATTTCATGGTTCATATTTTTGAAGCTTCTCATTGACCCCTGCGAAGAAAAAGGGAAGGAGATTTCATTTATGCATACTTCATTTTGGGGGGATCAAGGCAGGCCAGGGAAACAAAGATAACCATAAGCTCATTGAACTGTACATGCAAACCAGGAAGATCGATCAAAAGGAACTATACCCTCAAAATCCCACCCAAAACCACCAAGGGAAAAGGAAAGGGCAAGACGATCCATAGAGAAACCATCAAATGCCAAAAAAAAAGTTATGATCTTAAAAGAAAACCTCACCCACGACGTCCCTAGCAACAAAGAAAAATTGGGAAAAATGATTTGTACTTGGTCATGCCCATGATCATTCGACCCAATTCCTGTCCCAAATTCAACCATCAGTGTATAATGCATGCAACTACCTAAATATACATGTAGGGCATGGCCCACACTTCCTCTGTGTACCCATACAAAGCCAACACGGCAAAGGAAGAGTCGAAGGGATTCCGATATGGGCCAATAAGAGCGCAATGCTTAAGATCATTGGGGTGTGGTGACGGTGTTGGATGCCACCAATAGTAAGGGGGTCTCCCCTATATGAAATCTGAATTAGACCTCACATAGTTTGGAGTAGGAGGCCTGATCGGAAAGTATGGCTGGGTGCCATTATCTTAAAGATTTGCCTTGGCTGCAATACATGACATAAGAGAAACACACACACTTTTGAGATAAACAAGTATGCTAACCTTGTGATGTATTCGATTGTAAAGTATATAATGGTTCTTTCATGAAACGAAAAATAAAGTTAAGAGAAATGTATTAGTACTATCCTAATAAAGACACACACACATACATATTTGAAAGAATTGTTAGTAATCTTGTGAAATAGTTCACAAAGAAAGAACAACCATGAAAGAAAGAGCCACACAATTCAAAGATGCATACTAAAGCTAATGAAATAGTTCATTTTCATTAGTATGTGTTTACATAAATATACACGACAAACAATGGAAGAATAATCTCACAATCATTCATGACATATGCATGAAAAGTGTGTTGGATCCAAGATATTTGAATTATTGAGTGGTAGTTGGTGGCCTGGGTGCAGGTGATATGGATAATCCTACAAATCTGGTTTGAAGTTCTTCAATTTCTGGTTGAATCTCCCTTTCTTCACCTCCGCTTATCAGCGTATCAGTCATTTACAATGAAACTAACATCCTCATGGTTTCCCTTCAGAGCAGAAATTCTTTATATTGTTTACAGCAATTAATAAACAAAGCCTCTGCTCCTTTCTGAGACTATAATTCCAGAAAAAACTGTTGCGGGCTATTTGGATGGAACGGAAGTAATTAACTATCGGAAGTATAAATCTTCCGCTTTCCTTTTACTAAACCCCGGGAACACTAAATATTGAAATACACAGAATACGGGAATTACAAAGGAAACCCCGCCGGAATCCTTGGCCGGATCTCAAATACACTAGCTGCCTTTATAACTATCACAGATCGCAATCGCAACCCCTCGGTCCTCAAAGGTCCTCCGCTCCACTTGATACTTTGCGATGCGATAAGGTGTTATCGCAAATCGCAATTGCAACTCCGAGAGATCACACAATAACCTCCTCCCGCTCCAACTTTGCGATGCGAGAATCTTCACGGACCCAACAGTCCTTTCTATCCTGTTCTATAGTGATTCGGGTTCGGGCTTATCGGGTTTTGGACTTGCGGTTCCAAGGGCTTTCCACTCCACTTGCGATATTGTGATATGGGTTTGGACCCGATATGGGTATGAGCCAAATCAAACAAACTTTCAAGTCCAGAACTATGTTCCGCTTAATGAAATATCACAATTACTCTGTATAAACAGAACTTTGCCGCGGAAACTCTGTTAAGCAAATAAAGAAGCCAAACTCACCAATACGAAGGGAAACAGGTTAAAGGATTCAACTACTACATTAATTGGAAATTTTAGGCCAAATTACTGATATAAAACTCGGAAGGAAAAGAATCGAACTGATATACGCATGAAAATAACAATTTAAAGAGAGCCATCCACAGATACACAGAGAGAGGTTTTTTCCAATGATAATGCTTTTGGGCTCCACTAACTTCTGAGAGTCCCGTACATCCACTTGGATCATTTCTCCCACCTTAGGAAGCAATGGTCCCCATTGTGTTGAGTTCCTCCATCTGCTGAACTTGGTCCTTAGTGAGTTGTTTTGCAATCTCTGATGTGTCCAGTAATGGTGGGAAGCATGGTAGAGGGTGTTCCACATTGAACACTCAGTGCAAGCAAAGGAATGGAGGAATCCTACGCTCCAAAGCATTGTTTCCCACAACCTTGGTAATGCTGTAAGGGCCATGTCAGAGTGGTTTGAGCTTTTGATGGGATCTTGTAAGGTGTTCTTTTTGCAGATGTAACCAAACTTTGTTGTCCAAATGAAACTTGTGTGGTACCCCTGTGGGTGAGGAGAATTTGTTCCTGTGTTCTGTCATGACTGTATCCCTTTGCTGCTGTGTGGAGGAACCCTTCACGAGGTTCATGGATGTGGCTACAATCTTCCCCTTACTTTGGGAGTGAACCAAACAAAAAATGAATTTCCTAGTTTGGGAGACAATCTTGCTGCATTTCTTAGCAGAGATCAAAGAGCTGGCGGTAGGTGGGGCTACCTCCGGCATTGTTATAGACATTTTTGTGCCTTATAGCTCTAAGCATGAAATGTCTATAAACCAAGGGCTCCTAAGTCCCTAAAAGTGTTGTTCTAACTCCTAAAGGAACAAGGTCAACAAATTATAGCTTCTCCCAGAAGTTCTCCACCAGAAACTGCTCAGAATCAGTCAAATCAGGATCATTTCAGCTGCTCCACTAGCCAAGTGCATTGCATAGCACCCAAGTCCACTAGCTAGGTGTGTTGCAACGCACCTAAATGCACTACCAGGGTGCGTTGAGCGGGAAATGACAAGTGGCAGAGTCATTCCACGAGGTGGAGAGACAATGGAAGCTTCCAGAATCTTCTCCAATGACACTTGCCTCACTGAATTCGACCAAGGATGAGTAAGAGGCTCTCAGTCTCCAAGTGGAAGTAAGAACTGACAGAGAGAAGACACTAGTCAAATCATAAGCTGACTCATACTCCTTGCATACATCTATATATGGATCCCTCATCCCAGAGATCCAGAGGCTGGAATTTTGTACATTGCAAAGAATTGCTGTTGGTTTTGAGATAGATATCAGAGTATTGGGTGATTTATGCTTTGTTGGAGGTGAAGAGGGGCTTCTTTGCTGGGAGGTTGATGTTGGATTAGGAATCATCGGTTGTAACTCCTCCTGGATCTTCTTGTTATATCAATAAAACTATTTGAGTTTCTCCTACATGCTTGTGTATCATTGATGCTTGTTACATTTGTATGTTTAGCTTAAATCTGATCCTAAGCTATTTATGAATATAAATCCATGTCTTTGCGTAGTTTTCTTCTTCTGTGATCTTACAGGAACTTGGTGAAACTGGGCAAGTAAGGAAGCAGGTAGCTGGAAGCTGTCAAAGAAGAGAGAGATTGGATCAAAGGACTAGCGCAAGACACAGGTTGGTTCATCCTATTCCTCTTTGTTTATAGTTCATAAAGAAGAATACAAAAGTAGTTTTCTCTGTTTGTTTCTAAGGTAGTTGTCACACCTTAGTGGGATAGAGTCATTCTGAATAGACACTTATCCCGATAACAAAATGGCGACTCCGCTGGGGATGATTGTCTAGTTAGTTTGTTTGTGTTTCTCCTGTTGTTTGTTTCATAAACTTAGAAGTAGCAATCGAACTGCATTTGCCATTAACAAATGCAAAGTAGACATCTGCTGCTTCAATCCATTCACTGGATTTGTTTATGATTTGAACAGCTGATTCACAAATGATCTGATTACCCTTTGTGATAGCTCTTAGACCTTCTTTAAATCTACCCTCTGATTATGCATTACTGATTATTTTTACTCGGCCAAAAACCATAGATTAAACTGCAAACCGTGACCCAGAACCCGAATAGAATTCTCGTTTCTGCCCCAGCGCAGGTACTGTGAAGAGTTCCTGCATTTCAGCGCAGTTCCCGAGAGGGCAACCTGCGTTGCAATCCAGTTTCTCTGTGTAACAGGTGCGCTGATCAGCCTAGCCTTGTGCAGCTGAGGTTCTTTGCTCAATTTTTTCAGTTTTGTCTCTGATTTTTGCAGCCTGTGATTAGTGTATGTGTCTGTTTAAAAACCCCTTTTCCTTGCTGTAATTCCGCCTCAGTTGTATAAAAGAAACTGTAGATGTTTTTATGTGTTTGTTGCGTCATTTACAGTTTTCCATTGCAAAAGTAGAATAGTCATACTGTCGTCCTTTGATTCAGATCTGTCGCAAGTGTCGATTTTGATCATAGGAGAAAGTTTATTTGCTGTTGACAGTCGATTATGCTTTTACTTTTGCCTTTGGCTTGAATTTGTGACTTTCTAGTGTTGAAACGAGTATTTATTTCAAAATCATAAAGTGTCGTAATCGTCTCTACCTTTTGATTTCGAAAAGAAGCTTGTTTGTGTTTGTCACTTGAAAGCGAATTCAGATTTGTACAACAACTTTCTTTTTAGGCATCAATATTAAGAAAGTGAAAAAACAAAACACATGCATGTGCATTTGCATATTGGCAGTCTGTTTGGCTTGATTTAGGAAAAGTGCATTTACAGTGTGCTCTTTGCTCTTTGCGAAAAGATTGTGTCTTTCTTTTCCCTTGTAGCTAGGATTTTCATTGCTGAAAAGAGATAAAAGTTTGTTTATCATCTTTAGATTGCATTTTAGGAATTACATCTACATATCGTGGTGATCCCAAAGGCAAACTTCATAAGAAAGATCAACTTAAAATAAACTCAATGAACTTAACAACGCTTTGGAACTTAACGCACAACATTTAGAGGTCTAGGCTAGAGATGTATTCCGGCGTTGTAAAGCCTGGTAACTGTTGTCCTCACTGATGGTTGGGTGATTCCTCCACTTTGAGACGATAAGTGCTAGTACAGACTTGTGCTCCCACGTACTGTCGAGTATATATTGGGAGACCCCTATAGGCTTAAAACCTTTTATCCATAGGAAGCCATGTCGGCCGCCCTACTGATCGTAATGCACCGAACACAGCATTCGGGAAGATTGACTGCCGTACCGTAAAAATTATTCTGCAGTTTTTCGATTGGTTTGGTACTCCCTCTACCTAGACCTCCAGAGCAGTCCCTTTCGTTCCTTTTCAGACTCCTTAACAGAAAAGGTCCATCTGAGCACTTGTCACTTCAGGCTCATTAAAAATCGAAGGAGACTAGAGTCATCTTTTGTTTTTTCTCGACTCTTAAAAACTGAAAAAACAAGTTGTGTCAAAGCGTGTTAAAATTTATTTTAAACGAAATATTCATACCCTTTTCCTACGTTGATCTTGGGTTGAGAAAATGGAGCCTACCAACCAAGGAATTCCCCTTGGTGGAAATCCTAGTCCCTTCTCCTCTTGGGGAGATGTTGGTGCGCCCCATATGGCCACATTGTCGCTTCCAGGATTGACAATTGGCTTGCCAGTATGGCTCTTCTCAACCAATGTCATTCAGAACACCACCATTCCTGAACAATCGAATCAGCAATTAGACGAGTCCAGAATTGCCCACCAGCCTTCTACTTCCTCTAATTCTTCCTCTCCTCTTTCCTCTTCGCTTGATGGAATTGGTAAAGCTAAAAGCCAAGTTCCTAAGGAGAAGAAGGAAAAGAAGAAGAAAGAGAAAAAGAGGAAGGAGCCAAAGGCGAATGGGGGAAAACGAGTGTCGTCTAACGAAAATCCACACACTGCACCGACCAGGCCTAAATAGCCATGTGTCATTTGCAAAGGAGACCACTTTCATAGAGATTGTCCTTGCATCCCCCGGATACTAAGGGACTGGTCTCCTCGTTTGCACAATCCGGTGTCATCAACCTCTGGTGATCATGTTGAAAGCACACCGTCAACTAGTGAAAGTGAAGCCCCAGGACAGAAAGGGAAAGCTAGATTTCCTTGTAAACTGTGCGAAGGCAATCATGCCGTCCACCGTTGTCCCTTCTTAGACGAAGCTAAAAGAGTTTTGGATGATCGTCTGGTTTCACCGTTACGACTTCCTCCTGGATATAAAAAACTCTTGCCGAGTCCGTCACTAGTTGAGAATCCAGCTGGCCCGCTCAGGTGGTCGGCTGAAGCGCCTATCATTGAAGATAAACCAACTGAATCCATACCAGACGAAAGTCAAAAGGTCGAGGTGGCAGTTGACCCGGTCTTGCCTTCAGAGGTTTTATCTTCGGATGATACAATCACTGAAGATAACAAGGATGACACCGTCCAAATTCTCTTCATCAACACAGACTCCGACGAACATGGGGGCAATCTACCCATTCCTTTACCGCAGGAAGGAAGTTCGTCAGAGCCATACCTGACCGTCTACTCGGTCCCACCTCTAAGCAACCTAGTTGTCTCCTTCGACTGGAATCAACTAGGCAGACCCCGTTTGCCAGCAAGTATACCATTCCGAATTATCGTTCAAATATATAGAATGGTCATGGCTGGTACCATCATAGATGAGGGGGCTTCTGTGAGTATCCTTTCCTCTATTGCTTGGAAAGCGCTTGGTTCGCCATCGCTTTCGTCTGAGATGAGAAATTTGACAGGCTTTGATAAAGGAACCAGTCGACCTTTAGGGATCCTTCCCGATGTGCCCATAACATTGAGAAGAAAGACAGTTCGCATGAACGTAATGGTAGTTCAAGGACCCTTGGATTATAACCTACTCCTTGGACGAGACTATATTTATTGCATGGGAGCCATCGTCTCCTCACTCTTTAGAGTAATGTTTTTTCCGCACGAAGGAAGAGTGGTCAAGCTCGTGGACCAGCTTTCATTTCCCGGATCACACATAGCAAATAGTCATATACCATCCCTAAATGGTCTCTTCACGCAAGAAATGTCTCAATCCCCAGTCCGTCCTCCCGATAAGCGCGAGTAATTCGGAGGGATATGACTGAAACCCAGGGGGCATGCGTCCTGGTCTGCTTCGGCAGGAAAGCTTCGGGTATAGGGTAGGTTTCTGTGGGAGAATATGACTAGTCTGTACCCCGTCCATAAGTGGAAGAGGGGTTATTCTAGAATAAGATTCTCTTGTCAAAGTTATGTGAGTTGGCGGATGTCGTCGCTTACCTTTGTTTATCTCGGTAGACATCGCCGAAGAAGTGTTTTGTTTGCGTCGTGAATAGAACAATCTTTGGGTAACCTGTAAGAGGTAGGCCTTTCCTGATAAAACAAATGTTTTGTCTGCAAATTGAGGGGTAACCTTGAAACCATATTTTATACCTGGGGGCATGCAAACCTTTTGGAGTGCAAGCTAAGGGCGGCTATTTATTTTTTTAAATTTTTAGGTCCTTCCTTTAAACCCGTAGGCTAACCCTTTAAACTCGTAGGATTAGTCGTTTCCTAACTTGCATAAAGAAAGGATGTGGGGCAAAAATCTAAAAGTTGCGTTTTTATATAAGACATTCTTATCATATGACTGGATTAATCGAGCAATTTTAGCACATAGTTCAAGCTCGTTAAAAAATAAACATAAGACATGAGCAAATGTTTCCACCTGCGTTTAAGCTCGTTAAAAAATGAACTATTCCCTGGTAAATAACCACCGTGAATGAAGCATTTCAGCCATTAAAGCCTTGGTCGTGTTTGCACCGTCGCCTCCACTTTTCCATTGGCCGATCATTCACCTCCATTTGATTGTTTACCCATTTTGAGGAACAACTGCGGAGAGTGATTTCACTAGCCATCCTTGTGACACTGCCGTGATTGGAAAATTCCAAACCTTACCTGGAATCAGCTGCTACCCATTTTATCACTCGTTCCTCAAAAGACGAGTCTTCTTTGAGCTCTTTTCAACTGACTCATAAAATATGAAAAGATTGCCGAGTTTTGGCCTTCCAGCTCGTTAAAGCGACCGGAAGTGCTATCCCTCCTCTAGATTTTAATCTTTTTGGACCTGAGGGATTATTGCAAAAAAGGATCGAGCACTTGTTTTGTTCGGCTCGTTAAAGCTAATCGAAAATTCATCCCTTTTGTATTGTTTTATACTTTTTCGGACTTGAGGGATTAGATGACGAGAAAGGAATTTTGGAGTTACCTTTACGTACCTTTTCAGACTCTCTAAAAATGAAAAGGACCGAGTTATCTTTGTCATTAGACTCGTTAAAAAGATTAATAGCGACAAACTTGTCTTTAGACGAGAACGAGTTTCACTATCGCTAGGCTCGTTAAAACATAGCGATGGGTTTGCCCGAAGGGAAAATTATAGAACAAGCATATGTTATCCTCCTCAAGCTTGACAAAAATAAAGAGGTACTGGTCAGCAATGACTGGGGAAAAATTGGGAAGAAAACTCAAAGAATCTTTATTGGTAGCAAGTCGCTCTTGAACATGACACTTCCACTCCGTGCCCAAGTCGGGTTGGGTTGTTTCATTCATCGATCACATCACCATGGTCACGCCATACCATCCACATTTGGGGTAAATGCTACCAATCCATCACATAAGTGTCGCCGACATGTTCAAGAGAAGTCATCCAGAGAAGTCACCTGTGTCCCATCCACTAATACATTATACTTCATTCTTTCATGACTGCCATCCTGAACCATATATCATTAGATCATTTTCACCTCCATCAAAATCATTTGCTCCATTCCGTGTCATTGATGTGGGATTCATTAAGG
This sequence comes from Pinus tabuliformis, assembly GCA_031772625.1. Taxonomy (NCBI): domain Eukaryota; kingdom Viridiplantae; phylum Streptophyta; class Pinopsida; order Pinales; family Pinaceae; genus Pinus; species Pinus tabuliformis. Next base: position 242,958,980 of record CM062816.1, on the reverse strand, counting down.
CCCTCCTTTTACGGATCGCTTCTTGTCGACATCAGCTCATTATCCAAGAAGTTGATCTAGGAACACCCCATTCAGTACTTTGAAGCTTGCATGCCTCAATGGCATGTTTCTCACTTCCGGCGATAGGTATACATCAATGACCTTCGACCGAAAGATTTTGCGTGGTGTTCGACGCCAAGTCCTTTATTCACACCACGTGAATTGTACTGCAGTACCTTGAGGGTCATTATCATTATCGGTGATTCCTCTCGCGCTTGTTAACAGTTTACATCATTGACTGGTAATCAAGCGATCTCTTTCCATGTTCGACTTCAAAACATTTCTCACATGGATCGACTTGTACTTCGAGTGAAGATCAGACGAGATTAAAGACCCCGGATCTAGTTTCATCCATCCGGGCTGCGATATATATTCAGGAAAATAAAGACATTGAAATGTACAGCATTGCAGCATAGATAATCATCCTACCAAAAGGATGATGACTCTATTAGAATCATCAGTCTACCATCAGACGATTGTCTATCCTATGTACATGAAAATGAATTTATAAAGCTGAGCATGGGAATGCCCGCCTCAGCGAGATCATGAAAACAGTATGAAGATGATGTATTGTATTGTATCTTATTACAGGTCAACTCCCAGCATTGAAAGAACTTCGGATCCTCCTAATAAAGCATTTCACCCGATAAACGGCCTCATACTTTAGTGGGCAACTGTTATAGACATTTTTGTGCCTTACAGATCTAAGCATGAAATGTCTATAAACCAAGGGCTCCTAAGTCCCTAAAAGTGTTGTTCTAACTCCTAAAGGAACAAGGTCAACAAATTACAGCTTCTCCCAGAAGTTCTCCACCAGAAACTGCTCAGAATCAGTCAAATCAGGATCATTTCAGCTGCTCCACTAGCCAAGTGCGTTGCATAGCACCCAAGTCCACTAGCTAGGTGCGTTGCAACGCACCTAAATGCACTACCAGGGTGCGTTGAGCGGGAAATGACAAGTGGCAGAGTCATTCCACGAGGTGGAGAGACAATGGAAGCTTCCAGAATCTTCTCCAATGACACTTGCCTCACTGAATTCGACCAAGGATGAGTAAGAGGCTCTCAGTCTCCAAGTGGAAGCAAGAACTGACAGAGAGAAGACACTAGTCAAATCATAAGCTGACTCATACTCCTTGCATACATCTATATATGGATCCCTCATCCCAGAGATCCAGAGGCTAGAATTTTGTACATTGCAAAGAATTATTGTTGGTTTTGAGATAGATATCAGAGTATTGGGTGATTTATGCTTTGTTGGAGGTGAAGAGGGGCTTCTTTGTTGGGAGGTTGATGATGGATCAGGAATCATCGGTTGTAACTCCTCCTGGATCTTCTTGTTATATCAATAAAACTATTTGAGTTTCTCCTACATGCTTGTGTATCATTGATGCTTGTTACATTTGTATGTTTAGCTTAAATCTGATCCTAAAACACATATTTCATTAAATTTGGAATTAAATAGTGGATTTAGAATTCCAAAATAACTAAAAAACGCAATTCTAGCAATGTCCTTGTAATAAAAAATTTCCAATTTTAATGAAATATGTGTTCTAAGCTATTTATGAATATAAATCCATGTCTTTGTGTAGTTTTCTTCTTCTGTGATCTTACAGGAACTTGGTGAAACTGGGCAAGTAAGGAAGCAGGTAGCTGGAAGCTGTCAAAGAAGAGAGAGATTGGATCAAAGGACTAGCGCAAGACACAGGTTGGTTCATCCTATTCCTCTTTGTTTATAGTTCATAAAGAAGAATACAAAAGTAGTTTTCTCTGTTTGTTTCTAAGGTAGCTGTCACACCTTAGTGGGATAGAGTCGTTCTGAATAGACACTTATCCCGATAACAGGTATCCTATATTATGAATTACCCAAGTAATAATAATAGTGCGAGGCCTTGACTCATACACAACATGTCGCCTACACAAGCATGGCTGGCCAAATAGTACATCACAAACATCCAGAGGTGTAACATCACACAATACCTCGTCTGTGAAGGGTTTGATGCTGTAGGGAAGGCAACACTACTGGCGAACTTGGAGATCTCCTCCTTGCTGAAGCCACCTGATACTGTACGGCTGTGGGTGTGGTGTGTTCAGTATACCCAACAACTTCACGACCTCTGCTAAAATGAAGTTCTTTTGGCTGCCACTGTCGACAATGAATTGTAGCGGCGAACCCTTCACCCACATCTGTGAGTGGAAAAGGTGCTCCCCATCTTCTGGATATTTGGGCTCATTCTTCTGGATCTTGGCAGTGGCAACAATGACATTGGGCTCCGCATCAATGATCTGCTTCCCTTTTCCATTCCCCTTGTCGGGTTCTGACTCAAGGTCGGAACATGCATCTGATTCGAAAGCCTTCAACTCAGCCACTAGCGACTGCTTGGTCTGACACTCACTTGTGTTGTGAGTGGGGCTCTTAGGGAACTCACACCACTTTCCTGTGTCCTTCTTTTGCTTCGTGGTGTTGTTCTTGTCTTGCGGCTTTGATGGGTTGTCTTGGGTCACCTCACCTTGGCTTTGTCCTTTGATCTTCAGATTCGCAGATCCAAAGTCTCGCTTCTTCTGTTTGAACTTCTGCTCAATTTTGACAACGTATTAGTACGTCGTGTCGAGCGAGGAAATGTTCAGGAACTCCATCTCTTCCTGGATGTACCTGTGTAGGCAGCCATGGTATTTGAGTACCAAATGCAGCTCAGAGTCCTTGATACCCAACTGTGTGCAAAGGGTATGAAAAATATTTGTGAACTCTGGCACATCTTGGTCCCTTCCCTGTCGCAGCGTGGTCCACTTTATGTATTTGTCATCATATCTTTTGATAGCATAATACTGCTCCTTAATGGCATCCTGGAATGAACTCCAAGTGGGTGCAGCTGAAAATAGTGAGCCCGTATTTTCATCCTTCTGCTCGTAGTAGGTTTCCCACCAGTCCTTGACGTGGGGGATACTTTGAGAAGAGCGAAAAAAATCTTTTCCTGACTCGAAAATTCATGAACAAAAAATTACCCTTCTAGCAGATTTAACCATTTATCTACGGCATTTGCGTCTCTCTGACCCTCGAAGATGGAGATTTCAAAATTAACTTGTACCTTAAAGGGTGTGGCGTTTCCAAAGTAGCTATTGGAAGTCGATGCGTCGCCTTTGGGTAGCCGCTGAAGGATCTATGCAAAGTTGTCCATCATCGCGTTCCTTTGTCACTTGAGGGCTTCTTCGAGCAATTTTCATAGGATCTCCTACCCCCTTGTCTTTCTTTTCATCTGCCATGGGAGACCATTGTGATTTGTGACGCTGGTCTTGCAAAGGTTCGACTAGTTCAAGCCCTAACTCCTTATATCCCGACCTCGTTGGGGACATGCAAAGAAAAACAGAGAAAAAGCAGACCACTCTGATACCACTGATCCAGATTTAAACAAGAATGCAATAAATTACAGAGATAACCATAAACATAGATATGCAGTGGAAATAATACTTCATTTCATTACTGTAAAATACTGAAATATGCTTACAAATAGAAATGGAAATAAACCAGCTAGGGCGATGGTAGCTTATCTCTTAGAAGAGATGTGGCGGCTACATACCTCTGAACTGTGTTAAAATGAGGCTCGAAGGCCTATTTATTGTTGAGAAACAATGGAAAAAACTTAATATCCCAAAACCTAACCCTAGAAGATAAAATGCCAAATTTCCTCGTTTTGGTTAAGTTGGTACATCAACTTCCCAGGGTCGTAACTTTGGCACCCGATCTTTGTTTGATGCGTACAATAGCTCGTTAGAAAGATCTATCTAAGCACTACAACTTTGGGAAGAGAAACATCGGTCCATGGACCCATGTTGCTCCAAGATTTCCCAAAAAACATCGTTTAGGGCCTCAAAATGGTTCCAAAAGTTCAGGACCCGAAAAACTACTAGAAATAGTAAATTGTGCTACAAGTACGGAAACTGAAAAACTGAAAGAGACAGTTGTGCGGGTCCAAGTGGGATAGGTGGGTGGCCACCAACATCCACCTGGATAAGATTTTGTAGTTCGTAGTTCTAGGAGGTAGTGATGGAGGTCTAGTAAATATGGCTACGCAATGCGTAGTGGTTGAGGGATTGGAAGATAGAATTGTGAAGTTGAGGGAGACAATGATGTACTGTGGCAGGCTTGCTTACTGTGATTTCACAATGCATATTTCAGGGAGGATTGAGACAAATGATTTCGTAGGTGAGGGAGGAAATGAGGCCCAACTGTTGACAAATACTGCGCAATGCTTAGTGGAAGACTGACTAGGATAGAGAATTACACATGTTCTAGGGACAAGATGTAGATATCAAGCATTGTGATTGCACAATACGCAGCCCTTGGAGGTAGTGACTTTGTAGTGCATATTTCCAAGAGGAAAGGGTGGCTAATTGGGGCCTGAGACTATGCAATGCACAATTCAAAGTGGCAGACTAAAGAGTGGTTGGTTGAGTTAGGTGAAAAGAAACAAACACTTCATAAATTGATGAAGTGTGGGATCAGTGAAGCTAATATGAAGCCATAACATGACTTGAACATGATCCCACACTCATAAATTATCAACCATAGAATAATGAACACCCAAAATCAACATGTATCCATTGAATCAATAACAAAACGACACTTACCTCCAAGTGCAACACTTAAGATACACTTTGACGAAAACAACAAAATAGTGCACAAAACTTTGGGAATGGGTGTAATCCATACACACACACATACGATAAGTAGGAACCATTAGTACAACATAAATAACCAAATTTTCCTCCTAAATATGTGCTATAACTCCCTTTCAAAAAGTCAAACATTTCCCTTACCAAAGGACGACAATTGGATTTTCTTTGCAAAGGGACTCAAAAACTTAGAGAACAAGCATGGAATGTCTTTTTACTATAAAAAACAACTCACATGGTTAAAGGAGGCTCCAAAGTTTGAATATAGGCTAAAACATTTGGAGGGTGTTATAGCAACGACAACTAGGTGAAGTTGACTGAACTAGCCACATGGAAAACACCATCACAACAGTCGATGACAACATTGAAATTACCTTCTTCCAATAGATTCACTTTGAATATTTTTAGCCTCTCCCCAACACTTGGAATGTCCAAGAGGTGCAACATCTTGCCCTCATTCTCTGTCTTGTACACAATGGCATGGACAATGTAACCTTGGTGGAGTAAGTACTTGACTAGTGAGGATGCCATGAAACTTGTTGCTTTGGTTACAAAAAAGTGGTTTTTCTTGCAAGAGTTGTAGAAACCATTTTCCCTTTCATCCTCTATATATATCATATATTTATAAAAAATCTAATTTTATTTAAATCTAATTATAGTATAGATACAAAATATTTAAAAAAATTATTTATTTTAATGTTCAAATTCATAAGTCCAAAAATTACTTTATATAGATTCATTTTAACTTTATATTACAAAGAAATTCAATTAAGTTTAGAAAATATATAGTTAAGACAAATCCAAACTTTTATATTTCATGCATTTCAAACACACACACACATGCGCGCTGTTGGGTCCCTATAATACTAGTGATTACCCCATTACTATTGTAGTTATACCCCTTATTTATATTGTTGTGCCCCTATTACCCCCATATTGTTATTTCTGTGCCCCATAGAATCCCTCTATTGTTATTTTTGTGGCTTTATATTATTATTGTTAGGTCGGCCGTATTATATTGTGACTCCTTAGACTCCTATATATAGAAAAGAGGTTTTGTCATTTGTATCATCGAACAATTGTTCATTTATGTAATGTAAAGGAGGTTTCCCCCACGAAGAGGCTGAATTCTAAGGTGTTGATCTATCTTTTCTATCTTTTCTTGAGCTGGTTTCATAACATTTGGTATCAGAGCTTTGGATTCTAGGGTTTCGCTGCTCCAAACAGGTCATCGTGGCATTTTCGCTATAACGTTTTCTCTGTGACGTTTCAGAAGTCGCAAAAAAAACCCATTAGAGAAGAAATTGCGTTGAACCTTGGATCCGAATTTCAGAGCCTTTCACGCGATATTTGCGGAGATATGATCCGAGGAAGTTGGTCTTTTTGCAGACTCCTGAATTACATTCAAAACAGGTGACCTGGGGAAAATCGTCATAACTTTCTCTTTGGGAATCAGATTGAAATTTCGTAAGAAGGTACAGAAAGAGGATGGACTGTAGTTTCTTGTATATCTTTTCAGAACCAAAGATCGAAAATTGTACACGTGGCATTTCATACAAGTTCGCTCTTCTGGAAAGGTCTATAATCAGGTCATCTTGGGAGATTGGGCATAACTCTTTCTTGGAGAATCCAATTTGGATCAGAATGGTGGTGGCATTGGAAAGAGGACACAGAGAGCTACTACAGGTCACAAATTCAGAACTAGATGATTGGAAAGTACAAAGATACATTAGAGGCAATATCAAGCTCCTACAAAGTGAAAAAAGATGTGTAGATTTTTTTTAAATTTTTGCTTAAGCTTGGTTTGAAAATTTATTTTGAAGGAATTCAAAGGGAATAGTAGAGCATTATTATCAGTAACTGATGCCCTGAGGAAAGAAAATGCAAACACCTAGTAAGGAACCTGAAAGCTCTAGCATGACTCATGAAGAAGAGGAAGAAATGCTACATGATATATCAAAATTACAAGAACAAGTGCAACAAATGTCACGCTCACAAAAGTTAACAGAAGCTAAGATAAATGGCGTGGAAGCTAAGATGAATGGCATGGAAGCTGAGATGGACAATTTGAAGATAGATTTGAACACAAATTTGAAGACAGGCATGGCAAATTTGAAGACAGATTTGACAAATTTTCTACAAGAAATACTTACTAATGGTGAAAAGGTAGTAAAGGAAACTCATGATGAGAACAAAATAAATGTTAATCATGATTCCATAAACGCTAATGTTGGATCAAAGAATCACCATATTCCAAAAATCGATATGAGGAAGTTTGATGGAAAGGATCCCGCCACATGGATATTACAGATGGAGCAATTCTTCGATCTCAATAATGTGCAAAACGCACAAAAGGTACGTATGGCAACTATATATTTGGAACCAAATCAGTTTGTATGGTATCAATGGCTTTGTTCTCGTAAACAATTTATCACTTGGGCAATTTTTATGGAAGAATTGATAGCACATTATGAGGATACAAAAAGCAACACTTTTTTTAGCCAATTGATAAGTCTCAAACAAAAGGGTTCAATAATGGAGCACATTGAGGAGTTCCAAAAATTGAACATAAGGGTAAAAGATATTCTAGAGGAGCATAGGATTGATGTGTTCATAGGGTCTTTAAAGGATAATATCCAACATGATGTTCACCTTTGGGAACCTGATTCATTAGAGAAGGCATTCAGGTTAGCAAGAAAAATGGAAAGCAAAATTATGGCAACTAGGAAGCATACCATTCACAACTATAAAGATGGAAGTGTTGTTGCCCCTAGTCTTCCACAACTACAAGGTTGACACCACAACAATTGGAAAAAAAAAGAGCAAAAGGGCTTTGTTACAATTGTGATAGCAAATACACAAAAGGTCATAAGTGTGCTGAGAAGAAATTATTCTACATAGATTGTGAAGAGGAAGAAGAAAAGGAGCAAGAAAGGTCAAAAGAAGAGGATATACTCCAGGAACAAAGCCTAGATGAAGAACAAATAAATCCGACCATATCTTGTAATGCATTGGCGGGAATTACCACTCCTCAAACCATCAAGATAGAAGGACAAATCAAGAAGAAAAAGGTAATAATGTTGATTGATTCAGGAAGCACCCACAATTTTATTCATTGTAGGGTAGCAAAAGAATTGAATTGCTTCCTATATCCAGCACCAGAGTGTCAAGTGATGATTGCAAATGGAGGAACAATAAATTGCTCTGGAAAGTGCCATAATATCAAGCTATCCATGGGAGAATTATTATTGACTAGCCCAATGCTTTCCATTCCAATGGGAGGTGCTGATGTTGTACTAGGAGTCCAATGGCTACAATCCTTGGGTACAATAGCTTTTAATTTTCAAGAACTTTTCATCAAATTTTCTACGGAAGGAAAGGAAGTTGAATTAAGGGGTATTGCAGGGAAACCAGGAAAGATAATCAGCTCTAATGGCATGACAAAGCTTCTAAAAAAGGAGCAAAGAGGTGTAATTGCACAATTATGTTCGCTAGATGTTTCCACATTGGAATCATCTATTTCTCCAGATCTCCAAAAAGTCCTAGACAATCATTCCAAGGTATTTGAGACTCCCAAAGGTCTCCCACCTATGCGTGATCATGATCATGCTATTCATCTGATTCCAGGAAGTGTTCCTCCAAACATCAGGCCGTACAGATATCCATATGTCCAAAAAAGTGAAATTGAACGTATGGTTGCAGAAATGCTAGAGGCTGGTATAATTCAACCGAGTCAAAGTTCTTTCTCAGCTCCAGTAGTATTGGTGCACAAGAAGGATGGATCATGGTGCATGTGTCCGGATTATAGGGAGCTCAACAAGCTCACTATTAAAGATAAGTTCCCCATTCCTGTCATTGATGAATTACTGGATGAATTGCATGGATCAATTTACTTCACCAAGTTGGATCTTCGTTCGGGATATCATCAAATCAGAATGAAGATTGAAGACATTCCAAAAACGGCATTTAGAACTCATGAGGGTCATTATGAATTTTTGGTCATGCCTTTTGGCCTTACCAATGCACCTTCAACATTTCAAGGTTTGATGAATTCCATTTTCAAACCATTCCTTAGAAAATTTGTGTTAGTATTTTTTGATGATATACTAATCTACAGCAAGTCTTGGAAGGATCATGTTGAACATGTTGACAGGGTGCTACAACTATTGGAGGAGAAACAATTATATGCAAAAAGATCCAAATGTTTCTTTGAGTCCAGGAGGTGGAATATTTGGGTCATATTGTATCTCATGAAGGAGTTAAGGTAGACCCTAGCAAAATTAAAGCCATTAAGGAATGGAAAATCCCCACATCCATAAAGCATCTGCGAGGATTTCTTGGGTTGACAGGGTATTATCGCAAGTTTGTTAAGAATTATGGGAGAATAGCAGCACCTCTAACAACATTATTGAAGAAAGATCCATTTTCATGGACTCCAGAAGCAACAAAGGCCTTTGAACATCTTAAAGAGGCAATGTGCCAAGCACTGGTCTTAGCTACACCGGACTTCAAAAAAACCTTTATTGTGGAATGTGATGCTTCAGGAAATGGAATTGGTGCTGTTCTAATGCAAGATGAAAGACCCATTGCATTTGAAAGTCGTCCAATCAAGGGAAAGTTTTTTAGCAAAGCTATTTATGAGAAGGAAATGTTGGCAATACTCCATGCACTTAAGAAATGGCGACCCACCTAATGGGAAGACACTTCAAGGTAAAAACAGATCATGATAGCCTTAAATACTTTGTAGAACAAAGATTATCCTCTGAAGAGCAACAAAAGTGGGTCACAAAGATGTTGGGTTATGACCTTGAAATCATCTACAAAAAGGGAAGCAAAATGTGGTGGTAGATGCACTCTCAAGAAAGGATGAGGATGTGGAAGCATTGTTGTGTGCCATTTCTATTATTCAGCCAGATTGGATAAACGAAGCAAGGGAGGAATGGAAGAATGACGAAGAAGTGTGGGCACTTATTCGAAAGCTACAACAAGATTCTAGTACTTCTGATACATTTAGCTGGAAAAATGATTCGTTATGGTACAAAGATCGCTTATACCTCTGTAAGAATTCCCAGCTAAAACAAAAGATTCTTATGGAATTGCACACTTCTCCCTTAGGAGGGCACTCAGGATTTTTAAAAACTTACCACAGGGTTAAGAAGGAATTTTCTTGGGATGGCCTTAAATCAGATATTCAAAAGTTTGTGGCGGAATGTTTGGTTTGCCAACAAAATAAAGTTGAAACAATTAAGACATTGGGTCTATTACAACCTTTATCCATTCCAAGCCAACGTTGGGAGGAGGTTTCAATGGATTTTATCACAGGTTTACCCAAGTCTGAGGGAAAGAGTGTCATCATGGTGGTAGTTGACAAACTTACCAAGTATGCACACTTTTGTGCATTATCACATCCATTTAAAGCCAGTACAATTTCTACTGCATTTATGGAAACAGTTCAAAAGCTACATGGAAACCCAAAGATTATTGTAAGTGACAGAGATCCCATTTTCACTGGAAATTTTTGGACAGAATTATTTTCTTGTCTTGGTACTCAGTTAGCTCATAGCTCATCTTATCATCCTCAATCTGATGGGCAAACTGAGATAGTAAACAAATGTTTGGAAGGATATCTTTGTTGCTTTGTATCTGATAAACAGACATAATGGGTCAAATGGTTGCCTCTGGCTGAATGGTGGTATAACACTTCCTTCCATACAGCAACAAAAAATGACCCCATTTATGGCACTTTATGGGTATCAACCACCATCCATCACATCATATTTAAGAGAAAATTTTAAGGTTCAGGCAGTGGAACATCACATCAAACATCAACAACAAGTCCTCCAACTCTTAAAGGATAACCTTGTGTTGGCACAAAATAGAATGAAACAACAGGCAGATCAACATCGCAGTGAAAGAAGTTTTGATGTAGGTGATTGGGTATTCCTACGGCTACAACCATATAAGCAAATGTCCCTAAAGCAAGCTAAGAAGGATAATAAATTATCACCAAAGTATTATGGTCCGTACAAGGTGTTGCAAAAGATTGGTACTATGGCATACAAATTGGAGCTTCTTGCAGCTTCTCGATTGCACTCAGTTTTCCATGTTTCATGTTTAAAGAAGGTTATAGGCGACAAGCTCCCAATTCAAACAATATTGCCAGAACTTGACGAGGAAGGAAAAATTATATTGGAACCGGAAGCAGTCACAGAAACAAGAACTCGACAGCTACGAAATCGATCAATTTCAGAGTATCTTATCAAGTGGAAGAACATATCCGCTGAAGATTCCACATGGGAGGATGAGAATTTTATGCAAAAGTATCCAGAACTACTCAAGCGTTGAGGACAACACTTTTTTGAAGGAGAGGGGCATGTTGGGTCCCTATAATACTAGTGATTACCCCATTACTATTATAGTTATACCCCTTATTTATATTGTTGTGCCCCTATTACCCCCATATTGTTATTTCTGTGCCCCATAGAATCCCTCTATTGTTATTTTTGTGGCTTTATATTATTATTGTTAGGTCGGCTAGATTATATTGTGACTCCTTAGACTCCTATATATAGAATGGAGGTTTTTTCATTTGTATCATCGAATAATTGTTCATTTATGTAATGTAAAGGAGGTTTCCCCCTCGAAGAGGCTGAATTCTAAGGTGTTGATCTATCTTTTCTATCTTTTCTTGAGCTAGTTTCATAACACGCGCACACACACACATAAAGAATTGAGAAAACATGGAAAATATACATGAAGGGGGTGTAGTTATCAAAGGCACAAAACAAGTGTTCAATTGTTTAGTTGGTGATTGCATTGGGATATGGAGCTGATAAAAATTATATTTCCTTAATCACCATCATGCTATGATATAAAATCTCCCCCAATTCCCTTATGTTAGACTGTGAGTCCTGAGACAATCACAAAGTTTGAGACCATGAGTTGTAATCATTATCTTGATGAGGTGCTATCTAGATATTGAAGATCTAGAATGGTCATTGATGTATTATAAATTCAGAGTTTGAGATCAATACAATGCAATATACAATGGCATTAGGCGTTTTTCGCCAATTGCCTTGCCTTGTCTGGCTCATGTTGATTCTTAACATGGTATCAGAGCTAGGATCAATGAAGTTCTACGATCTTATCAAAGTTGAATGGTAGATGCTATCCACAAGAAATTTTGGTTCACTCCATGGAAAATAAATCACACAACAAGAAATCTACAAGGTATCATAGCAGTCTACTTTATTTATAAACACACATACATCTGGTTTTGATCTTGTTAATCACAAAACACATCTATAGATCTATAGTTTTTGCTTTAGCAAATGTTGAAGTTGTTCCGATTCTTGTCCCATTAAATTCGCTTCTATATATTAATTAGGTGATATAACATGCCCACATATTTTACATATAATTTGAAAATCTAAAAATAAGATTGCAACCAAGCAGAGTTGAATCTGGACAATGAAATCTCATCCATCATGCTTGATTGCTTCCATTGGAATATCCAAGGTTTGTGGTTTGATTCTAGAATGTCAACATATGAGTGTGTAATAAAGTGAAGTGTTAAATTAGTACATGAAGGGATTGTTTTAATATTGTAACATTGGCTAAACACTTATTTTTGGGGAGTTAAAAAGTTGGTAGAAGATTTTGATATAGCTCATGTTGAGCCATAAAGAGAATTAAATGCTTTTCATAACATTGCTACGGAGAAAGTGTGTTGTAGTAATCTTAAGAAGAAAAAGAGAAGTATGTTGATAAAGAAAGGTAATCATAATAAGCTCAATTTTTTTGTTGGTGCCTTAGACCACCCTAAAATTGAATAAGGGGATCTATGCACATGTGTGTTTCTATATGAATATTTGGATGTGTGATACTCTATTTAGTGTCTCGCTTTGGAATTTGCATGAAATTTGTCATGATACACAAGGAATAACAAGGCGTGAAAATCAACAAGTAGATAGATGTCTTCTTGGAGCATTAGACAATAGTGTTTTGAAGTAAAAAAAAAAACCCACTTGAAATTGAATAAGGAGGTCAAAATTCAAGATTGTAATCACACGTTAGGGTGCATGATCAACAATATACAACACCCTTAAGTAAGATAAGAATCAAGCAAGTGTGATCAAGAGAATGGGTGCATGCGAGCAAGTACAAGTGAGAAAGAAAGCTTATCAAGTACAAATGTGTAAAGGAGGAAAGCACCTTCTAAATGTAGCGTAGGAAATTAAATATTTGCAAGAGTGCAACCATGATTTTCATATTAAATTTAAATTAATTAAGTGGAAATTACAACAAAATCAAACCATAATTAACCAAATGGCTGACAGACACTAGCATTTGCAAAATATATTCAAAGAGAAATAGATGTGAAGGATAAATTGTTCGAGGCAGTTCATACTAAATTAAGAGAAACACAAGATCCAATTGATAATATGATTAATGCATGTTGGGTCTCCAAAATGTCATCCACTTTTACCCACATTTCCATCATTTTACCTTCATTCCATAACTATATAGCCCCATAACCCTACATTAAGTAACCATTTTCATAATTATATGGGTTTATCATTATTATTTTCCATGTCATTTATTTCAAGTATTTTAAGAGAATTTATGACTAAATATTAGGAAATTAATATGTTTTCCTATATATCTAAAAGTGTTATGAGTTTTGTGATACTGTAGGCCTATTTGGAGATTCTAGAAGGGTCTTATTTGGCCACCCAACCACAAATTCGAATTTCAAATTCCAACTCATGAAGATTTGTGGAATAATTGCAGAAGATGTGGATCATTAACTATGCAAATTCAAAGGAGAAGAATCATTGATAAGAGAATTTTGAGAGGACTTGTATCTTACATTTTTAGGTGACTGGTTGTAACCACAAGAGATAAATTTTGATTTAGGAGAGATATAAGGGTCTATATTTATTGAATAGTTATCTTCAATTTTGTAGAAATAGGAGTGCATCTTTCATACAAAGGGTTGCAAAGTTGTTAGGTGTTAGGTGCTAGTGTTAGTGTTAGTTGCCAAGTTAAGAGGTAGCTAGTTGTTAGTTGCTATTTGGAGGTTCCAAGTTCCATCCAAGATGTGATTTGTAAAGTGAGGATAAAACATTCTTGTAATATCTTGTAACTCATTTTATGAAATACATACTACTACTTTGATCTCCAAGATGTGGTAGTTGTTCAACGTGTTTGCGAGGAATGGAGGGCCCCCATCAACGAAAATTTGCACATCTTTGTACATATTGGTAACATAGTATAGTTATGTTATTTCATTTATGTTTAGCAAGTGTGTTTTCATTTTATGCAAGTGTGATTTTCCTTTCAGCGAGTGTGATTTTATTTCAGCAGGTGTGAGTGTGATTTCAATTCAGCAAGTGTGATTTCATTTTCAAGCAAGTGTGATTTCCTTTATGCAAGTGTGATTTCAATTTCTTTATGTTTGGAATTAGATTGGATTTATTTAATTAACTTTGTAATTAGTTTCAATTACATTAGATTAATCTATTCTGATAAATAACCACATAGTACATATAGTACTAGTATACCTCATCAGTTTACGAACCCCCGGGTTTACAATTAATGACAGGGATTTAACTCACAATTAAATCACCTAACATTTTGGCGTCGTTGCTGGGGAAGTATACATAGGTGTTTATTTTGAAGGTTTAGACAACTCATTATAGTTGCATTCATTCTTAGATGCATGGTTAAAAGCATATTAAAATAATTTAGGATGCATATTAGATTTCAATAATTTTCAAAAACTTATACTAATCTATGTGCATGACAGGAATTATCAACCAGTTGGAGTAATTCATAGACAATTAAGAATTTGAAGAATGTTCTTCCAAGAAATTTCTCGAATCTTAGCAACAACTAGGATATCTGCCTCTCAAGAAGAGTATATTTTAACTGCATGCAAAAACTTGTCTATCTCTCCACCTCCATAAGAAGATCTTCAAGTCTCTTTTGATTCCTCTTGTCAATCTGTTGAAGAGACTAAAGAATCATGCAATAATTTTGATGGAGAGAAACCACTAGAATATAATATTGAGGAATGCATAATAAGGAAAATATTCAATGTGATCTAAACCAAGAAAGGAATCAGGAATGTCATAGCCTTATTGAAAGATGGTTCCAATCAAGGATCAAGTCACATCACTCTTCCATTCTTCCTTACTTCTTGATTGTATTATCAAAACAACTGGCCTTTCATGCTTTGATGTGTTTCATTGCATATTTTTCAGAACTAAGCATGAATATCTTTTTACTTCTGTTACACACATGGTTAAACTGGAAATATGCATACACTTGAAACAATTTTTCTATTTCCAGTAGAGTAGAGTAGGATAGAATCAATGAATAAAACCAAATTTGGTGATATGTTTTTTTTTAAGTTTTAAAGTTAGATTTCATTTTATTTATTGTTGGTGTAGTAAGAACCACCCAAATTACTAATCAATTGTAGGAATATGTAGAAAGAGAAGGAATATTTGAGAAGAAGAAGAACAAATACAGTTTTGAGAGCCACAATTTGAAGTTAGAGATCAAATCCTTTCACTTTGTCCTTTTAAATTTCACATTCAAAATGAATAAATAGTTTCAATATTGCTGAGTATGCTCTCTTCTTGTGCTCTCTGTGACTTGGAAGATCATAAAAGAAAATTGAATAAAGTTAGTTTTAAAATTTTGCAATAAAAATTGGATAAGAGATCTAAATTCATACTCAAAAGTATAATTACAAGATTTTATAAAGCTCAAAAAATAAAACCGATGTCTCCAATGGATCCAATGTTGTTGAAAACCCTTGTTTTGATTCTTTTTGCACCTCATTTGGCCAAAAATTGATTAAAATATTAAAGTTTCAAGTTTCTGCACAATTATGCTGTTAATAATCCTACAATTCGACCTAAACCTGGCCTGTGTGCCCCGAATGTGGAAACTGCACGCAAAATTGGTTGATATTCCTGCTCCTCAGTTGAATTTGTAGGATGGCTAAAATCGACATTTAGCTCCTAGATCCGAACTCTACGGTCATGTGGCGCCATATGACTGTGTTGGGTGCTGAATATTTTGCCTCGAGGGCTAAAAAATTTCCTTGCCCTTGGTATGGCCATATGAGGGTCATACAATGCAGGGTTCACCCAATTCCTCCGTCGCGCCATTTAACTTAGCGCTGGTTCACCTGGTGGCAAGGGACCGTGATTGTGGGTGGGGCTAGGGCTTAGCCTGACCCCTCCCCCAAAAGCGCGAATGGTTAAACTTTAAATAGGCATTTGGGACTATAATTAACAAGAAACATATCACAGGCAGATTGGTAGAGGAACTTTACTGGTTTATATGAGGTCTCGGGTTCAATTCTTGTGGAGGTTGTTCGACCTCACACAAAAATTTTAATCAACCACTGGTTGGCCCACGTGGCACTCCCTCGTCGGACCACCACACAAAACTGTAACCAATGAAAAATTACCACGTGTCAACAAATCAAACAGTGCCAAGTGTCAACCACTCATTGGCCAATGAAGGTCCAATCAACTTTCCAAGTCATGACCCAGTCATCGTACAGACCACTGACTGGACATTCCTACAATTCAAAATTCATTTTTTTCGATGTTTCCCAAAACGAACAGAACATGATTCCGGGAGCATCCGAAGTCGGATTTGAGTGAAACAAATTGCGTTGGATCTAGGGTGATGAGATATACACTTTAGCACTAGTTTCAAGCTGATCCAAGAATTTTGAATTTTGAGCATTTTCTTGATCCACAAGATCATGGATAAGGGTGGAGCGCTAGAGAAAAAGGACAAACATAGTTACATGCTTCAAATTTCAAAAAAACATGCAAATATTAAAAACCCAACTATGATAATTGAAAAACCACCATCTGAGTCTAATTGCAAGTTGTAAAAGCGATAAGGCAGTGCAACGATCTGTGTTTTTGGTAGTTGCAAAATCGATGCAATTTAGTAGCTTATGCAAATTCGGTTTATGGTATATTGATAAAGAATTAAGTGTATGGAGAAGAAGTCTCAAGCTCAAAATTGGTTAGAAACACAATGAAGAAGTCACCAACAAATAATAACAAGTGATCCATGGTACTGCTTTCCAATAAGGTAAAAGTGCATTTAATTTTTTGTCCTTGAATTTGTTTTATTAACACTATTTCTGAGTTTTTTTGTGTATATATGAGATGAAGAGAAACTTATCATCTCTCTCTCGATAGTATTACATTTTATTGCAAAAATTACTAATTTTTTGCAGATTCTAGGATGATGAAGAAGATCACTATATGCATGAGTGCCTTTTAAAGACCAAGTTTCTTTCAAAAGTGCATGATTATTCCATGTTAAATCAGATCCATTACACCATTTCTACTAAACATATACCAACTTTACTATTGCTACACATGTTAAGCCTACAGTCAAGCCATAAATTTCCATATGCCTACTACCAAAAACTCATTTCCCTTTGCAATCTTCATACTTTCCTGCCTCATTTTCACTCACCTTTGACCCAAAAATAAAGTCATTCAGATCCCTTACAAAGCTGAGTTACCCCATTTTCCTTTTCCTTCCTATAAAATAAACCTTGCTTCAATGCAAATTTTCCATCTATAGTCCTTCAAATTATTATTTTATACTCCCATTAGATGATGGAGGATTCATTAAGGCCTCCCTTCTAATAAGTCTAGACTCGTCGACTCCGACACATCATCTGGGATCAAGACTAGAGATCATTCAAGTACCTTGAGGCTTGCATGCCTTAATGGCAAGTTCTCTTGCCAACAAACAATGAAAATGCATCAATGTCCCCTGTTTTTTGGATCCTCTAGGTGACTCGACTACGACACATCTATTCGTACCTAGTAAGATGTACTTAGGCATCTTGAATGTCATTGACATCAATGGTGAGTAGTCTCATGTTGGTTAATGGAATTCATTATTGGAAAGTATTCCAACAACTTATTTTCTATGTTCGACATTGACACATCTATTCACATAGATAAGAATTATGCAATTGAGTGTGAATGAATGAAGACTACATGATTTCAACAGTTTGCAGCAGGACTCAATTAAGAATTCAACAACCATAGCAATAAAGATTCCAATCTCATCCCCAATTCATACAACCAAGAGAAATAAAAAACAAATCAAATTCTTTGACTTCACATTCCATGATCCAACAACAACAACCACATTCTTCTATATAAATAGCTGTCCACTTTTCAGGTAAGTGAAGGTATGTTGTTTTCTAATCTTTAATCATGTAATTCCTTAAATGCTAAAATTGTGATTTTGGAAAGTCCCTCACCACATTCATATTCCCTTTCTCATTTGCTAAAAACTGAAAACAACATTAGCTGGGGGGAAGGGATATCAATTCATATTCACATTTCATGTCACATGTCCTATTTCGTTTCATCCTAACCAACATATTTTTCCCAATCAACTATTATTGCATTTTCATTCCAAAAGTTTATATGTTTTGCGATGATCAATTGATGAGCACACTAAATCGCTGACAACCAATATGGGGACTTAAAAATGAATTCTAAATTTTTTCAAGTATTTTGATCCAAGAAAAATAACAAAAGTATTGTTACACAAGAACCAATACTCATAAAATTTTGGTTGTCACACAAGAACTAACCATAAAAATATATGATGCAATCAAATATCTTTCAAAGTACACTTTGCAAAAAGAATAAAATTGTCAAATGATATGATTATGCAAAGTTAAAAGAGAACCAATACAAATCCAAAGCTCATATGGAAGCAAAACATTTCAAGAAGACCAACTTATGATTAAGGGAATCAATGCAATAGTTGCATGAGGACATGCAACATCTTCAGTTGGGGGATATGTTGGGTCTCCAAAATGTCATCCACTTTTACTCACATTTCCATCATTTTACCCTCATTCCATAACTCTATAGCCCCATAACCCTACATTAAGTAACCACCTTCATAATTATATGGGTTTATCATTATTATTTTCCAAGTCATTTATTTTAAGTATTTTAAGAGAATTTATGATTAAATATTAGGAAATTAACATGTTTTCATATATTATTTTTTCACCTTGGAAAAAATCGTAATTTTATTCATAAGAAAAAGCTACATGTTGTAGATGCTAAAAATCATATGCATATGGTCTATTCTTGTTTTCACAGAAAACATGAAAAGAAAAAATACAAAAAAAATAAAAACTATTCTTTTCTCCTTTTTTTTTCTCCACCTTTTTCCATCCTCCAGTGTTGGGAGTGGCGGATACAATGGATAGCATATTTTCATTTGTATTTATGGGAGAGTCCTTGTCAGAGTCAAATCATTTTGATTCATGTGTTCGCTTGTTGCCAGTTATTTCCATTAGTTGGGATTCTTGTTGTTGCAAAGGGTTGCTGAGTTCTTTGTCCTCCTTTAGTGTGTTGTTTTGGACTTGTTGAACATCCATTTATGCTTTATATTCTGTTGTTTTTGCTTTTTCTGCTTCTTCATCCAAGGGGGCTGTATATTGCCATCCTTTTGGATTTTTTTGTTGTTTCTTGTTCCATTTGGGGGTTTGTTTTGTGGACATGCACTATGGAGGTGGCCAGTTTGTAGACATCCACGACATCGGAAAGCTATATTTTCGTAATCTAAAGGTTGTGTCCATTGTGTATTATTGAATTTCAAAGTGATGTTGTCTGGTAGTCCATGGTTGAGATCTACTTCAATGCAAATCCTAGCAAAGGTAAATATTCCCCTTATAATTTTGTCCTGTAAATCTTAAGGAACTTCCCTAGGTAGTTCCCTATGGCTATTAAAACATTATGGTGCTAGAAGTGTAATGGAAGGTTGTGCAACTTGACCCAAACTGGCATATTTGTTACCACCATTATGTTGGCATCGAATTCTGGAAACCAAGGGGTCATGAAGAGCCCTGCATTACCCCAGAACCATGGTCCCTTGTTGAGGATATGTTCCCTTTCCTGTTATGTTCTGAATCTGACTATAAAAAACCCCTTGGGGCATAAATATATTTCACAGTTTGGTGACCATGCAACATGTATCCATTAGTGCAAAACATCAGATTTAGGCCAAAAACCATTAAATCTACATATAACTACATTGGAATAGAGATTTGTGTACAAATCATTTACCTCAGGCATTGTAATGGTGAGAGTGGGATTCTCATATTTCTGTTCTACAATGTAGGGCCCTGGTAGCTTGGGCAGTGGTGCTGGTTTGGTTTGTGCTTTTTCCTTGCCTTTGACTGCATCCTTAAAAGAGCTTGTGCTCTTTGAGTTAGTTCCAGAGCATCCACCCCTCAAATGCAAGTTGATCATGATGGTTGAGTCTGTGTCAATTCCATAATCCTAGAGTGTGGTTATCCTGTAAACTGAGACCTGAGTGGATCAGATTTTGCCTGCATGCTGGTATACCTAGGTGGTTTTGGATTTTATACTTTAAGTCCTGGATCCTCCTCCCCTTCCAGATCCTCCAACAAAGATGCCTGCCTTCCAGTGTTTTGATGAAAATTTGTATCAGATCCACCTCTGTTGAGTGTGGGTCTGTCTAAGGAAGGGCTCGATCTATTGCCCATGTGCCCAGATCTATCAGATCTAAGCATATCAGTGCTATGTATGGGTTGTGCTTCACCAGATCTGGGCTATCTGATGATTCTATGCATATCAATGCTCTGTATGGTTCTTGCATCAGAAGAAAGCACGAAAGACTAAAGAAAGAGAGCCCACTACCCTGCAGATCAACCTTCATGGAAGCATCATCCTAGGGCACATTCCGCGCCATGGATGCGTTTAAGGTGATCCCATGTTCAGCAGCCACAACGGTATTTGTAGTGGGAGAATTGATGACCAAGCACCCAAACTTAGTGGCTACCTGCAGATCCACATTGTCTATACCTACACCCGTTCTTTCGACAACCTTGAGCCTCCCGCTAGAGGATTCAGGCACCTCACTGGTCACTTTGGTGCTGCTAGTCACGATGAGAGCATCGCAGAGCGAGATCTTTGTGAAGAGCTCCTCCTGTGATACAATGTAGGAGTAGTCCACATTGGCCTCCCTTCGAAGTAGCTCTAGACCGCCTTCCCCCAACTTCTCAGCCACCAAAATCATTGGCTTCGCCTGACCATCAGAAGAGATGGCCCGCAGGGACAAACTTTTGAAAACGGGAAATATTTTCAAAGGTATTGACAGTCTATTTTGTAGGGCTTGCCCTAGGAATGCAGAGCCATTACAAAGACGACAGAATATAGGATCCCTAATCTCCATCGCGTATCAACCCCAAGGCCTCTTACTCATGCCCCCGAAGTGAACTCCTCGTGCTCCATTGTCGTCTCTTCTGTTGTTGTTGGGAGCCATCACCTGCCAGTGCCAAAGGGTTTCTAATCTTCAAGCCTCCAATTTTCATTGTTTGAAACATCCCAAAATAAAAGTTATAGTAAAAATGCCAAGATGACTCATTCACTCCTCAAATCACATTTTTTCTCCACCTTGAAGACCTTAAGAGTATTATGCAAATTTTTTGGGTGACATGTTTTCATATATATCTAGAAGTGTTAAGAGTTTTGCGATATTGTAGACCTACTTGGAGATTCTAGAAGGGTCTTATTTGACCACCCAACCAAAAATTAGAATTTCAAATTCCAACTCATGAAGATTTGTAGAATAATTGTAGAAGATGTGGATCATTAGCTATGCACATTCAAAGGAGAAGAATCATGGATAAGAGAATTTTGAGAGGATTTATATCTTACGTTTTTAGGTGATTGGTTGTGATCACAAGAGATAAATGTGGATTTATGAGAGATCTAAGAATCTATATTTATTGAATATTTTCAATTTTGTATAAATATGAGTGCATCCGTCATACAAAGTGATGCAAAGTTGTTAGGTGTTAGGTGTTAGTGTTAGTGTTAGTTTCCAAGTTAAGAGGTAGATAGTTGCTAGTTGCTAGTTGGAGGTTTCAAGTTCCATCCAAGATGTGATTTGTAAAGTGAGAATAGAGAATTCTTGTAATATCTTGTAACTAATTTTATGAAATACATAATGCTACTTTGATGTCCAAGATGTGATAGTTGTTCTGTTAGGGTCCCACCCTTACCCCCTTATTTATGTAGTAGGATCGAGTCCTAGTTATAGTTAAGTAAAGAGTCAATAAAGCCCATATTAATAATTGTAAGTGGTTAACCCACATTGCAAATGGGCCATGGTATTAGATAGATGGTATTAATAAGAACCATGGTATTGCATGTATGAGTCATATATAAAGGATAGAGACTCCCTGCGAGGAACATCGTGTCTTATTTTGTAATCTAGCTCTGCTCTATTGGAGGTTGCCCCCTCGAAGAGGCAAGTGAACATTGCTTTCTGAATAATAAAATACTTGTTTTTGTTTCTCACTATTCTATGTTCTGGGTATATTTCTTCACATATTTGGTATTCTGGTATCGTCTTGCAGGTTAAGAGCATAACAAGTGGGATCGGATTTCTTTCCAGGGCCGGTGGGATCTCCATTTCTTAGCAAATTGTTTTTGGCTAGAGATGTGTTCCGGCGTCTTTAAACCACGGGATCTGTCGTTGAGCGCATAAACCTGCGGATTTGGCGAGGCATGCACGCAAGAAATACAAGAGGTGGTCACTCTTGTTAGACTCCCTTGTAACCCCTGTGGGTACCCCTTCAAGTAGTAGTGCATTAGACAAAACCGCACACGGATTGTCTTCCACGTACCCTCTAGGTATATCGGAAGCCCCGTAACTCCTTTGAAACCTCGCCATAGATAAACCATTGTGTTATAGACATTTTTGGGCACTGCGACCCCAATCATATATGTCCATAAACCAAGGGCTCCTAAGTCCCTAAAAGTTTTGTTTCACACCCTAAAGGAACAAGGTTAGCTGATTACATCATCTCCCAGAAGTTCTCCACAGAAAAGTGCTCAGAACTGGTCAAATCTGGACCATACAGACTACCCAGTGTAGAAGGTGCGATGCATCCCACCTGCCCAGAGTAAAAGGTGCGATGCATACTGGATAGCTCTTCTGCAGGGTGCGATGAGTGAGAGTGGACAAATGGCAGAGATAGTTTGCAAGGTGGTTCGACATGGAATCTTCCAGAAACTTCTCCTATGACACTTGCCTCTTTGAATTCGCCCAGGGATGAGTAAGAGATCATCAATCTCCAAGTGGAATCAAGAACTATCAGAGAGAGGACACTAATCAAATCTCAGAAGCTGACTCACCTCCCTACAATCATCTATATATGGATCCCTCATCCCAGAGATCCAGAGGTTGGAATTTTGTATCTTGTAAGGAAGTGCTGCTGGTTTCTTGGTGTAACATCATAGTGTTGGGTGATCTAAGTTTTTCATGAGGTGAAGAAGGGCTTTCTTGCTGAGAGGATATCGTTGGGTCAAAACAATTGGTTGTAATCCTCTTTGCTATTCTTGATATTAATAAAGCTATTCAATTTTTCCTCCACATTCTTGTATGATTGATGATATATGCATTTGTGTGGTCAATATATATCTGGTCCTATATTGTTTGTGATAGTAGATCTCTGTTCTTGGATAGTGTTATGCTGCTTTGATTCCATAGGTGCTCTTTGAAGCTGGGTAGACGAGGAAGCGAGTGGCAAAGATCTATCAAAAGGGAGAGGAATCAAGCAAGGAACCAAGCGCAAGACAAAGGTTGGTCTCCTTTGTTCCCCTCTTATCTACTTCTCATAAAGGAAAACGAAAGTAGTTTTAGTTTGTTTGTTTCTAAGATAGCTACCAGTCTTAGTGGGACTAGAAGCTCTGCATAGACACTAGATTTCCCGATAACAAAATGGCGACTCCACTGGGGACCGAACAGCTTGTTTGCTTTTCTATACTTGTTCGTTTTATAAACTTACAGACGGAGCCTGAAGTCAAGCCAGCTAGCCTTCGAACTGCATTTTCTATGCAAGTGCAAAGTAGATCAATGCTGCTTCAGTCTATCTTTGGGTTTTGTTTATAAACTGAACAATTGATTTGTAAACATCCTAATTGCCCTTGTGGTGGCTCTAGTAACCTCCTTAGATCTACCCTTGTGATTTATTTACTGATTATCACTTGCTCGGCCTAAATCCCTGAATTGTGCTGCAAATTGTGATCAAGAATTGGATCACAAGTCTCGCACTGTACCATCGCACCCTTTCTTCAAGGATATCAGTATGCATCGCACTTCTCGAGTGCAGTAGGTGGGATGCATACTGGAATCCCTGTGTAACAGGTGCGATGGTCAGAGAAGGCTAATTTTGCCTCTAGACTTTGGTTTTTCTTCACTCTTTTCAGCTCTATTCAGGAGTTTTTTTGTCTGTAGTCAGTATACCTCTGTGGAAACCCCCTTCCTTGCCATTATTCCACCTCCATTGTGCAAAGAATTGTAAATTTTTTTATGTATTGTGAGCCATTTTTAGTTCTCTTTTACAAAGAAGTAGCGTAATTGAACTGTCGTTTCTTGATTTGGAAGTGTCGCAAGTGTCATTTTCAGTCATAGAAGAGAATCCGATTGTTCTTGATAGTCGATTATACTGTTACTCTTGTATTTGATTTGAATTAATAGTTTTTCAAGTGTCGAAAGAAAGTTTTCAATTCCAAATCGCAAAGTGTCGTCATTGTCTTCATTTTGTCTTGAAAAGAAGTTTGTTAGTAATGTCGCTTTGAAAAATAATTCAAATTTGCGCTTAGCTTTCTTTTATCATTCACACATTAAGAAGGCTGAAAAACAAATTTATGCATGTGCATTTGCATTTAGATTGTTTGTTGGTTTGATTTAGGACAGTGCATATAGTGTGTTCTCTCTGCTCTATGTTGAAAGAATATCATCTCTCTTTCTTTAGTAGCTAGGATTTTCATTGCAAAAAGAAGATTAAATGATTGTTTATCATCTTAGATTGCATTTTAGGAATTGTATATCTACATCACGCGGTGAACCTGAAAGGAAAATTTCTTAAACAAGATCAACTGTAAAATAAATTTAATGAATCTAAAAACGCTTTGGAACCTACGCACAACATTTAGAAGTCTAGGCTAGAGACGTATTCTGGTGTCGTAAAGCCTGGTAACTGTTGTTTTCATTGCTGGTTGGGTGATTCCTCCACTTTGAGATGACAAGTTCCAGTACGGACTTGTGCTCCCACGCACCGTCGAGTATATATTGGGAGACCACAATAGGCTATATCCTTTATCCATAGGAAGCCATGTCTATTGCCCTATCGATCGCAATGCATTGGACATAGCATTCGGGAAGATTGACTGCCATACTGTAAAAAGTATTCTGCAGTTTTGCGATTGGTTTGGTAATCCCTCTGTCTAGACTTCCAGAGTAGTCTCTTTCGTTCCTTTTCAGACTCCTTAAAGGAAAAGGTCCATCTGAGCACTTGTGACTTCAAGCTCATTAAAAATTGAAGTCGACTAGAGTCATCTTTTGTTTTTTCTCGACTCTTAAAAATTGAAAAAACAAGCTGTGTCAAAGCGTCTAAAATTCATTTAATTCCGAAACATATTTCTCCTTGATTTTTATTTGATCGAGTAATCTGTAATCGTGGAAGAAAGTCAATTGAAACCCCGTCGTTCGCGGAGGCTTACAAGTCAACCGCCTTTGTCTCCATAATCAAAACTATTACGGACAAAGCGAACTCGTTTAACTGGTTCAAAATCCCCTGGTAAAGTTGGAACAAGTGTTCCGACACCATCAGAGACTCCGGTTACTCTAAACATTTCTGGTATCCCTGCCTTTATAGAAGAAGTTCCGCAGCCACCAAAGGACAGTAGAGTTGATCCTAGTGTGAAGGTAAACACTTGTATTACTAAACCAGCTCCATCTATAGTTGATTCAGAGGGTGTTATTCCCCAAACATCTGTCGCTGCAGAATCTATACCTTCTTCGACACTAGAAATATTTTACGGACCTAAAGGTCTACCTCTTCCACCTGGTCTGATTGCTATAGAAGAGATTGTGGAGGATCCTTCATCTAGTACTCCATTTCAATTTGGAGTCGGGATCACCCTATATCCTACTTCATCAGAAATTAGTCTACCATTATCGGAAGCTCCTGTAGAATCGCTAGGAAATCTTTTGGATAGACTAGAAATGTCTGAACAACCGTCGACATCTAGGATTGTGTCATATGACACAGCGACGGCAGAACTTCCTGCTGTCACTCCAACAATGTTCACTGGCATACCATCTGTCCCAACTAGCTCTCAATCGCTAGATGGGGCCCACTTAGGGGCTATTTCGACAGTATGGTCCGTTCCCGTTTGTTCATCTGGAGTAATATCCGGGAGCTCTTATGTTGAGTCTCAGCAAATTGATCCTTCACGGTGTCAATTTGGGCAGTCCGGTCCTCAAGGGAAAATCATTCCTTTGAGTACCGGATTACCGCCGTATGGGGGGCAATATACCCTTTCATTGTCTCCTCCAAGAGAACAACCATACGAGATTTCACAACAAAATTCAGGTTATGCTGGAATTACATCTAGCGGTTGGGTGCCAATACTGCCTCAACAACCAAGAGTTGTATACTCGATGCAACAATGTTTACCTATGTCAAATATACCAACTACGCTGGCTATTGTGATGGTGTCGCAAGTACAAGCGTTGCTTGTTGTATGCCAACCTCAGGTTTCTTAGGTCGTAATGCAACAGCCTCTTATCCCTGCGACTCAACCACAATCGCCAACTAGTGGAATGACACAGGCCCAAACGGGTACAATTACCCCTCATCTTGGTCAAACAGCCAGTATTGGACAACAACACATGGCTTCACAACCATGGTTGGTGCAATATCAACAACCGCAATTCCAACAAGCTTTCCAAGGATCTGAGCAACAAATCTTTGCAAATAATGGGCAGTCGTATATTCAAAACAGTCAAAATCAACCATTCTATAATGGTTATGCCCATCAACCTTACCAAAGTTACCAGCATCAAATGCATTATGCTGGTATGCAAAGACCAACTGATCAGGAAATTTCGTCTTATCCTGGGTATGCTTCGCCAAACCTGAATCAACAGTCACCCTTCGTGGTGACTTTAAAGTTACCGGATCTAAATCGGCTAACAAATGATCCAATTGCTTACGCCCCTTGGTGGCCAGCAATTCCGCATAAACTTCTGTCAGATATTCCTAAATTTAATGGAAATCCGGGTGAAGACCTATCGAATCATGTGATGACCTTTCATCTGTGGTGTTCATCAAACACCCTAAACGATGATTCGATTAGGCTTCGCCTTTTTCAGATAACGTTAACTAGTCCAGCAGCAAAATGGTATATCGAATTACCTAGAGCTTCGTTTGATAACTTTAGTACCCTAGCCAAAACCTTTTAAACCCATTTTTAGTTACCCATAAGGTACGAAATGGGAACATAACTTCTTACCAATTTCAAGCAAACGACGGCCACTCACATATCTGATCATATTCATGAGTGGCGACGTCTTCGTAGAATGGTAAAAACATACGTTCCTGTTAAACACACATGGATAGTAAAGACAATAGGAAAGATAAATCATGTGAGTTCAATTTTTATTAACAATTGATTTACATTTATAGTACAATATCTGACTCTTGGGTTTCAGATCCCAAGGTCTCTTGGACTGCTTAGTCTTTTCGGCTTCCACACTAACCCTTTAGGATTAGGTGTCCAACATTCCCCCCCTTAATCCGAAGGGTTATGTATGAGTCCAAGAAAAGAGCTGTAATACAAAATGTGCAAAAATGCATGGCAGCACTAAGCCGAATGTGCTCTATGAAATGTTGGTAAAAAAGGGCGGTGGTTTAAGGATGACCACCAACACTGGAACGCTTAGTGCAGTTCCCAGAACTCTTCCAAAACTGGCAAGAAACTGAAGTTTTCTGCTAGAGGAAGTGATCCTATTGTTTTAAAGAGGGAAACCTTCAACCATAAAAGGGAGATCTCACCCCACATAAAAGGTAAAACTTCAACCTGAAAAGGGAAGTCTCAACCTGTGATGGTTTAAGGATAACCAACAACTCTGGAATGCTTAATGCAATTCCTGGAACTCTTCCAAAGCTGGCAAGAAGCTGGTGTCTTCTGCTAGAGGAAGTGTTCTTAATCTGTCATGGTTTAAGGATGACCAACAACTCTGCGATTCCTGGAATTCTTCCAAAACTGGCAAGAAGCTGGAGTCTTCTGCTAGAGGAAGTGTCCCAGATTGCCAACTGAAGGCATGTTCAGGCATCTTTGTCTCTGGCTACAACTCTGAAACTGTGTGGCAGGTTGTGGCTCAGGCTCGCTTGATGTGGCTTTGAAGCTTGTAGATGACCATCATTTCCCCCCCTGTCAGATACAAGGTGAGATGATGGAGAAAACTCAACTGCAAGACTGTTCAATATTCTGGAACAAGTTCTGACATGTGTTTGGAATATCTTCTTGGCTGTTGATGCCCATTGCCAAGAAGCGATCCATCCAAGATGAATCTTTGTTCTTGCAGGACGTTTGTTTTTGAAGCATCTGTGTGAAGAATGGCTGGTTTTATGACAGTGCTCACATGGATGAAGATCAAAACAGTGATCTTTCAGATGGCCAACTCGATCACAGTGTTGGCATTTCACGATCTGTTGTTTTTGTTGTTGTAGAAGAGGGGCAGAGTCTGGAACAGCTGGAGGTGAACTGTCATGAGGAGCAAGTGAACTGTCATGAATGAATCCGGCACTCTAAAACTGAATGGGCTTTGAGTAGTCTGGAATATGAAAGTACAAGTCCTTGTCATATCCAAGACCAGTTCTATGCTTGTTGTGGACAAGCTGTTCCCAAGGTCTGATGATGGGCTTGGGAAGTGCAGACTGAGTTTCTGCATCTGCATGTACACTTGCTACTTTATTGGGTACTGGATCTGAATGAACTTGAACAATATTGACTTGCTGTTTATGGGAGTCTGCTTCATTGTTCTGAACAGAAACAGGTTCAGAATGATGACTCCTCTGTTTTAATTCTTCTTGCTGTAGCTTTGTCTCAAGCTGCAAAAACTCAATATTCTCTTGTACATTATACAAACAGGTTCTAATGTCAACCAGAGAAGCTTTGCTTATTCTTACTGTACCATGATCAGAGGAATGTATCATATTTTTTAAGAGCTCTAATATTTCAGTAATTCGAGGCATTTTCTCCATTGTCAAAATTACACCCCTTTAAAAAACTGATTACAACTATGACCCAATGAGTAAAAGTAACACCCACTCAAAGACACAGAAAAATCCTTTGTAAATGTGCAGCAAAATGAATCAAGGAGTCAATGTAGATAGAAACTATAATGAGTTTTAAATACAGTTCCACAACTGGGGCAGCGGCAACTGCAAACTTTCTTGGATCCTTCAAATACTAGAAGGAGTTGTCACAGTAGAAATATCAACAGTAAATTTCTCTATCAAATCATCCTCTGTGAGATCAAGAACATCATGATCAAATACCGATCCATTGTTGTATACAGACTGCACAATCAATCCCTAGGAAAATGGCCAAATGCAAAGCTTTGCCAGCAAAACTACCTCGGAAGAACCAATCTTGTCTCCTTTCTTAATAAGCTCCACGGGTGTTTTAATTTCAATAGTACCTTTGTTAATAGTTCACTGGTAATGTAGCTTCAGCAAAGATGTCTCAAAATACCAGAAAACAACCATACATAATAGCCTTGGTGAATGCGGCCTCAACTAATAGAAATAGCCCTTTCTTGTAGCAGGTTTTACCTTCTGAAAAATAGCAGTTACAGAGTTTTTGAATGCGGCCTCAACTAATAGAAATAGCCCTTTCTTGTAGCAGGTTTTACCTTCTGAAAAATAGCAGTTACAGAGTTTTTGAATGCGGCCTCAACTAATAGAAATAGCCCTTTCTTGTAGCAGGTTTTACCTTTTGAAAAATAGCAGTTACAGAGTTTTTGAAACTTCAGATTCCCAAAACCGATACTATAAAAACATTCATTATTCAGTCAGATCTCTCTGAAAATCACTGGATTTGGGCATGTGAAGTTCGCTGTTAGAGTGTTATCTACTATTTTTTCATCGTTTTTATTGTTGGATAAGAACAAAGCAATTGTACCAATCCTCAAATGAGGTGAGCGGTCCCTTTCACAAATGCAACACATAATTTTCACTCCACATCAGTGTTAGATTGCATTATAATTTATCTTGATATCGGTTGATTTTGTTGTTAGACACTCTCAGAATTGTGGCAATTGTCGCCATGATGAAGCAAATTGTATTCCACCATATCAAGAGCGAGATTAAAAAGAATGCATCATGGAACACTAAAACACACCAACCATAATCTCTACCATCATATATGATATGACCTTTGAAAAAACTTCAATGCATGTACGCCCACCATAATGCATATATCGGCCTTCAAGAGTAAGTTAACGCGGAATGTATATAAGTTCAACGCATATACCACATATACATACCATTACCTAGTCTCCAACGCATAACATATATCCATAGCATACCATACCATACCAGCAGCTGTATGTAATCAGCCTCTCATTACAGGGGTTTCGACCGAGTGCATAGTTCATGATCTTCGACACCAAATATAATATATATGCTAGGAGGAGTCTTGAACACAAAGACTCATCACTATTTCACAGGTAATTCGTTGATGCACTGTACATATGATATACATATTCTCTTGCAGGAGCACCCGCATCATTGAAACCACAGTTATGTCTTGCAAATATTTGACCAGTGTACATACATTCCAACACATACGAACCAGCTTGCATGGCAATGTTTTAACGAACACAGAGAAGGGATTGCTTGCACCATTCAACGTAGAGAAGGAACATTACAGGTGGGTAACGTGCAGATGGACTAGTCAACAGTTTTTAGGAATCAACGCGGAGAAGGAATAATTTTAGATATAAGCACACTGTCAGAGTCGATTTAGAGAATTACATTTACAACTTGGGAAGAGACGTAGGACTTGTGCCCGGCAGGTCGCGGGTTCAAACCACGGACCCGACTTTCTCCATTTTGCAATTAGATTGCGATCTGCATAGTCTTAGTCTAGACAGAATTTATACAGCTCCTTGGATATTTCCTTTCGGCAGTAATACAAATCAAACACATATCACCTTATTTAGATGCCAGACATCTAGATCCAACTTCAGCAAAAATGGAGAAGCGTACTGTGGCGGTTATACATGAAAGCCTTTTACTTTGTGTGCTTAAGAGGATGGCAGTTCCAATCTTGGGGAAATTCTTTGAAGACTTCAGATTCCCAAATGCATTTCCAAAAAACATTTACGAGGCACCCACGGATTTTTTTTATTTTTTTTGTCCTTGAAAGGTGAGGTCGAAACAACAATTTTGCGAGGAGCAGATCAAGAAAGAATAGATGAGAAGAGGAGCTATTCTTCAGGAGATGCAACTAGCAACCATAAGGAACTCAGAGGAAGGAGCAACCACAGGAGGGTGTAGAGACAACTTGTTGGTTCCGCTTTGCTCTGGTGAGGTCGTGGACAACGTAGGAACCAGAGAAAACACAATGTTCTACTCAGAGAAACGCTTCATATTACTGAAGATGAGCTGTGTGAATTGCTGTGTATGGATACCTTGAAGATTAAAACTTCCCATAGAGACGTTACCTCTGTTCTGACAAATGCTCTAAAACCGGTATAAAAACGTATTAAACACAGTCATATGGCAGAGGTGAGCAGCACAGAAGACAATACAAGAATAGTAATGAACAACAGATTATATAAAACAGTGTCAGGGCAGTGCAGCGTTACATGTAGGTATATGCGCAGAGAGACTAACGTCTATAGTATGCGTTGGTGTCTGTCAGAGGCAGTGGCAGCGTGAGAGAGGGCAGCGTTTAGGTATGAGCAGCTCAGACACAGAATTATGGACAGAGGTGCAGGACTGACGGGCACATAACAGGCCACAGAAAAACAAGTGGCTCCGTTACCATGTTAAACACACATGGATAGTAAAGACAATAGGAAAGATAAATCATGTGAGTTCAATTTTTATTAACAATTGATTTAAATTTATAGTACAATATATGACTCTTGGGTTTCAGATCCCAAGGTCTCTTGGACTGCTTAGTCTTTTCGACTTCCACACTAACCCTTTAGGATTAGGTGTCCAACAGTTCCTAATCAGCTTTTAGTTAAATGGTTTATTAAGTCATTATTACCTTCCATTACAGAAGATGTGGAAAAGGGAGGAGTCATCACTGAAGAGCAAGTTATTGCTCGTGCGCAATATTTAGACTTGATTTATACTTAGTCTGGCACGCTCTACGATAAAATCCCTGACGCTCCCAGACTGGAATTTTCCGTTCCTCCTCCTCCTAAATCGAACAATGACTCTCATGCCGGCGATGGCGTGATTGGTACGACAGACACAAAATCAACAAAGGCTACATCTAAAAAGGCCCGTAAGATTTCTAGTCAAAATGCAAATGAGGAACTTCTCACCTCGGAAGTAAATGTCGTCTCAACTAACAAAGGCAAAGAAACCAAGCAACCAGGAGGCAAGAAGAAAAACAAAGGGAAGAAGAAGAAACAGGAGGAACCATCACCCGAAAAACCTTCTGTAAACCCTTCTGGAGATAAGAAACCAAATCGTCCATGTCTTATATGTGATGAGGATCATTGGATAAGAGATTGTCCATATAAAGCTGAGCTTAAAAAATTCTTCAAGAATTCAAAAACCTCGGCGGTATTAACTGATCCGTTTCCAAATCTAGGAACAAATCTGGTTGCCAGTGACAATGCTTCCCCATCCCAAGTGCTGATGTTGTCGGTTTTGAAGCAGCAAAATGATGCTTTGATAACAACAAGGAATAAAGATTACGGGAATCCACAGCTGTCGAACAACAAGGATAAAGATCAACCTAGTAGTTCGACAACAACTTCGACAGAAGTTGTGCCGCCCATCATTCCAGAGCTAACAATAAAACTACCAAAGGGAGTAGTACACAAGTCAACATTTAATCCTCATGCTAGAGCAGCACAACATTATAATATAGTGGAAGATCTGGCCCAATCGCCATTCGTTATGTCGACACTTGAGGTACTACAAAATTGCCCCTCCCAAAAGTAGGCTTTATTATCAGCAATAGGTGGGATTGACCCAAAGGATTCTAATCTTGTGTCCTCTAATAAAAAAGGATATGATCCTCAGTTACCAGCTCAACTAGCTTTCCTCATTCAAGTGAAAGCCCTCAACAAAACTGTTCATCGAACAATTATTGAAGAGGGGGCATCTACATGTATTATGTCGATGAGTTGCTGGAAAACTTTAGGATCTCCAACCTTGTTGCGATCTTCGACGACGTTAAAAGCATTTGATGGACGAATATATACCCCATATGGGATTT
The DNA here is from genome assembly GCA_031772625.1 of Pinus tabuliformis. Lineage (NCBI taxonomy): Eukaryota > Viridiplantae > Streptophyta > Pinopsida > Pinales > Pinaceae > Pinus > Pinus tabuliformis. The sequence continues at coordinate 242,925,876 of CM062816.1, read as the reverse complement.
TAAGTAACTTGCAAGTTGAACTGGGGGGAAAACAATGGAAATAGATGTTGAAGTAATCGACAGAAACCTCGATTACAACATCCTACTGGGAAGGCCTTGGATATATGCTATGGCTGCGGTTGTGTCGACCTACTTCAGGAAGATAGCATTTCCCTTTCAAGGGGGAATTACAATCGTCGACCAACAAACATTTCTCCCCAATAGTTCCCAAGTTACGGGAAGCATTCCGATGATCCATGGAAGCCCCCATTTGCTTCAAAATATTGGAGTAGGCCTACTAAAAGACCCTATATTAATGGGGACTTTTTCCCTCCCACCTCCAATCAATCTGGCGGAAGTGGCGACAGTAGGAACTTGCAATATGATATCTTCTATTCAAAAGATCTCAAAAAACGATATTAGCATGGATCATCTACAGGTATTGCCTTCAAGCCCAATAGAAATATTGTAGCAATCAATGTTTTGGCATGGGAGGCAAACCCAAATCAAAGCTCATCAAGCGTTTGGATAGATAGGTCTAAGGAATATGGCACCCCTTCAGATCCTTGGATGCAAGTACATTACATAGACAAAGGAATTGTTCAGTCAATGTTAATTGACGGGGCGCCATGGGAAGATTACCACCATTGTTCCCATCTTCCAGATTGTCAAGAAGATACTCCTGATGACCTTCATCATCCTTCAGTTTTTGATTTCCTATCAAATACTGTAAACACGGTGGATTCTGAGCGAAACTTGTCCAATATCGAAGAGACTATCACCATAAATATCTCGACCAAAACAGATGTTGTAGAGAATATTTATGTTGGCAAATGTTGTTCTCCTTCAGAACTGGAAATATATGAAGTTCTTTTTCGCGAATTCAGAGATGTCTTTGCATGGTCATATGATGAAATGCTAGGCATTGACTCGAGTATAGTTGAATACGAAATAAAGATGTATCCAGATGTCAAACCAGTACGACAACGGCTACGACAGGTCCACCCCAAGAAAGCCGCTGCCATCAAGGAAGAAGTTGAAAAAATTCTCCATGCTGGTTTTATTTACCCGATTCCTCTAACCGATTGGGTATCGAACATTGTTCCTGTAATGAAAAAACAAGGAACGATTAGAGTGTGTGTCGATTATAGGGATGTAAATCAAGCTTGTCCAAAAGACAACTACCCTACACCCTTTATTGACCAGATAATTGATGAATGCGCCGGATGTGAAATCTTTTCATTTATGGATGGATTCTCCGGGTATAATCAAATAAATATCCGCCCACAGGACCAGTCAAAGACTGCATTTATTTGTCCGTGGGGCACATTTTCATATCGCAAGTTACCCTTTGGTTTAAAGAACGCAGGGGCAACATTTCAGAGGGCAATGAATTATGCCTTCCATGACATCAAAAACATTGTTCAACCATATCTCGACGATCTTCCGGCTCATTCGCGAAAGCAGACTGATCATCTGCAGCATTTGAGAGCGATATTTCTACGTTGCCGACACTACAAGATACGACTCAATCCACACAAATGTGTGTTCTGTGTCAGTTCTGGTCGTTTGCTTGGCTTTGTAGTCTCAAAGGACGGGATTCGTCTCGACCCATGTAAGGTTCAGGCAATCATAAATTTTCCTCCAACTTCAAATTTTCTTCAGATTCAGAAACTCCAAGGGAAAGAAAGCTTTCTGAGGAGGTTCATTCCAAATTATGCCGAACTTGCTAAAGGTTATACACGTCTATTGAAAAAAGAAGTACCCTTCGTCTGGGATCAGGTCGTGCAAGCTTCCTTTGATGCTTTAAAGGAATCCCTAATAAAAGCATCATTAATGTATGCTCCTGATTATCAAAAAGACTTTAACCTGTATCTGGCTGCAGCAGATACAACCATCGCAATGGTTTTAGTTCAAGAAGACAATGGAATTGAACATCCTATATATTATTTGAGTAGAAACTTAAATGATATAGAAAGCAAGTATTCCCACGTTGAAAAGCTGGCTCTCGTAGCTATTCAAGCGATACAGATATTTCGACACTATGTCCTCTTTCGAAAAACTACCATTTTGTCAGATTGCAACCCCATGACTTATATCTTGTTGCGACAGTTGCTTGGGGGGGGGGGGGGGGAATATTCAAAATGGATAGCAATTCTTCAAGAGTTTGATCTGGAATTTGTAAAATCCAAATCAAAGAAATCCTTGGTTTTCACGGAATTAATATGCGATCTCCCATCGTCGTCCAACGATGAAACATCCGAAGAAACCATCGTGGATGACTCTTTGTTTCTGATATCTTCAAGCAATCTGTGGTATGGAGATATAATCCATCTATCTCCAAACCCAAAAATATAGGTCTAATACCTCTTGCTCGGAACAAAGATGTATTGGATACCAATCAAAAGACTACATGATCGTCGGTGATACGCTTTACTGTCATGGTGTCGATACAGTTCTGAGGAGGTGCCTCACCCATGAGGAGGCTGAAAAAGTCCTGAATGATTGCCATTTAGCCGCGTGTGGGGGGCATCAATCTGGTTATGCTACGATGCAAAAATTTTTACGAGCAGGATACTTCTGGCTAACAATGATCAAAGATTGCCTAACCGCGGTCAGAAGTTGCCATGCGTGTCAAATTTTCGATAGCAAAACCAGAAGACCACCCGCACCCCTGCAACCAGTAGTTTTTGTTGGGCCATTCACCAAATGGGGCATAGATTTCATGACATGTAACCGCACCTCGACTGGGGGCATGGGTATATCATAGTCACGGTAGACTATTTTACCAAATGGTCCGAGGCGATGCCTACATTAAACAACACCGGTGAAACGACTGCCCTTTTCTTTTTCAATCATGTAGTCGCCAAATTCGGCGTTCCACAGGCCATAGTCATAGATCATGGATCACATTTTCGCAATCACATGATGGTTGAATTGGTTGCCAAATTGGGGTTGTCCCACGATAGCTCTACTCCATATTACCCGCAGGTCAACGGACAAGTTGAAGCAATCAACAAGGACCTGAAGCGGATGCTGCAAAGGATGATTGGAGTCCACAAAAGCAGTTGGCACCTGATTCTGTACTCAACCTTGTGGGCATACCGAACATCGGTAAGGAATGCAATCGGGTTTACACCCTTTCAACTGGTGTATGGCCTAGAAGCAATCTTACGAGTTCAGTGTGAAATCTCGTCCCTCAAACTCGCAGTCGACCTTCTCCCCAGAACTTCAGAAGAGGATGCTCGTTTCTTGGAACTAATCCAATTGGATGAAACCAGTTGTGATGCCGCTTTGGCTAATGAAGCCCATAAGAAACGATTCAAGGCGCAGTTCGACAAGAATGTCAAACCCTGTGTCTTCTTAGAAGGTGACTTGGTCTTACTTTACGACCAGGAATCCGATAAATTGGGAGCAGGTAAATTCAAGTCTTTGTGGATGGGCCCCTATATTGTTAAACGTGTATTAGAAAAAGGGGCCTACAAGTTAGTGGATTATGATGGGATTCCACTGGCGTAACCCCGTAACGGGTTGTACCTTAAGCGTTACTACACATGATTCAGTGTAGTAACCCCTATGCTTTTGTTACATTTTTGTTTTCGCTAAGGGTAATTGTTTTGGTCAAGTAATCCAATTTTTACATTTGTTGCAGATGTAAAACCTATTGGAATCATTTGTTGGATATGCCGACGGAGCGAGTCGTAGTTCGCGGAACCTATCTTCTGTGGCCTAGGCCATTTTTGATCCAAGCGGCGAGTTAGTAAGTCTTAGAGGGGTATGTATTGGTCGGTTAAAAAATAACATCGCTGAATATAGCGTGTTGATAGAACTCCTCTCTGATGCCATCACACATGGCATACGCCGACTTGTCATCAGGCTAGACTCACAACTCATCATCCTACAACTCACTAGTATCTACTCCATCCGAAATCCAGCTATCCATCGCAGGTTCCTAAGGGTCAAGATTTTGGAAAGGTAGTTTGATTCTATTCAATATCAGCATATTTCCATAAACTTAAACACATTAACATACTCATTAGAAAATTATGTGTTAGATAGACATTTGCAACATTTATAAAAAGAAGCATTTCATCAATATTTGCATCAGGATCATGTAACTTAACCAAAATAAAACTCCGAAAATAAAAAATATATATATAACTATTTGTGGTTTACACATAATGTTCTGTAACCAAGACAAAATTGGTCAGATGACCCAAAACTCAGAATGCTAGGGGGCACCCTAGTCTAATGGTGCTGATGATAACAAGTCACCGCCTATGCAATCATGTGTAAAAGCCGAGTCCATCGACTTGGCACGCCAGAAATATGTCGCTGCAGCCTCAGAGGCAGCTCACCGGTCCTCACATCCGGAATACCAAGAGTGAGACCCTCGACCTAATCCTGCAGTGCTGAAAGAGTCTCGGTCACATCAAGGTCACGAAGGGTAGCCCTCCCCATAGTCTCTCCTGCCGGAGCGGCAGCTGGCGCTCTTGGACGTGCTGCTGGTCGAACTGGTCCAATGTCTGCATGAGCGCATGAGTTTTGATTAGTCTTGAGTAAAGAAAATACAAGAACATTATGAAAAGCAATAAACAGGAATATGGTTAGAGGATTTACCTATGGCACCCCACTGCTCACCAGCCGGCAGTGCCAAATCCGGATCACCCCGGAAATCCATACCAGCATATGGACACTCGAAAAAAACCATCTGCTGACAGTTGAACCACTCAAAGAAGGTATCAAAGAAAGAAATCTGGGACTGACCCGCATGTCAGGCCATGAAGTCAACCCATCTCTGCATCCATGGCTCAGTCGGTGGAGGTAAACCAAGTGAAATATATTGTGGTTGCATCAGTGGGATCTTTTCCAAGGCGAAAGCGGTCAAAATAGAACCATAACCAAAGTTCTTCAATCTTCCATTTTTTACCTTGGTCATTTGTTCTTTCATCACAAGGAGTACTGCATCACACCAGTTGAACACCTTTGGTTCAAGGCATTCCAAGGCATACTGCATATAAGACCTGTTGGCCACATGAAGAGCCGCACTACCAGCCAGTCTAGCAAAAGTGAACAGAATGGTCCTCAAGGACTTGTCAGTGACGTCTTGGATATTGATCTTTCTGTCCCTACTCGGCTGAGATCCCTCTCTGCAATACAGGCGAATATAATCTATCATGGATTCACCCCACGGGCCGAACCTGATAATGAGATAGGGGCACCATGCCTCGATAAACCGGTCAAAAAATAGATGTCCACGATAGTCAAGGGGATGGATTTGCCCCTAATCTGGAACACCTGGTCGGTAGGATCCCATGCATCGAGAAAATATTGCAACAAGTTTATTTTTTGCCTCATGCTAGAGATGCGAAAGAACTTCAGCAAGCCACAGTTCCGCAGTGCAGTTACTGTACCCGAATCATGTAAAGCAAGCATGTCCTCTTCTTCATGCTCACATTCTCGCCATGTAACAGGCATTTTGCTCCGATGAATCTCTGAAAACAAACAAGAGAAGAGTCAGGATCCTGATTTGGTGAAAAACAGGCAAAAATTCCATGAAAAAACTGTGCACAAGTTTCCCTCCTTGCGCCCATCGCACCCCCAGCAGTGTACTGGGTGGGATGCATACTGACTGGCCAATGGCCAGGCCAGTATGCATCGCACTTTTCGATGTAGGAAAGGTGCGATGGAGCCAGGGCGAATTTTTCAAACCCCAGGGGCTCAAAAAAACTAAGAAACATGCTCAGAATTCAAAAAGGAAAGAATGAAACTGAAGAGCTCAGGTTTAGCTCTTACCTGGTCCAGATGGCGCCAAGAATCGTCCACAGAATCTCCCGGAATCAGCTAGTGAAAATCAAGGGAGAACACACCTCCAAAGCTCCAACAAACCAAAGTTCAAATGAAATGGTAAAATGAGAGGTAAAAACCACTTTTAAATTACTTTTTTTCAAGCATATATTATTCGTTTCTAACTAGTTTGATGAAGCAATTGAGTAGGTAGTACAACCTTTGAAGGAACAAAGTTGTCAATGGTAAAATCAAGGTAATCAATGACCATTGTATCAAGCAGTTTTTATGTGGAGTTCAAGCTCGTTAAAAATTAAACATAAAGCAATGAGCAAAATTTTCCCCTAGAGTTTAAGCTCATTCATTTAAAAATGAACCAATTTCCAGTAAATAACCATTGTGAATGCATTATCATCAAACTTTGAGCCTTGGTTGTGTTCTCATCATCACCTCCACTCTGTTTTGGCTGATCATTCACCTCCATTTGATTGTTTACCCTTTTTGAGGAACAGCTGCGAAGAATGATCTTGTTAGCCATCCTTGTGACACTGCCGTGATTGGAAAATTCCAAACCTTACCTGGAATAAGCTACTACCTGAATTTATCACTCGTTCCTCGAAAAACGAGTCTCCTTTAAGCTTTTTTCATCTGACTCGTAAAATATGAAAAGATTGCCGAGCAATTAGCCTCTCCAGCTCGTTAAAGTGACCAGAAGTGCTATCCCTCCTCTAGATTTTAATCTTTTTGGACCTGAGGGATTATTACACAAAAAGATTGAGCGCTTGTTTTGTTTGGCTCGTTAAAATTATCGAAAATTCATCCCTTTTGTATTATTTTATACTTTTCGGACTTAAGGGATTATAAGACGAAAAAGGATTATTGGAGTTTTCTTTACGTCCCTTTCAAACTCTCTAAAATTGAAAAGGACCGAGTTATCTTTGTCGTTAAACTCGTTAAAACCGAATAGCGACAAACTTGTCCATACAGACAAGAACGAGTTTCACTATCCCTAGGCTCGTGAAAACATAGCGATGGGTTTTCCCAAAGGGAAAATTATAAAACAATCATATTTTATCCTCCTCAAGCTTGACAAAAATAAAGAGGTACTGGTCAGCAATGACTGGGGAAAATTTGGGAAGAAGACTTGAAGAAACTTTATTGGTAGCAAGTCGCTCTTGAGCATGACACTTTCACTCCGCATCCGAGTTGGGTTGGGTTGTTCCGTTCACCGGTCATATCACCATTGGTCCATCACACCATCCACATTTGGGGTTAATGCTACCAATCCATCATGTCAGTGTCGCCGATATGTTCAAGAGAAGTTGCTCAGAGAATTCACCTGTGTCTCATCCACTACAATACTTTCACGCTTCATTCTTTCATGACCGCCACCCTGAACCTTATATCATCAGATCGTTTTCACCTCCATTAAAATCATTTGCTCCGTTCCGTGTCGTAGATGTGGGATTCATTAAGGCCCTCCTACGACGGATCACTTCTTGTCGACATCAGCTCATTATCCAGGAAGTCAATCTAGGAACAACCCTTTTAGTACTTTGAAGCTTGCATGCCTCAATGGCAAGTTTCTCACTTCCGGCGACAGGTTTACATCAATGGCCTTCGACCGAAAGATTTTGCGTGGTGTTCGACACCAAGTCCCTTTTTCACACCACGTGAATTGTACTGTCGTACCTTGAGGGTCATCATCATTATCGGTGATTCCTCTCGCGCCTGTTAACAGCTTACATCACTGGTTGGTAATCAGGCGATGTCTTTCCATGTTCGACTCCAGAACATCTCTCACATGGATCGACTTGTACTTTGAGTGAAGATCAAATGAGATTGAAGATCCCGGATCTAGTTTCATCCATCTGGGCTGCGATATATATTCAGGAAAATAAAGAAATCAAATGTACATCATTACTGCATAGATAATCATCCAATCTAAGGGATGATGGCTCTACCAGAATCATCAATCTGCACACAGACGATTGTCTGTCTTATGTACATGAAAATGAATTTATAAAGCTGAGCATGGGAATGCCCACCTCAGCTAGATCATGAAAATATTATGAAGATAATGTATTGTATTGTATCTTATTGCAGGTCTCCTTCCTGTTACCCAGAATAGTGTCTATGCAGAACTGCTAATCCCACTAAGGCTGGTAGCTACCTTAGAAACAAACAAACTAAAACTACTTTCGTTTTCCTTTATGAGAGATAGATGAGAGAAGAATAAAGGAGACCAACCTCTGTCTTGCGCTTGGTTCCTTGTTTGATTCCTCTCCCTTCTGATAGATCTTTTGCTACTCGCTTCCTTGTCCACCCAGCTTCACAGGGTACCTGTAGAATCAAAGCAGCATATTACTATCCAAGAACATAGATCTATTATCATAAACAATATAGGATCAAATGTACATTGACCACACAAATGCATAAAACATTAATCATACAAGCATGTGGAGGAAAACTTGAATAGCTTTATTGATAATCAAGAAAGAGCCAAGAGAATTACAACCAATTGTTCTGACCCAGCATCATCCTCTCAGCAAGAAGCCCTTCTTCACCTCATGAAAAGCTTAGATCACCCAACACTATGATATTGCACCAAGAAACCAGCAGCACTTCCTTACAAGATGCAAAATTCCAGCCTCTGGATCTCTGGGATGAGGGATCCATATATAGATGTCTACAAGGGAGGTGAGTTAGCTTGAGATTTGATTAGTGTCTTCCCTCTGATAGTTCTTGATTCCACTTGGAGATTGATGATCTCTTACTCATCCCTGGTCGAATTCAGAGAGGCAAGTGTCACAGGAGAAGTTTCTGGAAGATTCCATGCTTCTCCACCTTGCGGATTGACCCTGCCATTTGTCCCTTCTCGCCCATCGCACCACATAGAAGGGCTTTTTGACATGCAACGCACCTACTGTGTGTATTTAGGTGGGATGCAACGCACTTTGCCTATGGAGCAGGTGAAATGGTCCAGTTTTGACCCGTTCTGAGTAGTTTTTCATGGATAACTTCTGGGAGATGCTGTAATTAGTTGACCTTGTTCTTCTAGGGGTTGGAACAACACCTTTAGGGACTTAGGAGCCCTTGGTTTATGGGCATTTATTCTTGGGGTTTCAGTTCCCAAAAATGTCTATAACAGTTGCCCCCTAAAGCATGAGGTTGTTAATCTTTTGATGTCGGGTGAAAGGCTTTATCATGAGGATCCGAAGTTTTTTCGAGCTGGGAGGCGACCTGTAATAAGATACAATACAATACATTATCTTCATTTTATTTTCATGATCTAGCTGAGGTGGGCATTCCCATGTTCAGCTTTTTAAATTCATTTTCATGTACATAGGACATACAATCGTCTGAGTGTAGACTGATGATTCTGGTAGAGCCATCATCCCTTAGATTGGATGATTATCTGTGCAACAATGATGTACATTTGTTGTATTTATTTTCCTAAATATATATCACAGCCCGGATGGATGAAACTAGATCTGGGGTCTTCAATCTCGTTCGATCTTCACTCAAAGTACAAGTCGATCCATGTGAGGGATGTTCTAGAGTTGAACATGGAAAGACATCACCTGATTACCAGCCAATGATGTAAGCTGTTAATAGGCGCGAGATGAATCACCAATAATGATAATGATCCTAAAGGTACTGCAGTACAATTCACATGGTGTGAATAAGGGACTTGGCGTCGAACACCACGCAAAATCTTTCGGTCGAAGGCCATTGATGTAAACCTGTCACCGGAAGTGAGAAACTTGCCATTGAGGCATGCAAGCTTCAAAGTACTGAAAGGGTTGTTCCTAGATCAACTTCTTGGATAATGAGTTGATGTCGACAAGAAGCGATCTGTCATAGGAGGGCCTTAGTGAATCCCACATCAATGACACGGAACGGAGCAAATGATTTTAATGGAGGTGAAAACAATCTGGTGATATACGGTTCAGGGTGGCGGTCATGAAAGAATGGAGCGAAAATGTATTATAGTGGGTGAGACACAGGTGAATTCTCTTAGCGACTTCTCTTGAACATATCGGTGACATTGAAATGATGGATTAGTAGCATTAACCCCAAATGTGGATGGTGTGATGGAACCATGGTGATGTGACCAGTGAATGGAACGACCCAACCCGACTCGGATGCGGAGTGAAAGTGTCATGTTCAAGAGCGACTTGCTACCAACAAAGTTTCTTCAAGTTTTCTTCCCAATTTTTCCCCAGTCATTGCTGACCAGTACCTCTTTATTTTTGTCAAGCTTGAGGAGGATAACATATGCTTGTTCTATAATTTTCCCTTCGGGCAAACCCATCACTATGTTTTAACGAGCTTAGCGATAGTGAAACTCGTTCTTGTCTGTTATGGACAAGTTTGTCGCTATTAGGTTTTAACGAGTTTAATGACAAAGATAACTCGGTCCTTTTCAATTTTAGAGAGTCTGAAAAGGAACGTAAAGGAAACTCCAAAAATCCTTTTTCGTCATCTAATCCCTTAAGTCCGAAAAAGTATAAAATAATACGAAAGGGATGAATTTTCGGTAATTTTAACGAGCCGAACAAGACAAGCACTCGATATTTTTGTGTAATAATCCCTCAGGTCCAAAAAGATTAAAATCTAAAGGAGGGATAACACTTCCGGTCACTTTAACGAGCTGGAGAGGCCAATGGCTCGGCAATATTTTCATATTTACGAGTTAGTTGAAAAGAGATTAAAGGAGACTCGTTTTTTGAGGAACGAGTGATAGATTCAGGTAGCAGCTGATTCCAGGTAAGGTTTGGAATTTTCCAATCACGGCAGTGTCACAAGGATGGCTAACAAGATCACTCTTCGCAGCTGTTCCTCAAAAGGGGTAAACAATCAAGTGGAGGTGAATGATCGGCCAATACAGAGTGGAGGTGATGATGAGAACACGACCAAGGCTTCAAAGGCTGAAGTAATACATTCACGATGGTTATTTACCGAAAATTGGTTCATTTTTTAATGAGCTTAAACGCTGGGGGAAACACTTGCTCATTGCTTATGTTTATTTTTTAACGAGCTTGAATTCCGCGTTAAAACTGCTCGATTAATCCAGTCGCATAATAAGGATGTCTCATATATAAAAATGGCATTATTTCAAAGCTTTGCCCCACATCCTTTCTTTATGCAAGTTAGCAAATGACCAATCCTACAAGTTTAAAGGGTTAGAAGGCATATAAATTTAAAAAATAAATGGTCGCTCTTCGCTTGCATGCCAAAAGGTTTGCATGCCCCCAGGTATAGTGAAATAGAGTTTCAAGGTTACCCCTCAATTTGCAGAAAAAATATTTGTTTTATAGGGAAAGGCCTACCTTTTCAAGTTACCCCTCAATTTGCAGACAAAACATTTGTTTTATCGGGAAAGGCCTACCTTTTTCAGGTTACTAAAGATTGTTCTATTTGTGCCACAAACAAAACACTTCTTCGGCGATGTCTACCGAAATAGACAAAGGTGAGTGGCGCAGACGCCTCCACTCACATAAGTTTGACGAGGGAATCTTATTCTATTCTAATCCCCTTTTCCTAAATGGACGGGAGTGTCAGACTAGTCAGATATCCTTCGCAGAAACCTACCCTATACCTGAAATTTTCCTGTCGAAACAGGTCAGGTTGCATGCCCCCTGGGTTTCAGTCATGCCCTCCGAATCACTCGCGCTCATCAGGAGGACGGACTGGGGATTTATGAGACATTCCTTGCGTAAAAAGACCATTCAAGGATGGTATATGACTATTTGCTATGCGTGAACTGGGGAATGAAAGCTGGTCTACAAGCTTGACCACTCTTCCTTCGTGCGGAAAACAAATTACTCTAAAGAGTGAGGAGACAATGGCTCCCATGCAATAAATATAGTCTCGTCCAAGGAGTAGATTATAATCCAAGGATCCTTGGACTACCATTACGTTCATGTGAACGGTTTTCCCTCTCAATGTTATGGGCACATCGAGAAGGATCCCTAACGGTCGACTGGTTCCTTTGTCAAAGCCTGTTAGATTTCTCATTTCAGGCAAAAGCGATGGCGAACCAAGCGCTTTCCAAGAAGTTGAGGAAAGGATACTCACAGAAGCCCCCTCATCTATGATGGTACTGGCCATAACCATTCTAGATACTTGAGCGATGATTCAGAATGGTACACTAGCCGGTAAACGGGGTCTGCCTAGTAGATTCCAGTCAAAGGAAACAACTAGGTTGCTTGGAGGTGGGACCGAATAGACGGTCGGGTATGACTCCGACGAAATTCCTTCCTGCGGTAAAAGAATGGGTAGACTTCCCCCATGTTCATCGAAGTCTGTGTTTACAAAGAGAATTTGAACAGTGTCATTCTTGTTCTCTTCGGTGATTGTATCATTTGAAGATTGATCCTCTAAAGACACGACCGGGTCAACTGTCGCCTCGACCTTTTGACTTTTGTCTAGTATGGATTTAGATGGTTTATCTTCAATGATAGACGCTTCGGCCAACCACAAGGGCGTGTCAGCCAGATTTTCAACTAGTGATGGACTCGGCAAGAGCTTCTTATATCCAGGAGGGAGCCGTAATGGTGAAACCGGACGGTCGTCCAAAACTATTTTAGCCTCATCTAAGAAGGGACAATAATGGACGGCCTGATCGCCTTCACACAGTTTACAAGGGAATTTACATTTTTCTTTTTGTCCAGGGGCTTAACTTTCACTAGTTGACGGTGTATTTTCAACATGATCATCAGAGGTTGACGACACTGGGTTGTGCAAACGAGGAGACTAGTCCCTTAAGATCCAAGGGATGCAAGGACAATCTCGATGATAGTGGTCTCCTTTGCAAATGACACATGGCGATTTAGGCCTGGTCAGGGCAGTGTGTGGATTTTCGCTAGACGACGCTTGGTTGCCCCTTTTCACCTTTGGCTCCTTCTTCTTCTTCTTCTCTTTCTTCTTCTTTTCTTTCTTCTTCTCAGGTACTTGATTTTTGGCTTTACCATCTTCATCAAGCGAAGAGGAAGGAGGAGAGGAAGAATTGGACGAAGTAGAGGGTTGGGAGGTAACTCTGGTATCGTTTAGTTGCTGACTCGATTGTTCAGGAATCACAGCGTTCTGAATGATGGAGGTTGAGAAGAGCCATACGGGCAAGCCAATTGTCAATCCTGGAAGCGACAATATGGCCATATGGGGTGCACCAACATCTCCCCAAGAGGAGAAGGGACTAGGATTTCCTCCAAGGGGAACTCCTTGGTTGGTGGACTCCATTTTCCTCAACCTCAGACCAATGTAGGAAAGGTGATAATTATTCCATTTAAAATAAATTTTAGACGCTTTGACACAACTTGTTTTTTCAATTTTTAAGAGTCGAGAAAAAACAAAAGATGACTCTTGTCGCCTTCGATTTTTAATGAGCATGAAGTGACAAGTGCTCAGATGGACCTTTTCCGTTAAGGAGTCTGAAAAGGAATGAAAGGGACTGCTCTGGAAATCTAGACAGAGGGATTACCAAACCAATCGCAAAAATGCAGAATACTTTTTACGGTACAGCAGTCAATCTTCCCGAATGCTGTGTTTAGTGCATTGCGATCGATAGGGCGGCAGACACGGCTTCCTATGGATAAAGGATAAAGCCTATTGTGGTCTCCCAAAATATACTCGACGGTACATGGGAGCACAAGTCCGTACTGGCACTTATCGTCTCAAAGTGGAGGAATCACCCAGCCAACAGTGAAAACAACAGTTACCAGGCTTTACAACGCCGGAATACATCTCTAGCCTAGACTTCTAGATGTTGTGTGTTAGGTTCCAAAGTGTTTTTAGATTCATTAAATTTATTTTATAGTTGATCTTGCTTAATAAATTTGCCTTTCAGGTTCAGCATGATGTAGATGTACAATTCCTAAAATGCAATCTAAGATGATAAACAGTCGTTTAGTCTTTTTCTTTTGCAAATGAAAATCCTAGCTACTAAGGAAAGAGAGATGGCATTCTTTCAACAAAGAGCATAGAGCACACACTATGTGCACTGTCCTAAATCAAACCAACAAACAGTATAAATGCAAATGCACGTGCATGTATATGTTTTCAGCCTTCTTAATGTGTGAATGATAAAAAGAAATCTAAGCGCAAATCTAAATTATTTTCCAAAGCGACAATTACTAACAAGTTTCTTTTCAAAACAAAATGAGGACAATGACAACACTTTGCGATTTGGAATTGAAAACTTGCTTTCGACACTAGAAAAACTACTAATTCAGATCAAATACAATAGTAACAGTGTAATTGACTATTAAGAACAATCAGATTCTCTTCTATGACTGAAAACGACACTTGCGACACTTTCAAATCAAGAAACGACAGTACAATTACGCTACTTCTTTGTAAAGGAGAACTGAAAATGACTCAAAAAATACATAAAAACATTTACAGTTCTTTGCACAATGGAGGCAGAATAACAGCAAGGAAAGAGGTTTCAAACAGAGGTGTACTGACTACAAGCAACAAAACTCCTGAATAGAGTTGAAAAGAGTGAACACAGAAACCAAAATTTAGGAACAAGGCCTTGTCTGATCAGCGCACTTGTAACACAGTGAAACTGAAATGCAACGCACCTACTACACTCGGGAAGTGCGTTGCATTTGAAGTTCATAGAACAGACAGTGCGCTGGACCAGGGATGAGACTTTGATTGGATTCTGGTTCACAGTTTGCATTTCAGTTCAGGGATTTAGGCCGAGCAAGTCGTAATCAGTAAATCAATCACAGGGGTAGATCTAAAGAGGTTACTAGAGCCACCACGAGGGCAATTAGGAAGCTTGTAAATCAATCGTTTAATTCATAAAAAAAACCCAGAGATTGACTGAAGCAGCATTGATCTACTTTTCACTTGCATAGCAAATGCATTTCGAAGGCTAGCTGGCTTGACTTCAGGCTCCGTCTGTAAGTTTATAAAGTAAACAAATGTAGATAAACAAAAAATCTACTCGGTCCCCAGCGGAGTCGCCATTTTGTTACCGGGAATAGTGTCTATGCAGAACTGCTAATCCCACTAAGGCTGGTAGCTACCTTAGAAACAAATAAACTAAAACTACTTTTGTTTTCCTTTATGAGAGATAGATGAGAGAAGAATAAAGGAGACCAACCTCTGTCTTGCGCTTGGTTCCTTGTTCGATTCCTCTCCCTTCTGATAGATCTTTTGCTACTCGCTTCCTTGTCCACCCAGCTTCACAGGGTATCTGTAGAATCAAAGCAGCATAATACTATCCAAGAACATAGATCTACTATCATAAATAATATAGGATCAGATGTACATTGACCACACAAATGCATAAAACATTAATCATACAAGCATGTGGAGGAAAACTTGAATAGCTTTATTGATAATCAAGAAAGAGCCAAGAGAATTACAACCAATTGTTCTGACCCAGCATCATCCTCTCAGCAAGAAGCCCTTCTTCACCTCATGAAAAGCTTAGATCACCCAACACTATGATATTGCACCAAGAAACCAGCAGCACTTCCTTACAAGATGCAAAATTCCAGCCTCTGGATCTCTGGGATGAGGGATCCATATATAGATGTCTGCAAGGGAGGTGAGTCAGCTTGAGATTTGATTAGTGTCTTCCCTCTAATAATTCTTGATTCCACTTGAAGATTGATGATATCTTACTCATCCCTGGTCGAATTCAGAGAGGCAAGTGTCACAGGAGAAGTTTCTGGAAGATTCCATGCTTCTCCACCTTGCGGATTGACCCTGCCATTTGTCCCTTCTCGCCCATCGCACCCCATAGAAGGGATTTTTGACATGCAACACACCTACTGTGTGTATTTAGGTGGGATGCAACGCACTTTGCCTATGGAGCAGGTGAAATGGTCCAGTTTTGACCAGTTCTGAGTAGTTTTTCATGGAGAACTTCTGGGAGATGCTGTAATTAGTTGACCTTGTTCTTCTAGGGGTTGGAACAACACCTTTAGGGACTTAGGAGCCCTTGGTTTATGGACATTTATGCTTGTGGTTGCAGTGCCCAAAAATGTTTATAACACTTCGAGCTTGAAAAAACTTCGGATCCTCATGATAAAGCATTTCACCCGACATCAAAAGATTAACGACCTCATCCTTTAGGGGGCAACTGTTATAGACATTTTTGGGCACTGTGACCACAATCATATATGTCCATAAACCAAGGGCTCCTAAGTCCCTAAAAGTGTTGTTTCACACCCTAAAGGAATAAGGTCAGCTGATTACATCATCTCACAGAATTTCTCCACAGAAAACTGCTCAGAACTGGTCAAATTTGGACCATACAGACTGCCCAGTGCAGAAGGTGCGATGCATCCCACCTGCCCAGAGTAAAATGTGCGATGCATACTGGATAGCTCTTCTGCAGGGTGCGATGAGCGAGAGTGGACAAATGGTAGAGACATTTTTCAAGGTGGTTCGACATGGAATCTTCCAGAAACTTCTCCTATGACACTTGCCTCTCTGAATTCGCCCAGGGATGAGTAAGAGATCATTAATCTCCAAGTGGAATCAAGAACTATCAGAGAGAGGACACTAATCAAATCTCAGAAGCTGACTCACCTCCCTGCAGTCATCTATATATGGATCCCTCATCCCAGAGATCCAGAGGCTGGAATTTTGTATCTTGTAAGGAAGTGCTGCTGGTTTCTTGGTGTAGCATCATAGTGTTGGGTGATCTAAGCTTTTCATGAGGTGAAGAAGGGCTTTCTTGTTGAGAGGATGACGCTAGGTCAGAAAAATTGGTTGTAATCCTCTTTGCTATTCTTGATATTAATAAATCTATTCAAGTTTTCCTCCACATTCTTGTATGATTGATGATATATGCATTTGTGTGGTCAATATATATCTGGTCCTATATTGTTTGTGATAGTAGATCTCTGTTCTTGGATAGTGTTATGCTGCTTTGATTCCATAGGTGCTCTTTGAAGCTAGGTAGACGAGGAAGCAAGTGGCAAAGATCTATCAGAAGGGAGAGGAATCAAGCAAGGAACCAAGTGCAAGATAGAGGTTGGTCTCCTTTGTTCCCCTCTTATCTACTTCTCATAAAGGAAAAGGAAAGTAGTTTTAGTTTGTTTGTTTCTAAGATAGCTACTAGTCTTAGTGGGACTAGCAGCTCTGCATAGACACTAGATTTCCCGATAACACATTGGACGTCTTGTTGCTACAGTACACTAAGAATAGCACTCGGAGAGATTACTCGCCCATATGATAGGGTAGTCGGGTTGTACGGCTAAGGGTACAGTTGATCGTCCTTAGTTAGAGCCCTGAAACATTGGGCCGAGTACTACTATCAAACCCTTATGTATATTGCAATCTGTAGCACCTGACACTCCTCGAGACCATAGTTCCCTTTTCTATCTCTGGATCACACATAATCTCTGCCAGATCAGATCTCGCAAGTGGGGTTTGCAGCAGCAGTAGATCCATCATATCCGCAGCAGCAATCTGTTCCGCCGCTCAGAGCTATCAGATCAGACATTCAGATCTCTCAGATCCACCATATCAGCCATCCAGATCTGAGTAGTTGTGTGGGTTTCCTACACCGGGGCAGGATTTTCGCAGGACTTTTGGCAGCATTGACATTTTTGGGATTCGGCTACTGCAGTATTCCTAAGTAAGGAGTAAAACTCCGTTAGGAGTTTTCAAAGAAAATAAAAAAAAAAATCTGAGACACCCTGGGGTGCTTATTGGTGATCTAGCCCATAAGAATCAGGACGATGAGCTGAGCAAGGTGGTACCATTCAATTGTTAGTGAAAAAAAAAATTTCGGGCGGTCACAAATTTCATGTACATCAGATCGGTGCATGGTAGAAACTAGAGCTCAAGCTATGGCCAATGAGAAGATCGACAAACTTGAACAATCCTTGAAAGACATCCAAGATCAGCTCGACAAACTAACGAATGCACTCTCTAAGGTCAAGGTGGAAGCCGCGAGGAGGTGTATATTGGCAATGAACATAGTGAGGGTGAGTCTAACCACTCTCTTCACCTCTGGGGCACCCACCAACAATCCCGTCTGCGACCTCCCAAGCTAGATATGCATAAATTTGATGGTTCTCACCTGGCAACATGGGTAGCAAAAATGGAGCAGTATTTCAATCTGAATTACATCTTAGATAATGAGACTTAGCTTATGGTGGGGAGCATGTACTTGGACAATGAAAGATGGCAATGGTGGCAATGGCATCAACGTTGCAATGGAAGCTTTTTGACTTGGGACGCCTTCAAAAAAGCTCTTACAGAACGCTTTGACCATGACTCTGCTTTTTTGGGTTGTCTCACTAAGCTTCGACAGATTGGCACAGTGGATGAATATGTTACAGCCTTTGAAGCATTAGCTTTCTGCACTACGGGTCTCCCAGATGCGTTCTACACGGAATGTTTTATCAACGGTCTTAAAGAGGCCATCCAAGCCCACGTCCGACTGCACCACCCTCCCACATGGTCGGAGGCTTGCAAGGTAGCTCATAACGTGGAATGTGCGTTAGCGGCCCAGTCCATTTGCCCAAATTTCCCTGCCAAGGGTCACCCCCCACAGGCTCACAGCACGACTCAAACACTTAAGGTTCAAAAGGTGTCACCTGCAGAAATGGCCGAAAGAAGAAAGCAGGGATTATGTTACTACTGTGATGAAAAATACTCCCCAGGTCATAAATGCAAGGAGCCCAAATTCTTTCAAATTGATGCCACTGATTACAGCTCATCGGAGGAAGCCCCACCACTTGAGGAACCTGAGGAGGCAGAAGAGGACAACCAAAAGGACAATGTCCCTGACGAACCAGTTATTTCGCTGCATGCTTTGGCAGGGATTTCTTCACCTCAAACTCTCAAAATCAAAGGTTTTATTAAGCAATGCCCAATAATAGTTTTGATTGATAGTGGAAGTACACATAATTTCATCCCTCAAAGAGTCGCGGAAGCAGTACATTGTTTTGTACGAGCAGTTTCTAACTTCCAAGTCCAAATTGCGAATGGGGGAACAATGAAATGTGAAGGCCGTTGTGAAAATGTCAAACTTAAAATGGGAGATTATCAGTTGAAGACCCACATGTTTGCCATACACATGGAAGGGTGCGACATTGTCCTCGGTGTTGAATGGCTTCGCACTCTTGGGCCAATCCCAATGGATTTCTAGGAGTTATATATGAGCTTTAAGCAGAACAACTCCACACATACCCTCCGCGGACTCTAGGCGGGAGCTCCCTCTATCATCAACTCACATAGGATGGAAAAATTGTTAAAAAAGGGCCATCATGGAGTTATAGCTCAATTTAATGCCATCCAGGCCGTCGAACCCAATTCTCTGCCGATTCATCCTGAGATGCAATAGATCTTAAATAACCATCTGCTAGTCTTTGACAAGCCTCATGAGCTTCCACCCTTGAGAGGGGAACATGATCATAGAATCACCTTGGTTCCAGGGGCCCAACCACCAAATGTGCGCCCATAAAGATATCCGTTCACCCAAAAGAATGAAATAGAAAAAATAATCAAGGAACTTTTGGAAGCAGGCGTCATTCGTCCCAGCATTAGTCCTTATTCATCACCAGTGGTCATGGTGCTCAAGAAATATGGGGAATGGCGTATGTGTCCAGACTTCAGGGCCCTCAATAAGTTGACAGTCAAAGATAAATTTCCCATCCCGGTTGTTGATGATTTGCCGGATGAACTCAATGGGCCTCAATTCTTCACTAAGCTAGATCTTCGCTCAGGCTACCACCAAATTCGCATGAAGGAAGTCGACATTCCAAAGACTGCTTTCAGAACTCATGAAGGCCATTATGAGTTCTTGCTCATGCCATTCGGTCTTTGTAATGCCCCATCTACTTTTCAGAGCCTTATGAACCACCTTCTCAAACCATATCTCAGGAAATTTGTCCTTGTTTTCTTCGATGACATCCTCATCTACAGTTGCACTTGGGCCGCACATCTTTAGCATGTAGATCTGCTCTTGCAACTGCTCTGCAAGCATAAATTATTTGTTAAGATGTCCAAGTGTTCTTTTGGCATGGAAGAAGTTGAGTATTTGGGCCACATTGTGGGGTGTGAAGGTGTCAAGGTGGACCCCAAAAAGATATAGGCCATGCAGGATTGGACTCAACCTAAGACCTTGAAAAGCCTGAGAGGATTTTTGGGTCTCATAGGCTACTATCGCAAATTTGTCCGCAATTATGGTCGCATTTCACAGCCCCTCACTCAACTCCTCAAGAAAAATTCATTCTTCTGGAATGATGAAGCACAACAGGCATTTACAGCTCTCAAAAATGCCATGTGTTCCACTCTAGTCTTAGCACTACCCGACTTCACCAAATCTTTTGTCATTGAATGTGATGCTTCAAGTACGGGTATTGTGGTGGTCTTAATGCAGGAAGGTCGACCCTTGGCCTTCACAAGCCAACAACTAAGTGGGAAGAATCTGGGACAATCTACCTATGAGAAGGAAATGATGGCTTACATGCCGTAGATACCTGGTGACCTTACTTATTGGGGCGACATTTCCAAATCCACACAGACCATCACAGTATTAAATATTTTTTGGAGCAACGCTTATCCTCCCCACAACAAAATAAATGGCTCGCCAAAATACTGGGATATGATTATGAGATCATTTACAAGAAAGGGCGCGAAAATATTGTAGCAGATGCATTATCTTGCCAATTTGAGGAGGAAAGCACCCTGCTTACAATTTCCCTTCTCATTCCAAAATGGATTAAAGAGGCTCACAGGGAATGGTTTTCACATCCCTGGCTCTCCCAACTCATTACTCAATTGCAGGCGGATCCAAATTCCACCAAGGGCTACTTGTGGCAGGATGAGTTTCTTCGCTACAAGGATAAAGTCGTAATATCACCAACATCCACCCTCAAAAGCCGTATTTTGGCATAATTGCACTCATCCCCCACAGCAGGACATTCAGGCTTTCAGAAGACGTATGCTCGCACTAGAAGATCATTTTTTTGGACAGGCATGAAAAAGGACATCCTTACTTTTGTAGTGGAATGCGATATCTGTCAGCGCCACAAAGGGGAGACAGTCAAAGCACCAGGCACATTACAACCATTGCCCATCCCGGCATAAATATGGACGGAGGTTTCTATGGATTTCATTACAGGTCTTCCAAAGTCAGGAAACAAGTCAGTCATCATGGTGGTTGTCGACCAACTTTCTAAGTATGCACATTTTTGCCCCCTACCCCACCCTTTTACAACTACTTTGGTCGCTCAATCTTTCATGGATCAGATCTTCAAATTGCATGGCATGCCCACTTCTATTGTGTCCGATCATGACCCGATCTTCACCATTAATTTTTGGTAGGAACTCTTCAGGCTACAAGGCACCCAACTAAAACTCAGTACTTCCTATCATCCACAAACAGATGGTCAAACTGAAGTCGTCAACAAATGTCTGGAAAGCTACCTTAGGTGTTTCACTTCAGAAAAGCAACATCTTTGGGTACAGTGGTTACCTCTAGCTGAATGGTGGTATAACACCAACTATCATGCCACCACCAAAGTGACTCCCTATGAAGCAGTTTATGGTCAACTCCCTCCTTCCCCTACTTCTTATATCAAGGGGTGCTCAAAGGTACAAGCAGTGGATCAACTCCTACAAAACCGCACAACCATGCTCACCCATCTTAGAGAAAATCTTCATCAAGCTCAAAACCACATGAAGCAACAGGTAGATCAGCATCGCTCAGAGCGCCAATTTCAAGAAGGGGATCAGGTATTTTTGAGGTTGCAACCATATAAGAAAACATCACTCAAAGACAAGGGTTGTCAGAAACTATCTCCAAAATTCTACGGACCGTATCAAGTACTTCAGCGCATTGGAGAAGTGGCCTACAAGCTAGCTTTGCCACCCACTGCAAAAATCCATCCAGTTTTCCATGTCTCATGCCTCAAGAAAGTGATTGGGAACAATTGCAAAATTCAACCAGTCTACCTGAATTGGATGAAGAAGGGTCAATCTGGCTCCAACCTAAATAGGTCCTAGACACACGAGAATGGCACCTGCGTGGCCGCATGATCAAGGAAGTCCTCGTCAAGTGGAAAGACATTTCCGAAAGATGCAACCTGGGAACCAACCACTATTCTTCAGCAGTTTCCACAGCTTCAGCTTTGAGGACAAGGTTATTCTGAAGGGGGAGGGCATGTTAGGGTCCCACCCTAACCCCCTTATTTATGTAGTAGGATCGAGTCCTAGTTATAGTTAAGTAAAGAGTCAATAAAGCCCATATTAATAATTGTAAGTGGTTAACCCGCATTGCAAATGGACCATGGTATTAGATAGATGGTATTAATAAGAACCATGGTATTGCATGTATGAGTCATATATAAAGGATAGAGACTCCCTGCAAGGAGCATCATGTCTTATTTTGTAATCGAGCTTTGCTCTATTGGAGGTTGCCCCCTCGAAGAGGCAAGTGAACATTGCTTTCTGAATAATAAAATACTTGTTGTTGTTTCTCACTATTCTATGTTCTGGGTATATTTCTTCGCATATTTGGTATTCTGGTATCGTCTTGCAGGTTAAGAGCATAACATGTTCAATGTGCTTTCTGAGGAATGGAGGCCCCCCATCAACCACAATTTGCACATCTTTGTACATAGTGGTAACATAGTATAGTTATGTTATTTCATTTATATTCAGCAAGTGTGTTTTTCCTTTCAGCAAGTGTGATTTCACGAAAAGTCTTTTGGTAGAAATCACATAACAAATTTTTTTGCCAACACGTTTCAAACCAACCAGTGTGGTTCATTATCAAGACTAGATGAAGAGGCAAACCATGACAATGACTTAAATAGAGAGCAATGTGATTTCATTTCAGCAGGTGAGAGTGTGATTTCGATTCAGCAAGTGTGATTTCACTTATGTAAGTGTGGTGTGATTTCATTTATACAAGTGTGGTGTGATTTAATTTATGCAAGCATGATTTCATTTTCAAGAAAGTGTGATTTCCTTTATGCAAGTGTGATTTCAATTTCTTTATGTTTGGAATTAGATTGGATTGATTTAATTAACTTTGTAATTAGTTTCAATTACATTAAATTAATCTCTTATGATAAATAACTACCTAGTACATATAGTATATGTATACCTAATCAGTTTACGAACCCCGGGTTGAAAATTAATGACAGGGATTTAACTCACAATTAAATCACCCAACAATGCAATATCTATAGTGAAGACTAATGCAATTTGTGATACAAAAGATTTAATACAAAAGGATAATGCATATTGTGATACAGATAAATTCATCGAGATAATTGATGCAAGTTGTGGCATAGAGGAGATAATAAATTAGAGTGATGCAACATTTGATACAAAGGACCTTATTCAAAATTTTGATGCAACTTGTGATATATATGAATTGATAACAAAAGTTAATGCAAATTGTGATATAATACAGGTGATTTATGCTCAGTGTGATACAAACGACTTGATGGAATCAATGAGTGAAGCACATAATAACAACACAAATGTATTTGAAGATGCAAAAGAACAACATCAAGAGATTTGCAACATGGTGTTAATACCTTATGAAAAAATATCATTCAACAAAAATAGACATGGATTAGGATACATTGAAGATAATAGCTTTCATATTCAAAATTACTCTAAACTAATTCAGTTTGTGAGTGCAAGTTTCCTTAAAGATATTCATTTTTTTTAAATTGCCAATATTGTCAGAGAAATGGTCACATGGAGAGTTAGTGTTTTGATCTGCATCCTTGTCTTCACTGTAAGAAGAAAAATCACCTATCAGAAAGATGTCAAGAGCATAAGAAAGCTAATAAAATAATTCAAACAGATAAATTCTTGGAGATGGAATAAAGAAGTAAAGAAACTACATAATACCTACAATTTGGTCAAGAAAGACGTAAATAAAAAGATTCTTAAAGAATGGACAAAGAAAAAGTTTTCAGCCAATTATTTTAGAAAAAATGAGTACTCTCCACACCTGGAAGGAGGACAGGGAGAGGGGGAGGGGGTGGCGATGGGGGCGGGCACAATGATAAAATAATTTCTCCTACACCTTTAAAGTGGCGAGGAACTAAATTGATGAAGTCAAATTGGTTAGTGGTCCTGCAAAACTACCATATTATTCAAGTGAACACTGTTAGTGGTAAATGTGAGTTAGCACTCACATTTAACACTCACTTCATATTCACCACCTCTAGAAATGCATTCGTAATCGAACTCGAACAAACCAGGAGAATGTGAGACATATTACCTGCTGCAATCATGTGCCCACATTTAAAATGATTTGACAAACCCAACAAAGGTTAAGCCTGAAGACAGTAAGCTTGCCACGTGAAGGTCAAAGCTAGACAAGTGGTGAAATTAGCACCCTTCCCCAAACACGCCTTTCGTTTCTCCATTACCTTTACGCATATGTGAAATCATGCAAGTGACAACATTAATGTCCTAAAAACACACCCCATCGGGGTTATTCTAATTGATTATATATATATATATATGCCACATATGTCCTTTAGAGAATTGTATATAGATTTTCACATATGTCTTTGTCGTTTATCTTAACGAACACTAAATATTTCACCTTAGTTGTATTTTAAATTTAAGATTTAACAATCACTTGATCGCAACTTAGCATGGTCAACGAGTAAGCTTACGCAATAATATCAATGCTCAAAGACTTGCACAATAATAAAATGTTGAAAATGCTTCGATGACATGCTATTATGATTATGCTGTGTATAATTGTATCTTTGGATCCAAACCAGAAGTCATTCTAATAATGTGAGAGAGGGATATTATTCACCATAAGCAGCTCAGACCCACCTTTCCCAAAGGCCAACCATTCATCATTTAACGAAACAATCACATAGATATAATCAACTTAATTAATTTACTAGTTGTGGCATGTAACTTCAATATATTTTTGAATTTAATAAGAATTTCGTTTGTTATGGTAGGTAATTTCAATTTGCTTTTAAATATAATAGATACGGCATGTGAGTTTAGTTTTTATTAAAAAAATTAAACAATAAAATAAATAATAAAATTTTATATGATTAAAAATATTTTGTTAATTTTTGTTATATAATTATTTATTTATTTTTAATTAAAAAAAATTGTTAAAAGATAATTATTTACTTATAATTACGGTTAAGAAGACTAGAAAGATTTATTCTACAAATTAAAAAGATATAAATTTGATGTAAAACAAATTTATATATATAATTGGAAACACTTTTCTTATCGATTATAATTTTTTTTTTTTTTTATTTTATTTCAATTTTATTATTATTATTATTATTATTATTATTTATTTCTCCAAAAAAATATTTACAAAATTAAAACTTTTACCAAAAATAATAATTATACTTCTTGGATTTTACATTGTATACAACACATAACAATGTTTCAAAGTGTTTATTTTATATTCTAAAAGGTCAAATCAAACTTACTCTAACGAATGCGAATTGAATTTAAATCGATTGTAACTTCAATGATTTGACCTTGTTTCTATGGTCCAATTTGAAGAAAATTACAGTAGAAAGATAAAAATCAAAGTTGGCACAAAATGGAGAGAGATCAATGATTATTCGGAGCATGATAAATGAAATATCACAAGGTTTAAAATCTCTAATACTAAAATATTTTCTGTTAGCTTTCCATATTTACTTAAAGTAAAAGTGTTATATAGTCGCTAGTATATATTACTTAGTTTAATGGTAGTAAAACGGGTATGATAAATGAAATATCACAAGGTTTAAAATCTCTAATACATGTTTCTTGAATCCACTCAATAGTTGGTGTTAAGGTTTAGAATCCACTTAATTTAAGTTTTACTTATTGATAAATTGAGATATTTTGTTATAAAATTGCATAATTATAATCAAAACAAAATATTTATAATATTCCCTAAAATTATAATCCCATACTCTCATTTCTAAATAATAATCCTATACTCTCATGTGATGGTTAGATAAAAAACTATGCTCTCTTCTAGCGTTCCACAAATAATGTGAGGGTAAAAAACATTCCTTAAGTAAACTTGAGATATACTCTTGAAGCATGACTATTGACACCACATCCATTACAACAGTAAACATGCAAAAAGATGAAAGACAAAATCTTATCTTATGAAATAAGAGAGATACTTATGCTTCCATAGAACCTTTAGCAAATAATTTATTTTTTCTTCATCTCCCAAGTAGGGTAAGGAACATTCATTACCTTCTCACTAAGCAATAAAGGTTACATTACTTTTAGCTTGGGTAAGGAACATTCCTTACCTTCTCACTAAGAAATGAAGGTTATATTACTTTGTCAGCTTGGTGGACAACTCATACTGAAGGACGAAAGGTTCCTTGGGTGCTTGCTAGATTTTTGGAAGGACTCTAGAGTAAAATTACAACGGTGGTAGTGGCAATGGCAAAGGAAAATAAAGGAAACATGGTACAAGCACTTGTTTTTTAATATGAATGGGAAAGTTAGTGTTTGATATGCTAAATTCCAATTAAGAATATAAATAAGTGCTTGAGGATTATGAGGTAAATTGCAAGTTATCCATGAGTTTTTATGTGTTTTTATGTAAATTTCATGAGCAAATTAACACAAGTAAAACACTGAACAACAACATGTATCAGACATAAACATCATCATAAACAATAACACAACAACACATGATGAAGGAGTTCAACCCTTGGGCTACGTCTCCTTAGTCCAGCTTCCAATGGCTTGACCCTCTTCAATTATACTCAAAAGTGTGAATACATACATTTACAGTGCTCAAATGGTTCTGAAACTTGTTCCAATGACTTTAGAAGACCAAAAATTGGTTGTCTAACCTCTTCCTGCTTCTAAATTGGACAAAAACTCAACAATTTCTAAGTTCCCCTAGCTTCGTTGCTATTCGCTCTACAAATTCTCCAAAATCTGGCACCGGTCTTATAATTTCGCCCCAAATTGTGCTAACCGAGTTCCATTTTGGCAAATTGCCAGTGCATTTAGTGCGCACGCTAATTTGGCCACTAAGGCCTTAAATTAGAAAAACCGGGTCACATGGGGGCCATGTGCCTGGGGGCTAAGGCCAACGGCTTGCCCCCGCTGGCTGGGCCCCCACCCCGCTCTGTGACTATTGCATTACATTCCATACGCCCCAGGGTTGGGGCCTTAACACCGCCATACAAAACATATAATATGTTTGTGCCAAGGGATTTAAAAAGCCCCAGGGTAGCCCGATCGGTGCATCCTTCATACAAAGTGAAAATCCTTCATACAAAGTGTTGCAAAGTTGTAAGGTGTTAGGTGTTAGTGTTAGTGTTAGTTTCCAAGTTAAGAGGTAGATAGTTGCTAGTTGCTAGTTGGAGGTTTCAAGTTCCATCTAAGATGTGATTTGTAAAGTGAGAATAGAGAATTCTTGTAATATCTTGTAACTCATTTTATGAAATACATACTGCTATTTTGATTTCCAAGATGTGACAGTTGTTCAATGTGCGTTCTGAGGAATGGAGGCCCCCCATCAACCACAATTTGCACATCTTTGTACATATTGGTAACATAGTATAGTTATGTTATTTCGTTTATTTTCAGAAAGTGTGTTTTCATTTTATGCAAGTGTGTTTTTCCTTTCAGCAAGTGTGATTTCACGAAAAGTCTTTGGGTAGAAATCACATAACAAATTTTCTTGGCCGATGCGTTTCAAACCAACCAGTGTGGTTCATTATCAAGACCAGATGAAGAGGCAGACCATGACAATGACTTAAATAGAGAGCAATGTGATTTCATTTCAGCAGGTGTGAGTGTGATTTCGATTCAGCAAGTGTGATTTCACTTATGTAAGTGTGGTGTGATTTCATTTATACAAGTGTGGTGTGATTTAATTTATGCAAGCGTGATTTCATTTTCAAGCAAGTGTGATTTCCTTTATGCAAGTGTGATTTCAATTTTTTTTATGTTTGGAATTAGATTGGATTGATTTAATTAACTTTGTAATTAGTTTCAATTACATTAAATTAATCTATTATGATAAATAATTACCTAGTACATATAGTATATGTATACCTCATCAGTTTGCGAACCTCGGGTTGAAAATTAATGACAGGGATTTAACTCACAATTAAATCACCCAACAATGCAATATCTATAGTGAAGACTAATGCAATTTGTGATACAAAAGATTTAATACAAAAGGATAATGCATATTGTGATACAGATAAATTCATCGAGATAATTGATGCAAGTTGTGGCATAGAGGAGATAATAAATTAGAGTGATGCAACATTTGATACAAAGGACCTTATTCAAAATTTTGATGCAACTTGTGATATATATGAATTGATAACAAAAGTTAATGCAAATTGTGATATAATACAGGTGATTTATGCTCAGTGTGATACAAACGACTTGATGGAATCAATGAGTGAAGCACATAATAACAACACAAATGTATTTGAAGATGCAAAAGAACAACATCAACAGATTTACAACATGGTGTTAATACCTTATGAAAAAATATCATTCAACAAAAATAGACATGGATTAGGATACATTGAAGATAATAGCTTTCATATTCAAAATTACTCTAAACTAATTCAGTTTGTGAGTGCAAGTTTCCTTAAAGATATTCATTTTTTTTTTAAATTGCCAATATTGTGAGAGAAATGGTCACATGGAGAGTTAGTGTTTTGATCTGCATCCTTGTCTTAACTGTAAGAAGAAAAATCACCTATCAGAAAGATGTCAAAAGCATAAGAAAGCTAATAAAATAATTCAAACATATAAATTCTTGGAGATGGAATAAAGAAGTAAAGAAACTACATAATACCTACAATTTGGTCAAGAAAGAGGTAAATAAAAAGATTCCTAAAGAATGGGCAAAGAAAAAGTTTTCAACCAATTATTTTAGAAAAATGAGTACTCTCCACACCTAGAAGGAGGACAGAGGGAGGGGGTAGCGGTGGGGGGCGAGCACAATGATAAAAGAATTTCTCCTACACCTTTAAAGTGGTGGGGAACTAAATTGACGAAGTCAAATTGGTTAGTGGTCCTCCAAAACTACCATATTATTCAAGTGAACACTGTTAGTGGTAAATGTGAGTTAGCACTCACATTTAAAACTCACTTCATATTCACCATCTCCATAAATGCATTCGTAATCGAACTCGAGCAAACCAGGAGAATCTCAGACATATTACCTACTGCAATTAGACAAACCCAACGAAGGTTAAGCCTGAAGACAGTGAGCTTGCCATGCGAAGGTCCAGGTTAGACAAGTGGTGAAATTAGCACCCTTCCCCAAACACGACTTTCGTTTCTCCATTACGTTTACGCATATGCAAATCATGCAAGTGACAACATTAATGTCCTAAAAACACACCCCCACACCCCATCGGGGTTATTCTAATTGATTATATATATATATATATATTGCACATATGTCCTTTAGAGAATTGTATATAGATTTTCACATATGTCTTTGTCGTTTATCTTTACGAACACTAAATATTTCACCTTAGTTGTATTTTAAATTTAAGATTTAACAATCATTTGAGCACAACTTAGCATGGTCAACGAGTAAGCTTACGCAATAATATCAATGCTCAAAGACTTGCACAATAATAAAATGTTGAAAATGCTTCGATGACACGCTATTATGATTACGCTGTGAATAATTGTATCTTTGGATCCAAACTAGAAGTCATTCTAATAATGTGGGAGAGGGATATTATTCACCATAAGCAGCTCAGACCCACCTTTCCCAAAGGCCAACCATTCATCATTTAACGAAACAATCACATAGATATAATCAACTTAATTAATTTACTAGTTGTGGCATGTAACTTCAATATATTTTTGAATTTAATAAGAATTTCGTTTGTTATGGTAGGTAATTTCAATTTGTTTTTAAATATAATAGATACGGCATGTGAATTTAGTTTTTATTAAAAAAATTAAACAATATAATAAATAATAAAATTTTATATGATTAAAAATATTTTGTTAATTTTTGTTATATAATTATTTATTTATTTTTAATTAAAAAAAATTGTTAAAAGATAATTATTTACTTATAATTACGGTTAAGAAGACGGGAAAGATTTATTCTAAAAATTAAAAAAATATAAATTTTATGTAAAACATATATATATATATAATTAGAAACAATTTCTTTATCGATTATAATTTTTTCTTTTTCTTTTTTATTTCAATTTTATTATTATTATTATTTTTTATTTCTCCAAAAAAAATATTTACAAAATTAAAACTTTTACCAAAAATAATAATTATACTTCTTGGATTTTACATTGTATACAACACATAACAATGTTTCAAAGTGTTTATTTTATATTCTAAAAGGCCAAATCAAACTTACTCTAACGAACGCAAATTGAATTTAAATCGATTGTAACTTCAATGATTTGACCTTGTTTCTATGGTCAAATTTGAAGAAAATTACAGTAGAAAGATAAAAATCAAAATGAAAATCAAAGTTGGCACAAAATGGAGAGAGATCAATGATTATTTGGAGCATGATAAAATGAAATATCACAAGGTTTAAAATCTCTAATACTAAAATGTTTTCTGTTAGCTCTCCATATTTACTTAAAGTAAAAGTGTTATATAGTCGCTGGTATATATTACTTAGTTTAATAGTAGTAAAACAGGCATGATAAATGAAATATCACAAGGTTTAAAATCTCTAATACTAAAATGTTTCTTGAATCCACTCAATAGTTGGTGTTAAGGTTTAGAATCCACTTAATTTAAGTTTTACTTATTGATAAATTGAGATATTTTGTTATAAAATTGCATAATTATAATCAAAACAAAATAATTATAATATTCCATAAAATTATAATCTCATACTCTCATTTCTAAATAATAATCCTATACTCTCATGTAATGATTAGACAAAAAACTATGCTCTCTTCTAGCCTTCCACAAATAATGTGAGGGTAAAAAACATTCCTTAAGTAAACTTGAGATATACTCTTGAAGCATGACTATTGACACCACATCCATTACAACAGTAAACATGCAAAAAGATGAAAGACAAAATCTTATCTTATGAAATAAGAGAGATACTTATGCTTCCATAGAACCTTTAGCAAATAATTTATTTTTTCTTCATCTTTCAACTAGGGTAAGGAACATTCATTACCTTCTCACTAAGCAATAAAGGTTACATTACTTTTAGCTTGGGTAAGGAACATTCCTTACCTTCTCACTAAGAAATGAAGGTTATATTACTTTGTCAACGTGGTGGTCAACTCATACTGAAGGACGAAAGGTTCCTTGGGTGCTTGCTAGATTTTTGGAAGGACTCTAGAGTAAAATTACAACGGTGGTAGTGGCAATGGCAAAGGAAAATAAAGGAAACATGGTACAAGCACTTGTTTTTTAATATGAATGGGAAAGTTAGTGTTTTCTATGCTAAATTCCAATTAAGAATATAAATAAGTGCTTGAGGATTATGAGGTAAATTGCAAGTTATCCATGAGTTTTTATGTAAATTTCATTAGAAAATTAACATAAGTAAAACAGTGAACAACAACATATATCAGACATAAACATCACCATAAACAATAACACAACAACACATGATGAAGGAGTTCACCCCTTGGGCTACATCTCCTTAGTCCAGCTTCCAATGGCTTGACCCTCTTCAATTATGCTCAAAAGTGTGAATACATACATTTATAGTGCTCAAATGGTTCTGAAACTTGTTCCAATGACTTCAGAAGACCAAAAATTGGCTGTCTAGCCTCTTCCTGCTTCCAAATTGGACAAAAACTCAACAATTTCTAAGTTCCCCTAGCTTCACTGCTATTCACTCTACAAATTCTCCAAAATATGGCATCGGTCTTATAATTTCGCCCCAAATTGTGCTAACCGAGTGCCATTTTGGCAGATTGCCAGTGCATTTAGTGCGCACGCTAATTTGGCCACTAAGGCCTTAAATTAGAAAAACCGGGTCACGTGGGGGCCATGTGCCTGGGGGCTAAGGCCAACAGCTTGCCCCCACCGGCTAGGCCCCCACCTCGCTCTGCGATGGTTGCATTACATTCCATACGCCCTAGGGGTGGGGCCTTAACACCACCATACAAAACATATAATATGTTTGTGCCAAGGGATTTAACAAGCCCCAGGGTAGCCCGATCGGTAAGAGCCCTGCGCTGTTTGAGAATTGGTCACGATTTTAATCCTTGTTGAGTATAGTTCAGAAATTGACTCAAAATTTTGGTGGCCACTGTGCTGCCATGTGGCGGCCTTTGGTTGGGCCATGTGGTAGCATGTGGTTGGCCACCATCCAACCAATAACAAAACACCAAATCAACACTTGTAGAATTCAGACAAGTGGAGCGTCTGGATTGATCGTTCGAACCCATTCAAACATACCCAGTCAGTAGGCCCAGTCAGCTGTATGAAGTGCTGACTAGGCAACCTGTACCTTCTTTTTGCCAAATTTGCTTATTTGGGAAAACAAATAGAACATGTTTCTGGGAGCATATGATGTCTGTTTTCCGTGAAACGAGTTGCGCCGAAATTAGGAAGATGAGATCTACGTGGTTGTTCAAGTTTCGCTTTGATCCGACAACTTTGAATTTTGAGCAAATTTTTGAGCACCTGATCACTCCTCCCCACTAGAAGCTTTTGGACCCCAAAAGATCACTTTCAGTTGTTCAACAGATGAGGGTACAGTTCCCTCACCTTTCCAATCTCAATCCATTTGGCCTTGGAAGGATTTGTTCCTTTGAGCCCCACTCAAAGGTAGTCCACACTCCCTCATTTTGAAGACCTTGTTCTTCTGTCAAGAATGGTGTCTTGTTGTAGTTCATCAAGGTATTCAGGAGAGAAATCTTCAATGGAAGGAATTTGAACATTCTCTCCTTGATCTTCAATCAAAGGAGGCTCATACAACCTTAAATTTTCCACATTAACAACAACATAAATTTGCATATATGAAGGCAAATCCAACCTGAAGGCATTGTCACCAATCTTTTCCAGAATTATGAATGGACCATATCGAATTGGTTTCAGATTTTTACCTTCTCCTTGGATCTTCTCTTTGCTAATGTGAAGCTAAACTTCATCACTGACTTGGAAATTATGATCTACCCGATGCTTGTCGTGCCTTGACTTGTACTTGCCTTAGCTCTTTTCCAACTGTTCTTGAACTCTTTGGTGTACCAATTGGATTTGTTCAATGAACCTTCTTGCTTTGTCTATGTCACTATGACCATCAATAGCAACATCCTTTCTAAAAATGAAATCCAAAGGAGACTTAGGCAAGTATCCCAAACATGCTTCAAATGGCGATGTTTGAGTTGAAGAGTGCTTGGTCTAGTTGTAAGCATGTTGAATGTAATGCATTTGTTCATCCCACAACTTAGGATGCTTGCTGCAGTACCCATGAATAAGATGTGTCGTTGTTCAATTAACCACTTTGGTTTGACCATATGTTTGTGGATGAAAGGTTGTACTCTTTTTTCAACTTTGTATCCATCAAGCCCCACACGCTTGACCAAAAATTCCCAACAAATCAAGAATCTCGATCACTAACAATGGATGTGGGAAATCCAAAATGCACCCATACATTCTGAAAGAATAATTGAGTAGTTTGTTCGGCTGTAATTTACTTTTTACATGGCATCAAAATACACATTTTGCTGAACCTATCCACACAACAATGTAAACTTTGAAACAGGAACTATAAACTCAAAATGGGAACTCTGGCCAAAAAATCCTGTAAAAACATTAAAAACAGTGCTAAAAATGAAAAGTGTTGATGCTGGAATAGCACCTTTTTTTTTCTAGGGTAAATTTTCAACATGTTTTAAAAATGGCGGTGAAAACCAATTTTTTGTGTAAAAATTGTCCAAAAACCACCCTCAAAACAAAAAGTGTTGATGTTGGTATAACATTATTATTATTTTAATTTATTTATTTATTATTATTATTTTTTTTCAATAGTAAATTTTGTGCAAAAAACACCCTCAAAACGAAAAGTTTTGATGTTAGAATAACACCTTTTTGTCAAGGGTAAAATTTCAACATTTCGAAATAATGGCGTAAAAGATTTTATCATGACCACGAAAAACAATAAAATTTCAAAAAAAATAATGAAAACATAACATAAAATAAAATAAAAATTTAAAACGATGAAAAAACACAAAAAAAATAACAAAACATAAATTAAAATATATACTTAAAAAAAAAAAATAATAAAAAAAATTCAATTATAAAAATGTTAAAAATAAAACAAAATTAACCTATAAAAGATAAGAATTAAAAAACTAAAAAAAAAAAACTTAAAAATTATAAACAAATGAATAGTAAGAAAAACATATTTAAAAAAAAAAAGGGAAAAAAATTATCTTGTAAACCATAAAAAAATTTGGCAAATGAAAAAAAACAAAAATATGGAAAAGAAAAAAATTAAAATAAACTACAAAATTAAGTAGGTAAAAATAGAAAAATTAAAAAAAACATTAACAAAAAACTAAAAAAAAAATGAAAATTAAAAACAAACTAGATTTAAAAAGAATAGAAAATTAACAAAAAAAAACACAAAAAAAGAATTAAAAACTACTAAATTTTTTTTTTTTTTTTTAACCTAAAAAACAAAAATATACTCAAATAAAAAAAAAAAAACCAAAAAACAATTAAAAAGTAAAAAATATATGTGTATTTTCCAAAAAAAAAAAACATTTAAATTTAAAACAAAATATATATATTTTTAAATTTTTTTGTTTTTTATTTAAAAAAAAAAATTGATCCCGTTGTCGCTCGGCTGCCCATGGTGGCACGGGGGCAGAGGGTTTGCATAGAATGGCCTCTTTGCCCCCGGCCGCCCGTGGTGGCGTGGCCCTGGGCAGAGGGGTTTGCATGCAGCCCATCCGCCCAGGGCCGTGCCACCACGGGCGGCAACGGGGGTAGATTTTTTGCTCTACCCGATGCTTGTTGTGCATTGACTTGTACTTGCCTTAGCTCTTTTCCAACTATTCTTGAATTCTTTGGTGTACCAATTGGATTTGTTCAATGAACTTTTTTGCTTTGTCTATGTCACTATGACCATTAATAGCAACATCCTTTCTAAAAATGAAATCCAAAGGAGACTTAGGCAAGTATCCCAAACATGCTTCAAATGGCGATGTTTGAGTTGAAGAGTGCTTGGTCTGGTTGTAAGCATGTTGAATGTAATGCATCTGTTCATCCCACAACTTAGGATGCTTGCTATAGTACCTATGAATAAGATGTGTCGCTGTTCGATTGACCACTTTGGTTTGACCATATGTTTGTGGATGAAACACTGTACTCTTTTTTCAACTTTGTATCCATCAAACCCCACAAGCTTGACCAAAAATTCCCAACAAATCGAGAATCTCGATCACTAACAATGGATGTGGGAAATCCAAAATGCACCCATACATTCTAAAAGAATAACTGAGTAGTTTGTTCAGCTGTAATTTACTTTTTACATGGCATCAAAATACACTTTTCGCTGAACCTATCCACAAAACAATGAAACTTTGAAATGGGAACTATAAACTCAAAATGGGAACTCTGGCCAAAAAATCCCGTAAAAACATCAAGAACAATGCTAAAAATGAAAAGTAGTGATGCTGGAATAACACCTTTTTTTTTCCTTTTTTTTTTAAAGGGTAAATTTTCAACATGTTTTAAAAATGGCGGTGAAAACCAATTTTTTGTGCAAAAATTATCTAAAAAACACCTTCAAAACAAAAAGTGTTGATGTTCGAATAACATTTTTTTTCAATGGTAAATTTTGTGCAAAAAACTCCCTCAAAACAAAAAGTGTTGATGCTGGAATAACATTTTTTTTAAGGGTAAAATTTCAACATTTCGAAATAATGGCGTAAAAGATTTTATCATGACCCCGAAAAACATTAAAATTTCAAAAGAATAATGAAAACATAAAATAAAATAAAAAATTAAAACAATGAAAAAACACAAAAAAATAACAAAACATAAATTAAAATATATACTAAAAAAAATAAAAATCAAATAAAACTAAATCAAATATATAAAAAAAGACAAAAAAAAACTTAAAAATTATAAACAAATAAATAGTAAGAAAAACATATTTAAGAAAAAATGGAAAAAAAAAATCTTGTAAACCATAAAAAAAATTTGGTAAAAGAAAAAAGAAAAAAACAAAAATATGGAATAGAAAAAAAAAAAAAAAAAAAAAAAAAACTATAAAATTAAGTACGTAAAAATAGAAAAATTTTAAAAAATTAACAAAAAACTAAAAAAAAATATGAAAATTAAAAACAAACTAGATTTAAAAAAAAATAGAAAATTAAAAAAAAAAGAACCAAAAAAAAATAAATTAAAAACTACTAAATTAAAATTAATTAAAAAAAAAAAACCCTATAAAACAAAAATATACTCATAAAAAAAAAACCAAAAAACAGTGAAAAATATAAAAATATGTGTATTTTCAAAAAAAAAAAAACATTTAAATTTAAAACAATATATATATATATATATATTTTTTTTTTTTAATTTTTTTTTTTTTAAATTGATCCCGTTGCCGCCTAGCCGCCCGTGGTGGCGCGACCCTGGGTGGAGGGTCTGCATGGAATCGCCTCTTCACCGCCCGACCGCCCGTGGTGGCGCAGCCCTGTGCGGAGGGGTTTGCATGCAGCCCCTCCGCCTAGGGCCGCGCCACTACGGGCAGCAACGGGGGTAAATTTTTTGATCTACCCGATGCTTGTCATGCCTTGACTTGTACTTGCCTTAGCTCTTTTCCAACTGTTCTTGAATTCTTTGGTGTACCAATTAGATTTGTTCAATGAACTTTCTTGCTTTCTCTATGTCACTATGACCATTAATGGCAACATCCTTTCTAAAAATGAAATCCAAAGGAGACTTAAGCAAGTATCTCAAACACGCTTCAAATGGCGATGTTTGAGTTGAAGAGTGTTTGGTATGGTTGTAAACATGTTGAATGTAATGCATCTGTTCATCCCACAACTTAGGATGCTTGCAGCAGTACCCATGAATAAGATGTGTCACTGTTCGATTGACCACTTTGGTTTGACCATATGTTTGTGGATGAAAGACTGTACTCTTTTTTCAACTTTGTATCCATCAAGCCCCACAAGCTTGACCAAAAATTCCCAAAAAATCAAGAATTTCGATCACTAACAATGGATGTGGGAAATCCAAAATGCACCCATACATTCTGAAAGAATAACTGAGTAGTTTGTTCGACTGTAATTTACTTTTTACATGGCATCAAAATACACATTTTGCTGAACATATCCACAAAACAATGTAAACTTTGAAACAAGAACTATAAACTCAAAGCGGGAACACTGGCCAAAAAATCCCGTAAAAACATAAAAAATAGTGCTAAAAATGAAAAGTGTTGATGCTGAAATAACACTTTTTTTTAAAAATGGCGGTGAAAACCAATTTTTTATGCAAAAATTGTTCAAAAAACACCCTCAAAACAAAAAGTGTATGTTCGAATAACACCTTTTTTTTTCAATGGTAAATTTTGTACAAAAAACACCCTCAAAATGAAAAGTGTTGACGCTGGAATAACACTTTTTTTTCAAGGGTAAAATTTCAACATTTCGAAATAATGGCATAAAAGATTTTATCATGACCCTGAAAAACATTAAAATTTCAAAATAATAATGAAAACATAAAATAAAATAAAAATTTAAAATAATGAAAAAAAAAAAAAAAAAAAAAAAACCTAAAAAGCAAGTGTGATTTCCTTTATGCAAGTGTGATTTCAATTTTTTTTATGTTTGGAATTAGATTGGATTGATTTAATTAACTTTGTAATTAGTTTCAATTACATTAAATTAATCTATTATGATAAATAATTACCTAGTACATATAGTATATGTATACCTCATCAGTTTGCGAACCTCGGGTTGAAAATTAATGACAGGGATTTAACTCACAATTAAATCACCCAACAATGCAATATCTATAGTGAAGACTAATGCAATTTGTGATACAAAAGATTTAATACAAAAGGATAATGCATATTGTGATACAGATAAATTCATCGAGATAATTGATGCAAGTTGTGGCATAGAGGAGATAATAAATTAGAGTGATGCAACATTTGATACAAAGGACCTTATTCAAAATTTTGATGCAACTTGTGATATATATGAATTGATAACAAAAGTTAATGCAAATTGTGATATAATACAGGTGATTTATGCTCAGTGTGATACAAACGACTTGATGGAATCAATGAGTGAAGCACATAATAACAACACAAATGTATTTGAAGATGCAAAAGAACAACATCAACAGATTTACAACATGGTGTTAATACCTTATGAAAAAATATCATTCAACAAAAATAGACATGGATTAGGATACATTGAAGATAATAGCTTTCATATTCAAAATTACTCTAAACTAATTCAGTTTGTGAGTGCAAGTTTCCTTAAAGATATTCATTTTTTTTTTAAATTGCCAATATTGTGAGAGAAATGGTCACATGGAGAGTTAGTGTCTTGATCTGCATCCTTGTCTTAACTGTAAGAAGAAAAATCACCTATCAGAAAGATGTCAAAAGCATAAGAAAGCTAATAAAATAATTCAAACATATAAATTCTTGGAGATGGAATAAAGAAGTAAAGAAACTACATAATACCTACAATTTGGTCAAGAAAGAGGTAAATAAAAAGATTCCTAAAGAATGGGCAAAGAAAAAGTTTTCAACCAATTATTTTAGAAAAATGAGTACTCTCCACACCTAGAAGGAGGACAGAGGGAGGGGGTAGCGGTGGGGGGCGAGCACAATGATAAAAGAATTTCTCCTACACCTTTAAAGTGGTGGGGAACTAAATTGACGAAGTCAAATTGGTTAGTGGTCCTCCAAAACTACCATATTATTCAAGTGAACACTGTTAGTGGTAAATGTGAGTTAGCACTCACATTTAAAACTCACTTCATATTCACCATCTCCATAAATGCATTCGTAATCGAACTCGAGCAAACCAGGAGAATCTCAGACATATTACCTACTGCAATTAGACAAACCCAACGAAGGTTAAGCCTGAAGACAGTGAGCTTGCCATGCGAAGGTCCAGGTTAGACAAGTGGTGAAATTAGCACCCTTCCCCAAACACGACTTTCGTTTCTCCATTACGTTTACGCATATGCAAATCATGCAAGTGACAACATTAATGTCCTAAAAACACACCCCCACACCCCATCGGGGTTATTCTAATTGATTATATATATATATATATATATTGCACATATGTCCTTTAGAGAATTGTATATAGATTTTCACATATGTCTTTGTCGTTTATCTTTACGAACACTAAATATTTCACCTTAGTTGTATTTTAAATTTAAGATTTAACAATCATTTGAGCACAACTTAGCATGGTCAACGAGTAAGCTTACGCAATAATATCAATGCTCAAAGACTTGCACAATAATAAAATGTTGAAAATGCTTCGATGACACGCTATTATGATTACGCTGTGAATAATTGTATCTTTGGATCCAAACTAGAAGTCATTCTAATAATGTGGGAGAGGGATATTATTCACCATAAGCAGCTCAGACCCACCTTTCCCAAAGGCCAACCATTCATCATTTAACGAAACAATCACATAGATATAATCAACTTAATTAATTTACTAGTTGTGGCATGTAACTTCAATATATTTTTGAATTTAATAAGAATTTCGTTTGTTATGGTAGGTAATTTCAATTTGTTTTTAAATATAATAGATACGGCATGTGAATTTAGTTTTTATTAAAAAAATTAAACAATATAATAAATAATAAAATTTTATATGATTAAAAATATTTTGTTAATTTTTGTTATATAATTATTTATTTATTTTTAATTAAAAAAAATTGTTAAAAGATAATTATTTACTTATAATTACGGTTAAGAAGACGGGAAAGATTTATTCTAAAAATTAAAAAAATATAAATTTTATGTAAAACATATATATATATATAATTAGAAACAATTTCTTTATCGATTATAATTTTTTCTTTTTCTTTTTTATTTCAATTTTATTATTATTATTATTTTTTATTTCTCCAAAAAAAATATTTACAAAATTAAAACTTTTACCAAAAATAATAATTATACTTCTTGGATTTTACATTGTATACAACACATAACAATGTTTCAAAGTGTTTATTTTATATTCTAAAAGGCCAAATCAAACTTACTCTAACGAACGCAAATTGAATTTAAATCGATTGTAACTTCAATGATTTGACCTTGTTTCTATGGTCAAATTTGAAGAAAATTACAGTAGAAAGATAAAAATCAAAATGAAAATCAAAGTTGGCACAAAATGGAGAGAGATCAATGATTATTTGGAGCATGATAAAATGAAATATCACAAGGTTTAAAATCTCTAATACTAAAATGTTTTCTGTTAGCTCTCCATATTTACTTAAAGTAAAAGTGTTATATAGTCGCTGGTATATATTACTTAGTTTAATAGTAGTAAAACAGGCATGATAAATGAAATATCACAAGGTTTAAAATCTCTAATACTAAAATGTTTCTTGAATCCACTCAATAGTTGGTGTTAAGGTTTAGAATCCACTTAATTTAAGTTTTACTTATTGATAAATTGAGATATTTTGTTATAAAATTGCATAATTATAATCAAAACAAAATAATTATAATATTCCATAAAATTATAATCTCATACTCTCATTTCTAAATAATAATCCTATACTCTCATGTAATGATTAGACAAAAAACTATGCTCTCTTCTAGCCTTCCACAAATAATGTGAGGGTAAAAAACATTCCTTAAGTAAACTTGAGATATACTCTTGAAGCATGACTATTGACACCACATCCATTACAACAGTAAACATGCAAAAAGATGAAAGACAAAATCTTATCTTATGAAATAAGAGAGATACTTATGCTTCCATAGAACCTTTAGCAAATAATTTATTTTTTCTTCATCTTTCAACTAGGGTAAGGAACATTCATTACCTTCTCACTAAGCAATAAAGGTTACATTACTTTTAGCTTGGGTAAGGAACATTCCTTACCTTCTCACTAAGAAATGAAGGTTATATTACTTTGTCAACGTGGTGGTCAACTCATACTGAAGGACGAAAGGTTCCTTGGGTGCTTGCTAGATTTTTGGAAGGACTCTAGAGTAAAATTACAACGGTGGTAGTGGCAATGGCAAAGGAAAATAAAGGAAACATGGTACAAGCACTTGTTTTTTAATATGAATGGGAAAGTTAGTGTTTTCTATGCTAAATTCCAATTAAGAATATAAATAAGTGCTTGAGGATTATGAGGTAAATTGCAAGTTATCCATGAGTTTTTATGTAAATTTCATTAGAAAATTAACATAAGTAAAACAGTGAACAACAACATATATCAGACATAAACATCACCATAAACAATAACACAACAACACATGATGAAGGAGTTCACCCCTTGGGCTACATCTCCTTAGTCCAGCTTCCAATGGCTTGACCCTCTTCAATTATGCTCAAAAGTGTGAATACATACATTTATAGTGCTCAAATGGTTCTGAAACTTGTTCCAATGACTTCAGAAGACCAAAAATTGGCTGTCTAGCCTCTTCCTGCTTCCAAATTGGACAAAAACTCAACAATTTCTAAGTTCCCCTAGCTTCACTGCTATTCGCTCTACAAATTCTCCAAAATATGGCATCGGTCTTATAATTTCGCCCCAAATTGTGCTAACCGAGTGCCATTTTGGCAGATTGCCAGTGCATTTAGTGCGCACGCTAATTTGGCCACTAAGGCCTTAAATTAGAAAAACCGGGTCACGTGGGGGCCATGTGCCTGGGGGCTAAGGCCAACAGCTTGCCCCCACCGGCTAGGCCCCCACCTCGCTCTGCGATGGTTGCATTACATTCCATACGCCCTAGGGGTGGGGCCTTAACACCACCATACAAAACATATAATATGTTTGTGCCAAGGGATTTAACAAGCCCCAGGGTAGCCCGATCGGTAAGAGCCCTGCGCTGTTTGAGAATTGGTCACGATTTTAATCCTTGCTGAGTATAGTTCAGAAATTGACTCAAAATTTTGGTGGCCACTGTGCTGCCATGTGGCGGCCTTTGGTTGGGCCATGTGGTAGCATGTGGTTGGCCACCATCCAACCAATAACAAAACACCAAATCAACACTTGTAGAATTCAGACAAGTGGAGCGTCTGGATTGATCGTTCGAACCCATTCAAACATACCCAGTCAGTAGGCCCAGTCAGCTGTATGAAGTGCTGACTAGGCAACCTGTACCTTCTTTTTGCCAAATTTGCTTATTTGGGAAAACATATAGAACATGTTTCTGGGAGCATATGATGTCTGTTTTCCGTGAAACGAGTTGCGCCGAAATTAGGAAGATGAGATCTACGCGGTTGTTCAAGTTTCGCTTTGATCCGACAACTTTGAATTTTGAGCAAATTTTTGAGTTCCTGATCACTCCTCCCCACTAGAAGCTTTTGGACCCCAAAAGATCACTTTCAGTTGTTCAACAGATGAGGGTACAGTTCCCTCACCTTTCCAATCTCAATCCATTTGGCCTTGGAAGGATTTGTTCCTTTGAGCCCCACTCAAAGGTAGTCCACACTCCCTCATTTTGAAAACCTTGTTCTTCTGTCAAGAATGGTGTCTTGTTGTAGTTCATCAAGGTATTCAGGAGAGAAATCTTCAATGGAAGGAATTTGAACATTCACTCCTTGATCTTCAATCAAAGGAGGCTCATACAACCTTAAATTTTCCACATTAACAACAACATAAATTTGCATATATGAAGGCAAATCCAACCTGAAGGCATTGTCACCAATCTTTTCCAGAATTATGACTTGACCATATCGAATTGGTTTCAGATTTTTACCTTCTCCTTGGATCTTCTCTTTCCTAATGTGAAGCTAAACTTCATCACTGACTTGGAAACTATGATCTACCCGATGCTTGTCGTGCCTTGACTTGTACTTGCCTTAGCTCTTTTCCAACTGTTTTTGAATTCTTTGGTGTACCAATTGGATTTGTTCAATGAACTTTCTTGCTTTGTCTATGTCACTATGACCATTAATAGCAACATCCTTTCTAAAAATGAAATCCAAAGGAGACTTAGGCAAGTATCCCAAACATGCTTCAAATGGCGATGTTTGAGTTGAAGAGTGCTTGGTCTAGTTGTAAGCATGTTGAATGTAATGCATTTGTTCATCCCACAACTTAGGATGCTTGCTGCAGTACCCATGAATAAGATGTGTCGTTGTTCAATTAACCACTTTGGTTTGACCATATGTTTGTGGATGAAAGGTTGTACTCTTTTTTCAACTTTGTATCCATCAAGCCCCACACGCTTGACCAAAAATTCCCAACAAATCAAGAATCTCGATCACTAACAATGGATGTGGGAAATCCAAAATGCACCCATACATTCTGAAAGAATAATTGAGTAGTTTGTTCGGCTGTAATTTACTTTTTACATGGCATCAAAATACACATTTTGCTGAACCTATCCACACAACAATGTAAACTTTGAAACAGGAACTATAAACTCAAAATGGGAACTCTGGCCAAAAAATCCTGTAAAAACATTAAAAACAGTGCTAAAAATGAAAAGTGTTGATGCTGGAATAGCACCTTTTTTTTTCTAGGGTAAATTTTCAACATGTTTTAAAAATGGCGGTGAAAACCAATTTTTTGTGTAAAAATTGTCCAAAAACCACCCTCAAAACAAAAAGTGTTGATGTTCGTATAACATTATTATTATTTTAATTTTTTTATTTATTATTATTATTTTTTTTCAATAGTAAATTTTGTGCAAAAAACACCCTCAAAACGAAAAGTTTTGATGTTAGAATAACACCTTTTTGTCAAGGGTAAAATTTCAACATTTCGAAATAATGGCGTAAAAGATTTTATCATGACCACGAAAAACAATAAAATTTCAAAAAAAATAATGAAAACATAACATAAAATAAAATAAAAATTTAAAACGATGAAAAAACACAAAAAAAATAACAAAACATAAATTAAAATATATACTTAAAAAAAAAATAATAAAAAAAATTCAATTATAAAAATGTTAAAAATAAAACAAAATTAACCTATAAAAGATAAGAATTAAAAAACTAAAAAAAAAAAACTTAAAAATTATAAACAAATGAATAGTAAGAAAAACATATTTAAAAAAAAAAAGGGAAAAAAATTATCTTGTAAACCATAAAAAAATTTGGCAAATGAAAAAAAACAAAAATATGGAAAAGAAAAAAATTAAAATAAACTACAAAATTAAGTAGGTAAAAATAGAAAAATTAAAAAAAACATTAACAAAAAACTAAAAAAAAAATGAAAATTAAAAACAAACTAGATTTAAAAAGAATAGAAAATTAACAAAAAAAAACACAAAAAAAGAATTAAAAACTACTAAATTTTTTTTTTTTTTTTTAACCTAAAAAACAAAAATATACTCAAATAAAAAAAAAAAAAACCAAAAAACAATTAAAAAGTAAAAAATATATGTGTATTTTCCAAAAAAAAAAACATTTAAATTTAAAACAAAATATATATATTTTTAAATTTTTTTGTTTTTTATTTAAAAAAAAAAATTGATCCCGTTGTCGCTCGGCTGCCCATGGTGGCACGGGGGCAGAGGGTTTGCATGGAATGGCCTCTTTGCCCCCGGCCGCCCGTGGTGGCGTGGCCCTGGGCAGAGGGGTTTG
Organism: Pinus tabuliformis; assembly: GCA_031772625.1. Lineage (NCBI taxonomy): Eukaryota > Viridiplantae > Streptophyta > Pinopsida > Pinales > Pinaceae > Pinus > Pinus tabuliformis. The sequence continues at coordinate 242,881,405 of CM062816.1, read as the reverse complement.
CATGCAGCCCATCCGCCCAGGGCCGTGCCACCACGGGCGGCAACGGGGGTAGATTTTTTGCTCTACCCGATGCTTGTTGTGCATTGACTTGTACTTGCCTTAGCTCTTTTCCAACTATTCTTGAATTCTTTGGTGTACCAATTGGATTTGTTCAATGAACTTTTTTGCTTTGTCTATGTCACTATGACCATTAATAGCAACATCCTTTCTAAAAATGAAATCCAAAGGAGACTTAGGCAAGTATCCCAAACATGCTTCAAATGGCGATGTTTGAGTTGAAGAGTGCTTGGTCTGGTTGTAAGCATGTTGAATGTAATGCATCTGTTCATCCCACAACTTAGGATGCTTGCTATAGTACCTATGAATAAGATGTGTCGCTGTTCGATTGACCACTTTGGTTTGACCATATGTTTGTGGATGAAACACTGTACTCTTTTTTCAACTTTGTATCCATCAAACCCCACAAGCTTGACCAAAAATTCCCAACAAATCGAGAATCTCGATCACTAACAATGGATGTGGGAAATCCAAAATGCACCCATACATTCTAAAAGAATAACTGAGTAGTTTGTTCAGCTGTAATTTACTTTTTACATGGCATCAAAATACACTTTTCGCTGAACCTATCCACAAAACAATGAAACTTTGAAATGGGAACTATAAACTCAAAATGGGAACTCTGGCCAAAAAATCCCGTAAAAACATCAAGAACAATGCTAAAAATGAAAAGTAGTGATGCTGGAATAACACCTTTTTTTTTCCTTTTTTTTTTAAAGGGTAAATTTTCAACATGTTTTAAAAATGGCGGTGAAAACCAATTTTTTGTGCAAAAATTATCTAAAAAACACCTTCAAAACAAAAAGTGTTGATGTTCGAATAACATTTTTTTTCAATGGTAAATTTTGTGCAAAAAACTCCCTCAAAACAAAAAGTGTTGATGCTGGAATAACATTTTTTTTAAGGGTAAAATTTCAACATTTCGAAATAATGGCGTAAAAGATTTTATCATGACCCCGAAAAACATTAAAATTTCAAAAGAATAATGAAAACATAAAATAAAATAAAAAATTAAAACAATGAAAAAACACAAAAAAATAACAAAACATAAATTAAAATATATACTAAAAAAAATAAAAATCAAATAAAACTAAATCAAATATATAAAAAAAGACAAAAAAAAACTTAAAAATTATAAACAAATAAATAGTAAGAAAAACATATTTAAGAAAAAATGGAAAAAAAAAAATCTTGTAAACCATAAAAAAAATTTGGTAAAAGAAAAAAAAAAAAACAAAAATATGGAATAGAAAAAAAAAAAAAAAAAAAAAAAAACTATAAAATTAAGTACGTAAAAATAGAAAAATTTTAAAAAATTAACAAAAAACTAAAAAAAAATATGAAAATTAAAAACAAACTAGATTTAAAAAAAAATAGAAAATTAAAAAAAAAAGAACCAAAAAAAAATAAATTAAAAACTACTAAATTAAAATTAATTAAAAAAAAAAAACCCTATAAAACAAAAATATACTCATAAAAAAAAAACCAAAAAACAGTGAAAAATATAAAAATATGTGTATTTTCAAAAAAAAAAAAACATTTAAATTTAAAACAATATATATATATATATATTTTTTATTTTTTAATTTTTTTTTTTTAAATTGATCCCGTTGCCGCCTAGCCGCCCGTGGTGGCGCGACCCTGGGTGGAGGGTCTGCATGGAATCGCCTCTTCACCGCCCGACCGCCCGTGGTGGCGCAGCCCTGTGCGGAGGGGTTTGCATGCAGCCCCTCCGCCTAGGGCCGCGCCACTACGGGCAGCAACGGGGGTAAATTTTTTGATCTACCCGATGCTTGTCATGCCTTGACTTGTACTTGCCTTAGCTCTTTTCCAACTGTTCTTGAATTCTTTGGTGTACCAATTAGATTTGTTCAATGAACTTTCTTGCTTTCTCTATGTCACTATGACCATTAATGGCAACATCCTTTCTAAAAATGAAATCCAAAGGAGACTTAAGCAAGTATCTCAAACACGCTTCAAATGGCGATGTTTGAGTTGAAGAGTGTTTGGTATGGTTGTAAACATGTTGAATGTAATGCATCTGTTCATCCCACAACTTAGGATGCTTGCAGCAGTACCCATGAATAAGATGTGTCACTGTTCGATTGACCACTTTGGTTTGACCATATGTTTGTGGATGAAAGACTGTACTCTTTTTTCAACTTTGTATCCATCAAGCCCCACAAGCTTGACCAAAAATTCCCAAAAAATCAAGAATTTCGATCACTAACAATGGATGTGGGAAATCCAAAATGCACCCATACATTCTGAAAGAATAACTGAGTAGTTTGTTCGACTGTAATTTACTTTTTACATGGCATCAAAATACACATTTTGCTGAACATATCCACAAAACAATGTAAACTTTGAAACAAGAACTATAAACTCAAAGCGGGAACACTGGCCAAAAAATCCCGTAAAAACATAAAAAATAGTGCTAAAAATGAAAAGTGTTGATGCTGAAATAACACTTTTTTTTAAAAATGGCGGTGAAAACCAATTTTTTATGCAAAAATTGTTCAAAAAACACCCTCAAAACAAAAAGTGTATGTTCGAATAACACCTTTTTTTTTCAATGGTAAATTTTGTACAAAAAACACCCTCAAAATGAAAAGTGTTGACGCTGGAATAACACTTTTTTTTCAAGGGTAAAATTTCAACATTTCGAAATAATGGCATAAAAGATTTTATCATGACCCTGAAAAACATTAAAATTTCAAAATAATAATGAAAACATAAAATAAAATAAAAATTTAAAATAATGAAAAAAAAAAAAAAAAAAAAAAAACCTAAAAAGCAAGTGTGATTTCCTTTATGCAAGTGTGATTTCAATTTTTTTTATGTTTGGAATTAGATTGGATTGATTTAATTAACTTTGTAATTAGTTTCAATTACATTAAATTAATCTATTATGATAAATAATTACCTAGTACATATAGTATATGTATACCTCATCAGTTTGCGAACCTCGGGTTGAAAATTAATGACAGGGATTTAACTCACAATTAAATCACCCAACAATGCAATATCTATAGTGAAGACTAATGCAATTTGTGATACAAAAGATTTAATACAAAAGGATAATGCATATTGTGATACAGATAAATTCATCGAGATAATTGATGCAAGTTGTGGCATAGAGGAGATAATAAATTAGAGTGATGCAACATTTGATACAAAGGACCTTATTCAAAATTTTGATGCAACTTGTGATATATATGAATTGATAACAAAAGTTAATGCAAATTGTGATATAATACAGGTGATTTATGCTCAGTGTGATACAAACGACTTGATGGAATCAATGAGTGAAGCACATAATAACAACACAAATGTATTTGAAGATGCAAAAGAACAACATCAACAGATTTACAACATGGTGTTAATACCTTATGAAAAAATATCATTCAACAAAAATAGACATGGATTAGGATACATTGAAGATAATAGCTTTCATATTCAAAATTACTCTAAACTAATTCAGTTTGTGAGTGCAAGTTTCCTTAAAGATATTCATTTTTTTTTAAATTGCCAATATTGTGAGAGAAATGGTCACATGGAGAGTTAGTGTTTTGATCTGCATCCTTGTCTTAACTGTAAGAAGAAAAATCACCTATCAGAAAGATGTCAAAAGCATAAGAAAGCTAATAAAATAATTCAAACATATAAATTCTTGGAGATGGAATAAAGAAGTAAAGAAACTACATAATACCTACAATTTGGTCAAGAAAGAGGTAAATAAAAAGATTCCTAAAGAATGGGCAAAGAAAAAGTTTTCAACCAATTATTTTAGAAAAATGAGTACTCTCCACACCTAGAAGGAGGACAGAGGGAGGGGGTAGCGGTGGGGGGCGAGCACAATGATAAAAGAATTTCTCCTACACCTTTAAAGTGGTGGGGAACTAAATTGACGAAGTCAAATTGGTTAGTGGTCCTCCAAAACTACCATATTATTCAAGTGAACACTGTTAGTGGTAAATGTGAGTTAGCACTCACATTTAAAACTCACTTCATATTCACCATCTCCATAAATGCATTCGTAATCGAACTCGAGCAAACCAGGAGAATCTCAGACATATTACCTACTGCAATTAGACAAACCCAACGAAGGTTAAGCCTGAAGACAGTGAGCTTGCCATGCGAAGGTCCAGGTTAGACAAGTGGTGAAATTAGCACCCTTCCCCAAACACGACTTTCGTTTCTCCATTACGTTTACGCATATGCAAATCATGCAAGTGACAACATTAATGTCCTAAAAACACACCCCCACACCCCATCGGGGTTATTCTAATTGATATATATATATATATATATATATATATATTGCACATATGTCCTTTAGAGAATTGTATATAGATTTTCACATATGTCTTTGTCGTTTATCTTTACGAACACTAAATATTTCACCTTAGTTGTATTTTAAATTTAAGATTTAACAATCATTTGAGCACAACTTAGCATGGTCAACGAGTAAGCTTACGCAATAATATCAATGCTCAAAGACTTGCACAATAATAAAATGTTGAAAATGCTTCGATGACACGCTATTATGATTACGCTGTGAATAATTGTATCTTTGGATCCAAACTAGAAGTCATTCTAATAATGTGGGAGAGGGATATTATTCACCATAAGCAGCTCAGACCCACCTTTCCCAAAGGCCAACCATTCATCATTTAACGAAACAATCACATAGATATAATCAACTTAATTAATTTACTAGTTGTGGCATGTAACTTCAATATATTTTTGAATTTAATAAGAATTTCGTTTGTTATGGTAGGTAATTTCAATTTGTTTTTAAATATAATAGATACGGCATGTGAATTTAGTTTTTATTAAAAAAATTAAACAATATAATAAATAATAAAATTTTATATGATTAAAAATATTTTGTTAATTTTTGTTATATAATTATTTATTTATTTTTAATTAAAAAAAATTGTTAAAAGATAATTATTTACTTATAATTACGGTTAAGAAGACGGGAAAGATTTATTCTAAAAATTAAAAAAATATAAATTTTATGTAAAACATATATATATATATAATTAGAAACAATTTCTTTATCGATTATAATTTTTTCTTTTTCTTTTTTATTTCAATTTTATTATTATTATTATTTTTTATTTCTCCAAAAAAAATATTTACAAAATTAAAACTTTTACCAAAAATAATAATTATACTTCTTGGATTTTACATTGTATACAACACATAACAATGTTTCAAAGTGTTTATTTTATATTCTAAAAGGCCAAATCAAACTTACTCTAACGAACGCAAATTGAATTTAAATCGATTGTAACTTCAATGATTTGACCTTGTTTCTATGGTCAAATTTGAAGAAAATTACAGTAGAAAGATAAAAATCAAAATGAAAATCAAAGTTGGCACAAAATGGAGAGAGATCAATGATTATTTGGAGCATGATAAAATGAAATATCACAAGGTTTAAAATCTCTAATACTAAAATGTTTTCTGTTAGCTCTCCATATTTACTTAAAGTAAAAGTGTTATATAGTCGCTGGTATATATTACTTAGTTTAATAGTAGTAAAACAGGCATGATAAATGAAATATCACAAGGTTTAAAATCTCTAATACTAAAATGTTTCTTGAATCCACTCAATAGTTGGTGTTAAGGTTTAGAATCCACTTAATTTAAGTTTTACTTATTGATAAATTGAGATATTTTGTTATAAAATTGCATAATTATAATCAAAACAAAATAATTATAATATTCCATAAAATTATAATCTCATACTCTCATTTCTAAATAATAATCCTATACTCTCATGTAATGATTAGACAAAAAACTATGCTCTCTTCTAGCCTTCCACAAATAATGTGAGGGTAAAAAACATTCCTTAAGTAAACTTGAGATATACTCTTGAAGCATGACTATTGACACCACATCCATTACAACAGTAAACATGCAAAAAGATGAAAGACAAAATCTTATCTTATGAAATAAGAGAGATACTTATGCTTCCATAGAACCTTTAGCAAATAATTTATTTTTTCTTCATCTTTCAACTAGGGTAAGGAACATTCATTACCTTCTCACTAAGCAATAAAGGTTACATTACTTTTAGCTTGGGTAAGGAACATTCCTTACCTTCTCACTAAGAAATGAAGGTTATATTACTTTGTCAACGTGGTGGTCAACTCATACTGAAGGACGAAAGGTTCCTTGGGTGCTTGCTAGATTTTTGGAAGGACTCTAGAGTAAAATTACAACGGTGGTAGTGGCAATGGCAAAGGAAAATAAAGGAAACATGGTACAAGCACTTGTTTTTTAATATGAATGGGAAAGTTAGTGTTTTCTATGCTAAATTCCAATTAAGAATATAAATAAGTGCTTGAGGATTATGAGGTAAATTGCAAGTTATCCATGAGTTTTTATGTAAATTTCATTAGAAAATTAACATAAGTAAAACAGTGAACAACAACATATATCAGACATAAACATCACCATAAACAATAACACAACAACACATGATGAAGGAGTTCACCCCTTGGGCTACATCTCCTTAGTCCAGCTTCCAATGGCTTGACCCTCTTCAATTATGCTCAAAAGTGTGAATACATACATTTATAGTGCTCAAATGGTTCTGAAACTTGTTCCAATGACTTCAGAAGACCAAAAATTGGCTGTCTAGCCTCTTCCTGCTTCCAAATTGGACAAAAACTCAACAATTTCTAAGTTCCCCTAGCTTCACTGCTATTCGCTCTACAAATTCTCCAAAATATGGCATCGGTCTTATAATTTCGCCCCAAATTGTGCTAACCGAGTGCCATTTTGGCAGATTGCCAGTGCATTTAGTGCGCACGCTAATTTGGCCACTAAGGCCTTAAATTAGAAAAACCGGGTCACGTGGGGGCCATGTGCCTGGGGGCTAAGGCCAACAGCTTGCCCCCACCGGCTAGGCCCCCACCTCGCTCTGCGATGGTTGCATTACATTCCATACGCCCTAGGGGTGGGGCCTTAACACCACCATACAAAACATATAATATGTTTGTGCCAAGGGATTTAACAAGCCCCAGGGTAGCCCGATCGGTAAGAGCCCTGCGCTGTTTGAGAATTGGTCACGATTTTAATCCTTGCTGAGTATAGTTCAGAAATTGACTCAAAATTTTGGTGGCCACTGTGCTGCCATGTGGCGGCCTTTGGTTGGGCCATGTGGTAGCATGTGGTTGGCCACCATCCAACCAATAACAAAACACCAAATCAACACTTGTAGAATTCAGACAAGTGGAGCGTCTGGATTGATCGTTCGAACCCATTCAAACATACCCAGTCAGTAGGCCCAGTCAGCTGTATGAAGTGCTGACTAGGCAACCTGTACCTTCTTTTTGCCAAATTTGCTTATTTGGGAAAACATATAGAACATGTTTCTGGGAGCATATGATGTCTGTTTTCCGTGAAACGAGTTGCGCCGAAATTAGGAAGATGAGATCTACGCGGTTGTTCAAGTTTCGCTTTGATCCGACAACTTTGAATTTTGAGCAAATTTTTGAGTTCCTGATCACTCCTCCCCACTAGAAGCTTTTGGACCCCAAAAGATCACTTTCAGTTGTTCAACAGATGAGGGTACAGTTCCCTCACCTTTCCAATCTCAATCCATTTGGCCTTGGAAGGATTTGTTCCTTTGAGCCCCACTCAAAGGTAGTCCACACTCCCTCATTTTGAAAACCTTGTTCTTCTGTCAAGAATGGTGTCTTGTTGTAGTTCATCAAGGTATTCAGGAGAGAAATCTTCAATGGAAGGAATTTGAACATTCACTCCTTGATCTTCAATCAAAGGAGGCTCATACAACCTTAAATTTTCCACATTAACAACAACATAAATTTGCATATATGAAGGCAAATCCAACCTGAAGGCATTGTCACCAATCTTTTCCAGAATTATGACTTGACCATATCGAATTGGTTTCAGATTTTTACCTTCTCCTTGGATCTTCTCTTTCCTAATGTGAAGCTAAACTTCATCACTGACTTGGAAACTATGATCTACCCGATGCTTGTCGTGCCTTGACTTGTACTTGCCTTAGCTCTTTTCCAACTGTTTTTGAATTCTTTGGTGTACCAATTGGATTTGTTCAATGAACTTTCTTGCTTTGTCTATGTCACTATGACCATTAATAGCAACATCCTTTCTAAAAATGAAATCCAAAGGAGACTTAGGCAAGTATCCCAAACATGATTCAAATGGCGATGTTTGAGTTGAAGAGTGCTTGGTCTAGTTGTAAGCATGTTGAATGTAATGCATTTGTTCATCCCACAACTTAGGATGCTTGCTGCAGTACCCATGAATAAGATGTGTCGTTGTTCAATTAACCACTTTGGTTTGACCATATGTTTGTGGATGAAAGGTTGTACTCTTTTTTCAACTTTGTATCCATCAAGCCCCACACGCTTGACCAAAAATTCCCAACAAATCAAGAATCTCGATCACTAACAATGGATGTGGGAAATCCAAAATGCACCCATACATTCTGAAAGAATAACTGAGTAGTTTGTTCGGCTGTAATTTACTTTTTACATGGCATCAAAATACACATTTTGCTGAACCTATCCACACAACAATGTAAACTTTGAAACAGGAACTATAAACTCAAAATGGGAACTCTGGCCAAAAAATCCTGTAAAAACATTAAAAACAGTGCTAAAAATGAAAAGTGTTGATGCTGGAATAGCACCCTTTTTTTTCTAGGGTAAATTTTCAAGATGTTTTAAAAATGGCGGTGAAAACCAATTTTTTGTGTAAAAATTGTCCAAAAACCACCCTCAAAACAAAAAGTGTTGATGTTCGTATAACATTATTATTATTTTAATTTTTTTATTTATTATTATTATTTTTTTTCAATAGTAAATTTTGTGCAAAAAACACCCTCAAAACGAAAAGTTTTGATGTTAGAATAACACCTTTTTGTCAAGGGTAAAATTTCAACATTTCGAAATAATGGCGTAAAAGATTTTATCATGACCACGAAAAACAATTAAATTTCAAAAAAAATAATGAAAACATAACATAAAATAAAATAAAAATTTAAAACGATGAAAAAACACAAAAAAAATAACAAAACATAAATTAAAATATATACTTAAAAAAAAATAATAATAAAAAAAATTCAATTATAAAAATGTTAAAAATAAAACAAAATTAACCTATAAAAGATAAGAATTAAAAAACTAAAAAAAAAAAACTTAAAAATTATAAACAAATAAATAGTAAGAAAAACATATTTAAAAAAAAAAAGGGAAAAAAATTATCTTGTAAACCATAAAAAAATTTGGCAAATGAAAAAAAACAAAAATATGGAAAAGAAAAAAATTAAAATAAACTACAAAATTAAGTAGGTAAAAATAGAAAAATTAAAAAAAACATTAACAAAAAACTAAAAAAAAAATGAAAATTAAAAACAAACTAGATTTAAAAAGAATAGAAAATTAACAAAAAAAAACACAAAAAAAGAATTAAAAACTACTAAATTTTTTTTTTTTTTTAAACCTAAAAAACAAAAATATACTCAAATAAAAAAAAAAAAACCAAAAAACAATTAAAAAGTAAAAAATATATGTGTATTTTCCAAAAAAAAAAACATTTAAATTTAAAACAAAATATATATATTTTTAAATTTTTTTGTTTTTTATTTTAAAAAAAAAATTGATCCCGTTGCCGCTCGGCTGCCCGTGGTGGCGCGGCGGGGCAGAGGGTTTGCATGGAATGGCCTCTTTGCCCCCGGCCGCCCGTGGTGGCGTGGCCCTGGGCAGAGGGGTTTGCATGCAGCCCATCCGCCCAGGGCCGTGCCACCACGGGCGGCAACGGGGGTAGATTTTTTGCTCTACCCGATGCTTGTTGTGCATTGACTTGTACTTGCCTTAGCTCTTTTCCAACTATTCTTGAATTCTTTGGTGTACCAATTGGATTTGTTCAATGAACTTTTTTGCTTTGTCTATGTCACTATGACCATTAATAGCAACATCCTTTCTAAAAATGAAATCCAAAGGAGACTTAGGCAAGTATCCCAAACATGCTTCAAATGGCGATGTTTGAGTTGAAGAGTGCTTGGTCTGGTTGTAAGCATGTTGAATGTAATGCATCTGTTCATCCCACAACTTAGGATGCTTGCTATAGTACCTATGAATAAGATGTGTCGCTGTTCGATTGACCACTTTGGTTTGACCATATGTTTGTGGATGAAACACTGTACTCTTTTTTCAACTTTGTATCCATCAAACCCCACAAGCTTGACCAAAAATTCCCAACAAATCGAGAATCTCGATCACTAACAATGGATGTGGGAAATCCAAAATGCACCCATACATTCTAAAAGAATAACTGAGTAGTTTGTTCAGCTGTAATTTACTTTTTACATGGCATCAAAATACACTTTTCGCTGAACCTATCCACAAAACAATGAAACTTTGAAATGGGAACTATAAACTCAAAATGGGAACTCTGGCCAAAAAATCCCGTAAAAACATCAAGAACAATGCTAAAAATGAAAAGTAGTGATGCTGGAATAACACCTTTTTTTTTTCCTTTTTTTTTTAAAGGGTAAATTTTTAACATGTTTTAAAAATGGCGGTGAAAACCAATTTTTTGTGCAAAAATTATCTAAAAAACACCTTCAAAACAAAAAGTGTTGATGTTCGAATAACATTTTTTTTCAATGGTAAATTTTGTGCAAAAAACTCCCTCAAAACAAAAAGTGTTGATGCTGGAATAACATTTTTTTTAAGGGTAAAATTTCAACATTTCGAAATAATGGCGTAAAAGATTTTATCATGACCCCGAGAAACATTAAAATTTCAAAAGAATAATGAAAACATAAAATAAAATAAAAAATTAAAACAATGAAAAAACACAAAAAAATAACAAAACATAAATTAAAATATATACTAAAAAAAATAAAAATCAAATAAAACTAAATCAAATATATAAAAAAAGACAAAAAAAAACTTAAAAATTATAAACAAATAAATAGTAAGAAAAACATATTTAAGAAAAAATGGAAAAAAAAAAATCTTGTAAACCATAAAAAAAATTTGGTAAAAGAAAAAAGAAAAAAACAAAAATATGGAATAGAAAAAAAAAAAAAAAAAAAAAAAAAAACTATAAAATTAAGTACGTAAAAATAGAAAAATTTTAAAAAATTAACAAAAAACTAAAAAAAAATATGAAAATTAAAAACAAACTAGATTTAAAAAAAAATAGAAAATTAAAAAAAAAAGAACCAAAAAAAAATAAATTAAAAACTACTAAATTAAAATTAATTAAAAAAAAAAACCCTATAAAACAAAAATATACTCATAAAAAAAAAACCAAAAAACAGTGAAAAATATAAAAATATGTGTATTTTCAAAAAAAAAAAAACATTTAAATTTAAAACAATATATATATATATATATTTTTATTTTTTAAATTTTTTTTTTTTAAATTGATCCCGTTGCCGCCTAGCCGCCCGTGGTGGCGCGACCCTGGGTGGAGGGTCTGCATGGAATCGCCTCTTCACCGCCCGACCGCCCGTGGTGGCGCGACCCTGGGTGGAGGGTCTGCATGGAATCGCCTCTTCACCGCCCGACCGCCCGTGGTGGCGCAGCCCTGTGCGGAGGGGTTTGCATGCAGCCCCTCCGCCTAGGGCCGCGCCACTACGGGCAGCAACGGGGGTAAATTTTTTGATCTACCCGATGCTTGTCATGCCTTGACTTGTACTTGCCTTAGCTCTTTTCCTACTGTTCTTGAATTCTTTGGTGTACCAATTAGATTTGTTCAATGAACTTTCTTGCTTTCTCTATGTCACTATGACCATTAATGGCAACATCCTTTCTAAAAATGAAATCCAAAGGAGACTTAAGCAAGTATCTCAAACACGCTTCAAATGGCGATGTTTGAGTTGAAGAGTGTTTGGTATGGTTGTAAACATGTTGAATGTAATGCATCTGTTCATCCCACAACTTAGGATGCTTGCAGCAGTACCCATGAATAAGATGTGTCACTGTTCGATTGACCACTTTGGTTTGACCATATGTTTGTGGATGAAAGACTGTACTCTTTTTTCAACTTTGTATCCATCAAGCCCCACAAGCTTGACCAAAAATTCCCAAAAAATCAAGAATTTCGATCACTAACAATGGATGTGGGAAATCCAAAATGCACCCATACATTCTGAAAGAATAACTGAGTAGTTTGTTCGACTGTAATTTACTTTTTACATGGCATCAAAATACACATTTTGCTGAACATATCCACAAAACAATGTAAACTTTGAAACAAGAACTATAAACTCAAAGCGGGAACACTGGCCAAAAAATCCCGTAAAAACATAAAAAATAGTGCTAAAAATGAAAAGTGTTGATGCTGAAATAACACTTTTTTTTAAAAATGGCGGTGAAAACCAATTTTTTATGCAAAAATTGTTCAAAAAACACCCTCAAAACAAAAAGTGTATGTTCGAATAACACCTTTTTTTTTCAATGGTAAATTTTGTACAAAAAACACCCTCAAAATGAAAAGTGTTGACGCTGGAATAACACTTTTTTTTCAAGGGTAAAATTTCAACATTTCGAAATAATGGCATAAAAGATTTTATCATGACCCTGAAAAACATTAAAATTTCAAAATAATAATGAAAACATAAAATAAAATAAAAATTTAAAATAATGAAAAAAAAAAAAAAAAAAAAAAACCTAAAAAGCAAGTGTGATTTCCTTTATGCAAGTGTGATTTCAATTTTTTTTATGTTTGGAATTAGATTGGATTGATTTAATTAACTTTGTAATTAGTTTCAATTACATTAAATTAATCTATTATGATAAATAATTACCTAGTACATATAGTATATGTATACCTCATCAGTTTGCGAACCTCGGGTTGAAAATTAATGACAGGGATTTAACTCACAATTAAATCACCCAACAATGCAATATCTATAGTGAAGACTAATGCAATTTGTGATACAAAAGATTTAATACAAAAGGATAATGCATATTGTGATACAGATAAATTCATCGAGATAATTGATGCAAGTTGTGGCATAGAGGAGATAATAAATTAGAGTGATGCAACATTTGATACAAAGGACCTTATTCAAAATTTTGATGCAACTTGTGATATATATGAATTGATAACAAAAGTTAATGCAAATTGTGATATAATACAGGTGATTTATGCTCAGTGTGATACAAACGACTTGATGGAATCAATGAGTGAAGCACATAATAACAACACAAATGTATTTGAAGATGCAAAAGAACAACATCAACAGATTTACAACATGGTGTTAATACCTTATGAAAAAATATCATTCAACAAAAATAGACATGGATTAGGATACATTGAAGATAATAGCTTTCATATTCAAAATTACTCTAAACTAATTCAGTTTGTGAGTGCAAGTTTCCTTAAAGATATTCATTTTTTTTTTAAATTGCCAATATTGTGAGAGAAATGGTCACATGGAGAGTTAGTGTTTTGATCTGCATCCTTGTCTTAACTGTAAGAAGAAAAATCACCTATCAGAAAGATGTCAAAAGCATAAGAAAGCTAATAAAATAATTCAAACATATAAATTCTTGGAGATGGAATAAAGAAGTAAAGAAACTACATAATACCTACAATTTGGTCAAGAAAGAGGTAAATAAAAAGATTCCTAAAGAATGGGCAAAGAAAAAGTTTTCAACCAATTATTTTAGAAAAATGAGTACTCTCCACACCTAGAAGGAGGACAGAGGGAGGGGGTAGCGGTGGGGGGCGAGCACAATGATAAAAGAATTTCTCCTACACCTTTAAAGTGGTGGGGAACTAAATTGACGAAGTCAAATTGGTTAGTGGTCCTCCAAAACTACCATATTATTCAAGTGAACACTGTTAGTGGTAAATGTGAGTTAGCACTCACATTTAAAACTCACTTCATATTCACCATCTCCATAAATGCATTCGTAATCGAACTCGAGCAAACCAGGAGAATCTCAGACATATTACCTACTGCAATTAGACAAACCCAACGAAGGTTAAGCCTGAAGACAGTGAGCTTGCCATGCGAAGGTCCAGGTTAGACAAGTGGTGAAATTAGCACCCTTCCCCAAACACGACTTTCGTTTCTCCATTACGTTTACGCATATGCAAATCATGCAAGTGACAACATTAATGTCCTAAAAACACACCCCCACACCCCATCGGGGTTATTCTAATTGATTATATATATATATATATATTGCACATATGTCCTTTAGAGAATTGTATATAGATTTTCACATATGTCTTTGTCGTTTATCTTTACGAACACTAAATATTTCACCTTAGTTGTATTTTAAATTTAAGATTTAACAATCATTTGAGCACAACTTAGCATGGTCAACGAGTAAGCTTACGCAATAATATCAATGCTCAAAGACTTGCACAATAATAAAATGTTGAAAATGCTTCGATGACACGCTATTATGATTACGCTGTGAATAATTGTATCTTTGGATCCAAACTAGAAGTCATTCTAATAATGTGGGAGAGGGATATTATTCACCATAAGCAGCTCAGACCCACCTTTCCCAAAGGCCAACCATTCATCATTTAACGAAACAATCACATAGATATAATCAACTTAATTAATTTACTAGTTGTGGCATGTAACTTCAATATATTTTTGAATTTAATAAGAATTTCGTTTGTTATGGTAGGTAATTTCAATTTGTTTTTAAATATAATAGATACGGCATGTGAATTTAGTTTTTATTAAAAAAATTAAACAATATAATAAATAATAAAATTTTATATGATTAAAAATATTTTGTTAATTTTTGTTATATAATTATTTATTTATTTTTAATTAAAAAAAATTGTTAAAAGATAATTATTTACTTATAATTACGGTTAAGAAGACGGGAAAGATTTATTCTAAAAATTAAAAAAATATAAATTTTATGTAAAACATATATATATATAATTAGAAACAATTTCTTTATCGATTATAATTTTTTCTTTTTCTTTTTTATTTCAATTTTATTATTATTATTATTTTTTATTTCTCCAAAAAAAATATTTACAAAATTAAAACTTTTACCAAAAATAATAATTATACTTCTTGGATTTTACATTGTATACAACACATAACAATGTTTCAAAGTGTTTATTTTATATTCTAAAAGGCCAAATCAAACTTACTCTAACGAACGCAAATTGAATTTAAATCGATTGTAACTTCAATGATTTGACCTTGTTTCTATGGTCAAATTTGAAGAAAATTACAGTAGAAAGATAAAAATCAAAATGAAAATCAAAGTTGGCACAAAATGGAGAGAGATCAATGATTATTTGGAGCATGATAAAATGAAATATCACAAGGTTTAAAATCTCTAATACTAAAATGTTTTCTGTTAGCTCTCCATATTTACTTAAAGTAAAAGTGTTATATAGTCGCTGGTATATATTACTTAGTTTAATAGTAGTAAAACAGGCATGATAAATGAAATATCACAAGGTTTAAAATCTCTAATACTAAAATGTTTCTTGAATCCACTCAATAGTTGGTGTTAAGGTTTAGAATCCACTTAATTTAAGTTTTACTTATTGATAAATTGAGATATTTTGTTATAAAATTGCATAATTATAATCAAAACAAAATAATTATAATATTCCATAAAATTATAATCTCATACTCTCATTTCTAAATAATAATCCTATACTCTCATGTAATGATTAGACAAAAAACTATGCTCTCTTCTAGCCTTCCACAAATAATGTGAGGGTAAAAAACATTCCTTAAGTAAACTTGAGATATACTCTTGAAGCATGACTATTGACACCACATCCATTACAACAGTAAACATGCAAAAAGATGAAAGACAAAATCTTATCTTATGAAATAAGAGAGATACTTATGCTTCCATAGAACCTTTAGCAAATAATTTATTTTTTCTTCATCTTTCAACTAGGGTAAGGAACATTCATTACCTTCTCACTAAGCAATAAAGGTTACATTACTTTTAGCTTGGGTAAGGAACATTCCTTACCTTCTCACTAAGAAATGAAGGTTATATTACTTTGTCAACGTGGTGGTCAACTCATACTGAAGGACGAAAGGTTCCTTGGGTGCTTGCTAGATTTTTGGAAGGACTCTAGAGTAAAATTACAACGGTGGTAGTGGCAATGGCAAAGGAAAATAAAGGAAACATGGTACAAGCACTTGTTTTTTAATATGAATGGGAAAGTTAGTGTTTTCTATGCTAAATTCCAATTAAGAATATAAATAAGTGCTTGAGGATTATGAGGTAAATTGCAAGTTATCCATGAGTTTTTATGTAAATTTCATTAGAAAATTAACATAAGTAAAACAGTGAACAACAACATATATCAGACATAAACATCACCATAAACAATAACACAACAACACATGATGAAGGAGTTCACCCCTTGGGCTACATCTCCTTAGTCCAGCTTCCAATGGCTTGACCCTCTTCAATTATGCTCAAAAGTGTGAATACATACATTTATAGTGCTCAAATGGTTCTGAAACTTGTTCCAATGACTTCAGAAGACCAAAAATTGGCTGTCTAGCCTCTTCCTGCTTCCAAATTGGACAAAAACTCAACAATTTCTAAGTTCCCCTAGCTTCACTGCTATTCGCTCTACAAATTCTCCAAAATATGGCATCGGTCTTATAATTTCGCCCCAAATTGTGCTAACCGAGTGCCATTTTGGCAGATTGCCAGTGCATTTAGTGCGCACGCTAATTTGGCCACTAAGGCCTTAAATTAGAAAAACCGGGTCACGTGGGGGCCATGTGCCTGGGGGCTAAGGCCAACAGCTTGCCCCCACCGGCTAGGCCCCCACCTCGCTCTGCGATGGTTGCATTACATTCCATACGCCCTAGGGGTGGGGCCTTAACACCACCATACAAAACATATAATATGTTTGTGCCAAGGGATTTAACAAGCCCCAGGGTAGCCCGATCGGTAAGAGCCCTGCGCTGTTTGAGAATTGGTCACGATTTTAATCCTTGCTGAGTATAGTTCAGAAATTGACTCAAAATTTTGGTGGCCACTGTGCTGCCATGTGGCGGCCTTTGGTTGGGCCATGTGGTAGCATGTGGTTGGCCACCATCCAACCAATAACAAAACACCAAATCAACACTTGTAGAATTCAGACAAGTGGAGCGTCTGGATTGATCGTTCGAACCCATTCAAACATACCCAGTCAGTAGGCCCAGTCAGCTGTATGAAGTGCTGACTAGGCAACCTGTACCTTCTTTTTGCCAAATTTGCTTATTTGGGAAAACATATAGAACATGTTTCTGGGAGCATATGATGTCTGTTTTCCGTGAAACGAGTTGCGCCGAAATTAGGAAGATGAGATCTACGCGGTTGTTCAAGTTTCGCTTTGATCCGACAACTTTGAATTTTGAGCAAATTTTTGAGTTCCTGATCACTCCTCCCCACTAGAAGCTTTTGGACCCCAAAAGATCACTTTCAGTTGTTCAACAGATGAGGGTACAGTTCCCTCACCTTTCCAATCTCAATCCATTTGGCCTTGGAAGGATTTGTTCCTTTGAGCTCCACTCAAAGGTAGTCCACACTCCCTCATTTTGAAAACCTTGTTCTTCTGTCAAGAATGGTGTCTTGTTGTAGTTCATCAAGGTATTCAGGAGAGAAATCTTCAATGGAAGGAATTTGAACATTCTCTCCTTGATCTTCAATCAAAGGAGGCTCATACAACCTTAAATTTTCCACATTAACAACAACATAAATTTGCATATATGAAGGCAAATCCAACCTGAAGGCATTGTCACCAATCTTTTCCAGAATTATGAATTGACCATATCGAATTGGTTTCAGATTTTTACCTTCTCCTTGGATCTTCTCTTTCCTAATGTGAAGCTAAACTTCATCACTGACTTGGAAACTATGATCTACCCGATGCTTGTCGTGCCTTGACTTGTACTTGCCTTAGCTCTTTTCCAACTGTTTTTGAATTCTTTGGTGTACCAATTGGATTTGTTCAATGAACTTTCTTGCTTTGTCTATGTCACTATGACCATTAATAGCAACATCCTTTCCAAAAATGAAATCCAAAGGAGACTTAGGCAAGTATCCCAAACATGATTCAAATGGCGATGTTTGAGTTGAAGAGTGCTTGGTCTAGTTGTAAGCATGTTGAATGTAATGCATTTGTTCATCCCACAACTTAGGATGCTTGCTGCAGTACCCATGAATAAGATGTGTCGTTGTTCAATTAACCACTTTGGTTTGACCATATGTTTGTGGATGAAAGGTTGTACTCTTTTTTCAACTTTGTATCCATCAAGCCCCACACGCTTGACCAAAAATTCCCAACAAATCAAGAATCTCGATCACTAACAATGGATGTGGGAAATCCAAAATGCACCCATACATTCTGAAAGAATAACTGAGTAGTTTGTTCGGCTGTAATTTACTTTTTACATGGCATCAAAATACACATTTTGCTGAACCTATCCACACAACAATGTAAACTTTGAAACAGGAACTATAAACTCAAAATGGGAACTCTGGCCAAAAAATCCTGTAAAAACATTAAAAACAGTGCTAAAAATGAAAAGTGTTGATGCTGGAATAGCACCTTTTTTTTTCTAGGGTAAATTTTCAAGATGTTTTAAAAATGGCGGTGAAAACCAATTTTTTGTGTAAAAATTGTCCAAAAACCACCCTCAAAACAAAAAGTGTTGATGTTCGTATAACATTATTATTATTTTAATTTTTTTATTTATTATTATTATTTTTTTTCAATAGTAAATTTTGTGCAAAAAACACCCTCAAAACGAAAAGTTTTGATGTTAGAATAACACCTTTTTGTCAAGGGTAAAATTTCAACATTTCGAAATAATGGCGTAAAAGATTTTATCATGACCACGAAAAACAATTAAATTTCAAAAAAAATAATGAAAACATAACATAAAATAAAATAAAAATTTAAAACGATGAAAAAACACAAAAAAAATAACAAAACATAAATTAAAATATATACTTAAAAAAAAATAATAATAATAAAAATTCAATTATAAAAATGTTAAAAATAAAACAAAATTAACCTATAAAAGATAAGAATTAAAAAACTAAAAAAAAAAAACTTAAAAATTATAAACAAATAAATAGTAAGAAAAACATATTTAAAAAAAAAAAGGGAAAAAAATTATCTTGTAAACCATAAAAAAATTTGGCAAATGAAAAAAAACAAAAATATGGAAAAGAAAAAAATTAAAATAAACTACAAAATTAAGTAGGTAAAAATAGAAAAATTAAAAAAAACATTAACAGAAAACTAAAAAAAAAATGAAAATTAAAAACAAACTAGATTTAAAAAGAATAGAAAATTAACAAAAAAAAACACAAAAAAAGAATTAAAAACTACTAAATTTTTTTTTTTTTTTTTAAACCTAAAAAACAAAAATATACTCAAAAAAAAAAAAAAAAACCAAAAAACAATTAAAAAGTAAAAAATATATGTGTATTTTCCAAAAAAAAAAACATTTAAATTTAAAACAAAATATATATATTTTTAAATTTTTTTGTTTTTTATTTAAAAAAAAAAATTGATCCCGTTGCCGCTCGGCTGCCCGTGGTGGCGCGGCGCTGGGCAGAGGGTTTGCATGGAATGGCCTCTTTGCCCCCGGCCGCCCGTGGTGGCGTGGCCCTGGGCAGAGGGGTTTGCATGCAGCCCATCCGCCCAGGGCCGTGCCACCACGGGCGGCAACGGGGGTAGATTTTTTGCTCTACCCGATGCTTGTTGTGCATTCACTTGTACTTGCCTTAGCTCTTTTCCAACTATTCTTGAATTCTTTGGTGTACCAATTGGATTTGTTCAATGAACTTTTTTGCTTTGTCTATGTCACTATGACCATTAATAGCAACATCCTTTCTAAAAATGAAATCCAAAGGAGACTTAGGCAAGTATCCCAAACATGCTTCAAATGGCGATGTTTGAGTTGAAGAGTGCTTGGTCTGGTTGTAAGCATGTTGAATGTAATGCATCTGTTCATCCCACAACTTAGGATGCTTGCTATAGTACCTATGAATAAGATGTGTCGCTGTTCGATTGACCACTTTGGTTTGACCATATGTTTGTGGATGAAACACTGTACTCTTTTTTCAACTTTGTATCCATCAAACCCCACAAGCTTGACCAAAAATTCCCAACAAATCGAGAATCTCGATCACTAACAATGGATGTGGGAAATCCAAAATGCACCCATACATTCTAAAAGAATAACTGAGTAGTTTGTTCAGCTGTAATTTACTTTTTACATGGCATCAAAATACACTTTTCGCTGAACCTATCCACAAAACAATGAAACTTTGAAATGGGAACTATAAACTCAAAATGGGAACTCTGGCCAAAAAATCCCGTAAAAACATCAAGAACAATGCTAAAAATGAAAAGTAGTGATGCTGGAATAACACCTTTTTTTTTCCTTTTTTTTTTAAAGGGTAAATTTTTAACATGTTTTAAAAATGGCGGTGAAAACCAATTTTTTGTGCAAAAATTATCTAAAAAACACCTTCAAAACAAAAAGTGTTGATGTTCGAATAACATTTTTTTTCAATGGTAAATTTTGTGCAAAAAACTCCCTCAAAACAAAAAGTGTTGATGTTGGAATAACATTTTTTTTAAGGGTAAAATTTCAACATTTCGAAATAATGGCGTAAAAGATTTTATCATGACCCCGAAAACATTAAAATTTCAAAAGGATAATGAAAACATAAAATAAAATAAAAAATTAAAACAATGAAAAAACACAAAAAAATAACAAAACATAAATTAAAATATATACTAAAAAAAATAAAAATCAAATAAAACTAAATCAAATATATAAAAAAACAAAAAAAAAATTAAAAATTATAAACAAATAAATAGTAAGAAAAACATATTTAAGAAAAAATGGAAAAAAAAAAATCTTGTAAACCATAAAAAAAATTTGGTAAAAGAAAAAAGAAAAAAACAAAAATATGGAATAGAAAAAAAAAAAAAAACTATAAAATTAAGTACGTAAAAATAGAAAAATTTTAAAAAATTAACAAAAAACTAAAAAAAAATATGAAAATTAAAAACAAACTAGATTTAAAAAAAAATAGAAAATTAAAAAAAAAAGAACCAAAAAAAAATAAATTAAAAACTACTAAATTAAAATTAATTAAAAAAAAAAAACCCTATAAAACAAAAATATACTCATAAAAAAAAAACCAAAAAACAGTGAAAAATATAAAAATATGTGTATTTTCAAAAAAAAAAAAACATTTAAATTTAAAACAATATATATATATATATATATATATATATATATATATTTTTATTTTTTAAATTTTTTTTTTTTAAATTGATCCCGTTGCCGCCTAGCCGCCCGTGGTGGCGCGACCCTGGGTGGAGGGTCTGCATGGAATCGCCTCTTCACCGCCCGACCGCCCGTGGTGGCGCAGCCCTGTGCGGAGGGGTTTGCATGCAGCCCCTCCGCCTAGGGCCGCGCCACTACGGGCAGCAACGGGGGTAAATTTTTTGATCTACCCGATGCTTGTCATGCCTTGACTTGTACTTGCCTTAGCTCTTTTCCTACTGTTCTTGAATTCTTTGGTGTACCAATTAGATTTGTTCAATGAACTTTCTTGCTTTCTCTATGTCACTATGACCATTAATGGCAACATCCTTTCTAAAAATGAAATCCAAAGGAGACTTAAGCAAGTATCTCAAACACGCTTCAAATGGCGATGTTTGAGTTGAAGAGTGTTTGGTATGGTTGTAAACATGTTGAATGTAATGCATCTGTTCATCCCACAACTTAGGATGCTTGCAGCAGTACCCATGAATAAGATGTGTCACTGTTCAATTGACCACTTTGGTTTGACCATATGTTTGTGGATGAAAGACTGTACTCTTTTTTCAACTTTGTATCCATCAAGCCCCACAAGCTTGACCAAAAATTCCCAAAAAATCAAGAATTTCGATCACTAACAATGGATGTGGGAAATCCAAAATGCACCCATACATTCTGAAAGAATAACTGAGTAGTTTGTTCGACTGTAATTTACTTTTTACATGGCATCAAAATACACATTTTGCTGAACATATCCACAAAACAATGTAAACTTTGAAACAAGAACTATAAACTCAAAGCGGGAACACTGGCCAAAAAATCCCGTAAAAACATAAAAAATAGTGCTAAAAATGAAAAGTGTTGATGCTGAAATAACACTTTTTTTTAAAAATGGCAGTGAAAACCAATTTTTTATGCAAAAATTGTTCAAAAAACACCCTCAAAACAAAAAGTGTATGTTCGAATAACACCTTTTTTTTTCAATGGTAAATTTTGTACAAAAAACACCCTCAAAATGAAAAGTGTTGACGCTGGAATAACACTTTTTTTTCAAGGGTAAAATTTCAACATTTCGAAATAATGGCATAAAAGATTTTATCATGACCCTGAAAAACATTAAAATTTCAAAATAATAATGAAAACATAAAATAAAATAAAAAGTTAATATAATGAAAAAAAAAAAAAAAAAAAAAAACCTAAAAAGCAAGTGTGATTTCCTTTATGCAAGTGTGATTTCAATTTTTTTTATGTTTGGAATTAGATTGGATTGATTTAATTAACTTTGTAATTAGTTTCAATTACATTAAATTAATCTATTATGATAAATAATTACCTAGTACATATAGTATATGTATACCTCATCAGTTTGCGAACCTCGGGTTGAAAATTAATGACAGGGATTTAACTCACAATTAAATCACCCAACAATGCAATATCTATAGTGAAGACTAATGCAATTTGTGATACAAAAGATTTAATACAAAAGGATAATGCATATTGTGATACAGATAAATTCATCGAGATAATTGATGCAAGTTGTGGCATAGAGGAGATAATAAATTAGAGTGATGCAACATTTGATACAAAGGACCTTATTCAAAATTTTGATGCAACTTGTGATATATATGAATTGATAACAAAAGTTAATGCAAATTGTGATATAATACAGGTGATTTATGCTCAGTGTGATACAAACGACTTGATGGAATCAATGAGTGAAGCACATAATAACAACACAAATGTATTTGAAGATGCAAAAGAACAACATCAACAGATTTACAACATGGTGTTACTACCTTATGAAAAAATATCATTCAACAAAAATAGACATGGATTAGGATACATTGAAGATAATAGCTTTCATATTCAAAATTACTCTAAACTAATTCAGTTTGTGAGTGCAAGTTTCCTTAAAGATATTCATTTTTTTTTTAAATTGCCAATATTGTGAGAGAAATGGTCACATGGAGAGTTAGTGTTTTGATCTGCATCCTTGTCTTAACTGTAAGAAGAAAAATCACCTATCAGAAAGATGTCAAAAGCATAAGAAAGCTAATAAAATAATTCAAACATATAAATTCTTGGAGATGGAATAAAGAAGTAAAGAAACTACATAATACCTACAATTTGGTCAAGAAAGAGGTAAATAAAAAGATTCCTAAAGAATGGGCAAAGAAAAAGTTTTCAACCAATTATTTTAGAAAAATGAGTACTCTCCACACCTAGAAGGAGGACAGAGGGAGGGGGTAGCGGTGGGGGGCGAGCACAATGATAAAAGAATTTCTCCTACACCTTTAAAGTGGTGGGGAACTAAATTGACGAAGTCAAATTGGTTAGTGGTCCTCCAAAACTACCATATTATTCAAGTGAACACTGTTAGTGGTAAATGTGAGTTAGCACTCACATTTAAAACTCACTTCATATTCACCATCTCCATAAATGCATTCGTAATCGAACTCGAGCAAACCAGGAGAATCTCAGACATATTACCTACTGCAATTAGACAAACCCAACGAAGGTTAAGCCTGAAGACAGTGAGCTTGCCATGCGAAGGTCCAGGTTAGACAAGTGGTGAAATTAGCACCCTTCCCCAAACACGACTTTCGTTTCTCCATTACGTTTACGCATATGCAAATCATGCAAGTGACAACATTAATGTCCTAAAAACACACCCCCACACCCCATCGGGGTTATTATAATTGATTATATATATATATATATATATATATTGCACATATGTCCTTTAGAGAATTGTATATAGATTTTCACATATGTCTTTGTCGTTTATCTTTACGAACACTAAATATTTCACCTTAGTTGTATTTTAAATTTAAGATTTAACAATCATTTGAGCACAACTTAGCATGGTCAACGAGTAAGCTTACGCAATAATATCAATGCTCAAAGACTTGCACAATAATAAAATGTTGAAAATGCTTCGATGACACGCTATTATGATTACGCTGTGAATAATTGTATCTTTGGATCCAAACTAGAAGTCATTCTAATAATGTGGGAGAGGGATATTATTCACCATAAGCAGCTCAGACCCACCTTTCCCAAAGGCCAACCATTCATCATTTAACGAAACAATCACATAGATATAATCAACTTAATTAATTTACTAGTTGTGGCATGTAACTTCAATATATTTTTGAATTTAATAAGAATTTCGTTTGTTATGGTAGGTAATTTCAATTTGTTTTTAAATATAATAGATACGGCATGTGAATTTAGTTTTTATTAAAAAAATTAAACAATATAATAAATAATAAAATTTTATATGATTAAAAATATTTTGTTAATTTTTGTTATATAATTATTTATTTATTTTTAATTAAAAAAAATTGTTAAAAGATAATTATTTACTTATAATTACGGTTAAGAAGACGGGAAAGATTTATTCTAAAAATTAAAAAAATATAAATTTTATGTAAAACATATATATATATAATTAGAAACAATTTCTTTATCGATTATAATTTTTTCTTTTTCTTTTTTATTTCAATTTTATTATTATTATTATTTTTTATTTCTCCAAAAAAAATATTTACAAAATTAAAACTTTTACCAAAAATAATAATTATACTTCTTGGATTTTACATTGTATACAACACATAACAATGTTTCAAAGTGTTTATTTTATATTCTAAAAGGCCAAATCAAACTTACTCTAACGAACGCAAATTGAATTTAAATCGATTGTAACTTCAATGATTTGACCTTGTTTCTATGGTCAAATTTGAAGAAAATTACAGTAGAAAGATAAAAATCAAAATGAAAATCAAAGTTGGCACAAAATGGAGAGAGATCAATGATTATTTGGAGCATGATAAAATGAAATATCACAAGGTTTAAAATCTCTAATACTAAAATGTTTTCTGTTAGCTCTCCATATTTACTTAAAGTAAAAGTGTTATATAGTCGCTGGTATATATTACTTAGTTTAATAGTAGTAAAACAGGCATGATAAATGAAATATCACAAGGTTTAAAATCTCTAATACTAAAATGTTTCTTGAATCCACTCAATAGTTGGTGTTAAGGTTTAGAATCCACTTAATTTAAGTTTTACTTATTGATAAATTGAGATATTTTGTTATAAAATTGCATAATTATAATCAAAACAAAATAATTATAATATTCCATAAAATTATAATCTCATACTCTCATTTCTAAATAATAATCCTATACTCTCATGTAATGATTAGACAAAAAACTATGCTCTCTTCTAGCCTTCCACAAATAATGTGAGGGTAAAAAACATTCCTTAAGTAAACTTGAGATATACTCTTGAAGCATGACTATTGACACCACATCCATTACAACAGTAAACATGCAAAAAGATGAAAGACAAAATCTTATCTTATGAAATAAGAGAGATACTTATGCTTCCATAGAACCTTTAGCAAATAATTTATTTTTTCTTCATCTTTCAACTAGGGTAAGGAACATTCATTACCTTCTCACTAAGCAATAAAGGTTACATTACTTTTAGCTTGGGTAAGGAACATTCCTTACCTTCTCACTAAGAAATGAAGGTTATATTACTTTGTCAACGTGGTGGTCAACTCATACTGAAGGACGAAAGGTTCCTTGGGTGCTTGCTAGATTTTTGGAAGGACTCTAGAGTAAAATTACAACGGTGGTAGTGGCAATGGCAAAGGAAAATAAAGGAAACATGGTACAAGCACTTGTTTTTTAATATGAATGGGAAAGTTAGTGTTTTCTATGCTAAATTCCAATTAAGAATATAAATAAGTGCTTGAGGATTATGAGGTAAATTGCAAGTTATCCATGAGTTTTTATGTAAATTTCATTAGAAAATTAACATAAGTAAAACAGTGAACAACAACATATATCAGACATAAACATCACCATAAACAATAACACAACAACACATGATGAAGGAGTTCACCCCTTGGGCTACATCTCCTTAGTCCAGCTTCCAATGGCTTGACCCTCTTCAATTATGCTCAAAAGTGTGAATACATACATTTATAGTGCTCAAATGGTTCTGAAACTTGTTCCAATGACTTCAGAAGACCAAAAATTGGCTGTCTAGCCTCTTCCTGCTTCCAAATTGGACAAAAACTCAACAATTTCTAAGTTCCCCTAGCTTCACTGCTATTCGCTCTACAAATTCTCCAAAATATGGCATCGGTCTTATAATTTCGCCCCAAATTGTGCTAACCGAGTGCCATTTTGGCAGATTGCCAGTGCATTTAGTGCGCACGCTAATTTGGCCACTAAGGCCTTAAATTAGAAAAAACCGGGTCACGTGGGGGCCATGTGCCTGGGGGCTAAGGCCAACAGCTTGCCCCCACCGGCTAGGCCCCCACCTCGCTCTACGATGGTTGCATTACATTCCATACGCCCTAGGGGTGGGGCCTTAACACCACCATACAAAACATATAATATGTTTGTGCCAAGGGATTTAACAAGCCCCAGGGTAGCCCGATCGGTAAGAGCCCTGCGTTGTTTGAGAATTGGTCACGATTTTAATCCTTGCTGAGTATAGTTCAGAAATTGACTCAAAATTTTGGTGGCCACTGTGCTGCCATGTGGCGGCCTTTGGTTGGGCCATGTGGTAGCATGTGGTTGGCCACCATCCAACCAATAACAAAACACCAAATCAACACTTGTAGAATTCAGACAAGTGGAGCGTCTGGATTGATCGTTCGAACCCATTCAAACATACCCAGTCAGTAGGCCCAGTCAGCTGTATGAAGTGCTGACTAGGCAACCTGTACCTTCTTTTTGCCAAATTTGCTTATTTGGGAAAACATATAGAACATGTTTCTGGGAGCATATGATGTCTGTTTTCCGTGAAACGAGTTGCGCCGAAATTAGGAAGATGAGATCTACGCGGTTGTTCAAGTTTCGCTTTGATCCGACAACTTTGAATTTTGAGCAAATTTTGAGTTCTGGATCACTCCTCCCCACTAGAAGCTTTTGGACCCCAAAAGATCACTTTCAGTTGTTCAACAGATGAGGGTAGAGTTCCCTCACCTTTCCAATCTCAATCCATTTGGCCTTGGAAGGATTTGTTCCTTTGAGCTCCACTCAAAGGTAGTCCACACTCCCTCATTTTGAAAACCTTGTTCTTCTGTCAAGAATGGTGTCTTGTTGTAGTTCATCAAGGTATTCAGGAGAGAAATCTTCAATGGAAGGAATTTGAACAGTCACTCCTTGATCTTCAATCAAAGGAGGCTCATACAACCTTAAATTTTCCACATTAACAACAACATAAATTTGCATATATGAAGGCAAATCCAACCTGAAGGCATTGTCACCAATCTTTTCCAGAATTATGACTTGACCATATCGAATTGGTTTCAGATTTTTACCTTCTCCTTGGATCTTCTCTTTCCTAATGTGAAGCTAAACTTCATCACTGACTTGGAAACTATGATCTACCCGATGCTTTTCGTGCCTTGACTTGTACTTGCCTTAGCTCTTTTCCAACTGTTTTTGAATTCTTTGGTGTACCAATTGGATTTGTTCAATGAACTTTCTTGCTTTGTCTATGTCACTATGACCATTAATAGCAACATCCTTTCTAAAAATGAAATCCAAAGGAGACTTAGGCAAGTATCCCAAACATGCTTCAAATGGCGATGTTTGAGTTGAAGAGTGCTTGGTCTAGTTGTAAGCATGTTGAATGTAATGCATTTGTTCATCCCACAACTTAGGATGCTTGCTGCAGTACCCATGAATAAGATGTGTCGTTGTTCAATTAACCACTTTGGTTTGACCATATGTTTGTGGATGAAAGGTTGTACTCTTTTTTCAACTTTGTATCCATCAAGCCCCACACGCTTGACCAAAAATTCCCAACAAATCAAGAATCTCGATCACTAACAATGGATGTGGGAAATCCAAAATGCACCCATACATTCTGAAAGAATAACTGAGTAGTTTGTTCGGCTGTAATTTACTTTTTACATGGCATCAAAATACACATTTTGCTGAACCTATCCACACAACAATGTAAACTTTGAAACAGGAACTATAAACTCAAAATGGGAACTCTGGCCAAAAAATCCTGTAAAAACATTAAAAACAGTGCTAAAAATGAAAAGTGTTGATGCTGGAATAGCACCTTTTTTTTTCTAGGGTAAATTTTCAACATGTTTTAAAAATGGCGGTGAAAACCAATTTTTTGTGTAAAAATTGTCCAAAAACCACCCTCAAAACAAAAAGTGTTGATGTTCGTATAACATTATTATTATTTTAATTTTTTTATTTATTATTATTATTTTTTTTCAATAGTAAATTTTGTGCAAAAAACACCCTCAAAACGAAAAGTTTTGATGTTAGAATAACACCTTTTTGTCAAGGGTAAAATTTCAACATTTCGAAATAATGGCGTAAAAGATTTTATCATGACCACGAAAAACAATTAAATTTCAAAAAAAATAATGAAAACATAACATAAAATAAAATAAAAATTTAAAACGATGAAAAAACACAAAAAAAATAACAAAACATAAATTAAAATATATACTTAAAAAAAAATAATAATAAAAAAAATTCAATTATAAAAATGTTAAAAATAAAACAAAATTAACCTATAAAAGATAAGAATTAAAAAACTAAAAAAAAAAAACTTAAAAATTATAAACAAATAAATAGTAAGAAAAACATATTTAAAAAAAAAAAGGGAAAAAAATTATCTTGTAAACCATAAAAAAAAAAAAAAAAAAAAAAAAAAAAAAAAACCAATAAACAATTAAAAAGTAAAAAATATGTGTGTTTTAAAAAAAAACATTTAAATTTAAAACTATATATATATATCTTATTTTATTTTTTATTTTTTTTAGTTGATCTCGTTGCCGCCCAGTCGCCCGTGGTGGTGCGGCCTTGGACAGAGGGTCTATATGGAATCGCCTCTTCGCCGCCCGTCCGCCCGTGGTGGCGCGGCCCTGGGCGGAGGGGTTTGCATGCAGCCCCTCCGCCCAGGGCCGCGCCACCACGTGCGGCGACGGGGGTACTTTTTTATTTATTTATTATTATTTTTTTGTAATAAAAAAATTGTTTAAAAAAAAGTTTAAAATTTTTTAATTTTTTTTTAAATGAAAAAAATCTTGTGTTTCATTAAAAAAAAAAAAAAAAAAACATATATTTTTTTTTAACTTTAAATGAATGTTTTCTTGTTTGTTTGTTTTTTTTTAAGATATATATATTTTTAAAATTTTCATATATTTTTAGTTTTCTTTCTTCTTATAATTTGAGTTTATTTTTATTTTTTAGTTTTTTTTAAATGTTTTTAATATTAATTCTACTAGTTTTTAAATTTGTTTTTTGTTAATTTTCTATTTTTTTAATCTGTCAGGCCAGGTAGTAACTCCACAAAATTCAATTCATATTATTCCTTCAGGTTGGTCTTTTATTATATACTTGAGGGAGACTGTTCACTTCATCTCCCGATGACTATTCATATCTCTTATTATTTATTTACATCAATTATATTTATTCACCCAATCCTGATGATTAGGTGTCAACATTCCCCCCCTTAATCTGAAGGAATGTTGGTGAGTCCAAGCATAATTCTGAATCGTTTTAAGCTTTTCTCTTCCAAGCGCTTTGGTGAAGATGTCTGCAATTTGCTCATTAGTGGAACAATGACAGAGATGGATTGTTTTGGCCTCAACATGATGTCGAATTAAATGATATTTAGTATTGATGTGCTTCATTCGATCATGGAACTTTGGGTTCTTGGCCAACTTTATTGCAGAGGTATTGTCAATCATGAGTGGAGTTGATTGTACTTGTTTTACCTGCAAATCTTCAAGAATTTTCCTGACCCACACAATTTCTTTTGTTGCCTCAGCTGCTGCCACGTATTCTGCTTCTGTTGTGGAATCTGCTGGAACTGATTGTTTGCATGATCTCCAAGAGACAGCTCCTAATCCAAGACTCATAGCATATCCTGAAGTAGATACCCCAGTTTCTTTGTCTCCATCAAAGTCTGAATCAGAGTATCCAATCAAACTGAAGTCGTCCACCTGTGTATACTTGATTCCAAAGTCTTGAGTTCCCTTCAAGTACCTTAGAACTCTTTTTGCAGCAGACCAATGTCCTTCACAAGGCTTTTGCATAAACTTGGAGAGGATTCCAATAGCAAACGAAATGTCTGGTCTGGTTTTAGTTGGGTAGTTGAGACTTCCTACAAGCTGTCTATACTTTGTTGCATCCTCAAATTCTTTTCCTTCAATAGATGTGAGCTTTAAGTTTTGTTCCATTGGAGTAGTAAGATGATTGCATTCTGTCATGCCAAACCTGTTCAACAGATTTCCAATGTATTTCATTTGAGAAAGAAATATGGACTTCGGATGTTGAGTTACTTCAATACCAAGATAGTAATGAACATAACCCAAATCAGTCATTTCAAAACTTTTCCCCAATTCCTTCTTTATGGATGCAATGTAGCTCTCATTGTTCCCTGTCACCAAAAGATCATCTACATATACCACAAGATATACAACTGTTTTTCCAAATGGCTTTGCTGTTGTTATTTTCCCAAATGGCGAACTCTTTTTCTGAGGTAGGCTGTTCTGGCTGTTTGTCTCCGTCTCCAATACACACTCCTTTCCACAATTCATTGAAAATGAGGGTGTTTTTTATCATTCGGGACCACTCAGGATAGTTCTCCTTGCCAACTATTCCCACAATAGATATGATTGAATGCATTTTAAAAACTGTGTACTATAAAAAAATACTTCTGCTGCAAAATTTTACTCCTAATGGGAAAAAATATGATTCTGATATGACAGGACAAAATATCAATACGCATTAAACTGGACAACATTAAAGTATAGAATATATGGTCAGCCCAACGTTCAATGTAATACACAAGACTGTGTATTAACGTAATACAAGAACTGTGTATATATGGGGCAGCGTAAATATACAAAAGTATACCAGCATTCAACAGACTTCGATGGCAGTGTAAATACAAGAACTGTGTATATATGGGGCAACGTAAATATACAAAAGTATACCAGCGTTCAAGCGTAAATATATGGGGCAGCGTTAACAACCATATCACACAACCTCGTTCCTCGTTCCTGCGTGGAGGCACCAGATAGTTCATTCCCTGGATGCGCACCAGACCTCCATGAGTTCCACAGATCAGAGAAATATAAAATTAAACTCCAATGGCAAAGCAAGAGCACCAGTGAAAATGAATTGCCGAGAGATCTGCAGACGAAAATGAATTGTAGAGAGATATTTGAAAAAGGAGTATTTCTATAGCTCGGTTGGGAGAGCGTATTCAATCCACGCTCACCGCACC
Source organism: Pinus tabuliformis (assembly GCA_031772625.1). Taxonomy (NCBI): domain Eukaryota; kingdom Viridiplantae; phylum Streptophyta; class Pinopsida; order Pinales; family Pinaceae; genus Pinus; species Pinus tabuliformis. The sequence continues at coordinate 242,849,709 of CM062816.1, read as the reverse complement.
ATTAAAATTGAAATCGACTTCATTACTTCTACACATCAAATAAATGAACAATACTAGTCGCCGGTCTCACATTTGAGCAATCCTTCCAATGATTATGGCAGAGAGCCCAGCCTAGGGAGCGCAGAGGGCGCAGATAATGTCAGAGATTTACAGCAGCGACTGTGGGGGGGGGGGGGGAGCAGTAGACAGACTCCATAGGAGGCAGTGGACAGACTGCAAGAAAATGGCAGAAGGGAGTTACATGACTAGAAGGAGATGCCAAAAATGGAGCTGGCTCTGATACCATGTCAGGCCAGGTAGTAACTCCACAAAATTCAATTCATATTATTCCTTCAGGTTGGTCTTTATTATATACATGAGGGAGACTGTTCACTTCATCTCCCGATGACTGTTCATATCTCTTATTATTTATTTACATCAATTATATTTATTCACCCAATCCTGATGATTAGGTGTCAACATAATCTAGTTTGTTTGTTTTTTAGTTTTTTTTTAGTTTTTGTTAATGTTTTTTAAAATTTTAAAATTTTTACTTACTTAATTATATATGTATTTTTTAAATTTTGTCTTTTTTCCAAATTTTTTTATTGTTTATGAGATAAATTTATTTTTTTAACATTTATTATTATTTTTTGTCTTTTATTATATATATATCTATATATATATATATATTTCTTTTTTTAAGTAATCAAAATTTAAAAAAATAAAAATAAAACAACTTGAAAATTCGTTAAGTACTCATAATTTCAAAAAAAATTGGACATAATAAATTTTAAAGTGTGAAAAATAAGTCCTCTAAATAAAAGGTATGCTACATCAATACGTTGCATCAACATGTTTCAAAATCAGCATGAAAATCACTAACATTTAAAAACAAATATTTATATTTGATACATAAGAAAATTTAAAGTGTCAAAAATATGCCACGAAAAAAAGAAGTGTATTTTGCATCACCACTTTTCAAAATCAGGTCACTTTTTTACTACCCCTACGAAACGGGTAATCGTATCGGTTATTTAAAGTGCCAAAAACTATGCTTTAAAAAAATATGTGTGTTTTGCATCACCCCTTTTCAAAATCAAGTCACTTTTTTGCTATCTCTACGAAATGGGTAACAATATCAGTTCCCGTTTCAAAGTTTACGTTGTTACAACTACATAAAGATAATCATGATTCCTTTTTGACATAGGAAGACCTCCAACAAAATCCATAGAAACACTCTCCCATGAACGATAAGGTACTAGAAGTGGTGTGTACAATCCTAAATTTCTATTTATAGGCTTACTGTTAGCACATAATGAACATCCTCTAATAAAACATGACACACTTTCAAGCACACGAGGCCAATAACAATACCTATGAAGATGTGACACTGATTTGCTTACACCAAAATGTCTAGCAATAAGAGAAGTGTGTGCTTCCCTTATGACATTCAATCTATTTCCATGTGGAATACAAAGCTTTCCCAAATGATACAGCAAGTTATTATGCACATGGTAATCCAATTCCTCTACTTGTTTCCCTTGACTCAAGCTTGCATAAACATCTTGAAAGTCATTGTCTAATGCATATTGCTCAATATATCTTTCATGCAAAACAAAATTATGCTTGAGTAAAGTCGTTGCACTAACAATAGGCCTATAAAGAATATCAACAACCTTGTTGTATATACCTTTCTTATACCTGATGACCAAGTGGAATTGTTGTAAGAAACCCATCCATCGAAAGTTCCTTGATTGCTGCAACTTTTTTTGTGATTGCAAGTATTGCAATGGTTGATGATCGGTGTGAATGATGATTTATTTCCCATTAAATATTGTTTCCACTTTTTCACACTTCAAACCAATGCATACAATTCCTTTTCATATGTAGGATAATTAATCAATGCACCATTGGAAGTTTCAGAATGAAAACAGATAGGCTTACCATGTTGCATTAGGACTGCACACATGGCGTAGTCATTAGCATTAGTTTGGATCTCAAATGACTGTCTCAAGTCTGGAAGTGCAAGTACTGGGGCTGAATGATCTTTTCATTCAATGAATCAAATGCTTTTTGTTGCTTGCCTCCCCACTGGAAGACATTTTTCACAATAGTCAATGCATGTAAAGGAGTTGTGATAGAAAAGAAGTTAGCAATAAACTTTCTGCAATATTGGGCTGCTCCCAAAAAATTCTTACCTCAGTAACTATTTTGGGCTTTGGCCAATTCAAAATGACATCAACCTGGTAGGGATCTATTTTCAGTTCACCTCCTCCAACAATATGACCCAAATACACTAAAGAAGTTTTTCCAAACTAACACTTTGACATATTTAAAAACAACTGTTCTTTCTTCAAGACATCAAGTGTTTGGTTATTGGGGCCTGACCCAGGTTCAGAGTTGATTTAGCCAAACAAATCTCAGCACTACTAGCCCTTTCGGCAATAGTCCACAGAGCGCGGACTGAGGTCTCACCCGAAGTAGTATGGGAGGGTGCTAGAACTAGGTTTCCACACCTTGGAGATGTCTGATGAGTTCAAGTGGTTTGCGGTTTGACCCTGTGCGCAAGTCGCTACGCGCACTTTCCCTTACCTCGCGACCTGATAAATTGCCTATGTGCAGCCCTACTCAGGGGATGAATGCTATGCTTATGCGTTATTACCCAAAACTTTACTGGTATTCCAATGTTAGTTGATTATCTTAGCCTACTTGCATGCTTTAAGTTATACTTAACAACATAAACCATTCATACAGGTGCGCATAGTAAATAAATAGTATATTTGAAAATTATGTCAAACATGCATTAACTCAAGAACAGATACACAGAATTATGATAAAACTTCTCTTTATTAATTCCTTCCTCAGTTACAGACTCGACTCCGCCCTGCGCACTTAGCTGCAGGGGTCCACGCACTCGGCTGCGGACTACTAGGCCTCTGCGCACTCAGCTGCAGAGCCTTCTCCTACTTTATGACCCAAAGACACACTTTACACTTATGACTCAATCACTTAGACTTGTTATTCTTCTCTACCATTTTTATTTTACACTTAGAGCCTCGCTCTATTTATATAATCTCATGGTCCGCGGACCATGGGTAGGTCTATCCAGCTGACATTACATTACAAAACTAGGGGGGAAAACCCTGTGACGATCTTTGCACGGAGTCCCTCCAACTGTTCTTGAACTATGTGGAGGCCAGCAGCGCACTGAGCTGCTACTTTCTGGATCTGCTGCATGCGCTCTTCCGAGACCTTTGTGTTTGGAGTGCTTCTCTACATTAATGTGTGCATCCCTTGTATGTGCGCGAGCTTGCCTTCGATGTTTGTTGTGATGGTGAAGCCTTCCTCGATTCAAGGTTGGACGTGTGCTTTTAGGACTGCCGCCTTATGTCGTGCTGCGTCCACCTTCTCCTTCAGTGCTTTAGCCTGCTGCATCCTTGCAAGCCTCTGGGTGAGGACCACTGTCTGCGCAGTTCCTCGGATACTGTCATACTGTTGTTGGAGTTCTCACACCTCTGTCTCTAAGCGCTGGATGTTGGGGTCCTCCTGCAGAGTTATGAGGACCTCAAGTGATTCTTCCAACATGCTAGTGCAGTCTTGCACTGCACCTCTGATTTCCTCCAATCCCGTTGTGATAGCGCTAGCGCGCTGTTCTCTGACTTCTGGGGGAGTGGATGGCTGCGCCTTTAACCGCAGCTCGGCAATTTGAAGATTTAACTCTAGCTGAACCTTTGTCATTTCTTCCCTGGCCTCACGGATTCCTATCGCTAACCTATGGATCCACACCTCCATTGGTATATCTGCTGGGATGGCTAGCTCCAAGACGCTTCGACAAGCGTCGTCTATCACCTGCACCAGCTGTTGATTTTGCGACACCAATTCGCTGCAAGCTTAATTGTTCCATATTTATCTTCTGTTCGCTGAGGACTTGGAGCATGCGGCTCTCCCTAGCGCGCAGCTTTGCCGTTATCCCATCTTGCAATAGATATAATGTCTCGCACGGAAGGGCAGCTAGATTAACACCGAGACCTTTCATTGTGCTAACCGAAAACCTATCGGCCTCATTTGATGTCACTAGAGCCCCTTCCAGCAACACTATTGTGTTCATCATCCGCACGTGCAACATCTGCTCTACTGCCATGGATCCGACTGCGAGGTTGGTCGAAAGGGTACCAACCTGAGGGGGGCGCGCTTGTAATTCCTGCAATTGCGCTCTGAGGGCCCCCAACACAATCTGGTTCTCCTGCATGAAATCTTGGAGAGCCTCATTTGTGACATTGTGCACTGTCTCGCCGATGTCATGCAGATCACCCTCGGTTAGGGTGATCGAGTCAATGGACAATTTTGAGGCCTTGACCTTCTTCCTCGATCCTGCTCACTCTTCCGGGTGTTGCCGCTTCAATTGTGTAGATGCAGTTCATGGGTTCGCGCCTCCTTCTTATGTTTCTGCTTCCTCTACTGCCTGCCCTTGTGAAGGCATTGCTTGGCCCTCGCCCGCCTTTGCGGCTGCTTCCTATGCTGCTGCTACTACTGTGGCCTTTTCCTACTCGACTGCTTTTTGTGTCACTTCCCGCGCTGCCCACACTTCTGCTGATGTTGTTTCCTTCCATCTTTTTTCGGCCAACTATGCGATGCGCAACTTGGCATTGTCTTTCTTCTTTTGTGCTGCTGACCTCTCGAGTTCTGCAATGTCTGGGGCGCGCCATTCTAGAGGCCATGCCTCCAAGACATTGAAAATGGCATTGTCAGTGGCTACAAAAGGTAGCTTCATCCACTGCTTCATCGGATCCTTGCGCGCCCTAATATAGATGTTGTGCATGTTTGCCTTAAATTTTGCAAAACTCTGTAGACTGTTGTAAACCATGGGCGACAACCACGGCTTATGGTTGATCCACATTCGGATGTTCATCTCCATGAGCACCCAGAAGATCTTGTTGTCGTGTATCCTTGTAGCATCCTTCGTGGCCTAGAGCGAAGCGTACTTCGCGACCTACAGTAAATCTCTGTCAATTGTGGGGAATTGACTATCCTCCAACAATTCCCCTACTACGAGTACTATGGATAGCAACAACCATGCATAGTGGAAGGTTTTACCCTGCTCCTGGGCTTCGCGAAAATTCTCTAAAAATTCTGTGCAGAGGAATTTGGACCAGTTAAACTAGACCCCCTCCGCACATTGCTCAGCTAGTGCGACCACCGGCAGAGGTACCTCATCTGCGTGTTACTTGCGCATAAATTTTCCTGCGAGGATTTGGGTTGCCACACGTATTGCTTTGTCCTTGATGCTGGAGATGGTGTAACCCCTCTTCTTCTTTTCTAGCTTATACTTATTCTTCATGGCCTCCACGATGGCCAAATCATTGCCCTTTCCTTTTGATATGGCCGCGGTGTCTTCTCCTTTATGTGGAAGCCAGGAGACACAATGAATTAAGTCAGCCGTGTTGGGGATAGGCTTCTCCAGCCATAAACACCGATCATGCACTAGGCAGAGCAGCTGCCTGATGACGAAAATGGTTATTGGGGCGCCGTGGAAATGCGGAAACCAAAGTAAGTTTAGTAGCCCGGCCTTCTCCACCCCGAGCAACCACTTCCGCGACTCTAATGCCGTCACCACCCCCGCGGTGTTATGCTTCATGAGGTTTCCGGTCTCAAGGTGAGGGAACTTCTCATGGTTAGTGAGGTCCCAATATTTGAATTTCATGGTCGGCACGCAGCCCAGGCGCGTGCCTTCAAACATAATTCCATTTGGGAGGAGCGGGGTCTGGAGCGAGTTCTAGGTCTCATCTAGGTCGTTGGGCACTTTGGCCTTCCCTTTTCACGGAGGGACATAGGCGGGTAGTTTTTTCACAGAGTGCCTAGGCTGGGTATCCACTTCTATGCCTTCATCTTCTTCTTCTACGATGGTAAGATCTTTCAAATATTCTTCCTCTTCGTTTGTTTCTATAGGGACAACTTTCCCTTTCTCCTCCATCGACAGTTTGCTACGTAGCAGGTTCCGCAGGGACACGTGTACGGGAGCCATTGCTTGTTTATCCTTCTTGGGCCTTTGCATATGCGGTGATTTCGGGATCTCTGCCACAATCCCAACAACTTCTGGAACATCCCCCACAGTTTGGGCCTGTGCAGCCTCCTCGGCGGTCACTTCAGTTATCCCCATACCATCCTTAATTGTTGTCATTGTATCTGTGCTGCAATCTGTCACTTGCGAATTTAGGGGCTCAATCAACGCTTGACTCACAACACTCAGGTTTCTACTCAATCGCTCAATCCACAAATGATTAAGTGTTGTTTTCTAGGCAACCCTTTGTATTTTATAGAGATTTTTGAATTCGAATTCGACTGTTCCCCCCAATTCCGGTTCATTAATGCTTTCTTGGTGGTAGATTTTCCCAAATCTTGCCCATAAATCATGTCTTAAATCCCTGCCACCCGCTCCATTTGGCCTCAAGTCGAGCATCCCATCGTAAATAGTGACTTCAACGGTCACTTTCTGGCCAACCCGCGCCGCAGTGCAACCCCCCATGAGCAGTTGCGGACCTTGTGACTCTTTTCTTCTACGTGCATCTCCAATATCGCGCAGCTCCCGGGCATAATAGTTTAGAGTCCCGCACTCCCTTCCAACTGCCTAGAGCGCTAAGGCTGTCCTTCCCTCGGCTAGTCAGGTGGTCGCACCACCCGTGTGGAGTTCCATCCTGCCCTCTGTCATGGTTCCTGGAGAATCCCCACCTTTTATTGTTATGGTTGGCATCGCGCACTTCACCATTTGCAACGCGCTACCCTGGTCACTATACTTAACAATATGCGGTCAAAGCCGAGGCATCAGACTAATCAATCCATAGAGATAGTTCTCAAACTTGTCAGTATGATCGTACGCACCTTGCCTTACCATCCTAGTTTTTTCGGTGAGAAACTCTTCCTTTATCTTGTCCTCCAACTTCTTGACTTCCGCATCCACCAGCATGCTTTTCTTTCTTAATCGTACCCTATCTTCTTCAAGTTCTTGGAGTCTAAGGTTTCCCTGTTGGATTTCTTCCTTAAGTCCCATGCATTCTGTTTCTTGCGACTGTGTGATTTCTTCTTTCCGGGCTTCACGAACCATCGTATCTACGGGTGTTGCTATGCGCGGACTAGGCTTTGCATGCTCCATAGGGATTACAGCCTCTGCTTCATACTTCAGCTTTGGAAGTGCCCGTGCGGTCAAGGTTTTGCACATGGTCCTATAAGCCCATAGAACCACTGGTATGCATAGGTCCCAGTCAGTTTGCTTCACATGGTGGACCGCGTTCAGTGCTTTGCATGCTTTGTCAAAAGCTTCTGCATGGATATGCTTCTTTGTGCTTAGTCTTACCATACTTCTTGGTCGTCGTTCGCGCCATTGCCTTGCCTGTTCCTACTCGCCAATCATGTTTCCTTCCATGCGGACGGTGTGCCTTCGTGCAAGTTATGCACCATATGCCTGTACCCATCTAGACAGGTGGGCACACGGGCTGTTTTGTTCGTCATATCTAGCTTGCATCCACACCTGAGGCTTTCCAAACCGCATGCACATCATCCTTCTGCATTCGCACCAGTCCTCAAAATTTTGTTGGCGCGTACCCCACCACCTTGCAGGCGTAGCGCACAGTATCCATTTCAGGGCATCAAACTGTTGTTGTTCCGGCACTTATCTTTCAAATTTGTTCAGGAAATCATCCACCTCACTCAACCCATCATACATAGGCAGGTCTCTTACCTCTGTTGCCACATAGTGTAGCCACCTTGTCATCATGTTACAGTTGAGCGTGGTTACCTTGTGTAACCGGTTTTTCCATCGTTCTATTTCATCATCCGAATCTGAGGTGCAGGATCTTTTGCGCTCCCACGAGATTCTTCCATCCGTTGTTGGATTCACCTAGTCTTGCTTCTGCGCGGTTATCTTGTAAATATAGTCTAGATCGTCGTCCCTATCGTAGTCGCGCACTGGCTCTGTGTAGTGCGATCCTTTCAGAGGGTCTAAAGGTACCACTACGCTTCTTTAGATTTATCACTCCATCATGTCAGTGGCCCAATCTATTCCCAGTAGCGCGGGATAGGGATTGCTGTCATCAACAATCTCTATCACTTCGAAATCTACAAGCGTGCTCGCACCTTTGATATCTACTATTATTCCCTGCAATCTCCCCATAGGTAGGATCTTTTGTTGGTTCGCCATTCGCACCTGAATAGGAGACCATTGCAACACAGGGCTGCCCATGTGCTTCCATGTCTGCTTTGGCAAGACGTTTGCGTTCGATCCTAGATTCAAAATCACTTGATCCATTTCATATTCCCTGATATGCATGGTCAATCTCATCTCTCTTCTTGTTCGTGTTGTGTGCTTCCTGAGCTTCCAGACTACGTGTGGTTCTCTTGGCGCGATCCTAGCACATCTAGTTATGAGTTCTTGCAGCTTCTTCACAGCCTTGTTGTCACGCATAAGCTTCATGCATGTCTCCAAAAAGGTAGTGAGCATTGATGGGTCTATTTCTGGTTCTATTTTGTCTTTACTACCTGAAGTGGAGGCCTCCGCGAAGCTCTTCTTAGCTTCCATGAATGTCTCCTTAGCGTGCTCCAAATAAAATTTTGGTTCCTTTGTTGGAGCCTTGCGAACCCAGGCACTCTCTTCGGGTTGCTTTCCCTTGTCATCTCCTATCGTGATACCACTTCGGAGCACGATATTCACATTCAGGTCTTCCTCCCGCAGTTCAGATCTCATTATTTGCAGGTTCTAAGTCGGGGGAGGTTGGAGTGTTCCTTTATCGCACAGCCTCGCTATCAGCATGGGATAGTCCTCTATCTCATGATCAAAATGAGTACAATATAAGCATGATGGTCTCATCAGATTTGTACAATCGTGGGCATAATGCCCTGGCCCTCCGCAATTGTAACAAATCAGCTCGCTGTAACTTCTTCCTGGTCCCATTCCACCTCGACCTTGTTCGTGCCCCTAAAATCTAGTGCGTGCCATCCCTGCATTTTGATCGAGGGCCCGTGTTTCGGTCTGAACTCTGTAGTTAGGAGTCCAATCCATCATCTATTCATAACTTCTACAGGTACACTCATCGTGGCCTACTGACCTACAGAAATTACAGAACAACTAATGGGAAGTCTGCGTATACTTCTGTAATAGATGGTAGTTATCTATAGCCTGCTTCCCTCCTATCTGACAAATCACGCACCATAATGCAGGCACCGTGCTTGGTCCTGCTTGTGCCTTTGGTCTCAATGGAATTGGTCCTCCTCCCACTAGGTAGTTCGCGAAGACTAGAAAATGGTCCTTGTCATGTCCCTGGCCTTTGCACTTTATGCACCATACCTCCTCGCACGCTTCTGGGCAAGCTGTCCTGTCTTATTTCAAACTCTGCATCTCAAGGCACAAGTTTTTCAATTTCACGTGGATCTATTGAACTCCCAGGTTGGGATCTTGTATTGGGGTCTCGTGCAGTCTCATTGCGATCTCTAAGGCCTCGGCCTGAGTGGACAGCTTCTGCTATGACAATGTGTTCCTTAGATGTGGCATTAGCGATGCTAAAAACTATGCGCGATGTTGCCCATCCGTTAAGGTCATTTTGGCTTCACAAATCATACCCTTCAGTCTCTGATCCAGCTCCTAGGGTGTCTCGCCTGGGAGCATCGTGATTTCCTTAAATCCGATGATCAACTGTGTCTCTGACTTTGGTCTACTAAATTCCTTGTTTAGCGTAGCTTGGATATTTGTGATCCCTGCATTCGGATTTTCATTGGAGTGCTTAATATACCAAGTTAGTGCGCGATCCTACAAAGTGTTGAGTAGCGTTGCTTTCTTTATATTGTCATCTGTGACTCCCTGCGCTTCCCATACAGCCCTTACCATGAACCAAAACTGGTCCAGATCTTCATTCCCTACTCCTTTGAACATGGACAATTTTATCATGCTTGCCATATTAAATTGTGGTGGTGGCAGAGGTGGTGTGGGCGAAGATGGGGGTGAAGATGATGAAACTGGTAGTGGTGTAGGTGGAAGTGGTATGCACGGAATTCACTGCTTTATCAAACTAATCACACTTCTTGGTGAAACCTTCGAAAGCTCTTCCTCGCTTTCTCGCGGAGGTAAAATCAAGGGACTAGTTTCTAGTTCTGTGCTACCTTCGTTTCTATAGATCCTCCCACTTCGCATAGCCCCAAACATCAATTTATTCGCATAACCCGCTTTTCACACAGTAGCATTTTAATCCAAGTGTTCAAAGATTTAATGTACTTACCTCGCAGTCCTTTGAGGAAGCGTCGTTCTGCCTCACTATAGCTCACTGAAGTATCTACTACGAACTTGGTGATAAACCCCCCTATAATTCGATCGAGCCAATGATCCACAACGCGTGCGATATTATCTTCTGATGCTTCCAGTCTGCGGACCAACTCTGGAGTCCACACATTAGGTTTGTTGAGCCTACATCTTCCTTGACTATCTGCTAGCTTTGCAATCCACTCGTACAACTGAGAGGGGAGGGATGCAAAGAAAATTTCATGGATTTCCGTATATATGTAGAAATCTAACCACTCTTCCTTCGATAATCGCAGATTCCTGTTTTCCTGCACCGTAAACTTGTGAATATTCCTATCCAACCACTCTTCAATTCCTTTCTTTGTCAGATTCCAGTGATATAACATCAGACATCTCTTATGCAAATCCTGGTCCCAACAACAGAACCATTTGTTGGCTTATTGGGTCCTGACCCAGGTTAAGAGTTGATTTAGCCAAACAAATCCCGGTACTACTAGCCCTTTCGGCAATAGTCTATGGAGCATGGACTGAGGTCTCACTCGAAGTAGTATGGGATGGTTCTAGAACCAGGTTTCCGCACTGTGGAGATGTCTGATGAGTTCAAGTGGTTCGTGGTTTGACCCTGCATGCAAGTCGCTACGTGCACTTTCCCTTACCTCGCGACCCGATATACTACCTACGCGCAACCCTACTCAGGGGCTGAACACTGTGCTTCTACGTTATTACCCAAGAATTTACTGGTATTCCAATGTTAGTTGATTATATTAGCCTACTTGCATGCTTTAAGTTATACTTAACAACATAAACCATTCATACAAGTGCGCACAATAAATAAACAATATATTTACAAATGATGTCAAACATGCATTACCCCAAGAACAGATACAAAGGATTATGATAAAACTTCTCTTTATTAATTCCCTCCTCAGTTACAGACTCGACTTCGCCCTGCGCACTCAGCTATAGGGGTCCGCACACTCAGCTATGGATTACTAGGCCTCTGTTCACTTAGTTGTAGAGCCTTCTCCTACTCTACGACCCAAAGACACACTTTACACTTGTGACTCAATCACTTAGACTTGTTATTCTTCTCTACCATTTTTCTTTTCCACTTAGAGCCTCGCTCTATTTATACAATCCCATGGTCTGAGGACCATGGGTAAGTCTATCCAGCCGACATTGCATCACAAAACTAGGGCAAACAATCTTGTGACTCTATTATACTTTCGCGCTCCGCACCCGCAATTCACGGAGCTTTACAACAAAATTCGGTCAAAACTTGGGCTTCGAGCCCCAAAACATGCCTTGGGGGGATTCCATGCCCAACATCAAGTACCTTTTTAACATGCATGACATGTTCAAAACGAGATTTACTGAAAATTAAGATGTCATCTACGTAGACTATAACAAACTCATCAAGAAATGGCCTCAACACATCATTCATCACACACATGAAGGTAGCAGGAGCATTACATAAACCAAAAGAAATAACTAGCCATTCAAACAAACCTTGTTTTGTCTTGAACTCTATCTTCCAAATGTCTCCTTCAGCAATTCTAATTTGATGGTAGCCACTCCTTAAGTCCAACTTAGTAAAATACTTTGCATCTTTCAATTGATTAAGTAAATCATCTATTCTAGGAAGTGGGTAACGACTCTTTGCCATAATCTTGTTCAATGCATGAAAATCCACACGCATGTGCCATGTTCCATCCTTCTTTGGCACCAAAACAATAGGTGACCCACAAGGCGAAGAACTTGGCCTAATGATCCCTTTTTCCAACAACTCTTGAATTTGTTTTTTAATTTATGCACTTTCCATCATTGACATCCTATACATGCCAATGTTAGGAAGAGGACAATCTTGTTGCAACTCTATTTCATGTTGGATTCCTCTCTTGGGAGGCAATCCATCCGGTTCCTAAAACATCTCATCATTTTGGTTAACAACATCAACCAATTTAGATTTCAATATTGAGTCACAACCTTGAAAAGCTTCATTATCAACATCATTCTTGGGCTTGATCATTAGAAACACAAAATTCTTTCTAGAATTCACTAGTATTTTCATCTGCCCTGCATTTACAACTGAAAGATTTAGTTTCTTGCTATGGGCTCTTACAATGTATTCTACTCTATATTTGAACAAATGGTATTTGTTTTCATGTCTATGGAAGATAGCTTTTCTATCATAGAGATATGGGCTTCCCAAAACTATACCACATATGTCTAATGGCACTACATCAAGCTCTACTTCTACGAAATTTGCAGTAATGGCTAATTTCAGTCTACACTTTCTAGTTACTTGCAATTGTGCATTGTCAGACACCCATCCTAATGTATATGGCTTATGATGTGGAATGGTTTCCAAGTTTAAACTTTTGACAATGTTTTCAGAGATGAGACTGACTTGAGTGCCATTATTAAAAAGAGTATCAGTTTTTCTATGTTTTGAGATTACCCATATGTGGAAAAGTTCTATCCTCTTCTTTCCATTTGGAGTTTCATTGTGTAAATTTGAAGTACTAGTGCTAGAAATGGAGTCCTTACCTTTTATCCCCATGGTTGTGGTTTTAGTTTCATCACTTGAATCAGATCCTAAATCCCATTGAATGGTTGCAGTTGTCTTTTGATTTTCCTTCTTGTTGAATTTATTTGGTTTCATCTCAGGATGAAGCTTCCAACAATGAGCTTCATCGTGACCTCCTTGGAACAATACTTGGATGTTGGTTTCTCTCCTTCCTTCTTAATGGCTGCATTTTTCTTTCCTTTCCCTTTAAAACTCTTTCCTGTGTCTCCAATTTTGAAAGGCTTCTTTCTACCCTCTTGTGGAATGTTTTTCCCTATTGATTCAAGATGTGTGGCTTGCACACAAACCTCATCTAAACTGGTAGGATTAAACATAAGGATAGTATGCCTCAAATAACTATGTAAACCCCCAATATACTTCAACAAAGCGTCTTATGGCTGCAAATCTCACCTAATATCAAAGATCTTCTTCTAAATTATTGGGGTGTAAATTTTCACATTTTGACCCTTTAGTTGTCTAAAATTATGCCTGTCCATTATGTCTTTTTGCATATATGCTAGAGAGTAAAATTTTCTTTTAATTGCAACACTAAAATCAAACCAAGAGATTGAAATCTTACCATGTCTTTTCATCTCATCTTGTGTCTTGGCTTCCCACCATATTAATGATGCACCCTCCAGTCTCAAGGAAGCTAGTTGAATATTTGTGTCATCATCTTGAAGGTTTTGAATCCTACAGTAGACCTCAAGTTGACGAACCCAATTGTCAAGATTTTTTGCATTCACTTCACCATTATACATTGGCAATTCAAATTTTACATCTAGTTTCAATAAGGGAGTTTTACCATGTCCCTTTGAGGTATGTGCATGAGTTTGAGTAAGGGTTGTAGTAGTGGAAGAGGATGAAGATGAAGGTGAAGATGGTGTTGAGGATGATGGTGGAGAATATGGTGGTTTATCACCATTTCCATTACCTCCTCCTCCTAAAGAACCTTCTCCTTTTGGAGGCTTGGAGCTTTCACCCTGCAGTCTTGTATTCCTCTCTTCATAGAGGACTTTCACCATCTCTATCGTGTCAAAGAAAGCCTTCCTAAACACCTTCTTATCCTCTGACATATTTTCATGCTCTCCTTCATGTGACATGCTTGCTAAAGCTTCAACTGCAATTTGAGGTAGAACTAGTGGTGGAGATTGTGGCAATATTGCTGTCCTTATCCTTATCCAAACTTGAGGAACTGCAACCACAATATTTCCTTCTCCTCTCTTGAGATTCAACCTTGTAAGCATCACATTCATTTGTAAATAGTTAAATCCTTCTTGCACAAATAAAACCTGGATTTGATACCATACTTGATCTGAATGGGAAAGGTAGTGTTGCTGTGCTAAATTCCTATTCAGAATATAAAGAAGTGCTTGAGGATTATGAGGTAAATTGCAAGTTAACCATGAGTTTTTATGTAAATTTCATGAAAAAATTAACATAAGTAAAACACTGAACAACAACATATATAAGACATAAACATCACCATAAACAGTAACACAACAACACATGATGAAGGATATCACCCCTCCTGGGCTACGTCTCCTTGGTCCAACTTCTAATGGCTTGGCCCTCTTCAATTATGCTCAAAAGTGTGAATATATATATTTACAGTGCTCAAATGGCTCTAAACCTTGTTCCAATGGCTTCAGAAGACCCAAAAATTCTTTTCTAGCATCTTCCTTCTCCCGAATTGGACAAAAACTCAACAAGTTCCGAGTTCCCCTAGCGTGGCTGCTATTTGCTCTACAGATTCCCCAAAATCTGGCACTTGTCCTACAATTTCACCCAAAATTGTGCTAACAGAGCGCCATTTTGGTAGATTCCTGATGCATTTAGTGGGTGCGCTAATTTGGACACTAAGGCCTTAAATCTGAAAACCCGGGTCACGCCCCCAGGGGCTAAGGCCAACGACCCACCCCCGCCGACCGAACCCCCACTCCACCCCTCCACAGTCACATTAAATTCCATACGCCCTAGGGTTGGGGCCTTAACTCTGCCACATATAACATATAATAGGTTTGTGCCAAGGGATTTAACAAGCCCCACAGTAGCCTGATCTGTAAGAGCCCTGTGCTATTTGAGAGTTGGTCACAGTTTCAATACCTGTGGAGTTCATTTCGGACTTGACCCAAAATTTTGGTGGCCCCCGTGCTGCCACAAGGTGGCCTCCAGTTGGGCCATGTGGCAGCATGTGGTTGGCCACCATCCAACCAATAACAAAATGCCAAATCAACACTTGTATAATTCAGACACATGGCGCGAATGGATTGGTCGTTAAAACCCAGTCAACCATGCCCAGTCAACAGGCCCAGTCAACTGTATGGTTTGCTGACTAGGCAACCTATACCTTCTTTTTTCCAAATTTTCTTGTTTGGGAAAACAAACAGAACATGTTTTTGGGAGCATACGATGTTTGTTTTCTGTGAAACGAGTTGTGCCGAAATCAGGAGGACAATATCTACGTGGTCATTTAGGTTTCGCTTAGATCCGACAACTTTGAATTTTGAGCACTTGAACATTCCTCCCCACTAGAAGCTTTTGGACCCCAAAAGATCACTTTCAGTTTTTCAACAGATGAGGGTAGAGTTCCCTCACCTTTCTAATCTCAATCCATTTGGCCTTGGAAGGATTTGTTCCTTTGAGCCCCACTCGAAGGTAGTCGACACTCCCTTGTTTTGAAGACCTTGTTCTTCTGTCAAGAATGGTATCTTGCTGTAGTTCATCAAGGTATTCAGGAGAGAAATCTTCAATGGAAGGAATTTTAACAGTCACTCCTTGATCTTCAATCAAAGGAGGCTCATACAACCTTAAATTTTCCACATTAACAACAATATAAATTTGCATATATGAAGGCAAATCCACCTTGAAGGCATTGTCACCAATCTTTTTCAGAATTATGAATTGACCATATCGAATTGGTTTCAACTTTTTACCTTCTCTTTTGATCCTCTCTTTCCTAATGTGAAGCCAAACTTCATCACCGACTTGGAAACTGTGATCTACCCATTGATGTCGTGCCTTGACTTGTACTTGCCTTGGCTCTTTCCAAGTTGATATTGAACTGTTTGGTGTATCAATTGGATTTTTTCAATGAACCTTCTTATTTTGTCTATGTCACTATGACCATCAATAGCAACATTCTTTCCAAAAATCAAATCCAAAGGAGACCTAGGTAAGTATTCCATACATGCTTAAAATGTTGATGTTTGAGGTTAAGAGTGCTTGGCCCGGTGTTAAGCATTTTGAATGTAGTGAAAATGTTCATCCTACAATTTAGGATGCTTGCTGCAATACCCACGAAGAAGATGTATCACAGTCATGTTCATCGCCTCTGTTTGACCATCAATTTTTGGATGAAATGTTGTACTCTGTTTCAATTTGGTGTCCATGAATCTCCACAAGCTTGACCAAAAGTTCCCAACAAAGAGAGAAACTCGATCACTAATAATGGATGTGGGCAATCCAAAATGCACCAATACATTTTGAAAGAATAACTGATCACTTTTTTTAGCTGTAATTATTTTTTTACATGGCATCAAAATACACATTTTTCTAAACCTATCCACAACTACATAAAGATAATCAGGATTCCTTTTTGACATAGGAAGACCTCCAACAAAATCCATAGAAACACTCTCCCACGGTCGTGAAGGTATCGGAAGTGGTGTGTACAATCCAAACTTTCTATTGCTAGGCTTATTGACATCACATAATGAACATCCTCTAATAAAACGTGACACACTTTCAAGCATACAAGGCCAATAAAAATACCTCTGTATATGTCCCACCCTCTTACTTACATCGAAATGACCAACAATAAGAGAAGTGTGTGCTTCCCTTATGATATTCATTCTATCTCCATGTGGAATACAAAGCTTTCCCAAATGATACAACAAGTTATTATGCACATGGTAATCCAATTCCTCTACTTGTTTCCCTTGACTCAAGCTTGCATAAACATCCTAAAAGTCATTGTCTAATGCATACTGCCCAATATAACTTTCATGCAAAACAAAATTATGCTTGAGTAAAGTAGTTGCACTAATAATAGGCCTAGAAAGAATATCAACAACCTTGTTATAGATACCTTTCTTATACCTTATTACCAAGTGGAATTGTTGAACAAAACCCATCCATCGGAAGTGCCTTGATTGCCGCAACTTAGATTGAGATTGCAAGTGTTGCAATGGATGATGATCAATGTGAAGGATTGCTTCCTTACCCATCAAGTAGAGTTTCCACTTTTTCACACTTTGCACCAATGCATACAATTCCTTTCCATATGTAGGATAATTAATCATTGCTCCATTTAAAATTTCCGAATGAAAACAAATAGGCTTACCATGTTGCATGAGGATTGTACCCATGGTGTAGTCACTAGCATCATTCTGGATCTCAAATGACTGTCTCAAGTCTGGAAGTGCAAGTACTAGGGATGAACTGATCTTTTCCTTCAATGCATCAAAGGCATTTTTTTGTTTGCCTCCCCATTGAAAAACCTTTTTCACACTAGTCAATGCATGCAAACGAGCTGCTATAGAAGAAAAGTTAGTAATGAATTTCCTCCAATATTAGGCTGCTCCCAAAAGAATTCTTACCTTAGTAACTGTCTTGGGCCTTGGGCAATTCAAAATGACATTAAACTTGGAGGGATCTATTTTCAACTCACCTCCTCCAACAATATGAGCCCAGTAAACTAAATAACTTTTTCCAAACTTACACTTTGACATCTTTAAATACAACTATTTTTTCTTTAAGACATCAAGTACTTTTCTCACATGCATGACATGTTCATTCCTAGATTTATTGAAAATTAAGATGTCATCTAAGTAGACTACAAAAAACTCATCAAGAAATGGCCTCAACACATCATTCATCACACACATGAAGGTAAGAGGAGCATTACATAAACCAAAAGACATAACTGACCATTCAAACAAACCTTGTTTTGTCTTGAATGTTGTCTTCCAAATGTCTCCTTCAACAATTCTAATTTGATGGTAGCCACTCCTTAAGTCCAACTTAGTAAAATACTTTACATCTTTCACTTGATCAAGTAAATCATATATTCTAGGAAGTGGGTAACAATTCTTTATCGTAATCTTGTTTAATGCATGAAAATCCACACGCATGCACCATGTTCCATCCTTCTTTGGCACCAAAACAATAGGTGACTCACATGGTGAAGAACTTGGCCTGATGATCCATTTGTCCAACAAATCTTGAATTTTATTTTTAATTTCTGCACTTTCCATCACTGACATCTTTTACATGCCAATGTTAGGAAGAGAACAATCTTGCTGTAACTGTATTTCATGTTGGATTCCTCTCTTGGGAGGAAATCCTTTTAGTTCCTAAAACATCTCATCATATTGGTTAACAACATCAACCAATTCAGATTTCAATCTTGAGTCACAACCTTGAAAAGCTTCATTATCAACATCATTCTTGGGTTTGATCATTATAAGCACAAAATTCTTGCTAGAATTCACTAGTCTCTTCATCTGCCCCGCATTTACAAGTGAAAGATTTAGTTTCTTGCTATGGGTTCTTACAGTGTATTCTACTCCATCTTTGAACAATTGGTATATGTTTTCATGTCTATGGAAGATAGCTTTTCTGTCATAGAGATATGGGCTTCCAAAAACTATACCACATATGTCTAATGGAACAACATCAAGTTCCACTTCATCTATGAAATTTTGCAGTAATGGCGAATTTCAGTCTACTCTTTCTAGTTACTTGCAATTGTGCATTGTCACACACCCATCTTAATGGATATGGCTTGTGATGTGGAATGGTTTCCAAGTTTAAACTTTGACAATGTTTTCAGAAATGAGATTGGCTTGAGAGCCACTATAAAAAAGAGTATCAATTTTGCTATGTTTTGAGATTACTCTTATGTGGAAAATTTCTATCCTCTTCTTTTCATTTGGAGTTTCATTGTGTACATTGAAGTACTAGTGCTAGCAATGGAGTCCTTACCTTTTGTCCCCATGGTTGTGATTTTAGTTTCATAACCCAGAATCCCAAATAGTGTTGAATGGTTGCAGTTGTCTTTTGATTTCCCTTGTTGTTTAATTTCTTTGGTTTCATCTCAGGATGAAGCTTCCAACAATGAACTTCATCGTGAACCTCCTTGGAACAATGCTTGAATGTTAGTTTCTCTCCTTCCTTCTTAATGGATGCATTTTTCTTTCCTTTGTCTCCACTTTTGAAAGGCTTCTTGTTGCCCTCTTGTGGAATGTTTTCCCTTTTTGATTCAAGATGTGTGGCCTTCATACAAACCTCATCTAAACTAGTAGGATTAAACATAAGGATAGTATGCCTCAAATAGCTGTGTAAACCCCTAAACTTCAACAAAGTGTCTTGTGATTGCAAATCTACACCTAATATCAAATATCTTCTTCTAAACTCTTGGTTTTAACTTTTCACACTTTGACCCTATAGTTGTCTAAAATTCTGCGAGTCCATTATGGCTTTTTGCATATATGCTAGAGGTTAAAATTGTCTTTTATTTGCAGTAATAAAATCAGACCAAGAGATTGAAATCTTACCATGCTTTTTCATCTCATCTTGTGTCTTGGCTTCCCACCATATTAATTTTGCACCCTCCAGTCTCAAGGAAGTTAGTTGAATCTTTGTGTCATCATCTTGAAGGTTTTGAATCCTACAACAGACCTCAAGTTGATGAACCCAATTGTCAAGATTTTTTGCATTCACTTCACCATTATACATTGGCAATTCGAATTTTACATCTAGTTTCAATAAGGGAGTTTTACCATGTCCCTTTGAGGTATGTGCATGAGTTTGAGTAAGGGTTGTAGTAGTGGAAGAGGATGAAGATGAAGGTGAATATGGAGGAGAAGATGATGGTTTATCACTATTATGGTTACCTCCTCCTCCTGGAGAACCCTCTCCTCTTGGAGGCTTGGAGCTTTTACCCTGCAACCTTGTAATCCTCTCTTCATAGAGGACTTTCACCATTTCTGTCATGTCAAAGAAAGCCTTCCTAAAAACCTTCTCATCCTCTGTCATGTTATCAGTGCATCCCTCGTGGTCCATGCTTATTGAAGCTTCAGGTACAATAGGAGGTGAAACTTGTGGTGGAGATTAGATTGTGGCAATTGTGCGCTCCTTCTCCTTGCTCCAATTTGAGAACCTACACCCACAAGCTTGCCTTATCCTCTCTTGAGCTTCAACCTTGTTAGCATTTAAACACTTGAAAAATATTGAATTGAGTCTTCTGTGATTCATAACACATTTATAAGAAATCTTTTGGCGATAATCACATCAAAATTCATTTGTCGACGCGTTTCGAACCAGCAAGTGTCCTCAAATAGCCAAGGCGTGCTGCTGCTTCTATCGAGCTCCAGTCTATCATTCATGCTTCTCTATGCGGATTCGCTTGTTCTGGCATCCCTCTCTTATTTGTTTCTTCTGAAGTCCCTTTGACGGCCTCTCCCTCCCCTCTCAACCCTTCTGACCTGTGCCTCGATGACCTGTCTCTCTCATCCCCATAAGCCCGTGGTGTCTCCTCACTCGTTGGCATCGTATCTCATCTCTCCTCCAAGCGTGTGGATTTCAATGGTCATTTAATCACTGCACCCATCAGCGTCATATCTGGTCTCTCCTCCCCGCATATGGATTCCTATGATAGCGACGACCCTCCTAATCCTTCGCAACCTATCTATAACGGTCCTAACGACTGTATTAAATTTAGAGCTGGTAAGGATCACTATCATTTACATAGTGGTAGGTTTCCTCATTTAAAGGTGGATAATAATGATTTTAATATGATATTCGATATTGAATAAAATAATAGGAGTGGATGTCATAATAATAATAGGGATAACATATATATTAATAATATTAATTTCAAATACAATAATATTATTACTAATAATATTAAGAAATATAATAATATTAATGATGTAAAATTTAATAATAGTTATCACAATATTATTAATAATAAATATAATAGTAATAGTGATAATAATAATAATAATTCCCACGGGGCTTTGGATTGATGGTGAATGGGTGCACTATTAAGGCACTCCTTGCGATAGGTCACTGGTTCAAATCCCTCGTGGGTGCTTACCTACCAAAAAAAAAAAAGATAATAATAATAATAAAAATAATAATAATAATCCGTCTCGTGGCAGTAAGGTGGTCAATCTTTCAAAATTTTCCTTTCCCTCTTCTGTCTATAGTCTTCTTGGCAAGGGATTAAATTTTGCCCTAGCTCCTAGAAAAATCCCAGTGGAGGACATTATGTGTGACATAGAGTTTGGGATTAGGGGCTTGCCTAATAATATTAAGGACACGATTAGGCAAGACTATGTTGTCATCCTCAGGAAGGCAAAACCCCCTAGAAACAATATTAGCAAGGATGAATTCGATGCCCTAAAATCCTTGAACCATAACAAGGACATCGTCGTTTTGAAAGTCGACAAAGGTGGGGCTGCTGTTATCCTTGACAAAGAGGATTATCGTAGGAAGATGTTGGATCACCTGTGTAATAGTGGTAGCTATAAAAAGCTTAATAAGAATCCCTTGAAAAGGATCTCCAGAATAGTCGCTCTGGCTATAAAATCCAGTAACATTGTGGGTTCCTTTTTCCACAAGCTTATTGAGAGCAGCCCCATCACTCCGAGGATCTATGGGCTTCCAAAGATCCATAAGGAAGGGCCCCCCCTGAGACCCAT
Source organism: Pinus tabuliformis (assembly GCA_031772625.1). Taxonomy (NCBI): domain Eukaryota; kingdom Viridiplantae; phylum Streptophyta; class Pinopsida; order Pinales; family Pinaceae; genus Pinus; species Pinus tabuliformis. Next base: position 242,828,168 of record CM062816.1, on the reverse strand, counting down.
TATCAATACCATAGGAGGGCCAACCTACCTCCTAGCCAAATTCCTTGCCTTGAAGCTTAAACCCCTTGTTGGCCTTACTGGGTCCTTCGTCAAAGACTCTTCTTCATTTGTCAATGAGTTAAAGGACATAAAGTTTGACCTTGGTGACATTCTTGTTAGTTTTGATGTGGTATCCCTTTATACTTGTATCCCTATTAAGGAGGCCATTGAGGTCATCAATCGCCTCACTGACCTCGATACCGCTCGGTTAGTAGAACTTTGTCTTACTTCTACTTTTTTTTACTTTGAAGGGGAATTCTATGAGTAGACATGCAGGGTCGCCATGGGCTCCCCCCTGTCCCCGGTTGTTGCTAATATTTTTATGGAAGACTTTGAATCCAAGGCTTTAGCCTCATCTCGTCTCCTTCCTAAGTTGTGGAAAAGATTTTTTGATGACACTTGTGTCATCTAGTCTCATGGCCAAGATGAGTTGGATCAGTTCTTCCAGCATCTCAACAATCAATCTTCCTCCATAAAGTTTACTATGGAGCAAGAGGTTGATGGGTGCCTCCCTTTCCTTGATGTTCTCATTTCGAAAAAGGATGATAGTTCTTTCTCCCACCAGGTATTTTGGAAGAAAACCCATACTGAGCAATATCTTCATGCCAACTCTCATCATTTCCCTGCTCAAAAGTTGGGTGTTCTCAACACACTAGCCACTCGTGCGCTGAGAATATCTGATGAAAAGAACCTGGAAAAAGAGAAAGCCCATCTCCTCGATGTTTTTGTTAATAATGGATATAGTAGGCACCAAGGTCTGAAAGCTTTCCTTAAAGCTAGCAGAGGTCCCAAGGTTAAGGAAGACCCTAAAGATCAAATCTCAGGGGTGCATCTCCCTTTCATACAAGGGACCACTCACAAGATTGCTAGAATCCTTAGGAAACATAATGTTCCTTCAACATTTAGATCCCTTAACACCATTTGTAGCTCCCTTAGATCTGTGAAAGACCCAGTTGACCCCAAAGACATGAAAGGGGTCTATGTTATTCCTTGTTCTTGTGGGACCCCCTATGTTGGTGAAATTGGGTGCTCTATTAATCAGAGGATTCATGAGCACATAGCTGACATTAAGCATGGGAGGGCTCGGTCTTCAGCCTTGGCAAAGCATGCAAAGAAGACCAAGCATCATATATGTATTGAGGAGACTAGGGTTATTGCTAAGATTGCTCATTTTCACCACTATAAATTAGGGAGGCCATATAAATTGAAAGAAGGTCGAGCAATCTCAACAGGGATGACGACTGGAAGATTAGTCGTTGTTGGATCCCTGCCCTCTCCTCCTAGCCCCCGCCCCTCCCACTCTCCCTTTTTTTACCCTTCTTCATTCTGGTTGTTTCCTTTCTTGTTGTATTCCCTCGGCTGATGTATTGTTTGATTTTCCCTTTGTTCCCTTCTCTTTTGTTATCTCTTTTTGCTTAGATTAGGTTCTTTATAAATATTTATTTTTAATTCAAAATATTTTTATTAAAACAAGTTTATTTAAATCATATAAACTTATTAAAAATATTAACTACACATTTAATCCATATTTATCCCAGAATAGTTTTAGTAACTCATTCTTTTAAAAGAAATCAAAATATAATTAGTAAACAAATAATCTTTTTAATTAGTCATGTAATAAAAATTTATAGCTTATCCCATAATCCTTCAGTTATGTGAATTTAAAGATGATAATGCATATCAATTTAAATAAATATACCAAAAAAAAAAGGTTAACCATTAAATAATACTAATTAATTATTTAATCAATAAACTTTAATTTTACTTGAAAAGATAATTTTTTTAAATAATTAGTAACAGATATATTGAGTTACATATAAAATTGAATCAAAATTATTAAATCTAAAAAATTAACTAATTAAAAGAAATTAAATACTATAAATTCATATCCTAAATAAATTAAATACATTTAGTTTCAATTAAATTGAAAAGATTTTTTTTAATAATTAGTAACGGATATATTGAGTTGGAGTCGTCTACCAAGGCGGAGGAATTGTGCAGACTATCAAAAGTGGCCGGAATCCAGGTAAAAGAATTTCAAAAAATCTTGTAGATGCAGTGTTTGAATCATGTTTTTGATGGTGGAAATGGATTCAACACCATCAAAAACGTCTAGCACCTAAAATTATGAATTTTAACAGCTTTTACTTGGATTTACAAAAATCCCTACCGAACTTTTTCAAAATATGACCGGAATTTCTATAACTTTTACAGGAAAAAAGCATATTTTTTAGACTACGACTATTGAGTTACATATAAAATTGAATCCAAATTATTAAATCTAACAAATTAACTAATTAATTAATTAACTAACTAATTATTAAACTTCCCCAGCCATTGATAAGAAGATAATGCATATCAATTTAAATTAATATACATGGGAAACATGTTAATCAATTAAATTTAAACTAGCTAATTATTTAATCAATAAACTTTAATTTTACCTTAATTTATCCCATAACAAAAGTTTTCACATATAATTTATTTAGTTTAATATTGATAAGATAATTTGTTTTTAATAATTATTAACGGATATATTGAGTTACATATGTAATTTAACAAAATAATTAAATCTAACAAATTAACTAATTAACTAATTAATAAACTTCCCCAACCCTTGATCCACTCAAATTCAGTTGTAGTCCAGTCAATTGTAGTTGTTTCCTGTGGTCAAAATCAGTTGCTTCTTTCTAGCCATTTCAATGAGGGGTCTCTCTCTTTAATCTGTTGCTATGATCTGGTTCTTCATCATTTCCTGACGATGAACCACACTTGCTGGTTCGGAACGCGTCGACAAATGAATTTTGATGTGATTATCGCCGAAAGATTTCTTATAAACTTGCAAAATAAATAAATCCTCCTTGCACAAGTAAACCAATAGCTCTGATACCAAACTTGATTTGAATGGTAAAGTTAGTGTTTGCTGTGCTAAATTCCAATTTAGAATATAAAGAAGTGCTTGAGGATTATGAGGTAAATTTCAAGTTAACCATGAGCTTTTATGTAAATTTCATGAGAAAATTAACACAAGTAAAACACTGAACAACAACATATATCAGACATAAAAATGACCATAAACAGTAACACAACAACACATGATGAAGGAGTTCACCACTCTTGGGCTATGTCTCCTTGGTCCAACTTCCAATGGATTGGCCCTCTTCAATTATTCTCAAAAGTGTGAATGCATACATTTACAATGCTCAAATGGCTTTGAAACCTGTTCCAATGGCTTCAGAAGACCCAAAAAAACCTGTTTAGCCTCTTCCTACTCCCAAATTGGTAAAAAACTCAACAAGTTATGAGTTCCCCTAGCTTGGTTGCTATTCTCTCTACAAATTCCCCAAAATCCAGCACCGGTCCTACAATTTCGCCCAAAATTGTGCTAACTGAGTGCCATTTTCGGCGGATTGTCGGCGCATTTAGTGGGTGCGCTAATTTGGCCACTAAGGCCTTAACTCCAAAAAATTGGGTCATGTGGGGGCCACGTGCCCAGGGGCTATGGCCAATGGCCCACTCATGCCGACCGGGCCTCCACTCTACTCTGCCACGTGTTGAAGTTTCTAAGTTTACTTAGTTTAAAAACCTTTCATGCACTTTTTTTGATTTATTCCTACCCACTTGTTATTTTTCTTTAACAAGTTATTTACAAAGTAAATACTAAAAATAAACACCAGTGCATGCTCAACATATTACAGATCAACAACTAAAAGAAACAAGAACAAACACACCACATCACACCATTATTTTGGGACCAATGTCCCTGGAAAAACCCAATGCGGGAAAACCGGTGCAACTATCTGAGGGTTTTCTTATTAAGCAATATCAGAGTACAATATGGGTGCCAAAACTGGCCTACCCAATAAAGAATTTCCTTAGTAGATATACCTCATAGTTAGAGATAAATCTTTTGGCTGAAACCCTGGAAAATCCTTCCGACAGCGCCTCAGCACAAAAACTGCTTTGCAACCCCAGCGTCTGCCCAATCTGGACTGTGTCAGCCCCTCTCTGTCTGACGTTGGCCTTGCTTCAACCTTTCTTGGCTTGCGTCAGCCCTAGGATGCCCTGTGTCAGCTTCCTGGGTCTCTACGTCAAGACACGCTAGCCTCTCTGGTGCTCTGCGTAGCACTTGGCTACCTCTATGTGGCCCTTCGTGAGCCCTTGCTGGCTCTACATCACTCTCCTTGGCTACTGTGTTGCTCTCCTGGCATAATCTCTGCCTTCTTTTTTTCTCTGTACTCAATGCCCCTCATCTACTCTCTCGATCACTGATTCTATCTCTCTTAAAAAATGCTATTCTATAGAATAGAATGACTGATCACTTTGGTGTCTTCTCTAGGTGACCCTCAAGCCTCCTCTTATACTTTTCTCGTTGACATATCAATGGCCGAGATTAAGTCCCTAATCAATGGCTAAGATTATATCTGGCTTGATCCATGTCTTTTGGACCACTCTAACACAGATTCATATTAATACACATTAATATTTTATTTTCCCTAAGTTTGGACTTAGGGACTCCATTAAAATATTAATTATTTTAATATCTCCTGATCTGTTTAGAATCTGCCCAAATCCTTTCTTGGTATTGGAGATCTCATGTGCCCCAACCTCTCCACAAAATTTCATGGTTAGAGCACATACGATGCTACCCCAAATCAACACCATGGTCACGTTACATTCCATACATCCCCAGGTCGGGGCCTTAACTCCACCACATACAAAATATAATAGGTTTTTGCCAAGGGCTTTAACAAGCCCCATGGTAGCCCAATCGATAAGAGGCACGCGTTATTTGAGAGTTGGTCATGGTTTCGATCCTTGTGGAGTTGAGTTCGGACTTGACCCAAAATTTTGGTGCTGCCATGTGTTGGCCTCTGGTTGGGCCACATGGCAACATGTGGTTGGAGACCATCCAACCAATAACAAAACGTCAAATCAACACTTGTAGAATTTTGACATGTGGCATGACCAGATTGGTCGTTCGAACATAGTCAACCATGCCTAGTCAGCAGGCCTAGTCAGCTGTATGGACTACTGACTTGGCAACCTGTACCTTCTTTTTGACAAATTTGCCTGTTTGGGAAAAAAGACAGAACATGTTTCTGGGAGCATACGATGTCCGTTTTCCGCGAAACAAGTTGCACTAAAATTATAAATACAAGATATATGTGGTCATTCAGGTTCCACACTGATATGACAACTTTGAATTTTGAGCAAATTTTTGAGCATTTGATCACTCCTCCCCACTGGAAGCTTTTGGACCCCAAAAGATCACTTTCAGTTGTTCAAAGATGAGGGTACAGTTCCCTCACCTTTCTAATCTCGGTCCATTTGGCCTTGGAAGGATTTGTGCCTTTGAGCCCCACTCGAAGGTAGTCCACACTCCCCATTTTGAAGACCACGTTCTTTTGTCAAGAATGGTGTCTTGTTGTAGTTCATCAAGGTATTCAGGAGAGAAATCTTCAATGGAAGGAATTTGAACATTCTCTCCTTGATCTTCAATCAAAAGAGACTCATACAACCTTAAATTTTCCACATTAACAAAAGCATAAATTTTCATATATGAAGGCAAATCCAACTCGAAGGCATTGTCACCAATGTTTTCCAGAATTTTGAATGGACCATATCGAATTGGTTTGATCTTTTTACCTTCTCCTTGGAGCCTCTCTTTTCTAATGTGAAGCCAAACTTCATCACCGACTTGGAACTTGTGATCTAGCTGATGCTTGTCATGCCTTGAATTGTACTTGCCTTGGCTCTTTTCCAGTTGTTCTTGAACTCTTTGGTGTACCAATTGGATTTGTTCAACGAACCTTCTTTCTTTTTCTATGTCACTATTACCATCAATAGAAACATCCTTTCCAAAAATGAAATCCAAAGGAGACTTAGGCAAGTATCCCAAAAATGCTTCAAATGGCGATGTTTGAGTTGAAGAGTGCTTGGTCCAGTTGTAAGCATGTTGAATGTAGTGCAAATGTTCATCCCACAACTTAGGATGCTTTCTGCAATACCCACGAAGAAGATGTATCACGGTCCGATTCACCACCTCTGTTTGACCATCTATTTGCAGATGAAATGTTGTACTCTTTTTCAATTTGGTGTCCATGAATCCCCACAAGCTTGACCAAAAGTTCCCAACAAAGCAAGAATATCCATTACTAACAATGGATGTGGGCAATCCAAAATGCACCCATACATTCTGAAAGAATAACTGAGCAGTTTGTTCAGCTATAATTTTCTTTTTACATGGCATCACAATACACATTTTGCTGAACCTATCCACAACTACATAAAGATAATCATGATTCCTTTTTGACATAGGAAGACCTCCAACAAAATCTGTAGAAACACTCTCCCATGGATGAGAAGTTACTAGAAGTGGTGTGTACAATCCTAACTTTCTATTGCTAGGCTTACTGACAACACATAATGAACATCCTCTAATAAAACGTGACACACTTGTTGAAAATAGCAACAAGAAATGCTAAAAATAGAAGTGCTAAAAATAGTAGTTTGGGTACGAGTGCTGGATTGAGCAACAGGGAATGAAAAATGGAAGTGCTAAAGATAACATTCTATTTTTAGCAGTTCAGGATGGATTCCAATTTTAGTCAATCCCTAGACTAAAATAGGAAGCAAAATTCGAATTTGAACTTAACAGCTGTTTGAAAATAAATTAATTAATGCACCATGAGTTAATTAGTTGTGAAAAATCAAACATGAAGTCCATGTGGGGACATGCAACAGTTTCTCCATTAATTGAGGAATTTATCCATTAGTTAAAGAGATAAGGATGAGTTCTAATTTGAGTTGGCTCAGTTAACTAAGTCAAGTCCAGTTAGATTGATTTAAACAGTTTGTTTAAATTAATGTGAGTTCAGTTAGTTAATGCATGCTTGCATATAATTGCTGCAGTTCAGATAACTGAATATTCTCTCATGAATAACTCATGCATGTCAGTTCAAACAGAGACCCAGTTGAGATTAGAGGAGGGATAGTGTACTATCAGTTGGATGGATTTTTCCTTTAAAGGAAACTCATCCATGGAGAAGGATTTATCTCCTTCAGGATTGTGCAGTTAGATCAGAGGTTAGTGAGTGTGTGAAGAGGCCAATTCACACAAGTGGTTGCACTGGACCCCAAGGAAAATTGCGCAAAGAAATAGGAGGCTTGGAGGGCAGAGGAGAAGGTTTGAGAGAGGCCTTTGACTGTCTATGAGCAGTAGAGGGATTGCAGAGAGAAAAGGATAGCTTGTGAGCTGATTCTTTTTGTAATCCAGACTATATTTCCACTTGTATGATAATACAGAGTTGGGGTTTTAGGTTGAGGCTTTCCCCGGGTTATTTCTTCTGTGTTATGTGTGATTGCTTCTCATTCTCAGTTATATGTGTTCTCATTGATCGTGCTCAAATTGATTAAGCTTTCGCAAAGTGTTGTAGAAGTAGATCTTGTATTGTGTTTTAGTATATTGCATAATCTGTTGATCTACAATGGGAATTTCTACATGGTATCAGAGCAAAGGTGATCAAAGCAGAGAACAATATACTAGAGGAGATTTCGAAGTTTTGAGTTTTGGGCCGCGAGTTTTCAGAGCAAATATGAAAATTTTTGTGCAAAATTTTTAGAAAAAAATAGCAGATCTGGATTCCTTGCGGAAAAATACCCAAATTAAAAAAAAAAAAATCGGCTGAATCGGAGTTTGGATGAGGGAGATATCGCTGATTTAAAATCAGCTCTTTTTCTAGAAAATTTCGTGATAGCAGGAAAGATGAAACAGATTGGTGTGCTAGCTAAGAACCTGTATGCACTTGAGGTACAAGATGCATGTAAAGCCTTGAGGAGCAAGGCAAAGGTTAGATACTTGGTGGTTGAGAGGGAGAGTACATTACCTCTCAACATGCAGCGCCAGAAGAAGTTTCAGACGATTGTGGAGGAGCCATGATTGGTGAAGTAGCTTCAGGAGGTTGTGGAGCAGCCACAACTGGGGAAGCCGAGAGGAGATCAAGTAGAGACATCTACTCATGCAGAGACCTCCAGTAGGGGGAAATTTCAAGCCAGGTGGGCAGAGGGATCACATGCATCCATACCTCCAGGTAGGAGGTGGGGCGATGTGGAGTGATCGTCCCAAGAAGGCTGGAATAGGGGCAAGATCCTTGAGGTACCCAACCTCTTTGATTTGACTTTGCTACGGGATCCCCGACGAGGAGTAGCAGGACTGGTTAATTGGGTAGAGACAAATGCAGATGGAGCGGCAGAGAGAGCTAAAGTGCAGGATTCCCAAGACAGTGTAGAGCTAGCAGGCTGCAACAATGCGAGAGGCACAAGAGTGTTGCATTAGTGTAGGATGGCACAGAGAGGTGTGCAACTATGCGAGATGCATGGAGTGTTGCAGTAGCTCAGAGGTTAGAGAGGGAGTACTTGTCAACAGCAGGTAGAGCTTCAGCATCAGAGTATGTTTCTAGCCCAACAGAGAGGTCAGTTGAGAGTTTTTGTGTTTCTAAAGTTGTTGGAGCAACCACACTTGGTAGAAGTGTTGCATGCAGAACATTCCAAAGGTACAAGATTAGGTTCGAGTTGAATGCCTTTCTTGTTGAGAGGGAGTGTTGAAAATAGCAACAAGAAATGCTAAAAATAGCACTGCTATAAATATCAGTTTGGGTACCAGTGCTGGATTGAGCAACAGGGAATGAAAAATGGAAGTGTTAAAAATAACATTCTATTTTTAGCAGTTTAGGATGGATTCCAATTTTAGTCAGTCCTTGGACTAAAATAGGAAGTAAAATTCGAATTTGAACTTAACAGCTATTTGAAAATAAATAAATTAATTCACCATGAGTTAATTAGTTGTGAAAAATCAAACATGAAGTCTATGTGAGGACATGCAACCGTTTCTCCATTAATTGAAGAATTTATCCATCAGTTAAAGAGATAAGGATGAGTTCTAATTTGAGTAGTAATTAGTTGGCTCAGTTAACTAAGTCAAGAACAGTTAGATTTATTAAAACAGTTTGTTTAAATTAATGTGAGTTCAGTTAGTTAATGCATGCTTGCATAAAACTGTTGCACTTTAGATAACTAAATATTCTCTCATGAATAACTCATGCATGTCAGTTCAGACAGAGACCCAGTTGAGATCATAGGAGGGACAGTGTACTATCAGTTGGATGGATTTTTCCTTTAAAGGAAACTCATCCATGGAGAAGGATTTATCTCCTTCAGGATTGCGCAGTTAGATCATAGGTTAGTGAGTGTGTGAAGAGGCCAATTCACACAAGTGGCTGCACTGGACCCCAAGGAAAATTGCGCAAAGAAATAAGAGGCTTGGAGGGCAGAGGAGAAGGTTTGGGAGAGGCCTTTGACTGTCTATGAGCAGCAGAGGGATTGCAGAGAGAAAAGGATAGCTTGTGAGCTGATTCTTTTTGTAATCCATACTATATTTCCACTTGTATGATAATACAAAGTTGGGGTTTTAGGCTGAGTCTTTCCCCAGGTTATTTCTTTTGTGTTATGTGTTATTGCTTCTCATTCTCAGTTATATGTGTTCTCATTGATCGTGCTCAAATTGATTACGCTTCCGCAAAGTGTTGTAGAAGTAGATCTTGTATTGTGTTTTAGTATATTGCATAATCTGTTGATCTACAGTGGAAATTTCTACAACACTTTAAAGCATACGAGGCCAATAACAATACCTCTGTAGATGTGCCACCATCTTACTTACACCGAAATGACTAGCAATAAGAGAAGTATGTGCCTCTCTTATGATGTTGACTCTTTCTCCTTGTGGGATACAAAGCTTACCAAAATGGTACAACAAGTTATCATGCATATGATAATCCAATTCCTCTACTTGGTTCCCTTGACTCAAGGTTGCATATACATCTTGAAAATCACTATCTAAAGCATATTGTTCAACATAGCTCTCATGCAACACATAATCATGCTTAAGAATAGTTACAAGACTAAAAATAGGCCTAGAAAGCATATTATCAACTTTATTGTAGATACCTTTCTAATACCTTATGACCAAGTAGAATTGTTGAAGAAAACCCATCCAACGAAAGTGCCTTGATTGCTGCAACTTTGTTTGTGATTGCAAGTATTGCAATGGTTGATGATTAGTGTGAATGATTGTTTCCTTACCCATCAAGTAGTGTTTCTACTTTTTCATACTTTGCATCAATGCATACAATTCCTTGTCATATGTAGGATAATTAGTCACTGCACCAATGAAATTTTCCGAATGAAAACATATAGGCTTACCACGTTGCATGAGGACTGCACCCATGGCGTAGTCACTAGCATCAGTTTGGATCTCAAATGACTGTCTCTTGTCTAGAAGTGAAAGTACTAGGGCTAAACTGATATTTTCCTTCAATGCGTCAAAGGCTTTTTGTTGTTTGCCTCCCCACTGAAAAACATTTTTCACACTAGTCAATGCATTCAAAGGAGTTGCTATAGAAGAAAAGCTAGCAATGAATTTCGTCCAATATTGGGCTGCTCCCAAAAAACTTCTAACCCAGTAGCTGTCTTGGGCCTTGGCCATTCAAAATGACATGAACCTTGGAGGGATCTATTTTCAATTCACCTCCTCCAACAATATGGCCCAAGTACACTAAATAATTTTTTCCAAACTCACACTTTAACATCTTTAAAAACAACTGTTCTTTATTCAAGACATCAAGTACTTTTTTGACATGTATGACATGTTCTTCACGAGATTTACTGAAAATCAAGATATCATCTAAGTAGACTATTACAAAATCATCTAGAAATGGCCTTAATACATCATTCATCACACGCATGAAGGTAGAAGGAGCATTGCAAAGACCAAAAGGCATAACTAGCCATTCAAACAAACCTTGCTTTGTTTTGAATGATGTCTTCCATATGTCTCCTTCAACAATTCTAATTTGATGATAGCCACTCCTTAATTCCAACTTAGTAAAATATTTTTCATCTTTCAATTGAACAAGTAAATCATCTATTCTAGGAAGTGGGTAATGGTTCTTTACCGTGATCTTGTTCAATGCACGGAAGTCCACACACATGCGCCATGTTCCATCCTTCTTTGGAACCAAAACAATAGGTTTAGAATCCACTCAATTTACGTTTTACTGATTGATAAATTGATATCTTTTGTTATAAAAATGCATAATAATCAAAACAAGATAATTATAATATTCCATAAAATAAAAAATCCCATACTCTTATTTCTAAATAATAATCCCATACTCTCATGTAATTCTCATGTAATTATTAGACAAAAAATTATGTTCTCTTCTAACCTTCCACAAATAATGTGAGGGTAAAAAACATTTCTTAAGTAAACTTGAGATATACGGTTGAATCATGACTATTGACACCACATCCATTACAATAATAAACATGAAAAAAGATGAAAGACAAAATCTTATCTTCTGAAATAAGAGAGATACCTATGGTTCCTTAGAACCTTTAGAAAATAATTTATTTTTTCTTTTATCTTCCAACTAGGGTAAGGAACATTCATTACCTTCTCACTAAGGAATGAAGGTTACATTACTTTTAGCTTGCGTAAGGAACATTCCTTACCTTCTCGCTAAGAAATGAAGGTTATATTACTTTGTTAGCTTGGTGGACAACTCATACTCAAGGACGAAAGGTTCCTTGGGTGCTTGCTAGATTTTTGGAAGGACTCTTGAGTAAAATTAAAATGGCGGCAGTGGCAGTGGCAGTGGCAAAAGAAAATAAAGGAAACATGGTATAAACAATTGTTTTTGGCACGCTTACAGAAAAATTCACTTCTATCTTCGTTGAAAAAATCTTCCAAGAGGTATCATTGGTTACCATTGGAGAGGATTTTCAATCTCTTTGTGATGAGCTTAATTCCCTTAAAAAATGTTGATAGACAATGAGTTGTTAACTAACATCCAAGAGGGTAGGATCTCCATTTCAATATCAAATATTTGGCTACAGAAAGTTGAGGAGATTCTAGTTGAAACTGAGTGCATTGTGGAGGAATGTGCCACCGCTACAAATTGAAAATTTCATAATGCGATATTCAGCTATACGATGGGCAACAAGATTAGGGGATTGAAGGAGAAAATAAGTAACATGAAATGGAGTTGTCAACAATTCAAGAATTTTGAGTCCATGCTCGCTATGAATGATCATCTTAAGGAATACAATAAGTCACAAGACAAGGGATCATCTAAGCAGCGTGCTACATAAACATACACAGTGGGGATGGAAAAAGATATTAATGAAATTACTAATCTTATATTATCCTCAAAGCATTGCGATTGTGGGCATGGAAGGGTCAGGAAAAACTCTTCTGCTACAACACGTTTTCAACAATGAAAAGATCAGTCAAGCTGGATTCTTTTATCGAGTTTGGTTGCTAGTATCTCATAAATTTGAATATCAATCGTTGCGCTCGGATATATGCAAGAAGGTCAAACTTCCCGATTAAGATTCTAGAAGGAAATTAAATGAAAGTGAGCTCAAAGAAGAGATTGAAAAACATTTAGAAGGAAAATGTTATTTTTTTTCTATTGATGACGTGTGGGAGGATTTGGTTTTGGAAAAGACTTGATTGACCTTATCTAGCCAAAATACAGTTGTGATCACCACTACACATCCCCATAGTTCTGCGGCGAGTTAAGGTCACATACACAAGTTGAATCCATTATCCGATGACAACAATTGGAAACTACTCGCCCGTCAGCTCCTGGGATGAATTCGAAAGATTTAGTTAATGGACAAAGCCGTGAAAAACATATGCCATAAGCTCCTAGTTTTTGCGGTAATGACACAATGAAGGGAAAATAATGTTTCCAAAACAATCATTACATAATATGACCTAAACGAATCAAATTATACGTAAATAATTTTAAATATTAATATAAAATAATAAAATTCAATTCATAATGTTAAACTAAAAAAACTACAATATCTTTTTAGTAAAAAACCACATAATACTATATCAATTTTTTTTTAATATTTAATACCACGAGTATAATAACTTAAAATATTTTCATTGTATTTTGATTCCAATCATTACTCTCTTCTCGTTAGTGAATTTAAATAATATTTAACAAAATGTATATATTGTTACCTTTATTAAATGATTTATAAAATGTATATATTGTTATCTTTATTATTAAGAAGATAAATGTTTTATAAGTAAGACCATGTGTAAATTTTATTATTATTATTTTTTTTATAATTTTAATTAACGCTTTCAAATTTATTATTTTTTAATGATTAATTTATATAGTTAAAATTTTAAATTAACTAATTAAAAAGAGGTATCATCCAACTAAGAGTTTAATGTCTTATACAAAAGATTTAAAGAGGCCATGATATTAAAATATGTTCTTTTCAAAACTCTTGCACAATCCAAGTGCCCTAGGGGTTTTTTAGGGTGCTGAATCCATATATACAGTAAAAAAACCAGTTTAAATAACACAAATCAAGATTTCACCTCAAATTTTACCGCCGGATTCCGACATCTGAAAGTCCAAAAAGTCGCACTAAAGACAACTCCTTTAGCACACCTCCCTGATACTGCAAGCGATTCCTACCTTGACTTTTGCTTTCTTGTTCACATCAATTTTTAGATATTTTAGGTACATTGATCTTGGTGCTTATCTCCTCTAGCTATATCATGATTCTGTATTAAACTATTTGGAATTGTTCCTACGACTGAAAAATTCTATTATTAAGGTTTTTTTTTAATTGAGAAGTTTTGTTTCTTCCCTGTATTACTTGCAGGATTTAGCCTAACTCCAACGAATTCCAACACCATTAGCAGTGTTGGTGGAGTTTCTAAAGGCATTGTTTATCTAAGCAGTAAATTTGTCCACATGGAAAAAAATTACCGGAATTCGGCTATTTTTTTTTCAAAAAAATCTGATATGAGGAGTGCTTGAATCCTTTTTTTGATGGTGGAAATGGATTCAACATCAAAAAAAATCCCTGGGCACCTAATATCTTGAAACTTGACAGCTGTAACCCGGATTTGGAAAAATTTCTGCTGGACATTATCAAAATATCGCTGTAATTTCCATTGTTTTCCGAGCAAATTTGAAGCCTTGTTAGACTACGTGTTTCTAAACTCATCCGTGGAAAAAGTTCTTTTCTTCTTCTATTATTAATTTTCTAATGAAAAACTATTTGTTTTTTCCATGTACTAACAATTACTTGTAACTTTAAGCCATTTCCATGTCGGTGGCGTTTTTGAAGCAATCAGCGAAGAACGGACAAAGCCACTCAAGGCATACGAGAGTCACTCCTTGTTTTCGTGGTAGTGGCATAATGAGGGGCGAATAATGATTGCAGTTGTGACAGGAGCACCCAAAACAATCATTACAAATAAATAACTTTAAATATTAATATAAATAACAAAATTCAATCCATAATGTTTTTTTGTTGGAAAACGATTTACATTATATTAACTAAAATTGAATACATAGAGTACAAGTAAAGATGCATGGAGATACATGACCCATATGCGCCACAGAAGGATGCACAAGGGAGACTATCTGCCCCAAGAACGGGAACCAGATAGTGTACCCAAGGAGAGAAAGTCTAGTGACATTGTTACAATTAGAAGCAAAAGAAAAAACCAAAAGATCTAAGTAGAGCGATTGCTAGAGAGCTTGTAGTTGCCGCTATTCTTACATTTGATTTTGAGAAAAACTAAAGATAAGACATACCACGCATGAAAATGGACTTGGTCAAGTTGAGTTGGCGCCACATGAGCTGGAGGGAGCATGGAAAAGTTGCTTTTGTGCATGTTCGCCTTTGTTTGGACCAACAACTTCAGCATTTCTAGGATTGGAAGGGCCTTTTGTAGGTGGTTCTTCCATGATGAAATAGCCATAGGGACTGGGGTGAGGGGGAGAGGACATTTCATCAACCAGCTAGACATCCATGGGATGGAATGAGGTTTCCAACAATCCACGAGCCGAAGAATTACGTCCAAGACTAGTAGAAATGGTGGATGGCAAAGAGGAACTGAGAGGGACTAAAACTGAAGAAAAAAGACCAAGAGGGGAAGATGAGGGAAGTTCCAGTGGGAATGGTATACTAAGGTCACAGGAGAGATGACAGAGGGAAGCGTATATGTGACTAGAGTGGGAATTGGCTTCAACAATCCTTCTGGCTACACTATTGTGTTCTCATTCTTGAGTTAGGAGGTGGAAGGCAAGGAGACTGCGGAGCACCCAAAGAACATTCGTCGTCCATCGAACATCCTCTGCTTTCAAACCTGTAACTTGCCAACGAATGTGTGCTGGGATGTCATTGTTGAAAAAAACCATTTCTTCCTCCATCGTAGGGGCTGCAAGTGGGTGGCCATGACCCCGTCCACGACGGCCACGATGAACTCAACCTCGTTCTCGAATCATGGGTTTGAGTTAGAAGGCGATGAAATTCGTTGGAGGCACATGGGTAGCAAAAGCTAAGGGAGCAAAGCAGGTGCGAATACAATACTAAGTGTGGAGCGAAATGACTAGAGAGGAAGGAGGGGCATTCCAAAACATTGGCATGGTGAGCAACGTAAATGCATATAGGGTGGTGGCCAAGAGCGCATTAAGGCAAAGTGTGCAAGGATGTGGTGGAGGAAGAAAATTAATGGGTGGCAGGGGCATGGATAGGAAAACCATGGAGAGGTGATGTGAAGTGTAGGGTCGATTCACACCAAGCTCAAGCAGGTGGTTGTGCAGGTGGGAGAACCCGGATTCGGGAGGGGGAGGTCCTTAGCAACAATGTGCTTGCAGTGAGGGGACCCTACTTTGATGGCTAGGGAGGATAGGGGCTAGTCCTCACATTTCTTGCAATCTTCAACTCCCTTATTAGCTAGGAAGTCTGCCAAAGAGTTGGATTTGCGTTTGGTGTGGGAGAAATTTATGGCCTCCTGTTGGGAAAGGAGGGATGCTAGTCGCTGGATGCGATAATCCAAACACCAACTGACTGAGCATTTAGATGATGACGTACCATTGAGGATTCACTGAGCTACTTGAATGATAATTCTTGAGTCCCCTTCAACTATTAAAGGAAAGAAGTGGTGGCATTTTGCTGTACATATATACCTCCAATTAACACCTCCAACACAACAACATTATTGCTATCTTGGCCTATGTATATCCTGTAGATTCAAAGACTCTCCCCCATGTGATCACAGATGGCTCCTTCGATGTCAACATCCCCAGGATTTCCTTTGGAGGCCCCATCGAAGTTGAGCTTGAAATGGTTGGGAGGTGGAAACTTCCAAGTATCAAGGCAAGGGTTTTTAGTGCTACCTGTAGGAGATGTTACTTGAAGCTTTGGGAGCTTAAAGTTCCACCAGGCAAGAATTTCATTTTTCTAACATTAGGGCTTGGAAGTCTTTGGCATTCCATTTGGTGAGGGCTATGGCTTCCTTAAGGTGTTTGTGGAAAAGTTGCCAGGTGCTTTTAGGAGGTTTTTGCTTTTTGTTGAAGGTTCTTTGATTCCTTTCTTTCCATAATTCCTAGGCTAGGAGGCTCAGAGCAATGGACCAAAGGCCATTGAGGATGGGATTGAGAAAAAGGGTTTTGGTTTAGTTCTTGATAGTTTGGGAGATGTTTCCTTCCTCCCAAGAAGGTCTTTGGAAGTTGTGCACAAGCTTACTCCATAGGTTGTTGGTGTAAGTGCAGGAGATAAATAGGTGATCTATGGTCTCTTTCTGACTTTTACATAGAAAACACCAAGAGGTTCCTTGAAAACCTCTTTTAGCTAGATTGTCCCATGTAAAAGTTCTACATTTGATGAGAAGTCATGTGAAAGTTTTAACATTAGGCCAGGTTCTCATGTGCCAAATTTTAGTCCAGAAGGGGATAGGATTGGGGGAACCTTCTTTTGTTAGGAAATGATCACGAGGGCTTCAATAGGGGAGAAATACCATACCACGTGGGTTCATATTGGGGGATATATATTTAGGCAAAAATTACATAATATATTGGGGGATACATAGGGGGTAAGGGGTTTTTATATTCGTAGGTATAAAAGATGGAGCTCAAAGTTAATGAAAAAATATAAAGGGGTATTAAGAATGTTATTGAAAAAATGGATACCTACAATATCTAGTGAAAGTAGGGGTTTTTTACTTGGGAAGGTGTATTAGGTTAGTATTGGTAAGGGGTTAAATAATGTGTTTTTAGGGGTATTTTCCAATATTTAGTCAAATTAAGGGTATTGTTTAATATGCCACAAACGCACGTGATATGTTATTTGTTCAATGAGTGAAGCCCATGTGGAGGTGATAAGCCTCCTTGACTAAGAATCTTTCAGTTTTGTTATAGCCCCATCATAAGATATATAGGCCCTCTTTCTCCCTGATGGATCTTTGAAGAAGAGATTGCTAAAGGGAGTTTCTGTTGGGTTCTCAATCTTCCTATTCACATATGGTGTTGTGAACCCATATTTTATCTGCATTGTTCTCTATGTTAGTTTAGAACTAATGAACAAGGTTGTGGTTGTTGCTTTCAGCTGAGGTTTGATTGAGTGGAGTGGAAAGGATGTTGCTTAATCTTGGGAGTTGCTTCCAAGAGTCATTCCAAAATTTGGCTTTTGTGCCATCATGGATTTCCCAAAAGCATTATGTTTGGACCAAAGATTTGTTAGGGCTGGTGTTATAGGGAAAAGTGTCTATATAGAACTGCTCTATCCCACTAAGGTGTGACAGATTCCTTAGAAACAAACAGAGAAAAGCTACTTTCGTTTTTCCTTTATGAATTATAGATAGAGAGGAACAGAAAGACCAACCTCTGTCTTGCGCTAATCTCCTTATTTGATTCCTCTCTTATTTGATAGTCTTTAGTTACCTGCTCCCTTGCACGCCCAGCTTCACAAAGTACCTGTAAGATCACAGTAGCATAGCACTATACAAAGACATGGATCTATAATCATAAACAATCTAGGATCAGATGTAAATTGACCATACAAATGTAGCAAGCATCAATGACACAAGAGCATGGAGGAAAACTTGAATAGCTTTTATTGATAAACAAGAAAG
Organism: Pinus tabuliformis; assembly: GCA_031772625.1. Taxonomy (NCBI): domain Eukaryota; kingdom Viridiplantae; phylum Streptophyta; class Pinopsida; order Pinales; family Pinaceae; genus Pinus; species Pinus tabuliformis. Next base: position 242,810,110 of record CM062816.1, on the reverse strand, counting down.
AGCCAAGAGGAGTTACAACCAGTTGTTCTGACCCAGCATCAACCTCCCAGCAAAGAAGCCCCTCTTCACCTCAAACAAAGCTTAGATCACCCAACAATCTGATGTTTGTCTCAAGAAACCAACAGCAATTCCTTACAATATGCAAAATTCCAGCCTCCTAGATCTCTGGGAGGAGGGATCCATATATAGATATCTGTAATGGAGATGAGTCAGCTCATGATTTGATTAGTGTCTTCCCTCTGATAGTTCTTGCTTCCACTTAGAGATTGATGATCTCTTACTCATCCTTGGTCGAATTCAATGAGGCAAGTGTCACAGGAGAAGCTTCTGGAAGCTTCTATTGCCTCTCCACCTCGCGGAATGACACTGCCATTTGTCATTTCTCGCCCATCGCACCCCATGGAAGGGATTTTTGAAATGCAACGCACCCACACAGTGTATTTAGGTGAGATGCAACGCACTTGGCCAGTGGAGCAGCTGAAATGATCCTGTTTTGACCAATTCTGAGCAGTTTTTCATGGAGAACTTCTGGGAGAAGCTGTAATCTGTTGACCTTGTTCCTGTAGGGGTTAGAACAACACTTTTAGGGACTTAGGAGCCCTTGGTTTATGGACATTTCATGCTTGGGGTTGTAGGGCCCAAAAATGTCTATAACAGTTGCCCCCTAAAGCATGAGGTCGTTAATCTTTTGATGTCGGGTGAAATGCTTTATTATGAGGATCCGAAGTTCTTTCAATGCTGGGAGGAGACCTGTAATAAGATACAATACAATACATTATCTTCATAATATTTTCATGATCTAGATGAGGCAGGCATTCCCATGCTCAGCTTTATAAATTCATTTTCATGTACATAGGACAGACAATCGTCTGAGTGTAGACTGATGATTCTGATAGAGCCATCATCCTTTTGATTGGATGATTATCTGTGCAGCAATGATGTACATTTGATGTCTTTATTTACCTGAATATATATCGCAGCCCGGATGGATGAAACTAGATCCGGGGTCTTCAATCTTGTTCGATCTTCACTCGAAGTACAAGTCGATCCATGTGAAAGCTGTTCTGGAGTCGAACATGGAAAGACATCGCCTGATTACCAGCCAATGATGTAAGTTGTTTACAGGTGCGAGAGGAATCACTGATAATGATAATGACCCTCAAGGTACTGCAGTACAATTCACGTGGTGTGAATAAAGGACTTGGCGTCGAACACCACGTAAAATCTTTCGGTCAAAGGCCATTGATGTAAACCTGTTGCCAGAAGTGAGAAACTTGCCATTGAGGAATGCAAGTTTCAAAGTACTGAATGGGGTGTTCCTAGATCAACTTCTTGGATAATGAGTTGATGTCGACAAGAAGCGATCCATCACAGGAGGGCCTTAATGAATCCCACATCAATGACATGGAACGGAGCAAATGATTTTAATGGAGGTGAAAACGATCTGGTGATATAAGGTTCAGGGTGGCGGTCATGAAAGAATGGAGTATAAATGTATGGTAGTGGGTGAGACACAGGTGAATTCTCTGAATGACTTCTCTTGAACATATCGGCGACACTGATGTGATGGATTGGTAGCATTAACCCCAAATGTGGATGGTATGATGGGACCATGGTGATGTGACCGGTGAATGAAACAACCCAACCCGACTCGGACGCGGAGTGGAAGTGTCATGTTCAAGAGCGACTTGCTACCAACAAAGTTTCTTCAAGTTTTCTTCCCAATTTTCCCCAGTCATTGCTGACCAGTGCCTCTTTATTTTTGTCAAGCTTGAGGAGGATAACATATGCTTGTTCTATAATTTGCCCTTCGGGCAAACCCATCTCTATGTTTTAACGAGCCTAGCGATAGTGAAACTCGTTCTCGTCTATAGACAAGTTTGTCGCTATTTAAACTTTTAACGAGTTTAACGACAAAGATAACTCGGTCCTTTTCAATTTTAGAGAGTCTGAAAAGGAACGTAAAGGTAACTCCAAAATTCCTTTTTCGTCATCTAATCCCTTCAGTTCGAAAAAGTATAAAACAATACAGAAGGGATGAAATTTCGATACTTTTAACGAGCCGAACAAAACAAGCGCTCGATCTTTTTGTGTAATAATCCCTCAGGTCCAAAAAGATTAAAATTTAGAAGAGGGATAGCACTTCCTGTCCCTTTAACGAGCTGGAGAGGCCAATGGCTCGGCAATCTTTTCATATTTTACGAGTCAGTTGAAAAGAGCTTAAAGGAGACTCGTCTTTTGAGGAACGAGTGATAAAATGGATAGCAACTGATTCCAGGTAAGGTTTGGAATTTTCCAATCACGACAGTGTTACAAGGGTGGCTAATGAGATCACTCTTCGCAGCTGTTCCTCAAAATGGGTAAACAATCAAATGGGGGTGAATGATCGGCCAATGCAAAAGTGGAGGTGATGGTGCAAACACGACCAAGGCTTTAATGGCTGAAGTACTACATTCACGATGGTTATTTACCGGGAATATTTCATTTTTTAACGAGCTTAAACGCGGGAGGAAACATTTGCTCATGGCTTATGTTTATCTTTTAACGAGCTTGAACTATGTGCTAAAACTGCTCGATTAATCCAGTCGTGTGATAAGAATGTCTCCAATAAAATGGCAATTTTTAGAGTTTTGCCCCACATCCTTTCTTTATGCAAGTTAGGAAACGACCAATCCTACGAGTTTAAAGGGTTAGAGGACCTACAAATTTAAAAAAAAAAAATAGTCGCTCTTCGCTTGCACGCCAAAAGGCTTGCATGCCCCCAGGTATAAAACAGAATTTCAAGGTTACCCCTTCTTTATTCCGTTAAAACATTTGTTTTACCGGGAGAGGCCTACCTCTTATAGGTTACCCAAAGATTGTTTTATTCATAGCGCAAATAAAACACTTCTTCGGCGATGTTTACCGAAATAGACAAAGGTGAGTGAAGGAGGCTACTCCACTCACGTAACTTTGACAAGAGAATCTTGTTCTAGAATAACCCCCTCTTCCAATCACAGACGGGAGTACAGACTAGTCATATTCTCTCGCGGAAACCTACCCTATACCCGAAGTTTTCCTGCCGAAGTAGACCAGGATGCATGCCCCCTGGGTTTCAGTCATGTCCCCTGAATCACTCGCGCTCATCAGGCGGGCGGACTGGAGATTGAGACATTTCTTGCGTGAAAAGACCATTTAGGGATGGTATATGACTATTTGCTATGCGTGAACCGGGGAATGAAAGCTGGTCTACGAGCTTGACCACTCTTCCTTCGTGTGGAAAACACATTACTCTAAAGAGTGAGGAGACAATTGCTCCCATGTAATAAATATAGTCTCGTCCAAGGAGTAGATTGTAATCCAGGGGTCCTTGAACTACCATTACGTGCATGTGAACGGTTTTCCCTCTCAATGTTATGGGCACATTGGGAAGGATCCCTAACGGTCGACTAGTTCCTTTATCAAAACCTGTTAGATTTCTCATCTCAGGCAAAAGCGATGGCAAACCAAGTGCTTTCCAAGCAGTTGAGGAAAGGATACTCACAGAAGCCCCCTCATCTATGATGGTACCAGCCATAACCATTCTATATATTTGAACAATGATTCAGAATGGTACACTAGCTGGTAAACGGGGTCTGCCTAGTTGATTCCAGTCGAAGGAAACAACTAGGTTGCTTGGAGGTGGGACCGAATAGACAGCCGGGTACGACTCTGACGAACTTCCTTCCTGCGGTAAAGGAATGGGTAAATTGCCCCCATGTTCGTTGGAGTCTGTGCTTATGAAAAGAATTTGGACGGTGTCATCCTTGTTCTCTTCGGTGACTGTATCATCTGAAGATGGAACCTCTGAAGGCAAGACCGGGTCAACTGCTGCCTTGACCTTTTGACTTTCGTCTGGTATGGGTTCAGATGGTTTGTCTTCAATGATAGATGCTTCAACTGACCACCTGAGCGGGCCAGCTGGATTTTCAACTAATGACGGACTCGGCAAGAGTTTTTTATATCCAGGAGGAAGTCGTAACGGTGAAACCGGACGATCGTCCAAAACTCTTTTGGCCTCGTCTAAGAAGGGACAACGGTGGACGGCATGATCGCCTTCGCACAGTTTACAAGGAAATCTATATTTTCCTTTTTGTCATGGGGCTTCACTTTCACTAGTTGACGGTGTGTTTTCAACATGATCATCAGAGGTTGACGACACCGGGTTGTGCAAACAAGGAGACCAGTCCCTTAAGATCCGAGGGATGTAAGGACAATCTCTGTGATAGTGGTCTCCTTTGCAAATGACACATGGCAATTTAGGCCTGGTCGGTGTAGTGTGTGGATTTTCGCTAGACGACGCTCGTTTGCCCCCATTCGCTTTTGGCTCCTTCTTCTTCTCAGGTACTTGACTTTTGGCTTTACCAGCCCTATCAAGTGAAGAGGAAGGAGGAGAGGAAGAATTAGAGGAAGTAGAAGGTTGGTGGGTAACTCTGGACTCGTCTAGTTGCTGATTTGATTATTCAGGAATTGCGGTGTTCTGAACGACAGAGGTTGAGAAGAGCCAAACAGGCAAGCCGATTGTCAGTCCTGGAAGTGACAATGTGGCCATATGGGGCGCACCAACATCTCCCCATGAGGAGAAGGGACTAGGATTTCCTCCACGGGAATTCCTTGGTTAGTGGATTCCATTTTCTCAATCCAAGATCAACGTAGGAAAGGGTAATGAATATTCCGTTTAAAATAAATTTTAGACGCTTTGACACAACTTGTTTTCTCAGTTTTTAAGAGTCGAGAAAAAACAAAAGATGACTCTAGTCGCCTTCGATTTTTAATGAGCCTGAAGTGACAAGTGCTCAGATGGACCTTTTCTGTTAAGGAGTCTGAAAAGGAACGAAAGGGACTGCTCTGGAAATCTAGGTAGAGGGATTACCAAACCAATCGCAAAACTGCAGAATACTTTTTACGGTACGGCAGTTAATCTTCCCGAATGCTATGTTCAGTGCATTGTGATCGATAGGGCGGAAGACACGGCTTCCTATGGATAAAGGATTAAGCCTATTGGGGTCTCCCAAAATATACTCGACGGTACGTGGGAGCACAAGTCCGTACTGGCACTTATCGTCTCAAAGTGGAGGAATCACCCAACCATCAGTGAGAACAACAGTTACGAGGCTTTACGACTCCAGAATACGTCTCTAGCCTAGACTTTTAAATGTTGTGCGTTAAGTTCCAAAGCGTTGTTAGATTCATTGAATTTATTTTAAGTTGATCTTGTTTATGAAGTTTTCCTTTCAGGTTCACCACGAGATGTAGATGTAATTCCTAAAATGCAATCTAAGATGATAAACAAACTTTTTATCTTCTTTGTGCAATGAAAATCCTAGCTACTAAGGAAAGGAAGACAGAATCTTTTCGCAAAGAGCAAAGAGCACACTTTAAATGCACTTTCCTAAATCAAGCCAATCAAACTGTCTATATGCGAATGCACATGCATGTATTTGTTTTCGACTGTCTTAGTATATGAATGCTAAAAAGAAAGTTGATGCACAAATCTGAATTTCTTTTCAAGTGACAAATATCAACAAGTTTCTTTTCGAAATAAAAAATGGAGACGATCACAACACCTTACGATTTTGAAATGAATACTTGTTCTTGACACTAGAAAATTACAAATTCAGACCAAAAGCAAAAGTAACAGGATAATCGACCATCAACAGCAATCAAACTCTTTCCTACGATTGAAATCGAAACTTGCAACAGTTTCAAATGAAAGGACGACAGTACGATTATGCTACTTTTGCATAGGAGAACTGAAAATGACTCAACAAACACACAAAAACATTTACAGTTCTTTTGTACAAAGGAGGCAGAATAACAGCAAGGAAAAGGGGTTTCAAACAGACATATACTGATCACAGGCAGCAAAATTCAGGAATAGAACTGGAAAGAATGAATCACAGAAACCAAAACTGCATAGAGCCTAGTTTGATCAGCGCACCTGTAACACAGAGAATTTGAAATGCAGCGCACCTTGTCCACTCAGGAAGTGCGCTGAACTTCAGATTCTCTGAACAGTACCTGCGCTAGGCCAGAAACGAGACTCTGTTTGGGTTCCGGGTCACAGTTTGTAGTTCAGTTCTTGAGTTTTGGCCGAGCAAAAAGCAATCAGTAATGCAACAATCAGGGGTAGATCTAAGGAGGATCTAAGAGCTATCACAAGGGCAATCAGATAGTTTGTGAATCAGTTGTTTAAATCATAAACAGATCCAGTAGATGGATTGAAGTAGCATTTATCTACTTTTCATTTGTTATGGCAAATGCAGTTCGAATACTACCTATAAGTTTATGAAATAGACAACAAGGAATGATAACAAACAAACTAATTCTTCCCTAGTGGAGTCGCCATTTTGTTACAGGGAAAAGTGTCTATATAGAACTGCTCTATCCCACTAAGGTGTGACAGTTGCCTTAGAAACAAACAGAGAAAAGCTACTTTTGTTTTTCCTTTATGAATTATAGATAGAGAGGAACATAAAGACCAACCTCTGTCTTGCGCTAATCTCCTGATTTGATTCCTCTCTTATTTGATAGTCTTTAGCTACCTGCTCCCTTGCACGCCTAGCTTCACAAAGTACCTGTAAGATCACAGTAGCATAGCACTATACAAAGACATGGATCTATAATCATAAACAATCTAGGATTAGATGTAAATTGACCATACAAATGTAGCAAGCATCAATGACACAAGAGCATGGAGGAAAACTTGAATAGCTTTTATTGATAAACAAGAAAGAGCCAAGAGGAGTTACAACCAGTTGTTCTGACCCAGCATCAACCTCCCAGCAAAGAAGCCCCTCTTCACCTCAAACAAAGCTTAGATCACCCAACAATCTGATGTTTGTCTCAAGAAACCAAGAGCAATTCCTTACAATATGCAAAATTCCAGCCTCCTGGATCTCTGGGAGGAGGGATCCATATATAGATATCTGTAATGGAGATGAGTCAGCTCATGATTTGATTAGTGTCTTCCCTCTGATAGTTCTTGCTTCCACTTGGAGATTGATGATCTCTTACTCATCCTTGGTCGAATTCAGTGAGGCAAGTGTCACAGGAGAAGCTTCTGGAAGCTTCTATTGCCTCTCCACCTCGCGGAATGACACTGCCATTTGTCATTTCTCGCTCATCGCACCCCATGGAAGGGATTTTTGAAATGCAACGCACCCACACAGTGTATTTAGGTGAGATGCAACGCACTTGGCCAGTGTAGCAGTTGAAATGATCCTGTTTTGACCAATTCTGAGCAGTTTTTCATGGAGAACTTCTGGGAGAAGCTGTAATCTGTTGACCTTGTTCCTGTAGGGGTTAGAACAACACTTTTAGGGACTTAGGAGCCCTTGGTTTATGGACATTTCATGCTTGGGGTTGTAGGCCCAAAAATGTCTATAACAGTTGCCCCCTAAAGCATGAGGTCGTTAATCTTTTGATGTCGGGTGAAATGCTTTATTATGAGGATCCGAAGTTCTTTCAATGCTGGGAGGAGACCTGTAATAAGATACAATACAATACATTATCTTCATAATATTTTCATGATCTAGCAGAGGCAGGCATTCCCATGCTCAGCTTTATAAATTCATTTTCATGTACATAGGACAGACAATCGTCTGAGTGTAGACTGATGATTCTGATAGAGCCATCATCCTTTTGATTGGATGATTATCTGTGCAGCAATGATGTACATTTGATGTCTTTATTTACCTGAATATATATCGCAGCTCGGATGGATGAAACTAGATCCGGGGTCTTCAATCTCGTTCGATCTTCACTCGAAGTACAAGTCGATCCATGTGAAAGCTGTTCTGGAGTCGAACATGGAAAGACATCGCCTGATTACCAGCCAATGATGTAAGTTGTTTACAGGTGCGAGAGGAATCACTGATAATGATAATGACCCTCAAGGTACTGCAGTACAATTCACGTGGTGTGAATAAAGGACTTGGCGTCGAACACCACGTAAAATCTTTCGGTCAAAGGCCATTGATGTAAACCTGTCGCCGGAAGTGAGAAACTTGCCATTGAGGAATGCAAGCTTCAAAGTACTGAATGGGGTGTTCCTAGATCAACTTCTTGGATAATGAGCTGATGTCGACAAGAAGCGATCCGTCACAGGAGGGCCTTAATGAATCCCACATCAATGACACGGAACGGAGCAAATGATTTTAATGGAGGTGAAAACGATCTGGTGATATAAGGTTCAGGGTGGCGGTCATGAAAGAATGGAGTATAAATGTATGGTAGTGGGTGAGACATAGGTGAATTCTCTGAATGACTTCTCTTGAACATATCGGCGACACTGATGTGATGGATTGGTAGCATTAACCCCAAATGTGGATGGTATGATGGGACCATGGTGATGTGACCGGTGAATGAAACAACCCAACCCGACTCGGACGCGGAGTGGAAGTGTCATGTTCAAGAGCGACTTGCTACCAACAAAGTTTCTTCAAGTTTTCTTCCCAATTTTCCCCAGTCATTGCTGACCAGTGCCTCTTTATTTTTGTCAAGCTTGAGGAGGATAACATATGCTTGTTCTATAATTTGCCCTTCGGGCAAACCCATCTCTATGTTTTAACGAGCCTAGCGATAGTGAAACTCGTTCTCGTCTATAGACAAGTTTGTCACTATTTAAACTTTTAACGAGTTTAATGACAAAGATAACTCGGTCCTTTTCAATTTTAGAGAGTCTGAAAAGGAACGTAAAGGTAACTCCAAAATTCCTTTTTTGTCATCTAATCCCTTAAGTTCGAAAAAGTATAAAACAATACAGAAGGGATGAAATTTCGATACTTTTAACGAGCCGAACAAAACAAGCGCTCGATCTTTTTGTGTAATAATCCCTTAGGTCCAAAAAGATTAAAATTTAGAAGAGGGATAGCACTTCCTGTCCCTTTAACGAGCTGGAGAGGCCAATGGCTTGGCAATCTTTTCATATTTTACGAGTCAGTTGAAAAGAGCTTAAAGGAGACTCGTCTTTTGAGGAACGAGTGATAAAATGGATAGCAACTGATTCCAGGTAAGGTTTGGTTTTTTCCAATCACGACAGTGTTACAAGGGTGGCTAATGAGATCACTCTTTGCATCTGTTCCTCAAAATGGGTAAACAATCAAATGGGGGTGAATGATCGGCCAATGCAAAAGTGGAGGTGATGGTGCAAACATGACCAAGGCTTTAATGGCTGAAGTACTACATTCACGATGGTTATTTACCGGGGAATATTTCATTTTTTAACGAGCTTAAACGCGGGAGGAAACATTTGCTCATGGCTTATGTTTATCTTTTAACGAGCTTGAACTATGTGCTAAAACTGCTCGATTAATCCAGTCGTGTGATAAGAATGTCTCCAATAAAATGGCAATTTTTAGAGTTTTGCCCCACATCCTTTCCTTATGCAAGTTAGGAAACGACCAATCCTACAAGTTTAAAGGGTTAGAGGACCTACAAATTTAAAAAAAAAAAATAGTCGCTCTTCGCTTGCACGCAAAAAGGCTTGCAAGCCCCCAGGTATAAAACAGAATTTCAAGGTTACCCCTTCTTTATTCCGTTAAAACATTTGTTTTACCGGAGAGGCCTACCTCTTATAGGTTACCCAAAGATTGTTTTATTCATAGCGCAAATAAAACACGTCTTCAGCGATGTTTACCGAAATAGACAAGGGTGAGTGAAGGAGGCTACTCCACTCACGTAACTTTGACAAGAGAATATTGTTCTAGAATAACCCCGTCTTCCAATCACGAACGGGAGTACAGACTAGTCATATTCTCTCGCGGAAACCTACCCTATACCCGAAGTTTTCCTGCCGAAGTAGACCAGGATGCATGCCCCCTGGGTTTCAGTCATGTCCCCTGAATCACTCGCGCTCATCAGGGGCGGACTGGAGATTGAGACATTTCTTGCGTGAAAAGACCATTTAGGGATGGTATATGACTATTTACTATGCGTGAACCGGGGAATGAAAGCTGGTCTACGAGCTTGACCACTCTTCCTTCGTGTGGAAAACACATTACTCTAAAGAGTGAGGAGACAATTGCTCCCATGTAATAAATATAGTCTCGTCCAAGGAGTAGATTGTAATCCACGGGTCCTTGAACTACCATTACGTTCATGTGAACGGTTTTCCCTCTCAATGTTATGGGCACATTGGGAAGGATCCCTAACGGTCGACTAGTTCCTTTATCAAAACCTGTTAGATTTCTCATCTCAGGCAAAAGCGATGGCGAACCAAGTGCTTTCCAAGCAGTTGAGGAAAGGATACTCACAGAAGCCCCCTCATCTATGATGGTACCAGCCATAACCATTCTATATATTTGAACAATGATTCGGAATGGTACACTAGCTGGTAAACGGGGTCTGCCTAGTTGATTCCAGTCGAAGGAAACAACTAGGTTGCTTGGAGGTGGGACCGAATAGACGGCCGAGTACGACTCTGATGAACTTCCTTCCTGCGGTAAAGGAATGGGTAAATTGCCCCCATGTTCGTTGGAGTCTGTGCTTATGAAAAGAATTTGGACGGTGTCATCCTTGTTCTCTTCGGTGACTGTATCATCTGAAGATGGAACCTCTGAAGGCAAGACCGGTCAACTGCCGCCTTGACCTTTTGACTTTCGTCTGGTATGGGTTCAGATGGTTTGTCTTCAATGATAGATGCTTCAGCTGACCACCTGAGCGGCCAGCTGGATTTTCAACTAATGACGGACTCGGCAAGAGTTTTTTATATCTAGGAGGAAGTCGTAACGGTGAAACCGGACGATCGTCCAAAACTCTTTTGGCCTCGTCTAAGAAGGGACAACGGTGGACGGCATGATCGCCTTCGCACAGTTTACAAGGAAATCTATATTTTCCTTTTTGTCATGGGGCTTCACTTTCACTAGTTGACGGTGTGTTTTCAACATGATCATCAGAGGTTGACGACACCGGGTTGTGCAAACAAGGAGACCAGTCCCTTAAGATCCGAGGGATGTAAGGACAATCTCTGTGATAGTGGTCTCCTTTACAAATGACACATGGCGATTTAGGCCTGGTCGGTGCAGTGTGTGGATTTTCGCTAGACGACGCTCGTTTGCCCCCATTCGCTTTTGGCTCCTTCTTCTTCTTCTCTTTCTTCTTCTTTTCCTTCTTCTTCTCAGGTACTTGACTTTTGGCTTTACCAACCCTATCAAGTGAAGAGGAAGGAGGAGAGGAAGAATTAGAGGAAGTAGAAGGTTGGTGGGTAACTCTGGACTCGTCTAGTTGCTGATTTGATTGTTCAGGAATTGCGGTGTTCTGAACGACAGAGGTTGAGAAGAGCCAAACAGGCAAGCCGATTGTCAGTCCTGGAAGCGACAATGTGGCCATATGGGGTGCACCAACATCTCCCCATGAGGAGAAGGGACTAGGATTTCCTCCACGGGGAATTCCTTGGTTGGTGGATTCCATTTTCTCAACCCAAGATCAACGTAGGAAAGGGTAATGAATATTCCGTTTAAAATAAATTTTAGACGCTTTTACACAACTTGTTTTTTCAGTTTTTAAGAGTCGAGAAAAAACAAAAGATGACTCTAGTCGCCTTCGATTTTTAATGAGCCTGAAGTGACAAGTGCTCAGATGGACCTTTTCTGTTAAGGAGTCTGAAAAGGAACGAAAGGGACTGATCTGGAAATCTAGGTAGAGGGATTACCAAACCAATCGCAAAACTGCAGAATACTTTTTACGGTACGGCAGTTAATCTTCCCGAATGCTATGTTCAGTGCATTGTGATCGATAGGGCGGCAGACACGGCTTCCTATGGATAAAGGATTAAGCCTATTGGGGTCTCCCAAAATATACTCGACGGTACGTGGGAGCACAAGTCTGTACTGGCACTTATCATCTCAAAGTGGAGGAATCACCCAACCATCAGTGAGAACAACAGTTACCAGGCTTTACGACTCCAGAATACGTCTCTAGCCTAGACTTTTAAATGTTGTGCGTTAAGTTCCAAAGCGTTGTTAGATTCATTGAATTTATTTTAAGTTGATCTTGTTTATGAAGTTTGCCTTTCAGGTTCACCGCGAGATGTAGATGTAATTCCTAAAATGCAATCTAAGATGATAAACAAACTTTTTATCTTCTTTGTGCAATGAAAATCCTAGCTACTAAGGAAAGGAAGACATAATCTTTTCACAAAGAGCAAAGAGCACACTTTAAATGCACTTTCCTAAATCAAGCCAATCAGACTGTCTATATGCGAATGCACATGCATGTATTTGTTTTCGACTGTCTTAGTATATGAATGCTAAAAAGAAAGCTGATGCACAAATCTGAATTTCTTTTCAAGTGACAAATATCAACAAGTTTCTTTTCGAAATAAAAAATGGAGACGATCACAACACCTTACGATTTTGAAATGAATACTTGTTCTTGACACTAGAAAATTACAAATTCAGATCAAAAGCAATAGTAACAGGATAATCGACCATCAACAGCAATCAAACTCTTTCCTACGATTGAAATCGACACTTGCGACAATTTCAAATGAAAGGACGACAGTACGATTATGCTACTTTTGCATAGGAGAACTGAAAATGACTCAACAAACACACAAAAACATTTACAGTTCTTTTGTACAAAGGAGGCAGAATAACAGCAAGGAAAAGGGGTTTCAAACAGACATATACTGATCACAGGTAGCAAAATTCAGGAATAGAACTGGAAAGAATGAATCACAGAAACCAAAACTGCATAGAGCCTAGTCTGATCAGCGCACCTGTAACACAGAGAATTTGAAATGCAGCGCACCTTGTCCACTCGGGAAGTGCGCTGAAGTTCAGATTCTCTGAACAGTACCTGCGCTAGGCCAGAAACGAGACTCTGTTTGGGTTTCGGGTCACAGTTTGTAGTTCAGTTCTTGAGTTTTGGCCGAGCAAAAAGCAATCAGTAATGCAACAATCAGGGGTAGATCTAAGGAGGATCTAAGAGCTATCACAAGGGCAATCAGATAGTTTGTGAATCAGTTGTTTAAATCATAAACAGATCCAGTAGATGGATTGAAGTAGCATTTATCTACTTTGCATTTGTTATGGCAAATGCAGTTCGAATACTACCTATAAGTTTATGAAATAGACAACAAGGAATGATAAACAAACAAACTAATTCTTCCCAGTGGAGTCGCCATTTTGTTACAGGGAAAAGTGTCTATATAGAACTGCTCTATCCCACTAAGGTGTGACAGTTGCCTTAGAAACAAACAGAGAAAAGCTACTTTTGTTTTTCCTTTATGAATTATAGATAGAGAGGAACAGAAAGACCAACCTCTGTCTTGCGCTAATCTCCTGATTTGATTCCTCTCTTATTTGATAGTCTTTAGCTACCTGCTCCCTTGCACGCCTAGCTTCACAAAGTACCTGTAAGATCACAGTAGCATAGCACTATACAAAGACATGGATCTATAATCATAAACAATCTAGGATCAGATGTAAATTGACCATACAAATGTAGCAAGCATCAATGACACAAGAGCATGGAGGAAAACTTGAATAGCTTTTATTGATAAACAAGAAAGAGCCAAGAGGAGTTACAACCAGTTGTTCTGACCCAGCATCAACCTCCCAGCAAAGAAGCCCCTCTTCACCTCAAACAAAGCTTAGATCACCCAACAATCTAATGTTTGTCTCAAGAAACCAACAGCAATTCCTTACAATATGCAAAATTCCAGCCTCCTAGATCTCTGGGAGGAGGGATCCATATATAGATATCTGTAATGGAGATGAGTCAGCTCATGATTTGATTAGTGTCTTCCCTCTGATAGTTCTTGCTTCCACTTGGAGATTGATGATCTCTTACTCATCCTTGGTCGAATTCAGTGAGGCAAGTGTCACAGGAGAAGCTTCTGGAAGCTTCTATTGCCTCTCCACCTCGCGGAATGACACTGCCATTTGTCATTTCTTGCCCATCGCACCCCATGGAAGGGATTTTTGAAATGCAACGCACCCACACAGTTTATTTAGGTGAGATGCAACGCACTTGGCCAGTGGAGCAGCTGAAATGATCCTGTTTTGACCAATTCTGAGCAGTTTTTCATGGAGAACTTCTGGGAGAAGCTGTAATCTGTTGACCTTGTTCCTGTAGGGTTTAGAACAACACTTTTAGGGACTTAGGAGCCCTTGGTTTATGGACATTTCATGCTTGGAGTTGTAGGGCCAAAAATGTCTATAACAGCTGGCCAGATTCCAGATGAGAGAACCCAAATGTTCGACCAAGAGACAATTTTTGTCACAATGTGACCATGGTTATTGACCATGGTTAACGAAGGTTGATTTCCATATTGAGACAATCTTTGTCACAATGAGAAGTTCGAACATGGTTGACCATGTTTGATTTTCATATTGAAACAATCATTGTCACAATGCAACATTGGCTGATTTTCATATTGAGAAAATCTTTGTCACAATGTGACATTAGACCATGGTTGGCCATGATTATAAACCCAATGGATATATATTAAGCCCAAAGATTGATTTTATAGGCCATATCAATAATATTATACCTTAGGAATACGAACCCTTAGATTAATAAACCCAAGAGATTGATATTATAAACCCAAGGAAATAATAAACCTAAGGGATTAATACTAAAAACCCAAGGGATTATAAATCCAAGGAAATAATATTAAACCCAAGGGATAAATATTATAAACCTAAGGTATCCCTAAGATGAATATTATAAACCCTAAAATAAACATAGTTGAACATGTTTTACCATAATTGATTTTCATACTAAGATAATCTTTGTCACAATGCGACGTTGGGCTATGGTTGTTATAAACCCTAAACTAGACATAGTTGAACATGCTTTACCATACTAAGACAATCTTTGTCACAATGCGATGTTGGGCTATGGTTGACCATGGTTGATTTTCATATTGAGACAAACTTTGGCACAATGTGATTTTGAACCATTATTGACCATGGTTGGCCATGATTTGAAACCCAAATGATTTATATTAAACCAAGGGATTTATATTATAAATGCAAGGCATATAAACCCAAAGATAAATATTATAAACCCTAAAATATGTTGAAGGAAATGTAACTAGGTGAGGTCTTCATAAATGTACTTTTGATATTTGTACTTATTCAAGAAAAGAAATATTATTTTTATAATATATGTCAATGAGTTTCTTTCTCATTGAAATAGGTCTAGCACTATTTAAAGTGTTATAGGTGAGTCAAATAGTCAAAATAATAGGTTTAAGACCTTAAGGGCATGTTATACCTTGTATGTGTATGGTGTTAGAGTCGGTCTGTTCAGCCCTCCGTCAGCGATCAAAATCTCTTTTGTTGCATTTCATTTTTAGGCGTCTCATTCAATCCAGTCATTTGCATTCCATTAGGAGCATCGATTTTTTGACGGAATGATCTTGTCACTCATCTCCCTCATGTCATGTATCTGCTGCTCCGTGTCTATACATCAAATTCAATTTTAAAGTCATTAACAGTCCTATTTGGTCTCTTGGTCAGCAAAAGGGTCATTTTAGTCATTAGGTCTAGGGTTTCATCTTCAAAAGGTCTAATAATGTCCACAGGCACATGAGGGAGGTTCAAAATTAGTTTTCATTGCAAAATTTCATCGTCAATATGTTTGATCATGATTCTTCTTCAAAACTTTGTTTCGAAGAAGAAATCGTCAAATTTATGGTTTGTAATAAATATGTAATTTTTAAGGTTTTTCAAGTTCTACAGTTCTTCAGACGCAACCCTAGTCATCCTTTGCCGAAATTACATGCCAATCATCCCTGCAAAAATAGACAGAGTTTCATCATTCAGCCAAAAAATCAAAGTGGAAGCAAAAACAGAGTTATGTGAAAGTGCCAAAGTCTGCAACACTACAAAAGTGGGTTTTCCAAATGAAGAATCAAAGTCCATGCCATAGGAGATATTCTTGTGCTTCAATAGTTCATTTACATGCAAAAGAGAAAATTTGGTGAGTAAGTGTGAAGTGTGGGTGAAAATCGCACTAGGTTGCTCGGCGCGGCGCACTGGGCAGGAGGCATGGCGCACCCATCAGGCGCGGCGCACTGGGCCTTAGTCTGCAGTGCAATTTAACACAGGCGCAGCGCATTGGGCTGAGTGCGTGGCGCATACAGCTAGGAAGCCCGAAAATTGCCAAATTCGCTCCAAAATCACCCAAAATGTATGCCTTGCCATCGATACAAGTAGGTTGAACTGCTCTCATGGTTTTTCATCCAAGATTGATGGTTGTTGATGGTGTTTGATGAATGGTGAAGTGTGTTAAGGAAAGCAAACACTATCTCTTCAAAATTTGCAAAGGAGATTGCTACTAGGGTTTTGTATTTGGCTGTTTTGCTCATCACTCCCTTATTGCATATTTTCCTTGTTCTCCTTATTCCCTAAATTCACATACCCCTAATCCCAAGTTCCCTTTCCCAAAATCCCAAATGCACCAAACCCTAGTCTCATACTTAAAATTATCAAACCCTAATGGTTGTCCCAAAAGCTTCATGTCACCATTCGGTAGAGTGTACCATCATTCAGAGGGTTTTCATCATCATGCCAAGTTCCACTCGGTCATTTTATGCCTTGTTCATGCTTCAATTGCACCTAGGTAAGGTCATTTCCCTCTCCTAGGGTTTTGAAGGCAATTTCTCTTGGATGGTCAAATCACCAGCAAAACTTGTATCCTGATGTTCATACACCTTCCCCTATCCTTAATGTACCTTATTAAACACTTCCCATCGCTGAGATTCCCCAAATTCCTCATTTTCGCACAAACCCTAGTTTCTTGCTACAACTTGACAATTTCCTAGGTTGGGCCTGTGTTTAGCCCTTTTGGATCCCTTCCCCTCACTCAATCTTTGACATTCCACTTTCCCCTGCTTCCTAACATCCCTCCCTACTTCACAAAATTTTCTCAAGAATTTAGAAGCCCCTTATCCCCTTAATTTCGCTTCATTTCGACAAATCCCATGTTCCACACATCAGGGTAGGTTTTGCTCAAATGATGTTTCTGAGAAGATGAATTTGGGAAAACTGGGAGAGGTTTTTGTCCACAATAGGCCAAGGAAGAACAAACCTCCTTGAATTTTTACACAGGTGTCATGGTTTTAGAGAAATGTCAAAAATACAGTTGCCTCAGGAGAATTGATGCACCTCTGAAGTGACCTTGGGAAAATCAAATTTTATCCTAGCTTGGTTGGCCAAATGACTTGCTTGATAAGTCAAATGATAACTAGACACAGATATATTTCCCATGAGATATCTTGAGCTCAATTTGGAGTTGAGGAAGACCTTCAAAAGTTGACTGCAATAGCACTCTGCCCTGAGGCAGCCTCATTTGGCACATTTTCACCAGTCTTGGGAGATTTGATTTTTTACAGGGCAAATGAACTCCAAATTGACAAATTCCAATTGTGTTGGAAATTAGACTCAAATAAATTTTCAACAAGCTATCCTACACCCAATTTGGACACTGGGAAGGTCCTCAAAACTGGTCTGCAAAAAGGCGCTACACATAGAAATTTTTAACACAGGGTTTTCCTCCCTACGCTCCGCGCCATGTGGCGCTCGCTTTTGCTAGAGGGCTCCAAATCCAAAAAAATTGAATTTATGGATTTTTTATGATAAATTATGGTTTCTTGTTCATGTCCAAGAAATTTGGGCAAGTTTTGAGCCCTCAAGAGGCCAAAAACACTCAAAAAATGACCTCACTGCCCCTATTTTGACACACAGGAAGCAGTCTTGGGAGATTGAAGTTTTGGAGGGGAAAATGACATCCAAATCTAGAAATTCCACTGGGGTTGGAAATCAGGTAGGCAGGGATTTCCAACGAGCTATCTTGGGCTCAATTTGGACTTCGGGAAATGCCTCAAACTCACCTCCAAAGTGGCGCGACGCATAGAGAATTTGGGTGCGGCGCATAGAGAAATTTGGCCTCATTTTCACTCTTTAGCTTAGAAATTCGCCCAGTTTTGACCAGTTTTACTTTTTGATGTTACTTTTGATCTTTCATGATGTAATTTGATAACCATGATGTAATATTGGCACATTTTTACTTGTTCTAGAGGATTCATTCACTAAAAAATGAAAAACAACTGAATGAATCAGTTTCCTAACATATAGAGGCAAGTTGTTTCATTGTCTATTTTTCAGTTCCTTGTTTAGATATGGTTGAAACAGCTCCTAGAATGATGAGCTCGACCCCTAGAGGCATGGGAAGGAGTTAGGCTTGTCTATATTATGTAATTTCTCAGTCATTTTCACGGTTGGATACTTGGGATTGCTTGGCACTTCATTGTACATTTCATTTCTGCAATTTTGGCAAAAGAAAGACTAGGGTTTTGTAGCACTTGTTGGGATCCATGTGGCTCTATGTCTTGATGGTGTTTCTCTCTATGTATTTGTAAGTTCACTGATGTTCCATGTATGCCATTTTCCTTCTCTTGTCTTCTGCAATTAAACAAATGAGTGATTAAGGTAGAATTCATTGGACTGCTATGCTCTGCCTTGATATTTTGTTTAATTCTACATGTTTTCATTTGTTTGAGGAGGACTCTTGAGACCCTCTTGCCCTCCTTAGCCCCTCACCAGTCTGATCCATAAATTCATTCAATCCAAAGCATCAAAACGATTGCCTTCCTTGCCCCAATCAGAACTCTGCAAAAACTAGGCCTCATCCCCGGACCCAAATTTTCCTGTCCCTTTTTTCCAACAAAACCCTCAAAAACTCAAATCAAAACCTTGCACTTCATACCTAGCCTAAAATTAGTTGGTATTTCAGTCATCTCCAGCCCCATTGATTATATTTCGCTGAGATTGACCCGGAGAGAGCCCTCTCCTGTCCTCGTAGGGCTAGCTACGAGGCTGAGCGTGGTTTGATGTGGACCTAGAACCTTGTCTTTTCAGCCTGAGGCAAATCTAGGCTCTAACATAGTGGCGACCATACTGGGGAAGAAAGTTTATTTTCATTTTTTGGCTTTGTAGACTACAGACGGAGCCTGAAGTCAGCCAGGTAGCCTTCGAAACGCTTTTGCTTTGCATTAGCGCAAGTAGATAAAAGCTGCTTCAGTCAATCTCCAGTCTAGTTTATAAATTGAACATCTGATCTAAATGATCACCCCAGTACATGTATCAAGTTAGATCTGATGGTTGATGGTGGACAACGATCAGACATAAGAAGGCTAAAATCATTCACCTGGTGACTCAACCTCAATGTAGACACTCCACTGGAGGACTAACTTTTTATCTGAGAAAATGGAAGGATCTTACGCAAAGTTCGGGTATCCAAAGTGGAATGGTATTCAGGATCTAGTCTGCTTTCTTGTAAATTACTTCTTTGCTGTTCTTGAAGCTGTCCTGAAAGTTTTTCAGAATTTGTTGTATGATAAAGGTGATAAAAATCTTCAATAAACCTATTCAAAAAGTGTAAATACTGAGTTTCCCTTTGATCCTGGCCTCCTTACTTTTCCCACATATCATGATGACTCTCTTCAGCGTGATGAGCCTAAAGAAAACAAACCTGATCCTGTAGCTCTTGTATATACTCCTACACCTTTTATAGTCCTAGATAGGTATAAACCTCTTGTTTTACCTTCTGTTCTCCATGCTTTCCCTGCAAATTATTACCTATATTTGCAAGATTTGACGGTGAATGTAAGAATGTCAACGCTAAGCAACATGTGAAGAATGTTGAGACTTTTCTAGAACTTTTTGAGGTTGATGACGAAGATGTTAGTATAAGGCTTTTTGCTCTTTCTTTGCAAGGCAAAGTCAAGAGTTGGTTCAAAACCCTGCCTGATGCGAGCATCTCAGATTTCCAGCAGTTCGTCAAAGTTTTTCTCGACAGGTGGATGATCGGACATAACCTTTTCCTTATTTTAGAAGAGTATAACCAGCTGAAAAGACAGTCAGGGGAGACAGTACAACAATTTTCTGCTAGATTTAACCAAGTTTATTATTCGATGCCAGTTGATATAAGACCTCCTCCTAGATCTGCTCTCTTGCACTATCCGGGTGCCTTTGATCCGGAAATGGAGTTTCAGCTGAGAGAAAGGAATCTTGCAACACTTGAAGAGATGCAAAACAGTGTAGTAAATGTAGAGGCTCATCTGCTGATCCGAAGGGCAAGGTTGAAGGAAGAAGAAATGAAAAACATAGATCCAGAGAAATCGACATCTCTAGAGGTAAAGCTTGACATTTTTACAAGTGCAGTGGAAGAGATGATGCAAAAGATCACTACAAGGAATGATTATGATGTTCAAGCCCATAGCTCGCTGATTGAAGAAGAACAAGTTGCTGATCCAAAACATCTTCTTTCTTATCCTAGTTGTCATAGATCTGATAATGATTGTTTTATAGATCATCTTGGAGAAGAGAGATCTATTGATATGACATGTATGCTTGATGATGTGTTTTATACTGATGATTTGCCTAAGTTTGATCAGTATGACGATGATTATGTTATCCAAACAGAAGCTAATCTTGCAGACAAATCAACAGCCAGTTTGTGGGAGGAGGAAGTTCACTTTCAGCAGCTCGAGTACAATGATCAAATGATGCATATTAGCTATGACAATGACGAGGAAAGTACAACAAATTTTGAAGTAAGTGAAGGATCTTTGCCTCTTTTTTTTGCTTCGTTTCAGTTCATCAGAGACAACTTCCATGAAATCAGAAATCAGCGGTCAACAAGTCTTGATTTGGATCCTCTTGAGGGCGATGAAAACTTTGTTCCAGACTTCTCATATTCAGCTTTGCAGTCCCCAAAAGCCATTGCTTGTCAAGTTGCACACGAAGACATGGAAGTTGGCACATGTGATCAAATGATACAAGAAGATTCCATACCATTTTGTTTTGAATCATTTCAGCGTTTGAAGGGTAAAGTGCATAACAAATCTTCAAATGAACAGCTTGTAGGAAATCAACAATTTCTCAGTTTTAATGTTGAGGATGAGACAGATAACGAAATTCTTGAGCAAGTTGTTAATGAGAAATCTTCCCCTAAAACGATTGATGAAATCATTTTGGATACAAAACCCTCCCTAGCACTAGATTTGCAGCCACCAAACACAATTGAATATCAGATTATAGATGAAGGCATGGAAGCTGAAATACATGATTTCATGATGCAAGAGGATTCTGTACCCTTTTGTTTCGAAGAATTTGAGTTTATAAAGCAGAACCTTCGTAATATCTCTAAAGAAAAAGATGAACCGCCAGTAGGATGTCATACAGTTTCAATAGATACATCGCAGCAGTCTTCTCAAGTTTTTGATGATCCTATTGCTCATGTGTTGGATGATGTGTGCTGTAAAAGTTCTTCTCCATTAGCTAACCATGTGACAGAAGATAATGTTGATAATAATCTGATTCAAAGGTCACCTTCATTGTCTTGTTTAACATATTTTTCATTACAAATCTCAGATCAAAGTTTGCAGTCATATGAGGAGATCAATAAAGGATTTTTTTGTTCTGTTTGGAAACAGCAACAGAGTTTAGTTATTCACGAAATTCAAGATCCTTTTAACAGCTTGCTGCAATCATCAGAGAAAGACAGTGCAGATGTGAGGAAAAGTTTAATATCCAGCTATGAAGATTACTTGGACCAGAGCAGTAATGTGTTAATGGAAATCAGTAGCAATGTTTATGAAGATCCTTTCGCAGTATTCTTGAAGTCATCTAGTCAATTCATGCTTTGCAAGTTTATCAGCAGTCAACTTGATTCCAAGTTTCCATGGGAGTTTCCTTTCGATTCTTCCCTTTTCCTGCGCATCAAAAAGCATTTGGGAAGAAATCAAATACCAGCCAGGATGCTTACGTGGTTGCATTGGTTGTTCCATTTCACTTGATCGGGTGGTGAAAAGAACAATTAGAGTAGGTTTGATGAATAAGCTCAAATATGAGCATCTTTCCAGTTTGTTAGTTATGATTTAGTCATGTTTGGTTTTATTATGGTTTTCAGTTTTAGTCTTGAGTCAGAGTCAGTCTGCATAATGTCAGTTTTCGTGTTTTGACTCCATTGCCCAATGGCTGAAGGCATTGTCTACTCACCCAAAGATCTGCCATTCTTGGCACCTCCAAGGAGCTACCATCCCCATTGGAGCCAATGTTAGAGTCGGTCTGTTCAGCCCTCCGTCAGCGATCAAAATCTCTTTTGTTGCATTTCATTTTTAGGTGTCTCATTCAGTCCAGTCATTTGCATTCCATTAGGAGCATCGATTTTCTGACGGAACGGTCTTGTCACTCATCTCCCTCATGTCATGTATCTGCTGCTCCGTGTCTATACATCAAAATCAATTTTAAAGTCATTCACAGTCCTATTTGGTCTCTTGGTCAGCAAAAGGGTCATTTTAGTCATTAGGTCTAGGGTTTCATCTTCAAAAGGTCTAATAATGTCCACAGGCACATGAGGGAGGTTCAAAATCAGTTTTCATTGCAAAATTTCATCATCAATATGTTTGATCATGATTCTTCTTCAAAACTCTATTTTGAAGAAGAAATCATCAAATTTATGGTTTGTAATAAATATGTAATTTTTAAGGTTTTTCAAGTTCTACAGTTCTTCAGGCACAACCCTGGTCATCCTTTGCCGAAATTACATGCCAATCATCCCTGCAAAAATAGACAGAGTTTCATCATTCAGCCAAAAAATCAAAGTGGAAGCAAAAACAGAGTTATGTGAAAGTGCCAAAGTCTGCAACACTACAAAAGTGGGTTTGCCAAATGAAGAATCAAAGTCCATGCCATAGGATATATTCTTGTGCTTCAATAGTTCATTTACATGCAAAAGAGAAAATTTGGTGAGTAAGTGTGAAGTGTGGGTGAAAATCGCACTAGGTTGCTCGGCGCGGCGCATTGGGCTGAGTGCGCAGCGCATACAGCCAGGAAGCCCGAAAATTGCCAAATTCACTCCAAAATCACCCAAAACGTATGCCTTGCCATCGATACAAGTAGGTTGAACTGCTCTCATGGTTTTTCATCCAAGATTGATGGTTGTTGATGGTGTTTGATGAATGGTGAAGTGTGTTAAGGAAAGCAAACACTATCTCTTCAAAATTTGCAAAGGAGATTGCTACTAGGGTTTTGTATTTGGCTGTTTTGCTCATCACTCCCTTATTGCATATTTTCCTTGTTCTCCTTATTCCCTAAATTCACATACCCCTAATCCCAAGTTCCCTTTCCCAAAATCCCAAATGCACCAAACCCTAGTCTCATACTTAAAATTCCCAAACCCTAATGGCTGTCCCAAGAGCTTCATGTCACCATTCGGCAGAGTGTACCATCATTTAGAGGGTTGTCATCATCATGCCAAGTTCCACTGGGTCATTTTATGCCTTGTTCATGCTTCAATTGCGCCTAGGTAAGGTCATTTCCCTCTCCTAGGGTTTTGAAGGCAATTTCTCTTGGATGGTCAAATCACTGGAAAAACTTGTATCCTGATGTCCATACACCTTCCCTTATCCTTAATGTACCTTATTAAACACTTCCCATCACTGAGATTCCCCAAATCCCTCATTTTCGCACAAACCCTAGTTTCTTGCTACAACTTGACAATTTCCTAGGTTGGGCCTGTGTTTAGCCCTTTTGGATCCCTTCCCCTCACTCAATATTTGACATTCCACTTTCCCCTGCTTCCTAACATCCCTCCCTACTTCCCAAAATTTTCTCAAGAATTTAGAAGCCCCTTATCCCCTTCATTTCGCTTCATTTCGACAAATCCCCTGTTCCACACATCAGGGTAGGTTTTGCTAAAATGATGTTTCTGAGCAAGAAAAGATGAATTTGGGAAACCTGAGAGAGGTTTTTGTCCAAAATATGCCAAGGAAGAACAGCCTCCTTGACTTTTTACACAGGTGTCATGGTTTTAGAGAAATGTCAAACATACAGTTGCCTTAGGAGAATTGATGCACCTCTGAAGTGACCTTGGAAAAATCAAATTTTATCCTAGCTTGGTTGGCCAAATTACTTTTTTGATAAGTCAAATGATAACTAGACACAAATATCTTTCCCATGAGCTATCTTTAGCTCAATTTGGAGTTGAGGAAGACCTTCAAAAGTTGACTGCAACAGCACTCTGCCCTGAGGCAGCCTCATTTGGCACATTTTGACCAGTCTTGGAAGATTTGATTTTTAGCAGGGAAAATGAACTCCAAATTGAAAAATTCCAGATGAGCTGGAACGTAGACTCAAATACCTTTCCAACTAGCTATCCTGCACCCAATTTGGACACTGGAAGGTCCCCAAAATGGGTCTGCAAAAAGGCGCTACGTACATAAATTTTTAACACGGGGTTTTCCTCCCTATGCGTCGCGCCACGTGGCACTCGCTTTTGCTAGAGGTCTCCAAATCAAAAATAATTTGCATTTATGGATTTTTCATGAAAAATGGTGGTTTCTTGTTCATGGCCAAGAAATTTGGGCAGGTTTTGAGTCCTCAAGTGGCCAAAAACACTCAAAAAATGACCTCACTGCCCCTATTTTGACACACATGAAGCAGTCTTGGGAGATTGAAGTTTTGGAGAGGAAAATGACATCCAAATCTAGAAATTCCACTTGGGTTGGAAATCAGGCAGGCAGGGCTTTACAACGAGCTATCTTGGGCTCAATTTGGACTTCGGGAAGTGCCTCAAAATCACCTCCAAAGTGGCGCGACGCATAGAGAATTTGGGTGCGGCGCATAGAGAAATTTGGCCTCATTTTCACTCTTCAGCTTAGAAATTCGCCCAGTTTTGACCAGTTTTACTTTTTGATGTTACTTTTGATCTTTCATGATGTAATTTGATAACCATGATGTAATATTGGCACATTTTTACTTGTTCTAGAGGATTCATTCACTAAAAAATGAAAAACAACTAAATGAATCAGTTTCCTAACATATAGAGGCAAGTTGTTTCATTGTCTATTTTTCAGTTCCTTGTTTAGATATGGTTGAAACAGCTCCTAGAATGATGAGCTCGACCCCTAGAGGCATGGGAAGGAGTTAGGCTTGTCTATATTATGTAATTTCTCAGTCATTTTCACGGTTGGATACTTGGGATTGCTTGGCACTTCATTGTACATTTCATTTCTGCAATTTTGGCAAAGGAAAGACCAGGGTTTTGTAGCACTTGTTGGGATCCATGTGGCTCTATGTTTTGATGGTGTTTCTCTCTATGTATTTGTAAGTTCACTGATGTTCCATGTATGCCATTTCCCTTCTCTTGTCTTCTGCAATTAAACAAATGAGTGATTAAGGTAGAATTCATTGGACTGCTATGCTCTACCTTGATATTTTGTTTAATTCTACATGTTTTCATTTGTTTGAGGAGGACTCTTGAGACCCTCTTTCCCTCCTTAGCCCCTCACTGGTCTGATCCATACATTCATTCAATTCAAAGCATCAAAACGATTACCTTCCTTGCCCCAATCAGAACTCTGCAAAAACTAGGCCTCATCCTCGGACCCAAATTTGCCTGTCCCTTTTTTCCAACAAAACCCTCAAAAACTCAAATAAAAACCTTGCACTTCATACCTAGCCTAAAATTAGTTGGTATTTCAATCATCTCCAGCCCCATTGATTATCTTTCGCTAAGATTGACCTGGAGAGAGCCCTCTCCTGTCCTTGTAGGGCTAGCTACGAGGCTGAGCGTGGTTTGATGTGGACCTAGAACCTTGTCTTTTCAGCCTGAGGCAAATCTAGGCTCTAACATATGTATTATGGTCAAGAGAATACCTCCAATCAAAGTCACAAGCCTCCTCCAAGCAACGACATCATAAGAATAAGAAATTTAAGCATAAAAGTCAAGTTGGCCTCAAGTCGACCTAAAAGAAGGAGTAGACTCCTATATATAAGAGTCATTTCACCTCTCCAAGACAACATAATTCATATATGAAATTAGCGCATAAAATGAGGAAGAAAAAGGGTGATCAAGAGATAAGAAAGGGAGCCTCTAGTGTAGTGTATAAGAATGAATCTAGGCCGAAGTTGAAGGGAATATTTTCTAGGGTAGAAAATAGTCACACGTGCGAGAAACAAAGCCTCTTCCTACGATCATTATAACACTATCATTACAGTCACATAATATCATTGTTTGTGCAATCTAACGAGGCCTATAAGGCCCCTCACTCAAGTGTAGAAGGAGCTCTCTCAAGCGAAGAAGGAAGAGATCTACATCACCAAGAAAATAATCACATGTGTAAAGGTAAAGAGGTTATCCCTGATGTCATACCAACCCTCCCTTGACAGTCATAAAAGTTCATTGGTTGGCTAAGAGAGTGAAGGGATCATCATAAGGGAAGGTTCTCATCAAAGGTATGTCCTTTAGAGAAATTATAACAAGACTTACCAACAATTGAAAGAAGAACGAAATGTCGGAAGAAGGAAGATGAAGTGCCAGAAAATGAAGTGCCATAAGAAGTGTCGAGAAACAAGGTGCAGAAAGAGGGAATGACTTGACTTGTGCTTGGAGGATATTGTTTTCAAGGGTCTATGCTTTGACATTGATCAATATAATATTAAATAAGAGAAAATTCACTAAAGGGTTTGTTGAAAATGGCAACAAGAAATGCTAAAAACAGAAATGCTATAAATAGCATTTCAGGTACCAGTGTTGGACATAGCAACAAGGAATTAAAAATGGAAGTGCTAAAAATATCATTGCTATAAATAACATTTCGGGATGGATTCCAATTTTAGTTAGTCCCTGAACTAAAATTGAGAAGTAAAATTCGAATTTGATCTTAGCAGCTGTTTGTAAAATAATTAATTAATTCATCTTGAGTTAATTAGTTGTAGAAAATCAAACATGAAGTCTATGTTTAGACATGCAATAGTTTCTCCATTAATTAAGGAATTTATCCCTTAGTTAAAGAGATAAGGATGAGTTGTAATTAGTTAGCTCATTTAACTAAGTTAAGTCCAGTTAGACTAGTTCAAATAGTTTGTTGAACTAATTGTGAGTTCAGTTAGTTAATGCATGCATGCATGTAAGTGCTGCACTTCAGATAATTGAATATTCTCTCATAAATAACTCAGGCATGTCAATTCAGTCAGAGACCCAGTTGAGATCAGAGGAAGGGACATTGTACTATCAGTTGGAGGAATTTTCCTATATAGGGAACTCATCCATGCATAAGGAATTATCTCCTTCAGGATTGCGCAGTTACTACTGAGCCAAGTGAGCAGTGTGAGGTGGGAATTCACACAAGTGGAAGCATTGTACCCCAGGAAAAACTACGCAAGGAAATAGGAGGCTTGGAGGGTAGAGGAGAAGGTTTGTGAGAAGCCTTTGACTGTCTATGAGCAGCAGAGGGATTGTTCTGAGAGCTACATAGCTTGTGAGCTAAAGCTTTGTGTAATTCGGACATATTTCCACTTGTATGATAATACAGAGATCGAGGTTTTTAGCTGAGGCTTTCCCCAGAGTATTCTTCTGTGTTTCATGTGTATGATTTCTTCTTCTCTGTTATATGTGTTCTGATTGATCTAGCTCAAATTGATTAAGCTTCCGGAAAGTTTGATTGTAGAAGTAGATCTAGTATTTTGCTTTAGTATATTGAATTATCAGGTGATCTATAATGGGAATTTCTACAGGGTTTTCCTCTCAAGAGAAGAGAGGTTTTAGCCCTGGCAGAGAGCCAACATCTTGTGTTCTTGGTTTTAGGTTTTGGTAGCCGTTTGATGAAGTACACACATATGTATTAATAATAAGAATAAGAAGATTAATCTAACAAGAAAAGTGAAAAGAGTCCAAAAATTGTTATCAAGTAATGAAGAATCACACTACACCACTTTGCCTTGGATTCTTCAACATGGTATCAGAGCTAAGGCGACACATCAAGGAAAGGGCAACTCAAGAACACTCGTTAGGAAGAAGCATCTACAAAGTTGAAGCATCAAGCCTAGAAGTCTTAATCACTTCAAGCACAGGAAGGGTTTACAATACATCATTCATCAAGGAGATCTACAAATATAGAATAAGAACCTTACATAAAGGCACCTACAAAGAAGAGAAGATTGAAGCAGGACCTACATCAAGCTATAAGTCTTCAAGCAAATCTCATCATCTAGCAAGTCCACTTAGAGAAGGCAACTTCAAGAACATTAAAATCTAAGGAAGGCAAGCCATCAAGTATTCAAAGAGGAAGAAAATCCACTACATCTCAAAAATCTATCAAGTAAGTACATGTCCCTTTCTGAATATACATCAATGTATTTTTGCAAGGAAAGCGATAAATTGGTAGGTACCAATAACTTTCTTGCATGGAAAAAGAGGAATGATCTACTTCCCAAGGAGAATGAACTCCTAGAACATGTCAAAGGGAATATCACTATCCCTGCTAAGGAACAAACTCAAGCCTTATCAAAGACTATCTCATTCCCTATGTCTCCAAATTTGAGACATCGAAAGAAATTTATGAAAAGCTAGTAGAATTATTCTCGGTATCCACAACCAGAGAAGTGATATCTCCGATGAATGGATAGCTCCCTACTTCATTAAAATCTCAGAAATGAGAGATCAACTTCAAGATATTGGGAAGTCATGTCTGAAGAGAGAAGACAACTGTAGTACTCAATGCTCTACCTGAGGAGTGGGGAAACTTCACATCAAGCATATATGCCAAGAAGGAAGCAACCACTCTTAGTGAAATTTGGTCTCTATACAGAACAGAGGAAACCAGACTTAAGGTAAAGGAAGATGTGGGATCAAAGGAGAAATAATTTTCTACCATGGCCAAGAGAAAGGGTAAATTTGGAAAATTTGGTCCTCAAAGAAAAACAACAAATACATGTCCAAAATCAAATATTTTGGATGCCAAGAATATGGACACTACAAAAGGAATTGTCCTAAGCTTAAGAAGGAAAAAAAACAACAAAAGAAAGTGGGAAGAAGCTCATATAACTCAAGAGGTGAAAGAAGAAGGAAAGAAGCAAAAGAAGGAAGATCCTTCGGATCTCTACTATGACTAGGTCAAACTCTTTACTTCTATACTTCTTTCAAAGTTTTGAGTAGGATAAGGGCATGTAGGAATAGATTAAAATTGCATGGCTAGAAACATACTCTAGAATATAGAAGCATGATGTACATAAAGTTCTAGATACTCATGAAGATATAACATTTATGATAAGAACAAAAATGCATGAGTAGAAATATTTTCTAGAATATAGGAGCATGGCTGATATAGCTCAAGATATTCATGCAGAAGAAGCATATCTAGTATAGGACCTCATCCACGATTAAAGAAAATAGATAATAAGAGAAATCTTAGAAGACCTCCATCATCAAAAGAAAAGAAACATTTTCAAGGCAAGGATCTTTAAGATCCATGATGGAATATTCATAAGAAGGTTCATGGACCAAAGCAGATGTCTCATTGGGAATCCCATTCATGGGATTCAAGAAAAGGATGATATGCAAGCAAGATAAGATGAAGCAAGAAGGGCCACACCAAGGAAAACCAAATGAAGCTAAGATGATAAAAGGAGAATCAAGATGAGGTATGTATGCATCAAGGTTCAGTCATGTTATCATTTGTATATTATTGAGTCATGGGAATAGTTCTATAACATGATCAAGTATGAAAGAATCTCTTTCACCAATGACACGCTCAAAGGAATGTACCACAATGTAATGAAGGTCAACAAAAGAATATGCTCACATAAGGAGCATAAAATTGTTGACTAAGAAGCAAGAAGAAATGTTAACAAATCCAGAAAGCAAGGAATAAAGGAATGCACTCACAAGAAGCATTAGATGGTTGACCTATCTATATGAGAAGAAGAAAATGAAGAAAGAGATTAAGCATGTGAAGAACACCATGATCACTGAGAATCACTATCTGATAAATGCTTTGAAGATATCTCCCGAAAGAAGGCAGGACAACTCTGACAAAGAGAGAAAGGACCCTTGACACCTATGAAGGTCTTGGAGATATGAAAGATGAAGATAATTGATTCTACTGTACAAAGATGTCGTGATGAATAAGCCATATAGCAAAAGAAAAAGCAAAAAAGCAATGTTGAAGCAATATCAGGATGAAGTCATAATGGGCTACTAGGTAAAAGCATGTAAACAAGAAAGTACAATGAAGCATCCATGAGAAGAATATTCCGAAGCATGGACAAGATGACAAAGGAGTAGCCAAGATGACAAGAAAACCTTATGTAAGACATGACATTCACTTTCCACGAAGGAAGCAATGACATAAAAAACTAGGGAGGAAAGTGATCGATGGATGGTGCCCTACCTAGAAGAAGTTCAAACAAAGACTTCATGAAATCAAGCAAGGAAGGAGATCAAGCAGCTGAAGGACCCATGAAGCAGTTGTTGATGAAGTAAAGAGTCCCCAATTAAGAAGGAGCTCTGACATGTCCCTAATCAAGAGGGAGTTTTGGATCACCCCTGATTACAAGGGAGCGACAATTGTGTTTTCCATTTCATGGGTCATGCACTAGACCATGACTAACAGTCGTAAGTCTAGAAGAAGGCCATTAATGGAAATGTAGACACAAGATAGAAACAACATTCTTGTCTTCACTTGGGAAGAAAGAATGGGAGGATTAGGTAATCATCTGGCATCCGATACCTTTTGAGGATGTGTAGGGCATCCAAGACAAGAGTAGGCAAGAGGACCGATATTCTTTGAGGTCTGGGAACCCAAGATAAGAATATTCCTAGAAGGTCACACTCGGAGAACACTCGGGTGGGTATGTACCTTGAGATACAATGATGAAGGTGTCTATAAATCATTGGTCTCGCTGGCATTGTAGCTCATGTATTGTAGAGAGATGGAGTTGTTAGTCAAGGCCTTGCACTATGACAATTTTGATGGATATGATGCTATAATAGGTGGATTGCTAATATGGTTTCTCTTATGTGAATTCTTCAAGATTTATAATAGCCAAACACCTTGGAAAATTGTATGAATACCTCCTTAGTTAAGAGGGAGTGTTGAAGGAACCAGGTTCGGTCTTCATAAATGTACTTTTGATATTTGTACTTATTCAAGAAAAGAAATATTATTTTTATAATATATGTCAATGAGTTTCCTGATCATTGAAATAGGTCTAACACTATTTAAAGTGTTATAGGTGAGTCAAATAGTCAAAAGAATAGGTTGAAGACCTTAAGGGCATGTTATACCTTGTATATGTATGTATTATGGTCAAGAGAATACCTCCAAGCAATGACATCATAAAAAGAAGAAATTTGAAGCATAAAAGTCAAGTCGGCCTCAAGTCATCTAGTTGGCCTCAAGTCAGCCTAAAAGAAGGAGCAAACTCCTATATATAAGAGTCATTTCACCTCTCCAAGAAAATGTAATTCATCTCTGAAATTAGCACAGAAAACGAGGAAGAAAAATGGTGATCAAGAGACAAGAAAGGGAGCCTCTAGTGCAACGTACAAGGATGAATCTAGGCCAAAGTTTAAGGGATTGTTTTCTAGATAGAAAACAGTCACAAGTGCGAGAAACATAGCCTCTTCCTACAGTCATTATAACACTATCATTACAGTCACATAATATCATTGTTTGGGAAATCTAAGCAGACCTATAAGGCCCCTCACTCAAGCGTAGAAGGAGCTCTCTCAAGTGAAGAAGGAAGAGGTCTACATCACCAAGAAAACAATCACACGTGTGAAGGTAAAGAGGCAGTCCTTACTGTCATAACAACCCTCTCTTGACAATCATAAAAGTTCATTGGTTAGCTAAGAGAGTGAAGGGATCACCATAAGGGAAGGATCTCATCAAAGGTATGTCTTCTAGAGAAAGTATAACAAGAATTACCAACAATTGAAAGAAGAATGAGGTGTCGAGACAAGGAAGATGCAGTGCCGGAAAATGAAGTGTCGGAAGAAGCGCCGAGAAACAAGGTGCAGAAAGAGGGAAGGACTTGATTTGTGCTTGGAGGATATTCTTGTCAGGGGTCTAGGGTTTGGCATTGATCAATAGAAGCCTCGATAAGAGAAAATTCACTAAAGGGTTTTCCTCTCAAGAGAAGAGAGGTTTTGGCCCTGGCAGAGAGCCAGGATCTTGTGTTCTTGTTTTTATGTTTTGGTAGCAGTTTGATGAAATACACACATATGCATTAATAATAAGAAGAAGAATATTACGCTAACAAGAAAATTAAAAAGACTCCACAATTTGTTATCAAGTAACGAAGAATCACACTACACCACTTTGCCCTAGATTCTTCAACAAAATAAACATGGTTGATCGTGGTTAACCATGGTTGATTTGCATATTGAGACAATATTTATGAGAAAGCAGCGTTGGACCATGGTTGATCATGGTTGAGCATGATTGGTTTTCATATCAAGACAATATTTGTCACATCGCGACTTTGGACCATGGTTGCTTTTCATATTGAGAAAAACTTTGTTACAATGTGACATTGGACGATGGTTGACTATGATTATAAACCCAAGGGATTTATGTTAAACCCAGGGATTTATATTTTAAATCCTATGAATAATATTACACCCTATAAAAATAAATCTTTAGATTAATAAATTCAATGAATTAATATTATAAACCAAAAATAATAATAAATCCAAAAAATTAATACTATAAACCCTTAAAATTATAAACCCAATTTTTATTTATTTTTATTGAAACATAATAATTAAATTTTATAATTAAAATTGAAGTTATTAAATTAATGGTCGTTTTAATTTTTCCAATTGAATACATAATATCTCAATTTTTTTTTAATCGAATTTCCATGAACTATAAAATCATCATACCTCAAAAGAGGAAAAGAAAATAATAATAACAAATAGTATCTCAACTCTCATTTTCTTGTTCAATAATTACACTCCCCAAAAAATTTAAGGATAAAACAAAGGGGTTGTCTTTAGTGTGACTTTTTGGAAGCTTTTATGGTCAAATTTCTCTAAAATCTGGCAGGAATTTATTGAAATCACAAGCTTGATGGGTAATCATGTGCAATCGAAGTGCCCTAGGGTTTTCCAGGTGTTGAATCCATATATAGAGCCAAAAAACTAGTTTAAATAACACAAATCAAGATTTCACCTCAAATTTTTCCATCGGATTCCGGCAACGGAAAGTCCAAAAAATCGCACTAAAAACAACTCCTAAAACAAATAAGTTTTTTTTATATTGGAATCTTCCTCCCCATAAAACGACAAAGTGTTGAACAGATAGATCATTAATATTGTCTATTTGTGTATTTAATTTCCATTTTAATTGTGTTAACGTAATATTTGTTTGAATTTATGTTTTGGAAAATTAAACTGAAGTGGAGTGGAGTGCCTTAGGATTGAAAATACGTTTTCTTTCGTTTGGTGACCGGAATCAACTAATATCAATTCTAATATAAATATTTGTTTTTTTAAATAATATCACTATTATATTTAGGGATTTTTTATTATAAAATATATGTTTTCATATTATTAATAAATATAAATGATACAAGTTATGATTGTCGATATTAAAAGATACAAGAATTATTATGAAAAACAACAAGGTTGTATAGCTAGTGTTCTGTGTCTTTTAGCTCAATTATTGAGCTTTGGAGTATGAATTAGCTTCCATATTTGAACAAGGGCTATAGAGTAGCTACTCTCACTTAGTTTAAAAATAATAAAGACATACAACTTTATATTAATAAAAATTATAATTAAAATAGCGAGATAATTCATGATTGCATTAACTATGGTTGTAGAGATAATAAGAACTCTATTTGTGGATGGTTTCTTTTATAAACTTTAATATCATATTTGTTCATTTTAATCTATTATTTGTAGAAATTTGTATAGAAAATTTATATTTTTTAGACAAAAGGTATAATTGTCTTTTTAGAAACTCTCTCATGGGAAAAGATGGATTTGTGTTGTTAGATTAAAATATCGTTAAGTAAAATACAATAAAAGAAAAGATTGCAATTGATAAATGGCTCATAGAACTCAAGGTTTTCATCACGAGCTTCATCCATGCATGTGAATGGAAGATTATGCATGGATGAAGAGGAACTTTTAGAATAATCACACTAGGCTATTGATGTTGAGTGGTGATAACTAATTTGATTTTATGTTTTCACCATCATTTAATTTTAGTCACCTCTTTAATATATTATAAATTTTCAAAAAAAAAATCATTAATAAAATAATGAAAATTATCTCTACCTTCTTGTTATTCTCTCCTTGCATTTAATAGAACTAATTCAACCAAAAAAGGGCAAAAAAAAAAAAAACTAAACTTTAGAGATTTATTAGTTGTGTGTAGGTGGAATTCTCCTTGAATTCTACTTAAAACAAATAGTACCAATATCCCAAGGTTATAATGAGATTTTTGTTCTAAAAATATTTTTTATACTGAACATAAAAACTATAAATAATTTGAATTATTTAAAATCTATAATATTTAATAATACTAGAACTATGCCCTATAATACTTATAAATAATGATTAATTACATTAAATATTAACTCTATCCAAATACTAAAAAAATAAAATATAAAAATTAAAACAAAAATTAAATAACTATATTAAAATTTATTATTTAAGTGAAAAAACATATACTTATTTTTTTTAATCATGGCAAGTCTGATTATTACTATCACACTAAAAATATTCTAAATTTGTTAAATTTGGGAGTTTTTGGGATTCTGTTGGGAAGTTTGACCAAAAAGCTATAATTGTGGCCGCAACATAGATACTTAGACAAGCGCCCGCCATCATACCCATCCCGATCCAACCATTTCAAGCGATTCTAGGTGGTACCTTAACTGCGAATGCTATTTCCAACCCTATAGCATTATAAATGCCGCTGACAAGCGAGGGAAATAGCGCTCGCCCTCTCTCTCCACGCTCCATCCATTTGTTCACGTGTTGTGGAGAGAGAGGGCGAGCGCTATTTCCCTCACTTGTCAGCACGTATTTATAATGCTATGGGGTTGGAAATAGGAATCGTCGTACCTTAACACCCTGAAACCTTGAAAACCTTAGATGATAAAGTGTGTTCCGGGTATACCATTCTTAAAAACCTCAGATGATACAGTACTATCATTGTTGTCTCCGTCTCTGACTTATTCATAGGTTTGTTAAATGAAAATAAAAATATTATGATATTTCATAAATAGAATAAGAAGATCTTAAATGAGCAATTGGTTTATTGCATAGTATTTAATATTTATTTTTATGTTAAATTATATTTTTTAGATTGAATAGAAAGATATTTTATATTTTTAATATAATATCATGTAAGTGGCACTTTGGCATTTATCTCACGTGGTCGGGACGGACGGCTTTCCGCCTCCCCACTCGTGTTCGAACCCTTGATGTATGCTTCTGTTGCTCCGCAACTTAATGTTGATCAATCTTACCCTCGATGCATGCTTCCGCTGCTCCGCAACTTAATGTTGATCAATCTTACTTCGCTGCTCCGCAGCATATTGTAACAATCACACTTTTTTGAATATGTGTACATTGCGAATTCTATCCCACTTCTGTAAATATGTGCAACTGTAAATTTCGGGTTCTTTTGTATATATGTGTACTCGCTTCTGTAAATATGTGTAATTGTGAATTTCGGGTTAATACAACTTCTTCTAGAAGGACTCACCCCTCCTCATTTAAATTAAAAAACATAATATCATGTAAGTAAGGTTGGTAGGTATATACATGTTCAAAATTAAATATAATGTTGATATGAAAATAATTAATTAATATAAAATAAATATAAATATAATATTTTTACATATAATTTGAAAAATAGTGTTAATTAATTACAAATTTTCAATTATTATATCTTGTTATGTATATATATAAAAAAAATTCTAACATTTTCTTATTTAGTTTTTCTCTAAATGAATGGATAGTAAAATAATGTTTTTTTTAACAAATTTTTCTTCTCATTGCTTAAAGTAATTGCAAGGTTATAAAAGTTGATAAAAGCAAGTTATAAGTAAATACATATTTATATTTTAAAGGTATACAAACACAACTTGATGAGAAACAAATTGGCCATAATAAGTTGTACAAATTTAGTATAAATCTAATACTCAATTTATCAATGTAAAAGAATAATTGGATTGACCTCAATGCTATTACGCTTCCATCCATCTATATTTAGGTGTAGCTATATTTCAATGCTATTACGCTTCCATCCACCTATATTTAGGTGTAGCTATATTTGGAATGGTATAATAATATGGCCATAAATAATATAATATGCCTTTGACATGTCTAATCACCATGTTGACCCACTTATTTCATTACTTTTAGGAAGCAAATCCCAAATAGACCCTACCCTTTGACCATACTTGCAATAATGTCTTCTCTGCATAAAATTAGTGTTTATATATATATCAGTGTCATCTCTACATAAAATAGTGTTTGAATATATATATATATATATATATATAATATATATATATATATAATATATATATATATATATATATAATATATATATATATATATATATATAGATATATATATATATATATCAGTGCAAACAGAACGTACTTGAAAAGTTCAAATTGACATTCCATATTTTCAAATACATGACAAGATGGATTCCATTACTCAGTTTTTTGATTGTATTGGGATATGAAACCCTAAACCCTAGTTGTGCATCAAGAAAATCTTATTCTTTACCATAACTATAACTGTTACTAAGGAAAATTTCATATCAATTACCTATATATCTTATTGTACACAAAATTCACATTCAATGTATTGCTTGTCTATGTATTTCGATACAGCGAAAACAATAATGAATCATCATGATAACTTTCCTTTACTACTTGTACTGAACATGTCTTATCAATAAAAGAGAACTTACTGCAAACAATATCTTATCAATAAAAGAGAACTTACTGCAAACAATACAAATGATGTGATGGCTGCGATAACATAACTACAAAATAAGACCTGAGCTTCTTTAACCCATCATAATTCAAAACACTTTAGAATTAATATATAATTAAAAAATAAATGAATTTTTCTTTTTTTTTTCAGAAAGAAAAAGCTTTATGATTTATATTAAGAGTATATAAAAATCCAGATACAAGCGAAGGCATGAGGCCTTGAAGCAAAATATACAGAAATTTGTTACTGTCCAGAATCAGCAAAGCATGGATCTTAGAGATAAACAAAAATTATGAGTGCATGGCAGTACAGAGACTTCAGAAAGAAGGAACCATCTAAATCTAGATTTCAAAATACAGAATTCAACCAAAAATACCAAGACCGAAGTTAATCCTCAGAAGGCAAATATCCCAAGATTTTTGACAAAATGAAGTCAAGAGGCAAATATCCCAGGATTTCTATAAGATTAAAATTACAAAATTTTGGTATGGCAGGCTCAACGCATTATCGAATGCATAAATACCTACAATGCGACCGGGATAGTAATGTGATATACATCTTGGAACCATAATTTTAAATGGTAGAAATTGTCCTATCAGCGGATCGACATATCAAAATCATTTACAATTCAGAATTTTTGAAAATGTTAATTCCATAGACAATCAAAGTCTACGGCATATATGGTATGAAAACCCTCTTCTAATTCAGAATCAGTAACTGATTCCAGTCGGGAGAGATTTGTTTGAAGTCACATGAAGTTTCGCCTTTTGTGGGTGTCTGTCCGGCCATCAATTGATCGCGATGTGGGGATTGTTGGTCTGCTAAAGTGAAGTTTGTAGTTTCTATTCCAGGCAGATTAAAGTGAAGTTTGTAGTTTCTATTCCAAGCAGATTAACATTTTTTTTGTTTCATAGTATTTTTGTGACATTTATTTAATTTATAGATGAAATAATCTTTTTCATCATAATTCACCAAAATTTTGCAATACAATTTCAAGTAGTATAGTGATAGGTTCTTATTATTGTTTAGACATTTAGTTGAAAGTTTTTGTAAAAGGAATAAAAAAGGACTTAGATGATTGATTTAATTTTAATTAATAGTATTTAATAGTAATTAATTAATTAATAGTGATACATATAAATTAATAGTAATTAATTTAATAATTTAGTTTAATTTAATTCAATATTAATTTAAATTAATTAAATATCCATTTATTAATGTAATAGTGAAGTATGGGGTTGAAGAGAGTCGTGGAGAAAGATTGAGATGATTCAAAAGAAATTCATAACCTACAATCTTAAGAACAAGGAAAATACTCAATATCATATCTTCCTATGGAAGTTGGCCACTACCCTATTGAAAGCAGGGCCATGTTTAAGTATCTAATGTATAAAAAGAAGCTTTACAACATTGAATATGAGAGGCTTCCTAAACTACTTCTAACTTTAGTAAAAACCCCACTTTTGCCTCAAATGTGGGTGGCATAAGGATGCCCAGTCTTGGCACAACCATTAGGGGATAAATGAGGAGATCATCCTAGGAAAATGATAGTGTCAAAGATACTATCACCTCCAAATTAAAGGTTGAGATTTGGGATGATAAGAAGTTGGAGGTTAAAAGAAAGATAAGATATTATAATGAGGTGATCAACTCCACCTTTGAGAACCATAATTATCTTTTTGTTTTGACCAGCGCTAAGAAAAATATGAACATTGCTAAGATTAGAACTAATTCTCATGAGCTTCGAAGTGAAACTGGACAGTGGTCTACTCCCAAGACTCCCTGGGACTGGGATGATAGAATTTGTCAGTTTGGCGTACTAAGAGGGTGGAGGATGAAAATCACTTTCTTTTAGATTGTCCTACCCTTTCTCACATCCACTCTCATTTCCCTAACATTTGTCACACTTCCAATCTTCTTGACTTGTTAAGCCAACCCAACTATAGTGATCTTGGTGTGCTTCTTTCCCTTCTTTTTGAGCACATAAATAAGATTCTAAAAAATTACAATTAGATTCTTCTTCTTAAAGTCCGATAAATTACATTAATTAAAATTACTATTACATTAATTAAAATTACTTAATTAATAATTATATTTAATAATCAAATCATTATTCTTTTATATATTGCATTTTGTTTATTATATATCATATTAGTCACTGCTGGAATAAGTTTTATTTTTAATTTTTATTAAATGAATACAAATCCATATGTTTATTCGCATTTATTTGGGAAACCCAACTAGACATCGCTGCATTTCCATTATATATCAGAAAAACATAGTAAAACAAAAGATTAGCACTCTTCGTCTCTGAAAACATAAAACCAATATTTGAGATTGCTAAAACCATGAGTTACAAAGAATTTCGAACCAAGATTACAAGCAAATGTCAAAATTATCTGTAGAAAGCACCCCTGCATAGGAATAAACGTTACCCTTGAGCTTAAGGGTTGATCTTAACCTACATTTTTTTATAATCGTAATTTTTTCTTCTTATTCAATAGATGCCAAATTAAAATAATATACATTTATATTACTCTTTAATCCATTAACATTTAACCTTTATTATCATTAGTATTAACTTTTTCATATATTCCTCAATTAACATGAATTTAATTGGGAGACCAATAGTTGGTTTGTTAGGAACATTCAAGCTATCAAAAATTTAAACGTACCATCTTTAAAATATGTTAGTTAAATGATATTCTTTGGAGAGGCCGACTCACTCCGAGAAAGGTATTTCCACTCAACCCTAGATGCTTGATTCTAAATATAGTCTTTTTCTTCTTATAAAATACCAAATGGTCATTAAGAAAATATTAATGGTTAATTGTTAACGGAATTTGACAGGTCAATGGTTTGTATGGACATGGAAGTAATAATAGTTTGTCACGGGTAATAAATGATTTGGGAAATTAATTTGTGATCAAAAATTTGGAATGAATCGTTTATTGAGACAAAATCTTCCACGTTGCCACGGCTCTTTGCACTCCTTCTCATCGCAACAATCCATGAAGTTCTTAGACGAAGAATATTCATGCAACAGTCTATACTAGCCCTCGCTAAATAAATAAAATGAAATTTCATCGCTGGACTTTTATCATGAATTGAAATATATACGCTTATAAGTGAAAAAGGTGAAAAATGTGGTTCACTTTCTGATGAAAATCGATGAAAAATGTGGTTCACTTTCCGATGAAAGTTGATCATTTCTTCAAATCTATTCACTTTGTCTCAACGTCTCATTTGTTCAAATTGATGAAAAATTTGCTTGTGAAGCAATCTCTGGATTGTTAATGGCAGACATCCAAAAGATGGACATCGGCTCCATTGGCTATTCATAAATGGACTGTCTTAGGAAACAATTTTTTCCATTCTAAGCAACAAACAATTTTCTATGTCTAACCAGGTAACAATTTTTCCCACATGGGATTTTTATTGGAATTTAGTGATTTTTTGAAATTGAATAGTTTTTTAATAATGGAAATGGATTAAACATCTTCAAAACCTTTCAAAGCACCTAAATTTCTGAGACTTGACAATTGTAATATGGATTTCTAAAAATAATTTCCACCAAAAAAATTATTCTTTTCTGGGCAAAATTGTTACATATTTAAACTATATAATTAACTATAAAAACTAATCAATACAAACTAAGTATATCATTTCAGAAAATCAAACATAGATAATAAAAAAAATAACAACCCACCTCACCCACTCAACCTAATCGTACTTGAATATACTTTTTATGACCCTTGTTACGTCATAAGTTTAAACCATCTTAATTGTCAATAATGGGATAGCAGTTTTAAATTAATAATGATGTTATACAATTAATTCGGGGGTGTATTTTTTGTTTCTTTCTAAAATAGAAAGTGGAAATATTATACCAAAAAGAACTTGTGACGAAGCTCGTAACAATCATAAAAAGAAGTTTTTATGAATAACATAATGGATTTAAAGATTTTTTTTTTTATGAATAACATAATGGATTTAAAAAAAGAGAGGAAACTTTAAGAATTACATAAGAGAGTTTGAGTTTGCTATTGTTTGAAATTATTATATTGTAAGAGAGTTTGTTATTGTTTAAAATTATTCTATTGTAAAAGAGTTTGTTATGGTTTTAATATTATTGTATTTTAAGAGAGTTTGTTATTGTTTAAAATTATTTTATATTTATTTCAATTTTGGATTTACTAAGTGTTGAAAGGGATCAAAGTTATTGAAGTGTAAACTTGCTTTAGAGTGAAAAGAGATTTGGTACTCCGCACAATATTGTATTTTAAGAGAGTTTGTTATTGTTTAAAATTATTTTATATTTATTTTAATTTTGGATTTACTAAGTGTTGAAAGGGATCAAAGCTATTGAAGTGTAAACTTGTTTTAGAGTGAAAAGAGATTTGGTACTCCACACAATGATTTGACTGCTAAGTCTACGAAGGCATACATACTCTACCCCCCTTTGGTTTTGAACTTGTGACCTCTTTGAAGGAAACACATGCTCTTTTTTGGTTTTAATATCATAAAACCTAAAAACTATATAACATTAATATTTAAATAACCTAATGACATCCTTGTGAGCTTTGACGTGGTTTCCTTATTCACGAAGATTCCTCTTGATGAAGCCATTCAGGTTATAAGAGGTGTCACTGATCTAGAGACCACAAAGCTAGCCGAAGTCTGCTTAAGGTCAACTGTATTCACATTCCAAGGAACATTTTATGAACAGACATCTGGTGTAGCAATGGGATCACCCCTATCGCCAATTGTGGCCAACCTATACATGGAATATTTTGAGAAGAAGGCCTTGGAATCTTATCCTTTAAAACCAGCTTGGTGGAAGTGTTTTGTCGATGACACCAATATAAAATGGACCCATGGTAAAACAGAACTCGACAAGTTTTTTAATCACCTTAACTCCATCTCCCCTGATATAAAATTCACTATGGAGCTTGAAGAAAATATGAGCATCCCTTTCTTGGACATTCTTATCATCAGAAAAGAGGATGGCTCTTTGGGCCATAAGGTTTTCAGGAAGTCAACTCACACGGAGAGCTACCTTCATGCGGATTCCCACCATCACCCAGCCCAAAAGCTTGGCGTTTTGAACACTCTTGCCATTAGAGCCCTCCGAATTTCTGACTCAGAACATATAAATGAAGAGAAGAGGCATTTAGTTTCAACTTTCAAAAATATAGGCTACAAGGATCATGAAAGCCATAAAGAGAGCTGAAAGGAGGTTGTCATCTCCCAAACCTAAAGAGGAGGATCAACCTCAAGGTGGTAAGGTTTTTCTACCTTATATCCATGGGGTCACAGATAAAATGGCAAAGATCCTAAGAAAGAAAAACATTATAACTCAATTCTCAGCTCCCGGTACCATCAGACAAAGTTTAAAATCTGTTAAGGATGATATTGACAAGCAGCAGCTTAAAGGAGTCTATAAAATAGACTGTTCGTGTGGAAAAAGCTACATAGGTGAAACTGGTCGCTCCCTCCAGACAAGACTGAAAGAACATGGCGCTGACATCAGGAATGGAGGATCCCGTACCTCAGCCCTGGCAGAGCACTCCTTGAAGACTAAACACCACATCTGCTTAGAAAACGCATTAATTATCGTGAGAGAAGAGCAGCATCAGAGACGGAAAATCAGAGAAGCCCTCGAAATCCTGAAGCATCCTTGTAATCTGAACAGAGACAGCGGTTTGGAGATTAGCGGAAGCTGGCTTCCCCTGATCAGTGAAATCAAGAAATGTCTGCCCGGCCCCAGGTAAGTTGTCGAATAGGTAAGATTGTTATTAATCTAGATATTAATATTAGTTTACATATAAATATTATTATAGATATTAGCATAGTTTCGATTTTAATATTAATTTTGTTATTAGGTCATTTAGATTCTATTAAAGCTCTCCTTTTTAATATAAGTTCAAGCAT
The DNA here is from genome assembly GCA_031772625.1 of Pinus tabuliformis. Classification (NCBI taxonomy): domain Eukaryota; kingdom Viridiplantae; phylum Streptophyta; class Pinopsida; order Pinales; family Pinaceae; genus Pinus; species Pinus tabuliformis. The sequence goes on along the minus strand of CM062816.1, from coordinate 242,767,378 downwards.
AGATTTTAATATAATTTAGACATTAATGTAGGTTTTAATGTAGTTTAGATTTTAATATAGAATTTAATATAGAATTTAGGTTATTTTAATATTAATTTATTTAGATATTGATATATATTAGGTTTTATTGGTATTAATATATTAAGTTATATAGATTTTAGGTTATTTAAACATTTAAGTTATATAGTGATCTAGTTTTATAAAAATTTTAAGTTTTATAGTCATTAGGTTATTTAAATATTAATGTTATATAGTTTTTAGGTTTTATGATATTAATATTTATATTAGTTTTTAGATATTAATATTATTTTAGATTTTAGGTTATATAAAGGTTTATGATATTAATATTAATATATATATTAGTTTTTTAAATATTAATATAGATATTAGGTTTTATTGATATTAATACTTTTATATATATTAAGTTATATATATTTTAGGTTATATAAATATTAAGTTATATAGTGATTAGGTTATATAAGTATTAATGTTATATAGATATTAAGATTTATGATTTTAATATTAATATATATATTAGTTTTTATAGATTTTTAATATTAATATATTTTAGGTTTCACATAGATTTATGATATTAATATTAATATATATATTAGTTTTTAGATATTAATATTATTATTGTTTTTAGTTTAAAGTTTTTGTTTTATAGATATTAAATATATGATATTAATTTATAAAAATTAAATAAATGATATTAATTTAAAAATTAAAATTAATTTTTAGGTTTCATTATAAATCTTTCTTGCCGACCTGTGTTGTTCCTTTAAATATTCCTTCCCTCATGAGTATTTATTTCTTCCATCTCGCTCTTCTTTTATCATCTTTCTCTTACCCTGATGATGGATCCCATTTGGGATTCGAAACGTTGGTGTAAAAATTCTATTACTGTGGATTCTCCGGACAAAAATTCAAAAAGCTCAAACCACAGATCTCTGAAATCCAATTTTCTTAATTTTGAATTGAGGTTGAAGAGAGAGACTCATTGCTAATATTGATTTCCAATCCCTTAACATGACGCATTATGTTGCCAAGGCATCAATCTTATGTTGTGTTGGACTAAAATATTTGTGATTATCACATGTTGAGAGAAACATTGATATTTGTTCTCATGAACTTTTGATGTTAGCAAGAACATAGAGCTTTCATTACACTATATAGATTCCCCATTCCTTTGTAATGTTCTTCTAAATTCTAGGATATCTTTGTGGCCCATGATCTTTTGGCCCAAATAAAATTTCACTAAGAGCTGAGCCAACTCAGAAAGAGAGTGTCCAAAATTAAAACCTTTGTTCCATATACCTGATAAAGGGATAACAAGCATATTGGCTTTCTACAAAAAACTACAACCTTAAATTTTAACCTAATGGAAATCATCCAAAAAAATTTAAATCACAACACAAATGAACAACACCTAGGTTCTTATGGATAGCTGGAGACAAGTGAGGAAGTTGGAACTGGAAATTAAAAAGACAAAAAACCTTGGCTATAGACCTTTTTTTAAGATAGTTCCAAAGCACAAGAAAAAAAAAAGAACATAGTTAATAAAATTCAATGGGACATACACACGAGAAATAGTTCATTGAATTCCTTTGAATCATAGAATATAAATTTCCAATTTCCAAAGAAACAACCCTAGGACAAATAGATTTTTACATGGAAAACATGAATCGACCTAGTTACATTCCAATAGATGTTGGAATCTCCAAACTAAATTAGGGCCATTAACCCACCTTGCCAACAAAAATCCATACAGCCAAATTCGTGAGATAGGAAAAAGGTTAATACTCGCATATAGATGGGACGGTAATGTGTCCTTGCATATCCCCACCCCCACACATAGAATAGATGTATTATATGTTACAACATGTGGATATTAATGGATAATTAGATGTGGCATATAAATTCATACGTTGATAACTTAGGATATAAAACAATGCAATATCGCTCTCTCCTCCGCCCCCAACAATTTTTTTTCCAATTCCTTTAGATTTAAAGAGATGGATTTATTGGGCCATGAATCTGCTTCTAAGTTGAGGCCATGCAAAACTTAATAACATGAAACTCTAATGTTGTTACTTACCTCCTTTTTTATTTGAGTTATGATCACCATGATCTTGTTGTTTGAGGGAGATTATTCCCTATCATCGCTTTGATGATTACACTTAAATATCCTATAATTATCAGAGATTTGAAATTGGTTTCTTTAGCAAGGAGAACACCTCAAAGAAAAGCATAGGCTTATAGCTTGTTATAAACCCTACATACAAGTTTTTTCCATATTTACTTTGGGATTATAAAGAATCCCCCCACACCTAACAACCATGGATTCACTTTGGAGACACCATCAAAGAACAAAAATAAATACTCTTTCTTTAATTTCCAATCTTGGTATTCCTATGTATACATTTGAATTTTCCACCAGTTATAGATGCTCAATTTGCAATGATATGGTCTGGGATCCCTATCCATAATTAAGGGTTGCCTAATCCATTCTTCCTCATCATTATTCAAGGTTTGTGAATTTTTATTCCCTTTACTCCTACAATTAATATCTTGAAAAGAAGATTGTCATTGGTTAACAGAGATTGGGGCAGCAACAACCAATGTGGGTGAAACTAAGGAGATGCAGACCGTGCAATAAGGAAACTTAGGATTGTAATAGGGACATCGACCAACCGCAAATGTATTAAGCCACTACTAAGGTTTGGTCGAGAGCGACTATAGGTAGAGACAATGACACCAGAGGGAAGAGAAGTTGTGAGTACCATTAATAATCGTTAGAAGAAATGGGGTCATGGAAAAGGAATTGTGTGAGAGATTTAAGTAGACGATAGAGTGTTGTAGAGCAAAGGTTGTTGTGTTAGAGCCACATGTAACTTGAGGTTGCGATCAGATAGTCTAGCCACCAGGTGGAGATTGGCCATGAAAAAATAGTAGCTAAGGACCAACCACCTAGTTGTGTATACATGTGCACAGGTGTGGGTAGTTTCAATGGTTGTAGACGAACGCAAAAGCAATTCATAAGACCTACGAGTGGTGTGGTTGTCAAAGTTGACATTTGAACTATTATAGACAATTTGGGAAAATAATGTGAGATTTTAGACAGCAAGAGTTGGAACCAATAGATCTGTAAGTCATGGTAGTGGTTGTACAATGGTGTAGTTAGCAGTAAGGATTCGCTAGGTAGGGGTTCTACTACATAGCAGGAATAATTTGGGAGCTATAGCCACCAATAGGGTACAAATGAAAGTAACAAGGTTACCAACATGATTGGTGGAGGTCAACTCTCAAATGGAGAGAGGGACACTGTACTAGTGGGAGATTGGTAGTAAAGTTCATGGGTGTCTCAAAGGACCAAGACAGACCCATAATAGTGCTATAAGTACTTATCACAAGAGCAATGGTAAGAGGCATTACAATGATAGAGAACAAGGAGCGGGAGGATTTGAAGGTTGAGCAAATTAGAGGGCGTTAATCTTCAGGTTCAAGTATGCAGGAGCAGGGAACAGATTCTTCCAATTCTGTCAAGAAGGTTGTTTAGGAGTAGGAGGCTTTTAGGAGCAATTCCAAGGGGAATTGTACTTCGGGGATATTTCCAGACCAAGTGGCCAAAAAGGCTTCATATTCAAAGGGAGCAGCGAAGGCAGTGGATATAGGTCTAGGATTGAAGACAGTTCCATGGGGTGGAAGTACCTCGCTCACTAAGAGGGAGTGTTTATTTTTGTATCTTGAGCAGTTACTTCTGTATAGACCTTGTGTCTAGGTGTGTATAAGTCGCACACATTCTCCTTAGAACACTTGCTCAAGTATGAGCAAGTTTTTTATGTAACTTAGCCTAATTCAATCTTAGGAAAAATCATATATTAATATGTTGGCTCGTTGAGTTAATAGAAACTTATGAAAAGTAAAGTAATTTACTTTAATGAGTAATTTTTAACATTAACAATTTATCTCAAGTGAGGTGAGATCTAATCTTGACCATTAATCACTTTGAGATTAGGGTTGGGATTAGGATTTTGGTTCAATGTAAAGTTATAAAAGCAAGGCTAAGGAGAGAGAAGTGATACTCTATAGTGTCACTAGCCTAAGGAGGAGAAGTGTGAAAATCTATAGTGTCACTAGCCTAAGGAGGAGGAGTGTGATACTATAGTGTGCTGGGTACGAGGAAGATGCAAGGATAAACAAGGGAGATATATCTAGATCGGCCAAGGAGGATTGAAGGATAGATCTATAGCTTGATCAGGTGGATAACTCTAATTTTAATGTTGTATATGTAATTCCACAGCTGGGCCATTATCCCAGGATGGGAGCCCAAGTAGGTTTTCAGTCATTATTAATGATGAATTGATTTGATTGGGGATAAATCTATGTTTGATATGTGATTGAGATTGGTTTTGTAATTGTGATTCCAATGAATATTTTGTTAGGAACCTAGCAACGTATTTATTCAATAATTTATATGATCAGAATTAAATAATGGGTGTTGGGTTAAGGAAAACTAATAGTTATAGTGGAAATTGGTCAACTGTGAACCTAGGCCTCACCTAAGTATTCTCAATGAGTTAACAATTCCTCTAGTTCTTAAAGGAAAAGTAAATAAGATTCATAAAATATGGATCCTTGATCCCCCATGCCTAACATTAAAACAAATGTCCATGTAAATTTGGAAAGTGGAGAATGGCTTAAGAGACATGGGTCATGTGACTTCTCAAAAAACATTGGCAGGGCCCATTAGGAAAATGTAAACATTGTTGAACTATGTCCCAAGAGGCATGGACTCTCAAATAACTATGGGTAGGGTCCAATGGGATCCATATGAACCTATTGTTATAATATTAAAGAATGTCATCTGTATTTCAATATAAATCACTCCTAAAATATTATTTCAAATTACTCTTGAAATCATCTTCCTTATGAATTTCCACATATGGTTGTATAACTATTTCAATATAAACCACTCCTAAAATCTTGTTTCAAATTACTCTAGACTCCATATTCCTTTTCTGAATTTCAACGCAGGGTTGTAGAGACTAAGAAGATGAATGGAGACACAATTTATATTGATGAAAGAAGGTTCAACACATCACTATCTTTTATAGAGTATACATAAAAAGGGCATGCATGATCTAAATGGTATAAATGGGAATCAACGTCATCCAAGGCCTTGTTAGCTAATAGGTGTCCCTATATTGAAATCACCCTTCAATAATTAAAATTTTGTTTAAAAAAAATAGGTGGATGGTCGACATTTCACTTCCACTGAATATTCTTGATTGTCATCTTAAATGGAGGTTTGAGATTTATCTCAAACCCTAATCTTGAGCATTTAACCTCTTGGAGAATCTAATTGATAATTTAGAAGTTATTCCTATGTCCCTTTGTTTCATTCTTTCTCTGTCCATCCATTTCATTCAATTGTTTCAATTAACCCTTGTAAAAAACAATGATGAACATCCTAGATCTGACATTGCCATACAAATTATTGTGGTGCTAGGGGCAACATCCATGGATCAAAATAACATATCCCACTTATTTTCGGCACCTCCTTGAAACTTCAATGTGGGTATACTACCTACCTATGCCACTTGAATAACTACCTTTCATAATTTACTTTATTTTCTCTACATTTTTCAGTTTTCTAGGAAACTATTTTGAAAAATCTCTAGAGTTGTAATGGGGTCACCACTCTTGCCAATTGTTGCAAACTTGTTCATGGATAACTTTGAAAAGAAGGCCCTATATTTTCATTCCTTAAAATTTACCTCGTGGAAGAGGTTTGCTAGTAACACAAATGTCAAATCGGGGCCCATGGTAAAGATGAACTAGATAGGTTTTTCGATGACCTTAGTTCTATCTCTATGACACTAAGTGAATTATGGAAATGGAAGAGAAAAGGAGCCTACCATTCATGGATGTTCTTCTTACCAAGAGAGAAGATGGTACATTAGGGCATTAATTTTTTATAAAGAATACTCATACAAAGAGTTATCTACATGTTGATGCCTATCATCATCCTGTCCAAACATTTTGTGTTCTTAATATAGTTGTTGTTAGGGCCCTTAGACTATCTAATTCATATCAACTCGATGAAGATAAGAAACAATTGGATATTGTATTTAAAAATATTTGATATAAGGATAAAGGCATCAGGAAGGCCATGAAAATTTCTGAAAGAAAACTTAACTCCCAAGGCCCTCAAGCACATAGTGGCAAGGCTTACCTTCCTTACATCCAGGGGGTTACTGACAACATTACAAAGATCCTAGGTAAGAAAGATATAACTAGTGAGTTCACAATAGTATTAACAAGTGAGCAAATAATGAAACCCATAAAACAAAATATTGATCATCATATGTTAGAAAACCAGAAAGGCAGAAATATTTTCTTATATTAATAGTTAATTGTGATATACTTGTAGCCTTATTATATTTTCTTCATGTTCTTCTTTTATCTTCTTTTCATCAAGAAATCATGAAATCAAAACATGGAGACCAATGACACAAGATATAGGCACTCATATAGGGCTAAAACACCTCTGTAGGGGAAAACCCAGTCAAACTCTTCCACTAGTAAATCAAAACAGAGATAAACGAAGACCTTAAACTAGATCAAAAGACCTTCCTCGTCCACTAAGTGAGCCTTCCAAGATGATTCGGCAGACTTTAGTAGTCTCCTCTTGTCTAGCAACTTCAGCCCAACAACAACCCAAAATTTTGGCCCCTAGCTTTCAAAATTTCAGCCCTACTGCAGATATGAAATTTCGGCCTCCCCAGCAGCTTCAGAATTTCGCACAGGTGAGTCAAAGAGAGAGAGAAAGAAATTCTTCTTGAAAAATGTCTCCTTCTCCTTCATTAGGGGTTTATCCGTCTTCTTGGGAATTTCACTCTTCTTTTCTGCCTCCAGCTACCGTAGATCAAACTTCTTGGTTGGTGCTCCAAATTTGGTTGAGTTATTTCCTTTATATAGTGAATTTCTGAGGTCAAATTCCCTTAATGAGGCCGAATTGTCATTTTTTGAGGCCGACTTGGTGGAGGAGGCCTAGAAGACCTATTTTACATAAAAATAAATTTCTGTCTTGACACAAGAAGCAGAAGAACGGTCTTTTACATGATGACAAGGACAATGACTCTTGACATAAATCCTAGAAGCCTGTAATGGAGGCTTTGACCTATTAACTATTGACCCAAGCATGAAAATCATACTTTAATAAGTCAATTTCTTTTACAATAAAATTCATTTTTGTTTCTTTTGACAAATACATTACATCATGACTCAAATACAATTATGAAGATGGACACTAGTTACATTTTTCAACGTCATCAACTTAAAGGAGTATACAAAGTAGATTTCTCATGTGGTAAAAGTTATATTGGAGAAACATGATGCTCTTCACAAAAAATACTAAAAGAGAATGGAGATGACATTAAGAATGAATGGTCACACGATTCAGCCCTTGTTGAATACTCCTTGAAAACTAAACATCATATTTTCTTGGAGAATGCTAGGATCATCATTAGAGAAGACCACTACCAGAGAAGACAAACCAGAGAAGTCATTGAGATAATAAAACATCCCCGTAATATTAATAGGGATGGTGGTATTGAGATTAGTGGTAATCAGTTTCCTTTAATACCTTGGGCTATTCCCACTCCTCAGAAATGGTGCTCTTAGGTATGTCTCTCTTTCTTGTGTCCTAAAACAATCTAACGAAAATAAGTAATATATATTGATTATAATATTTATTAATTAGATTATTATTTTAGTTACATTAATCATGCATATTATAATGTATTCATTTTTTAATACTAGTATGTATAATAACATTATTATAAATTAACATAACATGATATGGATATTATTAAATGTTAATTTGGATATTAATGTATATACATTAACTAATTATTTTATATATATTAATTAGGATATTATAATGTTATATACACATTGATATTATTATTAATATATATACTAATATTATTATTAATATTAGATATATAAATTTTTTTTACTAATAAAGTAGTGTATTTGTATTATAAATACTAGTAATTATAATATTATTATTGATATTAATTAACAATATCAATAATATTAGTACTAATATTTGTTTATATATATATATATATAAAACATTATTATATTTAGATTATAAGTAGTTATATCAATTTTACTTGTTCAATACCATAAGTATTATTAGCTTTCATACATTTTAGGTTTAGGGTTTTTAGTGAACCATTTAGCCTATTTTGTCTCTTTACCTCCTCTTTGCCTCTTCCTTCTTTTGACCATTGTCCCAAAGACGTATGCTCTTATGAATTCAAAATGTTGACATCTTTCAAACATCATTGTGGAAATCATGAATTCTCCATCTACAAAAACACACCTTAGAAATCTACAATATACCATGTCCATTTTCCATCTAAAATCTAGAAGTATGGACTAGGGAACCCAATAGACACCTCTAAGGTAGAGTTTACAATTTTGATGAGTTTTCCAACACAACAAATAAATTGATATTACATAATAAATGGAAGAAAGATGCTAGAAGAAGCCTATTTCCTTAATACTTAAAGAAGGAAAAAACTCCTACCCTTGATGGCGAAGTTAAAAGAGTGAAGAGGTTGAAGCATGGGTTCAGGCCTAAAGAAATATTTTAGAGTGAAAAAATACTCTAAAAAAATGAAGGCATGAGTATTAAATATTTAATATAAGAGGAAATGATGATATATGGTGGGAATACCTCAAGAATGCCAGCAAAATTTGAGAGAAGAAGTTGACCTAGAGTAAGTTTGAGAGGTACTTCAACAATAATTTCCTATCTGAAATGTATTATGATGGAAAGATCAAGGAATTCCATGAGTACAAGTTGGGATAGCTCACTATGGAAGCATATGCCCAGAAGTTCATAAAACTATTGAGGCACGTACCTTATATTAGATATGAAAAAGATAAATATCTTGTGCTTCCTCAGTGGACTGCCACGATCCTATCAAGACTTAATAGAATTTGATGAAACTAAGATACTGGAGGATACCATATGGAAGGCTAAATACTATTATGACCTATCAAAGCATAAGATATAATTATGAATGTAATGGAAATAGAAGTGAAATACCAACTCCAAGAATAAGGGATCCAAATCCTCACGCTACAGGCAGGCCAGGAAAAGCCTCAATTTCAACATACTAGCTAAGAGTGAATTCTAGCAAAAATTTCCCACTCCAAATGGGAATAATCCAATTCAACCAACAAAGGATGAGGCTAAATAACTAAGGAAAAATCTACTGAAGTGTTGGGGGTGCAGGGAAGAGAAAATGTTAATACATTGTCCACACTAATATCAAGATAAAAAAGGGGTGTATAATGTCCAAGAGGATACTACCATCAATGATGTGACCCGGGGTGTACCCCAGATCTATGTAACCATGGAAAATAGGAAAATAGACCACCAAGCCTTAGTGGTGGAGATGGAAGTTATACTTTCTAGCCACCCTGTTTCAATTTTAGTTGACTCCTATTCTAAACTTAGTTTTGTTACTTCACAAGTTGTCAAAGTCTATGCTTTATAGAGGAAATAGAATGCCAAGTCATGGCTAGTCCAATTAGCCACTAGGAACAAAAGGAAGGTGAATAATTCTATCAAAGCATGTTAATATGATATGAGTGGCCTAATTACACAAGTCAATTTAAATATCAACAGGTCAAAGTGGAATGTAAACACCCATCCAGATTATTACAACCAATGTCAATCCTAGAATGGAACTGGGAAGTCATATCAATGGACGACATCATTGGTTTATTGAGAACCCCCAAGAAATGTGATTTATTCATGGTTGTATTGGATAATTTGAGCAAAGTAACTCACTTTATACCTATGAAGTTTACATATGAGGAAATTGACATTTGCTAGATTTTCAGGAAGGAGATTTTCAAATTGCATGGCATTCCCAAGAAGATCATATCTAATGTTGGTAGCATGATGTCAGTCATGTTGGCATTGATGTCAATAGGGTTAGTAAGCTTGTGATCATGATCTATTGATTGAAAGAGGTTTGATGATGCCATGAATTTTCTTAATGATGAAATGTTACAGGTGGTTCCTGATTTGAGAAAATAACTTTTAGTTTTCCCCATTTAAATGTATGGGCATTGATTTATATAGGAAAACATGTGTCTGCAACTTTTGTTTCCTAGAATTTCAATTGCAAATCCATGTACATAGCTCGAATAAAGAATGAATAACCCACATTCATGCCTGTAAGTGAAGAAAACTAAAAATCATGGGCCAAACAAGTGAAATTTCTCATGAAATCATTCGAGTTTGAGAAGGTTTGATTGTGTTTGTAATGTTCGCAAGCTTATAGTTTGATTTGGATTTGATTTGGTCTCCCAATAGGTGTGAAAAATAATGATTAATGAAGTAGCATGATTGGTTGATTTGAGAGTGGAATGAATTATCTAATTAATTATGGAATCAACATAATTGATCAAGACAAATGATCAATTCGGTTGGAAATGGTACAAGGAAATTAACACATTAATTTGGTCCGGGAAGATTGGTTTGACTTGGCCATTGAGCAAAATGGTTAATTGGTTGAAGTATGTGAAAGAATTAACAATTAGTATTCGAGTTAGTGCCCTAATAAACTCATTTTGGTCTGATTTAGTTAGCATTGATCTAGCCACTTTTCTTAATATGTTTGATCTGGTCTTTTATCCACCTTTGAGGTGTAGACCACCATTTTTAAATATTATTTTTCATGGAACGATCTAGAAAAGACAGTTCATCACATTCGCTGTAGTTATGGAACAAATTAGGTTGTTTGAATTGGTCCTTCAACGATTGATTTGGTCCATCTCCAAACCTATAAATAATTCATCACATTTGGGGTGGATGTGTGATCTGTGTTTGATATTTCTGAAGCACAATTATTTGTCCTCTGCAAAGAAATTTATCTAGTTGATCTCCTTTGATTTTATTTTATGTTCTAGCACATGTTCAAAGGTTCAAAGGAATTTTGTGATAGATCGTGAAGTTTGCCTATGCATTTGAAGCTTTGATTGGACTAATTTTATCCTCTCACTTTGTAAGTGCATTGATATGTTGAGTGGTCGATCTGGAGGTTTCTTGGCATTATTAAAAATCATTCCAATCAACTCTAAAGGAAGACATAGACATATCCTTTTATATGTATGTTTTATGTCTAAATATGGTGATAGAATTGGAATTGCTCAAGAAATTTAATCTAGATCAAGAGACACAATTCTACTCTACTACTCTTCGGAAAATGATAGCATCAACCTCTTCACCTGAAGTGGCATTAGCCTTCCTATGGTTGGTTGCTAAAGGTTTCTCCATGGGCTTACAACTCTCCATGCAAAAGATCTACAGTATCTCAGTGACATACTTGTCTTGAGACACAAAAAATTCCCCATCACCTTACCATACTTCCAACCCAATGAAGTAGTGTATGAGACCCATGTCTTTCATCTAAAATTCCCTTGCAAGTTCCTCCTTACAAGAGTTGATCATCTTCTCATCACCTGTCAATATTAAATCATCAACATATAAAACAATGATAAGAAATTTACCTTCTACTAAAATATGATAGAGGTTTGCATTTGCTTCAATTTTGGTGCAGCCCAATCCAGCGAGATAACTATCAATCTGAGTGTACCAAGCTCGGGGTGCTTGTTTGAAACTGTACAATGCTGGCCTGAGTCTACACACATGAGACTCCCAATCAAATGTCTCAAAAAATTATGTTTGCTTGATGTACACTTCCTCCTCAATAACACCATTTAGAAATTTTGTTTTTACATCCATCTAGTGGATCTTCCACCGCATCTGCATAGCCAGTGCAAGAATTGATCTAATGGATGAATACCTTACTATGGGAGAAAATGTTTCCTCATAGTTAATTCCCTCAACTTGGGAGAATCCTTTGGCCACAAATCCGGCCTTATACTTCTCTATGCTTCTATTTGTTGCATGCTTAACCTTGGAGATCCATCTCGAACCCACAACTAATTTATCTATAGATCTTAAGACCACTTCCCAAACATTGTTCTTCATGATGGATTCATATTTTTCCACCATTGCATCAACCGAAACTGCTTTCTCAACTACTTCCTCCAAATAGGATGTCTTAGTGTCTACAAGCTCAGTCATTAGAGCCATGTAGCCAGTGTACCTCTCAGGTGACCTCCTTTTCCTACGCAAATTTGTAGGAGCTCCCACATTCTCCCTCTCATCATGCACCAATCTATCAACTTCAATGGTTATTTTTCTACCTTATATGGATGGTTATGTTTGAGTGGATGTCTCCACTCTACCTCCTCTCTTCCCCTCCATTTGTGTTTTCTCCATAACTTCCTTAGGCTCCTCCTTTGGAGCTAAAAGCTCCTCTTCTAGTGGGATCTAAAGCTCCCTCTTAAGAGAGCACCGCATCTCTTTACCCTCATCAAACTTTACATCCCTTCGCACAACTGTCATTTTGAGGGAAGGTAAGTACACCCATAATTGTGTGGAGTTTCAGTGTAACCCACAAAAACTACCAACTCTATTGTTGGCTCAAGTTTCTTCCTTGAATCTTTAGAGACATGGCAATAAGGAGAGGCTCCAAAAATTCTAAAGTGAGACACATTCGTCTTTCTCCCCGAGAAAGCCTCCTCCAGTGTAATCATACCAAGAATCCGATGAGGACTCCAGTTCTACTAGTAGACTCTTATGTTACATGCCTCTACCCATAAATGAAATGGCATGCCTTGTTCATGTAGCATAGCTCTTACAACTCCCACAATGCTTTGGTTCTTCCTCTCAACTAACCCATTCTGTTGTGGGTTGTAGGGTGTCGTGATCTCTCTTTGAATGCCTTCTTTCGCACAAAAATCCTTGAAGTCATTCGAAACATACTCACCTCCATTGTCACTCCTGAGAACCTTCACCTTATTTTTGGTCTCTTTCTCAACTAGTTCCTTGAATTATAAAAACTTCGAGAATGTCTCATCCTTCTTCTACATGAAGAATATCTAACACTTCCTTAAGAAATCATCAATAAAAATGACATAGTACTTATATCTAGCAATTAAGGCTATCGAGAAGGGTCCACAGACATCAGATTGGAGTCTCTCCAAGACTGCATGCAGTTTGTTGTCTCGATCATGGAATTTGTATTTCACATACTTCCCCAAGATACAAACCTTACAGACATATCGTTGTTCAAGTGCTCCTTTAGGGAGGTTGGTGGTTATTTATTGCAAAAATTTTAAGGCGCCATAATGTAAATGGCCCAATCTCTTGTGCTAGAGCTCACTGACATTGCAACTCTGCAATTTCTCTTCCTTGCTACTTAATGCAACACAATCTTCCACATCAAGTTTATATAGATTCTTCACATGAACCCCGATATGATTTAACTGTCCAGTAGCTATGTGCATCGGAAAGGCTTTACCTTTACTGAAGATTACGTCATAACCGTGTTCTTCCAAAACTACTATAGAGGTGAGGTTCTTCTTTAGGCCTAGAACAAACATGAAATATTTTATGCAAAGAGGGGATCCCAACTCCCTCTTAAAGGTTATTGTACCAATATTTGTAGCACTATACCTTTTGTCATCCCCAAGTTCAGTATGCATCTAGAGATATTTCTCCTTCATGTCACTGAAAAACCCTCTACACCCTCTCATGTTGAACGAGGAAACTGAGTCTAAGTACCATACACTCCCCATCACAATGTTGGCCATGCATATGATAAGGGTGAAGTCTAGTTAGAACTATGAAGCCAATGCTTCACCTACTGTTTCTCTTGAGTTCTTCTTGCTAGACTTTTTATGTGGACACTTTGTAGCATAGTGCCCGAATTCATGACAATTTAAACAATTTATTTTGTACAAGTATTTCTTCTTGTCCCCTTGGTTGGAATCTACTTTAGTTTGACATTTCTTCCCTTTTCCCTTCTTTCCCTTTCCACCCAATGCAAATTTTTCTTCATCCTCTCCCTTGGATGAACTTCCATCTCTTGTATTTCGCCTGATTTCTTCTTGTACCAAATCAGATCATAAGTGTTCCCAATTTGGTAATTTCTCCCTCCCTTTCATCGAGTCTTGGTAGTTATGCCGGCTTTTGGAAAGGCCTAGAGGAGCTAGGCTCACAAAGTCATCTTCTGCAGCATTCACACCAACCCCTCGAAGCTCATCCTGAACTTGTGTAAAGATGGTGAGATATTGCAAAACAGTATAATTCTTCTACATATTAATGTTTTGAAGTTTTTCTTTGAGAGTCGGTTTTCTATGGTCACTACTGTCCTTAAGTAGCTCAATCAGTTTCTTCCACATTACCAAAGGAGTTTCTTTCACATGGAGATTTGAGAGAATGTGGTCTCGCACTCCCTTTAAGATTATTATCCTCACCTTTGCGACATCTTTATTCCATTGGGCTAGGTTCTAGGCATCAAATGATCCTGGTTTTGGAATGTATATCTTGACATATTCCAGCAATCCATTATCATCAAGCACTGCCTCCATGTGATCCTTCCATGTAATGAAATTCAAGTTTCCTTCCAAGGCATACTCTAATCTTAGTCTGTTGAAGGTCATTCTCCCAACACTTAAGAAATCTTGCTACACTGAAGCTACAAATTCGAGCCTCCTGAGGAAAAACTTTGAAATTCTTGTTCTAATGTGAATCATGCTCTAATACCATGTATAAATATGGTGATATAATTTCAACTTATCAAGAAATTTAATCTAAATCAAGAGACACAATTCTAATCTACTATTCTTCGGAAATTAATTAACAACTTAGAACAATATTCGCAAACATGCATCAATCACATACACAAGTACACACATTTATATAGGGGAAACCAACTAGTAAAAAACCCTTAAGCCTGCTTGCATTAATCATACGAATAGAGAATGTATTATAATTTCTTGCTCGCTTTGAGATCAACCTGCAAGTGAATAACCTTTCTCTCTCTCAATGAGAAGCTCTGTCCCAGACTTAGTCAATTTCTACCTCTTCTTGAACCCTTATTTCCTTGTGCAAATCCTAAGGAATTAGGCCCATATTTTTTAGGGACTTTCATCCGATTGATTGTATAATTCCAAAGGTTTAATCTGTAACTGCATGCAACACTTGTACACTCAAGAATAGTCTACAACTGATGTTACACTACCTTAGAATCTACAACACCGTTGAGGAACTCGAATTCCTTGCATGCACTAGATATTTTTGGTTGATTGATTAGTTAAGTGGATGATCACTAAGTTAGATTGCTATTCCACTACACAACTAACCTCCAACTATTTCTATCAACAGTTAGAACTAGTTTAACTTAATACAACTGGAAATAACTGAACCAGATTGTTACAAATTAGCAATCACACATGTATAATTGAACTCCAAGCCCTTAACTTGAATTTACTAAGCTAAATGAGTGACAAGAGCCATGTCACCTCAGTTAACTACCTCCAAGTTGTTTACTGATGTGGAAATTTTGAATTTTCTCAATTTGACCAAGGCAAAGTCAAATTGATACTTTCTTGCTACACTTCTCAACAATTTCAGAGATGGTGCATCTGAAGTCTTCACAGGTGTCTGTGTAGGAACAATATTAGAGAGACCTGTGTGCAAGGGATTAATCCGATGAATACCAAAGGCTATTCGATCCGACGAGATTATACATTTTTTGTCCTGTATCTACAATTTCATTACAAAATCAGAGGTTGAGCTTGCATGCATAAGGAGTGTTGATAATGCAATAATAGGGGTGAATTTGGCATTTGGTGACCTTGTTAAAAATCGATTTGGTATGTATTCATTGAAAATAAACAATGAAATCACTTGATCGATACCTTCAGAGGTTGTGGAATTCAATCATTATGCTTGATATTCATTTTGTTTATTGAATCAATTTATGAAGTGCACATGGAAGACCTGTAGCATATTTCTTAGCTGAATCTGGATGCAAGTTTATAAATTATAACACCTATGTGAATAGAGATGGACCAGAGTGCACAGATCTATTGTGTAATTTGCCTATGATATGCTACTATTGCAGGACTAACATTGTGTGAGTGCAGGGGTTGTTTTGGCATACATTTTTACAACTTTGTGATGAGTTGTATGGCATTGTTACATTGAAATCAAAATATTTTTTGTTGTAGATATCTTTGGGTAGAGATCATTGACTGAGTATGGAATGTTGTGAAAAAAGTTTGTATGGTAATCGTTTCTTGCAAATTAGTTGCAGAGGATCTTGGATTGTTTTATTATTATTGTTGGTGCATAGTATCCTATGTGGGTTGTTACTATTGTAGTTTGAGGGTAGTCTTATATCTAATGATTGTATGAGCAGATAATGTGTAGATATTTGAGTTGATTGAAGTTGTGTTCAAGGTTGATGATTAATGATTATTATGATTGATTGTATGAGCATAAATTAATTGAGAGGTTGTTGTTTGTATTCGGTTATTGAGCATAAAGTTCATGTGGGTCTAGTCTAAAATTAGTGAAATGTGGCCTATAGTGTTTGAGTTTGTTACAGGTGGATCCAATGTGAAATATTCTTGAAAGAGGTCCGCAAGAGTTTAAGGGTTGGAGCCTTCAATAAGGGAGTGGTTGCTTCCTTCTAGTGGTAACCGATGAACTTACAAAGGGAGTGGTTGCTTCCTTCTGGTGGTAGTGGATGAACTTACAAAGGGAGTGGTAGCTTCCTTTCGATGGTGGCCGAAGAACTTGATAAGGGAGTGGTAGCTTCCTTCCAGTAGTAGCTAGAGAAATGATTGGAGGTGGTGGCCTCTAGCAGGCAGGAGCCTGCACACTGGTAGTGGGCTAGTGTAAGATGTAAAAGATGAATTTTAATATTAATAAGAAAGAAAACAAAGACAACAACAACATTGGTTTTTCCTAGTTGGGTTTTCCACCTAATATCAGGTGTCTATGTGTGCTTGATGGTGTTCTCGTGTGTTTTCTAATGATAACTTGTTGAGTTATTTATCATGTCTCATGATTGGTAATGGTTTCTCTTATATGTGCATGTTCTTAATATATGCTACTAATTATTCATTGGTATAGTTGATTATTTGTAAAGAAAATTAAAAACTGACTAAAAAATGATTTAGAATGAAATATTGGTTCACCCCCCTCTTAGTATTTCTAACATCTAAATGGGATGTAAAGTTTACCTCAAAATTTGGAAATCCTTATTTATAACAAGTTTTGGAACTTATTTAGAATTTATCATAGCATATCACCCTTAAATTGATGGATACATAGAAAGGGTGAATAAAATATTAAAAGACATGCCTAGAGTGTATGTTATTGTTGCAACTAAGAAGAAAAGGGGTTTTTTTTTAAAATTTCGTAGTACAGGGATACTATGTAGAAGGTGGTCAGCACTGCACTCAACCTACCACATAGATGCCCAATAGACTACGTGGATGTACAACGGGGGCCAAGATGACTGCACGGTAACTAAAAAATTCCCTAACCGATACAGTATCCTCTAGTTGTGGATTTTGGTTACACATGGGAAGAGGTGGTGATTTGGCTCGGTATGGTTCAACAAATTGTTGTGCCTTGAAACAAACAAGGATATATCATCAATGTGAGCTAGATAGAGATTACCTAAAGCCCAATGTGGAAGACTAGGGCTATATAAGGAGTTGTTTTTTATGATCAATGATTTCATTCCACTCATATTTTGTTATGCTTCTATTATGTTTTCTGTTTGGTTCTATGTTGGTTTTGTTTTCTCTGTTAGTGTTATCTAATACTAGTTTATTTTCTAGATATGGACATGATTATACTGAGGCTCTGATAGCATGTCAATCTATGGTTATTATCTACTTTATGCATTGTAATGGCGTTGGCCAATAGTACTATATGAATGATCACATTCTAAGTCTCTTGAACATGTGGAGTTGTTGTGTAGTTTGCACTTTAATGTTCAACACAAATATGAACTATCCGGAGGTTTTGTTTCAAATTCATGGTTCTATTGTTTATATGTTTTATGTCAATAGTGGAATTAATGAATGAGTTATGGAGTTCGCATAAAATTTCTAGAAAATGTATGTGTCAATATTTTCTGTGTTGTAAATAACAATGTCACTGAAAAAATGAATGAGCCATGTTCCTTTTACTATTTTGTGTTGGAGTTAGTTCTTCACACACACAATGAATGCCTATTGGACATTTACTTTTCTAGTTAAATCATATATTATGTGTGACCAATACTAGTCATATATGTTGGGAATATGTTAATGTATGCAGTAGGGGCTTCCAAAAGTATTTCTATTTAAGGTGTTTGTCTGCAACATATAGAAACTACGCTTGGTTTAGTTAGGTTACTTTTAGCTAGAGTTATCTCCATTTCCCCTGTATCCTTGTATAATCTTCAAAGGTTTTGTAAACCCATCAACATACCTCGAGTGAGAATTCAACTGCTCATAAGTGTTGAAAATGTTGATATATGAGGGGTCTTTGTTGGCATATTTTTGAATCATGGGTCACTCTCCCCACACCCCCAATGACAACAAATGGTTCCGTTGTTGGAACTTGAAGGTCTGTGTTAGAGATAGGATATGGAGACCAACTAAAGAAGAAATTGAATGGTGGTTGAACCAAAGACAATATGAGTTTGTAATGAAACAGACTAGGAGTTTTCCCATCACTCCAGAAAATTAGTTACAGAGGTTCATTTTTTACGACTTGCACAAGATTTTATTTACGGAGTTCCATGTCATCCTGTGGGAGTGGTTCAAGTGATAGGAAAAGTGGCAAGGATTTTGGACTTAGTTGGATTCGCCCAATTAGATGCCAAAGTTACTGTGAAGAGTAAATACATCAAGTAACTTAGTATATAGAGTCATTTATTTTTGGTTGACTACACGCTAAAAGGCTATGTAGTTGAATTTGCAATAGAGTCCACCCAATCATTTAATGCAGTCAAACGATACTTCTTCAGGGAACCATGAGGAAGGTATATTTCCAACTTGGATTAAAATGATGTTTTGCAACAAGGGAATAATGTCACTAGGGTCCAACACCATGATTATTTAAATCTCTATGTGACGCGGAAATTGGGGGAATGATCAGGGAATGTCTTGAACCAGAGAAGGGACAAGGGGCGCAAAGAGAAATGAATACAAAGAGCAGTGCATAGTAAGGTAGCTAAGGGTTCAAAGGAAATGCATGGAAGTATTCCAAGAAAGAGAGTAGCGAGGGGATATGCAACCCAATGGGCGCTAGAGAAGGAGCTACAGAGAGAGAAAAGATCTCACAGAAGGTGGATGAGTGTTAGTGGCATGGTTAGTCTAGAAGCAATAAAGGGCTACACATCATCGCTGAGAGTGGGAGATACAAGAAATTTAGTTGGTACTTTTTACGATGGGATGAGAAATGTCCATGGTTCAGATAGAGGGAAGTGGATTGCGATGGATCTAATATCTAATAGAAGACTCAAACAAAGACATGTCATACAGAATCGAAGTATAGAGATTAAGGAATATTCAGAAGGCTACGTAGTTGAATTTGTTGTAGAGTCCACCCAATCCTTTAGTGAGATTGAATTACTTATTCAGGGAACACAAAGAAGGTATTTGAGGATATTGTTAACTTGGATTAAAATGATGTTATGTAAATAGGGAATAATGCCACTAGAGTCTGACACCATGAGTAGCTAAATCTTTGTGCAACATGGGAAACTGCGGGGATGATTAGGGGATGGATTTAACCAAAGAAGGGACAAGGGGTGTAAAGAGTAGTGAAGAAGAAGAGCAGTGTGCAGTAGGGGAGCTAAGGGTTTAGAGGAAAAGTAGGGTAGGATGCCAAGAAAGAGACCAGTGAGGGGAGATGCATCACATTTGGTGCTAGAGGTGGAGCTAGAGAGAGGGAAGAAATCTAACAAAAAGTGGAGGAATGTTAGTAGCATGGTCAGTCTAGAAGAAGTATAGACCTGGACATCATTTCCAACAGAAATAGAGGCAAGTAGTGTAGTTGGAACTTTGCAAAATGAGACATGAAATTTCCATGGCTCATATAAAGGCAAGTAGAATGTGATTGATTTGATCTCCAATAGAAGACTCAAACAAAGATATGTCTTGCAGAATCGAAGTAGACATATTAGGGAATATTCAAGTTACTGCAAAGATTGAAAGGAATGGAGAGTAGAAAGGGGTGTTGAGGAGGAGTGCATGCACAAGGAATGGATCATTGTGCCATGGAGAGGGACCTCCACCCAAGGCAGGGGAGAAGGTCGTTGCGATGGAAGAGAAGGAGGGGAATTGCATCATCTGAGTAGCAACAGAGAAGGAATAGAGAAGGAAGAAGAACAACTGGTGGCATGAAATATTTGTTGCACCCCATTATCCAAGCCATGTTCATCCCCTAAATTGAACCAATGTCCCCCATGCACCTTCAAAATTTGAAGTAAAATCTTCATTGTTTGTTGAATTGTCTCAATTATCAGTGTCAGGAAACAATAGACATTTGGATAGTGAATGTGATAATGGGGAAGGAGAAGTAGAGGTTGAAGGAGGAGAATAGGGAGTATAGGTGGGAGAAGTAGTTGAAATTATTCCACCCAAGATAAAAACAATGAATTATGAATAGGTAAGCATTAGATGGTAGGCCATGGCTGATGTTGATTCTATGTTAAGGTTACCAATTTTTTGTGGGATTGGGACTAAATATCTCAAACAAAATTGGTTCATTTGTGAAGCAGTATGGACTGTCAAAAAATTTCCAGATGAGGTGATGAAGATAGCCTAGTTGGAAAGGATTTTTTAAGACTGTGCACTAACATTATACATGAAGTAAAAGGTTACCACACCGTTGCGAATATAGCCAAATATGTTAGTAGAGATCAAGCATGCATTGTTGAAGGAATTTCAGAACCCAATGTAAGAGTCATAATGCATAACCAAAATCAAGGAGATTAAGCATAATGTTGGTAAGTTATTATGGGATTAAGACATATGTTTTAAAGTTTTGATGGACATGCTAATGTTCCATAGTACCAACGCACAACATTGAGATTGGTTTATAGTAGGATTGTTACCGCATATCTAAATCCCATTGATGCAACAGAAGGTAACTTCCTAGCCTGAGGCATTGGATATAGTTATGCAACAGGAATCTACACAAATAGGTGGTATATCAATACAAATATTGCACAAGTGTAGTCACATTTGGCCTCTCTGGCACTATGATTACAAGACCTTGAGAAGGGGAAAGAAAAGTGAAAGGAGGTGTGTTGTTAAATTTGTAGGAGAGAAGGTCAATGCCACAATGAATGCCTAATGGTGATAGATTATGTGTCCACATTGGTGACTAATCCCTTAGCCCAAGGAAAATATTGTTTCTATGAGATTTGATGAGTGTGGCGGAATGATCCGAATTGGATCCATGGAAAATTATCAGAGTTCTATGACTGTATCAAATCATGACAAACTTCAAAAACTTGTGAACAAAGAGCTATCAGGAAGGACCTCTGGACAGTGGCAGTTTGTAGCCAGCAAGGAATGACGAGGACCTCGGTCAAAGCGCGTTGACCGAGGCCCATGGAGACCACGCAGGATGTAAACTAGTAGTTAGGAAGTCCGGATCAGAAAACAGAGGCCGTTTCGGATGCGCATCGTTGGGAAAAACCCCTCGAGAAGGAATAGCCCTGAGCGCTCGGTCACAAGGAAAGCCGAAAACCGTGGGAAAAGCGCTAAAATGATAGGCGGGTCCCGTGCTCCAAAACCGGCGGAATATCGGAGGCGTTTTGGGCAGTAAGCGGAATTGTTAGAGGACCCAATGATTTCATACGTTAGATGACGCGTGTCCGGCGGATGAGAGAGAAAACTGCTCTCAACGCGGGCTAACGTCCGAGCAAGTCAACAATGCGATAAGAGCAAACACCGTAGGATCTGGGGGCTCCAGATCTAACGATGGAGATTGCACCTAATGAATGACCAGATCTGTAGGGAGAATTAAGTTGTGACATATAAAAGTTTGAAGTTCGATTGGATCACTGAGTTGGAGGATGAATCATTACACAAGGTAACTGAAATACCGAACCGTTTGAGGAAGAGCTGGCACAGTTCGTGAAAGGACAAGTGGCCACCTCCCTGTGAGACATTATACAGTGGCGAAGATGCAGGGCAGGGAATTCCAAGCGAATAACAACAGGCAATCTGAAGAGGCGGAAGAGAAAGCGAACAGTCAAAGGGACGAATTGGCCTTAAGCCATGAACAGATAGAGAAGGAGACAGTGAGCCAGGGAAACCGAACAAAAAGTGAAGCAGAGAACAGAGAGTCGAGCTGACCTATGGAGCTAAGGCAACATCGAGCAAACAGAAGGCTTGAGAGGTTCAAGAAATCCCTGTGAGGATATCTGTCGGGGAACTGAGTACCAAATTGGACTCATCCCATTAAGACTAGTTGAGGTCGAGACTTGGTAAGGGGGAGTCTGTGCATTCTAGGGGCTTGGGGAATCCAAGAAACACCATACTAAGAATCATCTATTCCAGGAGACTCAAATTGAGCTCCTCATTGTAAAAACTTTTTTTTAAAGACACAATAAAGAAGACCACCACTAAAAGCTGGACCGGAGATGTAGCCCTAGAGGATAGGGTGAACTCCTTATTAATTTGTTGTGTTCTTGCATTTTCTTACTGTGTTTCTCTTATTGTTTTCCATTCTCCAGTGTCTGTGTATTTTGCAATCTGATCGATCCATTGCCTAAGATAACATAGACACACACCAACACATGAGTCTGTAATACCTTCATTAATTAATTAACTGAGATCACTCACAAGTGATTTTCAGATTAAGTGGTATCAAAGCTTTAGGTTGTTAAGGTTAGGCAAGCTTGTGTTGGATTTAGCTGTTGAATGCTAACTAGATCAAAGCTCAAATTAGGAGAAGGAGAGTTGGTCGAAACTAATCCTGAAATTGGGAGATTCTATCCTTAGAAGAAAATTTCATAGGAAGGTTCTATGGGGCCAGACCCTCAATTCATAGATAGTTTCCTAGCCATAAGGTCCATGGTAGAGGAAGTGTATAAAGAATTTATAAAACATAAAGATGAAGACTCATCAAGCTCCAAACAAGATAAAGGAGAAGAAGAGTCTCACTTCCATGACCACTCAAAAGGAAAAGGGAAAGAGGAAAGGTTTCTCACACCTCCTAATAGCGCTGAACATAAAAAGAAGGCATATTTGATTAAACTAGATGTTAAATTTGATTTACCTATATATGATGGAGAGTTGAATGCAGAAAAGCTGGACAATTGGATTAGACAAATTGAGGTTTATTGTAGATTGCAGAGTATCGATTCAGACAAGAGCAAGATTCAGCTGGCAAGCCTATGCCTTGGAGGCACTGCCTTGGTTTGGTGGGAAGGTAGGACCCAAGCTGACATGAAGAGACATGGTAAGACCATTTCTGTCTGGAGTGAATTTGTTTCTGCAATCAAAAATTATTTCTATCCATTGGCCTGCATGCAGCTAGCCATGATGAGCTGGCAAACTCTTCAACAGTTGAAAGGGCAAAGTGTACAAGGATACACCCAAGAATTTAGGAAGAGAGCATTGATTCTAGGAATCTCATTAGACTCACCTAAGACTTTGTTGAAGTACATTGGTGGTCTACATAGCTACACAGCTATATAGGAGTCTAAGGAGTCACAATATAATCCAGCCGACCTAACAATAATAATATAAAGCCACAAAAATAACAATAGAGGGATTCTATGGGACACAGTAATAACAATATGGGGGCAATAGGGGCACAACTATATTAATAAGGGGTATAACTACAATAGTAATGGGGTAATCACTAGTATTATAGGGACCCAACATGCCCCTCTCCTTCAAAAAAGTGTTTTCCTCAACGCTTGAGTAGTTCTGGATACTTCTACATAAAATTCTCATCCTCCCATGTGGAATCTTCAGCGGATAAGTTCTTCCACTTGATAAGATACTCTGAAATTGATCGATTTCGTAGCTGTCGAGTTCTTGTTTCTGTGATTGCTTCCGGTTCCAATATAATTTTTCCTTCCTCGTCAAGTTCTAGCAATATTGTTTGAACTGGGAGCTTGTCGCCTATAACCTTCTTTAAACATGAAACATGGAAAACTAGGTGCAATCGAGAAGCTGCAGGAAGCTCCAATTTGTATGCCATAGTACCAATCTTTTGCAACACCTTGTACGGACCATAATACTTTGGTGATAATTTATTATCCTTCTTAGCTTGCTTGAGGGACATTTGCTTATATGGTTGTAGCCGTAGGAATACCCAATCACCTACATCAAAACTTCTTTCACTGCGATGTTGATCTGCCTGTTGTTTCATTCTATTCTGTGCCAACACGAGGTTATCCTTTAAGAGTTGGAGGACTTGTTGTTGATGTTCAATGTGATGTTCCACTGCCTGAACCTTAGAATTTTCTCTTAAATATGATGTGATGGATGGTGGTTGATACCCATAAAGTGCCATAAATGGGGTCATTTTTGTTGTTGTATGGAAGGAAGTGTTATACCACCATTCAGCCAGAGGCAACCATTTGACCCATTGTGTCTGTTTATCAGATACAAAGCAACGAAGATATCCTTCCAAACATTTGTTTACTATCTCAGTTTGCCCATCAGATTGAGGATGATAAGATGAGCTATGAGCTAACTGAGTACCAAGACAAGAAAATAATTCTGTCCAAAAATTTCCAGTGAAAATGGGATCTCTGTCACTTACAATAATCTTTGGGTTTCCATGTAGCTTTTGAATTGTTTCCATAAATGCAGTAGAAACTGTACTGGCTTTAAATGGATGTGATAATGCACAAAAGTGTGCATACTTGGTAAGTCTGTCAACTACCACCATGATGACACTCTTTCCCTCAGACTTGGGTAAACCTGTGATAAAATCCATTGAAACCTCCTCCCAACGTTGGCTTGGAATGGATAAAGGTTGTAATAGACCCGGTGTCTTAATTGTTTCAACTTTATTTTGTTGGCAAACCAAACATTCCGCCACAAACTTTTGAATATCTGATTTAAGGCCATCCCAAAAAAATTCCTTCTTAACCCTGTGGTAATTTTTTAGAAATCCTGAGTGCCCTCCTAAGGGAGAAGTGTGAAATTCCATAAGAATTTTTTGTTTTAGCTGGGAATTCTTACAGAGGTATAAGCGATCTTTGTACCATAACGAATCATTTTTCCAGCTAAATGTATCAGACGTACTGGAATCTTGTTGTAACTTTTGAATAAGTGCCCACACTTCTTCGTCATTCTTCCATTCCTCCCTTGCTTCATTTATCCAATCTGGTTGGATAATAGAAATGGCGCACAACAATGCTTCCACATCCTCATCCTTTCTTGAGAGTGCATCTTCCACCACATTTTGCTTCCCTTTTTTGTAGATGATTTCAAAGTCATAACCCAACATCTTTGTGACCCACTTTTGTTGCTCTTCAGAGGATAATCTTTGTTCTAAAAAGTATTTAAGGCTATCATGATCCGTTTTTACCTTGAAGTG
Source organism: Pinus tabuliformis (assembly GCA_031772625.1). Taxonomy (NCBI): domain Eukaryota; kingdom Viridiplantae; phylum Streptophyta; class Pinopsida; order Pinales; family Pinaceae; genus Pinus; species Pinus tabuliformis. The sequence goes on along the minus strand of CM062816.1, from coordinate 242,741,835 downwards.
TCTTCCCATTAGGATGGCCGCCATTTCTTAAGTGCATGGAGTATTGCCAACATTTCCTTCTCATAAATAGCCTTGCTTAAAAACTTTCCCTTGATTGGACGACTTTCAAAAGCAATGGGTCTTTCATCTTGCATTAGAACAGCACCAATTCCATTTCCTGAAGCATCACATTCCACAATAAAGGTTTTTGTGAAGTCCGGTGTAGCTAAGACCGGTGCTTGGCACATTGCCTCTTTAAGATGTTCAAAGGCCTTTGTTGCTTCCGGAGTCCATGAAAATGCATCTTTCTTCAATAATGTTGTTAGAGGTGCTGCTATTCTCCCATAATTCTTAACAAACTTGCGATAATACCCTGTCAACCCGAGAAATCCTCGCAGATGCTTTATGGATGTGGGGATTTTCCATTCCTTAATGGCTTTAATTTTGCTAGGGTCTACCTTAACTCCTTCATGAGATACAATATGACCCAGATATTCCACCTCCTGGACTCCAAAGAAACATTTGGATCTTTTGCATATAATTGTTTCTCCTCCAATAGTTGTAGCACCTTGTCAACATGTTCAACATGATCCTTCCAAGACTTGCTGTAGATTAGTATATCATCAAAAAATACTAACACAAATTTTCTAAAGAATGGTTTGAAAATTGAATTCATCAAACCTTGAAATGTTGAAGGTGCATTGGTAAGGCCAAAAGGCATGACCAAAAATTCATAATGACCCTCATGAGTTCTAAATGTTGTTTTCGGAATGTCTTCAATCTTCATTCTGATTTGATGATATCCTGAACGAAGATCCAACTTGGTGAAGTAAATTGATCCATGCAATTCATCCAGTAATTCATCAATGACAGGAATGGGGAACTTATCTTTAATAGTGAGCTTGTTGAGCTCCCTATAATCCGGACACATGCGCCATGATCCATCCTTCTTGTGCACCAATACTACTAGAGTAGAGAAAGAACTTTGACTCGGTTGAATTATACCAGCCTCTAGCATTTCTGCAACCATACATTCAATTTCACTCTTTTGGACATAGGGATATCTGTACGGCCTGATGTTTGGAGGAACACTTCCTGGAATCAGATGAATAGCATGATCATGATCATGCATAGGTGGGAGACCTTTGGGAGTCTCAAATACCTTGGAATGATTGTCCAGGACTTTTTGGAGATCTGGAGAAATAGATGATTCCGATGTGGAAACATCTAGCGAACATAATTGTGCAATTACACCTCTTTGCTCCTTTTTTAGAAGCTTTGTCATACCATTAGAGCTGATTATCTTTCCTTGTTTCCCTGCAATACCCCTTAATTCAACTTCCTTTCCTTCCGTAGAAAATTTGATGAAAAGTTCTTGAAAATTAAAAGCTATTGTACCCAAGGATTGTAGCCATTGGACTCCTAGTACAACATCAGCACCTCCCATTGGAATGGAAAGCATTGGGCTAGTCAATACATATTCTCTCATGGATAGCTTGATATTATGGCACTTTCCAGAGAAATTTATTGTTCCTCCATTTGCAATCATCACTTGACACTCTGGTGCTGGATATAGGAAGCAATTCAATTCTTTTGCTACCTTACAATGAATAAAATTGTGGGTGCTTCCTGAATCAATCAACACTATTACCTTTTTCTTCTTGATTTGTCCTTCTATCTTGATGGTTTGAGGAGTGGTAATTCCCGCCAATGCATTACAAGATATGGTCGGATTTATTTGTTCTTCATCTAGGCTTTGTTCTTGGAGTATATCCTCTTCTTTTGACCTTTCTTGCTCCTTTTCTTCTTCCTCTTCACAATCTATGTAGAATAATTTCTTCTCAGCACACTTATGACCTTTAGTGTATTTGCTATCAAAACTGTAACAAAGCCCTTTTGCTCTTTTTTCTTCCAATTGTTGTGGTGTCAACCTTATAGGTTGTGGAAAACTAGGGGCAACAACACTTGCATCTTTATAGTTGTGAGTGGTATGCTTCCTGGTTGCCATAATTTTGCTTTCCATTTTTCTTGCTAACCTGAATGCCTTCTCTAATGAATCAGGTTCCCAATGGTGAACATCATGTTGGATATTATCCTTTAAAGACCCTATGAACACATCAATCCTATTCTGGAATATCTTTTACCCTTATGTTCAATTTTTGGAACTCCTCAATGTGCTCCATTATGGAACCCTTTTGTTTGAGACTTATCAATTGGCTAAAAAAAGTGTTGCTTTTTGTATCCTCATAATGTGGTATCAATTCTTCCGTAAAAATTGCCCAAGTGATAAATTTTTTACGAGAGAAAAGCCATTGATACCATACAAACTGATTTGGTTCCAAATATAAAGTTTCCATACATACCTTTTGTGTGTTTTGCACATTATTGAGATCAAAGAATTGCTCCATATGTAATATCCATGTTGCGGGATCCTTGCCATCAAACTTCCTCATATCTATTTTTGGAATATGGTGGGTCTTCGATCCAACATTAGAGTCTATGGAATCATGATTAACATTTCTTTTGTTCTCATCATGAGTTTCCTTTACTACCCTTTCACCATTAGTGACCCTTTCTTGTAGCAACTTCTTCAATTCTTCCATGTCTGTCTTCAAATCTATCTTCAAATCGTCCATCTTAGCTTCTACGCCTTTCTTTAAACAATCCATATTAGCTTCTACACCTTTCTTTAAACCATCCATCTTAGCTTCTACATCTTTCTTTAAACCATCCATCTTAGATTCTGTTCCTTTTTGTGCAAGTGACACTTGTTGCACTTGGTCTCGTAATTTTGCTATATCATGTTGCATTTCTTCCTCTTCTTCATAAGTCATGCTAGAGCTTTCAGGTTGCTTACTAGGTGTTTGAATTTTCTTTCCTCGGGGCATCAATTACCGATAATAATGCTTTACTATGCCCTTTGAATTCCTTCAAACCAAGCTTACGCAAAAATTTAAAAAAAAAACTACACACCTTTTTTCACTTTGTAGAAGCCTGATATTGAATCTGATGTATCTCTGTAATTTCGAATCATCCAATTCTGAAATTATGATCTGTAGTAGCCTTCTGTGTCCTCTTTCCAATGCCACTAGTCTGATCCAAATTGGATTCTCCAAGAAAGAGTTATGCACAATCTCCCGCAGTGACCTGATTATAGACTAGTTCAGTAGAGCGAACTTGTATGAAGTGCCACGTGTCACTGTTTCGACCTTTGACTCTGAAAAATATATACAAGAAAACTAAATTCCGTCCTCTTTCTGTACCTTCTTACGAAATTTCAATCCGATGCTAAGAAAGAAAGTTATGACGATTTTCCCCAGGTCACCTGTTTGGAATGTAATTCAGGAGTCTGCAAAAAGACCAACTTCCTCAGATCATATCTCCGCAAATATAGCGCGAAAAGCTCTGAAATTCGGACCCGAGGTTTAGCGCGATTTCTTCTCAAATGGTTTTTTTTTTAACTTCTGAAACATCGCAGAAAAAAAGTTATAGCGAAAATGCCACGATGACCTGTTTTGAGCAGCGAAACCCTAGAATCCAAAGCTCTGATACCAAATGTTATGAAACCAGCTCAAGAAAAGATAGAAAAGATAGATCAACGCCTTAGAATTCAGCCTCTTCGAGGGGGCAACCTCCTTTACATTACATAAATGAACAATTCCTGAATGATTCAAATGACAAAACCTCCTTCCTATATATAGGAGTTTAAGGAGTCACAATATAATCCAGCCAACCTAACAATAATAACATAAAGCCACAAAAATAACAATACAAGGATTCTATGGGGCACAGTAATAACAATATGGGGGCAATAGGGGCACAACAATATTAATAAGGGGTATAACTACAATATTAATGGGGTAATCACTAGTATTATAGGGACCCAACAGATTCTAGGAATCTCATTAGACTCACCTGAGACTTTGTTGAAGTAGATTGGTGGTCTACACAGCTACATGAGGCACATTATCCTCATGTTTAATCCCACTAGTATAGATGAGTTATCTGTACAAGCTACTCATCTAGAATCTAGAGGAAAGAATGGAAATCCAGAAGTTGGGGGATCATCCCAACCCACTACAAGCAAGAATAAGGAGAAAATAAAATAGAAATGGAAAGCAAGGAAGGCTAACACTGCACAAAAGAGAAAGTCTCCATGCATTCATTGTAAGAAGGATGGGCATGATGATGAGCACTGTTGGATTCTGCATCTGGAGCTGAGACCTAAGAAGTTTGAGGGCAAGAAGAAGAAGACTGTTGCAACTATTCAGAAAGATTTGGGGTCAGACTCAGGAGATGAAACAACCATTGCAGCCACAGGTATAAAAGGTAAGAATTCTAAAGCATCTACTAGTAATTCTGCACAATCTACTATTGATGAAGAAAATGAGAGAAAAAGACATGAGCTTTTCCATATTCGAGTTATTTCCAAACATCAAAAGATTGATACTTTGTTTGATAGTGGCTCACAAGTAAATTTAATTTTTGAAGAAATTGTAAAGAAGTTGGGATTACTGACTACACCTCACAAGAAACCATACCCCTTAGGATGGTTAAATGATAAAGCACAACTACAAGTGACTAGGCAATGCAAACTCAAGTTTTCTTTTGGGTCAGCATTTGTAGATGAGGTTGAGTTAGACATAATTCCTTTGGATATATGTGGAATTGTTTTAGGAAGCCCTTACTTGTATGACAGAAAAGCTATTTTCTATAGAGTTGAGAACAAGTATCTACTTGTTAAAGATGGAATCGAATACTTTGTAAGAGCTCATAAGCTCAAGAATAATTTTTTTTTAATTAATTAATTTATTTATTTTTATTTTTATTTTTATTTTTTTTTTTAAGTGTGGTTCACAGGCACCGGAGTGGCCGCTACGTCCACATAGAGAAGCGAGGCAGCTCCACCCGAAGGGAACTGCCGGTCGGCCATATCAGGCCTAACCCCAAGGGCGTCGAGGAGATTTGACCCCGTGACCTCCCAAACCGGGAGAGTACTAGCAACGGGAACTCGACCATTTGAGCTATCCCTCGGGGCTATTTTTATTTTTATTTTATTTTATTTTATTTTTTTATTTTTTTTTATTTTATTTATTTATTTATTTTTATTTTTTTCTGAATAAGACTAATTCTATTAAGAAAAGACATATGGTACAATCAGAGCTTTCAGAGAAGCGAAGCTAAAGAGCAAGAGAGCCGGAAATGATATGATATCAACCTCGGTCCCAAGGAGCAACCACGACATAAGAAAAAGATGACAGAGAGGACAGAAGGAACGAGCTGGTCTAGGGAGTCTACCCAGCATGGGCAGAATCTTCCAATCTACATTTTTTACCTTTCTTTTTACTGACTTTGACCCAACCATTTTGATCTGGCTGGACCGAAACTACTTGCAGATTGTTCTGTGCTAAAGGAGGAGACTCCTTGTCTGAATCAGAAGGCGAAGACTCATGAGAATGTTTCTGCGAGAACAGAGGCGCAGAAGGATCCTCAGCGCGGGCTGAGGGCGCGTCCTTTGGTTGCTCCAAATTCTCCTCTTCCACTTCAATGTCCTCCTCATCAGAGCTAGAGGAATCTATGTCATCCATAGGGGGTATATCACAAGGTTTCCAACTCTTGGATTTGGATTTGCGAGTGATATTCTTCTTTTTGTCAAAGAACGATGCACATGAGTTCTGGAGATGCCCCGTCTAATGGCAATGGCAACACCTGAACGCTGTGTTCTCATAGTCCAAAGTTTGCGTCCAATGGAAGTCCCCGACTTTGAGGATGATCTGATCTGGCAACCCTTTACTAATGTCTATTTCTGCACAAATTCTGCCAAAGGTATATATTCCTTTCTCTGCCCTTGAGGTATCTGTAGCCAGGAAGCGGCCTAGGGTGTTCCCGATTCCTTGAAAGACAGCAAAATGCCATAGATGCGCAGGGAGGTTTGGAAGCCTGACCCAGATAGGAAGCTTTGTGATGACCGCAGTGGAGGGGTCAAAGTCTGGGAACCAGGGGGAGAGGAAGAGTCCAGCTGATCCCCAGAACCAGGGGCCTCCCGTTAAGGCTTTCTGGTAATCTCCGTTGAAGGCAAAGGCTACAATAAAGAAGCCTTTCGAGCAGAGGAAGACTTTGCAGTTTTCGGTCCAATTGGAATGGATCCACTGGAATAGATCAGCAGTGCGGGGCCATAGGCCATTAAATCTGCAGATGAGGGCTGTTTCTGCAAATGTCTGGTATTGATCATCCAGAGATGGATGAGAGATTTCAATGGCAGGGGTTTCCTCCATTTTGTCCACCAAGAAAGGTTTGGGAGCCTCGGCAGATTGGGCAGACTTCTTGGTAGGCTGTGCATGCACTGCGTCTTTGTAGGAAAAACCTTTGGAGGCCGAGGATTGCCCAACTGCACCTCCCCTTAGTCGAAGTGATAGGATCACTGTGGCATTTCTTTCAATATTATAAAAGGAAAGAGGCAGATTGTTATCAAGCTGCTTACCTGCAAAGAGGAGCCGCAGAAGGGAGGAAGGGATCCCCAACCTTTGATCGAGTATCTTTAAGAGATGGCTCACTGTGAAAGACGGCTGGACCCCAAGGAGCAGGGTTTTGCCTGTCAGAAGAATTATTTGAATCTGAAAATTCGCTTGCTGGAGATGAATAGGATCTCGGCTGCCTGAATGAGGAATCGAGGTTGAAACAGTGAGATTGCGGGACTGCAGAACCAGCTCCAGATCCTGGCAATATTGCTGCTGCATGTGGAAGAGTGCGGTGGTTGCCAGGGGTATTTCGTCAAACACTTGCCGCGCATCCTCCGTGCTTTGGCTTTTTGCATACATGTTGAAAACAAGGTTACCCAGGGCTTTGAGGGCACCGTCAATGTGCTTAAAGGTGACGAAGCCGTAGCCTTTGCTCTTCCGAGTTCTCTTGTCAAGGATCACAAATCCTTCCTCCAGTTCCCCGAACTGCGAGAAGAGTGCCATAAGCGACTCTGTATTCGTATCCCAGTGGAGGCCTCGCACGAAGAGCTTTCTCTGCTCGGGGTTCTCGTCGGCTATTGATCGCACCAAGTCGAGAACATTGCTGTGCTTCGTTGCCGCCTCCTGCACAACCTCCATCATTTGCTCGCGGCTGAAGGCTTCCTGATAGTCTCTGCCATCGAGCTTCTTGATGCCGTAACCCAAATACACCTTTCCGAGTGACTTGATATCTGTCACGACTCCGTTCAATGAATAAACGCGCCTTCCCAAACGAGAGAGAAGCTCGACAATGGCCGCCCTCTCCACCTGGGGTTTCAGCAGCAGCAGGCAATCGAACAGAGGCATTCTCGCACCTCAAGCTTTCTCTCAGCTCAAGAATAATTATACTCTCATAAACTCAAGGTAGATGAAATGAATGATAAATTCATGCAAACAATTCTTATTGATGGTTGTAAAGGAAAAGAAACTTGATAAAACCAATGTATTTGAAGGCTGTAATGCTAAACAACAAGCTGATTTATAAAAGGTTGTTTTAGAGTATGATATCTTGTTTCAAGAACCTAAAGGTCTACCACCCAAAATGGAAATAGCGCATGATATTATTTTGCAGCAAGATGCTCCATTGCCTAACATTGGAATGTATAGGTTGCCCGCTTTAGAGAACGCAGAAATTAAGAAGCAGGTGCAGGAGTTGCTCGAGAAAGGGTTCATCAGACCTAGCATATCACCATGTGGGCCACCAATCGTTTTGGTGAGAAAGAAAGATGGCTCGTGGAGAATGTGCATTGATTACCAAGCACTGAGTAAGATAACAATAAAAAATCATTATCCCCTTCCTCGCATAGATGATCTGTTAGATCAATTAAAAGAAGTTGTTTATTTTTCCAAGCTAGACTTGCATAGTGGATATCACCAGGTCGGAGTTGCAAAACAAGATGCATGGAATACTGCTTTCAAAACAAAGCAGGGATTGTATGAGTGGCTAGTTATGCCTTTTGGCTTGACTAATGCTCCTGAGACTTTCATGAGATTAATGAATGATGTACTCAGACCTTTTCTTGATGATTTTGTTATTGTGTATTTGGATGACATTCTGATATTTAGAAAAACATGGGAAGAACATTTAAATCATGTTAAGCAGACACTAGATGTTTTGAAAAGAGAAAAACTTTATGTTAAACTCTAAAAATGTGAATTTGGCAAAACATCTTTGAATTATTGGGACATATAGTAAGGGGTGGTGAATTGAAGATAGATCCCTCTGAGGTGGCAGTCATTGTGAACTGGCCTAAACCCAAATCTGTTATAGAAGTTAGAAGCTTCTTAGGAGCAACACAATATTGGAGAAAGTTCATTTCTAAATTTTCCTTAATTGTAGCTCCCTTGCATGCTTTAACAAGAGTGAATAAGGTGTTTCAGTGGGGAGGCAAATAGCAAAAAGCCTTCGACACCTTGAAATAAAAGATTAGTACAACACCTGTACTAGCACTGCCTGATCTTCAAAGACCATTTGAGATCTAAACGGATGCCAGTGACTATGCCATGGGAGCAATATTGAAACAACGTGGTAAACCCATATGTTATCATTCTGAGACATTTAATTCTGTTGTAGTTAACTACCCCACATATGATAAATAACTGTATGCATTAGTACAGAGTGTGAAAAAGTGGAAACATTACTTAATGGGCAAAGAGATAGTAATACATACTGATCATCAACCACTTCAATATCTACACTCCCAAACTAAGTTGCAGCAATCAAGACACTATAGATGGATGGGTTTTCTACAACAGTTTCATTTAGTCGTCAGATATAAAAAGGGCATACACAATAAAGTTGCAGATATGTTATCTAGATCCATTATAAATGCATCTACTATACTTAAGCATAATTATGTGTTACATGAGAGCTACATTACACAATATGCTCAAGATATAGATTTCAAAGATGTATATGCAACTTTAAGTCAAGGAAAACTAGTAGAAGAATTGGATTATCATGTAAAGGACTGACTCCTATATCATTGTGGGAAGCTATGCATTCCACAAATTGAAAGAGTAAAGATAATTTGAGAAGCACACACTTTTCTAATATCAGGTCACTTTGGGGTAAGTAAAATAGTTGCACAGCTGCAAAGATTTTTTTATTGGCCAAAAATGAACGAAACAGTTTCTAGATATGTAAGAGGGTGTACTATGTATGCTAAAAGCAAGCCCAACAATAGAAAACTAGGCTTGTACACTCCATTACCAGTTCCTTCTCACCCTTGGGAAAGTGTTTCCATGGATTTTGTTGGAGGATTGCCTAAATCTAGGAAAGGTCATGATTATCTGTATGTTTTTGTGGATGTTCATCAAAATGTGTATTTTGATACCTTGTAATAAACAGATTACAATTGAACAAACTGCAAAACTATTCTTTCAATTGTATGGGTTCATTTTGGATTACCCACTTCCATTGTATCTGATTGAGACACCCGATTTGTGGGGAAGTTTTGGTCAAGTCTGTGGGAATTGATGGACACCAAACTAAAGAAAAGCACAGTTTTCCATCCACAAACCAATGGCCAAACAAAAGTAGTCAACAGGATAGTGATCCAGTTGCTCAAGGGATATTGCAGCAAACATCCTAAGCTTTGGGATGAACATTTGTGTTATGTGCAGCATGCTTACAACTGAGAAAAACATTCTTCTACACATATATCTCCTTTTGAGACCTGTTTTGGTTTCACACCAAGGTCTCCTTTGGATTTTGTCATTGGTGAAGACACCACAGTTAAGGGACACAATGATGTGGATAGGGAAACTAGGTTCATTGAACAAATCCAAGAGATCCACCAGGCAGTATAGGAACAGCTGGAAAAGAGCCAAGCCAAATACAAGGCAAGGCATGACAAGCATTGGATGGAGGATAGTTTCCAAGTTGGTGACCAAGTTTGGCTGTATATCAGCAAGGACAGGATGTAAGGTGAAGGTAACAAGCTAAAGCCTCTCAGGTATGGACCTTTCAAGATACTTGAGAAAATTGGTGAGAATGCTTTTCGCCTTGATCTACTAGCTTACATGCACATCTACTCAGTCATGATTGCAGATTGCTTGAGATTATTTAAACCTTCACTAATTGAGGATCCCGAAGAGCAGAGTCAATTGCCTTCTATTGATGACCTGTTACCTGAATATCTTAATGAATTGTAGGAAGGCACAGTTCTGGACAGGAAGGTAAGAACAACAAGCAGGGGAGATGTTGAGTACCTCAGAGTTGGGCTCAAGGGTTCAAAGTCGAGCAATGCAACGCAGATAAAGATTGGACAACTGAGACAATTGTACCCTCACTTAGTCGATGCTTGAAAACCAACTTTTGGTGGTCCAAAAGCTTTTTCAGTGGGAAGGCTGTGATCTGAATTGGATCCATGGAAAATTATTAGAGTTCTATGACTGTATCAAATCATGACAAACTTCAAAAACTTGTGAACAAAGAGCTATCAGGAAGGACCTCTGGATAGTGGCAGTTTGTAGCCAGCAAGGAACGACAAGGACCTCAGTCAAAGCACACTGACCGAAGGCCATGGAGACCACGCAGGACACAAACTAGCAGTTAGGAAGTCCAGATCAGAAACAGAGGTCGTTTTTGATGCGCGATTAGTGCATCATTGGGCAAAACCCCTCAAGAAGGAATATCCCTGAGCGCTCGGTCACAAGGAAAGTTGAAAACCGTGGAAAAAGTGCTGAAATGACAGGCGGGTCCCGCGCTCCAAAACCGGTGGAATATCGGAGGCATTTTGGGCGGTAAGCGAAATTGTCAAAGGACCCAATGATTCCATACATTGGATGATGCGTGTCTAGCGAATGAGAGAGAAAATCTCTCTCATCACGAGCTAATGTCTGAGTAACTCAACCACGCGATAAGAGTGAACACCATAGGATCAGGGGGCTCCAGATCTAACGACGGAGATTGCACCTGATGAATGATCGGATTTGGAGGGATAATTAAGCTACAGCATATAAAAGTTTGAAGTCTGATTGGACCACTGAGTTGGCAGGATGAATCATTACACAAGGTAATCGAAATACCAAACCATTTGAGGAAGAGCTGGTGCAGTTTGTGAAAGGACAAGTGGCCACTTCCCTGTGAGACGTTATACAGTGGCGAAGACACAGAGGCAGGGAATTCCAAGTGAACAGTAGCAGGGGATCCGAAGAGGTGGAAGAGGAAGCGAATAGTCAAAGGGATGAATTGGCCTTAAGCCATGAACAGATAGAGAAGGAGACAGTGAGCCAAAGAAACCGAATAGAAAGTGAAGCAGAGAATAGAGAGCCGAGCTGACCTGCGGAGCTAACACAACATCTAGCAGACGGAAGGCTTGAGAGGTTCAAGCAATCCCTATGAGGATATCTGTTAGGGAATTGAGTACCAAATTGGACTCATCCCATTAAGACCAGTTGAGGTTGAGACTTGGTAAGGGGGAGTCTGTGCACTCTAGTGGCTTGGGGAATCCAAGAACCACCCTATTAAGCATCATTTGTTCTAGGAGACTCAAATTGAGCCCCTCATCATAAAAACTCTATTTTAAAGACACAATAAAGAAGGCCACCACTGAAAGCTGGACCGGAGACGTAGCCCTGGAGGATAGGGTGAACTCCTTATTAATTTGTTGTGTTCTTGTATTTTCTTACTGTGTTTCTCTCACTGTTTTCCATTTTCCAGTGTCTGTGTATTTTGAAATCTAATCGATCAGTTGCCTAAGATAACATAAACACACACTAGGACATGAGTCTGTAATACCTTCATTAATTAATTAACTAAGATCACTCACGAGTGCTTCTCAGATCAGGGAACTTGCCTACCAACAACCCCATGATGTAGAAGTACCAAAGCTCGACGCAGACTCCCTTTTATGATTTATGCAAGTTTGTTGGACATGAGATTCACTCGTGTTGTGCACTAGAGTTGATGAGCAAAAGGACCTCCAATGCTTACCTTGTATAGGAGACGAAGGTATGCGATGGTGGCACACAACAATATCAAGTCGAAGATTACCCCACACCAGCCCAAGGACAAGGATTGTCAAGGAGAGGACAAGGCTCGTTGAGGGTTGATGATCTTTTATAACTCTGAAAAATTGGGACATCTAGCAAGGGACTATTTAAACCCCTACACAAATTACACATACTACAAGTAGCATGATCATGCTATACAGGATTACCCATAATTACTAGTGAAATGGAGGTAAAATGTGTAGATGGTCATCATTGAGGCTTGATGGGACCATCCTTAGGTGTTCACAATGATAAGAGGGGGGGAAATAATCAGTATGGATGCGATAAACCCACATGAGCAACCTAACTAATGGTTTCAAAAGGATATAGGTCCTCCTCCAAGGTTCGATGATACCAAGGAAAAACAAACATATAAGGAGGCCAAAACATATTTCGTGACAGCGGAACTCAATGAGACAGCCATAAGGGCCACTATTTTATGATAATCCACTGATCTACAAAGAGCCTCCACCTAAATTGATTCTAGGGGAACTAAACCCCATCGAAAACTTTTTGAGGAGATGTTTATATCTAATGCAGGATGATTTTTCATTGCATGTGGGAAAAAATTGATCATTATGCATAGGATAAGGAAACTAATTCCATGTAGGTAACACCAATGATGGTAAAGTAGGTGTTGCATAAGAGGCGTACAAATAGGGAATTCAGGTTTAGTTCCCATATTGCAGATTATAATATGGAAAACATTATGTTAGATCTGAGTTTTGGTGTAAATATCCTACCAAAGAAGACCTAAGAGTTGATTGGTAAGCCAAGACTTGTATGTTTATTATTTAGATGCATATTTCGAATAAATATAGAATATTCCCTGTTGGATGGTTAGCAAATGTTGAAGTTAATATTAATAGAGTAAGGAATCTGGAAAACTTCAAAGGAATTGAGATAGTGGATGACATAGACCCTTAGAAGGCATTGCTTGGTATTGAATTGGATTTTGACAATCAAGCCATTATCAACTTGAAGAAGTGACAAATGATTTTTGAGGTAGGATATTTATGGGTAGTCATGCCATTGGACCTTATGAAAGGGGACCACTACGTCGAACTTGCGAGAGAGTACCTTTATAATATATATAATATAACAACTCAACATGACAATTATGTCAACCCGATGACATATGGTACATTGAGCTAGAGAGGCATTAATTCATGTTTGTCAGATTTAGATGAGGCATTGGAAAATTGGCAGTAGTGCCTCCATGAGGTTTCTAGTAGAATATGTGCACATAGAACCAGTTCAATGCGGTGGATTGGTACGAAATTTTTGGAACCTCCACATTTCAACGAGTAGACAGATGTTTTTACCTTTGTTAGAGAATTTGAATTATAGGGCCCAAACCACCTTAGGTTGTCATTGCTATATATTTATCTCAAATATAATCTCGCGCACTTATGGGCCACATATAAGGGGGGTGCAAGAACATGACAATAGTGTAAGAAGATTTTGTAGATCAGGATTGGTTTGGATGTTGGAGAGTATGGATAATGATAGACTGGTAAAGAATACCCATGAGCTCATATCGATAAGTGTGTCTTAGGATGGAGAGAGGAATACATTCCAAAGATTGTGTGGGTGCACCAATTTGTGCATACATTAGACATTGTGCCCTGAAATTGGTATACAGAGTTGGGGTTGTGATGGGGTAATGCAGAATAGGCAGTAGCGACTAAAATTTTTATATTAACTTTTCAATTTGAATTAGATGATCCATTAATGGATGAGGCACCACATAGTATCAAGTATAATATCCTTTCATGGGGACCAATTATTGCACCAAATGAGGTACCACTCTGCACTTTTCACCAAAATTGTTAGAACACTAGGAAGCTAATAGAGTGTTATGTTGTGGCAAAAGATATAGATGACGATGAATATCCTAGGGATATACATATCACATAATCTGAGAGGGAACGTCAGGTAACCAGGACACAATTGGACTCATCTGCATCAAACTACACTAAGCCCATAAAAATGTGCAATGTGAATATTAGTACAAAAGATAGTATGAAGTTCGCATTGATTGGAGATTATTGGGACAAGGAGATAGCAGGACAGATTTCCAACCTACTACGCGAGTAAAAATATTTATTCCCCAACACTTTTACATAGATGGGGGGGATACTGGGTTAGTTAGGGGAGATGTGGATCACTTTAAAACCAAGGTGAAGCCTGTGCGCTAGATACCCTACTACCTCAACCCCATTTACAAGTAAGAAATCTCAGAGGATCTTAACAAGATGTTGAAAGCTAGTATAATAGAGCCTATTAAATAGTTTGAGTGGGTCAGTATGATGGGTCTGCAATTGAAGAACAAGTGAGATACAAATTGATGAGTGCCAGTATTGCAGCAAGAATGCTGCAACTCATGGGCTTCCAACTTTACTTTTATCAACCTGGTAGTTCATAACAAACTTGGAAGCGTCGATGCTATATGCACAAGTACTAGTTCTCATTGCAGGTTGTCACTTGGTCAGCCGGCACAAGATCACTAGGAGCTCAAGCCAACTTCTATATATTTCAGAAGAAGCTCTATGTGTGATGAAAGAAAAGAAAGATTACTCTACAGATGTTATTCTAACTGCAGAAAGGAGAAAGACTGGTGTAGAAATTTAGAATAATTTAACACATATTCAACAGAGATTATCCTGATCATGTACTATTGCGGAATACATACACAATACATAAGCTCCTCTACGTTGATCATCAATATAGCAGCATCAATAACAATAAAACATCAAGAGCATTCACACATTAACATAGTATGTAACCCGGGGAAAGCATCTCGCTAAAAACCCCACACTATCTGTATATTAATGATTGAGACCATGTAGCATTACAAAGTACAATGCTTATCACAAGCAATCTAGTACCAGCTCCACCTGTTACACACAATACAGCTAAGATCTGATCTCCAAATCTATTCCACTGCTTGCCTGCCTCCACTGCTCAATACTTGCTCAAGAATTGATGAGAATGGTCTACCAAACTCGTATTTCACCTCCAAAGAATCACTCAAAATGTGTAAGACGTGAGCAGAAGCTACAAACTAGGCAAATACATGAGCAAACTCATTGGCATACTCAATCCCTTGATTGTGCAAGATCTGATGCACAACTATAGTCACAACTAATAGCAATCTGATTCTCTAACACCTGTCCCTGCTGAACTGAACATGCACTGACATGCAACTGAGTTACCTGATGTATTCTATAGTTGTATTATGAGTTAATAATTAGTTTAACAACTCATCATTAGTCTATTTGCAGTTAGACTAACTACAACTAGTTTAACCAAGTCAAACTGAACACAACTCCATCAACTCCACAATCAACTCCACCAAACTCAACTGATTGAGTTCTAACTGAAGTCATGCATGAAACAACTCAACTGACTCATAAGAAAAGCGTACTTCCTTCTGACAGCTGCATGGGCCACATCTGTAGCTCAAACTGAAGTGCTCCAAGAGAATAAGATCAAGTTTATAGTCCAAATATTATTATGAGACAATAATATTTGACTTTTCTATTTTTGACAGCCAGTCTAAAAATAGACTTTGATCACCCACACTGTGATCACTCACACTGTGGTCACCCACACTGTGGTCACCCACACTGTGATCACTCACACTGTGATCACCCACACTGTGATCAAAAATAGAACTTGCGCCATAATTTGCCTGCGGGCCCACTTAGTGAAGGCGACTCTTTTCACTAAGCTCCATCATCTTGTTGCAATCTCAACACTCCCTCTCGACAAGATATGGATTATCAGCAACCCCTATCCTGCCTCGGTGGTACTCGAATTTGCTCCTGGTGAGAGCCTTCGTCAGAATATCAGCATCCTGATCCTCCGTTGGAATGTATGAAAGCAACATGATCCTCCACTGCACACAATCTCTGATATGATGGTACCTGATGTCAATGTGCTTAGATCTATCATGAAATACAGGATTAGCCGAGAGTTTAATGCAACTCTGGTTATCACAGTAAATCACAGTAGGATCCAAATGAGAACTGAACAAACCAACCAGGATCTTCCTCTTCCATATAGCCTCGCATGCAGCCAAACTTGCTGCCATATACTCGGCCTCCGCTGAACTGAGTGCCACGGATCTCTGCTTGCTGCTGTACCAAGAAACTGCTGTCGATCCAATACTGAAGACCCCTCCTGATGTGCTCTTTCTGTCCGTTGGGCTCCCTGCCCAATCTGCATCCATGAAGCCACATAACTTCACCTCATCCTCCTGTCTGTACCACAAACCATATCTCGATGTGCCTCTCAAGTAGCGCAATACATGCTTGCCCGCCTTCCAGAAGAGCTTGGTAGGCTTAACCATAGCTTGTGAAAGCTGGTTAACTGCATAGCATATATCAGGTCATGTATTGACCAAATACATCAGCGACCCCACCAACTGTCGATAAATAGTGGCATCCACTTCTTCTCCCGAAGTGGCATCCTCCTTCCTCCAACCTCCAGGAAGAGGAGTATCAACAGGCTTGCAGCCATGCATGTTGAACTTCTCCAGTATCTCCCGAGCATTCTTGCCCTGAGAAACAAACAGTCCACCACTGCGCTGCCATATTTCCAATCCTAGGAAATAGTGAAGGAGGCCCAAGTCCTTCATCTCAAACTCTGTAGCAAGATCCTTCTTGCATGACAGTATCAATAGCTCATCACCCGTTAGAATCAAATCATCAACATACAGTACAATGATAAGCAACTTACCCTCCACCACAATCTGGTATAGGTTAGGATTTGCCTCGCTCTTGGAGAATCCAAGTCCTGTGAAATAGTTGTCTATCCGTGTGTACCAAGCACGTGGTGCTTGCTTCAAACCATACAGCGCTCTCTTGAGCCTGCACACATGCGACTCGCTGCTGAAGACCTCAAAGCCTTCGGGCTGCTCAATGTACACCTCCTCCTCAATGACTCCATTGAGGAACGCAGTCTTCACATCCATCTGATGAATGTGCCATCCCATCTGCGCTGAGAGAGCAAGAATCGTCTGTATGGAAGAATACCTTGCGACAGGTGCAGAGGTCTCCTCATAATCGATCCCCTCTATCTGTGAAAAGCCTCGGGCAACAAATCTTGCCTTGTACTTCTCCACACTCCCGTCAGCTGCCTGCTTGATCTTGTAGATCCATCTCGAACCCACCACTGATTTCCCTTCCGGTCTAGGAACAATCTCCCATGCACTGTTTCTGATAATAGAATCATACTCTTCCACCATGGCGTCTACCCATGCGGGATCCTCCACAGCTTCCTCGAAAGAGGATGGCTCAGTCACAACACACTTGCTCATCAGAGCCATGTATCCTGTGTACCGATCAGGTGACTGTCTCTGCCTGCGTTGGGCTGTAGGTGGTCCTACAACTTTCTCTGCATCTTGAGCTAGTCGCTCAGCTTCTGTCAAGCGCTTTCACCCTCTGATGGTTGGCGCTGCATGAGTGGTCTCTTCCACTCCATGAACCTCGTCCTGTGGCTGATCCACGTCCTAAAGCTCATCCTTAGGAACTAATAGCTCCTCATCTGCATGCAAGTGTAGCTCCCTCTCAAGCGAACAATTCATGACTTTCTCCTCCTGAAATTTTATATCCCGTCGCACAACAGTTTTACCACTGTCTGGCAAATACACACGATAGTTGTGGGGCGTATCAGTGTACCCCACAAATATCCCAACCTCTGCGGTCAGCTCCAACTTCTTGTTGGCATCCTTCGTCACATGCATGTAAACGTTAGCACAAAAAATCCTCAAATGAGAAAGATCAGGCTTCTTACCAGAATAAGTCTCCTCAGGTGTACTCATGCCAAGTATCCTATGAGGACAACGGTTCTGCACATAAACTGCTGTATTGCATGCTTCCACCCACAAGTGAAGGGGTAGGCCCTGATCATGCAACATTGCCTGTGTAGCACCCACAATCGTTCTGTTCTTCCGCTCAGCTACCCCGTTCTGCTGTGGGTTATGGGGAGCTATGAGCTCTCTACGAATCCCTTCTGCCTTGCAGAAATCCTTGAACTCGTTCGAGATGTATTCACCACCATTATCGCTCCTAAGAGCCTTCACCTTCTTCCCCAACTCCTTCTCGACCAGTGCTTTGAATTCACAGAACTTTTAATATGTCTCGCTCTTCTTCTGCATGAAGAAGATCCAGCACTTACGAGAGAAATCATCAACAAAAATCACATAATACCTGTGTTTTGTTGTCGAAGCAACTGAGAAAGGTCCACACACGTCTGTGTGAATTCTCTCAAGGATCATCGTGGCACGACTATCCTTCTCGTGAAAGGTGGCTTTCACAAACTTCCCCAAAGTACACCCCTTGCACTGATCTGACTGCGCAAGTGTGCCTTTAGGAAGCCCTGTAGTGATCTGCTGCAGTATCTTCAAGGTTCCATGGTGAAGGTGACCCAATCTCCTGTGCCACAACTCGCCATCATCTCGGCTCACCAATCCTTCTGCCTTGCTCGCCATTGCTGCGCATCCATCTACATGCAACTGATAAAGGTTCCTCACTCAAACCCCTATCTTCCAGGTCTCACTAGTTGTCTTACTGCGCAGGAAAGCCTTTCCCTCGCTGAAAACAACATCATACCCCTTGTCTTCTAACATCGCCACTGAGATGAGATTCTTCGACAATCCTGGAACATGAATGACTTCCTTCAATACGAAGGGTTTACCAGACTCCCTCTCAAAGGAAATGGTATCGATACCGGTCGCACTGTATCTACCATCATCGCCCATCTCGATGTGCACTCCAAGATCTTTGTCCTCCAGATCAGAGAACAAATCTCTATCTCCCGTCATGTGAAAAGATGCACCACTGTCCAAGAACCACACTGATCCCATCACACTTGAAACCAAGCATGCGATCAATGAAAAATCAAGCTCAAACTGTGAGGCTAGAGCCTCTCCTGCTGAAGATCCAGCAGCCTGCTTGTTCTTCTTCTTCTGCAGACAATTAGTGGCATAGTGTCCGTGCTGGTGACAGTGAAAACACTTCACCTTGGACATATCCTGCTTCTTGCCTTTCGCACCAGACTGAGAAGCTTTCTTGCTCTTCCCTTTCTTTGCTTTGGCAGCCAAAGCACAATTCTCTTCATCAGTTCCCTTTGACGAAGATCCGTCCCTGGTACTCCACCTGATCTCCTCCTGCACAAGATCTGACCATAGTCTTTCCCATCCTTGCAATTTCTCCCGACCATTGGCAGAGTCCTGATAGGAATGCCAACTCTTTGGAAGACCAAGGAGAGCCAAGCTCACCAAGTCCTCATCATCGACAGTAAGCCCCACACTTCCCAGCGCATCTCGACACTGAGTGAACTTCGTGAGATACTTGGGAATACTGTCACCCTTCTCGCATTTGATGTTTTTGAGTTTATCTTTGAGCGCCAGCTTCCTCTGATCGCTCTTGCTTTGGAATAATTCTGTTAATTATTTCCACATCAAATATGGAGTAGCCTTTCCATGGAGGCTAGACATAATGTGATCCTTCACGCCCTCCAACAGAATCCTTCGACATTTTGCGGTCTTCTTTTGCCAAACTTCCGCCTCAGCAGCATTAGTAGGCTTTGGGATATCCGTATCTATGAACTCCTTCAGCCCGTTATCATCCAATACTACCTCCATCCTGTCCTTCCATGCAATATAGTTTGAGCTTCCCTCAAGAGCATATTCCAATCGCAATCCGTTGAAAGACATTGCTGCGTTCTCACCAAGAAAACACTGCTGCAAATTCGAATTCCACTAGCAACCAACTCAACCGCCTCGGATCTAAGATTCGTGAGAACACAATATTTCTCGTACAGAGATTGACTATATGGGCTTTTACCGGATATTTCACCTTCCAAAGGAAGGATGAATCCAGAGGCTACCTGGCCTGATTACAGGCTCTGCCTGGAGAAATAGAATGTAAACACTTCCTGAATAGTAGATCTGATGATCAATAGCTCTGATACCATGTAGAACTCTTTCTACAAATCAAAGCGCTCCGATACCATGTAGAAATTTTGAATAATTTAACACATATTCAACAAAGATTATCTTGATCATGTATTATTGCGGAATACATACACAATACATAAGCTCCTCTATGTTGATCATCAATATAGCAGCATCAATAACAATAAAACATCAAGAGCATTCACACATTAACACAGTATGTAACTCGGGGAAAGCATCTCGCTAAAAACCCCAATGCTAACCATGAAAGAAATGCCATTACATACTCAAGGAAGTAAAAAACATCTAACCATGCTATTTCTAGAAGTAAATAAGCAAAAAACGTATTTTTGGATTTTTATGTGAATTTAACATGCATCTAATTTATTGTGTGTGAGTGTGGCAGTGAACAGGTGGTGTTAGAGGGTGGTTTTGGAACTTGGGAGCATGTAGGATGGTGTGGATGGGTCCTAGGAGGTCTTAGGTTCCCTTCTGGAGGCTTTTCCCACACTCATCCTTCAAAAGAAAGCCTATAGGAAAAACTATAGGATGACACAGGAAAACTACAGGAGGAAAACAGGGAAACTACAGGAGGCTTATAGGAGGAGGCCAAGAGCAATTTTCATTGTTTTGAGGATGTGAGGGTGGGTGGAAAAGGTGGATGAAGTTTGGAATGAGGTGTTAGGGCACCTAAGGTCTACCATGAATCGCCAGGAGATAGAAAGATGATAGGGTTTGCTCAAGGAGATAGGAAGAAGTTCTATGAAAAATGAAGGAAACTAGGGCAGAATTGAGGTGAGGTTTAGGAGACCTATAGGGCATGGATCAGATGGAGGGTGTGATTTTTGGTAATATGGCCTACTGTTGGAAGAGATCTATTGCATAGAAACTGACAATTAACAAAGAAAATCAAGCAACCAATGAAATGAGTGCATCCTAGGAACACAGAGTTTTGCATTAAAATGGCCTAAACTATGATGTATAGAAGGAAATGCTGGGAAATGTTGTAAGAAAGGAAAGCATGCAAAAGGACTATTTCAAATCAAGAAGTGGACTATTTCAAATCAAGAAGTGAACATGATAAAGAAGATCTAAAGCAAAGCAAAATTGGACTATCAACCTACTAGAGAGCTATAAACACTAGAAGTCCTAGGAATGAGGAAAATCTATGTTTTTGGGGCAGCAAGAGAGTCTTTGCCTCAAATCATGGTCCTAGAGGGAGGAAGAGAGGCCAAGGCACTGTTTCTAGCCTTTTGAATCTTCTCTGACCACTTCTTAACCTGCTACAGAAAGCACAAACGGAACCAAGCTACTAAATCATCAAAAGCAACCTATTCTTAACCATAAGAGAAATACATCTAACAACAAACTAATCTACAAATTGAAGTAAAGCATACAAATACAAGTAAATAGAAGCTTGGCTACTTGGATTGGGCCATAACCCAAGAGCTTCAGCCCTCTGAGGTAACTCAGTGCTAGCTCAAAAAGGATTCCATCTTCATTATCAAAAAATAGCAAGATTACATAAAATTGTCATAAAATAGTAAGCTCGAAATTTGAGCAGAGTTTACACAAGAAAAAAGTCAACCCTAGTGAGGCCCTAGGCCTCTCTACTTATACATCTAAAGCTACCAACAAATTTCTTAAAATCAGGGAGGCTTGGCTCCCAAAACTCGAGATAACTATCAATCATCTTCCACTTGCTCGGCTGCCTTCTAGTGCATGATTCAACTGCTTGTACTCCAAGCTGAATGAAGGGGAATTTGAAGTGAGGAGCAATAAATGAGGGGGATTCCCTCCTATAAGTCATCTCCTCTGTCTACTTCAAGTTATTGCTGCAGTTTGACCTCTAGATCCTTGAATTTGATCTCGAAATCCATCAATAATCTGCATTAAATACATGTTAGACCACATGGCATAATAACTAACTCAGCTCACCCTATAAGCATAAATATAATCAGAAAATCATACAATAAGCTAAGAGAATGGTTGATTTGACTAGGTTAGGAGGTAAAATGAGCCCATATAATTACCCATTTATGAGGTTCATCATCACCCCCCTCCTGAAGGTGTTGCTCATCCTATGAGCAACGTAGTCAATCTCTTGGTCTTTCATGGCCCTGGTGGCCTCCCTAGCATTCCAGGCTTCTGATGTGGTCTGCTCATGTTCTCCATAAAATCCTTCCTTTCTGTCTATGTCCTTCCACTGCTCCTTCTCTTCTTCTTCTCTTCTGACTTCCAACATGCCTAATATGAATGGAGGACTCAGT
The DNA here is from genome assembly GCA_031772625.1 of Pinus tabuliformis. NCBI lineage: Eukaryota > Viridiplantae > Streptophyta > Pinopsida > Pinales > Pinaceae > Pinus > Pinus tabuliformis. The sequence goes on along the minus strand of CM062816.1, from coordinate 242,719,624 downwards.
TTGAGGCCAATCCAGTTGACCTTCAAATTTTGCATGGAGTGCTTGTACATTGGCACTCTTTTCAGTGCCTCCCTCAGCCTCATGGGGGAATGGTATTCTCTGATCTGCAAGCTGTGGGGTAGGGTGTTGCATCTTCTCATGCATGCATGCACACAGTCATCCCCAAGTAGCCTAAGCATATCTTCAAAGTGTGCAATGGATTGTTCCTAATTGGCTAGATATTTAGGGGCAATCTGAGGGTCATTGGCAATCAGGTTGTGTGTGCTGATGAGTGCCATAGGATCTGATGGCTTAGCTTTGATCATCAATGGTTCATTCTACTCTTTTATTAACAATATTTTCATTTCTGTTGCTTTCAATTCTTCATGGTTCATCCATGATGCCATGGCCATTAATTGCAGATCCCCTAGCTTGGCATTGGGCTCCCACACATTCAGGTCTGTGAGGGCCATGTTGTGTAGGTAGAACTCTGCCATCTTTTCTTTTTCCTCGGAGGTGCTTTGGTCACACAAATCCATGAACTGCCTGTAGTCTTGGAAAGACATTATGCCTCTTTGTGCCAAAGTTTTTATTTGGAATTGAAGCCATTGATCCTTCAGATAGAGGCCATAAGATTTGGTTGGTGTTTCGCATTGTAATGCTTCTATGGATAAGTTGGCCATGTATGCCAAATGAGTCTCTTTCTCCTGCAGCTGCCTCCTTATTAATTCATTGTCATTCTCAAGGTGGCTTCTTGTAATGGTTACTCTGTCTCTAAGAGCACTCAATTCCCTGCCCATTTCCTTGAGTTTGTCTTCCATGTGGCCAATATCCTCAACTCCTTTGGACTTGGCTATCTGCATCCACCTATGCATTCTCACTCTCCCTTTTTCCAATTTGACAAACAGTGGAATTGCAAATTTCTTTCGGATCATCTTGCCTCCCTCAAGTAGTCTGTAATAGGAGTCAATATTAGGCTAGGGGTCAGGTTCTTGTAGCTCTTGTGATTCCTCTTTCACCTCTGGCTGTCCTCCTATCTTTTCCTCAAGTTTTTGTGTCTCTTGTAGTTTGGACAGTGTCTCTTGTAGGACTGTTTTAGCCTCCTATAGGTTTGGTTTGGGGTCCTATAGAATTGCCTTTCCCTTCCATGTAGAAGATCTTGTAGTCCTCCTTTCATAGGTTATGGGTGTCTTGGAAGGAGATTCTTTCACCTTGGTAGATGGTGAATCTTCAATGTTAATGGGAGTCTTTGATGAGGGCTGAGGTTTGCTTGTTTTAATTCGGGTACTCTTCCTTGCCCTGAAATACATGGAGGTTTTTCTTTTCCTCTTTTGTTTCTGCTTAACTGGTGTACCGAGGGCAGTGAGGGTAGCTGTTGCTTCTCTTTCCAAAGTTTCAGGGGACTCTTCCCTTTGCTCTGACCTCTCTACCTCCTTTTCTCCCTCTTCTGTCTCTTTTTCCTCCTCTTGCTCTGTCTCTTTTTCTACCTCTTGTTATGTCTCTTCAACTCTCCCCTCCTCTATTTCTTTTCTCTCCTCCTTCCTCTCTTGCTTGCTATGTCACCACTAGCTTCATCCTCTCCTACTTGTTCTTCTCCCTCCTCACTGACAGCAGCACTGACATCATAGGTTAATGCCTTGATGTTATCCTCAGCTGTCATATTTCTGAAAACTTCCCATGCTATAGGGATTGTAAGGGTATGGAGAGCTTCTTCTACTAGGATCTTCATTAGGCCATGGTAAGCTAGCTACTGTGAATTTCCTTCTTGTACCTTGGTGCTGGAGTCAATGAGGGACTGAAGGAGAAAGTAAGGGATACTGAGCTTTTGATGTGCTGGGGTATCCATGCCATATCTCAATTCTTGGAGGATTCTGAAATGATATCCATAAACAATGTTGTGCCTCCCCTCACAAGAAATGTATTTGATCACTTGGTAGCTAACCTCATCCCAGGGATATGGTACACTAGCCCTCCTAATTCCATTTTTGTCTTCAACAAGGGTTTCATTATCTTGGAAAAATTTCCTCTTGGCAGCCTGGCCAATTAGTTTCTCATCTTTACTCCAAGGCAGCCCAAGAGGAAGGGTAGTGACCCTACTGATGAATTCAAGGGTTATTTCAATGGAGAGGCCTCTAATGGTTATAGTAGCATGAGTTATTATGTGAGGGACTAGAGAGAGAGAAAATTCATGGGCAATTTCATCATCAAACCCTCTAAACTTCTCAAAGAAATTCATCCAGTTTTCCCTTGTAAATATTTCCACCACTTGAGGATGTGCATGGAGTCTAGTGGAGTTAGTGGGCTCTTTTCTCATAAACCCCCCTATCATACTACCTGTACTTATTTTGAAAAACTGGATATGGAGGTGGAGACAAATAATTTTGAGTGAAATAGAAAAACAGAGGGGATTGTGTTTTTTGTTTAAAAAAATTGAGAATTTTTTATGTATTTCCACCCTCTTAAAGACTCATTTTATCTTCATTTTGAGACCAACTCTTTCACATTTTGATATTCAATAGAGGGAATTCATGAACCATACCTATTTAGACTGAAATTCGTGCCAAAAATCACGTTTCCTCCCTTCAAAATGACTTACTCCCCCTCCTGTAGAATCCTGTTGTCGCTCCTGTAGATTTCCTGTAGATGCTCCTGTAGAAAATGCCGAGAGAAAAAATATGGAGGAAATCGATGGAGGATGGTGGATACAAGGCTGTGGGGGAATAAGAAGACTGTTGTGTGGTTGAGTTACGAGGAGAAACTGAAGAAAAGGTGGTGAGAATGCATGGGGAGGAGTGCTCATTACCTTTTATGGTTGTTTTTGGTTATGAGTGCTGAGTTGGCAAGGTGTACGTTGCCCAGATTAGGACCGTTGGTCCCCACCTGCTTGGTCATCATGACCCCCCTCATAATCATCCCCTCATTACTACATCGGAGTTAACTCTTCCTCCCACTACCTGTCCTTCGCATCTTTTGCTTGAGTTGACTGTGCGCACGTGTGGGTGATATCTCGGTTAAGCAGAGTAAACTAAATGAAGGTGGCCAAGTTAACTGGCCACCTTTCCCTCTTTTGATTTCAACCATCTCATTGCCTTCGTATGATTCCTAATTACACAAATGCAGATAGAGGAGTGACTTAGCTACTTACCTGTAATCCAAGTGTATTTGCTGCCATCGATTGTGAGGTGTTGTGGCTTTCTCTGTTGCATGCCTTCATTTTCCTTCATGCATGTTGTCTCTGCTTGCTGATGTGTTGTTGTGTGTTTTTGTAGGTTCTTCTTTTGCTGGAGCTAAGATGCATGTGCCTTTTCAACCTTCAGATGTGCTATCCCTTGCTGCTAGTGCTGGACTTCTATGGGATCAGCTGCTACAGGAATTCCTACAGGAGCTCCTGTAGCTGCTTCTCCCCTTGAAACTTCAGCTATTTCCCTGTGCTTGGAGCTCAAGAATGATGCCAGAGATGGAGATGAATGATGGAGGGATAGTAGGTAAGCTTTAGGTAAAGTTAATGGTGCCTTTTTCTCCTTTTATTTTTGTTTTCTTTTTTTTCAAAACTGAAAAACTGTTTTTCTGTGTTTTTTCTTGGAAAGGAAAAAAAATAATAATGATGCTTGGAGTGTGATGCAGGCTTGGAAATGATGGCAAGGAGGTTTGAAGATGGTAAGAGGGATTATAGGTTCCTCATGAAGCTTTTCTTGTCCCTCAAACTACCTCCTGTAGACACTTTTGGCTCTCTGTAATTCCTACAGGAACCTCCTGTAGAAAAAACAGAGCCTCCTGTAGAAAACACAGTTTTGGAAGAAGAGCTACAGTTTTGTGAAAGAGATGCCAAAAATAATGGAGGAAGGTGTGGAGAAGATGAAATGGATGCTGGTATGAATGTCGGGGTCCCCTTGGCACCTTCTTCTGCTCCCTGTAGTCCTCTTGCAAACATGCAATGCAATAAAAATTCTTTTTTCTTTCTCTTTTTTTTTTGTTTTTTTTTTAAAACAACTAGGGCACCTCAGAGAGGTTTTCACCTTAATTGCCTGCCCTGGGCGCCTCCAAGGGAGGTTTTCACCCAGGGATATTATTCTTTCCCCCTTTTTTTTTTGACATCACTGGGCCGCCTCAGAAGAGGTTTTCAACCCAATGATGGGACTCAAGTGCCTCATGGAGGTTTTCGCCTGAGTCCTTATTTTTTTCTCTTTTTTCTTCAGTGAGTGGGTGAAGTGGAAGCTAAGACATGCTCTACTACCATCACTGTTTTATTCAAATCTTCAATAAACTCTCGCTTGGAGAGGGGTTTCTTGTAGACTTTCAACCAATGTCCATTGACAAGCATGGGGACGGCTTCATCATCAATGGTTCTGATCAGAACTGAACCATTTTCATTGCATTTCTCCACAATGTAGGGTCCCAGCCATCTTGTCCTCAGCTTGCCCTTGAAATCCTTGTATTTTGAATCATAGAGTAGTGCCCAATCTCCCTCTTGGAATTGATTCTCCCTAATATTTCTATCATGCCATATCTTTCTCTGAAGCTGAACTACCTTTGTATGGAGAAGGGCTTGCAATATGTATTCATCCAATCCATTGAGATGAAGTAATCTCTCCTTCTGTGCATGGCTGAGGTCTAGGTCTAGCTGAGCTGCCATCCTTAGGGTATTGAATTCAAACTCTATTGACAACAAAGCCTTCTTCCTGTAGACCAGTTCATAGGGTGTGAACCCGATGGTGGTCTTCCATGTTGTGTTGTAGGCCCAAGTGGCCTCAACTAATCAGTTCGCCTAGTATTTTCTGTTGCTGCTCACTACCTTGGTTAGGATCCCTTCCAATGCTCTGTCAGTGACCTCCACTTTCCCATTGGCTTGTGGATGGTAAGGGGTGGAAGTCCTATGATTGATCTTATGATGTGTGAGCAGGTCTTCAATCAGGTTGGAAGTGAACTGACTTCCTTGGTCTGTGACCAACTCTCTCGGATACCCTAACTTGTAGAATATGTTTTCCCTCAAAAACTCAACTACTTTTTCCTCTTTCACTGCTTTGATTGCTTTTGTCTCCACCCACTTTGTCAGGTAGTCGGTGCACACAATGATGTACTGCTTCTGCTTTGAAGGGGGGTTGATAGGCCCCACAAAGTCCATGCCCCACTTCTCAAATGGCTCAAATTTCACTTGAGGTTGCATGGGAATTTCATCCTTTGGAGTGGGTTTCCCCATCCTCTGTCACACTGTCTCGTGTATCTCCTCACATCCTGATGAAGAGTGGGCCAGTAGTAGCCTGCTTGCAATATCTTGAAGGCAGTTCTTTTTGCTGCAAAAATGACCTCCACAAAACCTGTCATGACAGGTCAGGCGGATGTCAAAGACTTCCTCCTCCTTGACACATCTTCTCAAGATCTAATTTGGGCCAAGTTTGAAGAGATTGCCTCCAATCCAGGAGAAAGGGATGCTTTTCCTTACTATCTTTCTCTTCTCTTTTGAGGATAGGTGTGGTGGGAACTGTGTTGAAACCAAGTAGTTTGCTATATCAGCAAACCATGGAGAGAGTATTGATATAACAAATAGGTGTTCATCTGGCATTTGGTCATCCACCATTCCTTCTTCACCTGCAGGCAAATTTACTCTAGACAAAAAGTCAGCAACAACATTCTCTTTACCAGGCTTATCAATAATGGTCAAATCAAACTGTTGCAGTAAAAGAAACCATCTAATAATGTGAGCATTTACATCTAGTTTTTTCATTAAATATCTAATTGCAACATGATTAGTGTGCACAAAGATTTGATAGCCTATGATATAATGTCTGAATTTGTTTAAGGAATGCACGACAGCTAGGAGTTCCTTCTTGGTCACTGTATAGTTTAACTCTGCCTTTGACAAGTTTTTGCTTATAAAGTATATGGCATAAGGTAACTTTTCATCAATTTGTCCTAAGGCTACTCCTATTGCTTTGTTCGAGGCATCTGTGTGAATGTGAAATGGTAGGGCCCAGTTTGGGCCTCTGAGAATTGGGGCAGTCACTAGCTTGCTCTTCAAGGTATCTAGGGCTTCTTGATAGTTTTTCGACCATATGAACTCAACATCTTTGCCTAGGAGGCCAAACAAAGGAGAGGCTATCTTGCTGAAGTCTTTAATGAATCTCCTGTAATATCCAGCTAAGCCTAGGAAGCTTCTGACATCTCTCACCTTTTGAGGAGGTGGGACCCTTTAGATGATGGCAATTTTGTTGGGGTCCACCTGTAGTCCTTGTTGAGATATTGCATGACCTAGCACGGTCCCTTCAGTCATCAAAAATTCACATTTTTCCAGACTGAGGGATAGGTTCATCTCAATACACTTATCTAGAACTTTTCCTAGGTTAGATAAAGCTTCCTGAAAGTCAGAGCCATAAGGAGTAAAATCATCCATGTATATTTCTACTGCATCATGAACCAGTTTAGAAAATATACTCAATACCGCTCTTTGGAAAGTGGCTGGAGCATTGCACAAACCAAAAGGAAGGACCCGGTATGCAAAGGTACCCCAAGGACAAGTGAAAGTGGTCTTATCTTGGTCTTCCGGGCTGATTTGAATATGATTGTACCCTCTAAACCCATCTAGGAAGGAGAAAAACTTTTTCCCTACCAAATTTTCTAACACTTGATCTATGAAAGGTAAAGGAAAATGGTCCTTTTTAGTGGCTTTGTTCAATTCCCGATAGTAGACACAGATTCTCCATTTGCCATTTTTCTTTGGCACTAGCACCAAAGGAGATACCCATTCACTGTCAAAGATGGGATAGATGAATCCTGCATCAAGAAATTTCTGCAGTTCTTCCTTAACAATATCTTTAAGTGTTGGGTTCATCCTCCTCTAAGGTTGTCTGACTGGCTTGCAATCTTCCTTGATGTATATATGATGAGTACATACTGAAGGGTGCACTCCCTTCATCTCCTTATAACTCCAAGTGAAGGCATCTAGATGTTTTCTCAGTATGCTGCATAGCTCCTTCTCCTGGGAAGTAGATAGGGATGGATTGGTTTTCAATGTTCTTTCTGGGCCGAACTCTATATTTTTAACACGGAGAGTAGTGGGGTCGGCCACACAGAGGTTAGTTGAGGGGTTGCTTTGGGTTTCTCTTACTATTTCTTCTAATGGTGATACACTGGGAGGTGGATTCTGAATCAAATTTTCAATCATATCATCCTCATCTTGCGGTTTTCCCCCCATAGCGATTTCTAATGTACAAAGTGGTGTAGAATAAACTTCATCCTCATCCTTCTCCTCCAGCCAGAGAGGTAGATCATGTTCTAGCAAGGGTTGGGCAAGAGGATATAGGATTACCTGCTTGGACATGTGCCCGTTCATTATGGTCATGTTCCTAGCTCGGCAAATGTTGTAGGCATCGACTGTAGCCAACCAAGGTCTTCCCAGAATGAGAGGATACCCAGTGAGCTTTTCCTTTGGCTGGAGAACTAAGAAATCAACAGGGTACTCCCAAGAATCAATGGAGACCATCACATCTTCCACAATCCCCTCAGGGGTCACTGTGGAGCGGTTTGATAGCTGTAGCACTGTCGTGGTCTTCCTCAAGGAGCCTTGGAGGTTAAGTTTGAGCATTATTTCCTTTGTCACCACATTAATGGTAACTCCTAGATCAATCAAGGTATGTGGGACCATTGTGCCATTGATGTGGACATCAACTACTGGGCTTCCAGGGTCCAGATATTTTGGACAGATTATCTGCCCCAACATCAGGTCAAATAGTTGTCCTATGACATTGATGGTTGGGGCATCTCGTTGGTGCCTTTTTGGATGCCTAAAGCACTTCTCTTTGATCAACCTATTGTAGATAGGCACATCTTTTATGGCTTGGAGAAGTGGTATCTTCACACATAAATGTTTCAATTCTTCCAAGAGTTCAGTCTCTTCTGGGGTAGGCTAGATTATCATGGATAGTCTCTCAAGAAAGGGTGGATTTGCTTTAGGTTCGCTTTCCTCTTTATCTTCCCGAACCTCCCTAGGTGGAGGCTAGCTATTTGGGAGAACTTTCACGGATCGCAAGTTAATTTATTGAATCTCCACAGCATAAGTTGGGCATGATGGTTCCCCACTATACACTTGCTGAGCCTGTCTGTTGTTCAGGTTCGGATTTGCCTGGGTAGGCATTTGGGGTTGCCTTGGTGGAGCAAAAGGTAACGGTTGTGTTTGGGCAGGTGGTGGAGGCAGAAGAGCAGGAAGAGAGTGGTATTGGGGTCTCCACCCCTAGAGATGCATTCCACTGAGGTTGCGGCTGAGCATAAGATTGAAATGAATGGGTGGATGGTTGGGCATGATATTGAGATGTGAAGGACCAAGGAGGAGGTGTGGACTAGGAAGGATGAGCAGGGGGGGCCCAAGAAGGTATGGAGGTGACTTGGTTGGGGTTGTAGTATGCCTGAGATGTCCCTTGCATCCCCTGCTAGTATGGTCTAGGTCCATGCGGCCTCCTTTGGTTTATGTAATAGATCTGTTCAGTGACTCCTTCGGCCCCTTGGTATACAGCTTTAAGTCCGGGCAAGGAAGGGCACTTATTTGTAGAATGATCTTCTTCATAGACTAAACAAACCTCTATAGAGTTCAATGGGCATTCATTCCTAGGATGCCTCCTGGTGCATCTAGGGCAAAAAATGGCCAAAGCCCTCTCTACTTCCTCTTGTTTTCTTTTGATATGTAAGGTATCCATTTGCATGGCAAGAGTCTGTAGCATCTCACTCTTGAAGTCTTCCAACATGTTTCCAATTTCACCTTTAATGGATGAATTGGAAGAAGAGGTACTGGCTATGGGTTGACTCCCCCTACCTTTCTTTCTGGTTTCCCTAGAATGGTTTCCAAAAACAGTCTTTATGTCCTCATAGGATAGTTGGTAGATGTCTCCCCCAGCTAGTAGATGGAGGGTGTCTAAAAGGTCTTCCTGAATTCCCTTGAGCAGGATCAACTTCAGAGACTCAGGGTCAAGTGTACACCTAGTCCTTTTGTAACTGAGCTGGAACTTCACTTCATAGTCTTCCAGGGACTCATCACTTCATATGGTCATTCAGAATATTTCTTCTTTAGTATCTTTTGACCTACAATAGTCTCGATACTTGTCATTAAAGGCCTGCTACATCTGAGCCCAAGTTGTGATGCTATTGCCAGGTAATCCAATGAACCAACGCAGTGTTGCGTCCTTGAGAGTAGAAGGGAATAGTTTCAACTTTTGCTCATCTTTTGCATAGTCATAAGTTTGACAGATGACAATAAACTCAGACAAGAAGGTGTCAGGATCTTCTATAGTCATACCATGGAAGTGAGGTAGGGCTAAAGGACTTATATTCTTCATTTTGGTGTCCCCATTTGTCTCCCGAATGGGGAAGGTACCCTCTATTCTCTCTCTATTTCCCCTAGCATTTCGATTTTCAACCATTGGCTCAGGAGGAATGTTTTCTTCTTCTTCTTCCCCTATAGGTTCTTCAAATATGTCTAGATGTTCACCTAAGGGTTATTCTTGATTGCAGCCACCGAAGAAGAGAGAAGGTTGGCTATGTGAAGCAGTGGGGGTGTTGGGAAAAAAATTTCCTAAGTTATCTCTACTCCTACGAGGCATGAAAGGAAATATTTTTTTGTTGGTTCTTTTTGTTTTTTTTTCCCCCACACTGAAAGTACCTGCAAAAACTGAAATTGTGATTGAAGAAAAGAAATTGCAACTAGCTGAAATGAACTTGTTGAATGGAAATTTGTAGAATTGAAAAGGAAAGCAAGGAAATGCAAAACTGAAAGAAAAGAAATGACTAGTCTACTTTTGCCGAAATAAACTATTAACAGAATGTTGCAATAGGAAATAGAAGAGAGCAGTAATCACAGAATACTCTGATGCTTCCCTGACAATGGCACCAAAAAGTGGTGAGTGCCAGTATTGCAGCAAGAATGCTGCAACTCCTGGGCTTCCAACTTTACTTTTATCAACCCGATAGTTCATAACAAACTTGGAAGCGTCGGTGCTATATGCACAAGTACTAGTTCTCATTGCAGGTTGTCACTTGGTCAACCGGCGCGAGATCACTAGGAGCTCAAGCCAACTTCTATAGATTTCAGAAGAAGCTTTATGTGTGATGAAAGGAAAGAAAGATTACTCTACAGATGCTATTCTAACTGTAGAAAGGAGAAAGACAGGAATGTAAAGCAAAACCTAGTAAACCCTAATTAACAAGCCAATTCTACTTTTGCCAAAAAAATTATGAAAACCATGAAAGAAATGCCATTACCTACTCAGGGAAGTAAACAACATCTAACCATGCTATTTCTGGAAGTAAATAAGCAAAAAACATATTTTTGGATTTTTATGTATTTTTATGTGAATTTAACATGCATCTAATTTATTGTGTGTGAGTGTGGTAGAGAACAGGTGGCATTAGAGGGAGGTTTTGGAGCTTGGGAGGATGTAGGATGGTGTGGGCGTATCCTAGAAGGTCTTAGGTGCCCTTCTGGAGGCTTTTCCCACACTCAGCCTTCAAAAGAAAGCCTTCAGGAAAAACTACAGGAGGACACAGGAAAACTATAGGAGAAAAACAGGGAAACTACAGGAGGCCTACAGGAGGAGGCCGAGAGCAATTTTCATTGTTTTGAGGGTGTGAGAGTGGGTGGAAAAGGTGGATTAAGGTTTGGATGAGGTGTTAGGGTGCCTAAGGTCTACCATGAATCACCAGGAGAGAGAAAGATGATTGGGTTTGCTCAAGGAGAGAGGAAGAAGTTCTATGAAAAATGAAGGAAACTAGGGCAAAATTGAGGTGAGGTTTGGGAGACCTATAGGGCATGGATCACATGGAGGGTGTGATTGCTGGTAAGCTGGCCTACTGCTAGAAGAGATCTACTGCATAGAAACTGACAATTAACCAAGAAAATCAAGCAACCAATGAAATGAGTGCATCCTAGGAACACAGAGTTTTGCATTAAAATGGCCTAAACTGTGATCTATAGAAGGAAATGTTGGGAAATGATGTAAGAAAGGAAAGAATCAAAAAGGACTATTTCAAATCAGGAAGTGAACATGATAAAGAAGATCTAAAGCAAAGAAAAACTGGACTATCAACCTACTAGAGAGATGCAAACACTAGAAGTCCTAGGAATGAGGAAAATCTATGTTTTTGGGGCAGCAAGAGAGTCTTTGCCTCAAATCATGGTCCCAGAGGGAGGAAGAGAGGCCAAGACACTGTTTCTAGCCTTTTTAATCTTCTCTAATCACTGCTTAACCTGCTACAGAAAGCACAAATGGAATAAAGCTACTAAATCATCAAAAGTGACCTATTCTTAACCATAAGAGAAATACATCTAACAACAAACTAATCTACAAACTGAAGTAAAGTATACAAATACAAGTAAAGAGAAGCTTGGCTACTTGGATTGGGCCATAACCCAAGAGCTTCAGCCCTCTGAGGTAACTCAGTGCTAGCTCAAAAAGGATTCCATCTTCATTATCAAAAAATAGCAAGATTACATAAAACTGTCATAAAATAGTAAGCTCAAAATTTGAGCAGAGTTTACACAAGAAAAAAGTCAACCCTAGTGAGGCCCTAGGCCTCTATACTTATACATCTGAAGCTACCAACAGCTTCCTTAAAATCAGGGAGGCTTGGCTCCCAAAACTCGAGATAACTATCAATCATCTTCCACTTGGTCAGTTGCCTTCTAGTGCATGATTCAGCTACTTCTACTCCGAGCTAAATGAAGGGGAATTCGAAGTGAGGAGCAATAAATGAGGGGGATTCCCTCCTATAAGTCATCTCCTCTATCTACTTCGAGTTATTTCTGCAATTTGACCACTAGATCCTTGAATTTGACCTCGAAATCCATCAATAATCTTCATTAAATACATGTTAGACCACATGGCATAATAACTAACTCAACTGACCCTATAAGCATAAATATAATCATAAAATCATACCCATGCTTCAAAATTGCCTTGTCAAGCCACATGGAACAAATTACCAAAGGTCCACAGAAATATTATTGCATCAGATAGAATGGAATACCCTCATCAGTTTCCATACCATAGGATATGGGGGTTAGGAGATGGTTTGTGGATCTCAAACAGCTATGGTAGCTGAACCTAATAAGACAACAATTACAACCCAAGAAGTTATAAGTACCTATCCATGAACTTGAAACCCCCCTATTTGTAATAAGCTAAGAGAATGGTTGATTTGACTAGGTTAGGAGGTAAAATGAGCCCATATAAGTACCCATTTATGAGGCTCATCCAAATTTCTGTAGACTTGAGGGAAATTGAATGATGCCTGTGTTCATGATCCATTCCCCACACCTTTTATAGATGAAATATTGGAAAATGTCAAAGGGTGGGAAGCTTATTCATTTACAAACTGATTCTCAGGATACAACCAAATTAATATTTCAAGGGAGGACCATCATAAGACAACATTTGCGAAATATTAGGGATCATTTTAGTATATTTTCATGCCCTTAAAGTTGAATAATGCACCAGCATGGTTTTCCCAAGTGTTGTGGCATATTTTAAAGACTTTAATCATAAATGTTTAAAATTTTATTTATACGATTAGATTCTTTTTAGCCTCCTACAGAAGCATATTGAAGTACTGCAACTTATGTTGGATAGATGCAGGAAGTTGCAAATTTACTTGAACATAAAGAAATGTATTTATTTTTCACCAATGGGAATTCTACTATGGCATGTGATTTGCAAATAGGGACTATTGGTGGATCCAGAAAAGATAGTTGTGATAGTGAACCTTTTGCCTCCATATTCAGTGCGACAACTTTGCGCAACTTTGGGACACACTAGGTATTAAAGGAAATTCATGTGCAGATATATGCATATTACCTAAGAAGAATTCCAGGTACGGATGGACAGAAGAGTGTCAACAATGGTTGGATACCCTGAAGGAAAAAATTAGTATCTGGGTCGATTGTAATGTTTCTAGATCAAAACAAGAAATTTTGTTTCCATGTGGATGTGTCAGCAATGGAACTAGGAGTTGTATTGGAACAACTAGGAGAATTTGAAATAAGCCATCCAATCGCTTTTGCCAGTAGGAAGTTTTCTATGGTGAAGTGAAACTGCACCACCACGGAACATGAATGACTGACAATAGTGTTTTCTCTACAAGCATTAGAGAAATTTTGAGGTCTAAAATGGGACTCCTAAGGAATATTATAAAATAATAGTGGAAATAATAAAACAAGATTAGATTACATCATCATATTTTGGAGGGAAAAAATAAAAACTACTTTTTCAACTCGTATTTTCAACTTTTATCCCTACGATTTTACTCAAATTTTGAGTGGGAGCACTTATTGGATGCAAAATTTAATTTTGCATCCACGGAGTACCCATGTTGCATACTTTCAATGTGAAATACATGAAAAAGCGTGATTGTAATCATGTTTTTTATGTATTTCACATTTTTCATCTAGTAGGGTCCATCACAAGCATGCAACATGGGTACTAAATGGATGAAAAATTAAATTATGCATCCAATGAGTGCTACCACTTGAAATTTGAGTAAAATCATAGGGAGATAAGTTGAAAAAAGAGTTTTTTATTTTTTATTTTTAAATCTTTTCACATTTTTACTCCAAAAACGGTGAATTATCCCCCATGGTTTACATCATCATATTGAATCTTATTGATTCTTATCAAGTTTATTTTTGTTGTACATTTTTTACCTCAAAATTTTTCCAATGAGTTTTGACATTATCTGTTGGGTTGAAATTTTAAGCTATATACTGACCACTCTACATTATGTTACCTTGTAAACAAGCCAATGTTGGGGGAAAGGATATGTGGGTGGCTTATTTTGTTCCAAGAGTATGATTTTGACGTAATAGTAAATCTTGGTAGGTGAAATGCGGGGCTAGACCATTTGTCGAGGACCAATTCTGGCGAAAAAGTAGGAAATGTAAATGATGGTTTACCAAATGCACAATTATTTCATGTGGAAATGATAGACAATTATTTTTGTAGAAATTTTACATTTACTCAATGCAAGGACTGCACCACAAGAGTGCACAATTCACATAGAACTAGTAGCAGGTAGTTAAGGTTGTGAACTATCAGTTAATCATAGGATGCCTATACGAGTTGGGTGCAGATGGAATTCTTTGTCGATTTGTATGGATACATGAGAGACCTACCATAATAACAAAGGTGCATGGAGTGGTAGGAGGGAAATATACATGAAAAGAGACTGCGTAGAATAATTTTCACATTACTTTTTGGTGGACGACAATCCTCCATGATGAGAAGGAATTCTGATAATGATGTGATGTGTGTTAGAGAGTGGCAAAACCTTCACCATGTGACGATATGCTACTACACCCATAAATAAATTTACAATCATTTGATAAGTATGTCATAGATTTCATTGGGCCGATCAATCTGGAAGTAAGGAGAAGAAGAGCGTGATACATTATCACCATGGAAAATTATCTGAAAATATGGGCCAGAGCAACACCTATCAATGATTGCAGCATAGAGACTACTTCCAAATTTTTATTTGAGAATGTTGTGACTCACTTTGGATGCCCCAAAATCTTGATGAGTGACCAAAGGACTCATTTCTTAAACTAGACTACGAAGCAATGAAAAAAAAAGTTTCAGGCACACCATTAAAAGAGCATTCCATACCATCCATGAACAAATGGCACAATTGAGGACTTCAATAAAATTTTGGAAATTGTGATGATGAAGGTCTGGAATGTAAACAAAGATACTGGGACCTAAGGATTCCCATCTTATTATGGGATTACCAGACAACATTGAATAATATTATAGGCCAAACATCATTCTAGGTGGTATATGGACAGGAAGTGATAATGCCAATGGAGTTCATAGTCCCTAGTATTTGCATTGTTTCAGCGACAAAGTTGGCTGATTTTAGCATAGTCGAGCAAAGAATGACATAACTACTCTGGTTGGAAGAGGATTGATTTAAGGTAGGATTCCACCAAAACATGCAAAATTCCAGGGAAAAGGTATGGCATGACCACCATATCAAGCAAAAACTATTCCAGGTTCTAAATATTGTATTAATGTATGATAAGAATTTTTTGAAGCATCTGGTAAAATTACAAATGCATTGGTTGGGTTTGTATATCATTTTATATGCCACAGATGCAGGCCCAGTCCAATTGGAAAATTTGAATGGAGATCCCCTCAACGAAATTTTCAATGGGAGTCAACTAAAATTGTAAAGAGATGATTGCCCCACTTCCCATAGATGATCTTTCTGTAGAGGAGAGAGAGAGTGAGAGAGTGATTTTCTTTGTAACATTATTTTTGTTCATAGGTCGAAGCCATGACGCAGTGACTCCTAAGAACATAGGAACCAATGCGATAAAATTAATGGAGTAAAAATTTATGGTTGTGCTAAGGAGTTGGCACACCGTGTACTAATAACATCGCACAATAAAGGGAGCTAGCAGTCAAAGGAGCGTGTGGTACTGACATTGACACAAATAGTGGATTATAACTAGTAGCTCGTTATGGCCATGGGAATTGGAAAAATTTAGAAAAAGGAACCAAAAAAAGTGTGTGCCACCCACGTAGATTGGACATTGTGGAACTTGATTGAGAAAGAGGAATTAAATTTAATTAAGGAGATATATGCTCTATATTGGTGACTATGTATAAAAGGCTATTGTCATGACTTCCAACCTAGCCAGAACCACAAATGACGCTCCCACCCAGAAAGCTAACCATGTGAAAATTGACAAAGTTATGGGAGGATATCGCCATGGTCACTAAAAATATTTTGCAGTTGGAAATGTGTACTAGGAACATAATTCATTACTATTTCCTCTATTACAATTTCATTATCTCATATTTGAAAGTGTATATTTGAAGCCAAAGTAGAGAACAAAGTGAATTTCAGAGATCAGAATGTAAGTTGTAGAGTTATTTTCCAATTGTTAGAAAAATTCACCATGGCACGTCTTCAATTCCTAAGAAATCAAGGACCAAGGTAACTATTAGTGTGCCACCTCTCCGACCAGTTTCCAAATCCAAAGTTCAACTGCCAAAATATTCAAAGTACAGGTTAGTTATGACTCCAATTCCATAGGCGTTTATATAGGAGGGGGATATGCTAGGTATAGCCGATAAAATGAAGTATAATAACCATGATGTTTATGATTTGAAGAATTTCCTAGAATTTTTTAAAGAGAGGTATTCCAGATGGATTGAACAACCAGGCCAACTAATAGTTGTTGAAGTGCAACAATGGGCCACTGGATTAGAAACTTCTTTCATATTAAGCCTCCTAAATATATATCAGTTTGGCAGGAGTGTGAAGGTTAATAGCTACGTCAAGTTGTTACTTAATTTTGTGCATGGAAGTCTCTTGTGGCTCGACAAGCCGATCAAAATTGACACTTGTTTAATTGTTCAAATTACAAGGCTCCCTATGGATGTCGAGGATCCTTATCCCTTTTTTGATAATAATAATGAGAAAATGGTGACCAGAGAAGTGACAGAGAAGTTTTCAACAGAGCGTGGGAAACATAGAGTAATAATATCCACCATAGAACTAGAAGGAGTGTGGTTTTCTACACAACTCATGGCGTGCAAATTTTTGAGAAAGTGCAGGAAGGACCAATGCCCTGTAGGCATAGTCACAGCTATTGTGAAGTGCGTAAACAAGGTGCAAATTAAGTGGGCCACTTTGTTATTGAACTGGTTCATGCAATATTGTATTGGGGCTTAGGATAAAAATTATGACTTCCACTATTCTTGGCTATTGACCCCAATCACCATCATGATGTGGAAAATTTCAAAGAACGCCCAGTTTATGCCCCCAGAAAAAAATAAAAATAAATAAATAAATAACTAAATAAAAATAAAAATAAATAAAATTTAAAAAAAAAAAAAAATACTTCATCACTCCAAGGTTCAGGTCTTGACGATATATGCGGACAAGAAGTGTCAACAAGACAATAATGTTGCAATTTACATCTCGAAGGAGGTGATCAATCATGTGATCTAGAAGGTATTGTGCATAACTATCTAGAATATTATTTCCTTTGGCCCGGTGGCACGATTTTATGCCACCCCTCATTTTATGTACATTTAGGCTGATCCAACCCTAGCAAGCAATGGTTGAAATGTCGGTATCAGCTTAATGAGAATACCTTGTAGCAGACAATAAATGACTGGCTGGAGGAATGGTGGGTACCAACACCCAACAAGTAACGAGGAATATAATATATTGAGACAGAAATGGGGACAAAGGTAGAGAGTAAGCACCAAAATGGTCAACAAACGAGGGAAATTACGCCATAGAAAGAGCCACATTTAGATCCCCCACCACAAAAACCAGAGATAGAGGATCCCAACACACCACGGCGAGGCCCTGATGTACAAGAATAAATGTTTGGAGAAGAAAAATGACCTTTACCAAATTAGTATAAGGGTGTTAAGAATAAAAATAGAGCAAGCAAGACCACAGGTTTTCAACTAGGTTTGTCAGAGGATGACTTGGAGAGACTAGCAGAGCAACTTAAAGAAATGATGAAGCATGGAACTTCCACTCTCATCACAGCTATAGAGAAGGATATATAAGACCAAAGAGTGTTACATCAATATTGGATGCAACAACAGTTGGAGCAATTTCATCTAATGATCGAGATATATAGGACAGCTAATCTTGCGCCAAGCACCATTGAGCTAGAAACTACAATGGAGGAAACCAGTGCACCTAATGTATAGGATATTTGGTCGAAAACATCACAACCATCTATGGCTTTGTTAGAGCCTCACACATTAGTCATGCCCATGGTTGTAGTACACTTCACAGAAACTAGTGTCCAACAGCAAATGCAAGTCTTACTCCTGGTAGACTTGATTATTTCTCCATTTCCCATGCATGTTTTACATTCTTTACAATAGTTCATTGCCCAGGAAGTATAGTTTTATACACGAGAAACATCAATAGACCTATTCTAGATTACTTATAAGCATGAGTACTACAAGAAGTGCAGATATGGCTAGAAGAAGCAACGTGACAAGCTGAGGAAAGGGAAGGGGAACTATGGTGGGCTATTGAGGCAGTATATAGAAAAATTCTAGGTTTTCCCATGGAAGTCGACGCTCCCATAGAGGAGAAGCTATCCAAAATTGAAGATGTATTTCATGGCCACAAATCAAAGGTGGACGAGCTACAGCTACATATCAATCTCGCTACCCCACCAAAAGAAGTCAATAGGAGAGAAAATTGCATATACCCTCCAAGTATTTTGAAAGTGTGTGGGACATTGAAAAGGAGAACATGAAATTATATGAGGCTAGCATAGAATTATGGAATGAAATGCATAACAATGTCAAACACAAGTATATTTGTTCCAATATTCAAACTGTTAAACAAAATAATGAAGTTATATGCAACAATCTAATATATTTTCCTGCACTAGAACGTTGAGTTGCCATGCTTAAGAGTGTTACACTGGGAAAAACTATTAACCATTGGAGAGGATAGTATCAACAACTAGCAAAAAAAGTTGAACAATTGTAGGATGATGCTATGCATCTCATAGATGATCTTGTTGTGGTGTAGAATACAGTGCCCAACATCATTATTGAAAATGAACCCTTGTTTCATGCTACCCTGATGCCTATAAAGACTATCGCACACAATATTGGAACAATGCAATAAACCAAAAAAACCACGCCCAAGTCCAAAGAGATGTTTTAAATGTTTATGGAAAAGACTACAAAGTTTCTCCCTTCTATGGCACAATCACGACAATGTGGCTCAAGGATGAACCACAAACATTTTTGGGGGATTGTTGGGACTAAGAAGATTTTTTTTAAATGTTGCCAAGGTATGGGGATATTGTGTAGAAGGTGGTCAACATCGCACAAAACCTACCATACAAATACATCGCACACTACAAAGATGTGCAACATAGGCTATGATGAATGCATAGTAATGTTGGCATTATGGTTCTTGTGTTGCTCTTGATGGTAACCTACACTAATGTCAAGCTAACTATGACCTCATCACAGTTGGTTATTTGTCTACTATGATCTTATTATAGTGCGTATACATGTTGGTCAAATGTTGCTTGATGTGTTCGAAAGAGGAAGAAGTACAGGAAGATACAGAGGTTTGTAAGGTGTTGCAGAGGTTAAAATATATTAAACATGTGTTGAAAAGTGTGAAGAAGCTTGAAAAGAGTAGTGGTGTTCCTAGTTTAAGCCCTAACTGGATGGAGGAAGATCCATCAAGGTGGATGGAAGCTTTCAGTCGTACAGAATGCACGAGGGCATGAGGAGACTTAGATCTTAGAGATTTGAGGTTGATATGATGAGCTAATGAATATATTTGTTATTGTAAGTCCATTAGAGAGCAAACAAATTAGTGTATTATAAATATCTGTGTGTTTTATTGATGGTAGAAACATTGTGTTTCAGTGACTAAATCTTAGATGATAGGGTTGTTGAATTTGGTCTTTTGTTTTACTATGGAAAAGGTCTTTACTAATGATGTGATGCAGAATACATATGCAAATATGTATTTGACAATGTGTGTAGTATGCATAGATCTATGTCCTCCTCTGGATGAATGCACTCATAATCATTCTTTGAGCTTAGAAATACATTCCTTTGTGAGTTAGAATATGTATGGTCTATTTTTTCAGTGAACGTATCAGTTTTTGAGGTAGAGTATTGGGCAGAGGTTTTTTCTGAAGATTCATATGAGACATGTATTTTGTAGACAGGATCAATAAAAGAAATTTTGTGACTAAATATTGCGTATGCAGGGTCAGAGGCTTGTGGTGTGCATTATGACCAGTATTTTCATAGATCTCTTCTTGATAATGTTTTGATGATGACCTTGTATGAGAAGAAGAATTTTATGCAGTGATCTTATTGTATGGATATAGTATCTTATTTATTTGTGATCTGCAAAGACCATGATTGTTTTGATAGTAAACACGAAGGTCAGTGTTTTATTTGATATAGATGTTGTATGTTGAGACTTTCATGCAGATATCTCAGATTAATATGTGGCATTGACTTGATAAGATCAAAACATGCTTTGAATGACTGCTTGTCCTCGAGTATTTGACATGTACTAGATTACGTGGATCTTGATGTTGGTAGAGTTGTATTGTTATTATCATAAGTAATTCAATTTAACTTATTGTGATGGTAAGGTTGCATGTCTTAACTTGATTAATGAATCAACGATAAAGTATTGTTGACAGAAGTTGCAGGGGAAAAGAGCAGAGACTAGTGTGCATAATGGTGCTAGCATTTTATATGTTGGCCAAGATAGAATTGGTTATGTTGCAGCGACACATGTATTATGAATTGTTGACAAATATCAGTTTGATATAGATGTTGTTGCTTGTCTTCTATTAAGGTTTTATTCTTGCATTAGGACTTGATGCAAAATTTCCACATGCTTGTTGCATTAATTGTGATCCTTGTAGCTTGATGGTTCATGAGTTCATGGTGATAATTGTATATGCAAATAAAGACTTGAAAGTGACTGAGTATGGAAGATTAAGTTTTGTAGGGTTTGATGAATGTGTCAATGATTGACTTGTGGCTTGGAATTAAAAAAATATTTCCTTATGGTGAAGTGTTGCATGACTATTAATTCTATTCATCTTCTAATAAAAAGGTTTTGTTGCTAATGTTATGTTGATTGCATTGATGAAGAGTTGAATGGATTGTTTCAAATCTTGTTGAGATAGTCTTGGATGCTTGGATGCTTCTTCACATTCAATGATTACAGCAAAGAAGGTTTGGCATTGTGATGATACAATGAATGTGATAAGGTCTATGACAGATTTATTTATGACAATTAATGTGATGGGTAATGTCTTATGTTTATGAGCATGTTGTCTTGTGATTATGAATAAAGGAATTGGATGGCATGAATGATCCAGGAGGATCCTCATAATGCTTAAAGTTAAAAAGTTTTATATGCTCATGAAACTAGCACCAAGTCGAAGATCTCGTCGTTTTGATTCCGACAATATATCTGGTTTCCAAAATGGCCTCCGTAAGGGGAAGAAAATGTGTTCTGAAGTTTTTCTCCAACAGGGAAAAAAATGGGCCTTCACAGGCCAAGTGGCAATCTATCAGTAGGACACATGGAAGTCAACGCATAGGTCAAAGTCAACGCACAGTGCAAGTCAACTGCCATGGGTTGGGGTCGAACCCACGAACTCTATTTCAACACTAAAAAATCTTATCAATGCACCACAACATTGCATTTGAAATATATATGATGCATATTATATTTAAAGCTTATGGAAATGCGTATAGGGGGAAAGGGTTGGTGGAGCCCACCATCTCTGGCAAACCTGCCAAACCCAATGGTTGTTATATCGGCGCCCCAAATGAAAATGGGCCTCCACCAAAATTGGTGGGCATAGTCAACATATATCACAACCGTCAAACTGATGTTCCAATCACATGAGACAGTGTTAACATATAATGTTGTGTTTCAGTTCCAAACCAAATGACATGACATGGGTTGTATCACCGCCAAAAATATGTTATATTTAAACATCATGTTATGTAAACGTTGGGGAGTAGGTAACCGCCAGACCGGTCACATGCCATGGATGTCAACAACTTATGCCACGGGTTGCAATGTAATTTCACCGTTGATTGTTGTATTACGTTGGTTCCAACCATATCTATATATGGTATATCAAATATATGTCACTTAATAAAACATTTCCATTCATTGTATATGGTTTAAATGAATTTCTATGTTTTCCATTCGAATCCTAGGAGTTTCATGGGTTTGACCCCGAGACCTGGCTATGGATCTATAAAAGGTATTACCAATGCGCCAGTGCCTAAGGAGTTATAACAATCATGTTCATAATTCGTATTATTTGTGCCTTCAATGCCTTTTTGGGCATATCTTGGCCAATATTGGGCCTTTTTGAAATCTGTAAGTTGCATTGGAGAGCTAAGGCTGAGAGCTATCAGTTGATAGTATCCATTGATGCCTGCATGCATAGTCCAGAATGGAGAAATTCGATGTAAAGAGACACATGAAAATTTTTAATACAGCAGACGCCCACTTGGAAGCAAACGTAGAGATGTAGTCTAGGTGGGACAAACTCTGTCATCAAAGTTTTATGTTTAAAGTCACATAAAAGTGAATTTTCTCTCATTCATTCACATAAAAGAAACCTTAGTTAATATTTGGTGAAATTGTGCAAATAGTTAATTTTGTTGTGTTTGCATCATATTTTGGTATCAGAGAAAGGTTGATAATGTATAAGTAGGATATTTTCAAATGTGGATGTTGACTAGATCCAGGTTGCGACATGAAGAAGGGAAACTTGAAGAGATAAATCCAGAGATTGGAAAGAGGAAAGTCTCAAAAAAGATGGCAGGTTCAAATGAAGGAGAAGCTCTTAAGACAAAGAGCGAGGAGCAATTTTAGCAGATGTTCCTTAATATGAAAAGGATGATTGTAGAACTTTATGAAGATAATAAGACTAGAGATGCAGCTTCATCTTCTAAAGGCACAAAAGTGAAAAAGCGAAAGGAAAAATTTGATGGTAATGAACCTCCTTCTCCTCCATATTCATCTTCTTCTTCTTCCTTATTCTCTTATCATTCAAGTTTAGATTCAGACTCACAAAAGGAGCAACAGAAATCTCATTTTTTGAAGGTTGATGTTAACTTCAAATTGCCAATATATGATGGTGAAATGAATCCTGAAAAGTTAGATAACTAGATAAATCAACTTGAGGTGTATTGTAGAATTCAGAATATTGTTGATGAATATGAAAAAATTCAGTTAGCTACACTTGGAATGGGGGGAACAACTTTTATTTGGTGGGAAAGTAATATTCAATTAGATTTGAAGCATAAAGGTAAAATTATCTCTTCATGGTCTAACTTTGTTAAAGCTCTTAGAAAGCAATTCTATCCTTTAGGATATATGAAACAGGTTGTAATGGATTGGCAACATTTAAGGCAAGGTAAAGGACAGAGTGTGCAAGAGTTTACATAGGAATTCAGGAAAAAGGCATTACAGTTAATGTTCCATTAGACACGTAGGATACTTTGTTGACATATATTAGAATTTTGCATTCTTATTTGCAACATACATTGCTTATGTTTAATCCAACTGACTTTGATGAAGTGAATGTACGAGCCATTCATATTGAATCAGGTGGTAGACCTTTTCAATCAAACTTTTAAAAGAAACCATTCAAGCATTCAGAGAACAAATATCCAAAGAAGGAAAAGGGAAGAGAAAATTGAAACGGAAGAAGTCAGAAATAGTTAAGAAATAAGGAGAAAGGCCTACTTGTACTCATTGTCAAAGGGTTGGACATGATGACTCCAAGTGTTGGAAGCTTCATCCGAAACTTAAGCAAAAGAAGTTCCTTAATAAGAAGGGTGAGATGAAATCTAATGCTGCAGTCCAATAGGATTTAGGATCTGAATCTAGTGATGAAAATAAGATAACTTCTATGGTTCTGACAGGTAATCCTTTTGAACCTAGTTCTAGTTCTACTTATTTTGCATCTTCTTCAAAATATAATGATGTGATTGAAAAAAAGAAAAGAGTTGAATTGTTTCATATTAGGATTATCTCCAACACAATAAGATAGATACATTATTCAATAGTGGATCACAAGCAAATCTAATATACGAGGAAATAGTAAGGAAATTGGGATTGGAAACTAAAAATCATCCAAAACCACACCCTTTAGGATGGTTGAAAGAAAACACTCAGATGCAAGTCACAAAAAAATGTCGATTAAGGTTTTCAATTACAACTAATTTTGTTGATGAAGTTGAGCTAGATGTGATTCCTTTGGATATATGTGGATTTGTGTTGGGTAGTCCTTATCTTTATGATCGAGATTCCATATTTCATAGAAAGGAGATTAAGTATCACCTTGTTAAGGATGGAATTGAATACATTGTCAGGGCACACATAAATAAGACAACCTTGGATTTAATGAATGTTAGTCAAATTAAAAGGCTTGTAAATTCAAGTAAAAAGTATGTTCTCATGTTTGTTAAAGAACAACCTAAAGATAAGTGTGACGCTTTTCAAGGGTGTGATTCTCAGTTTAACGAAAAATTGGTTGAAATAGTCTATTCTTATAAAGAACTATTTAAAGAACCAAAAAGTCTACCTCCAAAAAGAGAAATACAACATGAGATTCAATTACAATCTGATTCCCCTCTTTCGAATATTGGCATGTATCATATGTCAGTCATAGAAAATGAAGAAATTAAGAAACAAATTCAGGAATTGGTTGATAAAGGCTTCATTTGACCTAGTTCTTCTCCATGTGAATCACCTATCATATTAGTCCCTACGAAAGACGTAAATTGGAGAATGTGTGTTGATTTTAGAGCCTTAAATAAATCACCCTTAAGAACAGGTATTATCTTCCGAGAATAGATGATTTGCTTGATCAATTAAACAATGTTGTTAACTTTACAAAAATGGGTTTAAGAAGTGGTTATCGTCATATTCGTATTGCAGAGAATGATATATGGAAAAATTCATTTAAGACTAGACATGGGCTTTATGAATAGTTGATTATGTCGTTTGTTTTATGAAATGCTCCAACAACTTTTATGAGAGTGGTGAATGATGTTTTTCATCCTTTTCTTGATAAGTTTGTCATATTCTATCATGATGATATTCTTATTTTCAGTTCAAGTTTGGAAGAACATGTAAGGCATGGTAAACAAGTTTTTGATGTGTTGCAAAGAGAGAAACTGTATCTAAAACTTTCTAAGTGTGAATTTGGGAAAACTTCCTTAGTCTATCTTGGTTACATAGTTGGAGGAGGTCAACTTAAAATAGATCCAGCTAAAATTGATGTAATCATTAAGTGGCAGAGACCTCAAAATGTGACGGAAGTTGGAAATTTTTTGGGTGCACTTCAGTATTGGAGGAATTTTATTTCTTATTTCTCTTTTATTGCATCACCACTTCATGCTTTAACAAGTTCTAAAGTCTCCTTCTAGTGGGGAGGAAAACAACAAAAAGCATTTGATACTTCAAAGCGTAAAATTGTGACAGCTCCAATCTTGGATTTACCATACCTTCAATGGCCATTTGAAATAGAAACTGATGGTAGTGGGTATGAAATGGGTGCAGTATTATTGCATGAAGGAAAGCCTATTTTTTTTCATTCATAAACATTTTCTAAAGAAGTTTCTAACTATCCAACTTATGATAAAGAATTATATGCCTTAGTGGAAAGTGTTAAAAAATTGAAACATTATTTAATGGGCAAAGAAATAGTGATTCATACAGATCATCAGCCAGTTTAGTACCTTCAATCTCAAACTAAGTTGCAGCAGTCTCGACATTATAGATGGATGGGGTTTTTGCATCAATTCCACTTAGTAATCAAATATAAGAAATGTACCACCAATAAAGTAGCTGATATGTTATCGCGACCTTCTTTGAATGCTTCAATTATTCTGCAAAATAGTTCTTTAGCACATGAAATTTACTTACAACAATATGTTGAAGATATTGATTTCAAAAATGTTTATGAATCACTAACTCATGGTTCTTAAGTGTAAGAAGTGAATTATCATGTTCATGACAGGTTATTTTACCATCTTGGAGAAAGAGTGCATGTGATCAGGGAAGCACATTGTTCTTGTGTTTCAAGGCATTTTGGTGTAGGTAAGACAGTGGCACAATTACAAAGGTATTTCTATTGGCCTTGAATGAATGAAGCAATTGCTAAGTACATAAAAGGTTGTGTCATGAGTTCAACAAGTAAACTAGACAACATAAAGTTAGGTTTGTATATGCCATTTCTAGTTCCTTTTCAGTCATGGGACAATATATCTATGGATTTTGTAGGAGGACTTCCAATGTCTAGAAAAGGGCATGATTATTTGTATGTTGTGGTTGATAGATTTAGAAAAATGTGTATTCTTGTTCCAAGTAGAAAGAAAGTAACTATTGAACAGACTACACAAATGTTCTTTCAAAATGTATGGGTTCATTTTGGGTTGCATACTTCTATAATTTCAGATCGGGTCTCTCATTTCATGTGGGGGCTTTGGTCCACTTTGTGGGGACTCATGGACACTGAGTTGAAAAAGAGCACAACTTTTCATCCACAAACCAATGGGAAAACAGAGGTGGTGAACAGAACAATGGTACATCTTCTCAAAGTTTATTGTAACAAACATCCTAAGTTGTGGGATGAATCCTTACATTATGTCCAGCATGCTTACAACTAGGCCTTGCATTCTTCTGCAGGTAGATCTCGATTTGAGATGTGTTTTGGGTCCCTGCCAAAATCACCAATGGACTTCATGTTTGGTGAGGAAGCTAAGGAATATGGACACGGAGATGCGACAAAGCAATAAGGTTCATTCAAAGAATTCAAAAGATTCATGAAGCAGTGCAAGATCAATTGGAGAAAAGTCAAACCAAGTACAAAATGCATCATGACAAGCATTGAGTTGATCATCACTTCCAGGTTGGTGATCAAGTATGGCTATACATCATCAAAGAAAGGATGAAAGTTGAAGGTAAAATTTGAGACTTATCAGGTATGGTCCTTTTAAGATTGTTGAAAATATTGGGCACAATTCATTCTGGTTAAATTTTCCTCCATACATGCACATATATTTAGTTCTAAATGTAGAAAATTTGAAGTTGTATGAACCTTCTATGATCATGGATCCAGAAGAAAATGCTCAAAATCCAACTGTAGATGATTTTTCACATGAATGTATGACTGAGTTATAGGAAGATACCATTTTGGATAGGAAGGTCTACACTTCCAGGTGAGGAGATGTTGAGTATATTCGAGTGGGACTCAAAGGCATGAATCCAAGCAAAGCAAGGTGGATGGAGATTAAAAGGGTGAGGGAGTTGTACCCTCACCTCATGTATGCTTAAAACCAAATGTTTGGTGGTCCAAGAGCTTCTAGTGGAGAGGAATGATATAGGAGGATCCTCATAATTCTCAAAGTTCAAAAGTCCCAAATGCTTATGAAATTAGTGCCAAGTCGAAGAGCTTGTTGTGGTGATTCTGGCAATATATTTGATTTCCAAAATGGCTTATGTATGAGGGAGAAAATTCTTTCTGAAATTTTTCTCCAATAGGAAAAAAAAAGGGCCTTTGCAGGCCAAGTGGCAGTCAACGCACAAGTAAAAGTCAACGCATAGCGTAGGTCAACTGGCATGGGTCGGGGTCGAACCCACGACCTCTATTTCAACACTAAAAAATCTTATCAATGCACCACAACATTGCGTTTGATATATATGGTGCATATTATATTTAAAGCTTATGGAAATGTGTATAGGGGGGAATCGTTGGCGGAGCCCTCCATCTCTGGTTGACCGGTCAAACACAATGGTTGTTATATCAACACCCCAAATGAAAACGGGCCTCCACCAAACTCGACGGGCACAGTCAACATATATCACAACTTTCGGGCAATGCCAAACCAAATGACATGCCACGGGTTGGATCACCATCAGAGATATGTTATATTTAAACGTCATGTTATGTAACTATTGGGGAGCAGGTAACCGCTAGACTAGTCACATGCCACAGATGTCAACAACTTATGCCACTGGTTGCAATGTAATTTCGCCGCCGATTGTTTTATTATGTTGGTTCCAACCATATCTATATATGGTTTATCCAATATATTTGTTGATAAAACATTGTCATATATTGTATATGGTTTAAACAAATTTCTATGTTTTCCATTCCAATCCCGGGAGGTCTGCGGATTTGAACCCTTGACCTGCCCGCGGATCTATAAAAGGTATTACCAATGCGCCAGTGCCTAAGGAGTTATAAGGACCCTGTAAATGCTTTTTTGGGCATATCTTGGCCAATATTGGGCCTTTTCAAAATCTGCAAGTTGTGTTGGAGATTTGAGGCCGAGAGCTATCAGCTGACAATAGCCATTGATGCCTCCGTGCACAGTCCAGAATGGTGAAATTTGATGTAAAGAGGCTTATGAGTATTTTTAATACAACAGACGCTCACTTGGAAATGTACCTGGAGATGTAGTCCAAGAGGGACAAACTCCATCATCAAAGTTTTATGTTTAAAGGCACTTAAAAATCAATTTTCTCTCATTCATTCACATAATAGCAACCTTAGTTAATATTTGGATTGGAATTTGACAGTGATAATCTGTTAGGAATTGTGGGCTTGGTGGGGCTTGACCCAGGTTTAGTGTTAGTTAGCCAAACATATCCCTACATTATTGGCCCTTTTGGCATCAGCCCGCGGAGTGCGGACCAAAGTCTCACCTGAAGCAGTATGGGGGGATGCTGGAACCAAGTTTCCACACCCTGAGATGGTCGTGATGTCGGTTTATTCCATCTATTCCTTATTTCGTGCAGGTCGTTAAGTTCTAGGGCTCTATCTGTCTAGTCCTTTATTCCGGCCTTTAGTACCTCTGTGAAGGGGTACGATTGGCCTTTACGTAGCCCTAACCTGCACTTCAGGTACTTTTGCACTCCTAGGGCAGCGTATTGTGCAAATTCCCAATCTAGCTTATGTGTCTTACTTATCTTATTAAACAATCACAATTAGCGCTGTGTAAACAGATATCCTTATTTGCGTTCAATTATCCAACGTAATTACATACATTCACACATCACATAAGCATTATAAATGAAATTCATACACAATATGACAAGATTCATTAGTAGTAAACAAAGATGTAGAATTTGTAGAATGCTTCTCATAATTGATATCTCCAGATGATTACAGACTTTATCTGCCCTGCGCACATAGCTGCAGGGGTCCACGCACTCAGTTGCGGACTTCTACCCTAGGCCTCTACGCACTTTGCTGCAGAGCCTCTACCTACGCTATGACTCAAAACTTAGACTTCTCTCCTTATCCTCAAGACTTCATACTTCTTAGAACTTATTGATGACTCTCTAGAGCTTACTTACTTAGCTCTTTTTATACAATCCCATGGTCTGTGGACCATGGGTAGATCTTTACAGCTGAATTTACTTTACAAAATTAAGGGCGGACAACCCTTTATGATTCATGACACCTTCATGCTCCATGACCACAAAATGCAGAGACTTTTCAACTTTATTACAAGATTCAACCCAAAACATGGGGTTTTAGCCCCAAAATTGTCATTGTGGGATCCCATTACCAATAGGCCCCCAGCACAAACATCGTGACTCACCCTCAAGTCACTTGGCAGGCATGGAGATCTTAGCGCGAAGACCTCCCAGCTCAACCCGTATGACTGCAACCTCAACAATGCACTGTGCAGCTTTGCCAGTCTCTGTGTGAGCACGACGGTTTGCGTTGTGCCTTTGAATTCATCATAGCACTGTTGTAGCTCACGTGCTTCTATCTCCAGTTGTTGTACATTAGGGTCCTCCTGCAAACTTGTCAAGACCTCGAACGACTACTCGAAAAGTTGTGTGCAGTTTGCTACTCCACTGTCAACCGCTGCTATTTCCTCTATGATAGCGGTTGCACCCTACTCCTTTACTTATGGTGGGGTTGAAGGTTGGGCCTTCAACTGCAATTTGGTGATCTGCAGGTTCAAATCTAACTGAACCCTTGCCATTTCTATCCAAGCGTCATGCACCCCCATGGTCAGCTTGCGGACGTGCACCTCGACTAGTTCTTCCTCAGGAATGGCCAACTCTGGGACCATTCGGCATGCCTCCTCGACGACATGCATTATACTCTTTTTTTGGTTGGTCGTCTCAGTCACAATGGCGATGGCAGAGTCTCGCTGTAGTGCCATCTGCTCATTCTTAATGCGCTGCTCACTGATCACTTGTAAGGGGCGGTGTTCACATGCCCTCAACTCTGCAATCACTCCATCTTGCAAGAGGTGGAGCGCTTCACAAGGGAGAACTACCAGATTCAACCCTACTCCCTTTAGGGCACTCAACTTTATTCTTCGTGGTCAGTGCTCCATCAGGAAGCACTATCACGCTGGAGGCCTTCGCGCATAGCATCTCGGGAGCTTCTGAAGTGACGATAACAAGGCTGGTAGACACCATGCCAGCCTGTGACGCACGGGTCTGTAGCTC
The DNA here is from genome assembly GCA_031772625.1 of Pinus tabuliformis. Lineage (NCBI taxonomy): Eukaryota > Viridiplantae > Streptophyta > Pinopsida > Pinales > Pinaceae > Pinus > Pinus tabuliformis. The sequence continues at coordinate 242,689,597 of CM062816.1, read as the reverse complement.
CTGCAAACCTATCTGGATAGACACTAAAATTGGTTTCTGTTGTTGCTCAAACTGTTGTAGGGCCTCCACAGTGACATCTCGCACCGTGTCACTGATATCATGCAAATCGCCCTCTGTGAGGGTGATTGGGTCCAGCGATGTCTTAGTGGCCTTGGATTTATTCATGGACCCTCCTTTCTCTTGCTCCCTAGGACGCTTGATGCGGGCGGACATCGCCTATGGGTCCACGCTGTGCTGCTTTGTCTACTCGTCCATATCTTCCTCTGTCTCAGGTGAAGGTGACCTTGCACCTTTGTCATAGCCTTGCTCTGTTCCACCTGTTTGCTTCTCTGTCTGATGAGCAGCATCGCGCTCTGCCTAGGCCTTGTTAGCGGCTTCCTTCTTTCTCTTTTCGGCCAGCTGCGTCATCTCCTTCTTTCTCTTTTCAGCCAGCTGCATCATCTCTAGGTTGGCCTCCTCCATCTTTCTCTGCACGGCGGACTTGCTCCCTCCCACTGCCAGGTCTGTTGTAGTGCGCCACTCTGTCGGCCACCAATCAAGTACTGCATCAATGGTGTCATCCGTTTCCAGGTAAGGCAAATCATACCATTTCTGCACAGGGTCCTTTCGTGCCCTAATGGCCACATGGTGAAAATTTGCTTTAAACTCTGCGTAGCCCTACAGGTTGGTAAACATCGTAGGCAACAACTGTGGTTTGTGATTGATGGCCATGCGGATGTTCATCTCCATAAAAATCTAGAATATATTTTTGTCCTTGATGCGCTGCGCATCCTTGGTTGCCCATAGCGAAGCTTACTTTGCTGCTTCTAGTAGGTCTGGTGTGACTGAAGGGAATTATTTGTCCTTTGGCAGCCCCTAGGCTACCAGAACAATAGACAAAAAGAACCACACGTAGTGGAATGTCTTGCTGAGCTCCTGTGCTTCGTGCTAGTTCGCAAGGAACTCACTGCGAAGATAACCTACCCAATTGAACTGAACTCATTCAGCACACTGGGCTGCTAGCGCGATGACAGGCACAGGCACCTCATCGCTGTGACATTTCCTCATCACCTTCCCTACAAACATGTCTGGATAGCCCCCAAAATTAGTTGTTGCTATTGCTCAAACTATTGTAGGGCCTCCGCAGTGACATCCTGCACCGTGTCACCAATATCATGCAAATCGCCCTCTGTGAGGGTGATTGGGTCCAACGATGTCTTAGTGGCCTTGGATTTCTTCCTGGACCCTCCTTTCTCTTGCTCCCTTGGACACTTGATGTGGGCAGACGTCGCCTGTGGGTCTGCGTCGTGCTGCTCTGTTTGCTTGTCCGTCTCTTCCTCTTTCTCAGGTGAAGGCAACCTTGTGCCTTTGTCAAATCCTCACTCTGTTCCACTCGTTTACTTCTCTTTCTACTGAGTGGCATCGCGCACTCCACTTGGGCCTTGTCAGTGGCCTCCTTCTTTCTCTTTTCGGCTAGCTGCATCATCTTTAGCTTGGCCTCCTCCATCTTTCTCTGTGCGACGGATTTTCTCCCTCTCACTGCCAAGTCTGCTGTAATGTGCCACTCTGCCAGCCATCGATCAAGTACTGCATCAATGGCATCATCCATTGCTAAGTAAAGCAAGTCATACCATTTCTGCACAGGGTCCTTTCACGCCCTGCTGGCCACATGGTGAAAATATGCTTTAAACTCTGCATAGCCCTGCAGGTTGGCAAACATTGTAGGTGACAACCGCGGTTTGCGATTAATGGCCATGCAGATGTTCATCTCCATCAAGATCTAGAAGATCTTGTTGTCCTTGATGCACTACGTATCCTTGGTCACCCACAGTAAAGCATACTTCGCTGCTTCTAATAGGTCTAGCGCGACTGAAGGGAATTGGCTGTCCTCTGGGAGCTCCCAGGCTACCAACACAATAGACAGCAAGACCCACGTGTAGTGGAACGTCTTGCTGAGCTCCTATGCCTCACGATAGTTTGCAAGGAACTCACCATGGAGATAGTATTCCTAATTGAACTGAAATCCTTCGGGGCACTGGGCTGCTAGCGCGACGATAGGCGTCGGTAGCTCATCGGCGTGACACTTCCTCATCACCTTCCCTGCTAAAATGTGCATAGCCACCTTTACAGCAGGGTCACAGATGCTAGATATGGCATATTCACATGGCTTCTTTACCAGCTTAAACTTCTCATTCATGGCCTCCACAAGGGCCTACTCACCACCTTTTCCGCGAAATATCATGGCTAGATTTTCTCCTGTGTAGGGCAACTTCGTGATCCTGTGGATCAATCTGTCAGTAATGGGTATTGGCTCCTCCAGCCATAGACGCCCATCATGCACCAAACATAGTATCGGCTTGATGACCAAGACTATAATCGGGGTGCGATTGTAGTGTGGCACCCATAACATATTGAGTAGACCTGCCTTGTCTACTCCTTTGAGCCACCTCCGTGGCTCCAATGCGGTCATTTCGGTGGTTGTATCGATGATGCGACGCATTAGCTGCTCAGTCACCATCTATGGGAACTTCTCATTATCGGCCAAGTCCCAGTCTTCGAGATTCAATAGAGGAACCCGCCCTAAGCACGGTCCTTCAAAAACAATTTCATCTAGCAGTAGAGGGGTTTGCAAAGGGACCTTTCTCTCATTGATATCTTTTGGCACCTTGGTCTTGCCCTTCGGCGGAGGGATGTACTCAGCTAACTGAATGATAGGTTCGACACCATGGGCTTCAACTTCCTCACGTCTACTCCCACATCCTCATCGTCCATCGGGATGTCTTCGATTTCTTCCTCCTCTGGCTCCAGATTGATGGATTTTCCCTTTTCTTGTGCAGTGCGCTTCGGTGAGTTTCCTCTTGGTGATGCACACACATGTATTGTAGGTTGCTTGCCCTTCTTATCCTTTGTGCTTCCCTTGGTTGGGTTCGGCTTTGGTCTCGGCGTCCTTGGTAATTTGGGGACTTCCGCTAATACTTCGACAACCTTTGGAGCAACTACTTCTGCCTCGCTAACCACTTCCAGCATATCCTCCTTGGTCATCACTACCTTGGTGTCCATTGTTGTGGCAGGTGTCGACATAGCGCTCATCAGCAATTCTCGTGATATCTCTGGCAAGTTCTCAAACGCTGGATTCGCTATCAGAGCCTCAAAAAAAATTTGGTTCATGTGCACCTGAGAGCTCAACAACTCAATTCTAAAAATGCCAAGTGTTTTTCACTGGGTAGTCACCTGTAATTTATCGGGCATTTTGAATTCAAATCTGATCGCTCCCCCCAAATTCGGTTCATTAGTGCTAGATTGGCAGTAGATTTTCAAGGATCTGACCCATAAATTTTGTCTTAAATGTCGGTTGCCTACTCCATTTGGCCACATTTAGACCGTAAAATCATGAACAGTGACTTTAACGGTCAATTTCCGGCCGACTTGCACGATTTCTCCCTGGGTAGCGCAACTCCCTTTGCGTTGCCGCGAACCCTGTGACACTTCCTTGCTTTGCACAATCCTCCAATCACGCAGATCCCCAACCTGGGCAGTGTATTTTATAGTCCCGCACCTCCTTTCAGCTGCGTGGAGCACTAAGACTGTGCTACCTTCATATAGTCACATGGTCGAACCACCGGTGTATGGCTTTAAGCAACTGCCATTCACCTTTCCAGGGAAGGGATCTCCATTCAATTTGACCAGCTATACCGCTCCTCCATCGGTAATCTCCTTAATGGCATAGGGCCCTAACCAGTGCATTTTGAATTTCCCTAGAAATTTATCAAACATGTTGTCATATAACAAAACCAAGTCATTTACCTTAAAGGTGCGCAGCTTAATGTGCTGATCATGCCATGCTTTTTCGCGCTGCTTTTGGACCTGTTGGTGAAATCCAACTAGAAATCTCTCTTCCTCAAGCTCAGCTAGCTGCACGAACCTCTCTTCCAGGGCTCCGCGATCTGTCATACCTATGAGTGACACTATGCACAAACTAGGCACAATGTATTCCATGGGAATTACTACTCTGACACCATATACAAGCCTAAAGGGTGTTTGTTCAGTCAATTTCTTGCATGTCATCCAATAGGCCCATAGTACTGCGGGTATGTGTAGGTCCCAATCACTTTGTTGAGTGTTGCAAACCTGGTCAGTGCGTTCTCCAACACTTTATTGAATGCTTCCACCGTCACGTTAGCCTGCGGGTGATAAGGCATGCTCTTCTGGTGATATACATGAAATTCCTCCGTTAGCGCACTGATTGTCCCATTTAGAAAGTGCGTACCACGATCACTCATTAAGATCTTTGGACACCCGAATCATGTCAGTACATACTCAAATAGGAACTTTGCAACAGTCATGCCTATACAATCCTTTACAGGTTGTACCTCTGCCCATCGAGTCAAATACTCTGTCGTGGTGATAATGTACCTCTCTCCCATCTTCTTCCCTTGGGGCTGAATGGGTCCCACAAAATCTATCGCCCATTTCTCAAAGGGTTGTAATGTCATCTATGGATTCAGAGGCAGCTCATCCCTCCGTGATGGCCTACCATTCATTTGACACACATCACACACTTTGCAATAAGATTTTGAATCCTGATGGAGGGTTGGCCGCCACAACCCTACGCGTAAAATCTTATGTGCAGTCGCTCTCCCTGCATAATGTCCTCCCACGGTGCCCCATGAGCATCCGTGAGGATAATTCTCCTTTCAAACTCTAGTACATATCATCGCAATATCTCATCAGACCCCATTTTGTATAGATGCCCGACAATGACAGAAAATTCTGCCACGTGCACCACTAACTCCTTCTTCTGTTGGATGGTGTATCCTTCCGGGGCAGTTCCTGTCATTAGGAAGTGTATGATATCTTCAAAATGACCATCTGTGACGTGTACTGCAAATAGCTGTGCGTTAGGAAATCCCTCCTCCAAATTAGTGGGCTCTTCCCCTGTTTCGATGTGCGACAGATGGTCTGGTCCCGCGTTTAGTCATCTAGGCTTCACAATAACTTCAAAATCATACTCCTGGAACAATAACAGCCACCTGTAGATTCTCCCCCCAACACAGGCTTATTGACCAGGTATTTCAACGCAGAATGATCCGTATACATCTTAAAATGGCCACCCAACACGTAGTGTCTAAGATTCTGGAGCACGTATACCATGGCTAACCCTTCGTGCTCGGTGGTGGAATAGTTCTTCTCCACCTTAGATAACCTTCTACTTGCGAATGCTATAGGATGGTCCAAGTCTCCTCCGCTAGCCTGTGTCAGTACTACTCCCAGCACTATACATGATGCATCGACATGTACATGAAACTCCTTCTTCCAATCCGAGAAGACTAGAATCGGCGCGTTAACCATCTTTTCTTTCAATACATCCAAGCTCTTCTTACAGTCCTCGTTCTAGCAGAATGTGACATCCTTTTTCAACAACTTTTCCATAGGTGCAGTGATCTGGGCATAGCCTTTGATAAACTTTCTATAATATCTTGTATGTCCTAGGGTAGCACACAGTTGTTTCACACTCCTTGGTGCTTCCAAGTTAAGTATCATCGCGATATTCACAGGATCTACCATCAGTCCCTGTCTACAAACCACATGACCTAGCAGGGTCCCAAAAGGAACACAAAACAGGCACTTGTTCATATTGAGCACGATCTAGTATCTTAGACAAGTATCTAGCATCAGGCATAAACAAGCGACATGGCGTTTCACCAGCCCAAACACAGTCCAGTCATCGAAGTACATTTCTTGGAACTTATGAATAAATTCCTTGAACGCTGCAACGACTACATGTGAAAAAATCACAGGCACATTCTTCAATCCAAAAGGCTTTATAATGTACTGAAAACACCCCCACTCAGTTGTGAAGGTTGTCTTGCTCCTATCGTCCGGCACAATTTGGGTCTGATGGTACCTAGAGAACCCATGAGCGAAGGAATAAGCTTCTTGGCCACCTACATTTTCCAACACTTCATCAGTGAACAGAGTCGAGAAAGGATCATGTACACAAGTGTCATTCAACTTCCTAAGATCTATGCATATCCTTATTTCATCCTTCTGCTTCTTCTTCTGTACCACCATTGGGCTTACCCAATCAAATTCTTCCATAGGCTCAATGATGCCTGCTGTGAGCATCTTGTCTAGCTTTAAGCAGACCTTCTCCTTATACTTCAAATTGAGACGGTAAGGTCTTTGCTTAACTGGCTACGCATCGCGCTTCAACGTGATCTTCATAACACCTAGGTCCCCGATTATCCCTTTTAGATCAGTAAACTTGGTAGGGAACAAATCTTGGTATTCGCAGAGCAATTCAGCGGCCTTATCCACCAGCGCATCATCCCAGTAGTCTCCAATATTCACAAATTTAGGCTCTGCCTCCGTACCAATATTTACCTGTTTCGTTTTAAGTGGCGCAATTATATCAGGATTCTCAATCTGCAATCCTTCAACCTCACGGTGACCTTCTGTTTCAGGGATGTTAACTTTCAACAGATCCTCATCTTCTTCTTCAGTAGTTACATTATAGCATTCCAGCACGTGACTCAGCTAAGTAGTCCAATCAGGTTGAATAAGTCCCAAGGGATCCTGCAGTATCCTAAAGATTGATGCTTTTACTTCTTGTAGTGCCTCATCAATACAGTCAAACCCGTCTTCAAAGCTGAATGTCATTATGAATCCTCACGCAGAATATCCCATTCACCTGTACCATGGCGAAGCTTTGTTTCTAAGTACCAGTTCATCAGGATGACATCCAAGGTGTGACAAAACAAGTGCACCCATTCAGGTTGGGGCTTCTCTCCATAAGCCTGAGCCCATTTGGCCAAGTGCGCGCACGGATCATTCGACCCATCATATTTGACTGTCATTCATACCTTTGGCTTCCCAAAGCATGTTCTCATCGTCCTCCTACATTCGCGCCAATCATCAAAGCTACCCTTGTGCGTACCCCACCATCTTGCAGGCATAGCGCGTAGTGCCCAGTCCAAAGCCTGGAAGCGCTGCTTCTCTGGTACCTCCCTCTCGAATGCATCCAAAAAGATATCTACATCATGTAAGCCATCATAAGTGGTCATATTTCTTACCTCTCACGACACACAATGCAACAATCGGGTCATCATTTTACAGCTTAGTGTGGTTACTTCCTGTAACTGATTCTTCCAATGCTCTAATTCTTCATCAGAGTCCAAGGTGTAGGAACTCTCGCGATCCCATGTAATTTGTCCATCCACTGTTGGATTCACCCAATCTTGGTCTTGCGTTGTTATCTTATAGATACAGTCTAGTTCATCATCACTCTCATAATCATGGACTGGTTTAGTATAGTGCAATCCTTCACCAAGATCTAGGGGTACTATTACGCGGAGCGATTTCTTCTCAAATATCATCTTTTTCTTCTTTAGGTTGATTACCGCATTCATATCAGTAGCCCAGTGAATGCCAAGGAGTGCAGGGGAGGGATTGCTATCATCCACAATTTCTATTACTTCAAAGTCAGCCAGCGCACTCGTGCCTTCAATATCTACAGTCACCCCTTGTAGCTGCCCCATGGGGATGATCTTCTGTTGATTTTCCATCCTTAACTGAATTGGAGACCACTGCAGCGCAGGTCTTCCCATCCGTTCCCAAGTATGCTTCAGTAGGACGTTCACATTTGACCCTAGGTCCAAAATAACCTGATCCATCTCATACTCTCCTATCTGTGCAGTCAGCCTCATCTCTCGTCCTATCCTTGTTTTATGCTTACCAATCTTTTGTACCATGCGTGGTTCACCCAGAGTGTTTCCAGTGCATCTATTTATAAGCTCCTGTAATCCTTTTACAGCCTTGCTATCACGTAACAACTTCATGCAGGTCTCTAGGAAGGTTGTAAGCAAAGAAGGGTCATTTTCCTGATCAGGCTTATCCTTCCCTGAGGTGGAGGCTCAGCGAAGCTCTTCTTTGCTTCCATGAACATTTCACGTGCGCGCTCCAAATCAAATTCAGCCTCCTTCACCAGAGCTTTGCGAACCCATGTGATGTCTTTGAGCTATTTCCCCTTTTCATCCCCTGTTGCAATTCCACTTCAAGGTACTATATTCACATTCGGATCCTCTTCATGAGGCTCAGAACTCATCATCTGCAGGTTCTGAGTCAGCTGAGGTGGTAGCGCCCCTTTGTCACATATCCTTGCTATCAGCGTAGGGCAGTCTTTTGTGCCATGATAAAAAAAAGTGCATTATTTGCACGATGGACGTGTTGGTTTAGTGTAATCGTGGAAATATTGTCCTGGTCCTCTGCAATTGTAGCAAATTAGCTATCCTCGACCTCTGTTATGTCCTCCTCAGCCTCGGCCTCGTCTGCGCCCCTAAAATCCTATTTGCGCCATCCCTATGCTCTGGTCAGGGGGCGCATTTCGGCCTAAACCCTATAGGTGGGTGTTCTATCCATCATCAATTCATAAATTCTGCAGTTGCGGTCATCATGCCCTACCGACCTACAGAAGTTGCATAATAGTTGTTGTGCTAGTTGTACAAACTTCTACAGCAAATGATAGTTATCTGTCGTATCTTTTCCTGCTACCTGACATATAGTGCACAACAATATAGACCCCGCGCCTAGTCCTGCTTGGGCCTCCAACCTCAAAGGCATCGGTCCTCCTCTCGTAATATAGTTTGCAAAGACCAGGAAATTGTCTTTGTCATGTCCCTGACCCTTGCATTTCAGGCACCATACCTCTTCACGCACCTTCGATCGAACCATCCTGTCCTGCCTCAATCTTTGCATTTCAATGCAAAGATTTTGCAACTGTGCCTGGATCTGTTGAATCCCAAGATTCGGATCCTACATCAGTGTTTCATGCAATCTCATTGTAATCTCCAAGGCCTCTACCTGAGCTGTTATCTTTTGTTGTAGCAATGCAACCCTTAGGTGTGGCAAGAGTGAAGCCACGAACTATTCGCGGTGTTGTCCATCCATTAAGTTCATATTAGCTTCACAGATTTTACACTTCAATCTCTAATCTAATTCCCAAGGTGTCTCACCTAGTTTCATCGTGATTTCCTTGAACCCCACAATCGATTTTGCCTTAGATTTAGGCCTAATGAACTCTTTATTCAACGCAATCTAGATGTCTGCCACCCCAGTGTTTGGGTTATCATTAGAGTACTTGATGTACCAGGGTAGCGCGTGATCTTGCAGAGCACTAACTAGTGTTGACTTCCTCATGTGATCATTTGTAATGCCCTGAGCTTCCCATACAACTCTCACGACGAACCAGAACTGGTCTTGGTCCTCATTTCCCAAGCCTTTGAACAAAGGCAGCTTCACTGAATTCACCATGTTGAACTGCAGTGGAGGTGGAGGTGGTACGGGTGAAGTCACAGATGATGGTGGTGAAGTTGGAGGTGGTTTGAGTGGAGGTGGCAGTCGCGGGAATCCTTGTCTTATTAACTGGATAGCACTTCGCAGATAAGCCTGCGCTACTCCCTCTTCATCACCCAATGGAGGTGAAATCAATGGAATATATTTAGTACCCTTTCTCCCATCGTTCCTATAAGTTTTTCCACTTTGCGTAACTTCGAACATAAAGGTAGATGCATAACCTGTTTTTCGCACAATAACATTTTAATCCAGGTATTTAAAGACTTCAAGTACTTACCTCGTGAACCTTTGAAAAATTGTCGCTCCGCCTCTCTGTCGCTGACTGAGGTATCGACCGCGAATTCAGTCACAAATCTTCCTATGATGCGATTGAGCCAATTATCAACAGCACGGGCGATCTTACCCTTAGAGGCTTCCAATATCTGTACTAACTCCGGGGTCCAGACAATAGGAACTTCAATTCTCCACCTTCCTTGGCTATCTTCTAGCTTTGCGATCCACTCATATAACTCAACCGGAAAGGAACAGAAAGACATCTCATGGATTTCTGTATATAGGTACCTATCCAACCACTGTTCCTTTGCCAGTCGCAGATTTTTTTTCTCTTGTGCCGCGAATTCATGGATCTTCCTATCCAACCAGTGTCTGATTTCTTTCTTAGTTGGATTCCAATGATATGACATCACACACCTCTTATGCAGATTCTCGTCCGGGCAACGGAACCATTTGTTGGCTTGGTGGGGCCTGACCCAGGTTTAGCATTAGTTAGCCAAACAAATCCCTACATTACTGGCCCTTTTGACATCAGCCCGCAGAGCACCGATCGAAGTCTCACCCGAAGCAGTATGGGGGGATGCTGGAACCAAGTTTCCGCACCCTGAGATGGTCGTGATGTCAGTTTATTCCTTCTATTCCTGCTTTTGTGCAGGTCGTTAAGTTCTAGGGCTCTGTCTATCTAGCCCTTTATTCCGGCCTTTAGTACCTCCACAAAGGGGTACGATTAGCCCTAACCTGCGATTCAGGTACTTTCACACTGCTAGGGTAGCATATCGTGCAGATTCCCAATCTAGCTTAAATGTCTTACTTATCTTATTAAACAATCACATTTAATGCCGCGTAAATAGATATCCTTATTTGCATTCAATTATCCAATGTAATTACATACATTCACGCATGACATAAGCATTATAAATGAAATTCATACACAATATGACAAGATGCATTAATAGGAAACAAAGACACAGAATTTGTAGAATGCTTCTCTTTATTGATATCTCTAGATGATTACATACTCTATCTGTCCTACACACACAACTACAGGGGTCTGCGCACTCAGCTGCGGACTTCTACCCTAGGCCTTTGCGCACTCAACTACAGAGCCTCTACCTATGCTACGACCCGAGACTTAAACTTCTCTCCTTATCCTCAAGACTTCATACTTCTTAGAACTTATTTATGACTCTCTGGAGCTTACCTACTTAGCTCTTTTTATACAATCCCATGGTCGGTGAACCATGGGTAGGTCTTTACAACTGAATTTACTTTACAAAATTAAGGGCGAACAACCCTTTATGACTCATGACACTTTTGCACCCTACGACCACAAAATGCGAAGACTTTACAACTTTATTACAAAATCTGACCCAAAACATGGGCTTTTAGCCCCAAAATTGTCCTTGGGGGATCCCATTCCCAACAGGGATTGGCATGGTATGGCTTGGTTTTGGGAGATTTTTTAGAAGATTTGCTTTGTAAAATTGGTTTTTAGTGATTAGTTTTCAACGATTGAGTGATTGAGTGATTAAGTATTTAGTTATTGAATATTGGTATTCAGTGAGCTAGTGATTGGAATATTTGTATTTAGTGATTCAGTGTTTGTTATATTTGTTATACGAAAACTAAGATTGTGGACAAAACTATCTTCCCTAGACCTAGTGGCCTGGTCTAGAACAACATAAATCAAAGACTATAAAGTTCTCCTTAGAGAAATTGGAGAATGGAAAGATGCTTACTTGTGATCTGTCGCAAGATCTTCTCTCCTCTTGGCTTATAATCTCCAACCATAGCTTTGATCGCTATAATTAGAACATGCGCAAACAATCAACATAAGGAAAAGATCTGCGACATCTATGTAGCATTATCCAATCACTATATTCAATGGATCAACATAGCATTGAAATATATGAATGTAAACATAACATAACATGTATAGGAATGTGTATACTCTTTTTATTAATATGAAAGGGAGAGAGTTTACAACCAAAAATGGAAGCTGATATTGTAGAGACCTCCCAAGTTGACTTGTCCTTCCTTGCCACAATGTACACCTCAAGGTCACCCTAATGCATGGGAATGATAACTCTCTTATGATCAAAGAAGCAACATAAGGGTATGATTAGTCTCCAAAATCCAACCTCTAGCTTGTGGATGACAATAAATATATAGGAGAGGATGGTAGTTTAGGAATTCTTATCCATTTACCAATCTAGGCTTGAGATCCACTCTTGATGGGAGGATGAGCTCAAGGGATAAGAGGTGAAATATCCAAGGTAGGATGAGATAGGATTCAAAGTTCTTATCCAAGGTAAATGGTTGTAACAACTCCTGGAAGCTTCTAGAAGAGGAAGCTTCGAGATTATTTTTATTTTTCCTGAATTTCTAGAATCAATGCACCCCCAACAAGGTACAATCTACTCTGATTAGAGCATGTGTAGAACTGAGCAATATATTGCTGAACGCATGACGCACTAGAATGAAATAGTCAAGGACATAAACTCAAAGATTTGAGAGAGTCATACTTAGGGAATTGTGTAGGGATGATGACAAGGTGTTCATGGATGTTGATTGATCCAATTTGTAGGCCTATTGACCATATGTGACAAAATGGCCTATAACAGATTTCCCCCTAAAGAACAAATTCAGAAACAATGGTTGATGACTGAAGTGCTTTACCTTATGAAAATTTTGGATCAAGAACAACTATTTAGATCATCATCTGTTACAATATATTTTCATCATGATATCTTTGTTGAGGGAAGCATACCCATACTCAACACATAATCTAACATTACATGTACAATGATCAAGAAGACATGTCCATTGATGATGAAGTGTGGATCCATGATTGGATGATTATCTGTATTATCATATCCATTATGATTTCTAATCTTGCATTAATCCTGAAATCGCATCCCGAATGGATGGAACTAGAGCTGAGGTCTTTTATCTCGTTCACACAATCATCCAATGTATGAGTCTAACCATGTGAATAAAGGATATGAAGACAAACATGGTAGACACCATCTGATTGCCATCCAATAATGTAAGTCATTAACAGATGTGAGAGAAACCACTAATGATCTTAATGGTTCTCAAGGTACAGTAGTATAATTCGTATCGTGTGAATGAATGAGTTGAAGTCGAACACCACACATAATATGTTGGTCAAAGGACAATGATGAAAACTTGTTTCGAAGTGTGAGGAAACTCTCCATTAATGTATACAAGTCCCAAGTACTAAAGGAAGAGTTTCTAAGTCAACTTCCTCGATAATAATTTGATGTCAAAAAGAAGTGACCCATCACATGAGGGCCTTAATGTATCCCCCATCAATGACACAAAATGAGTTTGTTTTGGAACTAGTTCGGGAACGATAGGCATGGAATCAAGGTTTAAGAGGATCGTAGAAGATATTAACTAAATGACTTCTCTTGAAAACATCAACGATGCTGAATGGATTTGGCAACATTGGACTGAAACCGAAAACAGAGGATTTGAAATGGTGTGATCAACTAAAAGATAAGCATATTTACCAACCTAATAGCTACAAAGATGAAGTGGAAGAGTATCGTGTTCAAGAGAAACTCACTGGCATTAATAGGTAGAGTATCCCATTTTCTTGATTTCCCCAACCATTGTTGGTTAGTACCTATTTATTTTTTAACAAGCTTGAGGAGAATAACATATGCTTGATCTGTAAGTTCATCCTTCGAATAAATCCCTCCTAGTATGTTTAACGAACCCTAAGAAGGTGTGATTTAGTCTGTCATTTTCAATAAGTCCATCATTGTTTGATGTTTTTATGAGTCCAACGGAGCTCTAACTCGGCACCTTTTTCATGTTTAGAGAGTTTGAAAAAGAGTCCAAAGGTTCATTTTCGTAGATAGTCTCTTGACTCCAAAAAGGAAGAAAATAATACTCAGGAGAACCTCTTAGCCATGTTTTAATAAGGTTTTCCTTTTTCGTAGATAGTCTAGCTCAATCCATAAAAGGGTTAAACTTATATTGAATAGATGTATTTTCATTTACTTTAACGAGTTTGAAAATACAAGTGCTTGACAATATTTTCATATTTTGGGACCCTGAAAAGAGCTAAAAGAGGTCTCCAAAGGGTTCCTTTTTCGTAAGTTTACAGAGCCTGAAAAAGCAATAAAAATATGCTCCCTGGTCTAAAAGGCATGTTTCAATCCAGACACTGTCAAATCCGTTCAAACATCTGTCATCTAGATCAAAACACCACCAACATATTAAAAATTCTTGTTTCATGATAAAACTGAGTCATATTTAGGTCAAAACATTAATAAATTAATGATGAAAATGACCATAAAATAGGCAAAAGGTAACTCATTTTTACCATTTCACATTTACCTCTTGGAGAGTGAGTTCTGATTGTTTTTGCCCCAATATTCCATAGATAATTGAGACCAATCTAGTGGATCAATTCAAGCATCGTCACTTCTAGGTAGGATCTATAACTTTTCTCTTTCCTTTCATGGTTCCATTTTGTGATTTCATTCACATTTTCAAGTTTTTGAGGGCCCTAGGGCTCTAATTCCTCGCCCTAGGTTAAACACACCCCTAGAAGGTCGAAAGGTGTGCGAAAAATGGTAAAAATACACCGGGAGCAGTGCTGCAATGCACTGTCTTCCCTTAGGAGGGTGCGTTGGGCGCAATCCTCAACTTTGTTCTTCTTCTTTGCCTCAAAATTTCTCTACTTTTTTGCATGAAATTTGTCCTAATGATCCTTCTTGTGATGTTTCGGTTATCTATTGGAACAAAATGGCCTTGATACGGACGGAAAGAGAACATGAAGAATAAGATTTGACTACAGTGAATGATCCTGCCACAATCCAGGCTTTAAGGGATTGTGGACTCTTAAAATTCTTCTGACTTCCTGGTATGAATTAGCATATAGAATTATTGAGGTATATTGTCCGTAGATAGACCTTGTGCACATACACTATAAATACAAGTAGATGATATATATTTCAGAGCTAGAACCTTTCTCTTTCCTTTCATGGTTCCGTTTTGTGATTTCATGCACATTTTCAATTTTTTTGAGAGCCCTAGGGCTCTAATTCCTCACCTTAGGTCCAACACACCCCTAGAAGGTCAAAAGGTGACCTAAAAATGGTAAAACTACATTGGGGGAAGCGTTGCAATGCATTGTTTTCCCTTAGGAGGGTGCATTGGGAGTAATCCCCAACTTTTTTCTTCTTATTTGCCTCAAAATTTCTCTGTTTTTTTTGCACAAAATTTATCCTAATGATCCTTCTTGTGATGTTTTGTGTATCTATTGCAACAAAATGGCCTTGATATGGAGGGAAAGAGAACATGAAGAACAATAGGTATCTTGTTCGTGCATGGGATGTTCAAGCACAAGCATTCAGAATTGGTACACATACACTGGAAATACAAGTAGAGGATATACATGTATTGAGTGGTCAGTCAAGGCGAGGTGCCCCCGTCTCTTTGTCTAGTTCAAGGATTGGTGGAGAGACCATAAAAAATTATGTCATTGAACATCATCAACTGAGATCCCAACCGACCAAGGATGAAAAAATCGGCATCAAGGATGTAGTATGTTTTCCTTTAAGAATGATCTTTTTCATTATTGCCATATTGGCTAGCAGTGCATATCTTCATGTGGTGAATAAGTCACATATGCAGTATGCTCTAGAATGTCCGGAGCTGACAGTATTCAACTAGAGTGAAGGGGTGCTAGTAAACATGAAAGAATAGTTGACTAAGGAAAAAGATGGATGTTTGAAGAATTTTGGATATGATTTAATTTTGATTTCTTTTTCTTTAGAATGGATTCCATTGCTCAGGCCACAACATATTCTGATTGAGCCCACAAATCCAAGAGTCCCATAGATGAGGAAATGGGTAGATCTCATGTTTACACATGCAAGTCCATCATCGATGAGTTTCACACATGTCTTCTTCAGCTGGATGTGCATACATCTCATTATGATAGAAGAATATCCATATGCAACGATGGATTTCCATAGAGACCTAGAGCTCGTTCTTCCTGATGGCAAGCGATCGGGTGCCATAGGTAAAAGATTTTAACAATTTTTATATTTTTAAGTTTTACAATTTTTAATTTTTTTAGTGATTTTTTATGTATCTGAGACTAAACTATTGGTTTGTACACATGCAGCTATTGGACCCATTCAACCTGTGGGTTCTTCCTATCTTCATTGTGCAGGATACCCACAACAGGTAGCAGCTGCATTAGAGGTTGTTGCAGCAGGACGAGAGGTACTACAAGAACTCAATGTGGCCAAGGCCATTATAGAGGTTGAGCATCACATGGAGGGTTTGACCCATGGCATAGCTGAGACTAGGGTCAACGAGCTTCTTATGAGGTTGTAGTGACACATTATCAGTTTGCGTAGCTGTATCAGTCAGCTACTATGAAAAATGGCTTATGCAATGGCGTGCTACCATGAGCACTATGATCAGTCTACTAGGAGGCTTATATCCATATTTTGATTGCATATATATTTTAGGCCATATGGCCACATGTGTCTTGGGCACAAGTTTTGTAAATCCAAAACTTTGATATCTATGTGTATATATATATATATATATATATATATATATATATATATATATATATATATATATATATATATATATATATATATATATATATATATATATCTTCAGTGTTTATTATGGTTCTATTATTCCCTTCGATGTGATGTGATGTGTATTTAATTAATTTACATGTGTCGCAAATGTCTATTTAAAACATGATTAGACAATGCATTTGTTAATGTATTTAGATTTCTAGAAATGTGTTGATACTGGATGAAATAAAAATATATTTCCAGAAGGCGAACCCTCATGAACATTCGAAACATAGTTAGACTTCCAACCGAATAGACATTAGTCAATTGTAGTACTACAAGATGTGAGTCGAGTCTGATAACTATACGACAGATACCAAGGTAAATAGCATCAATTCAATCACTACGTTATACTCAGCGATGTTATTTGTAGAGTGAATAATATAAATGCCTTGTAAACTCACTAACTCACCATTTTGACCATATATATCCCAAGTTTCGCAAGACAGGTTCTAAGTACTGCTACTAGCACCATTAGCATAACCGACATATCGTTCGAGGGATGCCAACATCTACAAACTAAATGTAAATAGGATTAATAGAAACCTAAGAAACTCTGAAGGGAACACACTACAAATATACTCAATCACACCTATATACATTATGTGCACAATGCACTATGAAAAATATCAAGCATAGTATTTCTTAATGTACAACCCATTCCTAGGTTGTGCCAAAGGAACTCCATCAAAATCAACTAGATTGTATGCCCCTTCAGAAATAATACGCTTCACAATATATGGACCCAGCCACATTGGCTTGAACTTCCTTGATCTTAATTTATCAAACTCTTGATCATATAACAAAACAAGGTCTCCTTTTGAAAAAACACTAGGCTTGACACTCTTTTCATATCGTGCCTTGATATGTTTCTTATGGGCTTTATTAGCGATTGTGGCATCACATTGGGTTTCATCTAAGCACGTCAGATGTAAGAGATGTTCTTCTTCCACAAAAGTGGCAGGAAGGAGTTCGATAGCATGTTTGAGGGATGTAATTTCACATTCAATCAGAAGGATTTCTTCCAAACCATAAACTAATTTGGTTTATAAGCTTTGTTGCTATGTCATTTTTCATCTATGAAAGTTTCACTGAGTTCTAGGCAGAGGCCTGAGTCCTGGCCCTTAAAAAGTGGCTCAAAATTCAGGGTCGTTGGCATAGAACTGACTAGAAAAGTCCAAAGTTACATGGAGGAAGGCTTATCAATGCGACTGGAGGGCTATAGTCACTTACATGCCTTGGCAAGGGAGCGTTTGGGCTCTAGATAAGTGAAAAAGAGAGTTGTGTCAGGGGTTGTGTTGGGCCGTTAATATGCCATTATTATTATCACTTTTGAACACTTATTTCATCCATTTTTACCATTCTTCATCATGTCATTTATCATAATTTATCATATAATTCTATTTTACAATGATTTATGCTCTTATGAATGAATATTATTTATTCTCATTTATTTCTAATAAATTGATGATTATGCATGATTTTATCAATGATAGTTTTAATAAATTGGTTGTAACATTATTCACCATTTTTAGCCTCCAAAACAATTTCCAGATTGAACATTTGATCATTAAATATTCCAACTCAGCAACTCGTTGGAATAAGAAGTGACAGTTTTGCAGTTGAGATTCTGGGAAAATGAAGAAGAATATGGAAAATATGGAACATGGGTTTTGTCCATAACGGACCAAATTAACTTTTTTAAAGAACGGTTTGCCTAAATTCAGCTTGTATTGAGAGAAATACAGGGTTCTTTGAGCATGATTTTCTCAGATTTGTTGTGTGGCCGTTTTCCAAATCCCAGCTGCAAAGCCAAATTCGCCTTGCTCTTGTTGAAAGATAGATGGAAATATATTTTCTTGTTGATAAATTGGTTAGAAGCAAACCAATTTTGTAATAGAAATCATGTTGTAATTATCTCTGTTGTAACTGCTCTCTGATCTCTCTATTTAAATGAAAATAGAGATCAGAGATGGGGATGAAAAAATGAGGGAGAATTGAGGATTCAGAATTGGAAATTCAAGAATGGTGATGGGATGGGATAGAATAGGAGAAAAAGAAGATTGTTGCATTTCCATTGTAATCTTCAAAGCTTCTGCTGTTGTAATGATTTCATAGTTTGATGATGAATAAATAAAAGGGTTGATGTTCATTCTTCTCATCTGCAGTAGCCCAGCAGCATCCGCTGGCGGCTAAGGGCCCAGCCTCTGGTGGATTAAACTACTGCTATATTATATCTTTACGATTCATGTGTGGTTTGATTTCTTTCTTTTACTCTGCTCAGGAATCTGAAGCACTTTATTGTCTCACATATCGGCTCTGTTATACTTGATTGAATATTATTGTTACTTACAACGGGAATGCTATGTTACCATTCTAACCCTGCATCACATTTATTTGGGCAAATCATATAGCATCGTTGTTCCTTACAAATTACAAGTTAACCGTGTTCTATATTCTTGAATTGGTACTACCGTATGATTTATTCTTAAATCGTGACTGTTGTTTATTCGGAAGTGTTGTTATGAAAAAATCGTTGTTCCGTTACAATTGCTATTATTTCATGGCTGTGATTCATGCATATTGTATCGAAGCTCAAATTACTGTCCCTTTTAATGATAAGTGTGTTGCGTGCTTGACTTGGGTTGCGGTACATTCAAATTTAATCCATTGTTCTATACTGTATCTTTGATAATCTGTTGTTCCATTTTTGTTTGCTATTCAATTCAAAGGCCGTTACTTAATTCTTGAAGATTATAATTATTGCTGCATTCATTTACGTAGGATAGAGTTTTGCTGTTCAATCCTATTTATAGAAGTAGATGATGTTCCATTTCTTGTCATTCGAAAATCATCATTGCTTTGGTGTGTACAAGGTCTGAGACTATAGTGAACATTGACATATGTTGTCTAGTTCCCACTTTCATGATCCTTCTTTTGAGTGCCTTTTTAATTGCATCAGTTTACAGAGGGAATAGTTACTGTTACTATACCCTCAACTGATAAATTGTTGTAGTTTTCTAAGTGAATGATTTAACTTTCAGAGTGATAAGTTTCTTTTAATTGTAAGTAGATTTTATTTCCAGCTTTCATTTACTTTTGGATTTTAAGCACTATACTGCAAAACATTACTCTTGAGTAAATAGCCACCTCAGACTGAGTAGACTCTTGAAATAAAAAGTCGTCCCTGGGTTGACAACTAATGTGAAGATAATTAGGAGTTAAAAAGACACCTTTTTATCACTCAACAGGTTGGACACTTGGAGGGGTTGGGTTACTCCTGGAACTCCTGTATCACCCTAGGGAAGTCAATAAGCTCTTAAGTTATTGACTTCATTTCCTTAAGGTCATATAGGAGGTTGAGTCTTATCATCGTGACCCTCAACTCATGTTTACCCTAGTAAAACCAGTGAAAGTGGGTAAATGTGGGAGGAGGCGGTTACAGGGTGGTATCAAAGTGGGTTACGCTCTCTTTGAGTAAAGTTTGATGTTGTCATGGTTATGTTGTCATGCATGGGGTCATGGTGTATAGTTGGTATGTTCATGCATGATGTTGTTATATTTATATGGCTATAATTATACACGTGTCACTCTAATGTAGACTGATCTTGCAGATGAGATAAGCCTCCTTGGAACACCAATGAGGTATTGTTTTGATTTTGGTATCTATTTGGTTTATCTCACATGGTACACTTGCAAGAAGAAGAAAATCAAATATGACGAGCAAAATGGTAGACTATAGTTCTCATGACTCTCCTTATAGATCAGTTGGGTAGCAAGGAGGAGAGAATTCTCCTTGAATAGTAGATACATTAAGGAGTTTGAGGGTAGAGATCAGTAGTTGCAAAGCAGACAATGACAAGTTGGTTGAGGCTCAAGAAAGACTTGCAAGGGATCAGGAGAAGCAGGTAGAGTTCAATGCAGTGATGCTTCAAAGCTTTTCATAATTGTAGAGATAGGGACAGTTGAGGATCAATCAAGAGAAGGAATAGAAAAATAATGGAGCCTATGGTAATAGGTCTCCGTCCAGATATAGGTTGGATAGAGGGGATATAGTTAAAGGTGGAAGATCATTGGATACACCTGACAGGAGGACTAGTACATATGGGCATCATTCTAGATCCTCATCCAGGAGACATCATCACAATCATCGTCGTCATCATCCTTATAGGAGGGGTGAGTACTTTCTTGAGGAGTTCAAGAAATTCAAGCTACCTAAATTTGATGGAGAGATGAAGAATTCAAAAGATACATAGGCATGGTTGATTGGGATGAAGAAATTCTTTAGATTGCACAACTATTCAGAGAGCATGAAATCCAATATAGCCACCTTTAGTCTCAAACAGAAAGAATATATTTGGTGGGAAGATGCAAAGAATGTCAAGGGAATTCGGGAAGAAGAGTTGATTTCGGATGAGTTTGAGAGACTCTTCAAGAAGAAGTACTTGTCAGAGAGGTACTATGATGACAAAGTTAAGGATTTTTATGAGTTACAGATGGGTTTTATGATACATGATAAGTATACTAGCATGTTCCTGGAGTTGTTGAGGTATGTGCCTTATCTCAAGGATGATAAGGCTAAGATCCAAAGATTCATTAGTGGGATGCCAATAGCATATAGAGACCAGATTGAGTTTGACAAGCCCATATCAATGGAGGAATCCATTAGGAAGCTAAAGCATTGTTATGAGCAGTCAAAGCACAAAGCTGAGCCTAAACATGACTTGAAAGGAAATGAGAAATTTAATTGGAAGTGGACATCGAAGCGAGGAAGACCTCAGAATGTAGGTGAGAAAGAAAATGTGGTTCCTTGCAAGAAATTCAATGCAGTTGAGAAAGGAGAGGTCACAGCCTAGAAAAAAGCAGAACCGAAGTGATGTTAGAGGACATTGTAGTGTTGGGCATGTGGAAAAGATCATCGCAAGAAGGATTGTTCATTGTACCAAGGTGGTAGGCCTCATATCTATAATGCTCAGGAGGTGCAGACAGTTGGGGATGTTGTTCATAGCATTCCTTGGATCTATGTAGTTGTGGACAACAAGTAGGCAGATCATCAGGCAACCATTATTGAGATGGAAGGTAAGCTCTATGGTTGATTTGTTTCTATTTTGACTAATCCTGGATCTAGTTATAGTTATGTTAATCCTAAACTGGTGGATAAGTGTGGCTTGAGAAAATATTTGCATGTAGAGTCTTGGTTGGTGTAGTTGGCTATAGGTACCAAGAAGAGAGTTCATCACTAGGTAAGATCTTGCACATTCGAGCTCAATGGTATGCCTACAGCAGCACATCTGTCCACTGGGATCATATAGTATGATTTTGGGTATGGATTGGTTGTACCTTCGCAGGACCAAAGTAGATGGTTATGACAATGTTATTGAGTGTCTTGATGATAATGGGGAATAGAGAATCTTGCAGGGAAAGAAGAAGCCTACATCAGTGAGAATGGTCACCACTATGTAGGCTATGCACAATTGCATGAAAGGACATGTAATGTTTGCAGTCCATTTTTTCAGTGAAAAGGGTAAGGATGTTGAGGATGCAAAAATATTCAAGAGGTACCTTATGTTACAACAGTTTCAGGATGTGTTTCAGTTAGAGATTCCAAAGTTTCTTCCCAATAGCGAAGTGGAATTTTCCATTTAGTTGGTACCAAGGGTAGCACTAACATGAAAATAACCTTAAAGGATGAGCACACCAGAGTTAGTAGAGTTGAAGTTCCAGGTGAAGGAAATGCTTGATAAGGGATACATTAGGCTAAGTGTATCACCTGGGGTGCACCAGTATTTTTCATAAAGAAGAAAGATGGTACTCTCAGGTTATGCATTGACTACAGGAAGTTGAACAATGTGGCGATTAAGAATAGGTACCTATTTTCGAGGATTGATTACTTGTTTGATCAGTTGGAGAGAGAAGCAATGTTCTTGAAGATTTATCTAAGATCAAGATATCATTAGGTACGCATCAAAGAAGAGGACATCTACAAGATTGCTTTCAGGTTTAGATATGGGCATTATGAGTTTGTTGTAGTTCCATTCGGTTTGACTAATGATCCAACTAATTTTTTTGTGTTTGATGAATAATGAGTTGTTTCCTTATTTGGACAAGTTTTTTATTGTATTCATTGATTACATCTTGATATATTCTAAGAATGAGGAAGAGCATGTCGATCATTTAGCAATAGTTTTGAGATTGCTAAGGGAGAATCAGTTATATGCCAAGATTAGCAAGTGCAATTTATTTCAGACAGAGGTGCGTTACTTGGGACATGTTGTTTCCAAGGAAGGAATAACAGTAGATTTGGAAAAGATGAGGCTATAATGGAGTGTGCATCTCCTAAGAATGTGGATGAAGTCAGATCATTCATGGGGTTAGCAGGTTACTATATGAGGTTCATGAAGAACTTCTCATGCATTGCATATCCCATAACATATTTGGAGAGGAAAGGGGAGAAATTTGAATGGACAGAGGAATGTGCACCAAGTTTTGAGTAGCTGAAATAGTTGTTGACAAATGCTCTAGTTATTAAGATTGCATATCCAAATAAAGAGTTCGTTGTGTGTAAATATGCCTACAAGAGAGGACTTGGTGGAGTCTTCATGCAGGAGGGACATGTGGTATGCTATAAGTCCAGGAAACTGAATGAGCATGAGAAAAACTATGTGACTCATGATCTTGAGTTGCCAGCTATTATCCATGCATTGAAGATGTGGAGACATTATCTTCTTGGAAAGAGACTTGTATTAATGAGTGATCATAGTGGGTTGAGATATATATTTGACTAACATAATTTGAATTCCAGGCAAGCTAGATGGTTGGCCATGATCAGTGACTTTGACTTTGAAATTATATACATCAAGGGTAAGGAGAAAAGGGTTGCACATGCTCTCAGCAAGAGAGTGTGGATGAACCATGTTGCAGTAGTGAGCTCATATGGGACAGATTTATAGGATCATATCTTACAGGAAGGACAAGAGGATGACAGGTACAAAGAGATTAGGCACATATTACACCAGGGTACATGTGATTAGCATGTGGACTATCATCTCATGGCAGATAATTTGGTGAGATTTAGGGATAGGATCTATGTGTTGGATGATAATGGGTTAAAGAAGATTATCTTGAGGAAATCTTGTGCTAAGCGTTAGTTGACATTTTATTTATGAAAATAATGGAAATTAGGAGAAAAAGGAGGTGAAATGTCATAGGTTGGACGTGAAAAGGAAATTGAAGGAAAATAGAGGAAAAATGAAGAAATGAGAGGCATCAATAATAAAAAGACATCAGAGCATCATTTTGTAGCCTTTTTTCAGTTCATTTTTGAAGTTATTCTCTGAGAGGAGAAGAGCACCAAGAGGATAAGGAAAGCAAGAAATCAAAGGAAGGACAAGGAAAGACAAGGAAACCAAGGATCAAACAAGGAAAGGTTGGATCAGGAAGCTTCAGTAGGAATACTTGTAGGTAATAGATTGCATGTATGGCTTCCTAGCTAGTTTTGGAATGCATGGCATATGCATGTGTGTATTTTGGTTTCCTTATTGTCAGTGGTATGGGTTTTGTCGGGTTATGATAGTGGTTTTGACCTTGCCGTTTCTAGATAGCCATGGTGTGATGGGATTCTTTCTCGGTTGAGCTTTGGATTGTTGAAGGTTTTCGATCCGAGTGAGTTGGTCTCAGGAAAATACCAAGGGTTGGGGGTGGAGATGGTTTTCTCTGGGAAGCCCTCAACAGGTGGGTGGTTATAGGAAAATTCATCAAGGGATGGTGAAGGAATTCTTAGGCATCCAAGATCGATTTGGTTTTGTGATCTTGGGACTAGTTTAGGTGAGATCATGGTATGGTGAGGGTGGAGGTGGTTCAATATATTTATTCCCTTTGTTTTTTATGGATGGTTTCATCCCATGAGATCCCACATTCATGCTTGGAATATGGCACTGGGGTGATTGGCTGAAAAAAATATTTGGTTCAGCCTAATCTATGGTCAGGTGGTATATGGAAGTCCCTGAATTGGTTGGATTTTGCATATGGTTAATAAGATCTAAGTTCCTCTTGCTTTTGCTGAGTAAATGCACTTGTTATTATGTGGCTTTAATGAATGTTCTCTCATTGTTATTTATATGGTTATATGTTGGTTATAAGCATGGTTAATTGACATATCTAAGTATAGATATTAACACATTTCTATTAATGAATATTTGGATAATGAATGCAAGGTCTAATTGGTGTTATGATAGCTATTTTGAGAAGGCATTATTCCTTCTTGTTTATCCCCAGATAATTTTTTAGATCATTATGTTCATATTTTCATTCATGACCTGTAGGTTTCATGTTTACCATGTGTTACACGTCATTTTGTCGCATTAGGAAAATGACCATTGGTTTGAATCTTTCGCTATCCATCAATGTGTTCTAAAGACATCCCCTTGTAAGGCTAGAATCCAAACTATCCCAAAGAGAATGAAATTTCTAGATCCCAAGGCCCAAAAACCCATTTTTGGCTTCCTGTGCAGTTCCATGGTCAATATTTGCGCTTACACAAGATTCCATTAGAAATTGCGCATAAGTGCGCTATGTATTGCAGTGTGACCTGCGCACATGACTTAATGAATGTAAAAGTAAAAAGTAAAGTCTAGAAGCATTGTTAGTCGATCCTTTCCCAATTAACAAGCTTAGAATGGATGTCTATTCAGCCCTAATCCATCCCATCATGGAGCTACCTCCCTCCCTTTGTGGAACCCCTATCCCACCATATGTCGATCTCATCCCTTGGGAAATGGATTCCAAACTTCCCCTCCTTGGCCTATAAAGTTAACACAGGCTTAAGGATTGAAGATGATTGTTAGAAATATGCTTATACTACAAAAATAAGGTTAGGAGGCTATTCATCTAAGGATAGGGTTGGATATTGTGAGAAAAGGCAAGTAACATAAAGGCTTTAAGGTTGTAGGTCTGTTCTCCATTTTATTCATATAAAAGTAACTGTTCTTTCTCGATTATGTATTTTTTGATATCATTTGTGGGATTCCTTGATCACCCACATAGGTTATGATTGATTTTTTATTCAATTTACGATATATGTGGAGTTAATTAGTTCATTTATCTTTTATTATATACATTGGATGCTTTTATCTTGTGTGTGCTTATGTCTATGCGGATTTCCTTCAATATATCATGGAGAAGTCGTGGGAACCATTGGAACGATCTCTAAAGAATCAATGAGAAGTGAATGGTCGAAGGCATTGAAAGTGACTTCATCAGGAATTTCGATTAAATAGTGAGTGACCTCTCTCATATTGTTTGTTTTAGTTAATGATAATCTAGGGAAAGGTAGCAGTTATTTCTTATTTGTTACTAAATTTCTCTGAGGTCTAGGGAAATCTATCTTGTCCACAAGAGGGATTAGTCCACCTAAAAAATTGGTGACTCCACTAGGGAACATCTCACTCTCCATTTTTCTCTTTGTTTTGACCTTTGATCCTTTATCCATAACCCTCTATGAGTGTTTGGAACTTTTGAAAATATAGATTTTGTGTTTTATTTGACTTGTTTTTATTTTTTCTAAAAAATTCTCGTTGTGCGCACTTTAGCTTTAGGCACAGAGCACACATCTACACACTTTTCTCTTTGCAATAGTGCATATGCGCACTGGTTTTTTCTATGACCTGTGCACATACTTGGATTTTCTGAAAATTTTAGTTTTATCTTCATCAAGTCTAAAGATTTTGATTTTTCTTGTTTAGTTACACTTGTTGTACCTTCTTTGAGTCTCTGTTAGTATGTCCGAGTGTTGTCAAAGAATTTTCCTTTGATTTTATTGTTTTCACAAATTAGAATAAAGTCTCATATAGTGATTGGTCAATCTATCAAAAGAGAGATCAGTTGGTCTTGCTTTGTTGTCTGTATGTCTTTCTTCTTTCAATCAGATCAGTTTGTGTGTTTATTTTTCTCTTTTGTGAAAGATTATTTTGTGAGTGAAAAACAATGATTTACAAGAATGAGTATTGTTTGTGAAAAGTACTTCTTATGTTGAATGTGAAACGAAAATTCATTTTTCTTCCATTGCTGAAGTGTTTATGAATTGTACTCTTGACTGCAAGTGAATTCATAGCATTCAATTAGGAAAAATTCATTTTAGTGTTGATTAGTTTTTTCTTGAATTTTGGAAATTTTCAAGTGATTGTATGTCAAAAGAGAAAAGTTTCTTGATATTTTGAGCTATTGGGCAAAGTGAAATTTTGAAAGTTAATTTTAATATTTGGGTAATTCGAAATTAGATATCTACATTTAGGAAAATGGATATAGTGGGATTTAAGAGTTTTTACATTTTCGTTGAAAAATTGAAAAGACTCTTTGCTTACTTTAGATATAAATTCATTGAAATGAACATATTACAATTTCATTTTCGATTGCATTAGTATTTGTGTCAAGTCATAATTCCATCAGTTTCACATCCATTACCTTTCAGTAAATAACAGCTCTTAAAATTAGCGCTAATAAAATCAATCTAGAATTTTTTATTATTTTAGGGCTCTTTTGCATCTACATTAAATCAAGTTGTAGGGCTTTGGAATATGGAAGTGAGTTAACATTCTAAATCTGCAAGCAAACATTAGCATCTTGCGATAGAGAGAGAAATACATTTACTGCAAGTTTTCTCTAGGAAGCTCCACTTACAAAGGAGTCAAACATGAGATAATATTTGACCCAGTGGAGTGATTGACCCCATTTCATTGGTTACGGTAGAGTGATTTACATGTATTAAAAATGATGTCAAAAGGTACTTGGGATTCACTTGGAAGTAAACTTCAGATTAACCATGATGAGGAACTTTCAAGGGGATTGAGCTTTGTTACTCTTCCCTTGTGGTACGCCCGATCTGCGACTACCCCCTAGGTTAATATTTTTACCTGGTAACCTTAGAGACCATAATATTAGGTCTTTTACTAAGGTGATGGCGAAGGGGAAGTCTATGTTGTACTTGTAATAGAGGCTGGCTAGACTCACTTGGACCTTTTTGGAGGGTGTTCTTCATCCGAGATGGCATAAATGAAGTTTGCTTGTACCAGATTGTGTACATTAAGTAGGTTGCCAGCGTAACTGGTTCCACCCGCTCTATTTATAGCCACTTTTCACTTTAATCTCTATGAAGTTGGATTTCATCACCAACTAGTGATTTCACTGTGAAAAGCTTGTTTGCATGGTTTGAATCCTTTTTTTTAGCGCATGTTAGTTTTTGTTTTTACTTTTTAGATACCTTAGGATTGTATTTTCAGTATTGTTTGGTTTATTGATAAAACTTCATCCTAATGACTCACCAAGGCATTCGCGTAGAATGCAGGCTAAACCCCCTAAACTTACACCTATTCAATTGGAAAATATCAAAACTAAAAGATCAAAATAAACATGATATAGAACCTCAAAACAACCTACAAATCTACATTTTTACAATCTGAGACAGTAGAAACTGAAATGAATCCAACACAAGAAGTAGAATCAAGCTTAGTTCATTCAAGCCCAGAAATTACCAAAGTTGTTAAAACTGAATCTGGTGCTGGTGAAGTTTCAGACATGGAACTAACTGAACCAGAAGTAGAAGAACCTTAGTCCGATATTTCTCAACCTGAATCACCCTAGGTTGTTATAACTCCTACTCTACTCCACCTTCACCTCAAAGGAACTTAATAATTACGATTGGATAACCTCCTGGTTAATTAGCAATGAAGATATTACTGGGAACCAAGAAGAAGAATCACCTCATACTCCAGTTACCATTGGTAAAATTTTGATCCAAGAGTTTTTCCAAGAGTTCCTTTCAATCCTTTCGGACCTGATCCTTGGTATTCTACCCCTTTGAATTTTTTTGGTCCGAGTTTTCCACCTCGCCGCATTCACCAAGAATAACCATGTTAGAAATTCCTCTTGGGATCCAACCTACTGATTCATCTATGTTTACCATCTCCCTAGAATCACTATTGTATTGTGGTCCTTCAATTCTTCCTGGTTACCAGTCACCTATTGGGAATTTTTCAGGAGCTACTCCTTCTCCTCAACCTTCTACTTGGTCATCTTGTTTATCTACATCTATTGTTCAGAGCATGACATCCATTCCTGGAGCATCTATGACATTAGACCAATATGTTCGCATGATATTTAGTAACTTAGGTAATCCTCAAGGTACCCCATCTGATGCTTATTACCCGCTTATGGGGAAACTATATTATCCTCCACCTGGAGGACAACCTATTATCATATATTTTCCTACACCTGGGGGACAACATTTTACTAGAACGTTTGGTCAGATACTCAGCCCAATCTAGGTCAAACGTTTGTGGCTCAACCCTTGGTTGGTACTCCTTACCCTCGGATGAATACTATTTGGAACCCTTCTTTTCTCAACATTTTTCTCCAAGTGCTCAACAAGTGCCAGTTTATCAACCTGTTCATCCTATTAGACAATCTATTACTCAAGTACCTATTCCAAGTATTTTCATACATCTCCAGCAACCTATTAAGGGAATTCCACAAACACCTATTCAATAACCAACTCAACAACATGTTCAACAACCAATTCAACAACCTATTCAGAGTGCACCTCAAACACTTGTTCAGACACCTATTTCGTAGTCAGTTCCAAGTTCACCTCAGACACCTATCCCAGGAGTGTCACAAATGACCATTCAAGTTACCCCTCAAATACCTATTCCACAAACTATATAGCAATCCCTCAGGCTTCTTCTTATCAAATTGGTCCTACCATATAGTCTACACCACAGATTCCTATCAAACAACCTGGTACAGGAACAATGCAAACACCTTTTCAAGGCCAAGCTTTCCAAACCCCACCTTTTTAATGTCAATCTTATCAGGTTCCACCTTTTCAAAGTCAAATTTTTCAAGGAGAAACTTTCCAAAACCAACCTTTTCAAGGTCAATTTATCCAAAGTCATCATGTTCAAAGTCAATTTGTTCGAGGTCAACCTTTGCAAGCTCAACCTATATAGGGTACTTGGGTCAAATGTGTCAACCATACCCTGGTCATACTTATTCAAGTCCCTATTCAACCTCAACCTAGTATGATTCACCCTGGTTACCTTGGTGGAATCCAAATTCCAACCACACAGGTTATTCTAGGATATCTAGGTATCCTCCTCCAATGGTTAGAATTAATCGACAAGGTTATTAAGCCCTGCAGCAAGACCCTAACCAACAATTACCATTCATTACGACCCTATATTTACCAGATTTATCCCGGCTAACGAATGATCCTATTTATTATTATCCTTTTTGGCTGACGATTCCGACCAAGTTACCAAGTGACATACCCAAATTTGAAGGCAAATAAGGAGAAGACACGTCCAATCACGTGAAGACATATCATCTTTGGTGTGCATCGAACTCCTTAATCGATGATTCTATTATACTTCACTTTTTCCAATGAACTTTAACCGGTTCAATACCCAAACGGTACATTGAGTTACCTCGCGCTTCTTTCCATAACTTTAACTCTCTAGCAACAAAATTTTTGACCTATTTCCAGCTACTGATTCAATAAGATACTAGTACCAAAATATTGACTTCCTTAAAATAGTTGAAATCCACCCACATTTCTGATCATATACATGAATGGAGAGGAGGCGTCAGTTAGTCAAAGTTTTTATTCTAGAAAAAAATTAGTTGAATGGTTTACGAAGTCACTACTTCCCATTATTACTGAGGATGTTTCTAAGGGAGGTTTCTTAACGAAAGAGAAAGTAATTTCTCGTGCCCAATACTTAGACTTAGTTTATACCCAATCTATCACCTTGTACAAGAAAATGCCGAATTTACCCCACCCAGCAATTTCAAATCATCAAACAGTTTCAACTCATATAGGATCTAATGTCGATGATGGTATAATAGGTTTTGTCAAGCAATAATCTAAGGGTAAAAAGAAAAATTCTAAAAGTACTCAAACTTTGGCCATACAAGATTCACCTGTTGAAAGCCTTTCTCTGGAAGGTATCTCAAAATTAATGTCGCAGAATCATCTACTGGCAAGGGTCAATCATCCAGAGGTAAAAAGATGAGTAAAGGTAAAACAAAAAAAAATGCTTCTCCGAAAGAGAAACCCACTAAGACAAAACCTACTAACAAGAAAAGGAAACCTCATTATACGAAGGAATTCCCACAACGGGCAGAGGTTACCAAATTAATTAAATGTTCTCCAACTTTGATGTTTTGAAGGATCCTTTTTCTTCTCAAGACAACAAAATTGTTTCTCATAACACATATTATTCTTCCACATCGCAAGATATCATGATGATGTCTTTGCAGCAAATGATGGTAGCAACAATATCAAAATATTACGGATCTAAGGGTGTTGTAGTTAATGGGAACAAGATTATTTCATATGTCCAACCTTCCAGTTCAATTCCTCCTCCTCCTTCTGAACCATTACAGATCAAGAAACTGAATCCTGACATGATGATTCGACCACCTTCGAAAGGTGTTCTTCGAAAATCAGATTTCAACCCACATGCTAGAGTTGCACAAAACTATAACATTGTTGAAGACCTGGCTATGTCTCCTTCAACAATGTCAGCTCTAGAAGTGTTGCAAACATGTCCAACACAAAGAAATTTATTATTGTCAGCTATTGGAGTGATTGATCCGCAAGATTCTAATCTAATTATATTTGATATAGTTGTTGACAAAGGAGATTCTACGTGTATCATGTCGATTACTTGTTGGAAAGATTTAGGTTCTCCAATTATCAATCAATCACCTACCACTCTGAAAGCCTTTGATGGAGGAGGTTTTCGCCCTTATGGAATCCTAAATGAATTTCCCATAGAGTTAGAGCGTAAAATGGTTGTGATCGAAGTTAAATTTGTTGATCCTAAGCTCCATTATAACCTTTTGCTTTGTCAAAGTTCGATCTATGCTATGTCGGCAGTGGTCTCATAGGATATAGTTTCCTCACAAAGGGAAAATTGTAAAATTAGACCAGTTATCTTACTACACTTATGACCCTAACTCTACAGGTAGAATACCTTTTGTCGAAAAATGAATACTCTTTACGAGGATATTGGTGTTGGTTTGCTCAAATACTCATCACTAATGGGAACCTTTGCACTCCCTCCATCGAACTTTCCTTCTAATTTTTTTGAGGTTAACATGATTACGTCAAGAACAATGGAATATTTTGAATCGTGGATAGCGCCTTTAGAGTCTGAATTAACCTCCTATGGAAATGAGATGCCTTTGAGCCTGCTTGAATTGGCTTATCAGGCAATTCAATCATTTTCTAACCCACCATATTCTGAGATTGATCGAGTGAATATGATCAATAATGATTATTCTCCTTTACCTTGGTTAGAACTAATTTCACTTCCTGATCCTTTCAACAATGCGTTTCTGACCTGATGAAAGTATTATGGAGGTCATGACTTCAGATGAAATTCCATGGAATGATTATCATCATTTTTCATATTTTCTCCCTAACCCTGATAAAATTGAGAATGATTTTTCAACTATGTTTTTGACTAATATTGTAGATAATTCGGAATGACCCATGTCAGTTTTTCAAGTTGAATCCGAAAATAATTTTGGAAACATATATACAATGATTTTTATTGATATCTTAGTCAAAATAGGAATTATTGAAAATATTCACATAGGTGCTTCATCCTCATTTGAAGAGATTTGAACGTACAAAACCCTATTTCAAGAATTTCATGAGATTCTTACCTGGTCCTATGAGGAAATTCCAGGAATAACCCACACAACGTTGTGCATGAGATTAAGACTTACTCAGATGCAAAGCCTATTAGACAACGATTACATCCAGTGCATCTAAGAAAGGTTTTTGTGATTAAAGTTGAGGTCGAGAAATTGCTCAAAGCAGGTTTCATATACCCGGTTCCCTTGACTGATTGGGTGTCCAATATTGTACATGTTAACAAGAAGCAGGGAAGCATTAGAGTATGTGTCGATTATAGGGATAAAAATAAGGCTTGTCTAAAGGACAACTATCCTACCCCCTATATTGATCAAATAATTGATGATCGTGCCAGAAATGAAATCTTTTCATTTATGGATGGATTTTCTGGCTACAAGCAAATCAACATACTCCTAGTTGATCAACATAAAACAACATTCATTTGTCCATGGGGGATTTTTTCTTATTGAAAAATCCTATTTGGTTTCAAGAATTCAGTGCAACTTTCCAATGGGATATGTCTTACACATTTCATGATATCAAGCATATTGTGAAACCTTATTTGGATGACTTGACATCTCATTCTCTGAGAAAAAAGACCATCCAACGCATTTGAGAGCTATCTTTTTCAAATGTCATCACTAAAATATACGCTTGAATCCTCACAAGTGTTTTTTTTGTGTGCAATCTGGTTGACTACTAGGATTTGTCGTTTCAAAGGAAGGAATTCATGTCAATCTGCTCAAGGTTAAGGCTATTCTGAATTTTCCTCCTCCTTCTAATCTTGGCCAACTCCAAAGTTTGCAAGGAAAAGAAAATTTTCTACTTCGATTCATCCATAACTAATCCAAGTTAAATAAATATTTTACTCGACTATTGAAAAAGGGCATCTCATTTACTTGGGTTGAAGTGGCTCAAAAGGCCTTTGATGCACTTAAGCATGCATTGACCCATACATTATTATTACATCCTCTCAATTATCATCGAGACTAATTTTTATACTTAGCTGCATCCGATGTTAGTATTGGCATGGTTTTAGTTTAGGAAGGCGAATTGAACGAAGAGCATGTGATATATTACTTGAGCAAATATTACCAAAATTGAAGCAAAATATGCACATGTCGAGAACTAGGCCTTGGCAGCCATTCAAGTTGTCCAACGATTTCATCACTACATTCTATTATGCAAAACTACTGTGATTTCCTATTACAACCCCGTGGTTTACACTGTTATGAGATAGTTTCTAGGGGGCAAGTATTCCAAATGGATAGTAATCCTACAGGAATTTGATTTGGAATTCATAAAATCTAAATCTAAGAAATCACTAGTGTTCGTTGAATTATTATGTGACATTCCCCATATTGAGACAAAATCATGGCAAAGGATTCTCTTCCATATGAATCTCTCTTTCTTATCAGTACTTTAGACCCCTAGTATGGAGATATCATCATTTATCTTCAAATCCATATATTTCGGCCAGACTTGAGTCGAACTGATCATCGTCGTATTTGGTACCAATCCCAACAATACACTATTTTTGGCGATACACTTTGTCGTCGTGGTGTTGATTCCATATTTATATGATGTTTAACTCATGAGGAAGTTGAAAAGGCATTGAATGGCTGCCATTCTAGAGCTTGTGGGGTCATATGTCAAGGTTTGCTACTGCCCAAAATATCATGCGGGTGGAATATTTCTGGCCTTCTATGTTCAAAGACTATATAATTGTGGTCTGAAATGCCACAATTGTCAGATCTACAATCGAAAAATGCATGCACACCCAGCTCCTCTTCTCACAATCATTGCGTTCGGTCCTTTTTCTAAATGGGATATTGATTTCCTTACATGTAACCCTCACTCGGCCAGTGGGCATGGGTGCATTATCATTGTGGTAGATTATTTTACGAAATGGGATGAGGTGATTCCTGCATATAAGGATGATGGAAAAAAAACAACCATTTTCATATTCAATCATGTGATTGCTAGTTTAGAGTTCCACAAGCCATCGTCATGGACCATGGTAGCCATTTTTGAAACATTATGATGATCGATCTTACTTTGAAGCTAGGTCTGCATCATGATAGTTCTACTCCATATTACCCACAAGTAAATGGCTAAGTAGAAGTCGTTAACAAGGTTTTTAACACCATGATTAAACAGATTATTCGGGATTCATAAACGAGATAGAAATCTAATACTTTTTTCAACCTTCTGGGCATATCATACCACAGCAAAAACTCCAACTGGTTTTACTCCCTTCTAGCTCCTTTACAGTGTGGAATAAGTTTTACCTATTGAATGTGAAATATCATCTTTGAAATTGGAATTGAATTATTACCATCCACTTCTACAGAGGAGGAACATTTCCTGTACTTAGCATGAATCGACAAGACACATCATGATGCTACATTAGCTAACGAAGCCCAAAAGAAACGAGTTAAGGCATAGTATGATCAAAATGTTAAACCTCATTCATATTCAGAAGGGGATTTAGTCTTGGTCTATGATCAAGAGCACGATAAGTTAGGTGCTAGTAAATTCAAGCCCATGTGGCATGTCCCTTATGTTGTAAAACATGCATTGGAAAAAGGGGCCTATGAGCTAGTTGATTATGGTGAAATTCCTTTAGGAAAGCCCAAAAATGGTCTTTACCTGAAGAGATATTATTCTTAGATTTCTTAGTGAATAATTTGTATATTGTTGTATCATATTTTAGGTGGAAATTTTTAGCGTCTTTTTACGATTTTCTACTACTTCTCTTGCTTATCTTCCATTACACTTGATTTGTAGATGTCGAATCTCCCTCAAAATTACATTGACTTTGTTGATGGCGCTAGCTGTAGTACTCAGAATTTATCTTCCACAAATTGGGTCATTTATTTGCCCACAAATGAGTTAGTTTATATTCATGGGATATGCCTTGGTCGAACAACAAATAAAATTGCAGAGTACAGCGCAGTAGTGATTGAGCTATTATATGATGCCATTTCATTTGGAATTCATTGATTGATCATTCGGTTGGATTATCAACTCATAGTATTACATTTGAACGTTGTCTATTCAATTAGAAGTGCTCCAATGTTAAGAATTTTTTGCGAGTTTGTCTCTTGGAGAGAGAGTTTGATTATATCGAATATCAACACATTCCAAGAAGTTTAAACACATTGATTGATGCATTAGCTAATTATGTGTTAAATTCCCTTTTGTAAAACATCTGTAAAAAATGAAAACCAATATTCATCCATATATTGTAGAAGATGGACTGAAATAGAAGTAGTATCTTTCATTAGTCAAATGTTTGTAAAAAGTGTGGGTTTTTACAAAATTGTCATCCAAAGACATGAGGCCTTGTGACATTTATTATCCAAACATGTCGATACATCATCAAAAAGAAAACTTTAGCACTAAGACTAGCAGTTACGCATCACGGTCATGGTAACACACAGCAATGTGAGCTACTTGTCGTGGCAAGTGGCTAATAGGTCTAAGAACCCCTACGGTGTACCTCTGATATAGGAGAGGCAAGTCATCAATCCCAACATCTGGGATGTCTAGAGCCAACCTCTCTAGTTGTTCTCAAGCTCAATCAATGCCTCTACTGTGTTTGTGTTCTGCACTACGGGAGATACTGGCTTCTCACCGCACTTGTCATATCTATGTAGCCCTGTTGTCCACACCGGGCCCACATTTGCATGATCATTTCAGACAATTAGTTTTGGATGTCAAAAAACAACAAAAATTCAAAAATTTAAAAACAACCAAAGCGTGAAGTTTTTACCTAGATCGCCCCACTACATTCCAGTTGGAAATGGAATATCGAGATCACCTATGTAATCCATGCCTGCATATGGAAAATCTTTAATCATGATGATTTGACTTTCTAGCCAACCAAAGAAATCAGGAGTATATCGGATCGTTGGCCCTTCACCACTACTGTGGCGTGCCATCAATGTGACCCACTTCAGCATGCGAGGATCTCAGGGTCCTCCTCTCTCTATGGCTACCTATGGAGAAATAAGAGGGATCCATTCTAGAGACATCATATCTAAAATTCTTGAGTTTGTTAGTTTTGACTCAATTTCCCTTTTAGATCGGAAACTACCACTTCGCACGAGTTGAATATTGTAGGTTGCATACGCTCTACGGCGGTTTGCATATGAGCCTTTGTAAGCACATGAAGAGTTGCACTTTCACATAGTCACGCAACAGTGTACCCAATAGCTCTCAAAGGAAGCCTCTTTATAGTCTTG
The DNA here is from genome assembly GCA_031772625.1 of Pinus tabuliformis. Taxonomy (NCBI): domain Eukaryota; kingdom Viridiplantae; phylum Streptophyta; class Pinopsida; order Pinales; family Pinaceae; genus Pinus; species Pinus tabuliformis. The sequence goes on along the minus strand of CM062816.1, from coordinate 242,653,397 downwards.
ATATCAATTATCCCATCCTTGAGAGCAGCTCCTCAGAAGTAATGTTGTGCTAGATAGGTGGCATTTGTTTCACCACCTCATCTATGTTCATATAGAGAAATATCCACTCCATGGCATGGGATCCAAAAAAGAAGTAAATTTCATTGGCATTGATAGTGAGTCTATGGTCCCTGATTATGAATTCAACATTCCTGTACATTCCACTTGCTCACCATCCACTCCAGCAAGTCTAGTTAGGCCTTCATGCCTAGAATAGTGAAAATTTTATATAGGCCACAGTTTTTCAATTCTTGTATTGTCTCTGGATGGTTCAGAGCATCTATGTCATGTTATTCATGTTCACGCTCTCTCCACTCCATTTTCTCGGCTCAAAACCCTGCAAACAAACATGGAGGACAATTAGGAAGGATTGTGGTAAAATTTTGCAACAAATTTGGGCGTTTTCAATTAAATTTTTAATACCCTTGGCACTGTGCCCAGTCGCATGAGAAAAAAAATGCGGATGTGCACAGTTCTAGGCTTAGAAACTACACACATCTTGTTTTGCAGTTGTTGAAGCCTCGAAATTCACTGCAACAACATAGGGGATAACCCCCCGGTTTGGACCTTAAAATTAGCTCCTTTTCCATTTGGTATAGTGGCTCTGACTGGGAATAATGGGACCAGTTTCCCAGAGAGGATCGATTTGATAATGTTGTTGGGGTGATATAAGAAATAAGGAAGAATGATTCAACTAAGTATAATCTAATCTAAATAATAAACGCATGCATATATCTTAATCTAACATTATCTTACTATAAATATACCTGGGAATAAATTAAAATATGAGATCCATGGAGATGTCTCAAAGAAATTGGTAATAAAGATCATTCAACTGCCAAAAGAAATGAAATCATTAATGATAATTGTTTTGGATAAATAGTTAGACAAAACAATTGAGAAAAATTTATCACATATAATAATCGTTCACATATTCAATACAGAATCAAAGCTGAAACATCATACAAAAGTGCAATAATGTAGAACTATAACTCAGATTTTCATACGTAAGACAATCAAAGAAAGAGTATTGCTAATGCATAAATAAAAAACGATCATATGATAAAAGTACCATATATGAAAGGTTCTACTCATGGGCTCAAAAATATTGATCCAATTTCATCCAATCAAATACACTCTAAGAGTACAGAAGTGCAATTTCAGTAGAGCATGCTCGATATTCAAAGAAAAATAGACCATGTTCCAATAATTTCATCAAAACCTTCACAAAAATATAGAAGTGTAATGTCTTGTAAAGTGTTTTTGATAAAATCCGGACCCCTCTATAAATGCATGAGAGGTGTTGAAATACTATAATATATGCCTCAAAAATATATTATTACAAAAAAAATTGAGGAGGTTTCAAACAACCTTCCTCAAAGTAAGCAAAAATAAAACTAAAATTGAATTAAACTAATGACAAGCTTCTTTCAACTTGAATTATCTTAGTCGGATAACTTGATCTTTGAGATTGAAAATGTTGATCATTGGTTTGACCTGGGTCGACTGGCCGATTGTAGAATTTAACTGTAATATGGCTGTTGGGGTTGTGTTATATTCTTTCCACGACTAACCTACGTAGTGAACCGGGGGGTTAGAGGGGGGGCGGAGCCCCCCCTTCATTGCGCCGATTGCGCAGTGGGGGGTCACAAGGGGGGCGGTAGCCCCCCCTGTCCAGGGGTTTGAGGGGGGCAGGTAGCCCCCCTCTACGGGGTCTAGGCAGCGCCCCGGGAAAAAAAAAAAAAATTGGACCCTATATTAGGTTGGGCGAACCTACCTATGGTTTTCGGTCCATGGTTTTGGATGCGATGGTTTTCAGTCCATGGTATTGGATGCTTCAGCATGTATAAATATGTATTGTAACATTGAAAGGAACATAATGAAAAATCAAGCTGGTAGTCCCGGTTTTGGGATCCAAGGGAAAATATCTGTGTATATGTGTTTTATGTGTTATGCTCTCGCATTGTTTATTTTTCTGTGATTTAGAATTCGTATGCAGGTAATTTCTGTACGGGGTTAAAACCTACATTTGGTATCAGAGCTGTTTTGGCTTCAAGGGGACGCCTTTGTTGCTGAGGGGTTTCGCTTGGCCTGTGGTAGACCCTGTTCAGTGGGAGATCTGTGAGATCGATTCTGGTGGTGAAAGAATATGGCGAGCAGCGGAAAGATAGAGATCGAGAACTTCAATGGTCAGATTTTTGAGTTGTGGAAACTCAAGATGGAGGATCTGTTGGTGGATAAAGATCAGTGGATCGCGGTAGATCCAGGTACTAAACCAACGGGAGTGACCGATGAAGAATGGAAGAAGTTGGATCGGAAGGCAAAGAGCACAATACGATTGTGTGTCTCAGATTCAGTATTGCTGAATGTATCAGGGGAAGCTACGAAGAAGGCTTTGTGGTACAAGTTAGGGACTTTGTACCAATCTAAGTCTCTGGTGAATAAACTGTTCCTGCGGAAAAAGCTGTATAACCTGAGGATGAAAGATGGAGACTCGGTGACAGAGCATCTGAACGCATTTAATACTGTGGTAAGTCAGTTAGCGTCTGTTGAATTTAAAATTTCAGATGAAGATAAGTGCATCAGTTTGTTGTGTTCTCTACCAGATTCGTGGGATAGTCTGGTTATTGCAATAGGTAGCAATGCAACTGCTTTGCAGTTTGATGAAATAGTCTCAGCCTTGCTGACGGAGGAGATGAGACGGAAAAATATGGAGATCCAGAATGGTGATGCCTTGTCTGTATGAGGACGGTCTCAGAATAGAAACAAAAATAAGTCATCGAGTGGGAGATCTAAATCTAGAGGGAGATCTAAATCTCCAGGAAAACCTGTAAAGGTGGTGTGCTGGAAATGCGGAAAGGAAGGGCAATTCAAAAGGGACTGTAAATCTAAAGCTCCTGATAAAGGAAAGGGATCTGATGATGCTCCTTCTACAGAGGCAAAAACCACCTCAGATGAAGGTGGGGATGTGTACTTGGCTTCTTCAAGTACACATGTAGATCATGAGACATGGTTGATTGACTCAGGTGCATCCTTTCACTTCACTCCCCATAGAGAGTGGTTCTGCGAGTATGAGAAATACGATGGTGGTGATGTCTTCTTAGGAGATGATAGGAAGGCTAGAATCATTGGTCGTGGAAAAGTAAAGTTGAAGTTGCAAGGTGGAAGGGTTAGAACACTTCTAGGTGTTCTGCATATTCCTGCATTGGCCAGAAATCTGATTCTGTAAGCAAGTTGGATGATGCAGGTGTAAAAACAGTGTTCGAGAAGGATACCTGCAAGATGGTTCGGGGAGAACTGGTATTGATGCGGGGAGTTCGGACTGGAACTCTGTACAAGCTGCAAGGTAGCACTGTTGTTGATGGATGCAACAGTTCTGTGGTTCCTGAAAGTGGAGCTGAAAATCTAGTGGTCTCTGGAGAGAAGACCATGCTGTGGCATCAAAGGCTTGGACATATTGGAGAGAAGGGCCTTCGAATACTTCATGGTAAAGGTATGGTAGAAGGTATGAGTAATAGCTCTCTAGATTTTGATTTCTGTGAAAATTGTGTATATGGGAAGCAGAATCGGGTGAGTTTCCCCTCTGGTGCTAAGAGGGCGAAACAGATATTAGAGCTTGTGCACAGTGATGTGTTTGGACCTGTGAAAGTTCCATCACTGGGTAAGTCTATGTACTATGTATCATTTATAGATGACTTCTCAAGGAATACATGGATATATTTCCTTAAGAAGAAATCTGAAGTCTTTGACAGGTTTAAAGAATTTAAGGCTCTGGTGGAAAATCAGACAGAGAAGAAGATAAAGGTGTTGAGGACAGATAATGGTGGAGAGTTTTGCAGCAAGGAATTTGAAGAATTCTGTAAGTGTGGTATAGCACGGCAGAAGACTACTCCATATACACCTCAGCAAAATGGAGTCGCAGAAAGAATGAACAAGACGTTGATGGAAAAGGCAAGAAGCATGCTCAGTGGTGCTGGGTTAGGACAGGAATTCTGGGCAGAGGCGGTAGATATTGCATGTTACTTGTTCAATAGGTCACCTTCATCAGCGTTGGAGGATAAGACTCCACAAGAAGTATGGACTGGTAAGAAACCCTCTCTTTCACATCTGAGGGTATTTGGATGTGTTGCATATGTACATGTTCCAAAGGAGAAACGAACCAAGTTGGATAGTAAATCTGAAAAGTGCATCTTTATTGGGTATAAGGATGGTTTAAAGGGTTATAAGCTTTGGAACCCAATAACAAGGAAGGTTGTGTACAGTCGAGATGTGGTGTTCAGAGAGGTGAAAGATGTTATTAAACATGAAGTCCAACCAAAGGAACCTGAGAAGATAGAGTTTGAGCTAAAGGAGGAAGAATCAGACTCTGCAGCAGAGGAATCAGAAGATGAAGAGCCACAAACTCCAGCTGTGAGAAGATCAGTTCGAGAAAGAAGGCAGCCAGAAAGGTATAGTCCTTCTGCTTTCTGTTCAAATTTTTCTTTGTCTATTACTGATGATGATCCCAGAACTGTGAAGGAAGCAGTAGATTCAGAGGATGGAAAACTCTGGAAAGAGGCCATGGTTGATGAAATGGCATCTTTGAACAAAAATGAGGCTTGGGATCTGGTGGAGTTGCTGACTGGAAGGAAACCCATTGGCAGCAAATGGGTGTTCAAAAAGAAGACAAATGCAGAAGGGAAGGTGGAGAAATACAAAGCTCAGTTGGTAGCAAAAGGATATTCCCAAGTGCCGGGAATTGATTTTGGTGATATTTTTTCTCTTGTTGCCAAGGTAACTTCTATTAGATTACTTTTATCTGTTGCTGCTGCTTTTGATTTTGAGGTAGAACAAATGGATGTGAAGACAACATTTCTTCACAGGGATTTGGAAGAGTAAATCTACATGAAGCAACCTGAAGGCTTTGCGGTGAAGGGTAAGAAAGAACTGGTATGCAAGTTAAAGAAGTCTCTGTATGGGTTAAAACAGTCACCAAGGATGTGGTATCAGAAATTTGATACATTTATACGGGGACTTGGCTTCACCAGAAGCAGAGTAGATCACTGTGTGTATTTTAAATTGATTGGTGACCGTGTTATTTATCTAGTCTTGTATGTGGATGATATGTCGCTGGTTGGAAATGACAAAGAAATTATCCAGGATTTGAAGACCCAATTGTCCTCCAAATTCGACATGAAAGATCTTGGTGCTGCAAACTATATTTTGGGCATGGAAATTAAAATAGATCGGGCAAAGAGGAAGCTCTGGTTAAACCAGAGGAAGTATGTCGAGACAATACTGCAAAGGTTTAATATGCAGGATAGTAAACCGGTGAAGGTTCTATTCCTGTAGGTGTGAGGTTATCTGTTGAACAGTGTCCCAAGACACAAGAAGAGGAAGAGGACATGTCCCGTGTTCCATATGCAAGTGCAGTCGGTAGCCTGATGTATGAAATGGTCTGTACTAGACCAGAAATTGCACATGCAGTGGGAGTATTGAGCAGGTTTATGTCAAAACCAGGGAAGGAGCACTGGACAGCAGTGAAGTGGGTTTTCAGGTATTTGCATGGCACTAGTGATTATGGTTTGTGCTACCAAGGAAGACCAGGATTGGACAGAGTGTTGGATATTCGTGGCTTTGTTGATGTAGACTGGGCTGGAGATCTGGATTAGAGAAGATCTACATGTGGGTATGTGTTTAACCTATTTGGAGGTGCAGTCAGTTGGATGAGTAAGAAACAATCTGTAGTGGCACTATCAACTACAGAGGCAGAATACATGGCAGCCACTCATGCAAGCAAGGAAGCAGTTTGGTTGCAGAGATTGTGTTCAAGTATGGGGTTAGTACAGGGAGCTATAAGAATAGACTTTGACAGCCAAAGTGCAATTTTCTTGGCAAAGAACCCTGCTTATCATTCCAAGACAAAGCACATTGATGTTCAGTATCACTTTGTGAGGGATATGATAGAAGACAAAAAGGTGTTGCTGGTAAAGGTGGACACTTTGAAGAATACTGCAGATGCATTGACAAAATCTGTGAGCTCTGAGAAGTTCTCTTGGTGTAGAGAAACAATGGGCATTTCAGGGCTGAAAAATGACTAAGCTCTCCTGGGGCCCCCTGTGGAAAGAAAACAACAAGTGGGAGATTGTTGGGTTGTGTTATATTCTTTCCATGACTAACCTACGTAGTGAACCGGGGGGTTAGAGGGGGGGCGGCAGCCCCCCCTGTCCGAGGGTGGGTAGCCCCCCCTCTACGGGGTCCGGGGCAGCGCCCCGGGAAAAAAAAAAATTGGACCCTATATTAGGTTGGGCGAACCTACCTATCGTTTTCGGTCCATGGTTTTGGATGCAATGGTTTTCAGTCCATGGTATTGGATGCTTCGGCATGTATAAATATGTATTGTAACATTGAAAGGAACATAATGAAAAATCAAGCTAGTAGTCCCGGTTTTGGGATCCAGGGGAAAATCTCTGTGTATATGTGTTTTATGTGTTATGCTCTCGCATTGTTTATTTTTCTGTGATTTAGAATTTGTATGCAGGTAATTTCTGTACGGGGTTAAAACCTACAATGGCATCTGACAAAGCTAACACCATTTTTTGTGCAGAGGTAGTTAAGCATCGCAAAGTCATCCATTGGCTATGTGGTTTTACCAAACACTGCCAGTATGTCTCCCAATCCAGATTGGTTAGTTGTTTGATTGCTTCTTCTTTGGTCTAAGTTGTTTGTTTCCACTGTTGTTCCAGTTGTTTAATATCTGGGAAAGCCCCTAGTATGCATTCTTTGACAAGGTTGGCATTGTGGAGGTTTTCATTAACGGCCTCAATTATACTGTTTTTTGTACTTGCTGCTATCATTGTCGCCCTTTTGCCTGCTTTAACCATGTATCCCAATCTGAAAATAGAATGTCTTTGTGGGATTCTTCTATTTTTGGTAGATCAACCTTTCTTCCCTCATCATATTCCTGCCAAGTAATAAATTCAGAATTCTTTTTATGGATTTCTTCATTTTCAAACCTCAAATCAATCACTTGGTTTGTCAATTTATCACTTCTCTCACAGTAAGGATTGATCTGTGAGATTTTCTGGCAGAACATCTCTTGTTGTTGTATCAATAGGGAATTTAGCTTGATTTCTTCTTTGATGAACTCATATGTTTGAGGGTTATCTTTAAATCTATCTACCATGGCCTGCATTTGGCGAATTTGTGAGTCCTTTTTTGATATGCTTGCCTGGTGTTGTAACCTCATTTGCTCGAATTCCCTCTGAAGCTGAGCTACCTGCTGTTCTGCTTGCTGATTGGTTTTCTCTTGTTCTAATTGTTGTTCAAGCAGAAGAATTCTCTATTCTTTTTCTTTTAGTAGCAGTCAGACTTCTATTGCTTTATCAATGGTCATCGTAGCATAGGCACCTACAAACTGTGACAACTTCGTAAGGTTTTATGATGGGTCAACAGGAGTGTCTCTCCACACAACTTCCATTGATTCATTCTCTAGAGTTGCAACAGTTGTGGTGTCTAATTTCCTCTTCTTTCTTTGCCTTCTAACCATAGCCTTATGTGTAGGGCTGTAAAATATGTCGAGTGGAGGTATCTCTTCAATTTTTAAGACAATTTCATAAGTGGGAAAAGCCATAATAACCTTAATATCTTGAGTTTTTGTAGCCCCTTGCTTTGTTGTCTCTAGATTTTCTTTGTGCTAAGTTTGTTTGGGGGTTGAAATCCAAATGTTTCCTCAAGACTTGTGTCTGTTTGGAGCTCCTAATTAAATTAATCCTATTCCTTATCTAGGTCAATGACTGGAATCTTACCAGTTTGAATTGAAGTGGAGTTGACCTCTGTCTGTTTCTTGGCCAAGGCATGTTCAGTCATTTCCTTAGTATTTCCTTCTGTATCTTTTGCACAATCTTTATTAGGACTCCCTTCTCCATTTTTAGATTGTTTCTCTGACTGTTCTGACTCGTGAGTTAATTTCTCTTGCATTTCCTCATCAGAATTTTCCTTTGAACTTCCCTCCAAGCTCACGCTAGGAGTAGGTTCTCTTATTGGTTCAATTTGTAATAGGTCCAATGGGACCTTTAACAATATTTTATTCCTATATACATGAAAATCATTAATATCATCTGGGCTTAATTGTAATGATGCTAAATGTAGGACCTATGAAAATGATTTGGTTCCTTGAAAGAGGCCATCAAATGGATCCTCTTCATGAGTAAACTGTTGGACTTTAACCATGGTAGTGTAGTCTTTAGCAACTTGATTTGGGTCATATTGTCGCTCTGGAACTGTGGCCAATTTTAGAAATGTAATATTCTCTACTTCTTTTACTGCATGCCCATAGTCATGTAGTGCAAAAGCACCACATTGTAATGGGAAGGTTTGCGAAATGGATTTCTTATGCTCCTTCAAGGCTTTGGTTAAACCATCCCCTATTGTCTGGTAACCTATCTCTCTTGTCAATGGCTTGTCTGTAACATAATATGGGAGGACATGTGGAGCTACAATGCTCCAAAAAACTCTAATATAAGTGAATGTTTCTTCATTGAACCATCTTGTGACTGGAAAGATGTCTATATTGGGTTCTTCGGAAATCCTGTGGGTCATTTTATCAAAAATGGTTTTATAAATAGGAAACATAATACCATGGCAGATTTTGTAAAAATGGGAATTGAATTGGGATTCCCACAATATTTTATGATACACATGGATGGGGAGAGGGTTCTGTACAATCCACTTCCAACCCATGTTTGTAAATTGAGAGCAAAAACAAATGGCGTCCATTACATAAGTGCTCATATAAAAAGGGGGAATAATTCTTGAGGAAATACTTATCTTTTTCCTATATTCCCTAATAGCCATAGCTAAATTGTTTGATAAAATCTAACTCCAATTCATAGTTATTGCATTGACCATTCCTCAATCAATGGAAGCCATTATATAAAATTTGGTACTATCAGCTTTACCAAATAATCTACACATCATCATAGCTGCGAAATTATGTGGGGTCGAGAGGGATGCAATTGGGTACATATCGGATTTCTCCCATTTTAATTTTCCCAAGCCTGACCTCCAGGTTTGTGTAATATCCAATGGGTCCTCATTCTCTTTGGCAAAATGCTCTAGGAAATATTTGTCATAGAGATTTTGAGGCTCTGGTAGATGGTACATCTAGCGCAATTTGTTTGATGTGAAAGACCCCATGACCTCATGTATTGCATTCCTGAAATTTCTGTCTGAGATATTCACATTATCAATCACCCATTTTACCATATCTGTGTATGGTAATATCATAGGTCTTGCAACTATTATGTGTAAAAACTAACATGTCGCCTCAAAGTAGGAAGTCTTAGATGATTCTTCGGCATCAGTTGTTGCCTTTGTTTCCAATGGCCTAGGTTTCTCTTCTTCCAGTAGGTTATACATGGCTTCCCATGATGTGGTTCCTCCGTCTTTGCTGCAGGTGGTATCGGAGAAGAGTGGTATCATGTCTATTTTCTCGGATGCAGTATCTTTTCCCTTCTTTGCCATCTTTTCAAATGTTGTTTCCTTAGTAGGTTCCCTAAAATTTAGCATTAAAGATTATCGGATAAACACACAGAGCGAAAATGACAATGAAAATGCAATGATACAGTTAATTCTGAAAGGTGATAAGGAAGTATCTTTCATTCGAAAATGAATATGAAAGATATCAAATCATGTTGAGCCATTTTAAACATAAATTCCATTAAAACTCATTAAATATGCACTAAGATCTTTTATTATTTCCTTTATTATTCACTTAATCCATCGCATCGCAAATGTGTAAGAAAAACTTCAAGTTGATGATTTTGAAGCGTGCAATGCCGATTATGTGATTATGATAAAGATTATCGTATCGCAACATCGCACTTTCGGTTATGAATTATTTCGAAGTTATTTAGAATTTTGCGACATGCGATGTGAGCGGCGTACCTTTTATCGTTTTGAGTGCATTTTGCTTGAATGAATACTTATTGCATAAAGTGACTTTTTACTATGCACCAGACCTAACCAAAGTTATAACAATTATCGCATACTTCCATCGGGTTTGGGTCATATCGCATTTCGCAACCTTTCATGGTTCACAAGATTGGCCTTTGTGTAAGCACCACGATGCGATGAGTGTTCAGCTTGTTATGTCACAATATCGCAAGTCGCATATTCTAAAGGTTTTGCTTGTTTGTGCTTTTGTGAATGCCGATATGTGATTGTGATAGGTACTTTATTTTGTAAGAAATACTTTAAGCCTTAGTTTTAATGAAAAGTTTAATGATACCATAAGTCTATTATGGTGGTCCCTCTTATCGCAATTCACAGATCCCGATTGTTAATTAACCTTTGACACACATGGTCCAGCGATATGCGATAAAGCGAGAATAGCTAGTCACAAAGGGATTTTGGCTTGATACCTTATGTTTATTTAGAAATTTATTTCTAATAATTCAAAAAGGAAGCGCTTAAGTGCTAAGTTTTTTGGAGAATATTTATAAAGGGTCCCCATTTATCAATAGAATATTAACTATTAAATCAATAAATGGTGGGAGGGGTGTTGAATAGTACAACAACAGTGTAAAAAACTTACTTGGTGTGTGCAGGCCTGATAAGGGTGAACTGCGCACACCGAGGGCAATATTTCATTTGAAAACCTTCCCCCAAAAACCAAAATACACGGTCAAAATGCAAAATAAAAACCATGAAAATGAAGATATCAGAGAGATCATTTACCTGGAGAAGACAAATCGCAATTTGGTCCAATGACTTGCCCAGAATCTGCCTCCGAAGTTCTTGCTAAAAAATGCACTCTATTACTCTCAAAGGGTAAAAAACACAAATGGTAATTTTTTTTACTTTTTTCGTTTTTTATAAGTTTTTAGGCCTATTAAAATATAAATTTTTGCCAATAAGCCTCTAAAATCCAAATTTAAAATGTTTTTTACTATATTTTTTTGTGGTGGCAGTTATTTTTGAGTTTAAGTGTGCATATCACAGGTTAATTACGAGAACGCAGCATTTTGGCGTTGAGTGTATTTTTATCACTGTTTCGAACGCGTTAACACTTACGAAATATTGAAACAAGGAGTTCTCTTATGCCCTTTTTAGACTCCCTAAACATGAAAATATCGTCGAGTACTTGACTGTTCGAACTCGTAAAAGTAAATGAACAATCGTCTATTTAATGTAAGTTTACATGTTTTACAAACTGAACTAGACTATTTACAAAAAAGGTATATGTTGGCTAATCATGGTCAATAGATTTCTCTCGTGCATTAATTTACCCTTTTTTGGGGCTTGAGGGACTCAATTTATGAAAAAGGACACTCTGGAGTTTACTTATGTTTTCCCCTGACTCCCTAAAATTGAAAAACATTGAGATTTTCTTTCTTTAGGCTCGTTAAACTTTTACGTTGAAAGAACAAAACAAGTTTCTTTTCATGTCTTTTCAAACTCTTTAAACATGAAAACAACATTGTGTTACCCCTTCATTGGACTCGTAAAACTTAAACAGTGCAGGACTCATTAAGTATGATGAGACCGAACCACTCCTTCCTAGGGTTCATTAAAAATACTTCGAAGGACTCATCCGAAAGATGAGCTTACAGGAAAATCATATGTTATCCTCCTCAAGATTGCAAAAAAATAAAGAGGTATTTCCCAGTAATGGTGAGGGAAAAGTGAGAAAGAACCTTTGTTTTTGTATTGTAAAAGGAAACATTTCACTCTTGAACATGACACTCCGTCACTTTTTGTGTCCGGATTGGGAGATCCATTTGCCTCTCAGTTGACCATACCTCATTGAAAGTATTCAATTGGTTTTAGGTATTATTTTTTAGTCAACTGCTACTAAGTCAGAATGTCGTGTCACTTATATGTTCAAGAGAATTCCAACCTCAATCAAATTACTTTGTCATTCATAGCCTTCAATCACATCGGCCATCCCTGAGTCAGTCCTGGATTACTCCAAACTATTCTTCTTCAAAACTCAACATGAGTTTCGTGTCATAGGCCCTCCTATGATGGGTCACTTCCTATTGACTCCAACTCACTATCTAGGAATTTGATCTAGAAACCTTCAGTACCTTGAGTCCCGCATGCCTTAATGGTAGGTTTCCTGCCTTCAACGATAGGTTCTCATCATTTACCTTCAACCGAATGATTCTATGAGTGTATTGGAAGTACCTTGAGAACCATTATCATTGTTGGTGGTTTCTCTTGTGCTTATTAATGATTCACATCATTGACCGGTAATCAAGTGGTTTCTCCATGTTTGACTTCGAGACATTCACTCACATGGTTAGATTCGTACTACAAAGTTATTAAATATTCATGATTGTGTGGAGTTATTAAATATTCATGATTTTAAACATAGATCCATTGATGGTTGTGTCCATACTATGTCCTCTATTGACATGGATCTTCATATGTCTTTTCGTACTCCTTGTTTGAGACATTTATACTCTGAGTATGGGAATGCCTACCTCGACAATGATTATATGTATTTAATTGTAACATTTGGTTGATTGTTTCAGGTCTCTGACTTAAGTATCTAATCCAAACCTTTGCATGATAAAGTGCTTCAGCCATCAAACATCTCTTATGACTTTTCACTTTAGGGGGCAATCTGTTACTCCTCATTTTTTTGCATTATGAAAATGACCATTGGTTTGGATCTTTCACTATCCATCAATGTGTTCCAAAAGCACCCACTTGCAAGGCTAGAATCCAAAATATCCCAAAGAGAATGAAATTCCTGGATCCCAAGTCTCAAAAACCCATTTTTGGATTCCTACGCAATTCCCTAGTCAATATATGCGCATACGCAGAAGATTCCATTAGAAACTGCGCATAAGTGTGTTGTGTCTTGTATTTTGACCTGTGCACATTACTTAAAAAATGTAAAAATAAAAAGTAAAGTCTAGAAGTGTTGTTAGTTGAATCTTTCCCAACTAACAAGCTTCGAATGGATGCCTATTCAGCTCTGATCCCTCCCATCATGGAGCTACCTCCCTCTCTTTGTGGAAGCCCTATCCCACCATATGTGGATATCATCCCTCAGGAAATGGATCCCAAAATTCCCCTCCTTGTCCTATAAAGCTAACACAGGCCTGAGGAGTTAGGAGGATTATTGTAATTAGGATTATGTTGTAGAAATAAGGCTAGGAGGTTATTCATCCAAGGAGAGGGTTGGAGATTGTGAGAAGAGGCTTGTAACATCAAGGCTTTAAGGTTGTAAGTCTGTTCTCCATTTTATTAATATAAAAGTAACTGTTCTTTCTCAATTATGTCTTTGTTGATATCATTTGTGGGATTCCTTGATCACCCACATAGGTTATGATTTCTTTTTTTTTCAATTTATGATATATGTGGAGTTAATTAGTTCATTTATATTTTATGCTAGATACTAGATGCTTTGATCTTGTGTGTGTTTCTGTCTATGCAGATCTCCTTCAAGACATAATGGATAAGTTGTGGGAACCACTAGAACGATCTCTAAAGAATCAAGGAGAAGTGAATGGTCAAAGGCTCTGAAAGGGACTTCATCAGGCATTTCGATTAAATAGCAAGTGAGCTCTCTCGTATTGTTTGTTTCAATCAATCATAATCTAGGGAAAGGTAACAGTTCTTTCTTGTTTGTTACTAGATTTCTCTGAGGTCTAGGGAGATCTACCTTGTCTGCAAGCGGGATTAGTCTGCCTGACACCATGTGTTTGACAAAATTTTATTCTTGGTTGGGAGAGTTCAGGTCAAGTCCTGGTTCAAGTTTTGGTTTATACGCTTTGTTTCTACGTCATTTTTCATCTCTGGAAGCTTCACTGAGTTATGGGCAGATTCCTGAGTCCTAGCCCTTAAAAAGTGGCTCTGAATTCAGGGTCGTTGGCATAGAACTAACTGGAAAATTCCAAATTATCATGGATGCAATCTTATTAGTGCGATTGGAAGGCTACAGTTGCTTGCATGCGTTGGAAAGGGAGTGGTTGGGGCTCTATATCAGTGAAAAAGAGAGTTATCTCACAGGTTGGACACCTGGAGGGGTTGGGTTGTGCATGGAGGTCATGTATCACTTGAGAGAATTCAGTAAGGTCTTAATTTTTCGAATCCATTTCCTTAAGGTCATATAGTAGTTTAACTCTTATCATAGTGACCCTCAACTCATGTTTACCCTGAGTAAACTAGTGAAAGTGGGTAAATGTGGGAGGAGGCGGTTACAAAATTTTACTGTTGTAAAATATAACTATCATGTTAGGAATCATTAGAAGCAGGATAGGATGCATCACAGAAGCATATGATTGAAAGAAAGAGCTCGTTAAATCATCATAAAGCATGAAATATAGTTTAAATAGAAGTCTATAGTTGTCACCTATAGAAGGATGTAGCTCTTGGCAACCTCATTAGAAGCATAAGAAGTACATATGGGAAAAAGAAATTCATCTATTATAGAGCTCATCATACATCATTCAAAAGGAGCATTTACAGGATGAGGATGATCAAGATCCTTCGTTGAAATCTTCATTGGAAGGTTAACCTACTGAAGAAGCAAGTGTCTCTGTAGAAATTAATTTGTATATTCTAAATTGTTCAAGATATTTTCTAAATCACAAGACTACTGACCTGCAAAAGTAAATTCACGACTGAGAACACAAATCATATACATCCATCAAGATTCAAAACACACACACAGATATTTATCAAGGGGAAAGAAACTACTCAAAACCCCTTATTATCTGTATTGCATTAATCAAAGAATCTGGTTGAATACAATATGCTCTGATCAAGCTTGAGTTCATCTTGCACCTTGTTGCAGCCTCAGAATTTTGCTTCCGAAACATGGGGGATAACCACCCGGTCTGGACCTTAAGACAACTCCTTTTCCATTTAAAGTGGTGGCTCTGACTGGGGATAATGGGACTAGTTTCCCAATGTGGGTTTTAAGATGAGAGTGGGTGGTTCAAGAGTTCTTTGCAATAGAATAATGATAATCTAAGTGACCTATTCTATAATGCAATTTCTCTAACTAACTTATTCTAATATAAACCCGGGTATTCCTGTATGGTATGTGATCTACAAATATATCTGTTTAACATGTGATAATAAAGATTGAACACAAATAAACAGAGATGATAACATAAAAGATAATTCCTTTGACTAAATGGTTAGTTAAAGGAATTTATAAAATATATCACATATATGATGAGTTATATATGAAAATCATAACTTCAGCTAGGCATCATACAAAAGTGAAATTAACGCTTTAACAGAAACAATGAATCTCACATATACTTCATGAAAATAAAGTTTTGCCACTAATTAAATGGAAACAGAATCAAGCATACACGATAATAGTACCATATGTGTGAAGTCCTGCTCATTTAACAAATGACATACACCAACTTATTTCTTCAAATCAAATTGCCTCCCAAGAATACAAAAGTGCATCAACAAAGGAAAGTAGTCTGATATCTAAAAGAAACGATCATGTTCCATAATTTCACCAAAGCATTCACAAACTTACAATAGTGCATTCTTTTCAAATGTTTTTGATAAAATTCTGGACCCTTCTCTAAATGCATGAGAAGGGTATAAATACTATTCTAACTAAATGTGAAAAAATAGATTATACAAAATTTGAGGAGGTTTCAAACAACCTTCCTCCTAAATAGATAACTAACTCCAAAAGAAAACAAAGGCGAAATAAATAGAACTAAGAGGATGTATTTCTATTGGCCAGCTTGTCCTTTAAATCACAAATATCGGTCATCGGTTGAATTTGAGGAGGTGCCCCGAAATGTGTCCTGAGCTGTCCTGTGAAGATCGCATCGGTGAGCAGTGGAAGCATACGTTGAGTTGTATGAAGGGAACAATTGAGAGTCATAATCTAGCTATGTGGCTTAACAAGATACTGCCAATACGACTCCCAGTTGGTCGTGGTCAGTTTTGTAATTACCTCTCTTTGACTCCCCGCCTTTTCTTGCCAGCATTTATACAGAGCAGTTAAATCGGGCATTTCTTTCATATTGCCTTATTTAATGAGATTGGTGGCAAACAAGATGTAATTCACTGCTTTAATGATATTCTTTGATACTCTGGCTGCTCTTGCAACTACTAGCTCGGCCTATTTGATTCTGGCATCCCAATCTATGAAGAGAATGTCTTTATGAGTTTCCTCAATCTCAGGTAGATTGGCTTTCCTTCCATCTTCTATTTCCTGCAATTTGATGAACTCAGAGATTCTGGTGTTTAAATCATTAAACTTCATTCTTTGGTCGATTGCCTTATCTGTCAACTGGTCACTAGTAGTCAAATAGGGAGTAATGTGTGACATCTTCTGGAAGAAATACTCTTATTGTTTCACCAGAAGGGAATTTAATTACAGGGCCTCTTTAATGAACTCCTCAGTAGTGGGAACATCCTTGTATCTTTCCATGGATTGCTACATTTCTTGGAGTCGCATGTTCTTGGCCGATATATCGGCTTCATGGCTTATTTCAAGGACCTCCATGTCTTGTTGTAATTGTAACAGTTGCTCAGCCACCTGCCTATTTGCGCTTTCTTTCTCTGTCTTGAGCTCTTGTTCGAGCTGCACAATTCTCTCCTCTTTCTCCCCTAGTAAAGTAGAGACCTTAGTAACCTTATCCATAGTGGTTGATGCATATGCTCCCGTGAACTATAATAGTATAGTCAAGTTCTCAGTCGGATTGAAAGGAATGCCCTTCCAAACAACGTCCATCGGCTCGTTTCCAAGTGGGAATTCAAGTGTATCTACCCTTCTCCTTTCTCTCTGCCTTCTAACTAAAGCCTTGTGGAGAGGGCTATAGAACACATCAAGTGGAGGTATTTCAGTTAATTTCAGAACAATTTCTAATGTGGGCAGAGCAGGGATAATTTCAGTGTGCTAGGACATTGTCACTTGTTCCTCCATAGGTGTGGATTGTTTGTTGATAGACTTGGGCTCTGTATCCTTATGAATATGTAGAGGAGTTTAACATTCCTCTATTTCTTGGGTATTTGAAGCTTTGGGAGTGCCTTGCAATTTATGATTAAACTGATTCCACTCCTACTCCAAACTACCACCTTTGGCCTCGGAAATGATCTCTGTATTCGGGGTGCTTATCACTTGTTTCTCGGCTAACTTCCTATTGGACTCAACTGTGTTGTTTGCGTCTTGGGGTTTCCCTATGTCTGGTGTCTTCTCAGTGTTTACCTGAGATTCTACTTGAGAGCTAGGACGTCCACTATCAATAGTGACACTTGGTGTAGACTTATCCTCGGCCTTTAATAGATGCATTGGGATCACCCGAGCCTCTCATCTCTACATTCCTCAAATCTTTGAAAATATTCAGGTTTCAGATTCACCTTTGCTCATTCAAATGCTTGTTTGAAGCATATGGCTGACTGTAACAAATCCTCGAAATAATTGTCTTCATGATTATATGGCTTGAGCTTTAGTCTAGTAGTGACATTATATGCCACTTTGTTTGGATCAAATTGCCTCTTAGGCAATGTATGAAGCCTGAGGGCTTCCATATGTGCTGACTCCTTAGTAGCATGAAAAAAATTGACTAAAGCAAAAGAACCACATTTGACAGGGAAAGTGGGCCATAATGACTTCTTACCATCTTTGAAAACTTTAGTCAGGCCCCTTCCCACAGTCTGGTAGGAAATCTCTCTTGCTAATAACTTATCAGAAACATATAAAGGAAGGACGTGTGGATCAGATGTGCTACCAAAAACCATAATGTCGGTGAACCACTCTTTAATGAAATACTTATCAACAGTAAGCAGGTTTGTTGCGGCTTCTTGGGAAAACCTAGGGG
This sequence comes from Pinus tabuliformis, assembly GCA_031772625.1. Classification (NCBI taxonomy): domain Eukaryota; kingdom Viridiplantae; phylum Streptophyta; class Pinopsida; order Pinales; family Pinaceae; genus Pinus; species Pinus tabuliformis. The sequence goes on along the minus strand of CM062816.1, from coordinate 242,635,554 downwards.
CTTTCTTATTGAAAATTATTTGATGTAGGGGCAACACAACAACATGGAATATCTTATAGAAGTGAGGTATGTAATGTGATTCCCATATTTGTTTATGACTGAGATGGATTGGGTAAGGATCTTGTAAGGTCCATTTCCAACCCATGGTTGGAAATTTTGTGCAAAAACAGATAGCATCCATAATGTAGGCACTAAAATAGAAGGGAGGGAGGTTATCTGAAAAGGAGGATTTCTTCTGTCAATATTTGGTAATGGTGGTGGCTAGGTTGTCAGATAGGATGGAATGCCAATTCATGATATGGGAATTAACACAGGCATCAATCAGAGGAATCCATTCTATTGAAAACTTAGTATTATTGGGTAGCCCATAAAATCTACATAACATGTTTGCTGCATAGTTGTAGGGGTTTGCCAAAGAGGTTATAGCATACATACCCGATTTGTCATATTTGAATTTGTTGTCCAACACTCTCCAACCCTGGATTAGCTTGAAGGGGTCTGGGTTCTTCTTTATTAAGTTAGCCACAAATGTGTTGTTGTAGATGTTAGTGTCATTCTTTGCAGCCTTCCTCCAGTGATCAAACATGCTCTTACAAAATGATTTTAAGGTGTTAAGGTCAAATTTTGTCATTTCAGTGAGTCTTCAAGCAAAATTTGGTCACTAGGTATTAGGTCTAGGGTTTGATTTCACTCCTTTCAAAGTTGTCCAAATTTCAGCCCATGTCACCATTCAGCTGAGTGTACCATCATTCAGAGGGTTGTCATCATCATGTCAGGGTCCAATGGGTCATTTTATACCTTGTTCATGCCTTAGTTGTGCCTAGGTAAGCTTCATTTCCCTCTCCTAGGGTTTTGAAGGTAATTTCTCTTGGATGGTCAAATCATCAGCAAAACTTGTATCCTAATGTTCATACACCTTCTCCTATCCTTAATGTACCCTATTAAATAGTTCCCATAACTGATATCCCTCAAATTCCTCATTTTCGCACAAACCCTAGTTTCTTGCTACAACATGGAAATTTTCTAGGCTAGGCTTGTGTTTTGTCCTTTTGGACCCCTTCCCCTCACTCAATCTTTGAAATTTCACTTTCCCCTGCTTCCTAACATCCCTACCTACTTCCCAAAATTTTCTCAAGAATTTAGAAGCCCCTTATCCCCTTCATTTCGCTTCATTTTGACAAATCCCTTGTTCCACACATCGGGATAGGTTTTACTTCAATGATGTTTCTGAGCAAGAAAAGATGAATTTGGGAAAAATGAGAGAAATTTTTTCCACAATAGGCCAAGGAAGAAAAACCTCCTTCACTTTTTACACAGGTGTCATGGTTTTAGAGAAATGTCAAAAATACAGTTGCCTCGGGAGAATTGATGCACCTCTGAAGTGACCTTGGGAAAATCAAGATTTCTCCTAGCTTGGTTGGCCAAATGACTTGCTTGATGAGTCAAATGATAACTAGACACAAAGATATTTCCAATGAGCTATCATGAGCTCAATTTTTAGTTGAGGAAGACCTTCAAAAGTTGACTGCAACAGCACTCTGCCTTGAGGCAGCCTCATTTGGCACATTTTGACCAGTCGTGGGAGATTTGATTTTTGATAGAGAAAATGAATTCCAAATTGAAAAATTCTAGTTTGGTTGGAAATTATACTCAACAATATTTCCAACGAGCTATCTCGTGCCCAATTTGGACACCGGGAAGGTCCTTAAAACTGGTCTGCAAAAAGGCGCTACGCATAGAAATTTTTAACACAGGGTTTTCTGCTCTATGCGCCGCGCCACCTAGCGATCGCTTTTGATGGGGGCCTCCAAATGAGAAAAACTTAGCATTTTTAGATTTGGCATGAAAAAATATTCTTTTCTACCAATGGCCAAGAAATTTTGACAGGTTTTGAGCCCTCAAAAAGGTCAAAAACACTCAAAAAATGACCTCACTGCCCCTATTTTGACACACAGGAAGCAGTGTTGGGAGAACTGAATTTTGGAGGGGAAAATGGAGGCCAAATTGGAGAATTCAACTTGGGTTGGAAAGTAGACAGGCAGAACTTTCCAAAAATCACACTTGGAGTGAATTTGGACGCCACGAAGGCCTTCAAAAGTTGCTCTAAAAAGGCACTATGCATAGAGAAATCAGGCATGACGCATAGAGGAAATTAGGCCCAGTTTGACCAGGAATGCTCTGTTTTTTGCCCAGCTTTTGCCAGTTTGACTTTTTCACATGCTTAGTGTCAAATTTTTGATGTAATTAAATGTACATGGATTGATCATGATGTAAATATTTCAAATTTTCACTTGTGGAGCTAGATTCATCTGTTAAAAAGTTGTTTGAAACTGAATGAATGAGTTCCCTTGTTTCTAGAGGCATGTTGTTCTGTTGCCTAATTTCTAGTTCTCAGTTTAGAATTAGATGAAACAACTCCTAAACATGTGAGCTCGACCCCTAGAGACTAGGATGAGCGATGGTTTGTCTATATTATGTTGTTTTTTATTCATTAGCATGGTTGGACTTTTGAGAAAGCCTTGAGCTTCATTGTACACTGTTAAAATTGGCAACCAGGGAAAAACTTCATGTGGGTCATCTTATTCATGGCTGATAATATTTTTATTAGATTCCTCTCGTCGAGAGGTGTAGGATTGATATAAAGATCATCCGATTCCGATAAGTATTCATGGAGATATGAATTTATTTTGATTATGGAATTATTATGAAGCCGACCTACAACTCATGTAGGCTCAGAAGCCCAACAGTCGCATCTATTCACCCACCAACGTTGTGTATAAATATAAGAGGACTTTTCCTCATTTGGACTCACTCATCTCATCACATCTCTCTCTCTCTACCGCGCAGATATGAGTCTCTTCTCTACTGCGCTGAAATTGGTCTCTCTCTCTCACACATGTGAAGCCGGAAGCTGTTGAATTTGAAGCTGCAACTGCAGAAGTAAAGATTGACTTACGTGGCCTAGAAGATATTCTCTTTGGAACTGCACTGTAGGTTCATCTGAACCTCCTTTGAAAGCCGCAACTTTTGGTGGTGGAATGAAGTCAATCCGACGAACGGTTTGCAAGATATCGACTGCCCTAGTTTGAAGCCGGAAACTGCTGAAACTGAAGCTGCAACTGCAGAAGTAAAGATTGACTTGCGTGGCCTAGAAGATATCCTCTTTGGAACTGCACTATAGGTTCATCTGAATCTCCTTTGAAAGCTGCAACTTTTGGTGGTGGAATGAAGTCAATCCGACGAACGGTTTGCAAGATATCGACTGCCCTAGTTTGAAGCCGGAAACTGCTGAAACTGAAACTGCAACTGCAGAAGTAAAGATTGACTTGCGTGGCCTAGAAGATCTCCTCATATGAACTACACTATAAGTTCATCTGAACCTCCTGTGGAAGCCGAAACTTTTGGTGGTGGAATGAAGTCAATCCGACTGTCGGTTTGTGAGATATGGTCTGCCCTAGTTTGATAATGAAGCCGCTAATGCTGATGCTACTGCTGATATGAATCCAATTTATTGTACTATTTCTCTCTGCTAAATTATTGAAGATAAATGAAGATTTGATCAAAGGGTTTCCCCACACATTGTGGGGTTTGTCCCTGGCTAGCCGCCACATCTTGTGTCTCTTGTCTTGGCTTGTTTTCTGTCGATCGTTTAATGTTCTATCTGCACTTTACTTTATGTACATGTGATTGCTAATTGATGGAATATAATAAGAAAAAGAAGTAAACTGTTATAACCATAGAACATACCATAACTTAACATGGTATCAGAGCTGAGGTGAAGACAAAGCTCGAGCAAGAGCAAGAGCAATCATTGAAGAGAAGATTGGCAAGGCTATCCTAAAAGAACTATGGGGTCCTCAACACTCTTTCCTGCCGAAGACAAGCTCCATGAGAAAGCTGATTATCACGGATGGAAGATGTCTATTGATCTAACCCTTGAAGATCAAGGAGTGCTAGACCATGTAAGAGGCAATATTGTTGAGCCTTCATCAAATGCATCTGCTGCTGCCTAGAACAAATGGAAAAATGGAGAAGTCAAATCAAAGAAGATCATCCGGGACTCTATCGACAAGCGCTTGGTGGCCTACATCTCTGATCTAGACACCTCCAAGGAAATCTACGACAGACTGGTGAGTTTATTTAAAGTTAATGATGTAAATCAAGTTTTGTTTCTTCTAAATAAGTTGAGGGAAATCAAGAAGGGTAAAGATGAAAGTATGCAAGCATACTTCTTAAGAATCACCGAGATCAAGAATGATCTCCTATCTATTGGGGAAACCATTACTGACAGAGAAATGGCACTCACAACTCTCGGAGGATTACCATCTGAATGGTATGTGTTCAGGACTACTCTTCTGAACAATAATGTAATTCCTAGTTTCGAGGAATTAATGGCTAGATGCATTCAAGAACAATCAAGGGTAGAAGAGCAGGAAATGCCCTTGCCTAAAGGTCCTCCTGCTGCTTTTTCTTCTCATGCTAAGAAAAGAATTAATTTTGGGTCTAAATCAAAAGGAAAGGCTGGACCTAAGGGTGGAAGAAAAGGATGATGTTACATCTGCGATAAAGCAGGTCACTATGCAAGGGAGTGCCCTGATAGAAAGGACTCACACCAGGACAATGATCAAAATCCCTCTGATGGCAAATCAAAGGAATGACAAATTCAACATCAAAGGTAAGAGGAGAGCTGGAGATCGAGGAAGAGGACAACCATTCAAGAAGGCTAGAAAGTCCAGGATGTATTAAATGCACCTGACCTCAAAAGGGACCTAGTGTCCATCTTGGCAATGGAAGACAGAGGCTACAAGGTAACCTTTAGCAATGCCAAGGTATGTATATGGAAAAATAATGTTAAAGATGCATTTACTCTTGGGTTTAGTGTTGATTTATTATATCAGGTTGATGGAAGTCCGCTAGGTGTCATGTCTTGTGACACAACTCTTTAGTCCGAACTTTGGCATCGAAGGTTTTCCCACCTTCATTATAAAGCTATACTTGGTGTAAGACAAATGGTGATAGGGATGCCCGAATTCTGAATAGAGAATGAAGGTGTATGTCCAGGATGTGCTGAAGGAAAGCTCAAAAGGGGACCATTCCCCTCAAGCCAAAGCAAGACCTCTGATATATTACAATTGGTTCACTCAGGCATACCTGAGGTTGGCATTAAGAGGGAGACTGCTACACCACATACTCCTGAGCAGAATGGTGTGGTGGGAAGGAAGAACCACACGATGATGGAAGTTGTTTGGGCCATGCTACATGATCAAAGACTTCCAAAGTTTCTATGGGTTGAAACTACAATCACCGCCGCATATGTACAAAATCGATGCCCTCATCAAGCATTGGGTTCCTAAACTCCTGAAGAAATGTTCACCACCGGTCAAAGGGAAGTCGTGATTATTCATGATGTCACCTTTGACAAAGATATGGCTCTCAGCAACGTGGACAATCTGCTGACTTTGAGTAGCTCTCAAGAAGCTGACACCAGGGAACCGAAAGAAAAGGATGATGAATCAATGCCTGATGTAGAAGAACCCATGGATCCGATTGATCCTCATCCACATGAGCCTTCCTCTTCTAGGAAGAGGCCTTCATGGCTTAGGGGGATACTTGATGATGCTGAAGGACATGCTGCACCCTGAGGAACCTTCCATCAAAGTAAGAAACTTAACAGGTATCAGGGATACCTGACCATCATGAGCACGATCATACAAAATGAGCCTTCGTCATTCTCAGATGCCGTCAAGCATCAAGTATGGAAGGATGCTATGACCGAAGAATATGAGTCTATCATAAAGAATGATGTTTGGGAAGTAGTTCCCAGACCCCAGGACAAGACTGTTGTTACTTCCAAATGGCTTTACAAGATAAAGCATGTAGCAGATGGAAGCACGGAAAAGTATAAGGCACGTTTTGTTGCTCGAGGTTTCTCCCAAAAGGAAGGTATAGACTATGATGAGATATTTGCACCTGTTGCCAGATATACGACCATCCGCTCGATCATAGCCCTTACCGCTTCACAAGGATGGAACCTACATCAGATGGATGTCAAGACTGTGTTCTTGCATGGCTCGATCAAAGAAGAGGTCTACGTGGAGCAACCCGAAGGATTTGAGATTTATGATCAAAAATCTCATGTATGCAAGTTGAAGAAAGCTCTCTATGGGCTGAAGCAAGCACCCCGAGCATGGTATGAGAGGATCGATAGCTACTTGATGAAGCTGGGATTCACTAGGAGTGAAGCCGATCCTAACCTTTACTTTAAGGTTGAAGATGACAAGCCTCTCATACTGGTGTTGTATGTGGATGACCTCTTTCTAACAGGTGCAGACCCTCTCATTCACAAATGTAAGAGGGAGCTGGCCTCTGAATTTGAAATGAAAGACCTAGGACTGATGCACTACTTCCTAGGACTTGAAGTGTGGCAAAAGCCAGGAGAAATTTTCCTATCTCAAGGAAAATATGTGGTAAATATATTGGAAAGATTCAGTATGATGGACTGCAAGCCTGTGACTACCTCGAGGATCTTAACTTTTAGAAGTTATATGGTAGTGATGTCGGACTAGATTTGGGAAATGCCTCTGAGTTTCATAAACTCATTCGCATTGATGTTCTTGGTGAACCTCTGTCCGATCATATTTTTTGCAGTTAGCATTGAGAGCTCATATTTGGTTGAGCCTCACTGGATTGATGCCAGGAATCTTCTGAGATGTCTTCAGGACACAATCTCTCATGGATTAAGATACACTGCCGGAGATGTGAGACTACTTGGATATACTGATGTTGATTGGGCAGGCAGTGTGGTGGACCGTAAGAGCACTTCCGGGTACTGTTTCACCTTGGGATCTGCTTCGATATCCTGGATGAGCAGGAAGCAGAAGTCAGTGGCTTTGAGCACCATCAAAGCAGGATATATTGTTGCTAGCATAACCTCGTGTGAGGTAGTCTGGTTGCGAAAGCTCTTCAGTGAGCTATTTGGATTTACATTAGATACCACTGTGATTCTCTATAACAAACAGAGGTGGGATTCGATTATTGAGGAATCCTGTATTCGTCGATTGCTCTAGCAGATAGACATCATCTTGGATATGGTAAGTCGATGAGCAAGGAAGCTCCATCACATTAAGATGATGTACAGGTTGATACACCTTGTCAAAGCCCCGAGGAAAGATCTAATCTGTGATTTTCCCAAACGACTTGGAGTCGGCAAGAAACCCTTGTACAAGGGTCCTGCATGTTACATACATTGAGCTCTGGGAGCTCTGAGGGCTTGCGGTTCCTACTGGAGCAACATATGACCACAGGGTGACTCACCCTCCCCTGGTGGTGCACACCTGAACAAGATGATTCGCTCTCTTGTGGGACAAGATGATTCGCTCTCTTGTGGAACAGGATGATTCGCTCTCCTGTGTAGCAGGATGATTAATTCTCCTATGAGGCCTGGATTGATGTGTTCTCCACAGCAATTGTAGCAGGATTGATGTGTTCTCCTGTGAGGCCTAGATTGATGTGTTCTCCATGGCAATTGTAGCAGGATTGATGTGTTCTCCTGTGAGGACAGGATTGATTAGTTCTCCTGTCAAGGCATCCTACCCATGCAGTCTGGGACTCATGGGAAGTACCTCTCATCTGATCAATGAGCAGGGAAATGAAGTTAGGGACCATAGTAGTACCGATGGACGCATCGTTGTAACTATCGTACTCCCTACGCTAGGATGACCTCCATTGATCTGGGATCAATGATACTGGTCTGGGACCAGTGGTAGGAGTTGTACCATACTATGACGCTGACTTCGAGTCGGTTGAGACTGGTCTGGGATCAGTGGTACATACTCTGAGACTAACTTTGAGTCAGTGGAGGATGATATTGGTCTGGGACCATTGGAGTTTTACTCACTATGACGCTGACTTTGGGTTGGTTGAGACTGGTCTGGGACCAGTGGTACATACTCTGAGACTGACTTTGAGTCAGTATGATACATCCTCGATCATTTCTTCTTCTTCATAATTTGGACAAAAGCAGAGCAGAACAGAACAATGCAAGAGTAGAGCAGAACAGAGCAAAACAGTACAGATCAGTGCTGGGCAGAACAAGACAAAGCAGAACAGGCAAATTAGAGCAGAGCAGGGCAAGGGTCAGGCTGTACAGGGCAGTGCATTTGATGGATGAATAGTAACGACCGATAGACAGATTGCAGATGAAGTTCTCCATGGTTGAGAGGGAGTGTTAAAATTGGCAACCAGGGAAAAACTTCATGTGGGTCATCTTATTCATGGCTGATAATATTTTTATTAGATTCCTCTCGTCGAGAGGTGTAGGATTGATATAAAGATCATCCGATTCCGATAAGTATTCATGGAGATATGAATTTATTTTGATTATGGAATTATTATCAAGCCGACCTACAACTCATGTAGGCTCAGAAGCCCAACAGTCGCATCTATTCACCCACCAACGTTGTGTATAAATATAAGAGGACTTTTCCTCATTTGGACTCACTCATCTCATCACATCTCTCTCTCTCTACTGCGCAGATATGAGTCTCTTCTCTACTGCGCTGAAATGGGTCTCTCTCTCTCACACATGTGAAGCCGGAAGCTGTTGAATTTGAAGCTGCAACTGCAGAAGTAAAGATTGACTTGCGTGGCCTAGAAGATCTCCTCTTTGGAACTGCTTTGTAGGTTCATCTGAACCTCCTTTGAAAGCCGCAACTTTTGGTGGTGGAATGAAGTCAATCCGATGAACGGTTTGCAAGATATCGACTGCCCTAGTTTGAAGCCAGAAACTGCTCAAACTGAAGCTGCAACTGCAGAAGTAAATATTGACTTGCATGGCCTAGAAGATATCCTCTTTGGAACTGTGTTGTAGGTTCATCTGAATCTCCTTTGAAAGCTGCAACTTTTGGTGGTGGAATGAAGTCAATCCGACTTACGGTTTGCAAGATATCGACTGCCCTAGTTTGAAGCTGGAAACTGCTGAAACTGAAACTGCAACTGCAGAAGTAAAGATTGACTTGTGTGGCCTAGAAGATCTCCTCATCTGAACTGCGCTGTAGGTTCATCTGAACCTCCTCTGGAAGCCGAAACTTTGGTGGTGGAATGAAGTCAATCCAACTGTTGGTTTGTGAGATATGGTCTGCCCTAGTTTGATAATGAAGTTGCTAATGCTGATGCTACTGATCTAGGGTTTGCTACTGCTGATATGAATCAGATTTATTGTACTATTTCTCTCTGCTAAATTATTGAAGATAAATGAAGATTTGATCAAAGGGTTTCCCCACACATTGTGGGGTTTGTCCCTGGCTAGCCGCCACATCTTGTGTCTCTTGTCTTGGCTTGTTTTCTGTCGATCGTTTAATGTTCTATTTGCACTTTACTTTATGTACATGTGATTGCTAATCGATGGAATATAATAAGAAAAAGAAGTAAACTGTTATAAGCATAGAACATACCATAACTTAACATACACTCATATCAGCATTTTGGCTAAGGAATTGAGATCAGGATTTGCAGCACTCTTTGGGATCCATGTGGCAATTTGTCTTGGTACCGTGCTTTCCTTTGTAATTTTGAATTTATTTATGTGATTGTATTCCATTATCTCTCTTATTTCTTCTCAGCTAAATTAAACAAGAGTGTAAGTAGAATCCATTGAAATTGCAGTGCTCTACTTGAGGTTTGCTTTAGTTTCTTGATGTTTTCAGCTGTTTGGAGAGGATCCATGGTTTCTCTTGCCCTCTTCAACTCCTCACCTATCTAATCCCTCCACCTTATTCGATTTGAAGTGCCAAAATCAGTTTCCTACCTTGCCCCATTGACACCTCTGCAAAGTTGAGCCTCATTCCCCGCACCCAAAATCTGCTTTTCCATTTGAGCCAACAAAAACATCATTTTATTCAATCAAACACTTTTACACACATACCTAGCCTAAGATCAGTAGTTATATCAGTCATCTCAAGCCTTTAGTGATCATATTTTGCTGAGATTGACCCGGAGAGAGCCCTCTCCTGACCTGGTAGGGCTAGCTACCAGGTTAAGCATGGTTTGATGTTGGCCTTGGATCCTACCTTCCTCAGCCTGAGGTAGATTTAGGCTCTAATAGTAGATATCCTATAGGTCAGGTATGTGGTACATATTCTTCAATTCCTCTGCTCTGAACGACCCTATGATCTCCATCCTTGAATTCTTGAACTGCTTATCTTCAATGATAAGGTTTTCGATCACCCACCTAATCATATCTGTATAGGGGAGGATTTTAGCTCTTGCTCCTATCCTATGAAGGAAAGAACATGAAGCATCTCTACATTGAAGTCCTGAAGGCCTTGTTGAGTCAATTGTTTCTCTCGTAACAATGATTTTAGGACGCTCATCCTCCAGCCTATTGTAAATCACTTCCCAAGCTGTTGTGCCTCTAGAAGCATCATAAACTGTATCAACGAAGATAGGAGCCATCTCTGTAAACTCAGATTCAACAATGGTCTGTTTTCTCTATTTCTGCATCACCTTTCTTAGTGACATGTCTTTTGTCGCTTGCCTGAAATAGACAAGATATATCAGTGCAGACGATATTAGGTAATTAAGACTGAAAGCTTCTCTGAAATGACTTTGGATCATGAGAAAGGTTTAATGAGATACTCGATTATAACTACCCATAACTTGGAAAATGATTATCCTTCCTCGGGCCACTAAATATTTATTATCCTGTCAACAAGTTTGTTTTGGTATTTAAAACGTAATTATTCCACACATTTTACCGCTCTTAATCGTGCATCACGGTATTTAAGGGATACATTATAGCACTACCAGATGCATCAAGTGAAATGCGATTGCGGATATCAAAATATCGCATTTCGCAAATCACTAACGGTCGTTCCAATGGCATGTTTCAGTTTCTTGCGAACTATGAGAAGTGTGAAATGCGATTGCAGAATGACGAGTTGATGTTATCGCATCGGGGGACCTAATCACAAATCGAAATGTTCTAAAGGTTTTTTAAAATAGTCATGCGGAAAAGTGTGATTTGCGATTTACGATGTGGATTTCATCCTTAGTTCGTTTTGCAAGGTTTTGCTAGGTATTTTCTTAGAGTTAGGTATTATTATCCTAAGCCCAAAAATTTAAAAGCGTCCCCATTTATAAATTTAACCCTAGCTATTGTTCTTTATAAATGGGGGGGTTGTTTCGTAGTACAACAATTGGCGATTCACTTGGGAGAACCAATTATCTCTGAGTAGTTTTCTAAAATTTCTAAAAACTTTCAAAGTAATTGGAGTTATAAGAATAATGATTACATGAGTTATAAGGTAAACAACATTTTTCTGGAATCATCATTACTTGCTCAGCTTATTTACTTAATTACTTTACCCTTGTAATGATAGAAGTATAAACATTTGCATCAGCCAATAATAAGGTTTAAAGTAATATAGCAGGTGTCTTCTATAGATTAGTCTTTTTGGTGTTTACTCATTTATCACAGATAGAGCCTCTATTGCCAGTAGGCGTTCATAGCCTCGACAGGGTTATCTTTTAACCAACAATGATTCATTATCCCATCTATATGAATTTTCAAATTTCAAAATGATATTCACTTGGATTGAATCTCACTTGGACCTTGTCCCTTTTTTTTTTAATGTAATCTTTTTCTTTTTTTTGGTTTCTTAAAAGACATTATCTAGGCGTGGTAACCTATTGTTGATAATGCCATTCACTGGTTGTAACTAAATTGAACAAGTTGGCTCTTGATGAGACCCCTTGTCTTCTGATCGAGGAGATCATTAGCTATTACCCTGTTTGATATGCAGTATTGGTAATATCAATTTTAATCACTTCCCTATGAACATGGTAAACAAGCTCGTAATGAGACTTTTTATCTTTTAAGTTTATATATTTTAGAATTACACTCTGAAAAAGGAAAATTTTAACAGATGGGGTGGATCATTGGCTCTTTTGAGAGTTTTGGGTGATAATGATAGAGTTTTTTAAGATACTGATCTACAGAAAGTCCTTACTAGGTTAAAGATTCTTTTCTTGACTGATAACAAAACCTTCATATTCTATGAAGATAAGAGTTTGTTCGTAAAATAAATGTTTTAAGCAAGATCAAGTTTTTCCAAAGAAATCAAGTTTACTTTAGTACTCAAATGTCCTAATTATTCCTTTTAACTCTTACTTTCTTATAAAAGCAAAAAACAAAAATGTTGTCAAAGATTTTATTTTGAAAAGCCAAAAATAAATACTAGTTAACCATTATTTTCCTAGAAAGCAATATATTACAAAATTGGAAGAGGTTATCTCCTAGGAGAAGTATTTTTTCAAAATTTTCCCATTAACGGGCAAACAATCCTTTTAACCTGACAAGTCTTGTAAAAGAAACGTTGATTATCCAATTTTTTCAATGATCTGAAAAGGGCCAAGCCATAGTCATTGGAATTTGGTATGTCTACCCTTTTCCTCATGTGCTTTGTCCTATTTCAGAACCAAGTCACCTACTTCAAGGGTCTTTTGACGAGTAGAAGTTGTGCCAAAAGAAGCTTTGACCAATTTTTGATGATGGAAGTGGGTTGCTTTAGCCTTTTCTCTTTCTTCTTCAAGCTTGAGAATTTGAAATTGTCTAGCCCGGTGAGAAGATGAAGGGTTTTCATCAATGAATTGTACTAGGGCAAGAGATGGCATTGCTACATTTGTGGGAGGAATAGCTTCTTTTACATAAAATAAAGCAAAAGGAGAAGAACCAATAGAGGCTTTTTGAATAATCCTGTCTGCCCATGGAGCAATTGTTAATGCTTTGTGCCAATTCCTGTGATTTTGATCAATAGTCTTTTTGATAATTTTGATGAGGTTTTTGTTTGTTGATTCTGCTAATCCATTACCTTGAGGATAATAATTAGCTAAATATTTCAACTTGAAACCTCACTTAAGAGTAAATTATACCATTGTATTTACAGAAAAGTAAGATTCATTGTCAAACATTAAAGTTGAGGGTAAGCCAAACCTGGTAATTATGTAGTGATCAATGAAGTTTGTGATGTTTTCTGTATTAGCTATCTTTAATGGGACAATTTCTACCCACTTAGTAAAGTAATCAGTAGTTGTAAGGATGTACCTATGCTGCTTGGAAGAGTTGGGAACAATCTCACCAATTATGTCTAATCCCCATTGTTCAAATGCCATATTTCTTGCATCTTTCGAAAATGTGCTTCAGGTCACTTAAATGATTGTTCCTATCATTAGAATATATTGTGATATCATCCAAGTAAATAACAACCAATTTATTAATTAGACCTCTGAAGGCAATGTCCATAGCACGTTGAAATGTGGCACCAACATTAATGAGTCCAAAAGGCATCTTCTAATAAGCATATGTTCCCCACTTGGTCCTAAATGTTGTCTTTAATCTATCATCTAGATGCACAAGAATTTGATTATATCCTAAGAATCCATCTAGAAAGGAAATTAATTCGGAACATGCAACTGATTGCAATATATGTTCCATAGTAGGCAAGGGAAAATTATCTTTTTGGCAGCTTGATTCATGTTTCTAAAATCAATACAAATCCTAATATCCCCGTTCTTTTTCCTTATGGGTACCATATTCGATACCCACTTAGAATGTCTAACATGCAAGACTATTTTGGCCTTTAGAAGCTTGTTCAATTCAGATTTGATTTGACTTTCAAGGTTTGGTGAATTTTATGAAGCTTCTGTTGAACTGGATTTTCATTCGAAGTCACGAGTATGGTAGGTTGAATTATAGAGGCATCATAGGTCTTGAGATCTGCATAATCCCAAGCAAAGATGCCTTTATATTTGTTGGAAATAATACTGAGAGGGGGGGTGAATCAGTATTATCAGATTAATCAAACTTTTCAAATGCCCAAAACATATACGCTACTTCAGTTAAGTGAACCAGCGTGTACACGCTACTGTGACGAAGTAAAACAGCGTATAAGCAGAAAACTCACAATTTAGTTGGCTTATTCTTCAATTAAGTGCATCAGGACATTATTCATCATATTAACAGTAAACATGTGCAGTATAACAGAACAGATAAAAAGCCACACACATGAACACCAAGATATAAGGTGGAAACCCAATGTGGGTGAAAACCACCTGCTGCAAGTTGTCTCTATCTTTCTTAATATGAAACTTCAGTTTACAATCTTTTGTACTGGTGCAGCCTTATACCAGTACGCAGGCTACAACCTGCAGAAGGCTTCAACCTTCTCTCGTTCTCCAAACTTCCTTGGAAGGGAGCTCCAACCCCCTTTTGCTTTTGTACTAGCCAAGATACTAGTACGTAGGTGCTGACCTGCAATCTTCCTTCTTCCAGGTATCACTTTTCATACATTTTCAGACTTGGATATTCCTGAAGCACAACATTACAATCTGAAGACCACAATTCATTCAATTTTCACAACAGATCATTGAAGCATAAAACAACCAACTTTGAATCACTGAACCACTGAACCCTGTCAATCACCAGTTACCAGAACACAGAGCAGACTACAGAACTCTGTAATAACAGTCAGATCCCACTGTAAACCCAAATCAAGCTTCAAAAGATATACGCTACTTTAATGAGCAGAAACCGCGTATACACGCGCTTTTACCGAAGCCAACCTGCGTACAGATCTAAAAATAAACTTTCTCAACTTGCAGCTGTACCAGATATTAGTTAGACTCAGAACGTAACATTGCGACAATATGCAGATCTAGAAATACGCATAATCAACCATAACATGATAGTGCATTTCAAACCATTTGATCCCGATCTCTCCTTAGATCTAGTTCTCCATCAACCGATGAGATCTCTCCTTAGCTCAGATCAACCAACTCAGAACCTGCATATCAGATCTCTTTCTCTCTTAGATATTCATGCCTTGTCGAAAGATGATCTTTGCCTAATGATCTTCTTCTCCTTATATAGCCTTAGGCCTTTCTCAATACCAAGAGCCAAAACCATAGTAACACAATACCATCAACTTTAAAACTAGGGATCGACACGCCCGTCGAGACATAATGGTCCGAAATCATAGGCACAACTTCCAAGGTCTAACCACCATGAACCAAAGGAACCTTTCCACATACACGCGCTTTTTATGAATCGAACTTGCGTGTACACGCGACTTGGGCTTAACGAAACAGCGTGTATGAGCTTTCTTGCCATGCTGTACTGAGATCTGTCTTCTGATTAAGTTGCCATCACCTGTACTAACCTTTGAGCACCTGTACCATCCACTGAGTGAGTTGCCATCAAGGACAACACTTGAACCATAATGCCAACAATCTCCCCCTTTGGACTTGATGGCAACCACCACACCAAGTCACTCTCCCCCTTTGACATCAAGGGCAAAGGGAGGACCAAGATATTCTCTTCCTTGGTAATCCTTCTGCTGTCCATACTGTTGTCCATACTCCCCCTGAGTACATGCTGAAATCTCCAAGTGTGCTCCCCCTTTGTGAATGCCAAAGAGTACCAGTCTATCCATCCTGCTCACCAAGTGCTGTTCATGCTCCCCTTGACTGTAGGCAAGATCTGCAAAAGATGTTCTTCAAGAAGAACATGACTCTATACATCATAAAAGACCTTCCTATAACCAAAGACTCATACATACATCCATTTCTCAACTAAGTGAGGATATACAAAAAATGACTCATCCACCCAACCAAGTGGGGATACATCAATATTGACTCATCCACCTAACCATGATAATACATGAACATTTCATCATTCATCCCAGGCATAGTGGGGAAACCAACAAAGGCCGTTACATGACCTTGACACCATAAAAGAGACAAGAGAGATACATGACATAGAGACAACAGATCTAGACCAAGACTTAGGAAAGACACCAGCAGCATCTGATAAACATCTTGTTAGATCAGCAACGAGAATTTCTTTCTGAGCTCCTTCTTAAACCAACAACCAAAACATCTGAATGCCAACAATGCTTTATGAGACTTTTGAGCTGCTCCCCCTGAACCTGTGCCTGTTGCACTCCCTGAAACTGTGCCTGAATACTTCTGACATTCCTATTGCTGTTCAGAACTTCAGAGTTTTCCTTTGCTGTTCAGAACTTCATATACGCGTTTTATCCTGTATAAAGCAGCGTATGTACGCGGATATTCTTTCTGCAACAAGCGTCCAGCATACACGCGACTTACTCAACATAAATCCGCGTGTATACGCTCATATCCCTTCCGTAACCTGCGTATACCAACTTTTCTGTAGAACAAACAAATTTCAACAACAGGATGAAGCATCAACTACTCCCAGCTTTTGTCTGAGATATTCAAAAGTTTCCCTGGGCAGTGGTTTTGTGAGAATATCAGCAACTTGCTCCTTAGAAGGAACATACTCCAATTTGACCTTCTGCTCAAGCACTTGTTCCCGAAGAAAATGGTACTTGATTGGTATGTGCTTGGTCTTTGAGTGCATGACTGGATTCTTTGAAATGCTGATTGCACTTGTATTATCACATAAGATAGAGACAGGTGGAGTGCAAGTGATTTGAAAGTCCTGCAAGGTCTGCATCATCCAAAGAAGTTGTGTGCAACAAGATGCTGCAGCCACATATTCTGCTTCAGCTGTAGATAAGGCAATCGAACTTTGCTTCTTGCTGAACCAAGACACTAATCTGGAACCCATGAAGAAAGCACCTCCACTTGTGCTTTTCCTATCATCCACACTTCCAGCCCAATCTGCATCTGTGTAAGCATGAAGAGTGAGATCTGTATTTCTAGGATACCATAAGCCATAGTTTTGGGTCCCTTGAAGATATTTGAAGATTCTTTTGACTGCCTGAAGATGGGTTTCCTTTGGGTTGGCTTGAAATCTTCCAACCATCCCTACTGCATGTGTAATATCTGGTCGAGTACCTGCCAAATAAAGCAAACTCCCAATCATGGATCTATAAGTGGGTTGGTGAACTGCTGCTGATTCATCATTTGCACTGAGGCTGCATCCTGTAACCATGGGTGTACATACTGGTTTTGACTCTTCCATGCCATACTTCTTCAAGATCTGCTTGAGGTATTTGGTTTGAGACAAGAAGATACCTCCTTCATTTTGTTGGATTTGCAATCCAAGAAAATATGTCAATTCTCCAAGAAGTGACATTTCGAACTCTTTCTGCATAACCAAGGCAAAGTTTTGACTCATAGTTTCTTCATTGCTGCCAAAAATAATATCATCTACATAAACAACAAGAATTAGCAATTTGTTATTTTCAACTTTTATATAGAGATTGCTATCTGCTGATCCTTTTGAAAAGCCTTGTTGGTGAAGATATTTGTCCAACCGATAGTACCAAGCCCTTGGGGCTTGTTTGAGCCCATAGAGAGCCTTTTTCAATCTGCATACAAGGTTTGGATCATTCCCAAGAATGAACCCATCTGGCTGCTCAATATATACTTCTTCTTCTAAGTCTCCATTCAGGAAGGCTGATTTCACGTCCATTTGAAATACCTTGAAGTTTTGAAAGCTTGAGAGAGCAAGGAACATTCGGATGGCCTCTAGTCTTGCCACAGGAGCAAAGGTCTCTTCAAAATCTATTCCTTCTTGCTGTGCATACCCTTTACAAACAAGTCTGGCCTTGTTTCTAATTACTTCTCCATTTTCATTTAACTTATTCTTGAAGACCCATTTTGTTCCTATTACATTCTTATCTTTTGGTCTAGGAACCAATTCCCAAGTGTTGTTCCTTTCGATTTGCTCAAGTTCTTCATCCATTGCTTTGACCCAACATTCATCTTTGCATGCTTCTTTCACATTTTGTGGTTCAATGGAGGAGAGTAGAGCCAAGTAGCTTGAAGCTTCTGCAAGTGTCCTTCTTGTTTGTACTCCTGCTTCTTTCTGCCCCACAATCTGAGTTTCTGGATGATTCTTTTGGACATATCTGGATGGAGTCTTCTCTTCTATTCTTGTCTGCTCCTCTGGTTCTTCTTGAGATTCTTCTTCTTCTTGAGGTTCTTCTTCTTCATCATTTCGCCTTTGAGAGTAACCTTCATCTTCTTCATGATGAACTTGCCTAGGAATATATCCCTTCTCATCAACCACTATATCAATACTGTCAACAATTCTGCCAAGTCTTTTATTGTAGCACTTGTATGCTTTGCTATGTGGAGAATAACCAAGAAGAATGCCCTCATCTGCTCTAGGTTCAAGTTTGCCAAGTTGCTCATCAGTGTTCTTAATATAACATTTGCTCCCAAAGATTTTGAAATGCTTCACGGAAGGAGTTTTACCACTCCAAAGCTCATGAGGTGTTTGAGTGCTGTTTACTCGGACATTTGTTTTGTTAAGAATGATAACAGCAGCATGTGCGGCTTCTCCCCAGAAGGTTGCAGGAGTACCTGATTCATCGAGCATAGCACGAGCCATTTGTTGGATAGTTCTGTTCATTCTTTCCACAACCCCATTTTGCTGAGGAGTTCTAGCTGTAGAGAATTCTCTTCTTATCCCATGTTCATCGCAGAAATCAAAAAATTCATTTGATGTGAACTCCCCACCTCTGTCAGATCTGAGGCACTTGATTTTGTGTCCTGATTCATTTTCGGCCAATGCTTTGAAGGATTTGAATTTTTCGAATGCTTCATCTTTGTGCTTCATAAGCCCTAACCAAACAAACCTTGAGAAATCATCAATGAATAATATCAGATATTCTTCTCCTCGAGGTGACCTTTTCCTAAATGGACCACATACATCTGTATGGACTAGCTCAAGAGGCAAGCTAGCTGACCCTTCCTTCTCTGGAAAGTTAGTTCTGGTCTGCTTTCCAAACTGACAAGATTTGCATATGGTGTTGTCTGGAATTTTGATATCTGGAAGATCGCGAACTGCCTGATATTTGCATGCTTTCCTTATTTGTGAGAAGCTTAGATGTCCCAACCTTCGATGCCATAACCAGTGCTCTTCATCCTTGCTAAGATAGCATTGTTGTTGTTCTTCTTCAAATATGTACAGATTATTTGGAGTTCTTTTGCCTTTGAGAACTGTTTTACCTGTATCAAGATCACGAACAAGACATCCATTCGATCTGAAAATAACCTCTGTTTTTTGATCACACATCTGGCTGACACTTAGAAGATTATGTTTCAATCCATCAACATACAAAACATTTCCAGCCTTGACCTTTTCTTTTAAAGGAGCAATACCTTTTCCTTTTATAGTAGCAGGAGTATCATTTCCAAAAGAGACTTTCTTTCCCTTTTCTAAAGTAGAATAAGATTCAAGTTTTTCTTTATCACCTGTCATATGTTTCGAACATCCACTGTCAATGTACCATAGATTTTCCTGTCCTTCTGCATAAAATGCTATCCCACATCTTTCTGTTTGAGGTTCCTTTATTCTCCATGTTTTGGTGCTTGTGGCTTGTTCCTTTTTCTCCTGAAACCTGCTCCTGCATTCAGAGTCTTTATGACCAAAATTATTGCAAATAGAACATTCAACTTCATTTTCAAGCACCGAAAAGTTGTTATAGGTCCTTTTTGTAATCCCTGTCATACTTCTTTGTTTTTGAGCTTCCCTAGTCATGATTGTTTTATATGCAACACATTGAGCTGCTCTGTGACCAAAGTTGTGGCAAGAAAAGCATTGTCCATTGAAGAAGCTTCTGCGGTTATTGAATCTACCAGCCAACTGATTGTAATTTCTATTTTCATCTATTCTTGAGCCAAACTGAGAAGATTTTACCTGTGGTTGGTTGTAGCTTTTGTTCATCCTTAAGGAGGATTGTCCCTGATAGTTTCTGTTTGTAACTCGTCCCTGCTTTACCTGATTATCTTCATTGTTCTTCCGCTCATTTCCTCTTGCTGCATCAAGATAACTTTTTGAGGTGGATGCTTGAGAGGTTTCTCCATTATAGCCCAAACCTGTTTTGTTTAGAGGAGACCGCTGCACACTAATAATCTCATCCAAGGTTTCAGATCCTTTGACAAATTTAAGATTAATAGTTTTTGTTTTCTCAATTTCTTTTCTGAGACCAACAATTTCACCTTCTAGTTTTTCAAGATGTTTTTCCTTTTCATCAATTTGAAATTGCAAAGTATCAATAATCACATTCCTTTCTTCTATGCTTCTCTTGAGTCTAGTGATTTCATTATAGAGATTATCCACATCTATAGCATCCTCATAATCATCATCTTCAAATGCCATTAACAGCTTATATTTATTACCTTGTTCATCTTCATCACTGTTTGATAAGCCATCACTATCTTCATGGGTGTAGTAGCTTTTCCTATTTGCACTTTGTTTCTTGTTCCATCTAGCAGGTTCTTTTCCTTTATCCTTATAAGGACATTTTGCAGCATAATGACCTACTTTCCCACAAGCAAAACATTTGAAAGGTAGCTTACCTCTGAACCTTCCAGAACCCCTTTGAAGATTTCTGACAAAATTTGATTCTTCTTCCTCTTCTTCTGGAACATGGCTTGCTTCATAGTAATCTTCTTTTCCTGATGCCTTAAAAGCAGCTTCCCTTCTGTCAGATGGACCTCCCTTTCTCATTTCATAAGCGGTTAGAATTCCATGTAGCTGAGACATAGTGAGAACACGGAGATTTTCTTTTTCTTCTATTGCAGATACTTTAGATTCAAACTTGGGGGATAAAGATCTTAGAACCTTTTGAACTACTATAGTTTCTCTTATTTCTTCACCCAAGTTTTTCATACAATTAACAATCTCATCTACCCGGAGAAAATAATTAGCCACACTTTCATCATTATACATCCTGAGAGTCTCATATTGAATCCTGAGTGTTTGAAGTTTAGCTTCCTTTACCTGTTCATCTCCTTCATAGCTAGTGATCATTTTGTCCCATATTTCTTTTGCTGATTTGAAGTGCATGACCTTCATGAATTCTGTTTGAGATATACTTCCTAATAGGGTAGCGACTGCTTTTGCATTTGTTTCATATGCCTTTTTTTCATCTGGATCTGTAGGAGTAGCTGAAGGAAAAGCATAGCCTTTTTCTACAATGTCCCAAACTTCTGTACCAAGAGATTGAAGATATGCAGTAACTCTTACCTTCCAATAATTGAAATTTGTTCCATCAAAAATCGGTGGCCTGATTGATGCTTCTTTCTCGTAGTTGCTCATGATGAATGATCTTCCTTCAAGCGATCAAGCTTCTCTGAAGGACCTGCTCTGATACCAATTGTTGGAAATAATACTGAGAGGGGGGTGAATCAGTATTATCAGATTAATCAAACTTTTCAAATGCCCAAAACATATACGCTACTTCAGTTAAGTGAACCAGCGTGTACACGCTACTGTGACGAAGTAAAACAGCGTATAAGCAGAAAACTCACAATTTAGTTGGCTTATTCTTCAATTAAGTGCATCAGGACATTATTCATCATATTAACAGTAAACATGTGCAGTATAACAGAACAGATAAAAAGCCACACACATGAACACCAAGATATAAGGTGGAAACCCAATGTGGGTGAAAACCACCTGCTGCAAGTTGTCTCTATCTTTCTTAATATGAAACTTCAGTTTACAATCTTTTGTACTGGTGCAGCCTTATACCAGTACGCAGGCTACAACCTGCAGAAGGCTTCAACCTTCTCTCGTTCTCCAAACTTCCTTGGAAGGGAGCTCCAACCCCCTTTTGCTTTTGTACTAGCCAAGATACTAGTACGTAGGTGCTGACCTACAATCTTCCTTCTTCCAGGTATCACTTTTCATACATTTTCAGACTTGGATATTCCTGAAGCACAACATTACAATCTGAAGACCACAATTCATTCAATTTTCACAACAGATCATTGAAGCATAAAACAACCAACTTTGAATCACTGAACCACTGAACCCTGTCAATCACCAGTTACCAGAACACAGAGCAGACTACAGAACTCTGTAATAACAGTCAGATCCCACTGTAAACCCAAATCAAGCTTCAAAAGATATACGCTACTTTAATGAGCAGAAACCGCGTATACACGCGCTTTTACCGAAGCCAACCTGCGTACAGATCTAAAAATAAACTTTCTCAACTTGCAGCTGTACCAGATATTAGTTAGACTCAGAACGTAACATTGCGACAATATGCAGATCTAGAAATACGCATAATCAACCATAACATGATAGTGCATTTCAAACCATTTGATCCCGATCTCTCCTTAGATCTAGTTCTCCATCAACCGATGAGATCTCTCCTTAGCTCAGATCAACCAACTCAGAACCTGCATATCAGATCTCTTTCTCTCTTAGATATTCATGCCTTGTCGAAAGATGATCTTTGCCTAATGATCTTCTTCTCCTTATATAGCCTTAGGCCTTTCTCAATACCAAGAGCCAAAACCATAGTAACACAATACCATCAACTTTAAAACTAGGGATCGACACGCCCGTCGAGACATAATGGTCCGAAATCATAGGCACAACTTCCAAGGTCTAACCACCATGAACCAAAGGAACCTTTCCACATACACGCGCTTTTTATGAATCGAACTTGCGTGTACACGCGACTTGGGCTTAACGAAACAGCGTGTATGAGCTTTCTTGCCATGCTGTACTGAGATCTGTCTTCTGATTAAGTTGCCATCACCTGTACTAACCTTTGAGCACCTGTACCATCCACTGAGTGAGTTGCCATCAAGGACAACACTTGAACCATAATGCCAACAATATTTTTTCAATAACCTAATGAATGATATTCTTTCTTCAAATGCTAGGTCAAGACCTAGGATGACATTTTGAGGTTTTTCATTTGACCCTAGGTTCACTACTTCAAATCTCATAGTAGAACTTTGAGTTTTGGAGTTAGTAATTTTCTTGAACCTATCCTTTAGATCATAAATATCTTCCATCTTAACCACAGACATTGGGATAGGGTTTTGATCATGATTATGCTTAATTTCTAGATCATGCTCATGTTCATCTATGATCTGTTCTTCATACGATCCCTCTTATGTAAAGAAATTAACTATATCCGCATCATTGTTGAATACTCTCCAATTTGTTACATTATCAGGAATAGATGGCCTAAATATTAACTCTATCGAAAATCTATCTAGACTAAAGTATTGTGAGGGTATAAGCCTAGATGCCACATTAGCAAGTAAGTCAGCACTTGCGTTTTGCAATCTAGGGACTGAAGATATGTTGAAAGCAGAGAAATGAGAAGTCAATTTCTGAGCTAAAGATTGATAATGTTTAAGGTTCTCACAAACACAATGAATTTTATTTCTCACCTATTTCACAATTATTTCAGAATCACCATAGAATTACAGTTATTTGACATTAAGACTGATGGCTTTATACAATCCTTGGATCAGTGCTTCATATTCAACGATATTATTAATGCACTGGAATTCAAGTCTGCATGCCAACATGGTTTTCTCTCCTTGCGGATTGATCAAAATGCATCCTGCACCTGCGTCGTCTTTTGATTTAGAACTGTCAAAATAGAGAGTCCAGAACAGAGAGTTATTAGAAACTTTATCTACTAAATTTAGACATTTGGAAGGATCTGTTTGTGAAAAAAAATTGATTTGAGAAACTACAAAATTATCTAAAAAGGGAGACCTCTGAGCATTAAAGGATCCTAAAGAGGACTCGGCTGAGTAATTTCCAATGATATTATTAGTGAAGGCAACAAGTTCGTTGCTTCCCTCGAGGTCGGTGACTGTATATTTCATGAATTTCTCTCAGTCTACCCTGATTTGGTTTGGTTTACCATTGTGTGGCAACCACATGTGAGACCAATCAGTTGCGAAATAATCGTGCAACTTTTCAAACCAATCCCTATTGAGAATTAAACCATAAAATTCAGGGATATCAGCCACCAAAATATCAATTATTTGTGAAACTTTTGGATTAGAGGAAATCCTAATTAAAATTGATGCTATTTCTCCAAGCACCTCTACTTTTGTCCTATCTAACTAAACTATGTGCACTGCAGATTTTTGAGGTGTAATGTTCAATTTGGTACACACAACTCTTGGCATTATATTTGAGGAGGCTCCTGAATCAACAAGGCAGTTGTGAACGTTCCTGTTGAAAATTTCATAAGTGAGCAGAAATGGAGGAACATGAGAAATAGACCTATCACCAATCAGAACTAGATCTGAAGGATCTACTTTGTTTGAGGATGAGGGAGGTTTTCCCATATTGTAGGCAGCTTGAGTAACTATAGCAGATGGCAGAGGAGATACTGGAACTGCTTTCAACTCCCTTAATAGAATCTTCTATTGTTGTTTGAGTTTAGTGAGCTCATGCAACGAGATGTTAGCTCTAGTATTTTTCATGTCTTTTGTTGTATTGTATTCAATTGTATCTGAGATTACCAATGTTTTTTAGGCATTTAGGGAATCTGGAGGGATAGGATCGGTTTGGCTAGTCTTGGATTTATTAGCTATTGTTTTCTCCTTTGCAGGAGTAGCTGATTTTCCCTTCTGATTTTTGATAGACATGTCAGGAGAATTTTTACTTCTTGTAGTCACGGGCATCGCTTGTGCCTCTTCTTCAGTTGGGAGGATGAAATCCCACATCCCGTTTAGTTCGATTTCTTCTTCTATTTCATCTTCCTCTTCGTTTGGCGAATCTTCTTCTACTTCTTGGTTAGATTCGGCATTTGAAATGGTGTTTGGCGGTTGTGATTCAGAAGAAGGGTTCTTTTTGAATGATTGAAAAGGTTTCTTGGGAGCAGAGGATTCTGCGACCTGTTTTTTAATTTCGACCATTTCGTTAGACATTGTTTTTAACACTTTCTGAAGGCCTTCAAGATCGAAAGGGTCCTTTGAAGCTTTCTTCTTAGAGTCATCCTTAAATGTTACTTTTTTTTTCTTCCTTTCATCTGTTTGTGATCTCTTTTCCAAAGCTATGATTCTTCTTTCTACAGACAAGGCTTCTTTCATGTTTTCTACAAGGGTAGCCTTATTGGCTCTATCTACAAAAATTGCAATATTAGAAGGAAGAGATGATATATACCATTATATTTGTACATCTATAGTAGGTTTAGAGGCAGCTGAGATTTTGTTTAGCAATTTGTTAAATCTGGAGTTGAAAATTTTGATCTTTTCATCTAGATTAGCTTTCAAATTAGAAACATCATTGATCAAGGATGCTATGGTCCTATCATCACCAATTTTTGCAAGAAATACTTCTTGAAAAGTATCCCAGTCTCTAATTGAACCCACTAGGAGGGAAAAATACCAAGACCCAGTAGATCCTTGGAAAGTATAAGGAAATAGTTTGATTACAACATCTTCATGTGCAACCCCATTGAGATTCATGGCTAACATAAAATTATTTAGATGTTCTTCGGTCGTGAGAGCATTGTTAGGTTTATACTTAGGAAGCCATTTTTCTGGGTTTGTTGGGAGTTCATTTCGATTTGCAACTAGGACAGCACCAGGATTTGTCCAAGGTTGATTGGCGATAACTTGAGTTGGGAACTGAGAAAATGGGAAGGTCGGTCCAGAAGTAGGTATAGATGGTGGAGAACTTACTAGTGTAGTACTCTTAATTTTAGTACTAATTGGAGAAGTGGATATTTGAGAAGTCGTGGATTGAATAGAAGTGGATGGGGAAGTAAATGGATGGAAAGGTGATGTGATCTCACTGGTATCTGATTCAGATATTGATGAAGTGAACTTGAAAGGGGTAACCCCAAGGATTTCACTTTGCAGTTTAGTTAATACACCAGTTTGTTGTAATAAGGTGGTAACACTTTCTTCAGACACTTTGGGTCTCTCTGGTTTCTCTGTAGAAATGGATATTTGTTCCAATTTCTGTATCATAGAATGAACTTCGGGAGACTCAGGAGTGTAATATGGAGAGGGTAGTTGTCTTACTACTTCAAGAGATGAGGGAGATGTTTCTACAACTTTAGAGTTTTGATCAGGAGATTATGAACGAGTTTTAGAAGGTGTAGAAATGGTGTAGGGGTTTTGACTCTTATGAATGCTTTTCGAATGATCTTTAGGTTTATATGCCATTCACAGTTGAATTCCCTCCTTCTAGCACCAAAATGTTGCGGCACCAGAATTCTGCTACTGATAAGCACCTGGTCCAGACCTTAAGATAGCTCCTTTTCCATTTAAAGTGGTGGCTTAGACTGGGGATAATGTAACCAATTTCCCAATGTGGGTTTTAAGATGAGAGTGGGTGGTTCATGATTTTTTTGCAATAGAATAATGATAATCTAAGTGACCTATTCTATAATGCAATTTCTCTAACTAACTTATTCTAATATAAACTCGGGTATTCCTATACGATATGAGATCTACAAAGATATATGTTTAACATGTGATAATAAAGATTGAACACAACTAAACATAGATGATAACATAAAAGATAATTCCTTTGATTAAATAGTTAGTCAAAGGAAGTTATAAAATATATCGCATATATGATGAGTTATATATGAAAATCACAACTTCAGCTAGGCATCATACAAAAGTGCAATTAACGCTTTAACAGAAACAATGAATCTCACATATAATTCATGAAAGTAAAGTTTTGCCACTAATTAAATGGAAACATAATCAAGCATACATGATAATAGTACCATATGTGTGAAGTCCTACTCATTTGACAAATGACATAGACCAACTTCTTTCTTCAAATCAAATTGTCTCCCAAGAATACAAAAGTGCATCAACAAAGGAAAGTAGTCTGATATCTAAAAGAAATGATCATGTTCCATAATTTCACCAAAGCATTCACAAAATTACAATAGTGCATTATTTGCAAATGTTTTTGATAAAATTCTGGACCCTTCTCTAAATGCATGAGAAGGGTATAAATACTATTCTAACTAAATGTGCAAAAATAGATTATACAAAATTTGAGGAGGTTTCAAACAACCTTCCTCCTAAATAGGTAACTAACTCCAAAAATAAACAGAGGCTAAATAAATAGAACTAAGAGGATTTCTTTATGTTTGCCAGCTTGTCCTTTAAATTGCAAATATCGGTCATTGGTTGAATTTGAGGAGGTGCCCCAAAATGTATCCTGAGCTGTCCTATGAAGATTGCATCAATGAGTGGTGGCAGCATACGTTGAGTCGTATGAAGGGAATAATTGAGATTCATAATTTGGCTATGTGGCTTAACAAGATACTGACAATACGACTCCTAATTGGTTATGGTCAGTTTTTTAATTACCTATCTTTGACTCCCCACCTTTTCCTGCCAACCTTTATACAGAGCAGTTAAATCGGGCATTTCTTTCATATTGGCTTCTTTAATGAGATTGGTGGTGAATAGGATGTGATTCACTGCTTCGATGATATTGTTTGATACTCCGGCTGCCCTTGTGACTGCTAACTTGGCCTGTTTGATTCTGGCATCCCAATCTGTGAAGAGAATGTCTTTATGAGTTTCCTTAATCTTGGGTAGATTTGCTTTCCTTCCATCTTTCGTTTCCTGCCATTCGATGAACTCAGAGATTCTAGTGTTTAAATCGTTAAACTCCATTCTCTGGTTGATTGCCTTATCTGTCAATAGGTCGCTAGTAGTAAGATAGGGAGTAATGTGTGACATCTTCTGGCAAAAATACTCTTGTTGTTTCACCAAAAGGGAATTTAATTCCATGGCCTCTTTAATGAACTACTCAGTAGTGGGAACATCCTTGTATATTTCCATGGATTACTGCATTTCCTGGAGTTGCATTTTCTTGACCGATAGATCAGTTCCATGGCTTATTTTCAGGACCTCCATGTCTTGTTGCAATTGTGTCAGTTGCTCAGCCACCTTCCTATGTGCGCTTGCTTTCTCTGTCTCAAGCTCTTGTTCGAGCTACACAATTCTGTCATCTTTCTCCCTTAGTAAAGTAGAGATCTCAGTAGCCTTGTCCATAGTGGCCAATGTGTATGCTCCCATGAACTGTGATAGTCTAGTTAAGTTCTCGGTCGGATTGAAAGGAATGTCCTTCCAAACAACGCCCATTAGCTCATTTCCAGGTGGGAATTCAAGTGTATCTACCCTTCTCCTTTTTCTCTGCCTTCTAACTACAACCTTGTGGATAGGGCTATAGAACACATCAAGTGGAGGTATTTCATATACTTTCAGAACAATTTCTGATGTGGGTAGAGCAGGGATAATTTCAGTATGTTGGGACGTTGTCGCTTGTTCCTCCATAGGTGTGGATTTTTCACCAATAGACTTGGGCTCTATATCCTTATGAATATGTAGAGGAGTATACATTCCTCTATTTCTTGGGTATTTGAGGCTTTGGCAGTGCCTTACAATTTCTTATTAAATTGATCCCACTGCTGATCCAAACTATTACCTTTGGCCTCTGAACTGATCTCTGTAGTCGGGATGCTTATAACTTGTTTCTCAACTGACTTCCTGCTGGACTCAGTTGTGTTGTCTGTGTCTTGGGGTTTCCTTGTGTCTGGTGTCTTCTCAGTGTTTACCTAAGAGTCTACTTGAGAGCTAGGACCTCCACTATCAACAGTGACACTTGGTGTAGACTTATCCTCGGGCTTTAATAGATGCATTGGGATCACCCGAAGCCTCTCATCTCTGCATTCCTGAAATATTTGAAAATCATCAGGTTTGAGATTCGCCTTTGCCCATTCTAATGCTTGTACGAAGGATACGGTTGACTGTAACAAATCCTCAAAATAATTGTCTTCATGATTTTATGGCTTGAGATTTAGTCCAATAGTGACATTATATGCCACTTTGTTTGGATCAAATTGCCTCTTAGGCAATGTATGAAGCCTGAGGGCTTCCATATGTGCTGATTCCTTAGTAGCATGAACAAAATTGGCTAAAGCAAAAGAACCGCATTTGATAGGGAAAGTGGGCCATAATGACTTCTTGCCGCCTTTAAGAACTTTAGTCTGGCCCCTTCCCACAGTCTAGTAGGCAATCTCTCTTTAATGAAATACTTGCCGACAGTAAGCAGGTCTACTGCGGCTTCTTGAGAAAACTTAGGGGCTTTCTTATTGAAAATTATTTGATGTAGGGGCAACACAATAGCATGGAATATCTTATAGAAGTGAGGTATGTAATGTGATTCCCATATTTGTTTATGACTGAGATGGATTGGGTGCAAAAACAGATAGCATCCATAATGTAGGCACTAAAATAGAAGGGAGGGAGGTTATCTGAAAAGGAGGATTTCTTCTGTTGATATTCGGTAATGGTGGTGGCTAGGTTGTCAAATAGGATGGAAGGCCAATTTAGGATATGGGAATTAACACAGGCATCAATCAGAGGAATCCATTCTATTGAAAACTTAGTATTATTGGGTAGCCCATACAATCTACATAACATGGTTGTTGCATAGTTGTAGGGGTTTACCAAATAGGCTATAGCATACATACCTGATTTGTCATATTTGAATTTGTTTTCCAACACTCTCCAACCCTGAATTATCTTGAAGGGGTTTGGGTTCTTCTTTGCGAAGTTAGCCACAAATATGTTGTCGTAGATATCCTGCGGGTCAGGTATGTGGTACATCTTCTTCAAGTCCTCTACTCTAAATGACCTTGTGAGCTCCATCCTTGAATTCTTGAACTGCCTATCTTAAATGATAAGGTTTTCAATCACCCACCTGATCATATCTGTATAGGGAAGGATTTTAGCTCTTTCTCCTATCCTATGAAGGAAAGAATAGGAAGCATATCTACATTGAAGTCTTGAAGGCCTTGTTGATTCAGTTGTTGCTCTTGGAACAGTGATTTTAGGACACTCGTCCTCCAACCTATTGTAAATCACTTCCCAAGCTGTTGCACCTCCAGCAGCATCAAAAATTGTATCAGCAAAGACAAGAACCATCTCTGTAAACTTAGATTCAACAATGTTTTGTTTGCTATGTTTCTACATCACCTTTCTTAGTGACATGTCTTTTGTCGCTTGCCTGAAATAGACAAGATATATCAGCACAAACGATATCAGGTAATTAAGACTAAGATCTTCTCTGAAATGACTTTGGATCGTGAGAAAGGTTTAATGAGATACTTGATTATAACCACCCATAACTTGGAAAGTGATTATCCTTCCTCAGGCCGCTAAATATTTATTAACCTATCAACTCGTTGGTTTTGGTATTTAAAACATAATTATTCCACATGTTTTACCGCTCTTAATTGCGCATCGCGGTCTTTAAGGGATACAATATAGCGCTTCAAGATATATCAAGCGAAATGTGATTGTTGATATCACAATACCGCATTTCGCAAATCACTAACGATCATTCTAATGGCATGTTTAAGTTTCTTGTGAACTATGTGAAATGCGATTGCAAAATGACAAGGTGATGTTATCACGGCGGGGGACCTAATCGAAAATCGCAATTTTTTGAGGGTGTTTTAAATAGTCATGCAGAAAAGTGTGATTTGCGATGTGGATTTCATCCTTAGTTCGTTTTGCAAGGTTTTGCTAGGTATTTTCTTACGGTTAGGTATTATTATCCTAAGCCCAAAAATTTAAAAGGGTCCCCATTTATAACTTTAACCCTAGCTATTGTTCTTTATAAATGGGGGGGTTATTTTGTAGTACAACACACCTGTATCTTCTATCCTTTGCTTGATTGACTGACTCTAGCCAACACTTAGCCAATTTTAAAGCCCTCCAAGCTCCTATTTCCTTGCGTTGTTCCTTGAGGAATTAGGCCCCTATTTAATAGGAATTTCCCTCCATTGGATTGCAAAATTCCTTAAGGTCAATTCTCTGACTGCATGCACCACTTGTACAGCTTGGAATAGTTTACAGTTGGTAGTACACTACACTTGAACTCCAATGTCAACTGGGTAACTTGAATTCTCTGCATGCATGAGCTAATTTAAGTTGATTGATTAGTTGTCTAGATGATCTCTTAATGTGGTTGAAGTTCCACTTCGACAACTTGACCTTCCACTAGTTACTCCATCAGTTAGAACTAGTTTGACTGACCATAACTCAATTTAAGTTAATTAAATTGCCACAACCAAAATTAACTCAACCTAGGCTCCTAAAATTTAAGAACCCATTGAACACAACTGAACTTCATGACCCTACCTTGAATTCACTGACCGAGACTCCTATTTTCTAGGAACCAACTCAAGTAAAATTAACTTAAACTCATTAACTCAAATTGAATGTTCTTAACTGAGTGACAAGAGTCATGTCACCTTAGTTAACTCCTCCAAATTTTCTACTGATATGGAATTTCGAATTTCCTCAATTTGATTAAGGCAAAAATCAAATTTGAGACATTCTTGCTACATTTTCAACACCCCTCTCAACAATAAATGGATTAGAAACCACCCCTATCATGCACCTCTGGAATGTATTGCATGAAAAACCTCTCACTGTTGTTTCTACTACGACAACATCTGCAACAGAGAAGCATCCAAAAAACAAATTGAATCAACTATGTCTGCAACTGTCTTATGGGAAAATTGTGTTGTTTTTGACTCTGCTACTGAGCCTCTTGCTTTGTTGTCAACACTCATCTGCACTCTTCAATATCTAACTGACATTGATCCTCCTGTTATGGAATATTGTGGACCCCTATAGCAAGGTAATTATCCATGAAGAGAATGCCTCAATGGACCCTGCCCAAATTTCTGCAACTCTCAGACTAAGGATCTATAACACCCCACCTCACTCCTGGAGGTATTGCTACATGCATGGAGAAATATGATCTATGCATATTGTTGCTGCTTCCACACTGTTGTTGAGACTACTTCAATAATGAGTCTGATCTCCCTAGATCCTGAAGTACTAGCTTCCATAGTGATTAGGTGTTCAAATTTACGCTCAAAACTCAAAGTGGAATAATCTCGATAAACTTAGCCTCAAATCGAAGTGCCCTTCATCCTAATTCCAATGATGTGAATGACACTCGAATCTGAGCTCATATAAAGAAGTTAGAGTAAGTCAAAGTTTAGGTTTGACTTGGACAGATGGCAGGAGAAGATGACGTGGTAGGACTCTTTAGCGAATGGGGAAGCTCCAAGTGGTGGGCCACCATTGGCCCTGCATTTCACAAATCGCATATCGCAGGTGGATCAGCGTTAAATAATCAGCCCCAGAGCAGGTCAGGGTTGCGATGCAATGATCGCAATCACACATTGCAGAAGGGAAGTGTTACAGAATCGGTCCCGATAGGATTAGGTTGCGGTTTCGATATCGAAATCATATATAGCACAATGAAAGCCCCGTTATATGTATTACCCTGGCTCCGGTGACCATTTTGATATATTCCAGACGTGATAATATTATGTGTTGCAGTTGATAGTTCCATCGAGTCTGCAGTTTATCACAACCGCATATCTCCATGTCGCATTCACAAACCATAAGACCCACCAGTTCTCGCCAATTGCGATTTGCGATGGCACTGTTGGTGCCGATAGCTTATGGCTGTTGTGCAACAAAATTTTCACCTAGTTAGTGCTTTTTGGAGCCAAATTATAGGATCATGCTGGGAATGGAGCAATTTGTGGAGCGAATAATGGGAAAACTAGGAGAGGTCATAACTTCTTAAGTTTTCCACCAAATTGGATGCAAAAAGAGGCTAGATAGCCATTTCTAGATATTCTGGACTCATTGGAGAAGGTTTCAGAAGCATTTGAGAATTGTAAACACATAACCTTTTACACTTTTTGAGCATAATAGAGAGGTCCAAGCCATTGGAAGTTGGACCAAGGAAATGTAGCCCAAGAGGGGTGAACTCCTTTATCATGTTCCTGTTGTAATGTGTTTTTGATGATGTTATGTACATGTTTATTCTATTTTTCAATCTCTTATTTATGTTAAGTTTCTCATAAAATTAACATAAAAACTCATCATTTCACTTGCAAAAATTCATGAATCGTTTAAGCACAATGAAAGCATTTTGTTTCTAATCTGAGGAGGATATTAGCACAACAATCTAATAATCGAAATCATATCATTTTGGCATCGTATCTCTAGGTTTTCTTTGTGAAAGAAGGATTTAATTGTTTCCAAATTTATGTCATGCTTGCAAGGTTAAAACTCAAAAGAGGAGAAGGGAAGTTGGTTGTAAGCCCTGAAGTTGGGTCAAGGGGAAGGAGAGCAAGGTTGCCACAATCTCCAACACCAGTTCAGCCTCGAGTTGCAGTTGAGACTCCAAAGATCATGTATCATGAAGGAGAACCTACAAACATGACAAAAGATGAGAAGACCTTCAGAAAGGCTTCCTCTGATATAACATAGATGTTAAAGGTCCTCTATGAAGAGAGGAATACTAGGTTGCAAGGGGAAAGTTCCAAACCTCTCAAAGGAGAAGGTTATTCAAGAGGAGGTAATGGAAAACGAGGTAAATGAAATGGAGACAAATCTCCACCCTCTCCACCATCTTCTTCATCTTATTCTTCACAAGCATCTTCACCCTCTTCCACTAACACAACCCTTACTCATATTCATCATCATACTTCAAAAGGAACTGGTAAATCACCTTTTTTAAAACTTGATGTTAAATTTGAGTTGCCCATGTATAATGGTGAAGTGAATGCAAAGAAGCTTGATAATTGGATACATCAGTTGGAGGTATATTGCAGCATTCAAAACCTTCAATAGGATGACATAAAGATTCAGTTAGCTTCCTTGAGAATGGAGGGTGCAACACTGGTATGGTGGGAATCAAAGACCCAAGGGGATATTAAAAAACACGGTAAGATCTCAATTTCTTGCAATGATTTCATTGCTGCAATCAAAAGACAATTCTATCCTCTAGCTTATATGTAGAAAGTCATTGTGAATTGACAGAACTTTAGATAGCTTAAAGGTCAAAATGTGCAAGATTACACCCAAGAATTCAGAAAAAGGCATTTGATGTTAGGTGTAGATTTTCAATCATAGGGCACATTGTTGAAGTACATAGAGGGTTTACACAGTTACCTTAGGCATACTATCTTAATGTTTAATCCCAATAATATAGATGATTTGTGTGTGCAAACCACTCATCTTGAGGCAAGAGGGGAAAACACCCCAAAAGAAGGTAGTAAAAATCCATTTAAGAGTAAAGGAAAGGACAAGGATTTTAAAGGGAAGGCAAAGAAAAATGTGTCTATCAAAAAAGAAGGAGAGAAATTTATATGCAAACATTGTTCCAAGGAGGGTCATGATGAAGCTCATTGTTGGAAGCTTCATCCCCAAATGTGAACAAAGAGAAACAACAATAAGGCAAAAAAAAGACAACTGCAACCACTCAATAGGATTTGGGATCCGATTCGGGTGATGAAACTAGAAATCACAGCCATGGGGTTAAAAGGAAATGAATCCATTGCTAGCACTAGTTCTTCAAAATGACAAAATGAAACTCCAAGTGAAAAGAGGAGAATAGAATTTTTTCACAGAAGGGTGATCTCAAAACATAACAAGATTGATACGCTTTTCGATAGTGTCTCTCAAGCCAATCTTATCTCTGAAAATATTGTCAAAAGTTTAAACTTGGAAACTATTCCACATCATAAAACATATCCACTTTGATGGGTGTGTGACAAGGCGCAATTGTAGGTTACTAGAAAGTGTAAACTGAAATTTGCCATTACTGCAAATTTCATAGATGAAGTGGACCTTGATGTTGTGTCGTTAGATATTTGTGGCATAGTTTTGGGTAGCGCGTACCTTTATGATAGAAAATCTATCCTCCATAGACATGAAAACAAATATCATTTATTCAAAGATGGAGTAGAATATATTGTAGCAAGAAAATAAATATTTCTCTTGTTAATGCAGGGCAAATGAAAAGACTAGTGAATTCGAGCAAGAATTTTGTGCTTCTAATGATCAAACCCAAGAATGATGTTGATAATGAAGCTTTTAAAGGTTGTGATTCAAATTTGAAATCTGAATTGGTTGACGTAGTTAACCAATATGATGATATGTTTCAGGAATCAAAGGGATTACCTCCCAAGAGAGGAATCCAACATGACATACAATTGCAGCAAGATTGTCCTCTTCCTAACATTGGCATGTATAGGATGTCAGTGATGGAAAGTGCAGAAATTAAGAAGAAAATTCAAGAGTTGTTGAATAAAGGGATCATCAGACCATCTTCCTTGCCATGTGGTTCACCTATTGTCTTGGTGCCAAAGAAGGATGGAACATGGCGCATGTGTGTGGACTTTTGTGCATTGAACAAAATTACGGTAAAGAACTGTTACCCACTGCCTAGAATAGATTATTTACTTGATCAATTGAAAGATGCAAATTATTTTACTAAGCTAGAGTTAATAAGTGGATACCATCAAATTAGAATAGCTGAAGGAGACATTTGGAAGACAGCATTCAAAACAAAACAAGGATTTTTTGAATGGCTAGTTATGTCGTTTGGTTTATGTAATTCTCCTACTACATTCATGCGTGTGATGAATCATGTGTTGAGGCCATTTCTTGATGAGTTTTTCATATTCTACTTAGATGGCATCTTAATTTTCATTAAATCTCATGATGAACATGTCATGCATGTAAGAAAAGTACTTGATGCCTTGAAAAAAGAATAGTTGTATCTTAAGATGTCAAAGTGCAAGTTTGTAAAAACTTCTTTAGTTTACTTGGGTCATATTGTTGGAGGTGAGCTGAAAATAAAACTCTCTAAAGTTGATGTCATTGTGAATTGGCCAAGGCCCAAGATAGTTACTGAGGTAAGAATTTTTTTGGGAGCAGCCCAATATTGGAGGAAATTCATTGCAATTTTTCTCTTATAGCCGCTCCTTTGCATACGTTGACAAGTGTGAAAAAGGTTTTTTAGTGGGGAGGCAAATAGAAAAAGGTCTTTGATGCATTGAAGGAAAATATGAGTACGGCTCCAGTACTTGCACTTCCAGACATGAGACAGTCATTTGAGATTTAGACTGATGCTAGCGACTACGCCATGGGTGCAATCCTCATGCAACATGGTAAGCCTATCTGTTTATATTCAGAAACCTTTAATATTGGTGCAGTAATTAACTATCCTACATATGACAAGGAATTATATGCATTGGTTCAAAGTGTGAAAAAATGGAAACACTACTTGATGGGTAAGGAAATCGTCATTCACACTGATCATCAACCATTGGAATACTTGCAATCTCAATCAAAGTTGCAGCAATCCAATAATTCCACTTGGTAATCATGTATAAGAAAGGTATCTACAATAAAGTTGTTGATGTGATTTCTAGGCCTATTGTTAGTGTAGCTACTTTACTTAAGCATAATTCTATTTTACATGAAATTTATATTGAGCAATATGCATTAGATAATGACTTTCAAGATGTTTATGCAAGCTTGAATAAAGGTAACCAAGTAGAGGAATTGGATTATCATTTGCATGATAACTTGTTGTACCATCTTGGCAAGCTTTGTATTCCACGGGGAGAAAGAGTTAACATCATAAGAGAGGCACATACTTCTCTTATTGTTGGTCATTTCGATGTAAGTAAGATGGTGGCACATCTACAGAGGTATTGTTATTGGCCTCGTATGCTTGAAAGTGTGTCTCATTTTATTAAAGGATGTTCATTATGTGAAATCAGTGAGCCTAGCAATAGGAAGTCAGGATTATACACACCACTTTTGGTTCCTTCACGGCTGTGGGAGAGTGTTTCTATGGATTTTGTAGGAGGTCTTCCAATGTCAAAAAGAGGTCATGATTATTTGTATGTAGTTGTGGATAGGTTTAGCAAAATGTGTATTTTGATGCCATGTAAAAAGCAAGTTACAGCTGAATAAACTACTTAGTTATTCTTTCAGAATTTTTGGGTGCATTTTGGATTGCCCATATCCATTGTTAATGATCGATATTCTCACTTTGTTGGGAAGTTTTGGTCAATTTTGTGGGGATTCATGGACACCAAATTGAAAGAGAGTACAAATTTTCATCCACAAACAGATGGTCAAACAGAAGTGGTGAACAGAACAATGATACATCTTCTTCATGGGTATTGCAGCAACCATTGTAAGTTGTGGGATGAACATTTGACTATATTCAACATGCTTACAATTGAGCCAAGCACTCTTCAACTCAAACTTCACCATTTGAGGCATTCTTGGGATACTTGCCTAAATCTTCTATGGACTTTATTTTTGGCAAAGATGTTGCTATTGAAGGTCATAGCGACATAGACAAAGCAAGAAAGTTCATTGACCATATCCAATTAGTACACCAAAAGGTTCAAGAACATCTTGAGAAAATCCACGACAAGTACAAAGAAAGGCACGACAAGCATCATCAAGATCACAAGTTCCAAGTTGGTGATGAAGTTTGGCTTCACATTAAAAAGAGAGGCTCCAAGGAGAAGGTAAAAAACTAAAACCAATTAGATATGGTCCATTCAGAATTTTGGAAAAGATTGGTAATAATTCCTTTAGGTTGGATTTTCCTTCATATATTCAAATTTATGTTGTTGTTAATGTTGAGAATTTAAGGTTGTATGAGCCTCCTTTGATTGAAGATAAAGGAGAGAATATTTAAATTCCATCTATTGAAGACTTTTCTCTAGAATTTCTTGATGAGCTTCAGCAAGACACTATACTTGACAGAAGAACAATGACATCAAAAAGGGGAAGTATCGATTATCTTCGAGTGGGGCTCAAGGGTACAAATCCTTTAAAAGCCAAATGGATAGAGGTTGGAAATTTGAGGGAACTGTATCCTCACCTGTTGGACAATTGAAAGTGGTCTTTTGGGGTCCAAAAGGCTTCCAATGGGGAGGAGTGATCAGGTGCTCAAAATTAGGCTCAAAACTCAAAGTGGCAAAATATCGATAAACTTAACTTTAGATCAAAGTGCCCATCATACTGATTCCAACGATGCAAACGACACTTGAATCTGAGCTCATATGAAGAAGTTAGAGCACATCAAATTTCAGGTTTGACATGGAGATATGGCAGGAGAAGATGACGTGGCAAGGCTCTTCAGCGAATGGGGAAGCGCCAAGTGGCAGGCAGCCATTAACCCCATATTTCACAAATTGCATATCGCAGGTGGATCGATGTTAAATAATCGGCCCCAGATCAACTCAGGGTTGCGATGTGATGATTTCAATCACACATCGCAAAAGGGAAGTGTTATAGAATCGGCCCCAACAAGATCAGGTTGTGATTGCAATATTTCAATCGCATATCACACAATGCAAGTCTTGTTATATGTATTACCTTGGCTCCTCCGATTGTGATATATTCCAGATGCAATAAGATTATGGGTTGCAGTTGATAGTTCCATTGGGTCCGCAACTTATCGCAATCGCATATCGCCAGCCCGCATTCACAAACCATAAGACCCACTGGGTCTCGCCAATTGCGATCTACGGTGGAGTTGTCGATGTCGATAGCTTATGGCCACTGCGTAGTGAAATTTTCTCCTAGTTAGCGCTTTTTGGAGCGAAATTGTAGGATCATGACGGGAAAGGAGCAATTTGTGGAGCGAATAATGGGAAAACTAGGAGAGGTCCAAACTTCTTTAGTTTTCCACCAAATTGGATGCAAAAAGAGGCTATGTAGCCATTTTTGGATATTCTGGACTCATTGGAGTAGGTTTCAGAAGCATTTGAGCATTTTAAACACATATTTTTTTACACTTTTTGAGCATAATAGAGAGGCCCAAGCCATTGGAAGCTAGACCAAGGAGACGTAGCCCAGGATGGGTGAACTCCTTTATCATGTTCCTGTTGTAATGTGTTTTTTATGATGTTTTGTACATGTTTATGTTGTTGTTCAATATCTTATTTATGTTAAATTTCTCATAAAATTAACATAAAAACTCATCATTTCACTTGCAAAAATTCATGAATCCTTAAGCACAATGAAAGCATTTTTTTCTAATCTGAGGAGGATCTTAGCACAACAATCTAATATTCTAAATCAGATCACATAGGGTTGATACCTCTGAAACTAGAATCCCTATGAGTTTCAATCTCCCTGTGGAAAATATTATTGCTCCTGAATCTACCAATATCAATG
This sequence comes from Pinus tabuliformis, assembly GCA_031772625.1. Classification (NCBI taxonomy): domain Eukaryota; kingdom Viridiplantae; phylum Streptophyta; class Pinopsida; order Pinales; family Pinaceae; genus Pinus; species Pinus tabuliformis. The sequence goes on along the minus strand of CM062816.1, from coordinate 242,596,695 downwards.
ATCACAACTCCTTTTTGTGTCTTTAAACATTGGCTCACTGATCTACCCACTAGCAACCTTCTAGCTCCATTAAGAAGTACGCACATAGGGTCTTCTGGAACTTCCCTGAACTAGGGCTCCATAATGCTGCCTCCTAACAACTCATTAGTTCTTCAATGATAATTTTACATGAGGGCTTCAATCACTGGTTTCTAATGTGAATCCAACTTTGGTACCATGTAGAAATTATGGTGTATATTTGATACTACTCATGAAATTTTCTAAATCACAAGACTAGAAGTTACTCTACTAATCTGTGGAAGTAAATTCATGATCGAGAACACCAATCATTAACATGCATCAAGATTCAACACACATACACGAATATTTATCTAGGGGAAAGCAACTGCTCAATACCCCTTATTATATGTATTGCATTAATCAAATAATCTGGATGAATACAATATGCTATGCTCAAGCTTGAGCTTGAGCTTAACCTACACCTGTATCTTCTATCCTTTTCTTGACTGACTGACTATGGCCAACACTTAGCCAATTTTCAAGCCATCCAAGCTCCTATTTCCTTATGTTGTTCCTTGAGGAATTAAGCCCCTATTTAAGAGAAAATTTCTTCCATTGGATTGTGCAATTCCTTTAGGTCAATTCTCCAACTGCATGCACCACTTCTACAACTTGGAATAGTTTACAACTAATAGTACACTTCCCTTGAACTCCAATATCAACTTGGTAACTCAAATTATCTGCATGCATGAGCTAATTTAGGTTGATTGTTTAGTTATATGGATGATTACTAAGTGTGGTTGAAGTTCCACTTCCACAACTTGACCTTCCATTAGTTCCTCCATCAATTAGAACTAGTTTAACTCACCATAACTCAATTTAATTGAATTAAATTGCTACAACTGGAATTAACTCAACCTAGGCTCCTAAAATTTAGGAACCCACTTCACACGACTGAACTTCATGTCCCTAACTCAAATGAACTGACCTAGACTCCTATTCTTTAGGAATCAACTCAAGTAAATTGAACTTCAACTCATTAACTCGAATTGAGTGTTCTTAACTCAGTGACAAGAGCCATGTAACCTAAGTTAACTCCTCCAAGATGTCTGTTGATATGGAATTTCGAATATCCTCAATTTGATTAAGGAAAAAATCAAAATTGATACTTTCTTGCTGTATTTGCAACAGTCTCACCGAGAATTCCAACTTGCATGGGATTCATGAGATGATGGTATGATGTCAAAAGAAGTGAAGCAAGTCAAGAGATTGAGGTTCTTTCAATCAAGGAATTTATCAAAGGAAGTCTAGATGACCAAACGGGAAAAGGTGATGTATGTATGAGTAACAACCTTGGGTTAAAAATCCATGTAACAATGTTAATAAAAGCAAAAAAAATAAGACCAAGGTCACGGGACACGTATTCCAAGCTGAATGTTGGGAAAAACATCTTAGTGTGGGTGTTCATTTGATTTATTATGGCTAAAGGAAAATTGAAAAGGAAATGGCAAATACTTTGTAAAGGCATGAGGCATTAATTTGCATTTTATTTGTGGAAATAATGGAAATTAGGAGAAAAGGAAGGTGAAAGCTCACAGGTTGCATGTGAGGAGGAAAATGAAGAAAATATAGACCTCATTAATAAAGAGGCTTATGAGGATTAGTTCACAAGCTTTTTGATAGTTTTTGGGTGGAGTTCCCTCTCCATTTTCTCTCTCACACAGAGTATTCTTATAGCATGCTTGGAGCACTCTAGCATTCACTTGGAATGGACAAGAAAGCAAGAGGAAGCAAATATCATGCAAGAAAGAGCAAGATCAAGTGACTACAACGGAATTTCTTGCAGGTATCAAGTTTCATGTATGATTTCCTTTCTAGTTTTGACATGAATGGTACATGCATATGTGTTGTTAGTTCTCTTGTTGTCATTGGCATGGGCCTTTCCTAGTGTGATAGTGTTTTTTAGCCTTGCCTTGCCATTCTTGGATATCCATGGTGTGGTGGGTTCTCTCGTATTTGGTTGAGCTATATTTCCAGGTAGACTCGAAGTTGAGTGGGGTGGTCTCGGGATTATTTACAAGGCATAGGAATCTTGGGATGGGATACGCGATAAAGCCTGGTTGTGAACACCTCGATTGATCCTAGGAATCCTTGACTGGTAATGGCGAGATACACTGTAAAGCTAAGAGGTGAATACCCTTAATTGGGACTAGGAATCCCTTGACTGGTAATGGTGGGATACATGGTAAATCCTAGAGGGTGATGCCTCGTAGGCCTAGGAATCCATTGACTAGTAATGGCAGGATACGCAGTAAAGCTAGGAGGTTGATACAGACAAATTCCTCATGGTTTAAGTGGAGATATCTTGAGGCATCTAAGCTTGTTTAGGGCTTAGTGATTCGGTGGGGATTGCGGTAAAGCATGTCTGTATTGATGAGGGTTCGAGCTTAGGAATCACTTGGTGGGATATACGGTAAATCTTGAGGAAGCCTTGGTTGGTTTTGTTGTGAGTCCCATATTCATGCTTGGAATATGGCATGGGGGTGATTGGATGAAAGAAATATTTGGTTCAGCCCAATCTAGGGTTGGGTGGTTCATGGAAGTCCCAAGCCTGGTTGGCTTATGCATTCATTAATAAGAGCTCCTTCTCCTTGGTATTTAATGTGTAAATGTATTGGTTCATATGTGATTTTTATGGCTATTATATCCTTGCTATTTCTATTGGTTATGACTATGTTTTATGATAGACTTGATGTATGGCTCTTATCATGTTTTTATTGGAAAATGAATGAACAATGAATATATGACCTAATAGATGATAATGCAGTTGTTTTTATGAGGCATAAATGCTTCCTTATGAATGTCAAATAAGTATGAGACCCCTATGCTCATATGTGTATTTATGACTAATAGATTTCATGTTCATGATATGTTTGACGGAATGTCTGTCATGGCTAGGCCTTGTTAGGTATAGTTCTTGTATAAGATTTATATGGAAGGATTTTTCCTTGTGTCATTCATGGTTCTGGAAAGTGTCATTAATTTTTGGGCAAAGGTCTAGATCAGAGCCTGAAAAAGTGGCTTAAATCCTGTGGTCGCAGGCACAAAACTAGGTGAAAAAGACTGTAGTCGCTCCCTTGTAGGCATCATGTGTGCGACTGGAAGGTTTCAGTTAAAATTAGGTATTGTTTTACCAACGTCTGGGAGATCATGGCACTAAAAAAAGAGGTTTAATTCAGGGTCTAGGCACCTGGAATGGGGGTTTAGCCCTTGGGGTTCCTATAACACCTAATAGGGAAGTCATTAAGGGTTTTGGTTTGTCGATTCCACTTCCTTAAGGTGATCTAGGAGGTTGAATCATATCATAGTAACTCTTTGTCACATGTTTACCCCAGTAGGCTGATAACTTGGGTAAATGTGGGAGGAGGGTGTTACATAGTGGTATCAGAGCATGGTTCAACACTTGGACTAGATGGGTGGAATGTGTTTGTCATGCAAACATGTAGGTTGTATATGTGCTTTTTATGTGTGCATGGTACTAGACATTTTTACAGTTGTGTTGACATGTAGGAGTTGATGATGTTGTTGTTAGGATGTGTTTGTCATGAATGCATGTCGGTTGTATATGCATTTATTATACATGTCAATGTCTATATGTTGTTATTCATGCATTGTCATGGTCATGGTTATGCATGTATAGGAGGTAAAATATGCATTGTGATGGTCATTTTTGTGTTCATGTGTCATCATGATGCTATTGGTATGTTATGATGCTGATGTGCTAGCTGAGATGAAGTAAGAGATGCAAATCATCAAAGCAAGGTTGCAACACTGGACCTCGAGGTAAGAGTATATCATCATATAGGTTTGTATGTTTGGCATGTAGGTATGTAGTTAATGGTTGTTATAAGCATTATGGTTACTTATATGCTTGTCATTCTATTGTTTTAATGGCTATATAAACATGATAGATGCTAGTTAATAAGTGTTGTCATATGCGCAAGTGTCAGATAGTCATGAATGGTAATAACTTGTTCTTATATGCATTACGATTGTATGCATGATGATTATTTTAATTGAAATTAAGATTTTGATGTTATATGTATCATTCTAACTTGGATTGACCTATGCATATGGTTATGGTTACGATATTCAATTATGAGCTGACATACTTGTGATATTGTGTTGTACTAATCTAGACAAACTCTGCATATGTGATTGTTATGCATGAATGAAAATTGTTTATGAGTTTATGATGCCAACATGCTAGCTAGTTACTATTATGCACATTATGACCTTATTTATGTTTGATTTGATGTGTTGTGAAGTTATATTGTGCTAATCTAGATTGATTGTGCAAACAAGATAGCCTCCCCTGAGATACATTAAGTTATGAGTTTTCTTATGTCATCTATTTGGTGTTTGAATGTTTGATTACGTTGTCTATTGTGTGTTTGAGTGTTTTGTATCTATTATGTCATCTATCTGTTGTTTAAATGTTTTATTAATTGCATGATATGAGTATGTGTCTATAAGACTGCATGAAGAAAATGTTAATCAAGGTTGTCATTCATGCCAATATGGCATTGACTGAGATGTCAATATTCTTGAGATTCCTGGTTCTAGACGATGATGCCATGACTCTTGGTGGTTGGTTGACTAGGATAACATCAATGAAGATGTCAAGTCATGAAGAAGTCAAACCACTAATGATCCAAGTGGCTCCAGAAACACACACAGGACAAAGAGGGCTCATGAAATCTCGAAAATCAAAGTGATCAGAATGATTTCGAACCAGGGCCAGAGTGAAGATCTCATCGTCCTGATCGTGGTGATGTGAACAGTTCGTCAAACCGAGTCTGTATGCAAAAGTTAGAAGCAATTAAAGTTAGGCTTAAGGAGGCCACAATTTGGACAGAACCTGACCACCAGATTCCGACCAACCTGGGCTAAATTCTGGGCGAATTTGTGGCCTAGTTAATTTGTCTCCTTCGGCCTAAAATCCGAATAATTTTAAAAGTCCCTATTTTTTTTAAATAAAAATTAAAAAATATATATATGGTGGTGGGCCACCACCCTGCCACCCCTCATACCCCTCATAACAAAAATATATTAAAAAAGGGGCAAGCGACCATGACCCCGCCGCCCCCCAAACCTTAACAAAATTTATTAAAAAAAAGAAGTGGCTCGGCAGCCATCACCCCATCGAGCCCTCACCATACTATATTAATACATAATATTTGGGGTGCGCACAGGCCACCTCTAATGGACCCGGCCCACGTGGACCAACCCCCACCAAGCGGCCCCATGTATAACAAAACAAAACCAATGCGCCATGGAACCAACGTGCCATGAACCACGTTGAACGCCACCCCTCCACACCTTAACAGAAAATGGTGGAAGATGGGGGAGAGAGCCACCAAAAAAATTGGACCTGCCGCCCGTAATTTAAACCATAAAACTAATGTGTGTTACTTTAGGAGGGGCGGGATTTGATCCCTCGACCCCTCTTCAACAACTTCACCATTATTACCACGGTGCCAAACTAAATTATTGTTAAGTCTACCTAGCAAATTTACATAAACCCAGTTTTTTCAGTTAACGGTGCAAGTGCGTGGGTACGCAGAGCAGAAAAAGGAGAAGTGCGTGGGTACGCAGAGCAGAAGAAGGCACAGTGCGTGGGTACGCAGCGTGACAGAGGTTCAGGTGCGTAGGCATAGGGAAAGTACGCGGCGCTTCAGAAGCTGCAGGTGCGTAGGTACGTGGCGCGATAGCATCTGTGGGTGCGTGGCTACAGTAGCAGTACGCGGCGCGATAGCATCTGTGGGTGCGTGGCTACAGTAGCAGTACGCGGCGTGATAGTATCTGTGGGTGCGTGCCTACAGTAACAGTACGCAGCGCGATTGAAGAAACAGTGCGTGGGTACGCTGTGAAGCAGAAGGCTCTCTGCGGGTATACGCAGGGGAACAGAAGGCTCTCTGCGGGTATACGCAGGCCAGAGAAAGGAAAACTGCGTATCTGTATTAAGGCATTTATTTGACTGACTTTTCTCTGTTGATAAGGTGTTCTGGGTTTAGTTTACTGTTACTATTGATCTGGTTACTGCAGTTGACTGGGTGATTTACTTGTACTTGATGATCTCTTGATGTTTATGGATCCAGTTTGAAAATTTATGAAAAGTGGTCCTTGAAAGAAAAGAAGTAGGGGGTTGTAGCTCCCTTCCAGGAGAGACTGGAAAACGAGAGAGAGTTGTAGCTCTCTGCAGGTTGCAGCCTGCGTACTGGTAAAGGACTGCACCAGTACAAAACCATTGTAAAAGGAGTTTCTAATTTGAAAGAAGATAGAGACATATTGCAGCAGGTGGTTTTCACCCACATTGGGTTTCCACCTTATACCTGGTGTTCTTTGGTGTGACTATCTGTTTTTCTTGTTCATGCTCATTATTTTATGGTACTGACATGCAAAAATAATTCAAAGTATAAATAAGGAAGATTTATTAAAAGAACTTGATAATACTGATTCACCCCCCCCCCTCTCAGTATTATTTCCAACAAATTTACATAAACCCAGTTTTTTTCAGTGCACCCGGTGGAAGATGGAGGAGGCCAGAAGCGCACGCGCAAATCGATGCAGGTGGAATCATGACTGTTGTAGAAATAGGGAGCGAAACCATGATCCTTGAAATTTTCCCGAGGAGGTAATTTTCTCCATGTCGGAATATAGTCAAGTTTATAGTCAGTTTTCACGGTTTTCCAAAGGGATCACAATGGCGAGGTCGGATTCGCCTTTTGAGTTGCAGATTTCCAGTCCACCCATTGAGCAGAATCTTTGAGGAATCTAGGGAGAATCTAAAAGATTCCTTTTGCCCCAGATTCTCAATTTCTCAGAATTCAGAAATTTGACAATCGATTTTGCACTATTCGACGCCACAAATCTGATGGTGCGTTCAGATTTTTCATTTTCTCATTTTATTTTCCAGCCACTTTTCTAAGTGGAATGCAGGTGTCAGCATTTATGTGCGAGAAGCCATTTCCATGTGATTGATGTCGTGAGATCGATGGCACGAACAACTTCAGCAGTTTGACATCCGCTTCTTCAAATGGCCCCTGGTTGTGAGGTATATGCAGTGCGTTCATGTACTTCTTTTTCTATGCATTGTGTTGCACAGATCCCTGTTTGATGTTGATGAGGGATCTTGTTTATTACTTGTTTTCATGATTCCTGCTTGATGTGATGCGGAATCGTCTATGTGATGTACTTGTTGTCATGATTCGTCATGTTATGTTTTGAGATCCCTTTGTTGTATGTTGATGGGATACTCATGTTGTCGTCATGTATGTTTGCATTGAGGTCCCTTTTATGCCATGTTGGCGAGATGCTCATCATGCATGAGTTTGTGTCATACTGATAGGAGTCTTTTGACTGAGAGTTCCTATAGTGGAACATCTCTTGGAGCCACTCCTACGTGAAGGAATTTTCCTTGTATGATAGCGACATCACCTCTATGTACATCATCATTATTAATAACACTTAATGCAGCAGCCTACACCATCTTGACACTGGGGCCTCGAGATGTAGTCCCTCCTGGATGAACTCCGTTACCAAAAGCTTATGTTTTCAAGTGATGATGGTTGACATGTTCCTCTTCTTTACAGCATGCATATGTATTCACTTATGTTATTTTAAAAATGCAATTTAACACATCACGAAAGTAAAAGGTCTTGGAAGGGTCCTTCATCACACATGGACCTAGATCAACTAATGAAGGAAGCCCTAAGAAGTACTTGAATTAACTATGATGTTTCCAAGTGCCAATCATGTGCCTTGATTAATGATCTAGATCCTAAGTGCCAATATACAACCTCATGATGTGAAGGATTATACTTGATGAAGCCATACTTTTGATGATGTCATACTCTTGAATGACCACACTTAATGATGGTAATTAATGAAGGTTGGAAGATTAGATGATGACATGGATGATCTCATTTGATGGTTGGAAGACTATCTTACTATGACATATCAAGATGACATGGATGAAGCATATTATGATGACATTATGACCCTAAATACTAATGTCTACTTGTTTTTATAAATCCCAAACATTATTAAACAAACATAATCCTTGGCAACGAATATGTTTTGAAACAATATCAAAATTCCTTATTAACAAATGGCTTTGTGTAATGGCAGACAAACATGGCATACATATGACCATACATGGCAGACATAATGTATAATGTAGGAGACATGGTTCCCTATGACCATACATGGTAGACATAATGTATAATGCAACAACATGGTGTTAGACATCACTCACATGGCAAACAAGGCCTTTTCCATAGTTCTTATATATCCATGTTTCACATGGCAAACAAGGTCCTATATTATCCATCACATGGCAAACAAATGTAATGCATACATCACATGGCAGACAAATAAAAAAAATATGTTATAATATCCTAAAGATATGTCGGCTACTAAAATATGATTGTCGGCTCTCCTTCATGCATAACAATTCGACTCATAAAAAGGTATATATACACGTTTGTTCTCCTCACTCTAAAAGTAGATATCTCGGTCAATGAATATAGGAGAAGTATAGAATAAAACAGGAGGCCGAGGAGAACAAAGAATATTTATTTTAGGCATAATAACTTAGACTATTTTAAAGAGGACGTTGAGATTTCTGGTTGGGTTAATTTTTGATTGCCTCATCACTACAACTCGGACAAGTCATCTACAGAAGAATTACACAGATAGATATCTCGGACCTGTGTTATAGAAGACAATCACTAAATTTTTACTTGGACAACTTACTGTCGAGACTCGGTTTATAGCCCAGTGAAATTTTTAGACTTGTGAATTATAACTAGAGTTGTGGTAGAATATTTTCAGTGAAGAAAGGGACCAGAACAACGAAAAAAATGGAACAAAATTGTGTATGTGATAGTGTAATCCAACGAAGAAATGTATAGAAACTTGTCCAAGAAATAAGCAAAACATTAAAAGAAAAATGCAGAGAACTTTCCTGGGAATTTAACAAGTAGAATAGAGTGCAAGCATTGCATTGTGGACTTTTGTATGAGCTTGAAACATCACATGAAGACTGATGACCTGCAGCGCTGGAAATAAAATAGTGGAGTAAAGTGCATTTAAATTGTGAGTATTTTACTATGGACTTGTGTGCAACATAGGATTAGAAAAGAAGCAAAGGAAATCTAGCTATTTAACACTTGTGTAAGACTGTGGTAGATCAGCTCTTGGAGAGTTTAGATTGAATAATTTTTTGAAGTATCCTGTAGAACATTGGTAGCAGTCCTAAAAACCTTTATTTTAGCAGATTTGAGCCTAAGCTTGAAATAGACTTGGAGACCCTTTTTGAACAGAACTGGAGATATCCTTTTAATAGATATGAGGATTTGAAGTAGATTCTTGGATTCCCTTGTTGAAGACTTGAAGACTATATTGAAGGCATTCTTTAGAGCAGAGTTAGAGAGGATGTCGAATACCCTTTGAAGCAACTCATTGAAGATATCTGGAAGCATTGTTGAAGACCTGTAGAAGTTAATTGTTGAGACCCTTCGAGACATGATTCTTTGTTAAAGCCCTCATGGAGTAACCTAGGAGTTTTTTGTTTGGGTGACATGAAGAGTAGTGGTGATACCTTCTAAGAAGATAAGGTTGCCATTGATGACGTGACATAGAGACTAAGTGAAGGCATTGTTGAAGATTGACAAGGCTTGGTGAAGAAGACATTAGGAGCCATGAAGTACAACTAAAGATATCTTGACGAACTAAAGCTAAGGGTTGGAGCCCAAGAGGTTGGAGCCTCGAAAAGACAAGGTTGGTGCCTTGAAGAATAGGGTTGGAGCCCTAGAGGATCGGATCCCTCAAGAACCTAGGTCGAAGCCTGAACCAGATATAGGGTTGGAGCCCTTGAGGTTGGTGCCTCAAAATTGACAAGGTTTGAGCCTTGGAAGTCCAAGTCGGTGCTTGGTACATTACAGGTTGGAGCCTGGGGAATTGAAGATCAGTGTCTTCATCTAGGTTTGGAGCCCTACATATCTTATACTTGATTTAATAAAGAAATTAATAAAAGAATTTATTCTTATTGTTCATTTTGTGTTCTAAATATAAGTGATCTAACTAGTAAAAGTAAGAATTGGAAAGAAATATTGATTCACCCCCCCCAGTATTTCCAACATAAATGATTTTGTTTAAGATGGTTGTACTAACACATTATGTGTTGAGACAACTGATATACCTGAGTGTAAATAGGCGATAGTTGTAGTGTTATGACTATGATTGTGAGTTGATTGTTGATTATGACATGGTTGTTAGTCTTGGCAAAGCTTGATTTCAGATTAATAGATATGATGTCTTGATTTTTGGAACATGTGACTGACATGTGTGAACAATTGTAGGGAAATGTGTTTGGTATTAGCATGACAAGGTAACAACTGATTTGTCTATATAACTAATAGCTGGGTGATGTGATAGAATATAGTAAGACTCAATTTCAGAAAGGTAAAAGGTAAAAGAAGGTAATTGGGTGATAATTCCTTTGGCTATGTTTGGAAACCGCAATTCCAAAGGAATGGATGCTTTGAACACAAGAAGTTTTATTAACCTAGATTTTGTCTGACATTATGTGGATATATGTTATATTTCTAAACATGTATTTGATAGGTATATTATGCTAGTTTTGAGCTATGTCTAGATTCATCAAAGGATTGGAGTCCCTTGAGAGATGGAATGGATGTGTTTAGTTGTAAGGAAACGTGTTTGGCACAACAAGATAAGGTAACTGGTTTATTATTATATTTATTTATACACTGATAATTATGTGTTTATGATAGTATGATGTAGGGATTACATGGAAAAAGAGACTGTTATGAAATCTTGAAGAAGGCTCAGGTTGAATTTGCCTTGAAGGCATTGGGAACCCATCGGGTTGAGTCATGGTATTTGTTAGGATTTTTGTGCCTTCGGTATTTTGTGATTTGTTTGAGCTTGATTATGGGTTTTTATTGCATCTAGTGCAAAGCCTTTCCACTTTGTTTGTGATGTTGTATTGCTATTGGTTTTCATGGTTTTCTTCTTGTTGGATTTCTTATTTTTTCCTTTTATGTTTTCAGTGTCTTGGGATTTGGTTAGGAAAGAGGGAAGTTAGTGGAGCTCAAGGAGAGATTAATAAAGTACAATAGGTAATGTAAGGCCTGGATGAAGCTTGGTGCATGTATAAGTGTTAATCAAGGTTGCCATTGATGTCAATATGGCAATGTTTGTGATGGCAAATTCTTGTGATCATAATGTTGCCCATGAAGGACCCAAGGATTGAATACATATGTAATAGAAATAATGGAACCAAGGAGGAAGGTTATTAGAAGCCAAGGAAAGCCAAAGAGTAAGAGGAAGAAGTCATTGAAACCCAACAAGAGAAGAGAAGCAATTTATCGGAAGCAGTTTATAGGGAGGAGTTAAGATATCGACGCTTTATCAGAGAAATTATATTGTCGCGTTATCGGCGATTATATTATATTAAGTTATGTAAACACTACTCAAACCCCTGATTGCAATATAATGGAGTCAAGAAATGAACGGCAGAGATCAAACCCAAGTGCTTGCGGAAGAAGAATGGCAGAGGAATAGACCTGGATCGTCAAATTGACAGATCTGTTAGATCGATGATGATTAACAACTGCTGGGGTAGGAAAGTACGGATTTCCTTGATCGTGGCTGAAGTTCTGCACTCAATCCTAGCTATCAATCTCATATTCAACTCTTAGATCACAGTCAAATGTGGGGGTTAAAGACGTTTTAATCCGTATGCCAGTCTAAGTCTCGCAAACCATAGATTGTGATATAATACAAGGACCTGATAGCTCCATTAGAACATACCTTTATGTAGTACCACGTCCAGATATCGGGGAAGTTACGCAAATCATAAGTGTTGTCACCATCAGACCGCCGATTACGATAAGACTTGTGAACCCAACCACCGATTGCGATAATATTGTGGACCCGATGGATTCATTAAAAACAGTTCAATGGATATCTCATCCGCTCCATCGGAAGACAAAGCATGTGCACACTTGTAAAACCTTCGATTTTTATGAAGTTACGATTGTGGGATTAAAGGAATGACTTTGATTCTCATGAAATTGCGATTGCGGGATTAAAGTTGATGACGTAGCATGTGGGACCTCCATATGGGTATAGAATCTCTTATATGGTTTCTGTGAATAATCAAGTCTATGGATAAAAGACTCTCCGATATATATTTTTAATATACAAGTCAACCTCCCTCCAATAGATGTGTCCTTTGGTCATTGGTGGAACTCGTATAAAAATGAGTTAAAACACTTTAGTTCTGAGTATCTATCTCGGGCATAAAAATAGAGCATAAAGAAGTTCACAACTCGTGAACTTGAAGAGACAAAGGAAGTCAAGGGAACAGTAGAAAAAAATTCGAAGGTCAAGCGAGCGAAAAAGGAAGCCAAAGGTCAAGCGAACTAAAGTGGAAGCTGAAGGTTGAGTGAGCAAAGAAGAAAGCCGAAAGGTCTAGCGGAAGAAAAAGGAAGCCAAATGTCGAGCGAATGAAAGTGGAAGACAAAGTTCGAGCGAGCGAAGAAGGAAGCCGAAAGGTCCAACGGAAGAAGAAGGAAGTTGAAGGTCGAACATTCTATTGACTAGGTTATTTATTGAAAAGCTCAGACTTGTGTTTGATAGTGATTGAGATAATAGTTCAAAGGACGCTCTGCGGATTTCAGAAGATTATCTGAGTATGAACAAGGTTGTTTTTAATTGAACGCACAATATGAAACCATGACAGTCACTCCTCTAAAGAAATCACTCCTGAAGCAGTCACTCCTGAAGAATTTACCGTGATAGTGAGAACAGAGGCTTGAAACATAGAGTTGTTTTTATGCAGAGCTTAGTGCAGTTCATTGTAGACACATTGAAGTTGTGTGAAGACTCTTGTAGATCATAATGGCTATTTGAAATCATCATGAGGTAACTTTGTAGTCTCTGTTTGGGCAATATGAAGAATTGTGAAGACTCCTTCATATGAAGACAGGTTGTCATTGATGTAGCAGTGAAGTTGTAGATTGACATAACACAGTGAAGAAGATTTTGAGAGCAGTGTAATACAATCAAAACATTTCTTGACAAGATAGGGTCAGAGCCCTTGGGGTTGGTGCCTCAGAATTGGAAGGATTGGTTTCCTTGGAGTTGGTGCTCCTAAATCCAAGGTTGGTGCCTTGACAAGATAGGGTCGAAGCCCTTGGGGTTGGTGCCTCAGAATTGGAAGGATTGGTGTCCTTGGAGTTGGTGCTCCTAAACACAAGGTTGGTGCCTTGAGAAGATAGGGTTGGTGCCCTAGAGGTTGGAGCCTCACAAAATACCAAGTTGGTGCTTAGCAACAGGTTGGAGCCATATATATATTGTACCTGATTTATTGTAAAGATTATATTATTCCTATTGTTCATTTTGTGTTCTAAATATAAATGAGTTAACTGGTAAAAATAACAATTAAAAAGGAATACTGATTCACCCCCCCCCCCTCTTAGTATTTCCAACAGTAAGGGCACTTGAAGGTAAGAGTATGATAATCAGTTGGATTGGTTGGGTCCATTGGGGTAAATGGACAATGGCAGGACAATCATGATAAAGGTAATACGAAAGGTGAAGTAAATGGATCTGAGGCATCAGATGCGTTGGATATGTTGGGAACAATTATTCTAAATGTTGTGCATGTTGTGCACGAATAAAGGGAGTTCTCTTAACCTTGACCTTTTGGTATCTGGTAATTATGTTGTGATCATGATTGTATTGATGTCTATATATCTATACATGTATGTATGTCATGTTTGACAGGGTCATCATGGATCATGATTGTTTTATGCTAATGCTTATATGTATGTATGTATCTATGTATCTATGTCACTGTCTGATAGGGTTGTCATGGATCATTCTTGTGGAGGAATGATTGCTTATGTAGGTGAATGACTTGAAAAAATTCATGGAATTATGGGGAATCAAGTGGGAAGAGTAGTCCTGAAAAATCTACGAGGTCAGTATCATGTGGTTATGAGATGATATTATGTGATTATACATGTTTATGCTATGCTAAGGGATACATTAGCAGAATGAAAGCAGTGTGATTTGCAACATGTTGGGACAAGCATGGATAAGACAATATAAGCAAGGTCATTTGGTAAGGATAGTGTAGTATTAGGATATCTAGTACTAGTGTTGTGTACATGTAGCATATGTAGTATTGTGTACATATGATGTTGTGTGCATGTTGTATATATGGTGTTTTATTGCATATGTAGTGTTGCGTATAGATGGTACTGTGTACATGTTGGATATGTGATGTTGTGTACATATCGTACCGTGTGCATGTTGGATATGCATTGTTGTGTGCATATGGTGTTGTGTGCATGTTGGATATGTGGTGATGTGTACATATGGTGCTATTTACATGTTGTATATGCAGTGCTATATACATATGGTGTTGTGTGCATGTTGTACATGTGATGCTATGTACATATGGTGATGTGTGCATGATTGTACATGTGGTGATGTGTGCATGTGGTGTTGTGTACATGTTATACATGTGGTGTTGTGTGCAGGTGGTGTTGTGTGCATGTCGTGCATGTGGTGTTGTGTACATGTGGTGTCGTGTGCATGTAGTGCATGTGGTGTTGTGTACATGTGGTGTTATGTACACGATTTTGTAGGTGGTGAGGTGTATGTGTGGCGTTGTATACAAGTAGTGAAGTTGGTGCCATGTACATGCGATGTTGTGTACACATTGTGAAAGAAATGTTGTGTACAGGTGGTACTATGTACATGTGATGTTGTGTACACATTGTGAAAGAAATGTTGTGTACAGGTGGTACTATGTACATGTTGTACAGGTGGTACTATGTGCATGTTGTACAGGTGGCACTAATGCACATGTGGTATTGTGTGCATGTCGTACATGATGTGTTGTGTACATGCGATACTACATATGTGCATTTTGTAGTCGTGGCATCGTGACAAGTGTATTCATCATGTTGTACTTTGTGTATGTAGATGTATTATGTTATACACCAAATGCAGGTGTATGTGTTGTGGTGTACGTCAGGTGTAGATGTATATGTTTTATGTCAAGTGTAGGTGCATGTATTATACGTGTTGTATGTCGTGTGTGGTTGTGTGTGTATGATGCACACTATGTGTATATGTACATGGTTGAAGAGAAGGCATTGGGTGTTTTTCGGGTGTGGAAACCGATCTAGTGTGTGTATAGAAAGGACAAAGGACCGATTGAAGGATAAGTATTGATATTTTATTTCAGTTTTATTATGCATGTGATCTATGATTCTGGTTTATGATGATTACATGTGATCTATGACTCTGACTTATGATAGTTACATGTGATTCATGATTTTTATCTATGATGATTATGTTTTGAGCTAATTGGATGCGACATGTTTATACATGATGTTTTGATCGAAAAGCTAGTTTGACTTGTTGTGACATGAAATAAACAGGATTGCAAGTGTACCTTATTAACGAGCTACCAATGAGGTATGATTTGAATTTATTTCACTTTATTTTAAATCTAATGGAAGTCATGTGCTTGGTACAAGAAAGCATGAAAATGCCTAGTTGGGTGGTTGCAACTGACTGCAAGAATTAGCACCAACAACAAAAAGAATTGGAACATGAAATAACATGTTGGTAAATCAATTCAGAAGAGTCATTATGAGACACTAGTACCCAATAGTTTCCATTGATTTCCATGAGCATGTTATGATCGGTATAATGGCCTTGAGTCAGTGATATGCCTTTCTTTTTGGACCTTTTGATGCGAGGAAACCTTGTCAAGGGATGGATCGCTCGGGATAGAGGATGTTACAATATGCAACTATGGTCAAATTCCAGTTTGGATAGCTCACTTGATGGAGATAATGATTTCGTTAAATTTTGCTTTTCTAACGGACCAAAATTGACCTAAATATAACTCAAAATGGATAAGGGAAAGTGTACTTATGAAAAAAATCCCACATGTGCACGTTTGACAAGGTCGACCCTAAATCAAAGGGGACACCCTTGGAAGGCTATAAATATAAGTGACATATACCTCATTTGGACACCATCATGAGACACTTTTCTACCTTGGCTTTTGGCTCGCACAATTCTGAGGCTCGTTCGTAAAGGAACAAGTTCACTCTGAGGTGAAATTGCATGGTCTAAAGCACACATATCAATTTTAGGGTTTTGGGCCATAGTTGCAGGCACAACATAGGAAGAATTTGACCAAATTCACTCACACAAAATATCATCCATGCGACTGGAGCCTTCTAATCACACATAAAACTCTTCATCCATGCAACTGGGAGTTAGAGTTTCAGAATCGCAGTCACCTGCTTCTCTTAGACTAGATCTGACCCCAGTCACTTGAATGTCAGGATTAAGGGTGTGACCGGGATGCTATAGTGGCTTGCATGACTCCTCCTTCATGCAACCAAGACCTAAATGATGGAATTTCATTTGTCCAGAGATTTCTCTTAGTGACCGCAAGGTTCGGCAATTGACTGCAGACATTAACAATTCATTATAGACTTCAAAATCAGGTTTTTTTTAGTACAAGCTTTGTTGGGTTCATTTATGGATGTTTTAGTTGTTTTTGCTAGTTATTTACATAGATGAAGATATGGATCAACGTACTATATTTTTCTATATCATTTGATGACAATCTAAGAAGAAGAAGAATTTGAAAGGGTTTTCCCCATAGTGGGTTTGGCCCTGGTCTCCAACCATTCTTGGTGTCTCTATGTGTGAATTATTTTCTTCTATTGTTCCTTTATGTTCCTCTACATTGATGATGATGATATTGTTCGTTCTACTTAGTTTCATATGTTGTTTAATAATGATGTAAATTTGAATAATGTTATGATGTTATTGGGTGAACTTAATGTGTTAATGAAGAAATGCAATTATCAAAGCAAAGAACAATATATCCCTAAGAGAAATTAACATGGTATCAGAGCTGGGCTAAAGAAAAGTCATGGAGATCACCCCCATGGAGACACCTTTAATGGAAGCAAGAAAATATGGAGGAGACCTAAAAGAATTCTAGGGTTTGAAGAAAACCTTAGGAAATTTGTGTATTAGGGTTTGATGGATATTATGAGGTTACGGTTAGAGAGAAACCCTATTTTATGGCAAAGATTTGAGATATGAAACCTAGCATAGTCAATGTAAATATTCTCAAGCACTTGTGATATATTTGATGAATCCCTGGATGGGATAGTCCCTATTAGGTCTGGTTGTTAATAAATTTGATTGAAATAGTGAGGGAAATGTTGTCATATGGACAATAGACAATGATGGTTCTTGAAGTTTGGTTCAAGAGGGAGAGGATCACCTCTCTTTGAAGATAAGTTCTTTCTAATATATGATTCTTCTCTATATCCTTACTTTTTTTTAGACTTATTGATTTGATTAGTGTTTTAAACATTACTTATACTTCTTGCATGTATATTTGAGTATTTGGATGTTTCTAACCACCTTGATTAGATTTAATAAGAATATCCTCCTTGAGGATCATTGGAGATGCAGGAAAGAAAATCTAGAGATGGAAAAGGTAAAGAGGCACCTGATGAAAAGATGACAAAGTGCTACAAGCTTCCTATGTCAAATGAAAAGATGCACAGGTATTTGAACACTACAAGGTATGATGAGAATGTCTCCCTCTCATATGGCTCATGCATGCATATGAAAGTGATTTGGATTCATGGTTTTTAAAATTGTGCACTTGATGTTGAACAAGCTTCTTACATAATTAATTTCTTGATTCTATGAAGCTACTTGGAAATATTGATTTCTGCTATATTAGCAAAATTTATGTTTGGGTAACATCTATCATTTTTTATATCTTTATCCCATGAAGAAGGCTAGCACCTTGATTCTAATAGATGGTAACTTGATACTATTCATATTGATCATGGTAGTCATGATGATATAAGTGTAACAATGACCTTGATATTCATAATC
Organism: Pinus tabuliformis; assembly: GCA_031772625.1. NCBI lineage: Eukaryota > Viridiplantae > Streptophyta > Pinopsida > Pinales > Pinaceae > Pinus > Pinus tabuliformis. The sequence goes on along the minus strand of CM062816.1, from coordinate 242,578,632 downwards.
TTTTTTTTACCATGGTTACGCTTTGATGTACTTAGTAATTATGGCATATGGTAAAATTGAATGCCCTGACTTGATGGATTGAGTTATGAAGAAGTAATGTTGTGATCATGTTTCTGGAAGTATGCTTCTATTAGCTATTTGACACTAACCCTTGATGAAAGATTGATGTCATGGTGAAGTATTTGATGCTAACATATATGACCATGATGAATATGTGGATATAGTATGACTTTATGATCTAACAGATCTGTTGATGCATGACAATATTATAGACACGTTGATGACTTGATTGAAGATGACTGGAGTGGATTCCCATTCAGAGGGAGAATCTCTCCATAAGATCCTTACTCCTATTACCATTGGCATTATATGTTGTTTACTGTTGAAGTATAATTTATGGGCATAAAGTGACAAATATATGACATTGTTGATCTACAACAAAGTTTTGATCTGAGAAGAGAGAGTCTTCCCTTACTCTAAGCCTCAGGCACATGGAAACAAGGTTACAAGTGTGAATGTATCATTTCAACTACATAGAAGTAAGTTCAAGGGTGTGACTTTAATCTTCCAACCACATGTAGGAATGCCTATGGGTGCGACTATGCCTATTGAACACAAAAATGAAGTTGTGTGCATGAAATCAAATGTTCACCTAAAGGATGTCATTCCTACATATGTGGAGTAGACAATAGAAAGACATGTGAGCAGGAAAGTTTGAATGTTTACTATAATATGAATATATAGATTGAACTTGTGTTTGTAGGTGACCAAGACATGCATATATATATGTTATTATGTTTAAAGTTTATGCTACAAGAGTTTGACATGATTTGGATGATTGATATAGATGAGCAATGTTTGGAGTTTTTACATGATGCTTGATAATGACTTAGAACTTTGACTTGATGTTGAGATATGTTATGGACTATAGATCTCTCTATGATAGCAAATTTGGGAGTTGACCCGATGACTAATGATTTGATTTGATAACTAATGATTCTCCTTGATGAGAATGATATATGAAATTCTAATTACTAATATTGGTATTCAATAATGGTTTTGTATTGGCCTCCTCGTTCTTAGCACATTGGTTGAAGTATTGACAGTTGTGATTCAGTATGAAGTTATCTCCATGAATGGATGGAACCTGCATGACTTATCCTTGTGTATGCATTTGCATCTAGTGACTTATATTATGATCATGAGGATGACTTGATGAAATTTGGATTATGACAACTTGTTGCCATGATAATAGATAAATTCATGACTTGATGAGAGCTCTACCTATCACCTGGTCTAAAGAATTTGATACAAATGATATTCATGAGTTTGATATTAGTTTTGATCTAAAAACAATGATTCGTGTAAGGCTAAGCATATTTCTTTGGTAAAGTGTTATGTTTGCAGAAATATTTGTGTAAAGAAAGCTCCCCAATCCAGAGATTTCTGCATTGATAGTTATCTAGTGAAGACAAGAAGATGTGTTGATCCAAACCTCTACTTCATAAGTGTTCCAAGGTATGATTTTGGCTTTGGTTTTACATATTGATGGTCTACTCTTGACAAGTATTGAGCTTGATGATCTAAAGAAGAGGGAGATGGATTCTCAAGCTCGAAATACTGAATCATGGCATGACGTATCGATTTATGAAGTTGGAAAAGAAAATCTATATTGCGAAGTTATTGAAGAATTTTTGGAAAGTGGAAATGTAAATCCTTGGACACTCTGATTGAGTTTCAAGAAGGTGTAAAGAGATATTGTTGAACTTGACATGGAAAGAAATAGTTAACTGAAGCATTGATGTTCCATTTGAACACTCGTTTGTATACATATATGTTGTACATAGAACATGAATCGATTCATACTCATAGAGTTTCCATCGAACGCCCTTTAAGATACTTTCATGGGATGATCAATTTTGATCTAAGATATTCATTTTATGATATATGATTGCATTGATGTATTGATGATGTTTGGGATTATTATTAATGAGCACATTTGGATGTTGCCTTAGTATGATATCTACCATGATATCTTGATGAGAGGTCTGTAGCACGATCAAGGTTGAATACAATGTTACTAGCATGGCTAGCTATGTGGCAGGATGAAGAAGCTCCTTGGAGAGTCGATTAAGAAAGATATGGATATGACATGGATAAATTATGATGAAAAAGAGTGGGAACCAATTAGCAGAGAATTGCGCATACAGCTGGGACTGAGATACCTTCATATATTGAGACAATTTTGATGCTTATGGACGGAACCTCCTTGAGAGGGAGGATGACTATATTTGTTCTAATATGATATTTTATTTGATGTCCTGTATGAACAAGAGACAATTGCTATTGAGACATGATTATTATCAGATATGAGCACGATGATATGTTTATGATCTACAAAGAGCAGGACTAATTGACAACACTGATTCATCTCTTCCTCCCCTATTTGAGCTCTGAGGGTGTGGAATTGAGATGGAGGGCTCCTAGGGTTCAGGGAACTCTGGAAAATAGGGTATCACCCCTATTTGTTACCTATAGGGTTGGATTAGTATCTCACCTTATCTTGTTCTTTGTAGAGTATACCCCGGTTGGCATGATACCCACAAATAGGGCTTGTTGGGCTTGTCCCTCCCCGTCTGGCCAATGTGTTGAGGAGGCTTGGATTTGTAGGATCCTTACCTCTTGGTAAGTCAGGTATCTCGTCCAAGCTTAGATTATGATGCAGGTGTTCTACCACATGACTTTTGAGGATCATTGTTGGGAAGATCAGTAGGTAATAGGATGGGTTGAGTAGTATCTCCCCTATATCACCTATTTCTCGATATGGGGTTATAGTAGTAGATCCCCCATGAGATTTTGGGTTGAGATATGCTCCCCGATATGATTCCAGGTTGAGATGTGCTCCCTGATGATATGCTCTTCGATGATGATGCAGATCATATATTTGACTCCTAGCCAATACTCTTGAGTAGTAGCCCGCTGGCAGAGATTCTGGGTAGTAGCACGATGGACAAAGGGTAGTAGATTGAGCTCCCCTCTGATGTCAAAATTCTTCTTCTTTTAGATTCGAGAATATTCAACATATGAGCAAGGATAATCAAGAGATAAGAAAGAATAATCAAGAGATGAATTAAGATGATAAGTGACAATACATGATGATACTTGAGATTGGATATGATTTGATGACAATATACATGCGACATGATGCAGGTGGAATTCTCCTTAGTTGAGAGGAAGCGTTAAGATATGAAATTTTCAAATTCCACTTTGGATAGCTCACTTTATGGATATAATGATTTCATTTAATTCCTCTTTTTGAGAGGACCAAAATCGACCTAAAGACCACTCAAAACGGATAAGGGAAAGTGTACTTATGAAGAAAATCCCACATGTGCACATTTGACAAGGTCAACCCTAAAGCAAAGTGGAAACCTTTAGAAGTCTATAAATATAAGTGACCTCTAACTCATTTGGATACCATCATGAAACACTCTTCTATCTTGGTTTTTGGCTCGCAGAGGTCTAAGGATCGTCCACGAAGGAACAGGTTCGCTCTGAGGTGAAATTGCAAAGTTTGAAGCTCGCATCTTAGTTTTAGGGTTTTGGGCCATAGTCACAAGCACAACACAAGAAGAAGTCGACCGCAGTCACTCACATAGAAGCTCATACATGTGAATGGAGCCTTCTAGTTGCACAGACAACTCTCCATCCATGTGATTGGGAGTTAGGGTTTCATAATCGTAGTCACTCGCTTCTCTTAGACCAGATCTAATCTCAGACGCTTGCATGCCAAGATTAATGGTGCATTTGGTATGTTATAGTCACTCACATGACTCCTCCTCCTTGTGACCAGGACCTAAATGATGGAATCACAGTTGTCCAAAGATTTCGTTCAATGAGCACAGGGTCCAATAGTTGACTACAGACAATGACAGTTCATAACGGACTTCAGAATCAAATCTTTCTTTTAGTATAAGCTTTGTTAGGTTCATTTATGGATGTTGTAGTTGTTTTTGCTAGTTAGTTACATAGATGAAGATATGGATCATTGTACTCTATTTTGTTGAATCATTTGATGAGAATCTAATAAGAAGAATAATTTGTAAGGGTTTTCCCCATAGAGGGTTTTGTCCTGATCTCAGACCAATCCTGATGTCTCTATGCGTGAATGTTTTCTTTTGTTATTCATTTATAGTTTATTGCATTGACGCTCATGATATTGTTCTTTATACACAGTTTCATATGCTGTTGAATAATGATGTAAATCTGAATAATGTTATGATGTTATGGGGTGAACTTAATGTGTTAATGAAGAAATGAAATTATCAAAGCAAAGAACAATATAGCCCTAAGAGAAATTAACAGGGGATGTTGGGGAACTTGGAAGGTGAGTGATTACATGGAAGGGGGTGACTGGATTGCTCGAGGGACTGTGTAGCAAAGAAGGGAAGGTTGGGGAATGGATTTATTTGGTCATTAGCATTGCTAGATGGAATCAGATGCACATTGGGAGTGTGCCCTAGAACAATGAGTCGGTAATTGTTTACTGAAGGGACAAGTGGAGTAGGATTGTAGCACTAGAAATTGGATGCATATTTGATTTTGACAGTGGATTTTGGACTTCCTGTGAAGGAGGTTAATCCTAGTATTACTTTGAGGCTAGAGGTGTGAGCCTATGGATTCTCTTGTTGTTGATGCGGGTATCGTATCCTTTTATTTGCTAGTTAGAGAAAATGTGCATATATGTACATGTGTATATCATTGTAAATATTGCATCGAATAGTGTGGTTATTTGTTATGTGCATAAGTATATGCGGTTGTTATTGTAAATACTGTAATGAGTTATCTTATAAATCTCCAGTAAACGGTATGATTGTCATGTTTTCAGCAGTAATCATTGTAAATACTACAATAAGTTGTGTTATAAAGCTCCATGGGCAGTATGTTTTCCTTTCAGTGGTCTTGTTGGTTGTAGGTGTCATTAAACACCAAGGACGACGTTCCCCCAAGGGGGAGGGTTCTGTAACAGCCCTGGGTTAAAAATCCATGTAACACAGTTAATAAAAGAAAAAACAAATAAGACCAAGGTCATGGGACATGTATTCCAAGTTGAATGTTGGGAAAAACATCTTAATGTGGATGTTCATTTGGTTTATTATGGCTAAGGAAATTGGCAAAGGCAGTGGAAAAATATTTCGAAAGGCATGAGGCATTAATTGGCATTTTATTTATGGAAATTAGGAGAAAAGGAAGGTGAAATTTCATAGCTTGCATGTGAGGAGGAAAATGAAGGAAAATAATGGAAAATGAAGAAAATAGAGGCCTCATTAATAAAAAGGCTTCTGAGGATCAGTTCACAATATTTTTGATAGTTTTTGGGTGGAGTTATCTCTCCATTAACTCTCTCACACACTTAGAGTATTCTTGGAGCATGCTTGGAGCACTTTAGCATTCACTTGGATTGGACAAGAAAGCAAGAGTAAGCAAAGATCAAGAAAGGAAGAGCAAGATCAAGTGGCTACAATGAAATTACTTGTAGGTATCGAGTTGCATGTATGATTTCCTTACTAGTTTTGGCATGCATGGTACATGCATGTGTGTTGTTAGTTCTGTTGCTATCATTGGCATGGGTTTTTCTAGGTGTGACGGTGTTTTCAGCCTTGCCTTGCCATTTCTGGATATCCAGGGTGTGGTGGGTTCTCTTGTATTTGGTTGATCTGGATTGTCAGATGGACTCGAAGCTAAGTGGGGTGGTCTTAGGATTATTCACAAGGCTTAGTAATCCCGGGATGGGATACACGATAAAGCATGGTTGTGAACACCTTGATTGAGCCTATGAATCCTTGACCGATAATGGCGAGATACACAGTAAAACTCAAAGGTGAATACCCTTGATTGGTCCTAGGAATCCCTTGAGAAGTAATGGTGGGATACACGGTAAATCCTAGAGGGTGGTGACCTCATAGGCCTAGGAATCCATTGACTGGTAATGTCGATATACACAGTAAAGATGAGAGGTTAACATGGACAAATTCCTCACGGTTTAGGTGGAGAGTTCAAGAGGCATCCATCCTTGTTTAGGGCCTAGTGATCTAGTGGGGATTGCGGCAAAGCCTAGTTGTATTGATGAGGGTTCGGGCTTAGGAATCCCTTGGTGGGATATATGGTAAAGCCTAAGGAAGCCCTGTTAGTTTTGTTGTGAGTCCCAAATTCATGCTTGGAATATGGCACGGGTGTGATTGGTTGAAAGAAATATTTGGTTTAGCCCAATCTATGGTCGGGTGGTTCGTGGAAGTCCTAGACCTGGTTGGCTTATGCATTCATTAATAAGATCTCCTTCTCCTTGGTAGTTCATGTGTAAATGCACTGGTTCATATGTGATTTTTATGGCTATTATATCCTTGTTATTTATGTTGGTTTCATGTTGGTTATGAGTATGTTTTATGACAGACTTGATGTATAGCTCTTATCATGTTTTGATTAGCAAATGAATGAACAATGAATATATGACCTAATAGATGATAATGCAGTTGTTGTGATGAGGCATCAATGCTTCCTTATGAATCTCAGATAAGTAAGAGACCCCTATGTTTAGATGTGTATTTATGACCTATAGATTTCATGTTCATGATATGTTTGATGGAATGTCCTTCATGGCTAGGCCTTGTTAGGTCTAGCTATTGTCTAAGATTCATATAGAAGGCTTTTTCCTCATCTGATTCATGGTTTTGGAAAGTGTCATCAAGTTATGGGTAGAGGTCTGGATCCTAGCTTGAAAAAGTGGCTTAAATCTCACGGTTGCAGGCACAGAACTAGGTGAAAACAACTGCAGTTGCTCCCTTGTAGGCATCATGCCAGTGTCTTGGAGATCATAGCACTGAAAAAAAAAAGAGGTTTAATTCAGGGTTTGGGAACCTAGAAGGGTGGTCTAGCCCTTGGGGGTCCTATAACACCTAATAAGGAAGTCATTAAGGGTTTTGGTTTGTTGATTCCACTTCCTTAAGGTGATCTAGGAGGTTGAATCATATCATAGTAACTCTTCGTCACATGTTTACCTTGGTAGGCAGGTAACTTGGATAAATGTGGGAGGAGGGCGTTATAGTATGCTTGTATTTTGATAAAATTAAGTCATGTCGTATAGTTGCAGATAGTATGGATAGTTTCTCTACTTCATGAGTATGATCAAAAGAAAAGGATCTCCTCCTTTGGAAGGATGCATGAAGGCATGAGTCACATATTGTCTAAGATGAAATCAACATAATAAGTCCTCATATGGAATATGAGGAGGTTGACAAAAACAAAGGAACTATGGTTGGAAGTTCCTAGGATGAAATATGTGAAGGAAGTAAGGAAAGATCGTGAAAAATAAAACTATGAGGAAGGCAATCAACGTCCAAGAACTAAATTTTTTTACTATGATATCTCCATGGGAAAGATATGAAGATTTTGATAAAGTTTGGAAAATCAAAGAGACCCTTGACATTGTATATCTGTTGGAGATGTGTCAATGCATGATGTTGATGCAAACAAGAAGATGTCATGTTGAAAGACCATCACAAAGGTAATCTTGATTTAATAATTCATTTTCTATTTATGAACAATATCTGGATGGGCTAATGTAGGGTTGCCAAGGGAAGAATTGTAGATGCCATCTACAACTTACACACATGTGGTAGGATGAAATATCCTAAAGGAAACATGACATGAAGAAGGTAGCAAGGCATGAAGGAAGGATAAATATGGGCTAATGAATCACTTTCCAATGAAAGGAAGGATGACATGACTGACATGAATCATGAACGAAAGTGATGGATGGTTTGTACCCTACAAGAAGTCCCAAAGGATGTAGGCTCCATAATGTAGAAGAAATTTGTGACATCAAAGGAAGGAGTCCTACAAGAAGTTTCTTTTCCCATGATATCCACCTAAGAAGAGATACTGGAAGCAAGACCCCGGTTAAGAGGGAGTTTGTTCAAGTCCTTGATTAAGAGGGAGCTTGGGTACATTCCTTTTATAAGAATGGGTACATTCCTTCAATCGAATGGGTACATTCCTTTAGTCGAATGGGTATATCCTCCCTAGTTGAGAGGGAGAGGTAGACACATCATTCTTGTCTTCACTTGGGAGGATATAATGGAGGATTGGGTAAGCATATGGCATCCAATACTCTTTGAGGATGTGTTAGGACATCCAAGATAAGAGTAGTCATAGAGGACTGATATTATTTAAGGACTGGGAATCCAAGATAATAATAGTCCTGGTGGAACATACTCTCAGAGAATCCGGTGGGGTACGTTCCGTGAGAGACAATGACGAGGGTGTCTATAAATCATTGGTCTCGCCAGCATTGTGCTCTAATATTGTGGAGAGATAGAGCATTTATTCAAGGCCTTGTTATGTGAAAATGTTGGATGACATGATGCTACACAGATGGGTTACCAATCTGACTCTTCTTATGAGAATTCTTCAGATTGAGAATGTCTAAGCACCTTGTATGGATTATGAATACCTCCCTAGTTAAGAGGGAGTGTTGAAATATGTAACTAGGTTCGATCTTCATAATGACATGTGTAATCATGATTTTATGTAATTGATGCAAAGAAGAAAAATAAAATTATTTATGTTATGCTTGAGGCATGGGTTTCATGCTCAAGGAATTTTATTTTATAGATGAAGCTCCCATTGTGAGCTATTAGGTTTGGTCATTAAGTCATAAATTCTATTGAGTCAATGTCATGTATTGAAGACCCATTTGGGCATGTTACATATTGTAAAAGAGAATTTATTTGAGTCATAAACCCTCCAAGACCTTGTCACAAGTACTCCATCAAGTCGGCCTTCAAAAGGAGATGGAGATCATTCTAGAAAAGGATGTTGGCCTACACACTAGCACAAGTCGGCTTAATTTCATGGGCATACTACTATATAAAGGAGGTCTCAGCCTCACTTGGAGATCATTGATTCAAGCATCTAAAATAGAAGATCAAGTGCGAGAAACACAAGTAAAAGAAGCCTCTCATCAAATGAAGAAAGGAGAAGAAAAATCCGAAGTAATCTTGATCTATTTTGGGGAAAATACCTTTCACACGTGCGAGGAAGACTAGTATCATCTGCTACAGAAGAGGTCGAAGTTATCATAGACATCTTGGAGGCCCAATCAAGGAAGAAACTAAGTCATTTTACAAGATGAATTGCAAAAGAAAGAGACTCCATCCAAACGAAGGGAATCAAGGGATAAAATTATTGTTTATCCCTCACACGTTCTGCAACTAGGGTTTTTGGAGAGGCCGAGAATTGCATGTATGAGTCAATAGGCTGAAATTTGAAGGGAAGTTAAGATCTAAGGTGAATCAAGTAGTTTGACTAGCATTGACTGAGGAAGAAGAATTGATTCAAGAAATTCTTGCGACTTGGTCTTGGAGAGGTTGTTAGGTCAAGGGTCTTGGTCTTGGAATTCATCACTTGAATATTCTATAAGAAGAAGAATTTTTTTGGATTTTCCTCACAGATTGGAGAGGTTTTGGCCTTGGCTGATCACCTACATCCTGTGTCCCTTGTCTCATTATTATTTATATTTTTATAGTTGTTTGATGAATAGAACACTATAATAATCAAGAGCTAAAGAAGAACCTAATCAAAAGAGACTATAGGCTTTCACAAACAACTATCATTACTAGAGAAATCACCTCTTGTCTCTACCCTGGATTTCTCAACATTGGGCCTGTAAGAGGCACCCATTTGACCCCCCTTTGAAGACTATATAAAGGATACCTCCTCTCCTCATTTGGTACATTTATCTATCTCATGATGAGTTGTGTTCCAACAAAGAAAGGAAGGAAGGAGGGGGCCAAAAATCTTAGGATACTTGGCGCTTGTTTCTGGTTAGCTATTATGCTTTTGGTTTTCTAGATGTACTGATGAATTGAACTCTCTCTCTCATAAGGAAAGACTTTTTTGGGTTTTCCCCTTGTGGGTTATGCCTTGGCCTCGAGCCTAATTTTTGTGTCTCTTGTCTCATTGTCTCATGGTTATTTTTCTAATGCTCTTTCATGCTTATTGGTTGAAATCTTCTTCTCTATAATTACTTAATGATATTGGATGAATGATATGTGGAATTAAATATTAACTGATCATTAGAAGTAGTTATCATGTCGAAGAAAAATTATTCTAGCTTGCGCCCTAGAAATATCAACAGATATCTCCAGGGTTAAAACTTTCAATCTCCTCAATGTCCTTGAAGGAATACTCATGGTTGGCAATATTATATAAGACAATCATTATTAGATAAGGAAAAAATCATTCTTTTACTGAATGTGCAATGTAGCATTAAAATACTACAATGTTTAATAAACTATTTCTTAGATGGCCATCCTAATTAATAACAACCTTATTAATAACAACCTTCTTAAACTCCTCCAATATTGCAGTTTATATTTACTTTTATAGATGGGTTACCAACCTAATGCAATCAATTACACATTAAGATAACATGTCTATGATAAAAGGTTTCAAATTTCCAATAATATAACTCTTGGAAAGATGTTTGCAAAATGACACATCAAACTCCCGCCAACCTAACGTTACTTCACCCATGTAAGTATGAGTGTAGAACTCATATATCCACTAAGTAAGATATTATTCCAATGTTGGGAACCTATATATTGTGTTAAAATAGTTAGTTGCAAATGATAAAATACACCTTTTTAGTTCCATCACTAAAACCCATTTTAATCAATTATTGAATTGTATATTAATATGGCATACCGATAGCCTTGTAACAATGTTACGAAGCTCCGACCTGGTTACCAAATAGTTTATCCATAGTTCATCTAATTCAATCGACAATTGAATGGTATATTAACATGATATACCTATGCTCTTTTAACAATATTTTGAAGCCAAGACTTTCTTACCAAATAGTCCATTCATAATCCAATCCAATCTATCATTACACACCTTAAGATGGGTTTATAAATTAAAATATTTTTATAAATTATGATCGAAGCTATTTTATAGGATTTCTTTTTTATAATATAATTTGAGTGGGCTTAATGGTTAAGAGCATGTGTTCCTTCTTAAGAGGTCACGAGTTCAAAACTAGAAAAGTAGAGTATGTATGTCTTCATAGACTTAGTAGTCAAATAACTGCATAGACTTAGTAGTCAAATAACTGCACCATAACTTTAAAATGAGATAATAATAATATTTTTTTTTTAAATAATTATAACAACCAAAATCAAGGTCAAATAACAACGGCGGGCCTAATGGGACGTTGGCGTTAACCATATTGCGTCACTAGAAGTCTCCTTAGAGATGCCAACGGTGGTAGTTGTAGTAGCGTAATGCGCTCCAATTCTTCAAGTTACAACAGATAAGTTTTGAATGATGAAATCTGGTAAGTGATTTCATAAGTAGCAATTAAGTTCAAGTTAGCATACGTTTTGAATGAAGAAATGAGTTAAATGGTTTCATAAGTAGGCTATAAGTTAAAGTTAGCAGTTGTATGAAATTAAATATTAATATCTTTGCTGATTCAACTCTACTACATGTCCTAGATAGTGCTTTTAACTCCAAGAAGATTGAGATAATAAATGCAAGTGGGCCCACCCATTGGAATTAAGAATAGGCTCTTGAACTTGACCCAACATGGATATCATAATGAGATGGTGGGTCCTAAGCTGTTGTTGAATTTTATTTTATTTTTAACTGAATTTAATAAGAATAAGAATATGTATGAGTTAAATTTTGTATAATAAAAGTGTTTTATGAATTTTTTAGGGATTAAATTTATTTATGTATTTAAAAATGAATTTTAAACAATATAGAAATATGATGTAATTAAAAATTATTTCACCAAATTCTAATTCAAAATTCTAAAATATAAAATAGTTAGACCACACCAAAGAAAAATGTTTTTAAATAGTGTGATTTTTTAAAATATTGTAAAATGTCACTGAAAGTAATCAATATGCAACTCATTATATATCTCTTTCTATATATAGAAAGGTACTTTATATTCATATTTTATGAAATATTCTATACATAATGATTTATTTTTTGAGATTAAAAATTAAGATATATTTGGAGTGGGATATTGTTCATGTCAAGATTCATGAAAAAAAGAAGAAAGATAATGTTAGTTAAAATTAGAGGTAAAAAGAAGTAAAGTGTGATTAACTAATTATCTAAAATAATCTCTAAATCCAACATAAAATAAGCATAAGCCTTTGCTTGGAGCTCTGCAATATAAGCCTTTTTCTATATTCAAGCTTCTGTGATCCATAATGAATTAAGCAAAGTCTTTCGGTAAAAATCACATAAGAGAATTTTTTGGCCGACGTGTTTCGAACCAACAAGTGTGGCCAAAGAATTCTCCTACGTGATTTCTACCGAAAGACTTTGCTTAATATAAGCCTTATTAAAACCTCAATACTAAAGAATAATTTTACTCTTTAACCTCCAAAGTGGTGTAATCATGAACCCTACCTTGGGGTTGAAAGAAGTTAAACTTTGTTCATAGCCAAAGCTAAAAGGTATTTCAATTATCACTATTTACTCCATAGTTTTGAGATAGAACTTGAATTTTCTTAGGGATGAGAGGCCCTTTGCCCCTACTTTGCCTTGGCATGAATATGAATGAGAAACCCATATAGTGTTGGAAATAATACCGAGAGGGTGGGGAGGGGGGTGAATCAGTATTAGCAAATCAATAACTTCTTCATTTCCATAATCAGACTCATATACGCTACTTCAGTGAAGGGAACTTGCATGTACAAACAACAATATTTAAGGCAACTAGCGTATATCCAGCAAACTTATGATTCAGTTAATTCATCATATGTTGATATTTAATCAATGCATCAGAACTTCATTAACCATATAAATAGCAACCAGGTGCATTAAAAACAGAACAGACCATCACACATAAGAAACACACATGAACACCAAGATTTAAGATGGAAACCTAATGCGGGACAAAAACCACCTGCTGTTGTCTTCTTTTAATATAAGAAAAACATGTTTACAATCTTGTACTAGTGCAAACTCATACCAGTACGCATGCACCCACCTGCAGAAGGCTATAACCTTCTCTCATTCTCCAGCTACTACTAGAAGGGAGCTACAACCCCCTAGCTCTTATACTATCCAATCTGTTTACTAGTAAGTAGGCGCTGGCCTACTGAAGGCTCCAACCTTCACTCATTTTCCAGCTACTGTTGGAAGGGAGCTCCAACCCCCTGGCTCTTGTACTGGCCGATATGCTTCCCAGTATGTAGGCGGTGGCCTACAAAAGGCTCCGACCTTCTCTCTTCCTCCAGGGACCACGTTTCATAAATTTTCAGACTGGATACTCCTGGAACACAACACCATAATATGAAGGCCACGTTTCATCCAATTTTCATACTGGACCCATCAACAACATTGAAGCTCAAAATAAATCATCACTACAATACAACCATTACATTAACCAATCATTGAATACTCAATCATCAATCTCTTAATCACCCACAACTGAATCACTAAAGGCCTGTCATCAAAACACAGTCACCAAAACACAGAGCAGAACCCAGAACTCTGCAACAACCACTAGAACCAACTACAAATTCATATATCATATTTCATAATGTATATGCTACTCTAATGAATTGAACCAACATGTATACACGCTTTTACCAAAGTGAACCCACGTACATATCTGCAAATACTAACTTAAAAACTTCACAGCTATTTCAGAATTCAGTCATACCCAAATCATAACATTTGCAGAATAAAACATGCGTCAGTATTCAGATCTAGTCTATCCATGATCAAACCACATAATGATAATACATTCCAAGCCTTAAGATCCCGATCCATCATCCATCATCATCCACATAGGTGCATCCTTGGTTCAGATCAAGCAAAGCATCACAAACCCATAACCTGCATACTGGATCTCACACTTCATCAGATATTCAATACTTGCACACCATGGCCTAATGATCTTCTCCTCCTTTTATAGTTTTAGGCCTTTCTCAATACCATGGACCAAAACCATTTAAGACCAATACCTTGGACCAAATACCTAGGGTCAATACCTCGGACCAGATATCTTGGACCAATACCATGGATCAAAATACCATGGACCAAATACCTTGGACCAAATCTTAGTTTCCAAGATATACACGATTTTCCTTCTGTGAAAGTGAGTGTGTACATTATATGCTCCTTTTGGTCTGTTAACCCACATGTATACGCTCCTTTGTCAAGGTGAACCTACATACACCTCTCTTTATTCATTTTTTGTAGTCTGATCATTAATTCTCTGCTATTGACCTGTTGCACTATGATCTGTCATCTGAGTGAGTTGCCATCAAGGACAACACCTGTATCATAATGCCAACAATCTCCCCCTTTGGACTTGATGGAAACAACAACACCAAGTCACTCTCCCCCTTTGACATCAAGGGCAAAGGGTGGCCAAGATACTCTCCCTTTGACATACATTATGTTGTTCATGCTCCCCCTGAGTACATGCTAAATTCTCTGATCGAACTCCACCTTTGTACATGCTAAGATGTACTAAACCATCCTTACTCCCCCTGAGCACATGTAGATTCTGCAAAAATATTTCTCAAAAGAATAACATGACTCTACAACTCAACTAAGTGAGTATGACCTTCCTATCACCAATGACTCATACATACATCAATCTCCCAACCAAGTGGGGATATACCAAATTTGACTCATCCACCCAACCAAGTGGGGATATACCAAATGTTTATACATGACTGAAATAGAAATTATTACATCATCCTTCCCATGCATAGTGGGGGTACAAATTACATCATATGACTCATGGGTCTTTAAAAGATATACATGAAATTTAGACCAAAGACCTAAACAAGACCATGATAGTCATCAACTATCATACACCATATATTATCTGCACCATAAGCATCTGTCAGCAACATCAACAACCTGTATATTTCCATCATCAAAAGAGTCACTTGAATCAAGACAATTATGCGTATCTGTAGCAAGATCTTGTAAGATAATGCCAACAATGCATTATTAGAAGCATATGCTCCCCTTGAACTTGTTCCATCTGTTCACTGTCAGATCTGATCATGCATATATCAGCAAGAAGTATCAAGGCATCATCATCAATCAGATATACATCAAGTTAACTTGTGAGAATCAAAAGTACTTCTAAATAACATCTTATGAGTACCAACACATTTCCACACATCATCAACAGATTGTAACCAACGTCAAACAGAGCAGATAATTGACTAAACCATATCAGACCCCTTTTCCTGAGTCTGTCCCACTATTGTTCCTCAAACTAACATATACGCGACAATGCAGCTTTGAACTCGCGTATATACGCGACTTGTCTTCATGAAACTTATGTATGAGATTTAGAACAATGAGGTTTCACACTTTCAGCTCCCCCTGAGTCTGTTATGTCTGTACATTGTGCCATGCCACATTTTTCTGACTGTACTTCCTTCTTCTTCCATATCTTTGACTGTGATGATGTTTTATCCTTTTGGTATGGTGCCCGAAATCTTCTCCTGCATTCCTTTGCTATATGTCCAAGCTTGTTACATACATAACATCTTACATGTTTCATATTCCTTCTATAGCAGTCAATGGCTTTGTGACCAAACATATTGCAAGAAAAACAATATCCCTTAAAGTACCTAGAACATGATGATCTTTTTGTGTGACGGTCTTGAACCATTCTACTTTTGCATCTCGTTGCAACATGTCCAAGATTATGACATACATAACATTCAACATTATTCATCTGAGAAAATAACTGACTATCACTTCCATATTTTGGAGTAAAAGATTTTCTTTGAAGACTTTCTTTCCTTGGTTGTTGATGGGGTTGACCTTTTATCTCTTTGTTGAGCATTTCAGGTTTTGCATTAGAGTTTCTTGCCTCACCTTGTGAGCTAGATTCACCTTCAACAGATTCATAAAAACCAAGACCAATTTTGATAGCAAGAGATCTTTGACTACTAAGAATATCATCCAAAATCTTAGTACTGTCTTGAAATCGTAACAGTTTATCTTTTTCTTCTAATTTACTTTTTAAGATATTTACCTCAACCTGATATTGTTCTTCCTTTTCCAGATGTTGCTTCTTCAAGATATCTTCAACCTTTCTTCCTTCTTCCACTTGTTGCCTTAATTTGAGAATCTCATTTTCTTGTTCTTTATTTGCTTGAGGTAGTTCTTCATTTTGCTTATTTTTTAGTGATATCACTTCATCCTGCAGCATTTGACGTACTTTGAAGGCACACTCTAACTGAGCTTTTAATCTGGTAACTTCTTCTTTGAGGGCACACTCCCTTTTGTTAAATATATCTTGTTGATCTATGATTTTATCTGATGCTTCATTTGATTGTTCATCTTCATTCTGAGGTGATTCAAAATTTGAATATTTGCTTCCACTTAATGGCCAATTGTCTCTCCTGATGTCATTGTTCCTTTGAGTTTTCTTCTTCTTCTGAGGCGCTTTCTTCTTTAGTTTCTTTCCCATTGTTCTACAGATCTCCTTCAAGTGATCAAGCTTCTACCAAAGGACCTGCTCTGATACCAATTGTTGGAAATAATACTGAGGGGGGGGTGAATCAGTATTAGCAAATCAATAAATTTTTCATTTCCATAATCATATTCATATATGCTACTTCATTGAAGGGAACTTGCGTGTACACGCAACTGTATTTAAGGCAACTAGCATATATCCAACAAACTTATGATTCAGTTAATTTATCACATGTTGATCTTTAATCATTGCATTAGAACTTCATTGACCATATAAACAGTAACCAGGTGCATTAAAAACAGAATAGACCATCACACATAAGAAACGCACTTGAACACCAAGATTTAAGGTTGAAACCCAATGCGGAACAAAAACCACCTACTGTTGTCTTCTTTTAATATAAGAAAAACCTGTTTACAATCTTGTACTGGTGCAGACTCATACCAGTATGCAGGCACCCACCTACAGAAGGCTACAGCCTTCTCTCGTTCTTCAGATACTACTAGAAGGGAGCTACAACCCCCTAGCTCTTGTACTAACCGATCTGTTTACTAGTAAGTAGGTGCCAGCCTACTGAAGGCTCCAACCTTCACTCGTTTTCTAGCTACTACTGGAAGGGAGCTCCAACCCCCTGGCTCTTGTACTGGCCGATATGTTTACCAGTACGTAGGCGCCAGCCTATAGAAGGCTACGACCTTCTCTCTTCCTCCAGGGACCACGTTTCATAAATTTTCAGAATGGATACTCCTCGAACACAACACCATAATATGAAGGCCACGTTTCATCCAATTTTCATACTGGACCCATCAACAACATTGAAGCTCAAAATCAATCATCACTACAATACAACCATTGCATTAACCAATCATTGAATACTCAATCGTCAATCTATGAATCACCCATAACTGAATCACTGAAGGCCTATCATCAAAACACAGTCACCAGAACACATAGCAGAACCCAGAACTCTGCAACAACCACTAGAACCAACTGCAAATTCAAATATCATATTTCATAATGTATATGCTACTCTGATGAACCGAACCAGCGTGTATACGTGCTTTTACCAAAGCGAACCCACGTACATATATGCAAATACTAACTTAAAAACTTCACATCTATTTCAGAATCCAGTCATACCCAAATCATAACATTTGCAGAATAAAACATGCGTTAGTATTCAAATCTAGTCTATCCATTATCAAACCACATAATGATAATACAGTCCAAGCCTTAAGATCCTGATCCATCATCCATCATCATCCACATAGGTGCATCCTTGGTTCAGATCAAGCAAAACATCACAAACACATAACCTGCATATTGGATCTCACACTTCATCAGATATTCAATACTTGCACACCATGGCCTAATGATCTTCTCCTCCTTTTATAGTTTTAGGCCTTTCTCAATACCATGGACCAAAACCATTTAGACCAATACCTTGGACCAAATACCTAGGGTCAATACCTCAGACCAGATACCTTGGACCAATACCATGGATCAAAATACCATGGACCAAATACCTTGGACCAAATCTTAGTTTTCCAAGATATATGTGCTTTTCCTACTGTGAAAGTGCGTGTGTACGTTATACGCTCCTTTTGGTCTATTAACCCACGTGTATACGCTCCTTTGTCAAGGTGAACCTGCGTATACCTCTCTTATCATTTTTGTAGTCTGATCATTAATTCTTTGCTATTGACATGTTGCACTATGATCTGTCATCTAAGTGAGTTGCCATCAAGGACAACACCTGTATCATAATGCCAACAATCTCCCCCTTTGGACTTGATGGCAAAAACAACACCAAGTCACTCTCCCCCTTTGACATCAAGGGCAAAGGGTGGACTAAGATATTCTTTCCCTTTGAAATACATTATTTTGTTCATTCTCCCCCTGAGTACATGCTAAATTCGCTGATCGAACTCCCCCTTTGTACATGCTAAGATGTACTAAACCATCCTTGCTCCCCCTAAGCACATGTAGAGTCTGCAAAAATATTTCTCAAAAGAGCAACATGACTCTACAACTCAACTAAGTGAGTATGACCTTCCTATCCCCAATGACTCATACATACATCAATCCACCCAACCAAGTGGGGATATACCAAATGTTTATACATGACTGAAATAGAAATTATTACATCATCCTTCCCATGCATAGTGGGGGTACAAATTACATCATATGACTCATGGGTCTTTAAAAGATATACATGACATTTAGACCAAAGACCTAAACAAGACCATGATAGTCATCGACTATCATACACCATATATTATCTGCACCATAAGCATTTGTCAGCAACATCAACAACCTGTATATTTCCATCATCAAAAGAGTCACTTGAATCAAGACAATTATGTGGATCTGTACCAAGATCTTCTAAGATAATGCCAACAATACATTATTAGAAGCATATGCTCCCCCTGAGCTTGTTCCATCTATTCACTGTTAGATCTAATCATGAATATATCAGCCAGAAGTATCAAGGCATCATCATCAATCAGATATACATCAAGTTAACTTGTGAGGATCAAAATTACTTCTAAATAACATCTTATGAGTACCAACACATTTCCACACATCATCAGCAGATTGTAACCATCATCAAATAGAGCAGATAATTGACTAAACCATATCAGACCCCTTTTCCTGAGTCTGTCCCACTGCTTTTCTTCAAACTAACATATATGTGACTGTGCAGCTTTGAACTCGCGTATATACGCGACTTGTCTTCATGAAACTTGCGTATGAGATTTAGAACAATGAGGTTTCACACTTTCAGCTCCCCCTGAGTCTGTTATGTCTGTACACTGTGCCATGCCACATTTTTCTGACTATACTTCCTTCTTCTTCCATATCTTCAACTGTGATGATGTTTTCTCCTTTTGGTATGGTGCCCGAAATCTTCTCCTGAATTCCTTTGCTATATGTCCGAGCCTGTTACATGCATAACATCTTACATGTTTCATATTCCTTCTATAGCAGTCAATGGCTTTGTGACCAAACATATTGTAAGAAAAACAATATCCCTTAAAGTACCTGGAATGTGATGATCTTTCTGTGCCATGGTCTTGAACCATTCTACTTCTACATCTCGCTGCAACATGTCCAAGATTATGACATACATAACATTCAACATTATTCATCTAATAAAATAACCGACTATCACTTCCATAGTTTGGAGTAAAAGATTTTCTTTGAAGACTTTCTTTCCTTGGTTGTTGATGGGGTTGACCTTTTATCTCTTTGTTGAGCATTTCAAGTTTTGCATTAGAGTTTCTTGCCTCACCCTGTGAGATAGATTCACTTTCAACAAATTCATAAAAACCAAGACCAGTTTTGGTAGCAAGAGATCTTTGACTACTAAGAATATCATCCAAAATCTTAGTACTGTCTTGAAATAGTAACAGTTTCTCTTTTTCTTCTAATTTACTTTTTAAGATATTTACCTCAACCTGATGTTGTTCTTCCTTTTCCAGATGTTGCTTCTTCAAGATTTCTTTAGCCTTTCTTCCTTCTTCCACTTGTTGCCTTAATTTGAGAATCTCATTTTCTTGTTCTTTATTTGCTTGAGGTAGTTCTTCATTCTGCTTATTTTTTAAAGATATCACTTCATCCTCCAGCATTTGACGTACTTTGAAGGCACACTCCAACTAAGCTTTTAATCTGGTAACTTCTTCTTTGAGGGCACACTCCCTTTTGTTAAATAGATCTTGTTGATCTATGACTTTATCTGATGCTTCATTTGCTTGTTCATCTTCATTCTGAGGTGATTCAGAATCTGAATATTTTCTTCCACCTAATGGCCAATTGTCTCTCCTACTGTCGTTGCTCCTTTGAGTTGTCTTCTTCTTCTGAGGCGCTTTCTTCTTTCCCATTGTTCTACGGATATCCTTCAAGCGATCAAGCTTCTACCAAAGGACCTGCTCTAATACCAATTGTTGGAAATAATACAGAGTGTGGGGGGGGGGGGTGAATGAGTATTAGCAAATCAATAACTTTTTCATTTCCATAATCAGATTCATATACGCTACTTCAATGAATGGAACTTGCGTGTACACGCAACTGTATTGAAGGCAACTAGCATATATCCAACAAACTTATGATTCAGTTAATTCGTCACATGTTTATCTTTAATCAGTGCATCAGAACTTCATTAACCATATAAACAGTAACTAGGTGCATTAAAAATAGAATAGACCATCACACATAAGAAACACACATGAACACCAAGATTTAAGGTGGAAACCCAATGCGGGACAAAAACCACCTACTGTTGTCTTCTTTTAATATAAGAAAAACCTGTTTACAATCTTGTACTGGTGCAGACTCATACCAGTACGCAAGCACCCACCTGCAGAAGGCTACAACCTTCTCTCGTTCTCTAGCTACTACTGGAAGGGAGCTACAACCCCCTAGCTCTTGTACTAGCCGATCTATTTACTAGTACGTAGGCGCTGGCCTACTGAAGGCTCCAACCTTCACTCGTTTTCTAGCTACTACTAGAAGGGAGCTCCAACCCCCTAGCTCTTGTACTGGCCGATATGTTTACCAGTACGTAGGCGTCGGCCTATAGAAGGCTACGACCTTCTCTTTTCCTCCAGGGACCACGTTTCATAAATTTTCACACTGGATACTTCTGGAACACAACACCATAATATGAAGGCCACGTTTCATCCAATTTTCATACTGGACCCATCAACAACATTGAAGCTCAAGATCAATCATCACTGCAATACAACCATTGCATTAACCAATCATTGAATACTCAATCATCAATCTCTAAATCACCCACAATTGAATCACTGAAGGCCTATCATCAAAACACAGGCACCAGAACACAGAGCAGAACCCAGAACTCTGCAACAACCACTAGAACCAACTGCAAATTCAGATATCATATTTCATAATGTATACGCTACTCTGATGAACCGAACCAGCGTGTATACGCGCTTTTACCAAAGCGAACCCGCGTACATATCTGCAAATACTAAATTAAAAACTTCATAGCTATTTCAGAATTCAGTCATACCAAGATCATAACATTTGCATAATAAAACATGCGTCAATATTCAGATCTAGTCTATCCATGATCAAACCACATATTGATAATACATTCCAAGCCTTAAGATCCCGATCCATCATCCATCATCATCCACATAGGTGCATCCTTGGTTCAGATCAAGCAAAGCATCACAAACCCATAACCTGCATACTGGATCTCACACTTCATCAGATATTCAATACTTGCACACCATGGCCTAATGATCTTCTCCTCCTTTTATAGTTTTAGGCCTTTCTCAATATCATGGACCAAAACCATTTAGGACCAATACCTTGGACCAAATACCTAGGGTCAATACCTCAGACCAGACACCTTGGACCAATACCATGGATCAAAATACCATGGACCAAATACCTTGGACAAAATCTTAGTTTTCCAAGATATACACGCTTTTCCTTATGTGAAAGTGCATGTGTACGTTATACGCTCCTTTTGGTCTGTTAACCCACGTTCATACGCTCCTTTGTCAAGGTGAACCTGCGTATACCTCTCTTTATTCATTATTTGTAGTCTAATCATTAATTCTTTGCTATTGACCTGTTGCACTATGATCTGTCATCTGAGTGAGTTGCCATCAAGGACAACACCTGTATCATAATTCCAACATATAGAAGATGATATCACATTGTCTTAGACAACGATGAATATAAGGTTCAAAGTAGAGCACTAAGCTCCCAACTGTCAGTGATCTTTTAGGACCAAGATTCAAAATTCTCAAAGTAGACTCACAGTTTTGGTTGTGCAAGTGCCAAGGGAACTACTCACATTGAAGCAAGGAGTATTTGGAGATTCCACATATGCACCCATAAAAAAACAAGATTTAAAAATGTGAAAATGAAGTCCATAATAAACTTTGACAACAAAGTGTTTCATATAAATGTGATGCTTTGTTATGTGTCGTGTAAGACAAATACATATTCTGGATAGATACTCAAATTATGAGACAAATTAATGTAATGGTTCAAAGAGGAAGAGGGTGACTAGCTCATGAGACAAGTTAACCTAATAGCCTAGACATGTTGATTTTGATCAACTTATGGGACAAGTTAATCTAAGAGGGCGATCAACTTGTGAGACTAATTAACTTAATAACCTAAAGCGGATGATTTATATGTAGGTTTGATAATAGGTTATAAATCATCTAACTTTGTCATAACTAATAATGATTGATTGTGATTAGTGTCCCTATAATTAAATGGTGTTACCACTACACCAAATATTAATAATAAGAAAAAAATAATAATGAAGTAAATTCTAAATGATAGAGAATGACATCTCCATATAGATCTTTATTGAAAAAAAAGAAACATTTATTTCATTAACTAATAATGTATTAGATGATTACAAGTGAGTGGAGTAAAAGACCACTCTTTTAATGTAATTGTTAACTGACAATTCTCCACTAAATTAGTGGTGAATTAGTAATGAGTGTAATTAATAACTTTCACTTAATTTTTATTAATGAGTCATTGTATCAACCACTAATAACTCTTAAGTAGCTCACTAATGAGATTAATAACTTACACATTAAATTAGTAAACTTATATATAAAATTAGTATAAGATATGTTATATATAACATTTGGAGTTTTAAAATTTCAAAATATATTAATAGTATTTAAAAAAATTATTAATCATTATAAATATGCGTTAACTTCAAATTTATTAAATATAAAATAGTAATAATAAAAAAATCAAAATTTTTAAGTTGTAAAGATTTTAATTAATTAAATGAGTCCAAATTTAACTGTCCAGATCTATTAGATCTAAATCTATTGGTAGCAGACTGATCACTTTCTCAAACAGATCCACCCACTACTGATTCAGAATTGATTCAAATCTTCATAAAATCGTTACAAGGAAAGAATATCCGTAGGAGGATCAAGAAGGGGAGGTGAATCCAAGACTTAAAGTACGAAATCCAGACTCACCTAGGCATACCAGCATGCATGCAAAACTTGATTTACACAAGACAAAGTTTACAGGATAAACACACACTATAGGATTATGGTATTGTCTCATATTCAACCATCATCGTCAATCTGAGATTGCGAGGTGGATGCTCTGGAACCATCTCAAAGGGAACAGGCTCTTTTAAAGATGCAGTTAAAGGGAAGGAAAAAACCCAAACCAAACCAACATCACCTCCAGAACTACCAGGGCCCTACATTGTGGAACAAAAATCTCAGACTCCTACCTTAACAGTCTCAATGCCTGAGGTAAATGAGCTGTATTCAGATTTCTATACCAAAGCAGTTATATGTAGATTTAATGGTTTTTGGCCTAAATCTGACACTCTACACCAATGGATATTCTCTGCATGGGCCCCAGATTGTCAAATTCATTTATGTTCCAAGGGGTTTTTTATTGTCAAATTCAGCACAGTCCAAGATAAGGAATATGTCCTCAATGAGGGACCATGGTTTTGGGGCAATGCAGGACTCTTCATGATCCCTTGGTTCCCAGGTTTTGATGCCAACACAATGGTGGTATCAAAAATGCCTGTATGGGTCAGGTTACACAACCTCCCACTACACTTCTGGCATCATAAAGTTTTAGAAGGTATAGGGAACTCCCTGGGTAAATTCTTCAAGATTGATGTGGATAGACTTACAAGAGGCATATTCACTTTCACCAGAATATGTGTCGAAGTAGACCTTAGCCAAGGTATTATATTGATTCACAATAATATACAGTGGACTCAACCATTAGATTATGAAAATACTGCTTTTCGATGCCGTGGATGTCTACAAACAGGTCACATCCACAGTGCCTGCCCACAAGCTAAAAAAGACCCCAAAAGGAATAAGAAACAACACAAAAATCCAAAAGGTTGGCAATGCACAGAGCCCCTAGAAGAAGAAGCAGAAGAAGCAGAGACAACATAAAATAATGCAGAAATGGATGTTCAAAATGTCTAGAACAACACACAAAAGGAAGAGATAGACCTCACCTCTATGTGCATTCTGAGGCCCAACAACCCTTTACAGCAACATGAACCCCATACATCAGGAATGGAAATAAGTGGCAGCAAACGAACACATGGATCAGAGGGATCTGATTCTGACAAAAAATATCTAGCAAATTCAAAAGAAAATCAATCCATTGTAACATCCACTCCCAACACTGGAGGTTGGCGAAAAGTGGAAAAGAAGAAAGGTAGGAAAGAATAGACTACGTGTGATTTTTTAGATTTTTATGTATTCTGTGAAAACATGATCAGAAAATACTGCATATGCTCCTTAGCATCTACAACATGTAATTTTGTTCATTAGGAATAAAATTACCATTTTTCCATGGGAAAAAAAAAAGAGTCCAAATTATATGCTCCTTAGCAACTACAACATGTAATTTTGCTCATTATAAATAAAATTACGATTTTTCCATGAAAAAAAAAAATCCAAATCTAATAATAAAAAAAACTCTCAAACTTTTATTTTTTTTCCAAACTCTTTATAAATATGATATATACCCATATATATCATTTTATTTTATTTTATTTTTCACATATCTAATTAACATATAATAATGTTATTGTTATGTGTTATCTGGTACGAAGAGACCTTCTTTCTCCTACATTTGGCAACATAGATCTCATTATCCATCAAGTTCTATAATAAAAAATTATATCTTATATGCCACATATCTCGGTTTATATATACCTGCATACTGACATTGGAGGAAGGATAAGCCTGAAACATTATTCAAATTGAAACACCATGTGATGATAAGTCAACAGGTTCATCTCAAGTCATATCAATTAATGGCAGTTTGCATGCAAAACAAAAGCTCCTCAATGTTAAAATATGTTTAAAAATGATTAAAAAAATACACCACAACATCCTTGCGTTCTGCACACGGAAGTGACCTCCCCAAGATATATGGCTGGGAGAAGTTTCGTGCGACCTTCCGAGGATGATGGAATGGTAGAAGTACACCGCAATATAAAAATATATATAATTTTGTTGGACTTGGGCGCTCGCATCGTTCAACTGAATTTAAGATATTTTGGTGGAAAAGCAGGGAATACCTAATTTACAGTTCAACAAGTGTAAACCAAAAGCATTATAAAAATCTAAATCTGGAAATGTTCTAAAATATAAAATTGATGATTTTAAATTTTGTCTTGAAAATGCAAACCTTTTAAGAATCCATGCATGGCAGCATCATAGGTATGGGCAAATCTGAAGCGTCTGTGCTGTCTTCAAAAAGCGTGGACGGTTGATGTCGTTTGATTTGGCTGGAGGGAAAGGGTTTTTAAGCCCTTTCTATTGTTGAGAAAGTGGAGTTCCTGAGTACAATTGGATGGTAGGACATTCAATTGCATGGAAGAAAGGTAGAAACGTGTGATTCAAGCGAAGTCAATGCCCAACAAAAACAGAAACGAAGGTGGCTTTCATCGATTTTTTTCAACTTTGGCAACTGGGATCTGTTGCTCTTGAATATGAGGCCTTACCTGCCTCTTGGCTGAAGGGTTTTAACAGAATATCATACCCATTGAATGTGCAAGCTGCTGGTGCTGGATGGGTTTGCCTGAATTTTAATTCAGGTACACGTTGTTTGGATTGACTAATTCGGGCAACCAAGTTCTTACTTTTATATCTTGTATGAATTCAACCATTAATACCCAAATTGCTAAACTCTCCTGTACACCCATTTTGTACTTTTATATCTTGTTTGAATTCAACCGTTAATATCCAAGTTGGGAAAGTTTTTGATTGAATTCTGGGACGCCCAATTCGGGGTTGTTTTATATTGATTGAAATCTGTGACACCCAATTAGCATTTTCTTAGTTTTTTTGGATTGAAATTCAAACATACCCAATAAGGATTTTAGTTTTGAGGAGTCATGATGCGGATCAGTCTTTAGTTTTGAGGAGTCATGATGCCGATCAGTCTTGAAGAGACCAGCACTGATGCAGAGGAAATGGATACTGAAATGGCCATGGAGTCTCCAATTAGACAGAAACAGAAGTACACAATACATTTCCCTGGTGCAGTGAAGAGGAGTGCCTACAGATTTGATGGGCAAGGCAATTTCTTTAACAAGGATTGGGATCTGAGCGAAGGAGAGGGTGGGGAATTTTGTTGGTACCATGTTGAGCTGCCGAGATCTAATCAGAGACTGGCAGTGTCTGCACAATACTTGATTGATGTCCTCTGCCCCCCTCTGAAGCTTCACGATATCCTCTCCCTCGTGAGCAGTGGGCCCTTCTGTGGCAATGTCGATGGGGCTCTTGTGTTTAGGGTCAATTCCCCAGGTCCCACTGTCAGCAAATTCACCCAGAGGCTTGCCGCCAGGATCAGCGAGAATACTGTGATCACAGTATCTCTGGGCAAGGTGCCAAGGCTGGGATTTTCTCCGACGGGCCAGTCTCTGCTTTCTGAGATCCCTAGTGTGGAAGGTCCTCCATCTCAGCGCTATTATGGAGAAAAGGATGAGGAGAGCTCAAAACAAGCCCAAGAGCCCAATGGAATTGTCATCAGAGAGCATGTTCTGGAGTTTCTGTTGACTATGAATCATTCCGAGGAAGCTGATAACCCTGTGCCCACTAGAGTCTCCAATCTCCTTGTGCACATTGTGGACACCTATGTTGATCATCTGCAGGATATAGTAACCAAGCTTGAGATGGAGTTGGATACTATAGAGCTTGAATTGGATAAAGGTAAGCGACTCTATTTTCTATGCTCTCTTTGTCATACTTTCAACACCACCTGTGATTTTTTAGTTTAGTTTTTCATAATGAACAATTCTCAAATTTAATCTTGGGTAACGAAAGTGAATGAATCATTTCAGAAGATTGTTTCTCACCTCTTTCCTTCAAACAATTTTTATCCTTGATCCATTTTGGTTTCCTTAAATACAATTCAAGTCTCTTGATTTCAGAATGATTCCATTTCCTGGTTGCCTGTAATCCCAAGAATATTCTGGATCTTTCCTGTAAAATTGTAAATTCCACCTATGAACCAAGAACTTAGAAGGATTTGCAACTTGTTTGGCCAACGGATGTTTTAATCCCCAAGGCATCCTCGCTTTCTCCCTCTCCAGCTGCCCTCTAGCTTCCTCTTTTGTTCCTAATGTAATTTTTTATTTTAATTCTTGCTTTTCTCAAGCCCTTATAAGGGATTGGGTAAATAACTGGGTTAATTGTTGCAAAAGCTGTTTTCTGAGAAACAGCTACAGTGGGAATTATGAAAGAGTGCATCCATGTAAAAACCAACCCATCTAGTAGTTTTGACACACAGCCCCGTTATTTGATTTGTAAGAGATACTGGTACTGATAAATTAGGGTCAAGCCCAAGTTGGTCTAACTTTTTCTAGAGGAATATTGATGCTTACTATATCTCTTGTACCTGAAAGAATGTACAGAGAAGCTTGTGGTACAAATAGGCTTCTAGGTAGGATCTAGTGCTAAGTTGAAGTTTTCAATCTGTGTTCTAGGAATCTGGCTCTAACTAGAGAGGGCATAATTGGGGTTGAAGCTCAGATGAACTTGAACAGCGATGCATATTTTTAGATGAAGAATTTTAACATGTATGTATGTTCATTGTCATTTTTGTCACTATGCTGAATGCAAATGTATGTAAGTGTTGTGTTTGGTCCCGGAGTTTTTCAGCATAGAATGAACAAAATATCTTGGATTGTGAAAATTTTCACTAAAGTTTTTTTTGTCTTGACATGTTTTAAGGCAAGGCTGAAGGGCCTCAGGATATTAAGAATTCAAGTAATGTAATGGATGAATTTAAGGAATAGCGGTGTTTCCATTATGTTGGTTTCTTCATGCATCATTCTTGATTCCCTATGATTTTAGGTGGTTACTTATTGAAGAAGCAGACATTGGATGATAGGCGATTCCCTAAAATGCATTTGAATTTACAGCGTCTTTTGCAGGTCAGTTTTCTTTTTCACTGGGATGACGAGTTTGAGCAGCTAAATTATGGGAAAGCTTTGAATGTGCTTTCTGCATTAAAAAGTGACCTAAATCAATAACTGATTTGTTGCAGGTTATTGCTCATGGAGAGCAAGTTTTCCCTAGAGTTAAAGATAAATGTGCTCAAAGAACATGGTTTGCGAGGGAGGACATTGGAGCATTAGAGGTGCTGGTTGATCGTCTAAGGAGGCTCAAAGAAAATGTGGGGTTCATTGTAAACCGTGTAACTGCAATTCAGGCTGGCCTTGATAGCTGGCAGGCAGAACAAATCAATAGGAAGTTATATTACCTGTCATTTCTATCAATGATCTTTCTTCCATTATCAATAGTCACCGGAGGTAAGGCCTACCAAGTACAAGCTGCCTCATCTCTTTGATTTATAATAAGCCTGCCATTCCTATTCTTGTTGGCTTTCTTGGATACGCATTTTATTCTTCATTATCTTTCAGTACTTTCTTCCCTGGCTATTATCTTATTTGTTTCCATGATTGGGTTTAGATTCTAATTCACGTCACTTTTATCCTTTTCATTCTTTTACCCTAAAATCTTCCTGAAATTAAATATTACCTCTTATGCTTATTTATCATGTTTGTTTATCTTTATGGCAGTTACTAAAGTCAAGGTTCTGATCAAGATTTCTATGATGTAGATTTTGCACTGGTACCTAGACCAGTTTTTCTTTTGCCAATAAATTGATTGCAAACTGTTTAAAAATTAATATAACATTTTGTATGGATTGTGATGTTGCAGTCTTTGGAATGAATGTTGGAGGTGTCCCATGGACTGGACAAAAGGACCCAACTTTAGAAGATGGGTTTCACAATGTTCTTCTCATTTGTGCTGCAATATTGTTCTTATTGCTGGCATTCTTTGGGGCTGTCCCTTTGTATATGCGTCTTTCAGCATGGAGAAAACGAATAATGGACAAGAGGATATGGCCAAGCACAAGAAGGTCCTTCTCAAAGAGAGGAAATTATTCTGGTGACACGTATAGTGGGGGGTATCTTCTCCTGTGAATATAATGGGTTTTCACCTAAGAGCATTCTTGAAATAACATAAGGGATGGACTCCACTGGTTCTTTGATAACAACACCTGGTCTACTGAATGTTGTATTGGGGATTAATCTCTGACTTCTATGGAAGTGCCTTCATGTGGATATAGTACACAGAACACCTTCAAGCTAATAGAGCATTCTATTCCTTCAAAGTTTTGTGTACAGGACTCTCGCACAAGCAGAAGGGATGTACTTTGGGAGATTAAGACGTTCATTACTTTGATCCGTATGATTTTAGGGGCTTTTCTCTTCGTTGACTCAAAGGAATGCTTTGGAACGTGTGGTGATTTGTGTATTTGTTCAGGAATGAGTCAATAAGCAAAAGAGTCAGCCTTTGTTATGATAGTTGAGTTATAAAAAATTGGAGATATGTGAGGAGGAGCTGCAGTAGTCTGATGAGGAAAGCAGCAGCTGCAATACACTCATAGTTTGACTGAGAGCTGTACCTCTATAGTTGAAAGCTCTGCAAATTCTTGTAAAGCTTGCATTGGTTGGGACATCAAAATTTTTTACACAATTCAAGGTTTTCTTGGCATTCAGTGGCCTCATTGGTCCCAGCAGCATTTTCACATATCAACAGGGTTTCCAGATTTTATAAGATTGTTTTCCAAAGATTTGCTTAAAATATGAAGTAGTTCTTGGCCCTGTAAAAAGCACAAGATTTAATTGTGGTTTTGATTCATAAGGAATATGCAGCTTTCTCCTTCTATTCTTTCCCTCGCATCCCCTCTCCAAATTCTATATCTACTAATTGCACTTAAGTTTTACACAAGGGAAATTTGACTGCTCATAAATTTTACGAAGTCTTTTTTCTAGAAAAGCATTACACAACATAGGAATTCTAAGATTGGCGTTCATGAGGCCTCTTAAAGGGGTCCCAAGCTTCTAGGATTGTGGAGTGGGAAGTCACAGGTTTTCTATGTGATAGATGCTACAAGGCAAAATTGAATCTTGCCCAGGAAAATAGGAGCAGGAAATTTTTTGGGAGGTGAACTTGTGAAAATTGCAGCTACCAAATAGTTTGTTTTCTTCAACAAAATGGGAAAATTGGTTCACTAGCCCCTGAAAATATAAGTTCCTTTTTCTTAAAAATGTAAGTAAATTCTCTTGGTAATTCTCTGTGAAAATATATAAAAAATAAAATAAATAAAAAATTGGTATGTTACAACTTGGCGAAGTTTTTGCTGAACGGATAAACAAATTTGCTAACAATTAGGAATATTTAGATGCCTTAACCCGAATATTTCGTTTAGTTAATTCAGTTATTAAACATTCATTATCTCATGACAGAGAAAAAAACTATTTTGTTGGAAAAGTAAGTTGGAGCTGATCTCTTTGGAGTTCGAATGTTCTCATAATTTTAAAGCTTTTGTTTCAAGATTCTAAAGAAGGCCATAATGGTTTCAAACTTTCACTGCTCAGCTAATAATGGGCAATGTTCTACCAAGACTCCAGGACGGGGAGACGCACAAGGGGATGTGTGGGAGTACCTTTAAATTTTAGGGAAATTTAGTGGGGACGGGAGGACGTCGGGGTATATATATATTTTTTCCTTTTTAATATATATATATATATATATATATAAAATTCATATTCAATAATGAAAGCATAAATACAATGATACATACATAATTGAATTAAATAATGAAATACAATGATCCATACTCATCATCCTTACTAATACATACATGATTCATCCATAGATCACAAGATTCAATAATGAAATACTCCAATCCATATTCATTATTCATTATTCACCATTCTAGAATCTACATTGATTTAAAAACTAAATTCATCATTCATCATTCTAGAATCTAATTAGTACTAAGCAAAATAGACTATAATAGATACTGAAATCTGAATACTGGAATAGTAAATTGATATAACTAAAACTCAAAAACAGTGGAGTGATGAGTCTAAAAGTCACTCTAAATTACAAAGAGGGCTTGGTGCTCTTGATTAAATACTAATTCCATACCCTTGTACATGACAAAATGCAATGGAAACATTGCATTCCATCGAATCCTGAATCCCTGAAAAACTGTTAAGTCTGCTTGATTTTGAGTGAGATCTAAAATTCTACTTTCTCCATATGAAATCCAATGAGGTCGGAACCACTCTCAAACATCCTGAGTCATTTCATGGTATTGTTAAAAGTTTAAGTACCATGAATTTCATAGCATTAGTAGGGAAATATGGTCAAATACTAGGTTTTCCCTGTCATAAATCACTGTTTAAAAGCAAATTTAACAGGGGACGCATAGCCCATATTGAGGGGAGATGCCCAGGAGTCCCCCTTTTGGGGAGTCGTGTCCCCCACACTAGGGAAACGTCCCCCCTGCGTCTCCCCAAAAGGGGGACGTGGGGAAACGTTTCCCGAGATGTCCCCCCGTCCCGGGTGTGTGGGGTGCGAGGGGTGCGTGCAATCGACCCTGTGAGACGTGTCCCTGTGGAACACTGATAATGGGTAGGACTATGCTGCAGAACATCGACAGGGGTGAAAATATTTAGGTACTTGTCAATTATTGAAGTTGAAATCAATTTTGTTCAAGAAGGGTAAGCACGATTTTATATATTAAAAATGACAATGAAAGTTTTGATGATTTTCAAATCGATAGGTAAAGGTTCAAATTGTGTATTAATCGATGTAAATTCATTTTAATTTTGGATTTATTATGTATTGAGAGGGATCAAATTTTTGAATATGCATATTTTTTTGTCATTGCTTCTATTAATTTTTTTCAATAAGTTTTCACCTTGACGGACTTCATCCCTCCATACATATATGATAGATCATGTGCGAGGATATATATATATATATATATATATATATATATATATATATATATCATTTGCCGACTTCATATTGCATACAAAAGGAATATCATCTCCTTCATACAAAGCAACATAGCATTGACATGTTTTAACCAAATATCTGATTTATCTCCAAATCTATCATGTCACTACTGGTATTAAATCCTTAAACTTGGAAATTTTTCTCAATTTTTTTCAATTTAAAATGTTTCCACCTCAAGAGACTTGATCCCTCTTTTCTATGAACCATTAATGATATGTGTGTTTAAGCACATGCCACATGTCAACTCCATGTTGAGCATGGAAAAAATTATTGAGCAACAAATCATTAACAAGTTTTAACCATAATTTATTTTTACTTTCGATTTTCTTATATATGTATATTGAAATATTTTACTTGATGTGGACATTAAAATATTTTATTTATGGTCCACATTGAAATATTTTATTGTTATTAATATTTATGACAACACTATATTAAACATTAAAGGACATATCCCTCATATTAGGAAGTAGAAGGCAATTTTACTTTCAATTACTTTATCTCTTTCCCTCTAAATAAAGTTGAAATAAAATTATCTTACTCAAGGTGGACATTGAAATATTTTATTTATGGTTGATATTGAAATATTTATTTTTACCAATGTCAACTCCATATCAAATATGGAAGAAAGTACACATATAGTAGTTTGTTGAAAGTGTCTTTCTATGCAATGATCAAAGATGTACTTTGAAAATTTCATGTAACAACTCTTTCATTGTGCTAATGTTGCATTTTTTAGTTGTTGTTCCATGATTGTCACAAAATAGCATTGTGCTTTCTGTTAGGTCCCTATAATAATAATGTAGCCCCCCTTATTGTTATTGTTTTTGTTGTGCCCCATAGAAGCCACTATTGTTATTGTTGTGCCCTTACATTATTATTGTTATATAGGCTCTAATTATATTGTGGCACCTTAGACTCCTATATATAGAAAGGAGGTCTTGTCATTTGTATCATTTATGAATTGTTCATTTATATGATGTAAAGGAGATTCTCCCTCGAAAAGACTAATTTTGAAGTCGTTGATCTATCTCTTTTGTGATCTGGTTACATAACACTTTTTCCTATTTAACACCAATATCATCCATAAATCTCTTTGGCCAAACTCCTTTACATGCTCATTTGTATCTTGCTGTTTTTGAAAACCAAAGAGGCATTGTTGCATCAATTGTTCCATAATTATTACAAAATAACGTTGTGCTTTCTCCTATTCAACATCAATATCATTTGTACCATGTTGTTGTTGAAAATAACACAATAGTACATTGTTTCTTGCTTGTCGAACTAATCATTGCTGATTCAATATGAAATCCATAACTAAATGGAAATTGTTTGTCATATGCATATCTAACCAGGTCAAAATTATATTTATCCAAAGCTATTCAACCATTTCTTAATGTATACTCGACCCCTATTATTTTATCCCTTTGATGCATTGCAATATTTTTTTAGTAGCCTTCCAATGACAAACTCTAGGTTTTGTCATGTATATTGACAATGTGCAAACAATGTCTTGCCAAGTTAATCGTATAGGATAATCTCCCCACTAATTATCTTTATACGATTTGTTATAAGTCAAGTGTCCCCATTTTCCTACCCCAACAATGATGTCGAGACTAAGGATTACATTATTTATCTAACAATTCTTGTTATAGACAAGATGCTTGATAGTAAGGTCAATTTAATTTATCAATTTGGAAACAAATCTCTAAATCAGATCTCCTCTTCTTCGTATAATAGTACTTGACCTCTTTGTTGAGGGGCAATAGCTCAAATAGTTGGGAGTTAGAACTGACACTCTTCTTACCTAGGTACAAAGCCTTGATAAGATATAGCTCATATGATAAGGCTATATGGGTAAGCCCTCCAAAAACCACCAAATGTACCTCCAAACATTTTACATTTACTAAGTTATAAGTTTTTTTTTTTTTTTTGCTAAATGTTGACTTCTCAAGTGTTAGAGCTAGTTTAAAATTTATAGTAACCAATAATCAAATTTGAACTTGTGCCTTACTTTGCCGAAATAATCTTAACCAATTATTAATTCTGCTAAATCTTAAAAAAACATAAAACTTAATCTGGTTTAATATATATAAAAAATGCTTTGATTAATTAAATATCATCCAAATTAAAAATGTCTATAAAAATTAAATTAAACTAAAAATGAAATGCTCGGTTTCTAGTCAATTTAACCAATTAGGTTAAGAGTGTAAAATAGGAATGTTATTAAATAAATGATAAATGTGACTTCGAAAAGATGCATGATGATCTATAAACAATTATATAATAAAAAAATAAAACAATGATGACCATGGTCAGGTATGTTATACATAATAACATAATTTTAAAAAATAAACAATAATATAATAAAAATAAAATAATAATAACATGAAAAAAAATGATGACAATGGTTAGGTGTGTTATAAACAATAATAGTAATTGTTAAATTTGCCACGATAGTAGTTAAATTTAATAAATAAAAGACAAATATATTTACTTAGATTAACAAATCCGAACTGACTATGATATGCACATCGACCCTTGATTAATTTTACCATTTTTTAATTATTATAATAGTAAAAAAGTTAGTATATCATCATCTATATTTATTAAATTAAAATAATTATAAAGAAACCTAATAAAATATTAAATTACTCTAATGAGCATGATAAAGTTAAATAAAGAAATATGAGCACAAATATCTCTTGCTGTAAGGAATACTATAAAGATCAATGCTATAATCTCAAATAAATACAAAGCACCCTTTATGCAGGCTACGTTTTCACATGGATCCACCAGTTGTATTTCTAGTGCACACATCTTATTATTTTACATTAATTCTATACAAATTTTTGGCCTTCAGGTGCACGCGTTTTACTATTTTTGATTTTAATTCATATAGGTTGATGTTTTACTATTTTAATTTATTTTAAATGTTTGTCAATATCAATAATGGATACAAATATAAATAGTTATTATTCTTTGTTTTTCTAGGGATTTTAGTAATTGCTTTAAAGTGAAAGTTTTTTTAACATTGGATTAGTTTGCTAATTTTTTTTAGTAATTTTAATTAAAGTTTAAAAAAAAGTTAAATATCTGTATTTTTTCATAAATTAAAATATATTTTCATAATTTTTGAAAATCTTATTTCTAATTTTTGATTGGTTGAACGAGTTTTGATATGACATAATTTTCTTAGTGGAGGGTTATTTAACTTTGGTATTTGTCACTGTCTGACAAATCATTTTAAAATGAAAATAACACTAATTTTCTAAATGACCATTCCATTGGTGAGTGCTCTGACATTGACACTAATACTAACACTGACGTTGTTAGCCTAACATTGTTAGTGCTCTTGTCAAGTCCTTTATGTAAGCAATGAGTGCGACGTTTGTAGTTGTGGTCAATTGTGCAGGAGAATAGGTGTGCAGAGTGAGTACATGTGTTGAGCAAGAACATAAATTTGTTTTCATTTACATGAAATTATTTTAACTTTAAGCAGAAACTTTAAAATAAAAAATTGCACAAATAAATGAAAAATCAAAAGGTATTGCAACAATTAACATAATTTTTTCATTTTAAACTTGTACATATTCAGTTATGTGGATTGCACAAATAAATGGGAAATCAAAAGACATTGCAACATTTAACGTACTTTTTCCATTTTAAATTTTTACATATTCAGTTATGCAGAACAACAAGTGTATTGAGTCGGAGACATGTGCAGAGTAAAGAATGTGCGAAATAGTGGGTATGTGCGATAGAATGAGTGTGCATAGAGAATATGTGTGCAAAAAAAAGTGGAAAAACTTTTTCCTGCATAAACAAAACTATTTTAACTTCAACCAAACAATCTAGAATAAAAAACTACACAAATAATTGGGAAATCAAAAGTTGTTGTAACAATTAATTTTTTTTTAATTTTTTTTTTACACATTTAACTATGCAGAACAATAGGTGATGCAATCAGTGATGTGTTAGAGTAAAGGATGCGCGAAACAGGGGTTATGTGAGGAAAACGGGTATGCAAAGAAAGTGTGTGTGTAGAACATGAACATAAATTGTTTTCTGCATACATGAAATCATGTTAACTTTATGCCAAAAAATTAAAATAAAACACTGCACAAATAATTGGGAAATCAAAAGCTACTGCACAATTAACATATTTTTTCATTTTAAAATTTTACACATTCATCTATGCAGAATAACAATTGCATGGAGTCAGGGAAGTGTGTGGAGCAAAGGTCACGCTGCCAATGATGTGTTAGAGTAAAGGATGTGCAAAACAGGGGGTATGTGCAACAAAACGAGTGTGCGGAGGGAGTGTGTGCACGGAACAATAACATAAGTTGTTTTCTGTATACATGAAATTATGTTAACGTTATGAAAAAACTTTAAAATAAAAAATTGCACAAATAATTGGGAAATCAAAAGTTGCTGCAATAATTAACATTTTTTTTGATTTCAAACTTTTACACATTCAGCTATGTGGAATAACAAGTGTATGGAGCCGGGATGTATGCGGAACAAAGGATGTGTGAAACAGAGGGTATGCACAAAAGAATGGGTGTGCAGAGGGAATGTGTGTGTGGAACAAAACCATAAATTCTTTTGTGCAAACATGAAATTATTATACAAAAACTCTACAATAAAAAACTGCACAAATAATTGAGAAATCAAAATCTATTGTAACAATTAACATATTTTTTCATTTATACTTTTAAACATTTAGCTATGTAGAATAATAGGTGTATGGAGTATGTAGCCTTAAGAGTTCGCTCAGTTGGTCGAGTTCCCGTTCCTAAGTACCTCACCAGTGGGGAGATCACAAGGTCAAATCTCCTTGACGTCCTTGGGGTTAGGCCCTGCTTGTTTGGCCGGCGGGTAAATTCCTTCGGTTTGATTTGCCTGGATTTTTTTTTAAAGGCCCTAAGGGTTAGCTCAGTGGTTCGAGTTCCCGTTGCTAAGTACCTCGCCAGTTGGGAGGTCACGAGGTCAAATCTCCTTGACGCTCTTAAGGATAGGCCCTACTTGTTTGGTCAGCGGGTAGATCCCTTCTGGTTGATCTGCCTAGATTTTTCCCGTGGATGTAGCGGCCACCCAGTGTCCGTGAACCACCCTTAAAAAATAGGTGTATGGAGTATGTGATGTGTGCGTAACAAGAGGTATGTGCAGGAGAATTGGTGTGTGGAACAAGAACATAAACTATTTACCACACATGAAATTATTTTTACTTTATGCAGAAACTTTAAAACAAAAACCTATACAAATAATTGGAAAATCAAAAGTTGTTGCAATAATTAACATATTTTTTAATTTAAAATTTTAC
Source organism: Pinus tabuliformis (assembly GCA_031772625.1). Taxonomy (NCBI): domain Eukaryota; kingdom Viridiplantae; phylum Streptophyta; class Pinopsida; order Pinales; family Pinaceae; genus Pinus; species Pinus tabuliformis. The sequence goes on along the minus strand of CM062816.1, from coordinate 242,540,846 downwards.
ACATTCAACCTTGCGGAATAACAGGTGTATGGAACCAAAGATGTGTGTGGAGTAAAGGATGTGCAAAACATGGAGTATGTGTGGGAGAATGAGTGTGCAAATTGTATGTGTGTGTGGAGCAAGAACATAAAATGTTTCTCACACACATAAAATTATTTTAACTTTAAGCAAAAACTTTAAAATAAAAATTGCACAAGTTAATATATTTTAACTTTAAATCAAAAGTTGGTGCAATGGTTAATATATTTTCCCATTTTAAACTTTTACAAATTCAGTTATGCTGAACAACAGGTGTACGGAGTTTGGGATGTGTGCAAAGTAAAGGATATGTGGAAGAGGGGGTTATGTGCATGACAACGGGTGTGGAGATGGAGTGTATGTGTGGAGTAAGAACATAAACTTTTTTCGGCATACATGAAATTATTTTAACTTTAAGCATGAACTTTGGATAATGGGTGCTTATGGTTTCTCAACGATGGCTGTTAAAATAAATAGTTTTTGCATCTGCTAGGGACTATAACATTTGTCTCTTGGTCAATAGTACCTTGATTGTTGATTACTTTCCCGAGCTTTTGCGATTTTTTTCTTTTCAGAATGATATTAGTTGAAAATTTGACCCATGATTTTTAATGATGTTGTATGATTTCATTGTACGTTTTGTTTGAAATACATATAGATGCTAGTGACAAAAGATGCGAGTGGTTGATATCTAGAAGGTACGAGACTTTTAACACCGGGAGGAAAGTATAATTATGATCATTATACATGTTAGTTAGTATCTACTATATATCATGAATAACATATTATGAAAATAACATATCATGAATGAAGAATAACATATTATCATTAGTTAACATCTAAAACATATCATAACATTTTAAAAGGTAATGTGACGATTCAAACCACTAATTCTATTTATTTTGTTCGCAGGTGCATTGGTTAGATGTTCAAAATAAGATATCATTAATAACATACATTAGAGGAAATTTCCACCTAAAAGTGCCCATGAAATTTTCACATATTTTTCATATCATAATATGTAAACTAGTCAAAATCCTTTAAAAATATTTTTTGTAAGCTTGGTAGGACTACATCTTCATCATGTCTCATATATCACCCCATTGGGGGCAGGGAATTGAACCGGTGACTTTATATCAAGGAGTACCTTAACAAAGCACCCAATCACCATCTATCCAAGACTCATGGACAAATTCTTTAAATTTAAAAAGAGGTACATGTCTAAAATAATTTTAAATTGTTTAATTTGAGTATTTGTGAAATATTTTATTAATATTATTTAACTACCTTACCCATATGAATTAAAATATCAAAAAAATTATTAATGTAATGTAGATCTTGATATTAGTGAAAAAATATAAATAAAAAATGTGGTTCCATTTGACATTTATAACCATGCCAAAAAACACAAAAAAATTAGTTAAATAGTTATATATATATATATATATATATATATATATATAGTTATAGTTAAATAGTTAAAAAATATTTTAAATATAAAATACATAAATATAATTAAATATAAAATACTTAAATATTTAAAAAATGTATTCCAAAAAGGACAAATTACCGGATTCCAACAAAAAATATAAAATATATAATCGAGTTTAGGCTTCTGTGATCCATCTCTACATTATAAGAAACAAAATTCGATAATAATCACATCAAGAAATATTTGTCGACGGGTTTCGAACCAACCAGTGTGGTTCATCGTCAGGACAAGATGAAGAATTAGATCATGGCAACAAGTTAAATAGATAGACAAATCATTCCAATGGCTATAAATAAACGACTGCTTTTGACTAGGTCAAAAAATGTATTCCATAAAGTATAAATTACTGGATTCCGACAAAAACTATATTCTAGGCGAATATATATATATATATATATATATATATATATATATGCCATATATCGAGGGATTTTGATAAAAGTAAAAAAATAGAAATAGTATATTAAAAAAATTATTAAATGTTGTGCTAATAAATATTGTGGAACATAGATAAAATTAAGGTAATATTAAAAAATTATGTACATGACATTTTTTATTAATATCTTGATTTTTCCTTAGAAGGCCACTTTTAGGCTGAAATTTCCTTTAATGTCTATAACCACCCCTCCCATATCTTTCATCAGCCTACCACGGTAAACATGAGAGGAGGAGCTACTATGACATGACTTGACCTCCTAGGTCCCATTAGGGAAGTGGGGTCGACAAATGACGAAAAAATGACAAACTCAACACATCTTACAGGGGGTACTGGTCACTCAGAGGCTGAGAAACCACCCCAGGTGGCCAAATCCTTAGTTGTACTACATTTTCCTTGCCCCGAGCCCTCAACCGCTCCCACAACAGGGAATCCATGCAGTTGGTAGCCTCCAACCGCATGGATAAGCTTTCATCCATGCGGTTGCAACCCATTTTTCTAGTTCAGAGGGTGTGGTCCCAAATTCTTAGCCTAAATTCCAAGTCAGCCTCCTGACCACTTCCCAGAACTCAGTGAGACTTTCTAGAATGATAAATGACATCAAGACAACCATTCTTATGAAACTTGATCAAAGACTTTGCCTAACCAGGCCTAACCATGACAGTCGTTTCGTCAAACACATGGTGAACATATAATCTACAGGTCATGAATGCATATCTGAACATAGGGGTCTGAAAATTATATGAGAATTACCAAGAAGGTCTAATGCCCTTTCATAATAACTGTAATAACATTTTTTAGCTCTTGCATTCATTAACCATTCATCAACTAATTAGAACATGTCAAGAGTCATAGACAATATACATCATATAACCAACATATAACTAACAAATAACCAACATGTAAACATGACAACTCAACCATAATATCACCAACATAATCAATACATATGCTTAGAGATCTGTTACACTAAAAAATGTCACCATGGCTACGTACAGTTAGTATGGCTCTATCAACAGTCATGCTATCCTCCTGGGCAAGTCTTAAGCCTCTGCTCTCCATGTCAAACTCCAAAAAGAGAGAAAGTCTTTATAAATGTATTTATCTCTGGGTACGCAGGTTCTCTCAACCTTACCTGCGGGTATGCACCCAATATTCACAAAAGCCGTGTCCTTGTACGCTCTGTATGTAAAGGGGCAGGTGCGTCCCCCTGTAAAGGTTAAAATGCGCAAGTTTCATCTTTAAAAAGTTACTTGTGGTCATTTCTAGAGCATTCTAGAAGGTTGTTCGGCGTGTATTGAGCGCCTCCAGATGGTTCATGTATCCCTACCAAAGAGGAACTTATCCCATCAATAAGGAAGCTATCCCATCCAAAGAGGGGATTATCCCATTGATGGTGGACCTGATTAACTTCCTCTTGAGCACTATAAATACAGGCATTGGGCCAGAAGGAGGGGAGGTTGAAAGCTAAACATTTCTAAGGGTAGATGCTGCAGGAATTAGGACTCCCATTTAGAAGCTTGTGAGGAGAGATTGTCATCTTTACTTGTTCTATTTGGAAGTGGGTGAGCTTTGTCAAAGTAAAGGAGAACTCTTGATGGACCCCGGGAGGGACTTGCACAACACCAAGGCTCAGGTTGTAATTGTTCCTTTTGTTTCCTATTAATGCAAATGAGTCCATTCTTCTCAATAACTTGTTATTTATGAGTTGTTTCATGTACTCCTTGGTCTATGTGTTAAATATGTTTTATTCTATGAGATTATCAAGTGCTATTTAATCGTTTGATTGTTAGTAGATGCAGGTTTCAAAGTGAAGGAGGAGCTCATCCGGATCCGCGGAGCTGGACTGCTACAACAGCGTTGGACTACAGGTAGGATCTAAACACTTGATTTCTTATATAATAAATGCATGTTTAGAGAAGGATTGCTCTTGTTTGTCTTGTTTGTCACTAGAGAGTCTTAGGCTCCTAGGGAGGTTGATTTGTGTCCACACTATCGACTCTTTCCGCCTGACAAAATGGCGACTCCACTGGGGATTCCATTAATGTGAAAGTCTTTTCCTTTGTATGTAACTTTGCTCTGAGAAAAGTCATTTATTTTCTGGTTTTTGGCTCTGTGACTTTGTTTTTGGGTGGGTTAGCTTAGGGTTAGATTCAATTTAGTTTTTCTTGGTTTTTTCAGTAGGACGCACCCTCTGAGTATTGCACAGTGCGTCCCTGGACGCACTGTCGCTGTGTGCACAAAGCGGGCCCGCACCTGTCTTAACCGGTTGCCTGCGTCCCCTGCTAAAATTAAGAAATTTCCATTTTTTGCATTTTTTCTCTTAGATTTTGCTTTTTATTAGTTTTTACTGCCCAGATCCATTAGTCTCTTGTCAAAGATCTTCACCTGAACTTGTTTCGATAGCATTGAGTGTTTTAGTGGATTTCATAGAAGTTTAAGCCCTAGGGTTTGATTTTTGAGTAGGTCTTGTAGTGACTTTGGCGGTAGAAGTTGTCAAGCCTTAGATCTCTCTGGTTTTGTCAGCATTCTTAGAAGTCAGACTTGTCATAAAGTCTACCTGTGAGAGCAACTTACCTTTGAGTGGTCTCTTTGGCAAATTTTTAAGTGCTTGTTGATTGAGTATTGAATTCCATTTTACAAAAAGAACAAAAAGATTTGAGTTTTGTTTTGACTGGTCTTTTGATTCTGCATTAGCTGGTCCTTGACTTGATTGTGGTCAAGTAAAACAACCTAGAATCATCTTTGTAGGCTTTTGCCTCGTTAGATTTGCTTAGAGTAAATTTCTTTTTGATTTGCTTATGAGTCAAGTTTTCATAGATTTTATAGCTTTTGAGATTGATTTTTGTTAAAATAGATTTATATGCTTTATTAAATAAGAGAAAATACAAAAATATCTCCTTTGAAAAGTTTTGTTTCAAGTAGCTTTGAGGCATTTTGAAAGATAAAGAGTTTTTCGTGCACGTAAGGAGTGGTCATGTTTGTATGCTTGGAAAGATAAAGAGAATTGTTTCTTTGATTGTCTTTACTAAGAAAGTTGTTTTCTATAAAATTTGCATTTCTCAACTCTCTTAGTTAGGAATTTCATTGAAAGAGAAAAGTAGCGTAAATCATCCTAGGTGCATTTTTGTAGTGGTTTGAGTCGAGTCTACACACCATTGGTTTCACTTCCGCTACCTTTTGTCTTTAAGAAAAACCATAAAATTAACGCTTAAAGTAAAATCAACGTAGTAACTTTTATTTACTAGGGCTCTGAAACACCAATTTAGATCAGGCTAGTGTCTTGGAGTAGGAGAGTAATTAACTCTCCAAGACAACAAAACCAAACAAGTAGCTTATCTTGTGATAGAATAAATCCAATTGTCTCATTTGTACTCTGGGAAAGCTCCTCTTAAAGGAGAAGCACGAGCTCGTGTCCGAACCAGTGAGGGGATCAATCCTCCCTCGTTGGGAACGACGCCAGACACGCACGTATTACAAACGGTAAACCTCAGATTAACCATTGTCGAGGAGCCAGGGGTCACTTGTCGGTAAACCTTGGATTATTGTCAAGGAACCGGCAAGGGGATTGAGCTTGATACTCTGCCCTTGCGTGCTGTCGGAGTGTAGACTGTTCCCCCAGGTGCATTTGTTGCGGTTGGTAACCTTAGTGACCATTATCTTTAGGATTCTACCGAGGTGACGGTGGAGGGAAGATCCCACTGTACCTGGAGCAGACGTCGGCTAGACTCACTTGGATTTTCCGGGGGGTTCACTTCACTCAAGACGGTTAAAGTGGAGGAACTTGTGCCGGTCTATTCATTAAGCAGGTTGCCGGGGTAACTGTTCCACCCGCCACTTCTGTACTGAATCCGGCGATGTTGGGTTTCATCTCCAACTAGCGTTTTCGGTCTGGAAGGCTACTATTTGTGCTTGGTTTGACGCCCTAGATTCTTTAGGCGTGTGATTCAAATTTGTTTGGTTCTTTAGCGACTTTAGGTGGTTTGATTTGAGATTTTACTTTGTTTTCGTGTGTAGTAGTTAAAAGTTTTTAGCTGTGGCGGAATTACCGAGACAGTCCCGTAGACTTTGGGGCAAGTCACCTGAGATTGTTACCGGAACTGATTTGTTGAGGAAACTCCGTAGATCACGGGGTGGATCTCCTGAAGACGTCCCGGGTCAGTACGAAGGATTGAAGGTCCTTGTAACTCCTCCTAGTGGCAGTAAAGTAGGTTCACCTGAAGAAGGAGAATCTTCCTTGGTAGTCCATCCAGATTACCAAAGTCTAGAGACAGGTTATAATCCCGAAGCTGTTACAGTTTCTGAGCTTGCTGGTAGTTTTTCGTCTACTAGTGATATAGGCGAAGAACCTAAAATATCTGAACCTGTTACTCCGACTTCTAGTGTTCCAGATTCACCAAGATAGAACGAGTTATCACCGAAAATCTTCCTACTGGTTTGATTGCTATTGAAGAACTTGCTCCAGAGGAAGAAATAGACGTCTCTAACCTTGAAGATCAACTTACTATTGAGCTCAGGGAGCGTGAATCTATCTTTTACAGTCCTCCTAGAAGTACTACTTGGTACCTTTCGTTAACTAATTATTTAGACAACTCAGGGATAGGTTTTTCTCCACCTCGTACTCCTTTTCCACCAGGAGGTATTTATACTCCTGTAAATATGTCTGGTCAGTCGTCCGTGTTTACTCAAACTCCTGAATCTTTCTTACACGGCGGTCCTTCTGTTCCCACTAGGTATCAGTCGCTTTCTAGTACCTTTGCGGGGGCATCTCCTCAACCCGTCAATCATGGGTTATTAGCTGGAAACAATGGTAATAGACCATTGGGTGTAGGGGACATTTACATGATGTCAGGATCAGTTCCCGTTTCTCAACCTCAAGGTGGCCAATTACCGCCTGGGGGGCAGCCTCAATTAACGCCTGGGGGGCAACCTCAAGGTACACAAATTGTGTCTGGGGGGCAACCTCAAGGCCAGTATGTACCTATGGTACAATACATGCCTCAAGGTCAACCCCAGCCTCAATATGTACCCCAAGGTCAACCTCAGTATCAATATCAACCTCAAGGGTATCAACCTCAAGGGTATCAACCCCAAGGTCAAGGTCAACCCCAGTATCAGTATTTACCCCAAGGTTATCAACCTCAAGGTCAATACTCGAGTCAAGGTTATCAACCACCTCAGGGTCAGTCTTATGTTCAAGGTCCGGGAAATGTACCTTTCAATTATCAACCCTACCCTCAACCTGGTTACGGATCTCAGTATCCTCAACCTGTTACGGGTCAATACCCCGGAATGATAGTGTGGGATCCATCCCAAGGTCAACAGGTGTTGCAGCCAAGTATACAGTTGGTACCTCAAGCTGGACAACCCATAGTTTCTGGTTCACCCCAGCAACCACAACCTGTCCAGTCAAATGTTCAAACTTCTGTAACTTCGGTAGTTACTCAGCTGCCAATTGCACCTAGTACTCCATCTCAAACGGCTGCTGCAACTACCGCTACATCTACCGCACTTACTTCTGGAGTATCGACAGCTCCGGTTTCTACTGTCTCTGCAACCACTCCTCAGGCATCTTTACCGTTGTCTGGATCTACGATTCAAACCACGGTCCAAATGCCTATAGGTCAGCCTGGTATAAGTACGGTTGTCACTACTCAACCTCAATTTGTTCAACAACCGTACCAGGGACAATACCAACAAGGGCAAGCTGTCCAGCAGCCGGTTTACCAGTATCAACCGTATCCTGGGTACACTTATCAACAACCTCAACAACCCCAGTACGGTCCGGTTAATCCTGGTTTTCCAGGAGGATATAATATCCCTAATGCGATTCCTGTTCCTAGTTATCCTGGATATCCTCCTCCTGGGGCTGGTGTCATGACTCAGAGTTTTAGAGATCCTAACCGGCAATTACCGTTTATCGCAACTTTGGATTTACCAGACTTGACGCGCCTAACGAATGATCCAATTCAATATCTTCAGTTCTGGCCGCCAATGCCAAATAAGTTGCCCAGTGATATACCCAAGTTCGAAGGTAAGCCTGGAGAGGACCCGTCGAATCATGTGATGACTTACCACCTCTGGTGTGCTTTGAATTCTATCTCGGATGATTCGATCCGCTTACGTCTTTTCCAGCGTACACTCATTGGTCTCGCGGCCAAGTGGTACATTGAGTTACCACGGGCCTCTTTTTACAATTTTAGCCAGTTAGCTACCTCGTTCTTAACTCACTTTCAGTTGCCGGTCAGATACGATAACGGCACGGAATTATTAACTTCACTAAAACAATCGACGTCCACGTATATTTCTGATCACATTCATGAGTGGAGACGTCGAAGAAGGTTAGTGAAAGTTTTTATTCCGGACCAAATCTTAGCTGAATGGTTTGTTAAATCATTGTTACCGAAGATTACTGAAGATGTAGCTAAGGCCGGAGTAGTTACTGAGGAGCAAGTCATTGCTCAGGCGCAGTACCTTGACTTAGTTTATACTCAGTCAGGTACGTTACACGAGAAGATTCCAGATCTTCCAAAATCGAATCAAATCGCTGCTGCTCCTTCGGGATCTCATGCCGCTGATGGTATGATTGGTACGGTGAACACAAAGAGCAAGAAGAAGTCTTCCAAGAGTTCTACTACTCCTATAATCACCTTGCCTGATTCCCCGACAGGAGAGTCTTCTCCTGAACTTTCCGCCGATATTCACGCTGTAGAGTCATCTACGGCCAAATCAAAAAACGGTGGAAAGAAGAAAGGAAGAAGAAGGCTAAAGCAGACAAGGCTCCGAAGGAGAAAACAGAAAAGTCGGAAACCAATGACGAAAAGCGCAAACCTCGATATCCTTGTCTTATTTGTGAAGAGGATCATTTTACAAGAGATTGCCCTCATCGGGCCGAGGTTGTGAAAATAGTCAAAGGTTCTCCCACTCCTGCTGTGTTGAAAGATCCATTTCCAAAGCAGGAGAGTAAGATGATAGGTTCTTCCTCGACTGCCAGTGAAGAACCCATTTTGATGATGTCTCATGTGAGGATTGCGACTCGGTCGCAAGATTATGGTAGTAAGAATCCTGTTGATGGTAAGGAAGCAGAATCTTCTCATTCTAATCCATCAACCTCAGCTCCTGGTTCCGATCCACTACAGATCGAAAAACCTAACCCGGACTTAGTAATCAAACCGCCCGCCAAGGGTGTACTTCGAAGGTCTGCTTTCAATCCACATGCGAGAGCGGCCCAGAATTACAACATTGTTGAGGACTTAGCTATTTCACCCTCAGCAATGTCGGCTTTAGAAGTGCTGCAATCATGCCCAGCACAACGGAAATTACTTTTGTCGGCTATCGGAGCTGTTGATGTTCAGGACCCGAATCTGATAATCTTCGATCTAGAAAATAGTACACCGCGTCTACCCCATCAAATGGCTTTCCAAATTCCAGTGATAGTCAAAAACAGGCCTATTCATCGGACTGTGATTGATGAGGGAGCTTCTACGTGTATTATGTCGATTCAGTGTTGGAGATCGCTTGGTTCTCCTTCGTTGAACCAATCCCCGACCATCCTTAAGGCCTTTGATGGCCGTGGGTTCCGTCCGTTTGGTATTCTACAGGAATTGCCTATAGGGGTAGAAGGTAAAACCGTTAGTCTGGATGTGGAAGTGGTTGATGCCCCTCTAGACTACAACCTTCTTTTGGGTCGAAGTTGGTCATATGCTATGACAGCGGTCGTTTCGTCGGTCTTCAGAGTAATAAAGTTTCCACATAACGGTAAGATCGTGACAATTGATCAGCTGACATACTTTTCATCCGACCCAGCCTCTTCAGAGAGTATCCAGCATGTCGGTAAGACGACAATCCCTTATAGGGACGTTGGCGTAGGTTTAGTTAAAGATTCCGATTTACTGGGAACTTTTCCTTTCCCTCCAATCAACGCAGACCCTTCATTTGCATCAATTCATATGATTACATCAAACACCATTATTTACGATGATCCTTGGATTGTCCCATCTGAATCTGAGATAGACTCATTCGGTGATGCTATGCCTTTGAGTCCATATGAAATTGCTTATGAAGCCGTCATGTCTTTTACCGACTCGCGTTCAACCCAAATCGACCAAATGAATGTGGTCAGTGAAGAGTCACTTTTCACATCATCTTTAGAACGGATAGCGTTTCCCGAAGTCGTGTCATCTGACGAGCAACTTCGCGAAATCCTAAGTGTAGACGATCTACCATGGGAAGATCTTCATCACAGATCTTCGTTTTTACCTGAGGATGATGCTCTTGAAAATGATTTTTCATCTATCTTTACCGCTGAATATGTCAAAGACGCTCAGAATCCAACGAAACATCCTGATTCAGAGTTGAATTTAGGGAATATTTCTCGTACTATTCCCATTGACATTTCAGTGAAGCCCGGAATTGAGGAAAACATTCATATAGGTGCCTCATGTACAGAAGATGAAATTCAAACTTACAAGGCCCTATTCCAAGAATTCCGTGATGTGTTTGCCTGGTCTTACGAGGAAATGCCAGGAATCGACCTGCCATTGTTGTTCATGAAATAAAGACCTACCCGGACGCTAAACCCGTCCGGCAACGGTTGCGTCAGATTCACCCTCGGAAAGCGGCTGCGATTAAAGCAGAAGTCGAGAAGCTGTTGAAAGCAGGTTTCATTTATCCGATCCCGTTAACGGATTGGGTATCGAATATTGTTCCAGTTAACAAGAAACAAGGAACAATAAGAATCTGTATCGATTATAGGGATATAAATCGAGCTTGTCCAAAAGACAACTATCCAACGCCTTATATCGATCAAATAATTGATGATTGTGCCGGAAGTGAAATGTTTTCCTTTATGGATGGTTTTTCGGGCTATAATCAAATCAATATTCTACCTGCCGATCAACCAAAAACGGCATTCATTTGTCCATGGGGGACATTTGCTTACTGCAAATTACCTTTTGGGCTTAAGAATGTCGGAGCCACTTTTCAACGGGCGATGTCTTACGCATTTCATGACATCAAGCACATTGTGCAACTGTACCTCGATGATTTGCCTGCTCATTCTTTACATCGAGCTGATCACCTTGTCCACTTACGAGCAATCTTTATGAGGTGTAGGCATTATCGTATTCGGTTGAATCCACACAAGTGTGTTTTCTGTATAGAAGCGGGTCGATTGCTGGGATTTGTTGTTTCAAAAGCCGGCATTCGCGTCGATCCCTCGAAGGTCGAAGCCATCATCAAATTGCCTCCTCCTTCGAGTTTGCGCCAACTCCAAAGTTTGCAAGGGAAAGCAAACTTTTTACGCCGATTCATCCCAAACTACGCCGAGGTCACTAAGGGTTTTACACGGTTGTTGAAACAGAATGCTCAATTCTTTTGGGACGAGATTGCCCAACAATCTTTTGATGCACTTAAACACGCGTTGACCCATGCACCGTTGTTGCATCCTCCCAACTACAACCAGGACTACTTCTTATACCTCGCAGCTTCGCATTCCACTATTGGAATGGTGTTAGTCAAGAAGATGAATTCGGAACGGAACATGTGATATATTATCTTAGTAGGACGTTAAACCCAACTGAGCTAAAATATTCGCATGTGGAGAAATTGGCCCTGGCAGCCGTTCAAGCTGTCCAGCGTTTTCGTCACTACATTCTTCTTTGTAAAACTACAGTTATTTCGGATTGCAACCCTATGATTTATATTTTGACAAAACAACTGCTAGGGGGCAAGTACTCTAAATGGATCGTTATCCTGCAAGAGTTCGACTTGGAGTTTGAGAAGTCCAAGTCTAAGAAATCCTTAGTTTTTGCGGAATTAATGTGTGATTTCCCGCGTACTGACACAAAGACTGTGGCAGAGGAGTCCATTGTGGACGAATCTTTGTTTCTTATCAGTACTTTTGATCCGTGGTACGGGGATATAATCATCTATCTCCAAACCCAAACTTTTCGGCCTGAAGCTTTAAAGTCGGAACGTCGAAAAATTCGGTTTCAATCCCAGCAATACAAGATTATTGGAGATACACTTTATCGCCGGGGGGCAGACTTAGTTTTTCGACGTTGTTTAACTCACAAAGAGGCTGAGAGGGTTTTGAATGATTGTCACTCTGGAGCATGTGGCGGTCATATGTCTGGGTATGCCACAGCTCAGAAGGTGTTGCGCGCTGGCTATTTCTGGCCGTCCATGTTTAAAGATTGTATCATTGCGGTCCGGAAGTGCCACAACTGTCAAGTGTTTGATCGCAAGATGCGCGCACCACCTGCTCCTCTCCACCCTATAATTGCCGTTGGTCCTTTCGCCAAATGGGGTATCGATTTTATTACTTGTAACCCTCACTCGGCCGGGGGGCATGCGTATATCATCCTCGCGGTTGATTATTTTACTAAATGGGCCGAGGCGATGCCTACATTCGACGCAAGCGGCAAAACAGCTGCAGTTTTCATATTCAATCATATTATAACTAGGTTTGGTGTCCCACAAGCGATCATCACTGACCATGGGAGCCATTTTCGAAACATCATGATGACTGAGCTTACAAGCCAGCTTGGTTTGTGCCACGATAGCTCTACTCCTTATTATCCGCAAGCCAACGGTTTGGTTGAGTCTATCAACAAAGTTCTGGTTATCATGATCCGACGAACCATTGGTATTCATCGGTCGAATTGGCACAACATGTTATTTTCAGCGCTATGGGCATACCGAACCTCAGTGAAAACTTCAACAGGGTTCACTCATTTCCAGCTAGTTTATGGCTTGGAAGCTGTGTTACCCATTGAATGCGAAATCCCATCACTTCAAATGGCTGTCGAATTACTCCCAGCTACTTCCGAAGAGGAGAAACGTTTATTATACTTAGCTCATTAGATGAGACTCGACGTGACGCTGCATTGGCAATCGAGACTCACGCAAAGCGAATGAAAGCTCAGTATGATAGAAATGTGACCCCTCGAAGTTTTTCGGAGGGAGACCTAGTGCTATTATATGATCAAGCTAACGATAAGCTAGGTGCTGGAAAATTCGTTCCTATGTGGCATGGACCCTACATTGTAAAGCGAAAGCTAGCAAAAGGGGCTTATGAGCTGGTAGATTTTGATGGGGACTCTTTGGGTAAACCCAGAAATGGACTTTACCTAAAGAGGTATTATGCTTAAATGGTGGGTATGGAGAATTTTTAGTTAGGTTAGGTTTTCTTTCTAGCTAGTGTGTTTGTTAGTTTGGTTAGTGTGCTTAGCTTAGAGAGTGTGTTTTTCGTCGTTATTCTGGCTTATCTTGGTTTTACTCTTGATATTGCAGATGTCGACGCCTCTCCAAACATACATGGATTTGCTGATGGTGCTTGTCGTAGTACACGGAATATCTCTTCCGCAGCTTGGGTTATCTATTCGCCCTCTGACGAGTTAGTTTCTATGCATGGGGTAAGCCTCGGTCAAACAACGAACAACATTGCAGAATACAGTGCAGTGGTTGAATTATTATCCGAATCTATTTCATTTGGAATTCGACGTTTGATAGTGAGGTTAGATTCTGAACTTGTTGTATTACAGCTTAATAGAGTATATGCCATTAGAAATCCTGTGTTATTAAGGTTATTTTTGAGAGTGCGTCTCTTGGAACGTGAATTTGATTACATTGAATATCAGCATATTCCAAGGTCTTTAAATACATTAGCAGATGCAATTGCTTCTCGAATGTTGGACAGAAATTTACGATAATCATGCAAGTAAATTTAAAAACATTTCATCACATATGTTAAACAAGATAAGCCGGTAATAATGATATATATATATATAGATAGGAGTGTGTCAAAAATATACATCGTCTTCGATCATAGGTTGAAAAACACCTTATGATCGGCAAAAATGATAAGTACAAAAAGCAAAAATGTCATATGTGTCTACAAAAGTGACTAGCCAATCACTGGTGGTGCTCTCTATACGACACCACTGCACGGGCTACCTTACACAAAAACCTCCTAAATGGTCCAGGGACTGCGACTACATAGCGCTGAAGTCTGATAGGAATATCATCTATGGTAGTCTCAGGTATATCCACCGTCAGACGCTCTAGATCCTGCTCCAACTCAGCTAGCGACTCTGCAGCCGCGTCTTGTGGGGCCGGTACCGGTGCAACTGGATGTCTCCTCTCAAAAGGCCGGAGGTTGGCTGGGCGCTGTGGACCAACATCTGCATTTTGAAAATTTTTACTGTCAGTTTTGAGACGATATATATAAAAAACAAAAAAAATATATAATTTGAAAACTTGTGAAAAATAAAGTACCTCTGTCATCCCATTGTTCTCCCGGTGGAAGAACCATGTCCGGATCACCTCGAAAATCTACTCCGGCATACGGAAAGTCCTGGATCGCAAAAACCTGGTCCTCTAACCAGTGAAAATAACCAGCAGGGAATCGAACAACTGCCGCGCCCTCGTCAGGATGCCGGGCCATCACCGTAACCCATCATATCAGCTTTGGCTCCTGAGGACCCAAGATATCAACAGTGAGATGCTGAGGGATCAGCATCAGACTCTCTCTAAGGCAAAGCTCACAACTAGAGGCCCATATCCAAAGGTCTTTAGTTGTCCGTTCTTTGCCCTAGTCAGTTGGGCCTTCATATTGGCCGACACAGCATCGCACCAGTTGAAGATGGTGCCTCGGAAACAGTCAATCGCCATCCGCATTTGGGACCCGGTGGCAATATGTAAAGCGGCTGCACCGCAAATTCTGGTAACCGTGAAAGCTATCACCTTGAGTTCACGCAGGGAGATGTGTTTGATTTCTACGCCTTTCGCATGGTGTGCATTGGGTATGCACCAATCTGCCCGGAGACTAGCAAGGGATTGGCCACCCGGCCTAGTCCCGGCTAGATTGAGTTGCTCGCCCCTATTTGGCAAGCCAGTGAGAAAGTATATGTCAGAGGGCTCTATCTCGAGCTGGTGCCCTCCGATGTAAAAGCATTGCTCATGAATGTTCCATCTCTCAACCAGCCACTCCAAGAATCTCACCTGAGCCCTCATGCCAGGTATGGCCTAGTATTTATATAGTCCGCATGCTTTTAGGGCATCAATAGAAGGTTGATGATTAATTGCGGCTAAATCAACGTCCTCGTGCTCTCTTTCTCTCCAATCCAACATGGTGAGTGCCCTACACACCAAGAAACAAAGATTAGAATTGATTTTGGAAAATTCAAATGGTTGTTTGTGGAGTTTGGGGTTTCGAATTCCGCCTTTCGCGGGGGACGCACCCCGCGTTTAGGACACAGAGCGTCGGGACGCAGCTGGCCTGAAGGTGGGCTGCGTCCCCCGACCTTTTTCCTGTGTGGGAAAAAGTCGGGGGACGCAGGTCACCCTTAGGGCACCTGCGTACCCCGCAGAGCGATTTTTGAAACCCAAAACCCCCCAAAAATCAAAACTAAAACCTAAAACAAACTTTTAATCGGATGAAATTGAAGAGGAGGATGTTGTGAAATACCTGGAAGAGACGGCGTTCGATTCTGACGGTCGGATTCTCCGCAATGACCACGGGAAGTTTCTTGCCAAAAGCCCTTTTCTCAACCTCAACAGTAAAATGGTAAAAATGACATGGTAAAAAGTCTTTTTATAGGTTTTTTGGATGAATGAATGCTAGGTTTGTTTATTTTTCACCATGGAAGGATATTTTTCAATTTATTTTTGCCTATCTTAAACAGGTATGAGTAATGTGTCGTTTTTGTGCAGGACAAAGGGATTTAGAGGGAAAATTGTCATTTTTCACGAACCAAAATATCAGAGTCATCTTTTAAGCCCTTTTCTGACTCCTAAAATATGAAAAGATTGCCGAGCGTTTCTTTTACACTTGTTAAAACGGAATTAAAAGACGGTCCCCTTATAGCCCTTTTCTGACCGTAAAAACAGGAAAAGATTGCCGGGTTTTTGTCGTTTCAAACTCGATACTGGAAATAAAACGACGTGTCCTTGATCGCTTTTTACT
Source organism: Pinus tabuliformis (assembly GCA_031772625.1). Classification (NCBI taxonomy): domain Eukaryota; kingdom Viridiplantae; phylum Streptophyta; class Pinopsida; order Pinales; family Pinaceae; genus Pinus; species Pinus tabuliformis. The sequence continues at coordinate 242,524,931 of CM062816.1, read as the reverse complement.
TTTCAGGTCAGTGGCACTAATTATGAAAGTACTCCTTGGTCGCAAGATCAAGCGGTTCCCCCAGGTATTATTTTATACTTTTTCGGGCTTGAGGGACACAAATCTACGAAAAAGTTCAACTTGGAGTCTTCTTAAGTTTTTCAGACTCTCTAAAATTGAAAAACGCCGAGTTTCTCCTATACTGGACTCGTTAAACATTTCACAGTAAAGGACCTGTTCAATTACAAACAGGAACGAACCACTCCTTCCTAGGGTTCGAATCAAAACTAGGTTGGACTCATCCGAAGGATGAGCTTATAATCAAGCATATGTTATCCTCCTCAAGCTTGTTAAAAATAAAGAGGTACTTGCCAAAAATGGTGGGGGAAAAGAGAGAAGAATGAGCCTATTTGTTATCCTTTGTCTCAGAAGAAACCTTATTACCACTCTTGAACACGACACTTTTCATTCACCTGGGTTGGGAAATCCTTTACCTCACAGTTGATCAAACCACATTGAAAGTCTTCAGCCGGGTTCCGGGGATTAACTTTGAGTCGTTTATCACCAAGCCATCTGTTGTGTTGTTATGTGTTCAAGAGGTCTGCAAGCAAAACTTTCATCTGCAAAATACTTGTCATCCATTTGACCATCCCTGAGTCAGTCCTTACAGCAACATTTCTTCAACTTGAACAATGATTTCGTGTTGTGGGCTTGCCTGCAACGGGTCGCTTTCTATCGACATCAGCACATTATCTAGAGAGATGACTTAGAAATCGTCAGTACCTTGAAGTCTGCATGCATCAATGGCAGGTTTCTCGCCTTGGACGTCAGTTTACATCATTGACTTTCGATCGAAGGATTCCGTGAAATGTTCGACATCAACTCATTCATTCACATCTCATGGATTATACTGGGTACTTTGAGAACCATTGACATTACTGGTGGTCTCTCTCACACTTGTTAACAGTTTACATCATCGACTGGTAATCAAGTGGTTTCTACCATGTTCGACATCAACTCATTTATTCGCATGGCTAGAATCGTACCAATTCGGGAAGTAGAAATGAAGACCCAAATCTAGTTTCCACCATCCAGGCTGCGAGGAGTTTTGTATTCATTATCTAAGTAGACTAATCATAAACAGATGGCTGCGCCCATACTGTGTCTACAAAAGTCTATGATTATGATGTACTGCAAGATCATTCCTGTATCAGAGTAGTTAGTCAGTTAGTTAAAGTTTTGATCTGAGTATGGGAATGCCTACCTCAGTGATGATATAATCTTATACATGTATTTTGTGTTGAAAATTGCAGGTTCTGACCAGGCTCTCCACGAGATAATCCTTGAAATGATAAAGCGCTTCACCCTTCCTAGATTTACAAAACCCTAATCTACTACAGGCTTCGCACTTTAGGGGGCAATCTGTTACACTAAAAAATGTCACCATGGCTATGTACAGTTAGTATGGCTCTATCAACAGTCATGCTATCCTCCTGGGCAAGTCTTAAGCCTCTGCTCTCCATGTCAAACTCCAAAAAGAGAGAAAGTCTTTATAAATGTATTTATCTCTGGGTACGCAGGTTCTCTCAACCTTACCTGCGGGTACACACCCAATATTCACAAAAGCCGCGTCCTTGTACGCTCTGTATGTAAAGGGGCAGGTGTGTCCCCCTGTAAAGGTCAAAATGCGCAAGTTTCATCTTTAAAAAGTTACTTGTGGTCATTTCTAGAGCATTCTAGAAGGTTGTTCGACGTGTATTGAGCGCCTCTAGATGGTTCATGTATCCCTACCAAAGAGGAACTTATCCCATCAATAAGGGAGCTATCCCATCCAAAGAGGGGATTATCCCATTGATGGTGGACCTGATTAACTTCCTCTTGAGCACTATAAATATAGGCATTGGGCCAGAAGGAGGGGAGGTTGAAAGCTAAACATTTCTAAGGGTAGATGCTGCAGGAATTAGGACTCCCATTTAGAAGCTTGTGAGGAGAGATTGTCATCTTTACTTGTTCTATTTGGAAGTGGGTGAGCTTTGTCAAAGTAAAGGAGAACTCTTGATGGACCCTGGGAGGGACTTGCACAACACCAAGGCTCAGGTTGTAATTGTTCCTTTTGTTTCCTATTAATGCAAATGAGTCCATTCTTCTCAATAACTTGTTATTTATGAGTTGTTTCATGTACTCCTTGGTCTATGTGTTAAATATGTTTTATTCTATTAGATTATCAAGTGCTATTTAATCGTTTGATTGTTAGTAGATGCAGATTTCAAAGTGAAGGAGGAGCTCATCCGGATCCGCGGAGCTGGACTGCTACAACAGCGTTGGACTACAGGTAGGATCTAAACACTTGATTTCTTATATAATAAATGCATGTTTAGAGAAGGATTGCTCTTGTTTGTCTTGTTTGTCACTAGAGAGTCTTAGGCTCCTAGGGAGGTTGATTTGTGTCCGCACTATCGACTCTTTCCGCCTGACAAGATCATATAGAAAATACCTCATATTAACATATGAAAATGCCAACCAAGTCAGGGACTTCCACGTACCACCCGTCCATAGATTGGGTTGAACCAAAATTTTTGTTTCAACGAATCACCCCCACGCCATATTCTAAGCGTGAATGTGGAATCTCATGGAATAAACCAAGAAGAACCAAACCAGAGCTTCTAGAGGCCAAACCACCTTAACCCTCAACCAATGACTCCACCTCATGGTCGAACATCACTAATACCAACCAGATCGATCTCTACCTAAGTTGTCTAGGACTCTAGAGCGATTGTTCCAACTGCGGCTCCAGGAACTAGTAACTCAACCCATAGCCATAAGGAACATCAATACCAATAAGAAACAACAAGTGAAAAAACCCAAAATACCATAGTTATTCAGGAAATGGAAAGGCAAGGCTGAAACCACTATCACATCTGACAAAACCCATGCCAATAACAGTAAGAGAACTAAATACACACATGCATGTACCATGCATGCCAAAACTAGCAAGGAAATCATACATGCAGCTCGATACCTGCAAAGCAATCCTGTTGTAGCCGCTTGATCCTTGCTTTCCTTTGTTTTCTTGTTCTTCATTTGCCTTACTTTCTCCAATGTTAGAGTGCTCCAAGAATGCTCTAAGTGTGCAAGAGTATGAGAGAATAGAGAGAGATCCAAGCTAAAATTGACAAAAGGTCCCACAGACAAACAAAAGCCATGAACTAATCCTCAAAAGCCTTTTTTATCATTAAGGCCTCTATTTTCTTCATTTTCCTTCATTTTTCCTTCAATTTCCCTCTCATGAAAACATGTGGCCTTTCACCTTCCTTTTCTCCTATTTTCCTTTATTTTCATAAATAAAATGTCAATTAATGCATCTTTTCCTTTTCAATGCTTTTTCCAATTTCCTTAGCCATAATAAACTGAATGAACACCCACTAGGATTGTTTGCCCACCATTCAATCTGGAATACATGTCTCATGACCTTGGTTTTATTTTTCCTTTATTAATTTTATTACATGAAATTTTAACTCGAGACTGTTACAGACCGCTCCCCCTTGGGGGAACAACGTCCTTGGTGTTTTATGACACCTATGACAAGAAAAACCATTGACAACCAAAACATACTTCCCATGGAGCTTTATAACTTATCTCGCTGCAGTATTTACAATAACCACTGCTGAAAGCATGACCAACATATTGTTTACTGGAGTTTTAAAACACAACTCATTATAGTATTTACAATAACAACATCATATACTCATTAACATTTGCTTCAACCAACAACTAAACATACTATTCCTGGAGCTTTATAAATTCGACTCGATACAATGCTCACAATAAAATACACATATATACATATGCACATTTGTTCTAACTAGAAAATAAAGGGACATGATGTTTGCATCTATAACAAGGGGATCTAGAGGCTCACACCTCCACCCTCAAAGTAATACTAGGATTCACCTCCTTCCCAAGAAGTCAAAATCCACTGCCAGAGTCAAACCTGCATCCAATGTCCAATGCTACAATTCTTGCGCTACTTGTTCTCTCAGTGAAAAATTACCGACTCATTGTTCCAGGGAACACTCCCAATGTGCTTCTGATTCCATCTGGAAATGCTAATGACCAAAACAAATCCATCCCGCGACCTTCCCTTCTTTGCTACACAGTCCCTCAGGAAACCTTGTCAACCCCTTTCATGCAGTCACTCACCTTCTAAGTTCCCCAACATCCCCTTTCTCGGGCGATCCATCCCTTGGCAAGGTTTCCTTGCATCAAAAGGTTACAAAACCAAGGCATATCCTTGCCTCAAAACCATCATATTGGTCATAACATTCTCATGGTAATAAATGGACACTATTGGGTACCATTGTCACATAGTGGCCCTGCTCTTGAAGTGTTTTACCAACATACTACTGCTTGTTTCAATTCCTTTTGCTACTACTGCTAATTCTTGCAATCAATTTCAACCACCCAAACTAGGCATTTCCCTTATTTCCTATACTAAGAACATAATTGCCATTAGATTCAAAATAAATTCAAATCATACCTCATTGGTAGCTCGTCAAAAAGGTACACCTACAATTCTGTTTTCTTCTTGTCACAATAAGCCAAACTAGATTTTCGATCAAATCGTCATGTATAAACATATCACATCTAGTTATCTCATAGTGCAACCATAATAAATCAAAACCATGAAGCACATGCAATTATCATAAACCAGAATAATAGATTACATGCATAATAAAACTAAAATAAAATACTAATACTTATCCTTCAGTTAGTTCTTTGCTTCTACCTTTGTTCTTTATCCTTTATGTACACACACTGAATTGGTTGCCACACCCAGCAAGCACCCAATGCCTTCACTTCTATTTAATGTTAGGAAACCAGCTCACAAAAAGATAGAAAAGATAGATCAATGCCTTAGAATTCAGCCTCTTTGAGGGGGCAACCTCCTTTACATTACATAAATCAACAATTCTTGGATGATACAAATGACTAAACCTCCCTTCTATATATAAGAGTCTAAGGGGTCACAATATAATCAAGCCGACCTAACAGTAATAACATAAGGGCACAACAATAACAATAGTGGGTTTTTATGGGGCACACTAATAACAATATGGGGACAATAGGGGCACAATAATAATAATAAGGGATATAATGACAATAGTAATGGGGGAATCACTAGTATTATAGGGACCTAACATGCCCCTCTCCTTCCAAAAAGTGTTTTACTCAACACTTGAGTAGTTCTGGATGTTTCTGTATAAAATTCTCATCCTCCCATGTGGAATCATCAGCGGATAAGTTCTTCCACTTGATGAGATACTCCGAAATCGATCGATTTCATAGCTGTCGAATTCTTTTTTCTGTGACTGATTTTGGTTCCAATATGATTTTTCCTTCTTTGTCAAGTTCTAGCAATATTGTTTGAACTGGGAGCTTGTCACCTGTAACCTTCTTTAAACATGAAACATGGAAAACTGGGTGCACTCGGGAGGCTGCAGGAAGCTCCAATTTGTATGCCATGGTACCAATATTTTACAACACCTTGTACAGACCATAATACTTTGGTGATAATTTATTATCCTTCTTAGCTTGCTTGAGGGAAATTTGTTTATATGGTTGTAGCCATAGGAATACCTAGTCACCTACATCAAAACTTCTTTCGTTGTGATGTTGATTTGCCTATTGTTTCATTCTATTCTGCGCCAATGTGAGGTTATCCTTTAAGAGTTGGAGAACTTGTTGTTGATGCTCAATGTGATGTTCCACTGCTTGAACCTTAGAATTTTCTCTTAAATATGATGTGATGGATGGTGGATGATATCCATAAAGTGCCATAAATGGGGTCATTTTTGATGGAGTATGGAAGGAAGTGTTATACCACCATTCAGCCAGAGGCAACCATTTGACCCATTGTGTATGTTTATCAGATACAAAGCAACAAAGATATACTTCCAAACATTTGTTTACTATCTCAGTTTGACCATCAGATTGAGGATGATAAGATGAGCTATGAGCTAACTAAGTACCAAGACAAGCAAATAATTCTGTCCAAAAATTTCCAGTGAAAATGGGATCTCTGTCGCTTACAATAATCTTTGGGTTTCCATGTAGCTTTTGAATTGTTTCCATAAATGCAGTAGAAACTGTATTGGCTTTAAATGGATGCGATAATGCACAAAAGTGTGCATACTTGGTAAGTCTGTCAACTACCACCATGATGACACTCTTTCCTTCGGATTTCGGTACACCTGTGATAAAATCCATTGAAACCTCCTCCCAACGTTGGCTTGGAATGGATAAAGGTTGTAATATACCTAGGGTCTTAATTGTTTCAACTTTATTTTGTTGGAAAACTAAACATTCCGCCACAAACTTTTGAATATCCGATTTAAGGCCATCCCCAAAAAATTCATTCTTAACCCTGTGGTAAGTTTTTAAAAATCTTGAGTGCCCTCCTAAGGGAGAAGTGTGCAATTCCATAAGAATCTTTTGTTTGAGTTGGGAATTCTTACATAGGTATAAGCGATCTTTGTACCATAATGAATCATTTTTCCAGCTAAATGTATCGGATGTACTGGGATCTTGTTGTAACTTTTGAATGAGTGCCCACACTTCTTCGTCATTCTTCCATTCATCCCTTGCTTCATTTATCCAATCTAGTTGGATAATAGAAATGGTGCAAAACAATGCTTCCACATCCTCATCCTTTCTTGAGAGTGCATCTACCACAACATTTTGCTTCCCTTTTTTGTAGATGATTTCAAATTCATAACCCAACATCTTTGTGACCCATTTTTTTGCTCTTCAGAGGATAATATTTGTTCTAAAGAGCATTTAAGACTATCATGATCCGTTTTTACCTTGAAGTGTCTTCCCATTAGGTAGGGTCACCATTTCTTAAGTGCATGTAGTATTGCCAAAATTTCCTTCTCATAAATAGCTTTGTGCAAATACTTTCCTTTGATTGGACGACTTTCGAAAGAAATGGGTCTTTCATCTTGCATTAAAACAACACCAATTCCATTTCTTGAAGCATCACATTCCACAATAAAGGTTTTTGTGAAGTCCGGCGTAGCTAAGATCGGTGCTTGACACATTGCCTCTTTAAGATGTTCGAAGGCCTTTGTTGCTTCTGGAGTCCATGAAAATGTATCTTTCTTCAATAATGTTGTTAGAGGTGCTGCTATTCTCCCATAATTCTTAACAAACTTGCGATAATACCCTGTCAACCTGAGAAATCCTCGCAGATGTTTTATGGATGTGGGGATTTTCCATTCCTTAATGGCTTTAATTTTGCTAGGGTCTACCTTAACACCTTCATGAGATACAATATGACCTAGATATTCCACCTCTTGTACTCCAAAGAAACATTTGGAGCTTTTTGCATATAATTGTTTCTCCTTCAATAGTTTGAGCACCTTGTCAACATGTTCAACATGATCCTTCCAAGACTTGTTGTAGATTAGTATATCATCAAAAAATACTAACACAAATTTTCTAAGGAAGGGTTTGAAAATGGAATTCATCAAACCTTGAAATGTAGAAGGTGCATTGGTAAGGTCAAAAGGCATGACCAAAAATTCATAATGACCCTCATGATTTCTAAATGTTGTTTTCAGAATGTCTTCAGTCTTCATTCTGATTTGATGATATCCTGAACGAAGATCCAATTTGGTGAAGTAAATTGATCCATGTGTTGTGGGGAAAAATGCCTATGCAGGACGATCCTATCCACCTAAGGTGTGACAGTGCCTTAGCAACAAACAGAGACAGCTATTCTAGTATTCTTCCTTTATGAATTGGAATGAAGAGAGATGGATGGACTAACCAGTGTCTTCCGTTTGTCCCTCGATCCAGTTTCTCTTCTCTTGGAGAGTTCCCAGCTACTTGCCTTCTCGCTCGCCCAGCTTCAACGGGTTTCTGCAAGATCACAAGAGAAGAACACTACACAAGACATAGATTCATATTCATAACTAGTTCAGGATTAGAAGTAAACTAAACATACTAATGCAATCATACATCAAAGATACACCAGTATATAGGAGAAACCAAGATAGCTTTATTGATGAATAACAAGGTTCAGGAAGAGATACAACCCAGAGGGCTCCAATCCAGCATCTCCTTCCCAGCAAAATGGAATTCCTATCTTCACCTCCCTTCAAAGCATTAAGCACCCAATGATTCTGATCTCAAACCAACAACAATTCTTTGCAATAACAAAATTCCAGCCTCTAGATCTCATGGAGGAGAGATCCATATATAGATGTTTGGAGAGAGGATGAGTCAGCTTGAGATCTGACTAGTGTCCTCTCCCTCTGTCAGTTCTTGATTCCACTTGGAGATTTGGAACCTCTTACTCATCACCAATCGAATTCCTTGAGGCAAGTGTCATTTTGGAAGCTTCCTGGGTTTTGACACCTTGAGGAATGAACTTGCCACATGTCCATTCTCGCTCAGCGCAGGTAGCCAGTGTTGGCTTTGACATTCAGTGCAAACAGCTAGTGTAGCCACTGAAATGATCCTGAATTGACTTGTTTTTGAGCAGTTTCTGGTGGAGAACTTCTGTGAATTGCTGTGGTTTGTTAGCCTTGTTCCTCTAGGGGTAGGAACAACATGTTTAGGGACTTTGGATCCCTTAGATTATGGACATTTCATGCTCAATGCTGTAAGGCACAAAAATGTCTATAACAGTTGCCCCCTAAAGTATGAGGCCGTTTATCGGGTGAAATGCTTTATCCAGGAGGGTCCGAAGTTCATCCAATGCTGGGAGGAGACCTGTAATAAGATACAATACAATACATTATTTTTCATACTGCTTTCATGATCTATCTGAGGAGGGCATTCCCATGCTCAGCTTTATAAATTCATTTTTCTGTACATAGAACAGACAATCGTCTGATGGTAGACTGATAATTTTGGTGAAATTATCATCCTTTGAGTAGGATGATCATCTGTTGCAATGATGTACATGTCAAATGTCTTTATCTTTCCTGAATATATATCGCAGCCCGGATGGATGAAACTAGATCCGGGGTCTTCAAACTCGTTCGATCTTCACTCTAAGTACAAGTCGATCCATGTGAGAAATGTTCTGAAGTCGAACATGGAAAGACATCGCTTGATTACCGGTCAATGAGGTAAACCGTTAACAAGCGTGAGAGGAATCACCGATAATGATAATGACCCTCAAGGTACTGTAGTACAATTCACGTGGTGTCAATAAAGGACTTGGCGTCGAACACCACGCAAAATCTTTCGGTCGAAGGTCATTGATGTATACCTGTCGCCAGAAGTGAGAAACTTGCCATTGAGGCATGCAAGCTTCAAAGTACTGAAGGGGGTGTTCCTAGATCAACTTCTTGGATAATGAGCTGATGTCGACAAGAAGCGATCCGTCAAAGGAGGGCCTTAATGAATCCCACATCAGTGACACGGAACGAAGCTAATGATTTTGATGGAGGTGAAAACGATCTGTGACATATGATTCAGGGTGGCGGTCATGAAAGGATGAAGGATAATGTATGGCAGTGGATGGGACACGGTTGACTTTTCTGAACGACTTCTCTTGAACATGTGGCGACACTGATGCGATGGATCGGTAGCATTACCCCAAATATGGATGGTATGGCGAGACCATGGATGTGACCGGTGAATGAAACAACCCAACCCGATTGTGGTACGGAGGAAAAGTGTCATGTTCAAGAGCGACTTGCTACCATCAAAGTTTTCTTTAGTTTCTCCCAATTTTTTCCCAGTCATTGCTGACCAGTACCTCTTTATTTTTGTCAAGCTTGAGGAGGATAACATATGCTTGTTCTATAACCTGCCCTTCGGGCAAGCCCATCGCTATGTTTTAACGAGCCTAGCGATAGTGAAACTCGTTCTTGTCTAAAGACAAGTTTGTCGCTATTTAATGATTTTAACGAGTCTAACGACAAAGATAACTCGGTCCTTTTCATTTTTAGAGAGTCTGAAAAGGTACGTAAAGATAACTCCAAAGTTCCTTTTTCGTCATCTAATCCCTTAAGTCCGAAAAAGTATAAAACAATACAGAAGGGATGATTTTTCGATAGTTTTAACGAGCCGAACAAAACAAGCGCTCGATCTTTTTGTGCAATAATCCCCCAGGTCCAAAAAGATTAAAATCTAGAGGAGGGATAGCACTTCCGGTCGCTTTAACGAGCTGGAAGGCCAAAACTCGGCAATCTTTTCATATTTTACGAGTCAGATGAAAAGAGCTTAAAGAAGACTCGTCTTTTGAGGAACGAGTGATAAAAAGGGTTAGCAGCTGATTCCAGGTACAGGTTGGAATTTTCCAATCACGGCAGTGTCACAAGGATGGCTAGTGTAATCACTCTTCGCAGCTGTTCCTCAAAATGGGTAAACAATCAAATGGAGGTGAATGATCGGCCAAATGAAAAGTGGAGGTGATGGTGCAAACACGACCAAGGCTTTAATGGCTGATAATTTAAATTCACAGTGGTTATTTACCGGGTAGTTCATTTTTTAATGAGCTTAAACGTGGATTGAAACACTTGCTCGATCTTATGTTTATTTTTTAACGAGCATGAACTATGTGCTAAAACTGCTCGGATCTTGCGTTTATTTTTTAATGAGCATGAACTGTGTGCTAAAACTGCTCGATATATACCAGTCATATGATAAGAGTGTCTCATTGAAGATGCTATTTTTTAGGGAGCTTAGATCTTACGTAAGCTTTGCTCCGGATCCTTTCGTTATGCAAGCGGAAACGACTAATCCTACGAGTTTAACGGGTTAGACCTACAGGTTTAAAGGGAGGACCTAAAAATTTAAAAAATAAATAGTCGCCCCTTGCTTGCACTCCAAAAGGTTTGCATGCCCCCAGGTATAAAGTACGATTTCAAGGTTACCCCTACTTCATTTCCGTCAAAACATTCGTTTCACCGAGAGAGGCCTACCTCTTTCAGGTTACCCAAAGATTGTCTCGTTCGCGGGCACGAATGAAACACTTCTTTGGCGATGTCTACCGAGATAAACAAAGGTGAGCGACGTAGCCCGCCAACTCACATAACTTTGACAAAAGAATCTTATTCTAGAACAACCCTCTTCCTAGACGGACGGGGTACGGACTAGTCATATTCTCCCGCGGAAACCTACTCTATACCCAAAGTTTCCCTGCCGAAGCAGACCAGGACGCATGCCCCCTGGGTTCCAGTCATATCCTCTCGGATTACTCGCGCTCATCAGGAGGACGGGCCGTGGGTTGAGACACTTCTTGCTTGAAGAGACCATTTAGGGATGGTGTATGACTATTTGCGATGCGTGATCCGAGAAACGAAAGTTGGTCCACGAGCTTGACCACTCTTCCTTCATGCGGAAAACACATTACTCTAAAGAGTGAGGAGAGGATGGCTTCCATGCAATATATATAGTCTCGTCCAAGGAGTAGGTTATAATCCAAGGGTCCTTGAATGAGCATCACGTTCATTTGAATGGTCTTCCCTTTCAATGTGATAGGCACATTGGGGAGGATCCCTAAAGGTCGACTGGTTCCTTTATCGAAGCCTGATAGATTTCTCATTTCAGGCAAAAGCGCTAGCGAACCAAGCGCTTTCCAAGCAATAGAGGAAAGGATACTCACAGATGCCCCTTCATCAATGATAGTGCCGACCATTACCATTCTGTATATTTGAACGATAATTCTGAATGGTATGCTAGCTGGCAAGCGGGGTCTGCCTAGTTGGTTCCAGTCGAACGAGACAACTAGGTTGCTTGGTGGTGGGACCGAATAGACGGCCGGGTATGACCTTGACGAAGTTCCTTCCTGCGATAAAGGAATGGGAAAATTGCCCCCTTGTTCGTCAGAGTCTGTGTTGATGAAAAGAACTTGGACGGTGTCGTCTTTATTCTCCTCTGTGATGGTATCATTCGAAGATAGAGCCTCTGAAGGCAAAACCGGGTCAACTGCCGCCTCAACCTTTTGACTTTCGTCAGGTATGGATTCAGATGGTTCATCTTCAATGATAGGTGCTTCGGCTGACCACCTGGGCGGGCCAGCCGGGTTCTCAACTAGTGAAGGACTTGGCAGGAGTTTTTGATATCCAGGAGGAAGTTGCACTGGTAAAACCGGGCGATCTTCCAAAACTCTTTTAGCCTCGTCTAAGAAGGGACAACGGTGGATGGCATGGTTTCCTTCACACAGCTTGCAGGGAAATCTAGCTTTCCCTCTCTGTCCTGGGGCTTCACTTTCACTAGTTGACGGTGAGCAGTCAACATGGCTATCAGAGGTTGACGCTACCGAATTGTGCAGACGGGGAGACCAGTCCCTTAGTATCCGAGGGATGCAGGGACAATCTCTGTGGAAGTGGTCTCCCTTGCATATGACACATGGCGATTTAGGCCTAGTCAGTGCTGTGTGTGGATTTCTGTCAGACGACACTTGTCTGCCCCCAGTCGCCTTTGGCTCCTTCTTCTTCTTATCTTTCTTCTTCTTTTCCTTCTTCTCCTTAGGAACTTGGTTTTTTGTTTTACCAGTTCCTTCAAGTGAAGAGGAAGGAGGAGAGGAAGACTTAGATGAAGTAGAAGGCTGGTGGGAAACTCTGGTCTGGTTTAACTGTTGACTCGACTGTTCAAGAATGGTGGTGTTCTGAACGACATTGGTTGAAAAGAGCCAGACCGGCAGGCCAATCGTCAGTCCTGGAAGCGACAATGTGGCCATATGGGGCGCACCAACATCTCCCCAAGAGGAGAAGGGACTAGGATTTCCACCAAGGGGAATTCCTTGGTTGGTGGGCTCCATCTTTTCAACCTAAAGATCAACGCGGGAATAAAGGGTGATTGTTCCGTTTAAAATAAATTGTTAACGACGCTTAGACACAACTTGCTTTTTCACTTTTAAAGAGTCGAGAAAAAGCTAAAGATGACTCTAGTCTCCTTCGATGTTTTAACGAGCCCGAAGTGACAAATGCTCGGATGGACTTTTTCTGTTATAGAGTCTGAAAAAGGCCAAAAGAAACTGCTCTGGAGTTCTAGGCAGAGGGTGTGCCAAACTTTTCGCAAAACCGCAGAATACTTTTTAGGGTACGGGCGGTCGATCTTCCTGAATGCTGTGTTCAGTGCATTGCGATCAGTAGGGCGGCCGACACGGCTTCCTAAGGATAAAGGTTTTATTCCTATAGGGGTCTCCCAATATATACGCGACAGTACGTGGGAGCACAATCCGTACTGGCGCTATCGTCCCTCAGGAGGAATCACCCACCTTCAACGAGATCGACAGCCACCAGGCTTTACGATGTCGGAACACGTCTCTAGCCTAGACCTCTATGTTGTGCGTTATGTTGCAAAGCGTTGTTAAGTTCATTCAGTTTATTTTAAGTTGATATTTTTAGAAGTTTGCCTTTCTGGATCACCACGAGATGTATGGTACAATTCCTAAATGCAGTCTAAAGATGATAAGCAAGCTTTATATCTTTTCAACTTTGAAAATCCTAGCTACTAAGGGAAAAGAAAGACACCATCTTTTCTCAAAGAGAAATCAGCACACTCTAATGCACTTTTCCTAAATCAAAATGCAAATGCAAATGCAAGTGTTTGTTTTCCGCTTTCTTAGTATTGATGCCTACAAAGAAAGCTTTTTGTACAACTTTGAATTTGCTTTTAAATGACAAATACAAACAAGTTTACTTTTTTCGAAATCAGAAAGGGTAGAAGAGAATACAACACTTTACGACTTTCGAAATGAACACTTGTTTCGACACTTAAAAGAGACAAACTCAAACCAATAAGCAAAAGTAAATGTATAATCAACTGTAAACAGCCAATGAACTCTCTTCTAAGATCACAATGAACAGATCTGAATCAAGGGCTGCAGGATGATTATTTCACTCATGCAAAGGAAAACTGTAAATGACGCCACAAACACATAAAAACACTCACAGTCTTTTTGTACAAAAGGAGGCGGAATTTAAGTAGAGAAAAGGAGTTATCAGACTGGTACCTATGCTGGTTACAGGCTGCAAAAATCAGAGATCAAAACAGGGCAAAACAGAGCAGAGAACCCCAGCTGCACAAGGCCAAACTGGTTCAGCGCAACCTCAACACTGGGGTTTTGACATTCAACGCAGGTAGCCTTCACGGGACCTGCGTTGAAATGCAGAACCTCTTCACAGCTGTCGCGCTGAAGGAGAAACGAGAGTTTCTCACTGGGTTCTGGGTCATAGATTGCTAATTAATCTACTGTTTCAGGCCAAATAAAAGCAACAAACAAGGTACAATCAAAGGGATGGTTTGAGGGGGTACTAAGATCTATCACAAAGGATCATCAAATCATTTGTGAGTCCATTGTTCAGCTCATAGACAAATCCAGTGATTGGATCAAGGCAGCAACTGTCTACTTTGCATCTGAGAAGAGCAGATGCAGTTCGATTGTTGCTGTTGAGTCTATGAAACAAACAATGATAGAGACACAAATAAAATGACTAAACAGATCTCCCCAGCGGAGTCACCAATTTGTTGTGGGGAAAAATGCCTATGCAGGACGATCCTATCCACCTAAGGTGTGACAGTGCCTTAGCAACAAACAGAGACAGCTATTCTAGTATTCTTCCTTTATGAATTAGAATGAAGAGAGATGGATGGACTAACCGGTGTCTTCTGTTTGTCCCTCGATCCAATTTCTCTTCTCTTGGAGAGTTCCCAGCTACTTGCTTTCTCGCTCGCCCAGCTTCAATGGGTTTCTGCAAGATCACAAGAGAAGAACACTACACAAGACATAGATTCATATTCATAACTAGTTCAGGATTAGAAGTAAACTAAACATACTAATGCAATCATACATCAAAGATACACCAGTATATAGGAGAAACCAAGATAGCTTTATTGATGAATAACAAGGTTCAGGAAGAGATACAACCCAGAGGGCTCCAATCCAGCATCTCCTTCCCAGCAAAATGGAATTCCTATCTTCACCTCCCTTCAAAGCATTAAGCACCCAATGATTCTGATCTCAAACCAACAACAATTCTTTGCAATAACAAAATTCCAGCCTCTAGATCTCATGGAGGAGAGATCCATATATAGATGTTTGGAGAGAGGATGAGTCAGCTTGAGATCTGACTAGTGTCCTCTCCCTCTGTCAGTTCTTGATTCCACTTGGAGATTTGGAACCTCTTACTCATCACCAGTCGAATTCCCTGAGGCAAGTGTCATTTTGGAAGCTTCCTGGGTTTTGACACCTTGAGGAATGAACTTGCCACATGTCCATTCTCGCTCAGCGCAGGTAGCCAGTGTTCCCTTTGACATTCAGCGCAGGTAGCCAGTGTTGGCTTTGACATTCAGCGCAAACAGCTAGTGTAGCCACTGAAATGATCCTGAATTGACTTGTTTTTGAGCAGTTTCTGGTGGAGAACTTCTGTGAATTGCTGTGGTTTGTTAGCCTTGTTCCTCTAGGGGTAGGAACAACATGTTTAGGGACTTTGGATCCCTTAGATTATGGACATTTCATGCTCAATTCTGTAAGGCACAAAAATGTCTATAACACCATGCAATTCATACAATAATTCATCAATGACAGGAATGGGAAATTTATCTGTAATAATGAGCTTGTTGAGCTCCCTATAATCCAGAAACATGTGCCATGATCCATCCTTCTTGTGCACCAATACTACTGGAGCAGAGAAAAAACTTTGACTAGGTTGAATTATACCAGCCTCTATCATTTCTGTAACCATATGCTCAATTTCACTCTTTTGGGCATAGGGATATCTGTACGGCCTGATGTTTGGAGGAACACTTCCTGGAATCAAATGAATAACATGATCATGATCATGAATAGGTGGGAGGCCTTTGGCAGTCTCAAATACCTTGGAATGATTGTCTAAGACTTTTTGGAGATTTGGAGAAATATATGATTTCGATGTAGGAACCTCTTGCGAACATAATTGTGCAATTACGCCTTGTTGTTCCTTCTTTAGAAGCTTTGTCATACCATTAGAGCTGATTATCTTTCCTATTTTCCCTGCAATACCCCTTAATTCAACTTCCTTTCCTTCTGCACACAATTTCATGAAATTTTTTTGAAAATTAAAAGCTATTGTACCCAAGGATTGTAGCCATTGGACTCCTAGTACAACATCAACACCACCCATTGGAATGGAAAGAATTGGGATATTCAATACATATTCTCCCATGGATAGCTTGATATTATGACACTTTCGAGAGAAATTTATGGTTCCTCCACTTGCAACCATCACTTGACACTCTGGTGTTGGATATAGGAAGCAATTCAATTCCTTGGCTATCTTACAATGAATAAAATTATGGGTACTTCCCAAATCAATCAACACTATTACCTTTTTCTTCTTGATATGTCCTTCTATCTTGATAGTTTGAGGAGTGGTAGTTCCATCCAATGCATTACAAGATATGGTCAGATTCATTTCTTCTTTATCTAGGGTTTGTACCTGGAGTATATCCTCTTCTTTTGACATTTCTTATTCGTTTTCTTCCTCCTCTTCACAATATTTGTAGAATAATTTCTTCTCAGCACACTTATGACCTTTAGTGTATTTGCTATCAGAACTGTAACAAAGCCCTTTTTCTCTTTTTTATTCCAATTGTTGTGGTGTCAACCTTGTAGGTTGTGGAAGGCTAGGGGCAACAACACTTCCATCTTTATAGTTGTGAGTGGTAGGCCTCCTGGTTGTCATAATTTTGCTTTCCATTTTTCTTGCTAACCTGAATGCCTTCTCCAATGAATCAAGTTCCCAAAGGCGAACCTCATGTTGGATATTATCCTTTAAAGTCCCTATGAACACATCAATCCTATGCTCCTATGGAATATCTTTTACCCTTATGTTCAATTTTTGGAAGTCCTCAATGTGCTCCATCATTGAACCCTTTTGTTTGAGATTATCAATTGGCTAAAAAAGGTGTTGCTTTTTGTATCTTTATAATGTGCTAACATTTCTTCCGTAAAAATTTCCCAAGTGACAATTTGTTTACGATAGCAAAGCCATTGATACCATACAAACTAATTTGGTTCCAAATATAAATTTGCAATACATACCTTTTATGTGTTTTGCACATTATGGAGATCGAAAAATTGCTCCATCTGTAGTATCCATGTTCCGGGATCCTTGCCATCAAACTTCCTCATATTGATTTTTGGAACATGGTGGGTCTTCAATCCAACATTAAAGTCTATGAAATCATGATTAACATTTCTTTTGTTCTCATCATGAGTTTCCTTTACTACCCTTTCACCATTAGTAACCATTTCTTGTAGCAACTTATTAAAATTTATCTTCAATTCTTCCATCTTAGCGTCCATGCCATCCATATTAACTTGCATGCCATTCATATTAGCTTCCATGCCATTCATCTTGGCTTCAGTTACCTTTTGTGAGAGTGAAATTTGTTGTACTTGGTCTTGTAATTTTGATATATCATGTTGCATTTCTTCCTCTTCTTCACGAATCATGCTAGAGATTTCAGGTTTCTTACTAGCTGTTTCCATTTTCTTTCTCCGAGGCATCAATTAATGCTAATAATTCTTCACTATTCCCTTTGAATTCCTTCAAACTAATTTTTCAAACCAATCTTATGCAAATTTAAAAAAACTACACACCTTTTTTTTCACTTTGTAAGAGCTCGAAATTGAATCTGTTGTATCTTTGTAACTACGAATCTTGAATATTTGAAATCGTGTCTTGCAGTATCCCTTTGATTCATCTTTCTAACCCCGCAAGTCTGATCAAGATTGGATTCTCCAAGGATGATTTATGCCAAATATCCCATGGTGACCTGATTATAAACTAGTTCAGTAGAGTAAACTTATACGAAGTTCCACATGTCACTGTTTCAACCTTAGTATCTGAAACTGATATACAGAAACTACAGACCATCCTCTTTCTAAAAATTCTTACGAAATTTCAATCTGATGCTCAGAACAAAAGTTATGATAATTTTCCCCAGGTCACATTTTTGGAATGTAATTCGAGAGTCTGCAAAAAATCCTAACTTCCTCAGATCATATCTCCTAAAATATAGCAAGACAAGCTCTGAAATTTGGATCCGAAGTTTAAAACGATTTCAGATCAAATGGGTTTTTGTTTTAGCTTCTGAAATGTCCCGAGAAAAAAGTTATAGTAAAAATTCCATGATGACCAGTTTGGAGCAGCAAAACCTTAGAATCCAAAGCTCTGATACCAATTGTTAGGAAACCAGCTCACAAAAAGATAGAAAAGATAGATCAATGCCTTAGAATTTAGCTTCTTCGAGGGGGCAACCTCCTTTACATTACACAAATGAAAAATTCTTGGATGATACAAATTACTGAACCTTCCTTCTATATATAGGAGTCTAAGGGGTCATAATATAATCAAGCCGACCTAATAGTAATAACATAAGGGCACAACAATAACAATAGTGGGTTTCTATGGGGCACACTAATAACAATATGGGGATAATAGGGGCACAATAATAACAATAAGGGATACAATGACAATAGTAATGGGGGAATCACTAGTATTATAGGGACCTAACATTTAATCACGTACACAACACACATTGTACATCACACACATGCACCCACACATAGTGTAAAACACCACACAATACATGCACGTACATTCGACATACAACACAACACATACACCTATACCTAGTGTACAACAAAATACATATACCTACATCTGGTGTACAACAAAACACTGACACCTGCACCCAGTGTACAACACAAAGAAGACACATGTTATGATACAACGTCTACACAATACACATAACACAGTACCACATGTACACAACACAACATGTACGACATGTACACAATACCACATGTACAACATGTACACAACACCACACGTACAACATGTACGCAACACAACATGTACACAATGTCACCTGCACAACATGTACACAACACCACTTGCATAACATGTACACAACGTCACCTGCACAATGTGTACACAACACCACCTACACAACATGTACACAACGTCACCTGCACAATGTGTACACAACACCACATGTATACAACACTACTTGCACAATTTGTGCATAACACCACGTGCAAACAACACCACACACACACAACACCACACGTACATAACATGACATGTACACAACACCACATGTACAACATCTACACAACACCATATATAAACAACACTGTATGTACAATGTGTACACCACACCACATGTACACAACACCACATATATAATCATGTACACAACACCATCCATATACAACACCACATATATGACATGTACACAACAATGCATATACAATATGTACACATATATAGAACAATAGTACTGCACATCTAAAGACCACATAGATTCTACCAAGAAACCTTGCTTCTAGTGTCTTTCCACTATCCATGCTTGTCCCTACATGTCGCAGATTGCATTGCTTTCATTCCGCTGATGTATGCCTCAGCATTACCTGTCATAACATAAACATAGGAATAGTATAAGCACATAATATCAAATCATATCCATATGATGTTGACCTCATAGATCTGTCAGAGCTACTCTTCTCACTTGATACCAGGAACCTCTTCATGTCATTCACTTGCATAAAAAATCATTCCTCCACAAGAATGACCCCTGACGATCCTGCCAAACAACGACATACATACATACATACATACATATAAACATTAGCATAAAACAATCATGATCCCTGACAAACTTGTCAGACAATGACATGCGTACATACATATATACATATATAGACATCTGCATAATCATAATCACAATATAATTACCAGATATCAAAAGGTCAAGGTTAAGAGAACTTCCTTTACTCGTGCAAAATATGCATAACATTGAGAACAACATTTCCCAACATAGACAAGGCATCTATGATCTAACGCCTCAAATCCACTTACTGTACATTTATTGATTAACTTTCTCATGAGTATCCTGCCACCTTCCATTTATTCCCATTGACCCAACCAAATCAACTGGTTGTCATATTCTTGTCTTCAACTGCCCTTTATTCATGCACTAGGCTTCATCCGGGTCATACATTACTCGTTGAGTTTCATTGAGCTCTCCCCGAGCTCCATTAACTTTCTCCTTCCCAACCAATTCCCAAGACCCTTAAAACATAGAAGGCAAGAACAAGAAACAAACAAGAAGAAAAACCATGAAAACCAATAGCAATATGACACCACAAACAAAGTGGCATGACCATGCAACAAACATAAACAAAACCACAAATTAAGCACGAACAAATCACATAGCACCGAAATCACACAAATTTCAACATACACCATGACTCAACCCCCATGGGTTCCCAATAATTCCAAGGGAGAGCTCAACCCGAGCCTTATTCAAGATTTCATAGCAGTCTCTTTTGCCATGCAACTCTCTTTATCATACTTCCATAAATACACAACTATCAATGCA
Organism: Pinus tabuliformis; assembly: GCA_031772625.1. Lineage (NCBI taxonomy): Eukaryota > Viridiplantae > Streptophyta > Pinopsida > Pinales > Pinaceae > Pinus > Pinus tabuliformis. The sequence goes on along the minus strand of CM062816.1, from coordinate 242,504,552 downwards.
TAAATAAATGTAACATTATACTGGTTACCTTACCTTGTCATACCTAGCACGCTGACATGTAACTGAATATGTACATTTATCATCTCTCAAGGGACTCTAATTCTTTGGCAAATCCAACCATAACTGGAAACCAACTGTTATACAGGTTGAATACATGTTCATGAATATAGCACATATCCACACAATGTCAAACCAAAACAGAGTTAAGAAGACTTCATGTATTCATGCAAAGCACTTATTTGTTTGAAATTACGATTTCCAAACATAGCCAAAATAAATTTCACCCAATTCCTTTCTTTTACCATTTACCTTGATGCAATTGAGTCTTATTATGTGCTAATACATCACCAAACTGTTAGTTATATAAACAAATTAATTATTACCTTGTCCTGCTAATACCAAGCATGTTTCTTTGCAACTGTTCACACATGTTAGTCACATGTTCCAAAGATCAAAAAATCATGTTTACTAATTTGAAATCATCCTTTACTAAGACTAACAACCATGTCATAATCAATAGTCAACTCATAGTCATTAGTCATAGTACTACAACTAGCACCCACTTGCACTCAAGTGCATATCAACTATCTCAGTACATAATGTGTTTGTCTTAAAACATAGTCATTCCTGCATGCAATATTATAGACACATATTCATATCATGCAATTAATCAAACATTCAAACAATCTGTAAACATATAATGTTAGATAAACCAAATAGACAACATAATCAAATGCATACCTCAATGTATTTCAGGGGAGGCTTTCACATATGCACATGTCAATCCATATTAGTATGATACAATATCACAAGTATATCGACTCATACTTGAATTTATGACCATAACCATTTGCACAGGGCAATCCAGATTAACATGATACATTTAACATCAATATATTAATTGTGGTGACCATAATCATCATGCATATGACCACAATGCATATAGCAATAAGTTATTATCATTCATAACTATCTGACGTGTGTACATATGATCACATTGATTAACTAACATCTATCATGCATGTAACCACAATAGCAATATAATGATATGCATGTGCATAACCATACTCCTTATAACAATCATTAACCAACATATCTACATGCCAAACATACAAACTTGTATGATGATCTGCTCTTACCCTGAGGTCCAGTGCTGCAAACTTTATTTGATGATCTGCATCTCCTGCTCTATCTGGAAAAAATGTCGGCCTCATAACATACCAACAACATCATAAACTGCATAATGACCACCATGATGTATGGACAACAAAAACATAGACAGCTAACATGCATGCATGACAAACACATTTCGCCCATTGAGTCTAAGTGTTGAACTTGAGAGCTCTGATACAAATCTGCATCTCCTGCTCTATCTCGACAAAAATATTAGCCTGATAACATACCAACAACATCATAAACCACATAATGACCACCAGGATGCATGCACAACAAACACATACACAACTAACATGCATGCATGACAAACACATTCCGCCCATCTTATCCAAGTGTTGAACTTGAGAGCTCTGATACCATTCTATTACCACCCCTCCCATATCTACCTAGTTTCACTGGCGTGCCGAGATAAACATGAGAGGAAGAGATACTATGACATGACCCAACCTCCTAGGTCCCATTAAGGAAGTGGGGTTGACAATTGATGACAAACTAACAAACTCAATACATCCTATAGGGGATATAGGTCACTTAGAGGCTAAGCAACCACCTCATGTGGAAAAATCCTGAGATGGACCACCTTTTCCTTATCATGGGCCCTCAATCGCTCCCACAATAAGGCATCCATGTGGTTGGGAGCCTCCAACTGCATGCATATGCCTAGATCCATACAGTTGCAACCCAACTTTTCCAGTTCAGAGGGTGTGGTCTCGAATTCTAGGCCTAAAGTCTAGGTCAACCTCCAGACCACTTCCCTGAACTTAGTGATACTTTAAAAAATGATAAATGACATCAATACAAAGCCATTCTTACAAAACTTGATCAAATACTTGACCTAACCAAACCTAACCATGACAATCATTTCGTCAAACACATGGTGAACATGTAATCTACAGGTCATGAATGCATATTTGAACATAGGGGTCTGAAACTTATCTGAGAATCACCAAAAAGTTCTAATGCCCTCTCATAATAGCTGCAATAAATTTTTTTAGTTCATGCATTCATTAGCCATTCATTAACTAATCAAAATATGCCAAGAGACATAGGTAATATACGTCATATAATTAGCAAATAACTAACATGTAAACCATGGAAACTCAACCATAATATCACCAACATAATCAATACATATGCTCATATATCACAATAGAAAATACCTCATATTAACATATGAAAATGCTAACCAAGTTAGGGACATCCATGTACCACCCGACCATAGATTGGGCTTAACCAAATCTTTCTTTCATCCAATCATCCCAACACCGTATTCCAAGAATGAGTGCGCTATCTCATGAAATAAACCAAGTGAAACCAAAACAGGGCTTCCAAAGGCCAAACCACCTCAACCCTCAACCAGTGACTCCACCTCATAGTCAGACATCACTAACACCAACCAGTTTGGTATCTACCCAAGTTGTCCAAGGATCTAGAACATTTGTTCCAACCACGACTCCAAGAACTAGTAACTTGACCCACAACCATAAGCAACCTGAGCACCAATCATAAATAACTAGTGGAAAAATCCACAACAACATGGCTTCCAAGAAATGGCAAGGCAAGGATGAAACCACTATCACATCTGGAAAAACCCATGCCAATGACAACAAGAGAACCAAATACACACATGCATATACCATGCATGCCAAAACTAGCAAGGAAATCATACATACAACTCGATACCTGCAAAGCAATCCCATTGTAGCCACTTGATCCAACTTTTCCTTGCTTGATCCTTGCTTTCCTTTGTTTTCTTGTTCTTTCTTTGCCTTCCTTTCTCCGATGCTAGAGTGCTCCAAGAATTCTCTAAGTGTGCAAGAGTACGAGAGAATAGAGAGAGTTCCAAGCTAAAACTAACAAAATTTCTGACACATGGATAAAAGCCATGAACTAATCCTCAAAAGCCTTTTTATCTTTGATACCTCTATTTTCTTCATTTTCCTTCAATTTCCCTCTTATGAAAACTTGTGACCTTTCACCTTCCTTTTATGCTATTTTCCTTTATTTTCATAAATAAAATTCCAATTAATGTCCATTTTCCTTTTCAATGACTTTTCCAATTTCCTTAGCCATAATAAACTAAATAAATACCCACCAGGACTTTTTTCCCACCATTAAGCTTGGAATACATGTCCCATGACCTTGATCTTGTTTTGCCTTTATTAACTTTAGTACATGAACCTTTAACCCAAGGATTTACAATATCATCATTAGTTAGTATTCAATACATATCTTAAAATTTCAAAAGGTAATGTAACAATTGTAACCACTAGTTCTAGTTATTTTGTCCATAGGTGCATTGGCCATGTGTTAATCATGCAGTTTTAATATGCATGTTGCCAACACATGTTCAATTACTTTCCAAGGGAGCTTGTTACAAAAATATTATGTTCATATTGTTGTCATAGGTGATCATTTTTCTATTTATATCACGTAGATGATTTATTCTCCAGGTCGTATAATGGTCATTTTGTTAGTTGCATGATGTGAAAGGTTTTCTCTTGAAGTTGTATGATTGTGTATTGTGCAATTCATTTGGAGTGTGGCAGACAAGCTCATTTCGAACGTAACAAAACGTGTAGCATCTTTTGTTAGGTCCCTATAATACTAGTGTATCTCCCTTATTGTTATTGTTGTCCCCTACCCTTATTGTTATTGTTGTTCCCATGTATCCCCCATGTTGTTATTGTTGTGCCCCATAGAAGCCCACTATTGTTATTGTTCTGCCCTTACACTATTATTGTTATGTAGGATTTGATTATATTGTGACCCCTTAGACTCCTATATATACCAAGGAGGCCTTATCATTTAAATAATCCAATAATTATTAATTTATGTAATTTAAAGGAGGTTTCCCCTTTGAACAGGATAATTTTTAAGTCGTTGATCTATATTTTCTTTTTCTTTGTGAGTTGGTTGCATAACATTTGGTATCAAAGATTTGGATTCTAGGGTTTCGTTGTTACAAACATGTCATCTTGGAATTTTCATTATAATGTTTTCTCTACAAAGGTCCAGAAGCTGGAATTGCGACCACATGGAGCCAAAATCCTTATGAACTTCCTATAAAATTTTCATATCTTGGTTTGTTATGTTTTCTGAGATATGGTCCAAAGAAGTTAAGGTTTTTGCATGCTCCAAAATTTAGTCTCAAACATGTGACCTTGGGAAAATTGTCATAACTTTCTCTAAAAGTATTGGACTTGAATTTCATAAAAAAAATACTGAAATAGCATGGATTGGGGTTTTTATTTTATCATTTTCAGGGCTGAAGGTTAAAATAGTGACACATGGCATTCATTACAAGTTCTCTCTAATGAAAAAGTCCATAATCAAGCCATCATGGGAGATTGGGCATAAAATTATATTTAAGAATCCAATTTTGGTCTAACATTTGGAGTTGGAAAGAAGACTCAGAGGACTATCATAGAACAAAATTTCCAACCTTGGAGATCTGAAATTATACAGATACAATAGTTTCAATATCGAGATCCTATAAAGCAAGAAAAATATGTGTACTTTTTAAATTTTTTGTATAACTCTTGTTTGAAAAATTAGTTTGAAATGATTCAAAGGTAATATTGAAGTATATACATTAGTATTTGATTCTAAAATGCCTCCCAAACAAAATAATTCTACACCCATTAAGCATTCAAAAATCTCTACCATGACGCATGAAAATGAAGAATTGCAACATGATATATCAAAATTACGGGACCAAGTGAAAAAAAATTTGCTCTCGCAAAGAGAAACGAAAGATGACTTAAAAGGGGACATGGATTGCTTAAAATGGGACATGAATGGTTTAAAAGCAAAACTAAAATTTTTAAAGGATGGGTTAAAAGTAGACTTGGAAGCAATGATGAATGTTAAGATCGAAGGGTTGACAAAGTTGATGCAAGAAAGGCTTCCAAGTGGTGATAAGGTAATCCATGAAAATCATGATGAGAACAAAAGGAATATGAATTATGATTTTAGAGACTCCAATATTGGGTTTAAGACTCACCACATTCGAAATATCGATATGAAGAAGTTTGATGGCAAGGATTTGGTAACATGGATACTACAAATGGAGCAATATTTTGATCTCCATGATGTGCAACACACACAAAAGGTACGCATTGCATCTTTATATTTAGAACCCAATCAATTTATATGGTATTGATGGATTTTTTCTCATAAACCACTTGTCACTTGGCCAATTTTTACGGAGGAAATGATAGCACATTATGAGGATACAAAGAGAAACACCTTCTTTAGCCAATTGATAAATCTCAAACAAAAGGGTTCAATAGCGGAGCACATTGAGGACTTTCAAAAAATTAATGCCAGGGTGACTGATATTCCATAGGAGCATAACATTGATGTATTCATAGGGACTTTAAAGGATAACATCCAACATGAGGTTAGTCTTTGGGAACCTGATTTATTGGAGAAGGCATACAAGGTGGCAAGAAAACTTGAAAGAAAAATTATGACAAGAAGTAAGTCTACCAATCACAACTATAAAGATGGAGGTGTTGTTTCTCCTAGACTTCCACAACCTACAAGGTTGACACCACAACAATTGGAGGAAAAAAGAGCCGAAGGACTTTGTTACAATTTTGATAGTTGTTGAAAAATGCAGCAAAAAATTCTCAATTTGGTTTTGCCTTGATTAAATTGAGAAAATTTGAATTTCCATATCAACAAACAACTTGGATGATGTCAACTCATGTGACATGGCTTGTGTCACCCAGTTTAATCATTAAATTCGATTCAAAGGAGTTAGAGTTTAGTTTTTCATGTGTGATTGCTAATTTGTAGCAATCAAGGTCAGTTCAAGTTGTTTTCAGTTAAACTAGTTTTGGAGGAACTAGTGGAAGATTAGTTAAGCAATGGGACTTTAGTCAAATTCAGTGATCATCTAGTTAACTGATCAATCAACACAAAATACCTAGTGCATGCAAAGAATTCAAGCTACACATTTGAGGTGGAGATTCCAAGGCAGTGTAACATTAGTTGTAGACTAGCCTTGAGTGTACAAGTGTTGCATGTGGTCAAATGACCAACCTAAAGGAATTGCACAATTCCATTAAGAAAATTTCCTAAATAATAGGGGCTAATTCCTCAAAGAACAACACAAAGAAATATGAGCCCAAGCCAGAGGAAAATTTGACTAAGTATGGGTCAGAGGTCTTTAGTGAGCAGATAGATAGGTTTTGCACTTACAAGGTGAGCTCAGTTGAGAAAAGAAATTGTAATACATCTCTATTTCATTTGATTAATGTAAGAGGCATTGGGGTTTTTAGTAGATTTATTTTTCCATATAAAAATACTTGTTGCATGTGTGTTATTTCTTCTTTCATGTCTAAAATTTTTATTCTAAATTGTGAATTAATATCCAAAAAGAAGTAGTGTAGATATGTGTCTTGTTATTTTGATTAAAACTTCATGAGTAGTTGCAAATATACATCCTAATTTCTACATGGTATTAGAGTTGGATTCACATTAGAGTAGGAAATTCAAAGTTGTTTCTCAGAGGTTTGAATTTGAATATTAGTGTAGCAGGATTTCTTCAGAGCTCAGAAGATGGCCTTCAATGGACTAAGGCTAGAGTATTCCTTGGAAGGAACCTCTAATTTTGTTGCATGGAAGGACCACATGGAGGAAGTATTGGATGACAATAGATTTCTATAATACATCAATACAAATGTTGCAAAACCACAAGCATCGGATGCCTAGAACCTTTCTAAATGGAAGAAAGATGTAGCCAAGATGAGGAGAATCATCTTGGAGGGAGTACGAGATCAAGATGTAGAAGAATGAAACAATTCTGCAGTACCTGAGAAAGTTTACACAGTGTCATGATGAAATTTGTGGGGTCAATGTTAATGTAATTGAAGAAGATTTGGTAACCTTATCCCTTATGGGCCTTCCCAAAAGTTGTCATAGCTATCAAGATTTGGTGAATGGGAGGGAGAAACTACCGAGTTGGGAGAACTTATTGTTTGATTTGGTGCAGCATGATATAAGGCAGAATACCAGAGATGGGAGTTCATCCAAGGGCGAGGATGAAGAAAAAATTACATTGGATGGAAAGGAAAAGAAGGGAAAAGGGAAGAAATACCAATCCAAGCCATAATCCAGTCAAGGGGGGCAAGAAGAAATATTTTTCAAAAAGTAAATGCTTCCATTGTCATGAAATTGGGCACTATGGCATGAAGTGTCCACATAGGGAGGAAATCAAGAAGACCTCAGGAGGAGCAGTAGGTGAAGCTTTGGCTTCACAGTTCGAGATTGACTTTACCCTAATTGCATGCATAGCTAGCACAATGATGGGGAGTGTGTGGTACTTGGACTCAGGTGCATCATTCCACATGACGGGAAATATATATTTTGTCAATGACCTGGAGGAGAAAGATTTGTAGATGCACACTCATATGGGGGATGAAATAAGGTATAACACAACTAGGATTGAAACAGTCAACTTTCAGAGGGAGTCAGGTTCCCCCTCAAGCTCAAGGATGTTATGTTTGTTCGATGTCTAAAGGACAATCTCATCTTAGTTGTAATTTTGGAGGACCGTGGTTATGATGTGATATTCAACAAAGAAAAGGAATTCCTAAAACACATATCAACGAGACAAGTGAATTAGATCAAGGTTCTTTTGAATAACATGTACAAGCTAGATGTGGAGGATTGTATTGCATTGAGCACAAAGGTAGAGAAAGTACAGAGCCGCAATGTCGGTGAACTTTGGCATAGAAGACTTGAAGGTTTTAACCAAGTACAAAAATTACCTACATATACAGAAAATAAACAATGCGAGAGCATAACACATAAAACACATATACACAGAGATGTTCCCCTGGATCACAAAACCGAGACTACCAGCTTGATTTTTCATTATGTTCCTTTCAATGTTACAATACATATATATACATGCCAAAGCATCCAATACCATGGACTGAAAACCATCATGCCCAAAACCATGTGCGAAAACCATACACAAAACCATAGGTAGGTCCGCCCACCTAATATAGGATCCAAAAAAAGTTTCCCCGAGGTGTTGTCCCGGACCTCGTAGAGGGGCGCTAACTGACGCCCTCAAACCCCCTGTGACCCCGCAATATGTAATCGGTGCAACGAAGTGGGGGCTCCGCCCCCCACTCTAACCCCCCGGTTAACTAGGATGGCTAGTTGTGGAAAGAATATAACACAACCCAACATTCTCCCACTTGTTGTTTTCTTTCCACAGGGGGCCATGGGAGAGATTATTCATTTATCCAGCCCTGCAACGCCCATTATTTCTCTACACCAAGAGAACTTCTCGGAGCTCACATATTTTTTCATTGCATCTACAGTATTCTTCAAAGTGTCCACCTTTACCAGCAACACCTTTTTGTCTTCTATCATATCCCTCGCAAAGTGATATTGAACATCAATGTGATTTGTCTTTGAATGATAAACAGGGTTCTTTACCAAGAAAATTGCACTTTGGCTGTCACAGTCTATCCTTATAGCGCCCTGTACTAACCCCATACTTGAACATAATCTTTTTAACCAAACTGCTTCCTTGCTTGCATGAGTGGCTGCCATGTATTCTGCCTCTGTAGTTGATAGTGCCACTACAGATTATTTCTTACTCATCCAACTGACTGCACCTCCAAATAGGTTAAACACATACCCACTTGTAGATATTCTCTGATCAAGATCTCCAGCCTAGTTTGCATAAACAAAGCCACGAATATCCAACACTCTGTCCAATCATGGTCGTCCTTCGTAGCACAAACCATAATCACTATTGCCACGCAAATACCTGAAAACTCGCTTCACTATTGTCCACTGCTCCTTCCCTGGTTTTGACAAAAACCTGCTCAATACTCCCACTTCATTTGTAATGTCTGGTCTAGTAAAGACCATTACATACATTAGGCTACTGACTACACTTGCATATGGAACACAGGACATGTCCTCTTCATATGCTTGTGTCTTGGGACACTGTTCAACAGACAACTTCACACCTACATGAGTAGGGACCTTCACTGGTTTACTATCCTGCATATTAAACCTCTGTAGTATTGTCTTGGCATACTTCCTCTGGTTTAACCAGAGCTTCCTCTTTGCTCGATCTCTTTTAATTTCTATGCCTAAAATATAGTTTGTAGCACCAAGATCTTTCATGTCGAATTTGGAGGACAATTGGGTCTTCAAATCCTGGATAATTTCTTTATCATTTCCAACCAGCAACATATCATCCACATACAAGACCAGATAAATAACACGGTCACCAATTAATTTATAATACACATAGTGATCTGCTTTGCTTCTGGCGAAGCCAAGTCCCTGTATAAATGTATAAAATTTGTGATACCACATCCTTGGTGACTGTTTTAACCCATACAGAGACTTCTTTAACTTGCATACCAGTTCTTTCTTACCCTTTGCTACAAAGCCTTCAGGTTGATTCATGTAGATCTCCTCTTCTAGAACCCCATGAAGAAATGTTGTCTTCACATCCATCTATTCTAACTCAAAATCAAAAGTAGCAACAACAGATAAAAGTAATCTAATAGAAGCTACCTTGGCAACAAGAGAATAAACATCACCAAAATCAATTCCCAACACCTGGGAATAACCTTTTGCTACCAACCAAGCTTTGTATTTCTCCACCTTTCCTTTTGCATTTTTATTCTTCTTGAACACCCATTTGCTGCCAATGGGTTTCCTTCCAGCCGGCAACTCCACCAGATCCCAAGCCTCATTTTTGTGCAAAGATGCTATTTCATCAACCATGGCCTCTTTCTAGAGTTTTCCATCCTTTGAATCTACTGCTTCATTCACAGTTCTGGGATCATCATCAGTAATAGATAAAGAAAAATTTGAATAGAAAGCAGATGGACTATACCTTTCTAGCTGCCTTCTTTCTCGAACTGATCTTCTCACAACCAGAGTTTGTGGCTCTTCATCTTCTGATTCCTCTTCTGTTGTAGAGTCTGATTCTTCCTCCTTTAGCTCAAACTCTATCTTCTCAGGTTCCTTTGGTTGGACTTCATGTTTAATAACATCTTTCACCTCTCTGAACACCACATCTCGGTTGTACACAACCTTCCTTGTTACTGGGTTCCAAATCTTATAACCCTTTAAACCATCCTTATACCCACTAAAGATGCACTTTTCAGATTTACTATCCAACTTTGTTATTTTCTCCTTTGGAACATGTAAATATGCATCACATCCAAATACCCTCAGATGTGAAAGAGAGGGTTTCTTACCAGTCCATACCTCTTGTGGAGTCTTATCCTCCAACACTGATGAAGGTGATATGTTGACCAGGTAACATGCAGTCTCCACCGCCTCTGTTAGAAAATTATATATTATAGAGCAATTGAACAGATAAAATATTGCAGAAATATAAACACAGAAAGCGCATAAAACAAGAGAGACACAGATATACATGGTTCACCCAGTTTGGGCTATGTCCACCCCGAAAAACCAGTCCTTCCTTTCTATATCCAGCAAAATGAAGAGACACAACCTACAACAAATTTGTTGTAATATCCTCTGTTTTCTCTCACAGTCTCACCTCTCTATTTCTTGCTCGGAGAATACACATCTATTACATAGCCTCAATACAATGCCCTCATACAAAGAGAGGGGTTTCCTTCTGGGGCAAAAAACCCTAAACTAAACATAAGTTATACCATCAGATCATCCGCCTAATGAACGGCCTAGATTGAATAGAAATTACTATACTTTTACAAGGCAATTTTACATCTGTTTTTAGCTTCGGGGGCACTGCCCTCGAAACCCCTACCAGGGGACCGCTGGCCCTCAGAGCCCCCAGCTAGGGGGGATCGGCCCCTTCGCACCCTCCCTCGTGGAGGGGTGTACAAGCTTCCTGGGGTATACATTCGGCTGAAACAAAGACCTCTAAATAATCATGCTCCACACCCAACAATCTCCCACTTGGAGAATGATTGTAGCAACTCCACCACTGCTTCATTTGCTGGACAATGACTCCTCTTTGGACCTGGCTGTTTCTCATATTCATCGTCATCCTTGAAGACCAATTGAAACTGAGCATATTCTTAGTTTCTCCTTGGTTACAACTTTTGTTAGCATATCTACAGGATTCTGGCTAGTGTGTATCTTTTCCAGCTTCAACTCTCCATCTTCCAACACTGGTCGTATGAAATGGTACTTGAGCTGTATGTGTTTAGTCCTGGAATGAAATGCTGAGTTCTTTATAAGATGAATGGCACTTTGGCTATCACTGTATAACGTGCCCATATCATGCTTCTTACTCAATTCACCCATAAAACTTTGTAACCAAATCATTTCTTTACTAGCCTTTGTAGCATCAACATATTCTGCTTCTGTTGTTGAAAGTGCAACAACACTTTGGATTTTTGAAACCCAACTGACAACTGTTCCACCTACAATAAATACATATCCTGTAGTGCTCCTCCTGTTATCTCTGTCACCTGCCATATCTGCATCAACATATCCCTGTAGAGAAATGTTTGAACCACCAAAGCATAATGCTTGATTTGTGGTACCTTTCAAATATCTGAGAATCCATTTCACTGCCATCCAATGTTCCTTTTCTGGATTGTTCATGTACTTGCTTACAACTCCCACTGCATGTGCAATATCAGGCCTTGTGCAGACCATTGCATACATTAAGCTTCCAACTAATGATGCATTTGGAACTTTAGACATATAATACATGCCTTCTTGGGTCTTTGGGCACATTTCCTTACTAAGTTTGAAATGGCTAGCAAAAAGTGTACTAACTGGTTTTGCAATATGCATATTAAATCTTTTCAACACTTTTTGTATGTACTCATTCTGAGACAATGTTAATTTGCGATTGTTCCTATCTCTAGTTATTCTCATACCAAGGATTTGTTTTGCAGCTCCCAAATCCTTCATTGCAAATTAATTTGCCAATTTTCTTTTGAGCACATTTATTTCCTGCATGTTAGACCCCGCAACAAGCATGTCATCTACATACAATAGCAATATAATATAGCTGCCATCATTTTGCTTTTTCAGATAAACACAATGATCAAAGTGACATCTAGTATAACCTTATTCAGACATAAACTTGTCAAATTTTAGATGCCACTGCCTTGGAGCCTGTTTTAATCCATACAAGCTCTTCTTCAATCTGCACACTAGTTTCTCTTTCCCTTTCACCTCATATCCTTGTGGCTGCTACATATATATCTCTTCCTCCAAATCCCCATGGAGAAAGGTTGTCTTTACATCTAACTGCTCAAGATGCAAATCTTCAACTGCTACTAGACTTAAAATAGTTCTGATTGAACTCATTTTAACAACAGGAGAAAATATTTCTTCAAAATCAATACCTTTCTTCTGTGCAAACCCCTTCACCACAAGTCTAGCTTTGTACTTCTGTTTTCCTCCATCTTCTTCCTTCAGCCTATAAACCCATTTATTCTGCAATGTAGTTTTACCTGTAGGCAACCTGACTAAGTCCCAAGTCTGGTTATTCATTAAAGAGTCCATCTCTTCTTCCATGGCTAGCTCCCACTTCTTCCTACTTTCAACCTGCATTGCTTCTTCATAACATTCGGGTTCACTAGAATCAGTCAACAATAAATAATATAATGAAGGAGAGTATCGTTCAGGGGGTATACTTATCCTAGTAGATCTTCTAACACCACTTTCAGGTGTTTGGGGTGCCTGTTGCTGTTGTGGTGGTTGTTGTTGTTGTGGTTGTTGATTATTATTATTTTCAGGCACCTTTACTTTTTCAGTGATCTCATCAAGAACTGTGTATTCCTTGTTTTCTTTTTCCTGTTTCTTTTCCTGCAACTGATTCTTATACAAGACCTTTTCATTGAATATTACATCTCTGCTCCTAATGATTTTGTGATTTTCATAATCATATAAGCGATAACCAAAATCATTAACACCATATCCAATAAAGGTACATTTCTTTGATTTTTCCTCAAGCTTTGTTCTATTTTCTTTATTAATATGGACAAAGGCCTCACAACCAAAAGGCTTTAAAAAAGAGTAGTTTACCTTTTTACCTGTCCATGCTTCCTCTGGAACACCACCATCCAAGGAACTTGAAGGCCCTCTGTTTATTAGATAAACAACAATATCTACAGCATCTGCCCAAAATTGTAAAGGCAATCCTGCATGCAATCTCATGCACCTTGCACGCTCCATGATTGTTCTGTTCATCCTTTCTAACACACCATTTTCTTGTGGTGTTCTTGGAACCGTCTTCTCTTTGCGAATTCCATGCTCTGAACAATACTTATCAAACTCTTTGTTGCAATATTCACCTCCATTGTCTGATTTGAGACACTTCAATTTCTTTCCTGTCTCAATCTCAATCAAAGCTTTCCATTTCTTGAAAGTATCAAATACATAAGATTTATTATTAATACAATAAATCCAAGTTTTTCTAGTTGCATTATCAATAAAAGTAACATAATAACAAGAGCCACTGAGAGATGATACCTGAGCAGGTCCCCATACATCTGTATGCACAAGCTCTAATTTTTCACTCTTCTTTTCCTTCCCAACTATAAGAAATCTGACTCTCTTTTTTTTTTTCCATAAATGTAATTCTCATAGAAGTCCAAATCAACATTCTTCAAACATAGCAACAAATTCCTTAAGTGAAGAATCTTCATCCCCTTCTCACTCATATGTCCGAGCCTATTGTTATGCTCCTATACCAATAGGTGTCATATTTCATGATTGACTAGTAAAAGTCCCTAATATGTTCATCCTTTCCTTGCTGCAAAGGTTTCCATATTTTGAAAAGATCAAAACATTAAAAAATGTAAAAAGGGTATGCCCTAAAAGAAAGATCAAAGGGTAAAAAGAATGAAATGGTCAAAAGAAAAAATGAAAGAAATGAACCCCAAAGGAAAAAAGACCAGGAAAGTGTGCAAGGCCAAATGCCACTACTATTTCATGTCCTGTAAATAAAAGTTTCATGTTCAGTTGGTTAACTATTGCCACAGTTGATGAATGGCCAAACAGCTTAATCTTGGCTAGTTCATGTTTCAATTTCCTGTTTTAGAGATAGAGAATAAAATCTGTCCAAAATGTTTAAACTTAGCAGATAGATAGATAGGTAGAGAAGTAAAGGAGCTCAACTGTTAAACCTGAGCCCTTGGAAGAAATAGGGGCAGACTTAGATAGGATTCCCATGAAAAGAAAAGAAAAATTTGTAAGGGTTTGCTAGTCCAAGTGCACCCATGGAAGAAGAACAAAAAATGTTAGGTATAATAGGCTGGGTAGGTAGTTCTGGTGTTGCAGAAGCATGCTTATGATTATTTTTTCTCTCAAAGATGTTCACCTTATTGTTATCATAAGTACCATGGCATCTATTTTGTTACAAATCAAGTGAGGCATGACTAACTTCCCTTCACACTTCTTTCAAAATCACTTACTAACCTCCCCCCAAGGTGTTGAGATCTGCTCAATATCCCCAAATCACTCTATTTCATTTCATAAAACCCTAACTAAAACCCTTTTACTTAGGAGATTGTGCAAAATCACATATAAACTTGTCCCCTTAAGCCTAAGTTTCTAAACTCCATAACTTAGCGCTCTTTTTCAACACATTTCTCATATTGACTCTAACCCTATATTATATAAATTCCTAATAAATTCCCCTTCCCCCGTATTAATACAACTATACAATAAAAACCCCATATTTTAATATTCCCTGCCCTGGTTTAAATATAAACCATATCGCTGTTAAAATTGGGAATTTATAAGTTCACCTGGAACTTATTAAACAACCCTAACCCTCCGTGCAAAAACCCAAGAGTTAATTAACATCTGGTTAATTAAATAACCTAACTAAACCAACCCCAAACCATTAAAACATTTGATTTTATACGTGGCCCCCACGCGCTGTAACCCTCCGCCAGCTCCATTGAGCGCCAACCGTTGGATCTGGGCCTGCTCATCAGATGGCCCATGATTGTATCGCAAGCCCCACCAATGTCAAAGTTTACCGCTGGGGGAGCCGGTGGTATTGCTGCCGTACCGAGGACACGCGTCCTCCTCCTGCCATGCTCGTGGCCCTCCCCACGAAAACTACTCTGGCCCATAAGCGGTGCGGGCCAATACTGCTTACCGCCCTCCCGCTGACCCCGCCCACTGACGTCATTGCCACGTCACCCCCACATCATCCTCCCGTACCCCCACGTCACGACAAAATGTCACATCCCGATGATGTCATCCAACCAAAAAGCACCAAAAAGCGCCAGCGCCGCGAAAGCCAAATTTTGTCAAATAGTCGAGAAAATGTCATTTTCATTCGTTTTTCTCTGCGAAACTGTTTCATGCAAACTACGTCCAAGCAACTGCAGAAGCATCCAGTCCGCCACCCGACCAAGCAAAGTCCAGCATCCTGCTCCGCAACTCGTCGATCAACCTGCAAATTACACTGGTTCGCCTCCAAAATACAGGTATTTACCCCGTTTTCACTTCCCGAACCTGTAATTTCAGTTTTCCTCTGTGAATTTCACCCAAAAGAGCTAAATTCAAGCTGAAGCAGTCCACAGTTGCCATACCAAGACACCCAGAACTGCTCTTTTGCCCGTTTTTTCCCACAGAAACTCGACCTCCAGTTTGAAAACACAACAAACAAGCATGGAAGCCCCTGTGGCCCTCAATGTCGCGCCCCTCAATGCACCTCACAAAGACCAGGATTGGTTACCCTTGGCTAACAGAGATTTTCAAATTAAAGAGTTATCTGGTGATATGAACCATCTCTAGGCATTTTGCAGAATTAGGAATAGTCATTTGAGTAACTCTGATATCCTTGGAATATGGGAATCTAATCTCCCCAGGTATTACCTTCCCTTAGTCAATGTCTTCCCAGATATTATCCGCCATTGCTGTGCAAATTATGACCCTGTCGGTAAAGCAGTTATGACTCCATCACAAACTGTTCTCTTTTATATAACTGTTGAATCTATCAATAAGATGTTACACTTCCATCCAGCTCAGCCCCTTGCTCCTCTTTCCATGGGATTTTTGCTTGAGTAAGGCTCTCAATTGCCTAGTTCAGAAATAACCCGGATTGCTAAATTATTTATGAAGCCAGATTGTCAACCTCAAGGCCCACCTCCCTATGTACATGCCTGGTTCACTGAAACTGGCAAGCTTATTCTTGACATGATATCCTTTATATTGGGATTCAAAACCAGTGAATTTGTTGATGAGACCATCTTTGTTATGTTGTCAATGTTTACTCCAAGACAGCCCCCTGCTGTCAAATATGATTATGCCTCTTTCATTGCCAATAAAATCAATGAGCAATTCATAAATCTGGAAAGAGAAGGAGCCTTCAAATACACCTCATTCATATATCACCTTCTGCTATATTATCAGACAGACAACTTTTTATTTCCCATCAGGAAATTGGATTCCAAAGGAGAGAGGAGGTCTGTGATCTTTTGGACCTCGGTCTTCCACAATGTTTCTGAATCCCCTTATACCTACTGTGAATTCATCGACTGGTTTATACATCCAGCTTCCACTTTATTGATAGGAGCTCCTCCTCCTAGGCTCTCTGGGGATATAAAGAAGATTTTACAACTCTCTAAAAACTACAGAATAGGTCACTGGTACCTCTACCAGAATCACACTGAGATCAGAATTTATGGCTGTGAACTGTGCCCTTATAAGCTGCCCAAATATGTGCCCATGAGACTGTTTGCACTGGAGTATTTTAGGAAACTTATCAATGCAGATTTAACTCACTTTTGCAATGTAAAGAAAAAGGCCCAGCTGAGAATAAGAAACCAATTAGGCCCTTTTATCATTAACAAGAGGGAGGCATGGGAAGATGCTGATAAGATATTGGGGGAAGACCTTAAATTGAAGAAAAGTTTCTGGTGGGTGCCATATGACCCAAATAGCTTTATAAGTGACAGAAAAGTAAGAAACAAGCTATCGGCCTATAAACATTTTAGAATCCCTGAAATAGAGCAATTTGCTAATCAGGATGAGTGGGTAGAGGGTACATTAATAGAAGAATTTACTCAGCAAGAAATGATGGAACAAGCTATGAAAGATCTTGAAAAGACCCTTGACCTGGACTCTTTTGGACAGGTATCTTTCAAGCTGCCTCAGCAAACTGGAGTGGGTACATCTTCTGCTGGAACTTCACAACAACCTGTACAAGAAACCAGTGCACCAGGTACATGGTCTTCTAAGGGAAAAGAAGTGGCAGGCACGGAGTAGCAAGCAATGACTGATCAGCAGGGGAAAATTCCTTCAGTCCAGACCAAAGCAGTAGAGATTCTTGCATTACAGACTCCTCTAAATGAGGAAAAAGGCAAGAAAAGAGACAGAGAAGAGGCCACACCCATCAGTGGACCTGCAGAACAGCCAGGTGCAAAAAGGAAAAGACTAAATCCTCTATCTGAAGAGGAAATCATTGAAGAAACAATAGAAAGTCTAAGAGGTGAGAGGGTAACCGGCCAACAGACCTCCCCAGTGATAGAGACATCAACTAGCTCGCATAGGTAGGAGCTAGAAAGGCAGCATAGTGTGGAAGTTTCATCCACTAGGCCACCAAGTAAGCAGACCTCTGACATCAAAAGAACATTCACAGAGATAAAGGCTAGAAATGATCCACTAAGGCTGCATATTTACAATCAATATCTTAAAATGGCCCCCACAAAACAGTAAAGATTAATGTCAGCCTATGACATTAAAGAAGGGAAGATGATCATGAGTTATTTCAAGCCCAAGGTGCAGCAACCACAATCAGCAGCTGATTATATCAGGACAAATATGGAGGTCTTGGCCAAGGACATTCATCCAATAGACTAGATTGAGCTGCACAAACAGACTGGAGAGATGGTATACTCCACACTAGCTGATAAAGCAATGTTGGCTCATAAATTACAAAACTCCTTGAATAATACCTCGGCTCAATTAGATTTAGAGAAAGCTTCTTCTCTAGCAAAGGACAACAGGATCAAATCCTTGGAAGATATTATCATTGAACTGGGACATGATCCAAAAGATGCCAAAGGCATAAAAGCACTAATGAAGAAAAAAGAAGAGGACATTGCTGCCCTCAGAAAACAGCTCAAAATGCCTCCTATGCATCCACAGACTGCCAATGTTGTGCAGTAGAAATCTGAAGAGGATCTGATGGACTTGCTTATGAGACTGAATGAAAGATTGAGTGAGACAGAGCAGGCATTGGAGAAAGCTCTACAAGAAAAGCAGGGAGAGTCGACCTCCCAGCCACCTGAAGTAGCTCCAATAGTCACTACTGCCCCCTCCACACTTATAACAGTAGTGCCTCCCACGGTCTCGACATCAATAACAGAAGTCATCACAGGAGCAACATCAACAACAACAGCACCAGGCAACAGTACAACTATGACTACAGAACAATTAATAAAAGCCATGGAGGAATTGAAACTCCAAGTATCAGAGCTGAAGTAGGTAAAAGAAAAATTGGAAAAAGTAGAGCAAAGTTATGATAAATCCAAGATGAATGTGGCAGAGAAAACAAGAGAGATCAAAGCATTGGAGAACAAGGTGAGAGCATTAGAAAAGGATCTCTCTCTGGATAAGCCTCTAGCAGAAATCAGAGGAATTTTGTGGACCAACATCACTCAATCCGTTAGTGATGTGTGGAGGTCCATCCAAACCATTTATGAGTAGATTGACCTGATAATAGTAGCCCAAGTGGAAATTCAGAAAACAAGAGCCTTATTGGGATAGATGCCTGAGCAAGCTAACAGGGTAATACATTTTTTGAATACTAAGACCAGTGAAGAACTGGAAGCACTGGATATTAGAGACAGAACAGGCATCATTCTAGACATCAAGAGAGTTCTAACCATGAGAACTCTAATGAAAAATTTGGACAGAAGATGCCAGGACATGTAGGTAGAGATTGATTCTTTCACAAAAAAATTTACAGTCCTGCATCAAAAAGGTTTGCCAAGTCCTTTGGGAAATAATGATCGTCTGATGAAGCACAAGGACTATGTGTATAAATTGAATACATATGCTGTTAATCAAGTTAATACATCATCAAGTACTCCAGGAGAAAAATCACTTCCCTTTGGCCAGTCCCTCTATGACAGCCTAGAAAATTTGTTCTGCATAGAGCATGAGGTGAAGCATCTGTTCACCATTCCACCTAATTTCTTCAGGTACACAGAAACTGACGAAACTTTGAGAAAGCTTCAAAGACATAAATTACCAGGACCAGAGTGGTGGCAAAGTATGTTAGAGATCCTGTAAACTTATTTTTGGTCAATTCAAAATTTTGGACCATCTGCTATAATGTGGAGAACAGAAATGAATCATGGTCCTGCGGGTCAAAGCGCATCACATCAGAGTTAAAGAAAGTCCAGCCAAGGCAGAATAACCAGCACAGAGGATCAGTGCAAGATGGCCGTGAACCGACTTGTAGCACCTACCTCCAGTACATCTCATAAAGACGGAACAACTAGCGGAACATGAATTTATTGCATCTATTTATTGTCTCCCTGTTTTCGAGACTGTCTGTGTAAAATGAACATTAATTGTCAGCAGATATTATTTCTTCAGATATTTTATAAGATATTTGATATTTTTGTATAAATACCCCCCTAGACGAAGTCTTTGGAGTTGGTGGGTGGTGGATGTTGATAGTTTTGACTGTAATACTGAAGAATTTTGGAATAAAAGGCTATTGGAACCATTTTTGTCTGGCTTACTAAATGAGGAATTGCTGCTGAGGACCATGTTACAGAATTCCTGAATCATCTTATGGATCAATAAGTCCCTTCTAACTTGTGTTTTACAGTTTCCATGTTTATTATATCATCTATGTTTCATTATCTAAGTAATAGAGAGAGAATAACTCAAAATTTGCTTGATTGCACTCTGTGTTCAGTCTTTGTTATTATCAATGTTTTCTTCAAAATTAGCATAAACAGTGAATTCTTAATTGCTCCTGTTTCCCCCGATTCTTTCATTTTGAATATTTGCTAAGGAAATATTAACTGCTCCTTAACAATACTCAGCCATTTTCTCTCTATCAACATGATGAAGGATTCTTGATTGCCCTTCACCCATTGGCCCCATT
This sequence comes from Pinus tabuliformis, assembly GCA_031772625.1. NCBI lineage: Eukaryota > Viridiplantae > Streptophyta > Pinopsida > Pinales > Pinaceae > Pinus > Pinus tabuliformis. Next base: position 242,484,271 of record CM062816.1, on the reverse strand, counting down.
CCATCTGATTTCAGCCTACAAATTGTTCCATGTTTGAGTACCTTGCTCTGTGACACCTTTCTCTGTTCAGAAACTTAATCCAGGAAGCTATCCTTCTCTGACTCCTTCATGCCCAATGGATTGAAACTTCCAGTTTTACCTCATTGTTCTATTGAATTTTCATTCCTCCAACCAAACTCAAAACAAAACCCTTGTACTTCATAGCTAGCCTAATACCTCGAAACAAAGCAAAATCATAAAGAGAGAGCTCTCTCTGGATGCAGATTGGCTAGAATCTGTATCTAAAAGATTGGTCTCTGGTTACCTCGGCCGTATTCCCTTTTTTACAACTTTAGGGAACAACCTGAGTGATAACATCATTGGTGACTCCACTGGGCATCTAAATAATTGTTTGTTACTGCTGTTTATTTCTTAAAGCTACAGATGGAGCTTGAAGTTAGCCAGGTAGCCTTTGAAACTACTTTTGCTATGAAATTGCAGGAGTAAATAAAAGCTGCTTCAGTCTATCTCCAGTCTAGTTTATACTTTGAACAATTGTCTCAAATACTTGATCAGTTCTTTATTTCAATAGATCTTTAGGAAAATTCAAAACTCCCATATTTAAAACTTCCTGCAAGATACTGTCAAAGTTATATTGTTAAAATATTCTAAGAAAAACCAAAAACATACTTAGAAGCTGGCTCCAAAGAAGAAGATCCGTTACACCAGATCAAATCCTGATCCAAATCCCCTACCTACCTTTGAAAATCCCAATCTGATTCTTAAGAACCTTAGAAGCCAGCAAAGCCAAGAACATTCTGCTAGTTCGCACCTTGACACACATTAGCAGAACCCTATCCAATCTGAGCTTACTCCTGGAAAAGCACCAATCCTTTTTGCCATTATTGTTGTTTTTCCTAGTTCACCATCAACACTTCAAACCTTCCTTTCCACTCCCCCGTCTACAGCGTATATTTCCACTGTTATCCCTGCTCTTCCAGCTGTTACACTTATCTCTGCAAACATGGCAAACCGATATGCCCCCCTGCAATTACCTGCGAATCCAGGGGCTATGCATCAAGATTATCAAATCAAAATCAATTATTTTGATGGTATTGGCACTTACACAACTCAACAACATACCAAGAAGATGACTGATTATTTTGAAAACTATGAAATTGATGCTGATGATGTAAGAATGAAATTCTTTGTCCAAAGCTTAACTGCAGACGTTAGAACCTGGTTTAGAGCACTCCCTACAAATACCATTGCTGACCCAGAAGCCCTTTATCAGACCTTCTTAAACAGATGGGAAAAGAAGAAAGATCCTCTCCACATTTTATCAGAATGTGAAAACTTGAAGAGAGGTTCACAAGAAACTGTTCAAGATTACTGTTCCAGATTTAATAATGTATACAATGCTATTCCTTAGAATCTCAGGCCTCCACCAGACTTGGCCTTGATTAAATTCCTTGATGCATTTGACTCTGATATGGCATATTAGCTTAGAGAAAGAGCTCCTCGAAGCTTAGAAGACATGCAGAGTATAGCTGTCAGTGTTGAGGCCAACCTGATTTCTAAACGAGCTCGAGCTAGAGCCGAAAGAAGGATACCCATCAAAGAAGAACCTTCTGCCTTTGAACAAAAATTAGATGCTATCATTAAAGGAATGGATAGACTTGGTGATAGAGTAGAAACAATTGAGAGGAAATCCCCTTGGGATGGTCAACCGAGCAACACTAGAAGAAACCCAAATTTCAGAAAAAATCAGAATCCCAATACTGGAAAGGCTGGCCCTGACCAAAACATTAGACCCCCATTCAAGAAAACTATGTTGAAGCTTCAACTTCTAGTGAACCAATAGCTGATACTCAAATTAACTTAATGGGTCTCAATAGTGAACAACAAATTTTCTTGACCCAAGAAGACCAAGAAGCTCATACTCTTAATCAATTCCAAATCCAGTCAGGTGAGTCATTTGATTTTAGGGAGGGATATGACACAACCATCTATGAAGTTCACAAGCAATACAATCTAAGGAGTAGAAGGATAGATGTCCCCGAAGATAATAAACAGAAAGAAACCAAGCAACCTACCAAAGCTAAGGTTAAGAACCCTCCTGTACAAACTTTTCCTAAAACAATTCATAATCCAAATCATCCAATAGTTGAAGATGTATCAGACAATCAACAACCTAATAAACAACCTTCCACTTCTATTCATACCAAGGAAAAGGTGGAAGAACCTCCAGAAATTCACATAGAAGCAAATTCAGCTCATAACACCACTCCTGTAAAAGAAAAAGACACAGAAAATACAACAGAAAAAGAAAATCTCACTGCCCGAAATGCAAAAATACAAACTGAAAAACCTTTCAACCTTGAGACCGAAATAGGCAAATTAAAGATAGCAATTCCATTGTCAGAATTGGCTAAACACGATGTCTATAGAGAACAAATCAGCAGATCACTTCAAATTTTAGAAAACAGAGATGCAGTAAATGTCCTTGATGATCAACCAGAATTAATTTTTGGCCCTGAGGTAAACGGAAAATCAGTAGATGGAGGGGTTCCTCCTTTCTATGTGAGTCTAAATATTCATGATAAGATACTCCATAATGCAATGTTTGATTCTGGAGCTTCTCATAATTTAATGCCTAAATCTGTAATGGAGAAGTTGGACCTAGATATTACCAGGCCATACAAAGACTTGTTCTCTTTTGATTCAAGCCAGGTCAGATGTCTAGGATTGATCAAAGATTTATGTGTATCGTTAGGTCAATACCTTGCCAAGACAATTTTAATGGATGTAGTGGTAGCTGATATTCCACCAAAATATGGCATGTTGTTGTCTAGATCTTAAGGTGCAAAACTCCAGGGATATTTACAGCTGGACATGTCCTATGCTACCATTTCAGTATTTGGTCAACCAAAGAGGTTGTACCGAGAAACTGAAATATGTGGTCAGTAGCCAGGAGAAACCCCAGAATTTTCCCATCTACTCTATGCATTCTGACATGGACTCTTTCATCCTATACAATGCTGAAATTTACCCTTCAACTGATGTCAAGGTTTTAGCACTTGAACAAGAAAAAATCATAAATGAAAAATCTAGTGCTCAAACCCAAGAAATTTCTGAAATAAGTGATATAACAGACACTCAAGGGAAACCACATGAAACTGAAAATCCAAATCTCCCTAGTAAGCAAATTTCTAATACTCCTGATACCAAATGTAATCATGAAATCCTATGGTATTTAGAATTTGATGGATCAGTTAATAAACTAGGAGCAGGAGCAGGAATTTGGGTACATAATCTAGAAAATGATCATGCTGAAGGACATGCATATAGGTTAAATTTTAGATGCACTAATAACATGGCTGAATATGAAGCCCTCTTACTAGGACTCAAATTGATAAAAAATTTAGGGGCCACCAGAATATCAGTTTTGGGAGACTCTGATTTAGTCATTCAATAGATGAAAGGGAACTTCTTCACTAATGATCACAGATTAAGATCTTACATAGGAGCAATAATTGAAATACTCAATACATTTCTTGAAACTCAGCTTGCCAAAATTCCAAGGAAACACAATTTGCATGCTCACAGTTTGGCAACATTTGCCAGCACTTGTAAACTGCCATTTGAACCCAATCACCATTTTACAATTGAGATCAAACACAGGTCAATTGTACCTGACAATGTTAAAAATTGGCAAGTGTTTGACAATGATGCTCAGATTAACAATTTCTTGACCCTAAAAGAAGAATTTTCCAGCACTAATATAGACACAGACACTGTTTGTGAAGTTGATCAGATATATAAAATTGAAACAACCATTTCAGCAGTAAGTGCCATTAAATTGCTGCATCCAACAAAATTTACCAGCAAAGAGTTGCAAGAGCTTAAAGAAATAGACATTGATGAGACTATTGGAGGAGAATCTGAAGTTATTGATTTAAAAGACAACTATTTGCCCACGGGATTGACTCTTCTGAAAGACATTTTCAATTCTAATGATATCCCAAGGAAACCCAAAATGCAGCCGCTAAACGCAGACATTGAGGATTGTATCATAGGAACTGCAGAAAATCCTAAAATGATTAAATTATCCAAGACTTTGCCTCCTGACCAAAAGCTTAAATATGTTGAACTGTTCAAGGAATTCCAGGATGTTTTTGCTTGGAGCTATGAAGATCTCAAATCCTATGACACTTCTGTGATTCAACACACAATACCCCTCAAAGAAAATCAGAAACCTTTCAAGCAGAAACTTAGAAGGGTCAACCCGGTACTACTTCCTTTAATTGAAAAAGAAGTCAAAAGAATGTATGAAGCTGGGATAATTGCACCTATCAGATTTTCAGAATGGGTCTCTAATTTAGTACCCACTAGGAAGAAAACCAAAGAAATCAGACTGTGTATAGATTTAAGGAATGTCAATAAGGTTTCCTTGAAACACCACTACCCCTTACCTAATATGGACCACATTTTACAAAGGGTAGTAGGTGCCTCTAGAATTTCACTGCTGGATGGTTTCTCGGGCTTCAACCAGATTTTAGTCCACCCTGATGATCAGGAAAAGACTGCTTTTACAACCCCATGGGGAACTTTCAAATATGTGAAAATGCCATTTGGACTCAAGAATGCAGGGGCAACCTTTCAACGTGCAATGGACATAGCGTTTGCTAAAGAAATCCATGATTTTCTAGTCATATACCTTGATGATCTTACTATTTTTTCCAAATCAGATCAACAGCATTTAGATCATCTCAGACAGGTGTTTTTAACCTGCAGAAAATATGGTATATCGATGAATCCCAAAAAATCCTTGTTTGGTCTAGAGGAGGGTAAACTGTTAGGTCACATAATCTCAAAAGATGGCATCAAAATTGATCCTGACAGAATAGAAGCCATTTTACAAATACCCCATCCCAGAAATATCAAAGAACTTCAAGCTTTCCTAGGGAAAATTAATTTTTTAAGAAGATTCATACCCAATCTGGCCGAGCTAATTAAATTGTTGAATAATATGCTGAAAAAAGATTCCAAGGTCAAATGGAAAGTAGAAGCTAAACAAGCATTTGAAGAAATCAAAATAGCTTTGACCAAAACACCAGTCCTTACAAGCCCAAAATTTGACAGAGACTTCATAATATTTTCATTTGCATCAGAACATACTATTGCTGCTGTTTTACTATAGAAGGACGATCAAGGATGTGAAAAACCTATAGCCTTTTTTAGTAAAGCTCTCAGGGATGCACCACTAAAATACACAATCATGGAAAAACGGGCTTATGCACTTGTGAAAGCCATCAAAGATTTCAGATTCCACATATTATACTCCCATATAATAGCCTATGTGCCAAGCACTGTTGTCAAAAATATCCTGACCCAAGAAGGGATTGAAGGCAAGAGAGGTAAATGGATTGCTACTATATTAGAGTATGATATTGAAATAAAACCTACAAATCTTATAAAAGGACAGGGATTGGTTAAATTCATGACTGAAACCAATTGCCAAGCCCTGGACATCGATGAACTGGATAATGAACAGGAGATGGAGACTCCACAAATCAGCCGAGCCTTCCTAGAATCACCTTGGTATGCTGATATTTGTTATGTATTATTAAACCTGCAGGCTCCTCCAGGGTTATCCAGAACAAAGAAAAGGTTTATAAAAATGAAAGCTTCAAATTTTTGTATTTTAGATGGTGCTCTTTTTGGAAAAATCATGAAGGTGTTCTATTAAACTGTCTAATGAATGATGAAGCTGATGAGGTACTCAAAGAATTTCATGCAGGGGACTGTGGTGGACATTTGTACTGGAAATCAACTGCTGATAAAATCCTAAGGGTTGGATTTTACTGGCCCACATTGTTTGCTGATGTCAAAAAATTTGTCACTGCTTGCCATAAATGTCAAATTTTTGAAGGCAAGAGGAAACTTTTACCTCTACCCCTTAGACCAATTTCCACTGAAAGACCATTCCAACAATGGGGTTTAGATTTTATTGGGGAAATTCACCCTCCCTCTTCTGGCCAACATAAATGGATCTTGATTGCTACAGAATATTTTACCAAGTGGATAGAAGCCATCCCTTGTAGACAAGCCAATGATTCAATGATCATGCAATTCTTAGAAACCAACATCCTGTCTAGATTTGGCTGTCCTGAAAAAATTATAACTAATAATGCTGCTGCTTTCAAATCCAAGAGAATGATCAGTTTCTGTCACAAATACCGTATCACTCTAGGCCACTCCATAGCCTATTACCCTCAAGGTAATGGTCTAGCTGAGTCATCCAATAAAAGCCTGATCAATATCATTAAGAAAGTATTGGAAGAAAACAAGAAAAATTGGCATAAAAAGCTTATAAATGCATTATGGGCTGATAGATTAACTACCAAAAGATCCATTGGGACTAGTCCCTATGAGCTTGTATATGGTATGGAGGCTGTATTTCCTTCATCCTTAGGAATACCTGTAATGAAATTATTGCAAGAAGTTCAAGTACAGCCCAATGACATTCAAAGAAGGATAAATCAGACTATACATTTGCAACAGACTAGAGAAGAGGTATGTCAAAGATCTCAAGTGCTACAAGAAAAACTCAAGAAGATATTTGATAAGAGGACTAAGGCAAAGGATTTTTTCATAGGAGACAAAGTTCTGAAATGGGACTCCAGAAGAGAAGATAAAGGAAAACATGGGAAGTTTGACTTCCTATGGAAGGGACCTTTTATTATTTAGGCTTCACAAGGCAACAATACATATTTTCTAAAAAGCCTAGATGATATAGAAACAGAAGAAGGACCAGTCAATGGTCGGATGCTGAAACACTATTTTGATCCAGTTTGTTGATATATCAGAACTCTAACTTGTACATAAGGATGTTTAGTTTCTACAATTTATTACAGCAATAAGAATAAGAAGGAATGTGCAGTAAATTTTGAGGAACAATCAGGGAACTTTACCTTTTTTTGTTTTGCCTCATTTTTAGTTTATCAGAAATTGTAGAAAACTTGGGAGCTCAAAACATAAGAACAAACATTCAGGCAAACTATCCAAAACAGAGGTACAATTGTTTGAATCAGCTCATGAGAGATGTGTATATTTTACATGGTCCTCTGTACAGTTTGTTTACTTACAACAAAGGAAGATTTCAGAGTGCAGCAAGATTTGTTTAGAAGGCCATCTGACCTACTGTTCTTGATTTTTCACCAGGAAAATCCATTCCCAAGTGGAGCCAGTGTTATGCTCCTATACCAATAGGTGTCATATTTCATGATTGACTGGTAAAAGTCCTTAATATGTTCATCCTTTCCTTGCTGCAAAGGTTTCCATATTTTGAAAAGATCAAAACATTAAAAAATTTAAAGAGGGTATGCCCTAAAAGAAAGATCAAAGGGTAAAAAGAATGAAATGGTCAAAAGAAAAAATGAAAGAAATGAACCCCAAAGGAAAAAAGACCAGGAAAGTGTGCAAGGCCAAATGCCACTACTATTTCATATCTTGTAAATAAAAGTTTCATGTGCAGTTGGTTAACTATTGCCACAGTTGATGAATGGCCAAACAACTTAATCTTGGCTGGTTCATGTTTCAATTCCCTGTTTTAGAGATAGAGAATAAAATCTGTACAAAATGTTTAAACTTGGCAGATAGATAGATAGGTAGAGAAGCAAAGGAGCTCAACTGTTAAACCTGAGCCCTTGGAAGAAATAAGGGTAGACTTAGATAGGATTCCCATGAAAAGAAAAGAAAATTTGTAAGGGTTTGCTAGTCCAAGTGCACCCATGGAAGAAGAACAAAAAATGTTAGGTATAATAGGCTGGGTAGGTAGTTCTGGTGTTGCAGAAGCATGCTTATGATTAATTTTTTCTCTCAAAGATGTTCACCTTATTGTTATCATAAGTACCATGGCAACTGTTTTGTTACAAATCAAGTGAGGCATGACTAACTTCCCTTCACACTTCTCCCAAAATCACTTACTAACCTCCCCCCAGGGTGTTGAGATCTGCTCAATATCCCCAAATCACTCCATTTCATTTCATAAAACCCTAAGTAAAACCCTTTTACTTAGGAGATTGTGCAAAATCACATATAAACTTGTCCCCTTAAGCCTAAGTTTCTAAACTCCATAACTTAGCGCTCTTTTTCAACACATTTCTCATATTGACTCTAACCCTATATTATATAAATTCCTAATAAATTCCCCTTCCCCCTGTATTAATACAACTATACAATAAAAACCCCATATTTTAATATTCCTCGCCCCGGTTTAAATATAAACCATATCGCTGTTAAAATTGGGAATTTATAAGTTCACCTGGAACTTATTAAACAACCCTAACCCTCCGCGCAAAAACCCAGGAGTTAATTAACATCTGGTTAATTAAATAACCTAACTAAACCAACCCCAAACCATCAAAACATTTGATTTTATATGTGGCCCCCCTGCACCGTAACCCTCCGCCAGCTCCATTGAGCGCCAACCGTTGGATCCGGGCCCGCTAATCGGACGGCCCATGATCGTATCGCAAGCCCCCCTGCTACCGAAGTTTACCGCCCGGGGAGCCGGCGGTATTGCCGCCGTACCGAGGACATGCGTCCTCCTCCTGCCATGCTCGTGGCCCTACGCACCAAAACTACTCTGGCCCATAAGCGGTGTGGGCCAATACCGCTTACCGCCCTCCTGATGACCCCGGCTGCTGACGTCATCGCCACGTCACCGCCACATCATCCTCCCGTACCCCCGCGTCACGACAAAACGTCACATCCCAATGACGTCATCCAACCAAAAAGCGCCAAAAAGCCCCGCGAAAGCCAAATTTTGTCAAATAGTCGAGAAAATGTCATTTTCATTCGTTTTTCTCTGCGAAAATGTTTCATGCAAACTATGTCCAAGAAATTGCAGAAGCGTCCAGTCCGCTACCCGACCGAGCAAAGTCCAGCATCCTGCTCCGCAACTCGTCCATCAACTTGCAAATTACACTGGTTCGCCTCCAAAATACAGGCGTTTACCCTGTTTTCACTTCCCAAACCTATAATTTCGGTTTTCCTCTGTGAATTTCACCCAAAAGAGCTAAATTCAAGCTGAAGCAGTCCACAGTTGCCATACCAAGACACCCAGAACTGCTCTTTTTCCCATTTTTCCCACAGAAACTCAACCTCTAGTTTGAAAACACAACAAATAAGCATAGAAGCCCCTGTGGCCCTCAATGTTGCGCCCCTCAATGCACCTCACAAAGACCTGGATTGGTTACCCTTGGCTGACAGAGATTTTCAAATTAAAGAGTTATCTGGTGATATGAACCATCTCTAGACATTTTGCAGAATTAGGAATAGTCATTTGAGTAACTCTGATATCCTTGGAATATGGGAATCTAGTCTCCCCAGGTATTACCTTCCCTCAGTCAATGTCTTCCCAGATATTATCTGCCATTGCTGTGCAAACTATGACCCTGTCAGTAAAGCAGTTATGACTCCATCACAAACTGTTCTCTTTTATATAACTGCTGAATCTATCAATGAGATGTTACACTTCCATCCAGCTCAGCCCCTTGCTCCTCTTTCCATGGGATTTTTGCTTGAGCAAGGCTCTCAATTGCCCAGTTCAGAAATAACCCAGATTGCTAAATTATTTATGAAGCCAGATTGCCAGCCTCAAGGCCCACCTCCCTATGTACATGCCTGGTTCACTGAAACTGGCAAGCTTATTCTTGACATGATATCCTTTATATTGGGATTCAAAACCAGTGAATTTGTTGATGAGACCATCTTTGTTATGTTGTCAATGTTTACTCTAGGACAGCCCCCTGCTGTCAAATATGATTATGCCTCTTTCATTGCCAATAAAATCAATGAGCAATTCATAAATCTGGAAAGAGAAGGAGTCTTCAAGTACACCTCATTCATATATCACCTTCTACTATATTATCAGACAGACAGCTTTTTATTTCCCATCAGGAAATTGGATTCCAAAGGAGAGAGGAGGTCTGTGATCTTTTGGACCTCGGTCTTCCACAATGTTTCTGAATCCCCTTATACCTACTGTGAATTCATCGACTGGTTTATACATCTAGCTTCCACTTTATTGATAGGAGCTCCTCCTCCTCCTAGGCTCTCTGGGGATATAAAGAAGATTTTACAGCTCTCAAAAAACTACAGAATAGGTGACTGGTACCTCTACTAGAATCACACTGAGATCAAAATTTATGGCTGTGAACTGTGCCCTTATAAGCTACCCAAATATGTGCCCATGAGGCTGTTTGCACTATAGTATTTCAGGCAACTTATCAATGCAGATTTAACTCACTTTTGCAATGTAAAGAAAAAGGCTCAGCTGAGAATAAGAAACCAATTAGGCCCTTTTATCATTAACAAGAGGGAGGCATGGGAAGATGCTGATAAGATATTGGGGGAAGACCTTAAATTGAAGAAAAGTTTCTGGTGGGTGCCATATGACCCAAATAGCTTTATAAGTGATAGAAAAGTAAGAAACAGGCTATCGGCTTATAAACATTTTAGGATCCCTGAAATAGAGCAATTTGCTAATCAGGATGAATGGGTAGAGGGTACATTAATAGAAGAACTTACTCAGCAAGAAATGATGGAACAAGCTATGAAAGATCTTGAAAAGACCCTTGACCTAGACTCTTTTGGACAGGTATCTTTCAAGCTGCCTCAGCAAACCGGAGTGGGTACATCTTCTGCTGGAACTTCACAGCAACTTGTACAAGAAACCAGTGCACCAGGTACAAGGTCTTCTGAGGGCAAGGAAGTGGCAGGCATGGAGCAACAAGCAATGACTGATCAGCAGGGGAAAATTCCTTCGGTCCAGACCAAAGCAACAGAGATTCCTGCATTACAGACTCCTCTAAATGAGGAGAAAGGCAAGAAAAGAGACAGAGAAGAGGCCACACCCATCAGCGGACCTGCAGAACAGCCAGGTGCAAAAAGGCAAAGACTGAATCCTCTATCTGAAGAGGAAATGATTGAAGAAACAATAGAAAGTCTAAGAGGTGAGAGGGTAACCATCCAACAGACCTCCCAAGTGATAGAGACATCAACTAGCTCGCATAGGCAGGAGCTAGAAAGGCAGCATAGTGTGGAAGTTTCATCCACTAGGCCACCAAGTAAGCAGAACTCTAACATCAAAAGAAAATTCACAGAGATAAAGGCTAGAAATGATCCACTAAGGCTGCAGATTTACAATCAATATCTTAAAATGGCCCCCACAAAACAGCAAAGATTAATGTCGGCCTATGACATTAAAGAAGGGAAGATGATCATGATTTATTTCAAGCCCAAGGTGCAGCAACCACAATCAGCAGCTGATTATATCAGGACAAATATGGAGGTCTTGGCCAAGGACATTCATCCAATAGACCAGATTGAGCTGCACAAACAAACTGGAGAGATGTTATACTCCACACTAGTTGATAAAGCAATGTTGGCTCATAAATTACAAAACTCCTTGAACAATACCTCGGCTCAATTAGATTTAGAGAAAGCTTCTTCTCTAGCAAAGGACAACAGGATCAAATCCTTGGAAGATATTATCATTGAACTGGGACATGATCCCAAAGATGCCAAAGGCATAAAAGCACTAATGAAGAAAAAAGAAGAGGACATTTTTGCCCTCAGAAAACAGCTCAAAATGCCTCCTTCTATGCATCCACAAACTGTAGATGTTGTGCAGTAGAAATCTGAAGAGGATATGATGGACCTGCTCATGAGACTGAATGAAAGATTGAGTGAGACAGAGCAGGCATTAGAGAAAGCTCTACAAATAAAGCAGGGAGAGTCGACCTCCCAGCCACCTGAAGTAGCTCCAACAGTCACTACTGCCCCCTCCACACTTATAACAGCAGTGCCTCCCACTGTCCCGGCATCAACAACAGAAGTCATCACAGGAGCAACATCAACAGCAATAGCACCAGGCAGTAGTACAGCTATGGCTACAAAACAATTAATAAAAGCCATGGAGGAATTGAAACTCCAAGTATTAGAGGTGAAGCAGGTAAAAGAAAAATTGGCAAAAGTAGAGAAAAGTTATGATAAATCCAAAATGAATGTGGCAGAGAAAACAAGAGAGATCAAAGCATTGGAGAACAAGGTGAGAGCATTAGAAAATGATCTCTCTCTGAATAAGCCTTTGGCAGAAATCAGAGGAATTTTGTGGACCAATATCACTCAATCCCTTAGTGATGTGTGGAGGTCCATCCAAACCATTTATGAGCAGATTGACCTGATAAGAGTAGCCGAAGTGGAAATTCAGAAAACAAGAGCCTTATTGGGACAGATGCCTGAGCAAGCTAACAGGCTAATACATTTTTTGAATACCAAGACCAGTGAAGAACTGGAAGCACTGGACATTAGAGACAGAACAAGAAGCATTCTAGACATCAAGAGAGTTCTAACCATGAGAACTCTAATGCAAAATTTGGACAGAAGATGCCAGGACATGCAGGTAGAGATTGATTCTTTCACAGAAAAATTTATAGTCCTGCATCAAAAAGGTTTGCCAAGTCCTTTGGGAAATAATGACCATCTGATGAAGCATAAGTATTATGTATATAAATTGAATACATATGCTGTTAATCAAGTTAATACATCATCAAGTACTTCAAGAGAAAAAGCACTTCCCTCTGGCCAGTCCCTCTATGACAGCCTAGAAAATTTGTTCTACATAGAGCATGAGGTGAAGCATCTGTTCACCATTCCACCTAATTTCTTCAGGTACACAGAAACTGATGAAACTTTGAGAAAGCTTCAAAGACATAAATTACTAGGACCAGAGTGGTGGCAAAGTATGTTAGAGATCCTATAAACTTATTTTTGGTTAATTCAAAATTTTGGACCATCTGCTATAATGTGGAGGACAGAAATGAATCACGGTCCCGCGGGTCAAAGCGCATCACATCAGAGTTAAAGAAAGTCTGGCCAAGGTAGAATAACCAGCACAGAGGATCAGTGCAAGATGGCCGTGAACTGACTTGCAGCACCTACCTCTAGTACATTTCATAAAGACAGAACAACCAGTGCAACATGAATTTATTGCATCTATTTATTGTCTCCCTGTTTTCAAGACTGTCTGTCTCTGTCTGTGTAAAAGAAGCATTAATTGTCAGCAGATATTATTTCTTCAGATATTTTGTAATATATTTGATATTTTTGTATAAATACCCCCTAGACGAAGTATTTGGGGTTGGTGGGTGGTGGATGTTCATAGTTTTGACTGTAATACTGAAGAATTTTGGAATAAAAGGCTGTTGGAACCATTTTTGTCTGGCTTACTGAATGAGGAATTGCTGCTGAGGACCATGTTACAGAATTCTTGAATCATCTTATGGATCAATAAGTCCCTTCTAACTTGTGTTTTACAGTTTCCATGTTTATTATATCATCTATGTTTCATCATTTAAGTAATAGAGAGAAAGAATAACTCAGAATTTGCTTCACTGCACTCTGTGTTCAGTCTTTGTTATTATCAATGTTTTCTTCAGAATTACCATAAACAGTGAATTTTTAATTACTCCTGTTTCCCCTTATTCTTTCATTTTGAATATTTGCTAAGGAATTCTTAACTGCTCCATAACAATACTCAACCATTTTCCCTCTATCAACATGATGAAGGATTCTTGCTTGCCCTTCACCCATTGGCCCCATTCCATCTGATTTCAGCCTACAAATTGTTCCATGTTTGAGTACCTTACTCTGTGACACCTTTCTCTATTCAGAAACCTAATCTAGGAAGCTATCCTTCTCTGACTCCATCATGCCCAATGGACTGAAACTTTCAGTTTTACCTCACTGTTCTTTTGAATTTCCATTCCTCTCTGGATGCAGATTGGCTAGAATCTGTATCTAAAAGATTGGTCTGTGGTTACATCAGCTGTATTCCCTTTCTTACAACTTTAGGGAACAACCCGAGTGATAACACCTATGATGCCATAATGCTGCATATGCTCCTTTGGAAGTTAAAGTATTAACAGAGTTAGAAATACCATTGCATAAATACAATGTACCAACCTTTTCGCCTTTTGCTATTACCAGAGCTCCTTTGGTGACCTTCCAAGCTTTATCTGTGAAAGTTGTCACACAACCTTCACCGCCTAATTGCACTGTTGAAATCAGATTTTTCTTCAGATTTGGAACATGCCTTCCCCATTCCAACAATTTTACAGGGTTTATTATCACCCAAATGGACTTGTCCAAAATCTCCTTGAACATATTCATGAAAGTATTTCTTATCAGGTGTGGCATGGAATGAGGCCCCTGAATCTACCACCCAGGAATCAGTAATATTTTCGAAAGAAAGAATCAAAGCATCTTGTAACACCTCACCTGTCACATTTGCTTCATGATTGTTTTCTTGTTGTGCATCTCCTTCTTTTCCCTTCTGAGATCTACAGTCTTTCTTTAGGTGTCCTTTCTTTCTGCATTTCCAACACATTATCCCCAATCTGGACTTGGATCTGCCTTTCCTTGATTTATTGCGATATCCTGAGCTCTTTCCTCTTTCCATTTTTCTTCCCCTAGACTCTGTACTCAAAGCATTACCCGATGTCTCACCGGAGCTTTTCCGTCGCATTTCCTTATAAGGATAGCACCGACAACATCATCAAACTTTAAAGTACTAGATCCAGAAACAGAGTTACTAATGGCCATTACTAAACCATTCCAAATTTCTGGCAATGAGCACAAGAATAACAGAGCTCTAACTTCATCATCAAAGTTTACCCCTATAGAACTTAACTGACTTGTAACAATATTAAAATCATTTAAATGGTTTGCAACAGATCCACCTTCCGACATCTTCATATTAAATAACCGTTTCATAAGAAATACCTTGTTTGAGGCCGAGGGTTTTTCATATAGTTTCGCCAACGCCTTAATCAAACCCTCTGTCGTTGTTTCCTTCGAAATGTTGAAGGCGACTGATGCTGCGAGGCACAACCGTACTGTTCCGAGTGCCTTTCTATCGAGAAGGTTCCATTCTTCATCTGTCATACCCATCGGCATCTTTGTTTTTCTGCCCAATGGTAGGTACAGATCTTTTTGATACAGATAATCTTCCATCTGCATCTTCCACAACAAGAAGTTTTGGCCGTTAAATTTCTCGACCCTAAACTTACCATCTTCTGCCATTGCTCCCACTCGAATGAGGAACCCTTCTTTCCTGTGAGTTTATCAGCCAAATAGACCTTCGGTTTTGATACCAGTTGTTAGAAAATTATATATTACAGAGCAATGGAACACATAAAATATTGCAGAAATATAAACACAGAAATCGCATAAAACAAGAGAGACACAGATATACGTGGTTCACCCATTTTGGGCTACGTCCACCCCGAACAACCAGTCCTTCCTTTCTATTATCCAGTAAAATGAAGAGACACAACCTACAACAGATCCACTGTAATATCCTCTGTTTTCTCTCACAGTCTCACCTCTCTGTTTCTTGCTCGGAGAATACACATCTATTACACAGCCTCAATACAATGCCCTCATACAAAGAGAGGGTATTCCTTCTAGGGCAAAAAACCCTAAACTAAACGTAAGCTCTACCGTCAGATCATCTGCCTAATGAACGGCCCAGATTGACTAGAAATTACTATACTTTTACAAGGCACTTTTACATCTGTTTTTAGCTTCAGGGGCGCTGCACCCGAAACACCCACCGGGGGACCACTAGCCCCCGGACCCCCCAATCAGGGGGGGATCGACCCCCCCCGCACCCCCCTGTGTGGAGGGGTGTACAAATTTCCTGGGGTATACATATGACTGAAACAAAGACCTTTAAATAATCATGCTCCACACCCAACAGCCTCTGCCCAAAATTCCTGTCCTAACCCGGTACCACTGAGCATGCTTCTTGCCCTTTCCATCAACGTCTTGTTCATTATTTCTGCAACTCCATTTTCCTCAGGTATGTATGGAGTAGTCTTTTTTCATGCTATACCACACTTCTTACAAAATTCTTCAAATTCCTTCTTGAAAAACTCTCCACCATTATCTGTCCTCAACACCTTTATCTTATTTTCTGTCTGGTTTTCCACCAGAGCCTTAAATTCTTTAAACCTGTCAAAGACTTTAGATTTCTTCTTAAGGAAATATATCCATGTATTCCTTGAGAAGTCATCTATAAATGATATATAGTACATAGACTTACCTAGTGATGGAACCTTCACAGGTCCAAACACATCACTATGTACAAGCTCAAATATTTGTTTCGCCCTCTTACCACCAGAGGGGAAATTCACCCGATTCTGCTTCCCATATACACAATTTTCACATAAATCAAAATCCACAGAGTTATTAGTCATACCTTCTACCATACCTTTACCATGAAGTATTCGAAGGCCTTTCTCTCCAATATGTCTGAGCCTTTGATGCCATAACATGGTCTTTTCTCCAGAGACCACTAGATTTTCTTCTCCACTTTCAGGAACCATAGAACTGTTGCACCCATCAACAACAGTGCTACCTTGCAGATTGTATAGAGTTCCAATATGAACTCCCCACATCAATACCAGTGCTCCCTGAACCATCTTGCAGGTATCCTTATCAAACATTTTTTTACACTTGCGTCATCCAACTTGCTTACAGAAATTAGATTTCTAGCCAATGCAGGAATATGCATAACACCCAAAAGTGTTATAATCCTTCCACCTTGTAAATTCAACTTAACTTTTCCACGACCAACGATTTTAGCCTTCCTGTCATCTCCCAAGAAGACATCACCACCATCATATTTCTCATACTCGTAGAACTACTCTCTATGGGGAATGAAGTGAAAGGATGCACCTGAGTCAATCAACCATGCCTCATGATCTACATGTGTACTTGAAGACAAGTACACATCCCCACCTTCATCTGAGGTGGTTTCCACCTCTGCAGAAGGAGCATCATCAAATCCCTTTCCTTTGTCAGGAGCTTTAGATTACAATGCCTTTTGTAGTGCCCTTCCTTTCCGCATTTCCAGCACACCTTTATAGGTTTTCCTGGAGACTTAGATCTCCCTCTAGATTTAGATCTTCGACTCGATGACTTATTTTTTTTCTTCTATTCTGGGACTGCCCTCGTACAGACAAGGCATCATCATTCTGTCTCTCCATATTTTTCCGTCTCATTTCCTCCGTCAGCAAGGATGAGACTATCTCATCAAACTGCAAGGCATTTGCATTGCTACCTATTGCAATAACCAGACTATCCCACGAATCTGGTAGAGAACACAACAAACTGATGCACTTATCTTCATATAAAATTTTAATATCAACAGATAATAATTGACTTACCACTGTATTAAATGTGTTCAGATGCTCTATCACCAAGTCTCCATCTTTCATCCTCAGGTTATACAACTTTTTCCATGATCCACTGATCCTTATCCCGAATCTACTGTGATCCACTGATTTTTATCTACCAACATATCCTCCAATTTCTATAACTCAAAACTCTTACCATTAAATTTCTTGATCTCTATCTTTGCATTGATCGCCATCTTCTTTCACCACTAGAATCGATCTCGCAGATCTCCCACTAAACAAGGTCTACCACAGGCCTGATCGAAACCCCTCAGCAACAAAGGCGTCCCCTTGAAGCCAAAACAACTCTGATACCAAATGTAGGTTTTCACCCCATACAAAAATTACCTGCATACGAATTATAAGAACATAAAATAAACAATGCGAGAGCATAACACATAAAACACATATACAAAGAGATTTTCCCCTAGATCCCAAAACTGGGACTACCAGCTTAATTTTTCATTATGTTCCTTTCAATGTTACAATATATATATATACATGTCGAAGCATCCAATACCATGGACCGAAAACCATCGCGCTCAAAACAATGTGCGAAAACTATGCACAAAACCATAGGTAGGTCTGCCCACCTAATATAGGGTCCAAAATTTTTTCCCCGAGGCACTACCCCGAACACCGTAGAGGGGGGCTAACTGTCCCCCTCAAACCCCTTGTGATCCCCCCATTGCACAACAAAGGGGGGGCTCCACCCCCCCTCTAACCCCCCGGTTAACTAGGGTGGCTAGTCATGGAAAGAATATAACACAACCCAACAAGACTTGGCCATTTTCATCATGGAACTTTGGAGATTAGGTAGCAGATAACCACTGGCCTCCCCAAAGGAGAAATCTAGCAGCGAAATGTGCGCAAAGGATGTACTTTGGGAAGTACACAAAAGCCATAGTCCATGATCTAGACAACAAATCACATGAAATCCTTGAAAAGATCCACTTTGATGTCTGTGGACCTTTCTCAATAGCCTCCACTTCCAAGCACAAATGTTTTGTCATTTTTATTGATGACTTGTCACGAAAGTGCTGGATCTTCTTCATGTGGAAGAAGGATGAGACATTCTCCAAGTTCATAGAATTCATGGAATTAGTTGAGAAAGAAACATGAATTGAAGGTGAAGGCTCTTAGGAGTGACAATGGAGGTGAGTATGTGTCAAATGAATTTAAAAATTTGTGTACAAAAGAAGGCATTCGACGAGACTTGATAGCACCCCACAACCCATAACAGAATAGGGTGGCTGTGAAGAAGAACCATAGCATTGTGGGAGAAGCGAGGGTGATGTTGCATGATCAAGGCCTACCTCTGCATTTATGGGCCAAGGCATGCAACACAATAGTATATTTGCAGAACTAGAGTCCTCATTGGATTATTGTCATGATTACACCAGAGGAGGATTTCTTAGGGAGAAACCGAACGTGTCGCACTTTAGGATTTTTGGAGCCCCTGTTTACTACCATGTCTCTGAAGAATCAAGGAAGAATCTAGAGATAACAACATAATTGGGGGTGTTTGTGGGTTACACAGAAACTCTCCACAAGTACTATGTGTACGTTCCATCCATCAGAATGATAATTGTGAGAAGGGATGTAAAATTTGATGAGGAGAAGGCCATGTGGTGCTCTATTGAGAGGGAGCTTTAGATCCCACCAGAAGAGGAGATTTTAGCTCCAAAGGAGGAACCTCAAAAAGTTGTGGAGAAACCACAGATTGAGGAGACAAGAGTGGAGACAACCACTCAAGAAGAACCATCCAGAGAAGGTAGGAAAAGGACCAGGGAAGCTGAGAGACTTGTGCAGGATGCGAGGGATAATGTGGGTGCTCCTTCAAATTAGCACAAACAGATAAGGTCACCTGATCGATACACTGACTACATGGATCTAATGACTGAGCTTGTAGAGACTGATCCATCCTATTTTGAGGAAGCAATAGAGCAACCTGTATGGGGTGATGCGATGGTGGAGGAATACAAAATCATTGTAAAGAACAGTGGTTGGGAAGTGGTCCCAAGACCAACAGATGAATTAGTTGTGGGTTCGATATGGATCTTCAAGGTAAAGCATGAAACAGACCGAAGCATAGAAAAGTACAAGGCCAGATTTGTGGCCAAAGGGTACTCTCAAGTTGAGGGTATTGACTACAGGGAAAATTTTAAGAACCCCCCCTAAATTTATAAATATAATAAATGGGCGAATCTCCATGGTATATAGGAAAAATGGAAGGTGATTTTATCAATAATATAATATGTATATATAATTTTTTGGCGAATCTCTCACTAGGCATCGTGAATATTTTACTCAATTATAAAATCTTGTAAGATCTTGGCGAGTCTTTCACTAAATAATAAAACTTTGTAAAGTCCTAGTGAATCTTAGCATAGGCTACATGCTGGTTTAATTCCCCCATTTAAATAGGCTACATTCTAGGTGAATACCATGGGTCAATACCATGTGCCATTTTGGTGAATACCATGGGTCAATACCATGTGCCATTTTTATTTTTATTAATTCTAATATTAGGGTTAATAATGGTTTTTTGCATGGTATTAATAACAATCTAGTCCATGGTATTTGTCCCATAGTATTTTGGCCATAGGTTTCACCTAAATATAACCCATTTTTTGACTGTTCGTAAATATAAGGTGACTTATGGAGTAAATATAAACAAAAGGTTTTATTTGTTTACCATACCTCTCGTTTATTTATATTTTTATTAATTTACCATACCTCTTTTACAAATATGGTATTTGGCCCATAGGATTCACTTAAATAAAACCTCCTTCTTGAGCCTTCATAAATAGAACGAGGGTTATGGACTAAATATAAAAAGAGGTTTTATTTATTTATGATACGTCTAGTTTATTTATATTTTTATTTATTTACCATATTTATATTTTTATTTATTTACCATACCTTTTGAGTAAGTATAAAAAGACGTTTTATTTATTTACCATACCTCAAATTTACTTATATTTTTATTTGTTTACACCCTTACATGTATATAAGGTGACTTATGGAGTAAATATAAAAAATGTTTTATTTATTTACCATACCTCTCATTTATTTATATTTTTATTAATTTACCATACCTCTTTTATAAATATGGTATTTGGCCCATAGGATTCACTTAAATAAAACCTATTCTTGAAAATGGGCGAATGGATTCACTTAAATAAAACCTATTCTTGAAAATGGGCGAATGGAAGGTTGTAAGTCCTAATTTCAAGGGCTAAATTTACCTTTTTTACCCTCTCCCTTAAAATAAGGTGGGCTATTTGAGGTGATTTGTAAAAATGTACTATGATACAAAATATTCGCCCACTAAAAATTTAAAACCCCTTAATTTCGCGAAAGGGCGAACATTCGCCCCTAAATATATCCTTGATTGACTATGAGAAGACCTTTTCTCCTGTAGCAAGGTACTCATCCATTAGATCAATTCTTGCTCTAGTTGCACAAATGGGGTGGAAGATTCACCAGATGGATGTGAAAACAACATTCCTCAATGGAGGTATTAAGGAGGAGGTGTATATCGAGCAACCAAAAGGTTTCAAGACTTTTGATCAAGAGTCTCATGTGTGCAGAATCAAGTGAGCATTGTACAGTCTCAAGTAAGAATCTCGTTCTCAGTACACTAGGATCGATAGTTATCTCATCGATTTGGGCTTCACCAAAAGTGAAGTAGAAGAAAATATCTATCATATCTTGATAGAAGGTAATTTTTTTATTATTTTCCTATATGTTGATGACTTAATTTTAATTGGTGATGAGAATTTGATCAGATCTTGTAAGGAGGACCTTGCAAGAGAGTTTGAAATGAAGGACGTGGGTCTCATGCACTACTTCCTCGTATTGGAAGTATAGCAAGGTGATGGGGACTTGTTTGTCTCTCAGGGAAAGTATGCCAATAAGATACTTCAAAGGTTTCCCATGGACAATTGCAAACCCATGGAGACAGCTCTAGTGACCAACTAGAGGAAGGAGGATGCCACTTCAGGCGAGGGAGTGGATTTTACTATTTACTGGCAGTTGGTGAGTTCACTAATGTATCTTATGAACACACAACCAGATATGTGCTATGTAGTCAACCAGCTGAGCCAAGCTATGGTTAGACCAACCGAGTTATTTTGGAGGGCAACTAAGCATGTTCTATGGTACCTCAGAGGCAATACCCAGTTTGGACTATGGTACAAATAGACAGAGGAAGTGAAGTTGTGTAGCTTCACATATGCAGATTGGGGGGGATTCCATCAGACTGAAAGAGTACATTAGGTGGAATTTTCAGTGTTGGGTCTACAGCAATTTCCTGGTACAGTAGGAAGAAAATATTTTTGGCACTCAACTCGATAGAAGCATAATACATGGCAGTTAGTCAATAAACATGTGGGGAAATCTAGATGAGAAAGATTCTTGTTGGATTGTTTGGTTAGATGATGGATCCAACTGTGATCTACTGTGATAATAAGAGTTGCATCAAGGTCTCTTAAAATCTTGTTTTTCATGATCAATCCAAGCATATAGATATATGGTATCACCATTTATGGGATTGTGTGCAGAGGTGGATAATGTTGTTGCAATACATTCTGACAATGGAACAAGATGCTCATAGTTTTACAAAGGCCTTGTTAAAAGGGAAGCTCGAGTTCCATAGGTGCAGGATAGTGGTGGTTGATAATCCATTTCTTGCTGAGAGGGAGTGTTGAAAAATGTAGGAAGAAATTATCAATTTGATTTTTCCTTGATTAAATTGAGAAAACATGAATTTCCACATTAACAGACAAATTGGATGATGTCAACTTGTGTGACATGGCTTGTGTCACTCAGTTTTCTCAATAAATTTGAGTTGGAGGAGTTAGATTTTAGTTCTTCATATGTGATTTCTAATTTTTAGCAATCAAGGTCAGTTATCTCAAGATGTTTTCAGTTAAACTAGTTCCAACTTTTGGAGGAACTAGTGGAAGGTTAGTTAAGCAACGGGACTTCAGTCGAACTCAAAGATCATCCAATTAACTAATCAATCAATCCAAAATACCTAGTGAATGCGGAGAATTTGAGTTACCCAATTGAGGTGGAGATTCCAAGGCAATGTAACATCAGTTGTAGACTAGTCTTGAGTGTACAAGTGTTGCATGTAGTCAAATGATCAACCTAAAGGAATTGTGCAATTCAATTGAGGAAATTTCCTAAATAATAGGGGCTAATTCCTCAAGGAACAACACAAGGAAATAGGAGCTCAATCTAGAAGAAAATTCAACTAAGTCTGGGCTAGAGGCCTTCAATGAGTAGATAGATAGGTTGTGCACTTGTAGGGTGAGCTCAGTTTAGCAAAGAAATTGTAATACATCTCTATTTCTTTTGATTAATGCAAGAGGAATTGGGGTTTTTAGCATATTTCTTTCCCTAGATAAAAATACTTGTTGAATGTGTGTTATTTCTTTTTGCATGCCTAGAATTTTTGTTCTGAATTGTCAATTAATGTCCATAGAGTAGTAGTGTAGATCCGTGTCTTGTGATCTTGATTAAAACTTCATGAGAAACTACAAATCTACAACCTAATTTCTATAATAGAAAGTACACTAAAGGTCATAAGTGTGCTGAGAAGAAATTATTCTACATATATTTTGAAGAGGAGGAAGAAAAGGAACATGAAACATCAAAAGAGGAGGATATACACTAGGAACCAACCCCAGAGAAAGAAGAAATGAATATGACCATATCTTGTAATGTATTGGAAGGAATTACCACTCAAAAAACTCTCAGGATAGAAGGATATATCAAGAAGAAAAAGGTAATAGTGCTAATTGATTAAGGTAGTATATTAATTTTATTCATTGTAAGATATCCAAGGAATTGAATAGCTTCTTATATTTGGCACCAGAGTGCCAAGTGATTGTTGCAAATGGAGGAACTATAAACTACTATGGAAAGTGCCATAATATCAAGCTAGCCATGGGGGAATATGTATTGAATAGTCAAATGCTTTCCATTCCAATAGGTGGTGTTGACGTTGTACTAGGAGTCCAATGGTTACAATTTTTGGGGACAATAGATTTTAATTTTCAAGAACTTGTCTTGAATGTTTTTTGGGAAGGAAAGGAAGTTGAATTAAGGTGTATTGCATGGAAACCAATAAAAACAATCATCTCTAATGCCATGATAAATATTTTGAAGAAACAACGATGGGGCATAATTGCACAATTATGCTCACTAGAGGTTCAAACATCGAAATCATCTATTTCTCCACATCTCCAAAAAGGTTTGTACAATCATTCCATTGTATTTGAGACTCCCAAAGGCCTCCATTCATGATCATGATCATGCTATCCATTTGATTCCAGGAAGCGTTCCTCCAAACATCATACCTTATAGATATCATTATGCCCAAAAGAGTGAAATTGAACTTACGGTTACAAAAAAGCTAGAGGCTGGTATAATTCAACCTAGTCAAAGTTCTTTCTTTGCTCCAGTAGTATTGGTGCACAAGAAGGATAGATCATGTCATGTTTCTGAGTTATAGGGAGCTTAATAGCTCACTATTAAAAATAATTTTCCCATTCTTGTCATTGATGAATTGTTGGATGAATTACATGGAGAAATTTACTTCACCAAGTTGGAGCTTCATTCAGGATATCATCAAATTAGAATGAATACTGAAGACATTATGAAAACAACCTTCATAAATCATAAGGGCCATTATAGATTTTTGGTCATGCCTTTTGGCCTTAATAATGCACCTTCCACATTTCAAGGTTTGATGAATTCCATTTTCAAACCCTTCCTTAGAAAACTTGTGTTAGTATTTTTTGATGATATACTAATCAACAACAAGTCTTGGAAGGATCATGTTCAATATGTTGACAGGGTTCTCAAACTATTGGAGGAGAAACAATTATATGTAAAACCCTCCAAATGTTTCTTTGGAGTACAGGAGGTGGAATATTTGGGTCATATTGTATCTCATGAGGGTGTTAAGGTAGAACCTAACAAAATTAAAGCCATTAAAGAATGGGAAATCCCCATAACCATAAAGAATCTTCAAGGATTTTTTGGGTTGACAAGGTATTATCGCAAGTTTTTTAAGAATTATGGGAGAATAGCAACACCTCTAACAACATTACTGAAGAAATCATTTTCTTGGACTCCATAATCAACTAAGGCCTTTGAACATCTTAAAGAGGAAATGTGCCAAACACTACTCTTAGCTATGCCATACATCACAAAAAAAATTATTGTGGAATGTGATGCCTCGGGAAATGGAATTGGTGTTGTTTTAATGCAAGAAGGAAGACCCATTGATTTTGAAAGTCATCGAATCAAGGGAAAGTATTTACACAAACCTATTTATGAGACGGAAATGTTGGAAATACTACATGCACTAAAGAAATGGTGACCTTACCTAATGGGAAGACACTTCAAGGTAAAAACAAATCATGATAGTCTTAAATACTTTTTGGAATAGATATTATATTCAGAAGATCAACAAAAATGGGTCACAAATATGTTGGGTTATGCCTTTGAAATCATCTACAAAAAAGGGAAGCAAAATGTTGTTGCAGATGGACTCTCAAGAAAGGATGAGTATGTGGAAATATTACTTTGTGCCATTTCTATTATCCAACCTGATCAAATAACCAAAGCAAGGGATGAATGGAAGAATGGTGAAGATGTGTGGACACTCATTCAAACGTTGCAGTGAGATCCCAGTACATATGATACATTTAGCTGGGAAAATGATTCATTATGGTACGAAGATCACTTTTATCTTTGTAAGAATTCCCAATTCAAGCAAAATATTATTTTGGAATTGCAAACCTCCCCCTTGTAGGTTTTAACCCCGTACATAAATTACCTGCATACGAATTATAAAACACAGAAAATAAACAATGCAAGAACATAATACATAAAACACATAAATTTTCCCCTAGATCCCAAAACGGGACTACCAGCTTGATTTTTCAATATGTTCCTTTCAATGTTACAATACATATATATACATGCCGAAGCATCCAATACCATGGACCGAAAACCATTGTGCCCAAAACCATGTGTGAAAACCATGCACAAAACCATAGGTAGGTTTGCCCACCTAATATAGGGTCCAAAAAAAAAAATATCCTTGGGCTACTGCCCTAGACCCCGTAGAGGGGGGCTAACCGCCCCCCCTCAAACCCCTTGTGACTCCCCCGCTGTGCAATCGGTGCAACGAAGGGGGGGCTCTGCTTGCCCTCTAACCGCTCGGTTGACTAGGCAAGATAGTCATGGAAAGAATATAACAAAACCCAACATTCTCCCACTTGTTGTTTTCTTTCCACAAGGGGCCATAGGAGAGCTTAGCCATTTATCCAGCCCTACAATGCCCATTGTTTCTCTACACCAAGAGAACTTCTCAGAGCTCACAGATTTTGTCAATGCATCTGCAGTATTCTTCAAAGTGCCCACCTTTACTAGCAACATCTTTTTGTCTTCTATCATATCCATCAAAAAGTGATACTAAACATCATTGTGCTTTGTCTTTGAATGGTAAGCAGGGTTCTTTGCCAAGAAAATTGCACTTTGGCTGTCATAGTCTATCCTTATAGCCCCCTGTACTAACCCCATACTTGAACACAATCTCTGCAACCAAACTGCTTCCTTGCTTGCATGAGTGGCTTCCATGTATTCTGCCTCTGTAGTTGATAGTGCCACTACAGATTGTTTCTTACTCATCCAACTGATTGCAGCTCCAAATAGGTTAAACACATACCCACTTGTAGATCTTCTCTGATCCATATCTACAACCCAGTCTGTATCAACAAAGCCATGAATATCCAAAACTTTGTCCAATCCTGGTATTCCTTGGTAGTACAAACCATAATCACTATTACCACGCAAATACCCGAAAACCCGCTTCACTATTGTCCAATGCTCCTTCCCTAGTTTTGACATAAACCTGCTCAATACTCCCACTACATGTGCAATATTTGGTCTAGTACAGACCATCGCATAGATCAGGCTACCGACTGCACTAACATATGGAACAATAGACATGTCCTCTTCCTCTTCTTGTGTCTTGGGACACTGTTCAACATATAACTTTACACCTACAGGAATAGGAACCTTCACTAGTTTACTATCCTACATATTAAACCTCTGCAATATTGTCTCGACATACTTCCTTTGGTTTAATCAGAGCTTCCTCTTTGCCCGATCTCTTTTAATTTCCATGCCCAAAATATAGTTTGCAGCATCAATATCTTTCATGTCAAATTTGGAGGACAATTGGATCTTCAAATCCTGGATAATTTCTTTGTAATTTCCAACTAGCAACATATCATCCACATACAAGACCAGATAAATAACATAGTCACCAATTAATTTAAAATACACACAGTGATATGCTTCGCTTCTGGTGAAGCCAAGTCCTCGTATAAATGTATCAAATTTTTGATACCACATCCTTGGTGACTGTTTTCACCCATACAAAGACTTCTTTAACTTGCATACCAGTTATTTCTTACCCTTCACTGCAAAACCCTCAGGTTGCTTCATGTAGATTTCTTCTTCTAGATCCCCATGAAGAAATGTTGTCTTCACATCCATCTATTCTACCTCAAAATCAAAAGCAGCAACAACAGATAACAGTAATCTAATAGAAGCTACCTTGACAACAGGAGAAAAAATATCACCAAAATCAATTCCCCATACCTGTGAATAACCTTTTGCTACCAACTGAGCTTTGTATTTCTCCACCTTTCCTTCTGCATTTGTCTTCTTCTTGAACACCCATTTTCTACCAATGGACTTCCTTCCAGCCAGCAACTCCATTAGATCCCAAGCCTCATTTTTGTGCAAAGATGCCATTTCATCAACCATGGCCTCTTTCCAGAGTTTTCCATCCTCTGAATCTACTGCTTCCTTCACAGTTTTGGGATCATCATCAATAATAGATAAAGCAAAATTTGAACAGAAAGCAGATGGACTATACATTTCTCATTGCCTTCTTTCTCGAACTGATCTTCTCACAACCAGAGTTTGTGGCTCTTCATATTTTGATTCCTCTTCTTCTGTAGAGTCTGATTCTTCCTCCTTAAGCTCAAACTCTATCTTCTCAGGTTCCTTTGGTTGGACTTCATGTTTAATAACATCTTTCACCTCTCTGAACACCACATCTCATCTTTACACAACCTTCCTTGTTATTGGGTTCCAAAGCTTATAACCCTTCAAACCATCCTTATACGCAATAAAGATGCACTTTTCAGATTTACTATCCAACTTTGTTCTTTTCTCCTTTGGAACATGTACATATGCATCACATCTAAATACCCTCAGATGTGAAAGAGAGGGTTTCTTACCAGTCCATACCTCTTGTGGACTCTTATCCTCCAACGCTGATGAAGGTGATCTATTGACCAGGTAACATGCAGTCTCCACCGCCTCTGCCCAGAATTTCTGTCCTAACCCGACACCACTGAGCATGCTTCTTGCCCTTTCCATCAATTTCTTGTTCATTATTTTTGCAACTCCATTTTTATCAAGTGTGTATGGAGTAGTCTTCTGCCGTGTTATACCACACTTCTTACAAAATTCTTCAAATTCCTTCTTGCAAAACTCTCCACCATTATCTATCCTCAACACCTTTATCTTCTTCTCTGTCTGGTTTTCTACCAGAGCCTTAAATTATTTAAACCTATCAAAGACTTTAGATTTCTTCTTAAGGAAATATATCCATGTATTCCTTGAGAAGTCATCTATAAATGATACATAGTACACAAACTTACCTAGTGATGGAACCTTCACAGGTCCAAACACATCACTGTGCACAAGCTCTAATATTTGTTTCGCCCTCTTACCACCATAGGGGAAACTCACCTGATTTTGCTTGCCATATACACAATTTTCACAGAAATCAAAATCCAGAGAGCTATTAGTCATACCTTCTACCATACCTTTACCATGAAGTATTCGAAGGCCCTTCTCTCCAAATTTTCCAAGCCTTTGATGCCATAACATGGTCTTTTCTCCAGAGACCACTATATTTTCTTCTCCACTTTCAGGAACCACAAAACTGTTGCACCCATCAACAACAATGCTACCTTGCAGCTTGTATAGAGTTCCAATCCAAACTCCCTACATCAATACAAGTTCTCCCTGAACCATTTTGCAAGTATCCTTCCCAAACACTGTTTTTACACCTGCAGCATCCATCTTGCTTACAAAAATAAAATTTCTGGCTAATGC
Source organism: Pinus tabuliformis (assembly GCA_031772625.1). NCBI lineage: Eukaryota > Viridiplantae > Streptophyta > Pinopsida > Pinales > Pinaceae > Pinus > Pinus tabuliformis. The sequence continues at coordinate 242,455,748 of CM062816.1, read as the reverse complement.
AGGAATATGCAGAACACCCAGAAGTGTTATAATCCTTCCAACTTGCAACTTCAACTTGACTTTTCCATGACCAATGATTCTAGCCTTCCTGTCATCCCCTAAGAAGACATCACCACCATCATATTTTTCATACTCGTAGAACCACTCTCTATGGGGAGTGAAGTGAAAGGATGCACCTAAGTCAATCAACCATGCCTCATGATCTACATGTGTACTTGAATAAGCCAAGTACACATCCCCACCTTCATCTGAGGTGGTTTTCGCCTCTACAGAAGGAGCATCATCAAATCCATTTCCTTTGTCAGCAGATTTAGATTTACAGTCCCTTTTGTAGTGCCCTTCCTTTCCGCATTTCCAGCACACCTTTACAGGTTTTCTTGAAGATTTATATCTCCCACTCGATGAATTATTTTTGTTTTCGTTCTGGGACCATCCTCGTACAGACAAGGCATCACCATTCTAGCTCTCCATATTTTTCCATCTCATCTCCTCTGTCAGGAAGGATGAGAATATATCATCAAACTGCAAGGTAGTTGCATTGCTACCTATTGCAATAACCAGACTATCCCATGAATTTGATAGAGAACACAACAAATTGATGCACTTATCTTCATCTGAAATTTTAATATCAACAGATAATAACTGACTTACCATAGTATTAAATGCATTCAGATGCTCTGTCACCGAGTCCCCATCTTTCATCCTCAGGTTATACAAATTTTTCCGTAGGAACAATTTATTCACCAGAGACTTAGATTGGTACAAAGTCCCTACCTTACCCCACAACGTCTTCGCCATAGCTTCCCCTGATACATTCAACAATACTGAATTTGAGACACACAATCATATTATGCTCTTTTCCTTCCGATCCAACTTCTTCCATTCTTCATTGGACACTCACGTTGGTTTAGTACCCAAATCTATCGTGATCCATTGATCTTTATCCACCAACAGATCCTCCATCTTGAGTTTCCACAACTCAAAAATCTGACCATTAAATTTCTCAATCTCTATCTTTCCACTGGTCGCCATCTTCTTCCACCACCAGAATCGATCCCGCAGATCTTTCATTGAACAAGGTCTACCACTGGCCTGAGCGAAACCCCTCAGCAACAAAGGCGTCCCCTTGAAGCCAAAACAGCTCCGATACCAAATGTAGGTTTTAACCCCATACATAAATTACCTGCATACAAATTCTAAAACACAAAAAATAAACAATGCGAGAGCATAACACATAAAACACATATACACAGAGATTTTCTCCTAGATCCCAAAACCGGGACTACCAGCTTGATTTTTCATTATGTTCCTTTCAATGTTACAATACATATATATACATGTCGAAGCATCCAATACCATGGACCGAAAACCATCGCGCCCAAAACCATGTGCGAAAACCATGCACAAAACCATAGGTAGGTCCGCCCACCTAATATAGGGTCAAAAAAAAAAATTCCCCAAGGCACTGCCCTGGACGTCGTAGAGGGGGACTAACCATCCCCCTCAAACCCCCTGTGACCCCCCTGCTACGCAACGAAGCGGGGCTTTCCCCCCCCCCCCCCCCCCCCCCCCCCCCCCCCCCCCCCTAACCCCTTGGTTGACTAGGCAAGCTAGTCATGGAAAGAATATAACACAACCCAACACCCCTTAGGAGGGAACTCAAGATTTTTAAAAACTTACCATAGGTCCAAGAAGGATTTCTTTTGGATGGCTGTAAATCTGATATTCAGAAGTTTGTGGTAGAATGTTTGGTTTTCCAACAAAATAAAGTTGAGACAATTAAGACCTTGGGTCTGTTACAAACTTTATCCATTCCGAGTCATCATTGGGTGGAGGTCTCAATGGATTTTATCACAGGTTTACCCAAGTCTGAAGGAAAGAGTGTCATCATGGTGGTAGTTGATAAAATTAACAAGTATTCACACTTTTGTGCATTATCTCATCCATTTAAAGCCAGTACAATTGCAACTACATTTATGGAAACCATTCAAAAGATATATGGAAACCCAAAGATTATTGCAAGTGACAGAGATCCCATTTTCACTGGAAATTTTTAGATGGAATTATTTTCTTGTCTTGGTACTCAATTAACTCATAGCTCATCTTATCATCCTCAATCTGATGGTAAAACTGAGATAGTGAACAAATGTTTGGAAGGATATCTTCGTTGCTTTGTATCCAATAAACAAACACAATGGGTCAAGTGGTTTCCTCTAGTTGAATTGTGGTATAACACTTCCTTCCATACTGCAGCAAGAACGAACCCATTTATGGCACTTTATGGATATCATCTATCATCCATCACATCATATTTAAGGGAAAATTCTAATGTTCAAGCAATGGAAGATCACATCAAGCATAAAAAACAAGTTCTCTAACTCTTAAAGGATAACCTCACTTTGGAACATAGTTGAATGAAACAACAGGAAGATTAACATCACAGTGAAAGAAGTTTTGATGTAGGTGACTGGGTATTTTTATGACTACAACCATACAAACAAATTTCCCTCAAGCAAACTAAGAAGCATAATAAATTATCACCCAAGTACTATGGTCCTTACAAGGTGTTGCAAAAGATTGGTACTATGGCATACAAGTTAGAGATGCCTGCATCTTCCCAAGTACACCCAGTTTTCCATGTTTCATGCTTAAAGTAGGTTATCAGTGAGAATCTCCCAGTTTAAACAATGTTTCCAAAACTTGACGAAGAAGGAAAAATCAGAAAACTACGAAAATGATTAATTTCAGAGTATCTCATCAAGTGGAAGAACTTACATGTTTAAGATTCCACATGGGAGGATGAGAATTTTACACATAAGCATTCATAACTACTCAAGCATTGAGGGAAACAATTTTTTGAAGGAGAGGGTCATGTTAGTTCCCTATAATACTAGTGTATCTCCCTTTTGTTATTTTTGTGCCCATGTATTCCCCATGTTGTTATTGTTGTACCCCATAGAAACCCCCTATTGTTATTGTTGTGCCCTTACATTATTATTGTTATGTAGGCTTTGATTATATTGTGACCCCTTAAACTCCTATATATACCAAGCAGGTCTTATCATTTGAATCATCCAATAATTGTTTATTTATGTAATGCAAAGGAGGTTTCCCCCTCGAAGAGGATAATTTTTAAGTTGTTGATCTATCTTTTCTTCTGCTTTGTGAGTTGGTTGCATAATATCTTTATTACGTAACCAATGCATCCGTCTTTTTGTATGTGAGTGCTTAGAATGTTAACACAATATACATTACAACTATGTAGAAATGAGGTATGAAGCTCAAAATGTGGATAATATGTGAGTGCTTAAAACATTCATATAATATACGTTGTTTCCATGTAAGTGAAAGTGCTTTTTGAGACAATGGGCATTGCTTCCCATGTGCTAGTTGCTAGAGCAAGGAGCACATTAAAATTTGGTCCCTTTCAACCAAAATCCCTTAGACCCTTTGCAACACTTGGAATGAATGGTTGGGAAAGAAGTTTGTGAATTTGCATAGGTTATCTGGTCTATCATTGTCCTAGTTATTGTCCTTGCCCTAAGTGCTTTTGTTTTTTAACTATATGTTTTAGCATTATGAGCATAAATACATTTTATGGTTACTATTTCCCTCTTCTCGTCGTCGTTGGCATCTTTGATTTTTAGTGCATGTTACATTGGTGCCTATATTTGATGAAATAGAAATTGCACTAATTTTCCAACTGGAAACAGATGTGGATTACACAATAGATTTGCAATTTTCATATTTGGGAAAAATTGGTGTGTTGTGCAAACATGAAGAATGTTTTCTACAATGCTAGAATTCATTGGTGAGATTATTTTTTGATAGTCAATACCACCATATTTGTGCTTTGGAATTATTTTGAATTTTGTAATAGAAATATGAGCATGTGAAATATTTTTTTTACTCATGATGTTTGGTACGTGGTGTACACATTCTTATCTATGAAATTTGCATAGAGTATTGGGCTTGCGTTATTTGCTTTGTCCAAAATATTGGTATTGATATATTCAATTTATATTTGTATAGGTTGGAAAATTTTTTTGCTTAGTCATAAGAATTGGATTGAAATAAATTCTTGAAAAGAAAAGAAGTCTGATATCTATTTGGCTAAACTTGGACAAAACTAGTTTTCTAGCTCTATTTATTGTTTCTATTTTTCTTGTTTCATTGTCTTTGGTGTGATATCTACTTTTGTATCTGTGTGATTGCTATGTGTTTTCCAAATTTTATTCTTAATTATTTCTATATATTTGATCTAATTCATATCTTTGGAGCAAGGAAGATGAACACAAATAGAACAAATATAGTTAAAGATAGGAATAACTTGGCTAAGAGGTGTGCCTTTTTTTTTTTTTTTTTTTTATCATCATTTGATTATTACATTATAAAATTCTCTCTTTTTAACTATATTTTTTTATATATTGTAATTAAAAATGATGCATTTTAATTTTTCAGGAAATATATAACACTTAGAGATACAGATCCAAGAGAACAACTACAAGGAAAAAGGTACTTTGAACATTTCCATAAAATATTTTTTGTTTTTTGTTGATTTGTAAATTTGTTCATTTTAAAATTCAATATGTGTAACAAGGACTACAAATTATAATTTTTCGAAAGTAAAATCTATTTAGTATTTTACCTATATGCATAGAAATCATATTCTATCTAATAACTATGAACCTAATATTAGAATATACATTAGAAATGACTTTGCAATATCTGGTTTTGTCTTCATAGCCCAATTTTTGCTTAATATCAATTAAAATGTCCTTTCAAGCAGTGATTTCAATGTAGTATTTGTGAATAGGAAAAAATATCAGATTATGAATTGGTTTCAAATAAATATATTGTCAATGATATAATGATAGACATGGACGAAGAAGTAGACATGGAAATGAGTGCAATTATAGAAGCAGACATTACACGATACACATTGAAAGGAGCAGAAAATAGATAAGAAATAGAGACAAAAAGGTAGTTTTTTTTTCTAGGTTTAGCTAACTGGATATCATATTTTTTTTATTTTCTAGAATTAATTTCAATTCAATGCTCATGACTAGGCAAAAAAATATCCAATCTATGCCATTATCAATCGAAGATATCAGTAACAACATAACATGAAGCATTTTCCATGGCGATGTGTTAGTTACATATTGAACCTTTTTGGACCAAGCAAATAAAACAAGACCAATACTTTATGCAGATTTGACAGATAAGAAAGAAGAAATGACAATAATATTATTTGTGCCAACACAATTTATCAAACAACATGACGGAAAATGTATTGCAAATGTTGGTGTTTCTATTACAAATTTTAAAATAATTCCAAAACACAAATATGATAGTGGTGACTATGAGAAAACTATCTCACTAAGTAGCTCTAGCATTGTAGAAAACTTTTGTCATGTTTCTGGAGAGTACCATTTTTTTCCCAAATATGACAATTGCAATTCTATCCTGTCATCGAGATCTGTTTCCAGTTGGCACAATCGGTGCCATTGTTATTTCAATAACATAGACAATGATGAATGCACACTAGAAATCAAAGATGGGAATGCCAATCAGGACAGGGCAATAATAAGCTTAGATTTATTTGAATGTTTCAATGATAGCAAGTTATTGTTTTCTTCTTATACAATTTGCATGTATTGTTTTACAAATATTAAATATGTGATGCGTTCAAGTAGACGACAAAATTCTTCCAACATATCTTTCAATTCAAAGACAATTGCAAGAAAATATATTTCCACTCATATTGCTAAAAAATATAGTTAAAAAACAAGAAATATTTTCCTGGAATTCATAACTGACATTCATATGTTCATTGAAATCATAAAAGAAGGTGGAAATTCTGAGAAAATTAATTTCTTTGCTGAGTGGAGTATGCACAATAAGCTATACATACACATACATATACATATACATATAGAAAGAGAGAGAGAGAGAGAGAGAAAGAGAGAGAGAGAGAGAGATTTCAAGTTGCTAACTTTCGGTTTTCAATATCAATTTTGTAGCACTTACAAGGACTAGTAACAACAACTAGTGCATATACTAATCCCTTTGAGGTTGAATGTGAAAAACGCAATACTCCAATTACAATTGCGAGAACAATGGATGTAAATGTGGTTTATTATACCATTCGTAGGCAAAATTATCGCTTTATTTATTTTCGTTGGTTAAAATGTATGGTACTTGGAGATGACAAGACTACAACATATTGTGTTCGCAAAGGCGTAGAACTGAAGAAATAATAATAATAATAGTATTCTTGTTCTATAAAAAGTTTCCTATCAACAATACCCTACAGAAAAATCAACTATTATTGACTTGTTGTCTAGTTTCGAGATCTAGGGCACATTTAGAGTAAATAATCATAATGTGATTATGTGTATACAATGACGGTTCTCTTTATTTGCATTGTCAAGAAATCTAATGAAGGAAGGCATATTAGTGATAGAAAATTGAACAAGGAATTTATAACTTAGGCTATAGGTGAAAAATTGAGCATTTTACAAAGTCTACTTATAAACTCTAGTGAACTAATGAGAAGTGAATTCCCAGTGGCTAGTAAGATATTTAAGCCACAATTTAAGGCGATAGTATCTTTGCTTAGTGTTATTTTAGGATATGGCTCTACTGCATGGTTTTTTGGCTCGATGGAGCTATGGTTCACATTGGTTTATTGGCTCCATGGCAGTGTGATCTACATGGTTCGTTGACTTTGTGGCGTTGTGGTTTCTGATATGTTGGCTATGTGGTCTGCATGGTTCATTGGCTTTATGGCACTATGGTTCACATTGGTCCATTGGCTCTAATTGACGACATTGGAAATCCACCAACATAGGGGGTATCCCTATTATGAAGTCCCAACTAGAACTCACACCGTTTGTAGTAAGAACCCCATCCAAATAATAGGACCGACCACCATTATTCTTTGAGATTTTCATTGGCTGCAATTATCAACATAAGAGATTATGCAAGCAATATTTGAAACAAGCAAGTTGACACTGTGAAGCATACAATTTCAATGTATATAAGGTTCTTCCATGAACATAGTAGAAAGAGTGAGCCTTTGAGGGAAAAGTAATAGTACTATTATAGTAAATACACAAAAAAACATGGAAAGAATTGTTAGTTAATCGTGAAATAGTAACTCACATAGCAACAACAATCATGAAAGAAAGTAACAATGCACATTCAATAAGATATATACTAAAGCCAATGAAATAGTTCATTTTCCCTAGTATGTATGAACATAAAAACATACCGCAAAACATTAAAAGAATAGTCTTACAACATCCATGATACATGCATGAAAATGTGTCGGCTCTAAGAGCTTCAAATATTAAGTGGAAGTTCCAAGGTACACAATTACATCAATGCAACGCTAGATCCAATAGTGGAACATTAAGCCATTACTTACTCCTCCAAAGAATGATCTTCTCTCCTATGGCAAGCTAGAAAAGCCAAGGTGAAAAGTTCATTGCTTGAGCTATGAGGGTGTATTTATAACAAATGAGGCGATTCTTGACCTCCCCATGTGACTCTTGACCTTCCCTCTTGAATCTTGAGCTGCCATGTGACTTTTTGAATTCCTATGTGACCATTGAGCTTCTTCATGAATTTAGAACTTTCTAGTGACTTTTCATGTTCCATGTGTGACCCTTGGGATTTCACACATTTTACATTTTCTTGTTTTTTGAAAATACAATATTACATTCCACAAATAATGTGGCAAAATATATGGGACCAAAAAACACTCTTGGGTTGACACTTTGAATGACCGTAGTTTGGTGACTGTGAGATGATACTTGATAGCAATGTATTGATGTGAGGTCCCTTTCTCCATTTCTATGTCCTCAACTCTTGATCATTGACGTAGGATGTGTTTCATATTCACCCTCTAAAGGGTCTGGATGAGTGTTGGAACCTTCTAAGTCAACATGAGTTTCCATTTATCCTTCATGTTCCAGGATTCCTTTATTCTCACATGATAGCATCTTTGTGCCTTGTCTCCCCAAATGTCCTTCTTGTAACCTCCTTGAGCATCATCTTGCCATGATAGGATGATATCACCTGCAAATGAAGTTCACATAACAAGACAACACGAGTCCCATAATCACCTATTTTATCTATGTTTTCTCATGTAACATACTAACTGTGATGGGACATTGAACAAGGACTTGAGGGAAAGTGTCTAGGAATTGCGCAGTTGAGCACTGTAGGAACCAAGGGATGACCATGTTGTCCACTAGAACTACACTATGCACAATAAGGGGAGGCTCATCAAGGTTTTGCGTAGTGGGAAAGTTCAGTTAGCAAGAGTCGCAGGACTAAGCACTATAACTGCACAATGCATAGTGATTGAGAAGAAGACTCCTGGGATTATGTAGTTGAGCACTGTAATGACCTAGAGATGGACCTACTTTCCACTATAACTGTGCAATTTGTAGTTGAGGCAAGGTAGGACAAGGCATTGCGTAGTTGAGCAAGTGAAGGAGACAAGGGAGGCTAGCTTGTGCACTATAACTACGGAGTGCATAATAATTGAAGAGGAGGCTAAAGGAACTATGTAGTTAAGCATTGCAGGAGTCCTAAGATGACCCCTCCATCCACCACGACTACGCAATACACAATACAGGGCAGGAGGGATCATGAACTGCACAGTTGGCAAGGCTAAGCAACAAGATTGAGGGTTTGTACTCTGAGTTTTATTAATGTGCAATTGGAGGAGGTTGTATTCAATATGGCTATAGTGCATAGGCCTAAGAGGTAAGGATTTCATAATTGAGGTTTAGTATTTTTCAGTGAACTCATCTCGTTGGCTAAAATATTGAGCGTGCTCATGAGTTGCGCAAGACGTGAGTATAGGGATGATCTCCAAAATTGACTAAATGTGAGATCAATGAGACAAGAGAGTAAGAGCATATAACAAGTCTTGAAAATTATCACACACACATATACACCCAAGTAAATGAAAAGAATACACACAATACCCAAAATCAACAAGTGTACAATGAAACGACAGTAAAACGACACTTATCTCCAAGTGTGACACTTAAGATGTATCTTTACAACACAAGTGTCGCAATGCAACCAAAAGGTGTGTTATGCCATAAGAATGTGTCCAACACATGTTTTAATGATAAATAGCATAAAATAGTGCAAGAGAGTCTACTAGAGCTGCCTCTAGGAGTTGTTCCATGGTGCTATTAAGATGTGTGAAAACAAGCGAAAGCAACACATGCAAGAGTGAAAACAACACATGCAAACACAAAGAAAACAAAAGCAACACTTGCAAGTATGAGATTAGGAAAAGTGACACTTGTAAAAAAACACTTGCAAACACAAAGAAAGTACAAGCGACACATGCAAGTATGAGACTAGGAAAAAGTGACACTTGTAAAAAAACACTTGCAAACAAAAAGAAAACACAAGCGACACATGCAAGTATGAGAGTAGGAAAAAGTGACACTAGTAAAAATAGAGCAAGCAAAAATGATGCATGTAAGAGAAAAAGAAACAAAAAGTGACAGTTGAGTAAATCACCTAGATGATAGAACATTTACAACCATGAGTGAGAGAATGCTCCTTAAATTTCAACAGTGCACAGGGCTCAAAAGTGGAAGATGAATATAAATATGAGCTCTGGACTAGGCTCTTTATATAGGGAGAGCAGACATGCAATGAGCTCATTTCCATCTTTAATAAAATCCTATTTGAACCTGCAAATGTAGCTTACAAAAAACCACAAACAAAACATAATAATCAACATGGATAGTAATGCTTCATTTGAGTACATGTATATACATTGACATAGAATTAAACCAAAATTTAATTGTAACATAGGAAGACAATGCAAGCGTCACAAACTATAATATAGTGTAAGAAAATGAATATAAAATTATCTCCAATGTCATATGTATAGTCTTTGAAGTCTCAAACTCTCCTTAGGAAATGAGTTTAGAATTGTGCAAAAAAAACTCCCAAATAGAGCCCTAGGCATTGTATTTCTACAAAGAATCTATCTTAGATTACAATACTGTAGTCTTCTTCAGATCTCGTGTAGAAAGCCCTCCATTTTCTTTGAGAGTCTCTGCATCCCCCTTTCTTTGTGGATCTAAACCCTTCCTACCAAGCTTAACATCTTCTTAAATAGATTACATCATTTTATAGGCTCCCATATTTTCCCAAAATTATTCTAACATTAACTTCATTAGAGGCCAAGCGTCATCCCCATCCCAATTTTTTCACATAGTTCCTACATATTTAAGCCTTTTCTAGAAGAAATTACAAAATTATTTTCGATAACATTTAGCCTAATCCGATAAGAGCTAGTTTTGGCAGTGCAAATGCTACATTCCATCCTTGAAACTCGGAATTGTCTCAACGTTTTAGCAAGCAACTGAGTGGGGAGTTTGGAATCATTTCATTTTTCATATGCAACCAATATTAATTCTCACGATCAAATTTATTTCTAAATAAGTGCCAGTAACAAATTAAGCATATACCTGCAACTGCATGTGAAAATCCAGGATTACAAATTCTGTTACATGAGAGTTGATGGATTAAAAACATTCATAAATAATAATATTTTGATAATTCAAGTGAAAGTTGTGATAAACATGTGTTAATTAGTGTCAAAATTGCAAGCAAATGAAAACCATGCTAACTTAGATGTCTTTAAACAAAATTCTGGTAAACTTTTAGTTGGAAGCTAAATCCTCACGACCAAGAGTAATTGTTGGAAACACGTGGAAATTTATGATTAGAGAGTGGCATGATGAAGGTTCTCCGTCCATAATTTATCACTTTGAAAATTTGCAACTTTCTAGAAAAACAAGGTAATTTGAACTTTGTCATGTGAGAATACAATGTGTTTTAGTGTATTATGTTAATGTATTGTCATCACAATTTTTACAGGTACGTGTGAGAAATTGTGAAACTTTGTCATGACAATCTCCAATGGGGAAAGTGGTGGGAAAATATGATAGTATGGATTTGATAAGGTGTATGTGTGAGCTATCGCATATATTATTACCATTTGTGATGTGAGAATCTGTGTCAATTTGTAGGTGTTTCAATAATTTGAATGATGTGGAAAGATTCATGACCAAGTTAAAGGATATTAGCACTGTGATGACCTCCATAAACTATGTAATTAACCACATTAGAATGATCAAATCTCATAGCATCGCAAGGCTTCATGAAAAACTGCAACTGGCACATGCATTATAGCAATGATGAGGATTTAAGATGTTTGCAAATCATATTTTTATTATAAATGATAAATGATAATGACAGTATTACCCTATGATAAATGATAATCACAGTATTACCCTATGACTATGTGAAAAAGAAATATGAAAGCTTTATGAGTTGAGTCAATCATTTCCCGTCAACCATTCGTCAATGAAATATGTGATGTGCAAATAGCTTTGTTTGATGTTATAAATTTCATCGCATAATTCCCTTTAAAAAAAGGTGATAATTCAAGGCATTGTGACATCTTATTTGAGTGCCATTATCCCACATGCAAATGGGAAATGGTCATCGAATGGTTCATTAACCCAGACTTTTAAACCTAGATTGAAATGAAATATTTAGTCCTATATGCTTGGTAAATTGGTATCGGTAGATATGTTTGGGTGTGGCATGTGGATGTATTGATTATGAATCATTGGGGCATTATAGAAAATGTGGCAGATAATGTTTATATATGCATGGGTGTGGCATGTGGATGTATTGATTATGAATCAGGGAATGTTTATATATGCATGGGTGTGGCATGTGGATGTATTGATTATGAATCAGGGAATGTTTATATATGCACGGGTGTGGCATGTGGATGGAATGTTTATATATGCATGGGTGTGGCATGTGGATGTATTGATTATGAATCAGGGAATGTTTATATATGCACGGGTGTGGCATGTGGATGTATTGATTATGAATCAGGGAATGTTTATATATGCATGGGTGTGGCATGTGGATATATGCATGGGTGTGGCATGTGGATGTATTGATTATGAATCAGGGAATGTTTATATATGCATGGGTGTGGCATGTGGATGTATTGATTATGAATCAGGCAGATAATGTTTATATATGCAGATAATGTTTATATATGCAGGAGAGGTAAAAGAGGGTGGGGCAGATAATGCATAATGTTTATATATGCATGGGTGTGGCATGTGGATGTATTGATTATGAATCAGGGAATGTTTATATATGCATGGGTGTGGCATGTGGATGTATTGATTATGAATCAGGCAGATAATGTTTATATATGCAGGGTGGGTTTGGATGTATATCGTCGAACAAGCTGGAGAGGTAAAAGAGGGTGGGGCAGATAATGTTTATATATGCAAGGTGGGTTTGGACGTATATCGTGGAACAAGCTGGAGAGGTAAAAGAGGGTGGGGCAGATAATGTTTATATATGCAGGGTGGGTTTGGACGTATATCGTGGAACAAGCTGGAGAGGTAAAAGAGTGTGGGGCAGATAATGTTTATGTATGCAAGGTGGGTTTGGATGTATATCTTGGAACATGGAGAAGAAAATGGGGCAGATAATGTTTATATATGCAGGGTGGGTTTGGATGTATATCGTCGAACAAGCTGGAGAGGTAAAAGAGGGTGGGGCAGATAATGTTTATATATGCAGGGTGGGTTTGGATGTATATCGTGGAACAAGCTGGAGAGGTAAAAGAGGGTGGGGCAGATAATGTTTATGTATGCAAGGTGGGTTTGGATGTATATCTTGGAACATGGAGAAGTAAAGGAGGGTGGGTTTGGATGTATATCATGGAACAAGGAGAGGTAAACGAGGGTGGGTTTGGATATATACCTTGGAACAAGGAGAGGTAAAGGCACCACTATTGCTGGTCATGTGCTCAAGGTTCAACGAATATATACCGTGGAACAAAGAGAGGTAAAGGGGTTCAATGGCTATATACCGTGGAACAAGGAGAGGTTAAGGCAGTCATGTGCTCAAGGTAAAGGCCGTCATGTGCTCAAGGTAAAGGCCGTCATGTGCTCAAGGTTCAATGGCTAGATACCGTGGAACAAGGAGAGGTAAAGGCACCACTATTGCTGGTCATGTGCTCAAGGAACAAGGAGAGGTAAAGGCGGGTGGGTTTGGATATATACCTTGGAACAAGGAGAGGTAAAGGCACCACTATTGGTGGTCATGTGCTCAAGGGTCATGTGTTCAAGGTTCAATGGCTCAATGTACATGTCTTTTTTGTAAAGGTGGGTGGGTTTGGATATATATCGTGGAACAAGGAGAGGTAAAGGCACAAGGAGAGGTAAATGTTGGAAATAATACTGAGAGGGGGGGTGAATCAGTATTATCTAGCAATTTACCAAATCTTCCTTATTTGATCTTTTGAATTATTCTTGCATATCAGTACCATAAAACAATGAGCATGAATAAAGAAAATAGACAGTCACACCAAAGAACACAAGATGTAAGGTGGAAACCCAATGTGGGAGAAAACCACCTGCTGCAATATGTCTCTATCTTATTTCAAGAAATTCTTTTTACAATGATTTTGTACTGGTGCAGTCCTTTACCAGCACGCAGGCTGCAACCTGCAGAGAGCTACAACTCTCTCTCGTTTTCCAGTCTCTCCTGGAAGGGAGCTACAACCCCCTACTTCTTTTCATGAAGAATCAAATGATCAACAAGTATACAACAGATACAGTCTACTACAGATATCAGATCAATAATTACAGAAACAACCCAGAACACTTTATGAACAGAAATATACAGTCAACAGATCATCTTAAGACAGGGACGCATATTTTCTTTCTGTGGCCTGCGACTGGACGCAGTCTACCTTCTGTTGTTCTGCGTGCAGACGCACTGTTCCTCTATGCTTTGCTGCGACCGACGCATCCAGCATAACTATCGCGCCGCGTCTTTCGCTTCAGAGACGCACCCAATTACACAGTCGCGCCGCGTCCTTTGCCTCAAAGACGCACCTGAGCCTTTACTGTACTGCGTCCCGGCGCACTTGCCCTTCACTGAACTTGCGTCCCTTCAGATATAAGAAATATGAGGACTTCAGAACCAACCCAAACTCTCAGATCCACAGATCTGATCATGCGCCATAAAGATCATAGTCCATTAGAAGATTCGCCCTTATAGATCTGGACTAGATCTCACCAAGAGATATTCAACCAAGATGATACTTAATCCAAATGAATTCCTCTGCTTTATATAGGCAAGCTTCTCCCCAAAACATGGAACAATATCACGAGCCGACACCATAGAAACACAAAACCGTCGGCTAGATACCACACAAGAAACCCCCACGTGCTTTTCTCTGCCTTGAAATGTGTGCACTGGGCGGACGCACCTCCTGAACGGCTGGCCTGCGTCCCTGGACGCGGGTTCTGCATGGTATGCCTGCGGGGACGCACTTGCTGAACATATTTCCTGCGTCCTTCTTGATTTATCACCTGAATGGGTTTGCCATCAAGGACAACACCTGAATCATAATGCCAACAATCTCCCCCTTTGGACTTGATGGCAACCATATAAACTTCAGCTTCATTCTCCCCCTTTGACATCAAGGGCAAAGGGTATGCTCCCCCTATGCTCATGCTTCTCCAGATCTGTAACCAGAAATCCATCATGAAGGAGATAGAGACATATTGCAGCTATTTCCAAGATCTCCTTCTCCATAATGCCAACAATGCATTATGTGCTCCCCCTGAGCCTATACCACCAATAGGAAGATGATCAACAATAGGATGATGCATCAACAACCCCCAGCTTTTGCCTGAGGTATTCAAAAGTGTCCCTGGGCAACGGTTTGGTGAAAATATCAGCAACTTGTTCCTTCGAAGGAACATACTCCAACTTGACCTTCTGTTCAAGTACTTGTTCCCGGAGAAAATGGTACTTGATTGGTATGTGCTTGGTTTTTGAATGCATAACCGGATTCTTTGAGATGCTGATTGCACTTGTGTTGTCACATAAGATAGGGATTGGAGGTGTACAAGTGATTTGATAATCCTGTAAAGTCTGCATCATCCAAAGGAGTTGGGTGCAACAAGATGCAGCAGCAACATATTCTGCTTCAGCTGTAGACAAGGCAATTGAACTCTGTTTCTTGCTGAACCAAGATACCAGTCTGGGACCCATAAAGAACGCACCACCACTTGTGCTTTTCCTGTCATCCACGCTTCCGGCCCAATCTGCATCTGTATAAGCATGAAGAGTGAGATCTGTATCTCTAGGATACCATAAGCCATAATTTTGAGTCCCTTGAAGATATTTGAAAATTCTCTTCACTGCTTGAAGATGAGTCTCCTTTGGATTTGCCTAAAATCTTCCAACTATTCCAACTGCATGCATGATGTCTGGTCGGGTACCTGTTAAATATAGTAAACTTCCAATCATAGATCTGTAGGTTGGTTGATGTACTGCTGCAGACTCATCATTTGCACTGAGACTACATCCTGTGACCATGGGCGTACATACTGGTTTTGCATCTTCCATGCCATATTTCTTCAAAATCTGCTTGAGATACTTGGTTTGAGATAAAAGGATTCCTCCTTCCTTTTGTTGGATTTGCAAACCAAGAAAGTATGTCAGTTCTCCTAGCAAGGACATTTCAAATTCTTTCTGCATGACTGAGGCAAAGCTTTGACTCATAGCTTCTTCATTGCTGCCAAAAATAATGTCATCTACATACACAACAAGTATTAGCAATTTGTCATTTTCAATTTTTATATATAGATTGCTATCTGCTGAACCTTTTGAAAAACCTTGTTGATGAAGATATTTGTCCAACCGGTAGTACCAAGCCCTTGGGGCTTGTTTGAGACCATAGAGAGCCTTTTTCAATCGGCATACAAGATTTGGATCATTTCCAAGAATGAACCCATCTGGCTGTTCAATGTACACTTCTTCTTCCAAGTCTCCATTCAGAAAGGCTGATTTTACGTCCATTTGAAATACTTTGAAATTCTGAGAACTTGAGAGAGCAAGGAACATTCGGATGGCCTCAAGTCTTGCAACAGGAGCAAAAGTTTCTTCAAAGTCTATTCCTTCTTGCTGTGCATACCCTTTACAAACAAGTCTGGCTTTGTTTCTAATTACTTCTCCATTTTCATTCAATTTATTTTTGAAGACCCATTTTGTTCCGATAACATTCTTATCCTTTGGTCTAGGAACCAGCTCCCAAGTGTTGTTCTTTTCGATTTGCTCAAGTTCTTCATCCATTGCTTTCACCCAACATTCATCTTTGCATGCCTCTTTCACATTTTGTGGTTCAGTAGAGGAGAGTAATGCCAAATAACTTGAAGCTTCTGCAACTGTTCTTCTAGTTTGTATACCTGCTTCTTTCTGTCCCATGATCTGAGATTTTGGATGGTTCTTTTGAACATATCTGGATGGAGTCTTTTCTTCTATTCTTGTTCGTTCTTCTGCTTCTTCGTGAGGTTCTTCTTGAGATTGTTCTTGCGGTTCTTCTTCTTCATCATTCTGTCTTTGAGGGTAGCTTTCATCTTCTTCGATGTCTTCACGATGTATTTGCCTAGGAATGTATCCCTTCTCATCAACCACTACATCAATGCTGTCAACAATTCTGCCAAGTCTTTTATTGTAGCATTTGTATGCTTTGCTATGTGGAGAGTAGCCAAGAAGAATACCTTCATCTGCTCTAGGATCAAGTTTGCCAAGCTGCTCCTCAGTATTCTTGATATAGCATTTGCTCCCAAAGATTTTGAAGTGCTTTACCGAAGGAGTTTTACCACTCCAGAGCTCATGAGGAGTTTGAGTGCTGTTCACTCGGACATTTGTTTTGTTGAGAATAATAACCGCAGCATGTGCAGCTTCACCCCAGAAAGTTGCGGGAGTTCCTGATTCATCAAGCATAGCACGAGCCATTTGTTGGATTGTTCTGTTCATTCTTTCAACAACTCCATTTTGCTGAGGAGTTCTAGCTGTAGAGAATTCTCTCCTTATCCCATGTTCATCACAGAAATCGAAAAATTCATTTGAAGTAAATTCCCCACCTCTGTCGGATCTGAGGCACTTAATTTTGTGACCTGATTCATTTTCAACCAAGGCTTTGAAGGATTTGAATTTTTCGAATGCTTCATCTTTGTGCTTCATAAGTCCTAACCAAACAAACCTGGAGAAATCGTCAATAAATAATATCAAGTATTCCTCTCCTCTAGGTGTTCTTTTCCTGAATGGTCCACATACATCTGTATGTACTAGCTCAAGAGGCATGCTAGCAGATCCTTCTTTCTCTGGAAAGTTAGTCCTGGTTTGTTTTCCAAACTGACATGATCTGCATATGGTGTTGTCAGGAATTTTGATATCTGGAAGATCGCGAACTGCCTGATATTTGCATGCTTTCCTTATTTGTGAGAAGCTTAGATGTCCCAACCTTCGATGCCATAACCAGTGCTCTTCATCCTTGCTTAGATAGCATTGTTGTTGTCCTTCTTCAAATATGTATAGATTATTTGGAGTTCTTTTCCCTTTGAGAACTGTTTTACCTGTATCAAGATCACGAACAAGACATCCATTTGATCTGAATATAACCTCGGTTCTTTGATCACACATCTGGCTGACACTTAGTAGATTATGCTTCAATCCATCAACAAACAAAACATTTCCAGCCTTAACATCTTCTTTTAAAGGAGCAATACCTTTTCCTTTTATAGTTGCAGGAGTATCATTTCCAAAAGAGACTTTCTTTCCCTTTTCTAAAATAGAATAAGACTCAAGTTTTTCTTTATCACCTGTCATATGCTTCGAACATCCACTGTCAATGTACCATAGATTTTCCTGTCCTTCTGCATAAAATGCTATCCCACATCTTTCTGTTTGAGGTTCCTTTATTCTCCATGTTTTGATTCCTGAGGCTTGTTCCTTTTTCCGTTCTTGTTCCTTTCTTTCCTGAAACCTGCTTCTGCATTCAAAGTCTTCATGACCAAAATTATTGCAAATAGAACATTCAACTTCATTTTCAAGAGCCGAAAAGCTGTTATAGGTCTTTTTTGTAATCCCTGTCATACTTCTTTGTTTTTGAGCTTCCCTAGTCATGATTGTTTTATACGCAACGCATTGAGCTGCTTTGTGACCAAAGTTATGACAAGAAAAGCATTGTCCATTGAAGAAGCTTCTGCGGTTATTGAATCTACCAGCCAACTGATTGTAATTTCTATTTTCATCTATTTTTGAACCAAACTGGGAAGATTTTACCTGTGGCTGGTTGTGGCTTTTGTTCACCCTTAAGCTGGATTGCCCCTGATAGTTTCTGTTTGAAGTTTGTCCCTGCTTTACCTGATGATCTTCATTGTGCTTTTGCTCATTTCTTCTTGCTGCATCAAGATAACTTTTTGAAGTGGATGCTTGAGAAGTTTCTCCATTATAGCCCAGACCTGTCTTATTTAGTGGAGACCGCTGCACACTGATAATCTCATCCAAAGTTTCAGATCCTTTGACAAACTTGAGATTAATAGCTTTTGTTTTCTCAATTTCTTTTCTAACACCAACAATTTCACCTTCTAATTTTTCAAGATGTTTTTCCTTTTCATCAATTTGGAATTGTAGAGTATCAATAATCATGTTCTTTTCTTCTATACATCTCTTGAGTCTAGTAATTTCATCATAAAGGTTATCCACATCTACAGCATCCTCATAATCATCATCTTCAAATGCCATTAACAGTCTATATTTATTACCTTGTTCATCTTCATCACTGTTTGATAAGCCATCACTATCTTCATGGGTGTAGTAGCTTTTCTTATTTGCACTTTGTTTCTTGTTCCATCTAACTGGTTCCTTTCCTTTATCCTTATAAGAGCATTTTGCAGCATAATGACCTACTCTTCCACAAGCAAAACATTTGAAAGGTAGCTTACCTCTGAACCTTCCAGAACCTCTTTGAAGATTTCTGACAAAATTTGATTCTTCTTCTTCTTCTTCTGGATCATGGCTTGCTTCATAGTAATCTTCTTTGCCTGATGCTTTAAAAGCAGCCTCCCTTCTGTCTGATGGTCCTCCCTTTCTCATTTCATAAGCAGTTAGAATTCCATGTAGCTGAGACATAGTAAGAACACGAAGATTTTCTTTTTCTTCTATTGCAGATACTTTGGATTCAAACTTGGGGGATAATGATCTTAGAATCTTTTGAACTACTATAGACTCCTTTACTTCTTCACCCAAATTTTTCATACAATTTACAATCTCATCTACCCGAAGAAAATAATTAGCCACACTTTCATCATTATACATCTTGAGAGTCTCATATTGAATCCTGAGAGTTTGAAGTTTAGCTTGTTTTACCTGTTCATCTCCTTCATAGCTTGTGATCATTTTGTCCCATATTTCTTTTGCTGATTTGAAGTGCATTACCTTCATGAATTCTGTTTGGGATATACTTCCTAATAGAGTACTGACTGCTTTTGCATTTGTTTCATACTTCTTTTTCTCAGCTGGATCTGTAGGAGTAGCTGAAGGAAAAGCATAGCCTGTTTCTACAATGTCCCAAACTTCAGTACCAAGAGATTGAAGATATGCAGTAACTCTTACCTTCCAATAATTGAAGTTTGTCCCATCAAAAACTGGTGGCCTGATTGATGCTTCTCTCTCGTAGTTGCTCATGATGAACGATCTACCTTCAAGCGATCAAGCTTTTCTGAAGGACCTGCTCTGATACCAATTGTTGGAAATAATACTGAGAGGGGGGGTGAATCAGTATTATCTAGCAATTTACCAAATCTTCCTTATTTGATCTTTTGAATTATTCTTGCATATCAGTACCATAAAACAATGAGCATGAATAAAGAAAATAGACAGTCACACCAAAGAACACAAGATGTAAGGTGGAAACCCAATGTGGGAGAAAACCACCTGCTGCAATATGTCTCTATCTTCTTTCAAGAAATTCTTTTTACAATGATTTTGTACTGGTGCAGTCCTTTACCAGCACGCAGGCTGCAACCTGCAGAGAGCTACAACTCTCTCTCGTTTTCCAGTCTCTCCTGGAAGGGAGCTACAACCCCCTACTTCTTTTCATGAAGAATCAAATGATCAACAAGTATACAACAGATACAGTCTACTACAGATATCAGATCAATAATTACAGAAACAACCCAGAACACTTTATGAACAGAAATATACAGTCAACAGATCATCTTAAGACAGGGACGCATATTTTCTTTCTGTGGCCTGCGACTGGACGCAGTCTACCTTCTGCTGTTCTGCGTGCAGACGCACTGTTCCTCTATGCTTTGCTGCGACCGACGCATCCAGCATAACTATCGCGCCGCGTCTTTCGCTTCAGAGACGCACCCAATAACACAGTCGCGCCGCGTCCTTTGCCTCAGAGACGCACCTGAGCCTTTACTGTACTGCGTCCCGGCGCACTTGCCCTTCACTGAACTTGCGTCCCTTCAGATATAAGAAATATGAGGACTTCAGAACCAACCCAAACTCTCAGATCCACAGATCTGATCATGCACCATAAAGACCATAGTCCATTAGAAGATTCGCCCTTATAGATCTGGACTAGATCTCACCAAGAGATATTCAACCAAGATGATACTTAATCCAAATGAATTCCTCTGCTTTATATAGGCAAGCTTCTCCCCAAAACATGGAACAATATCACGAGCCGACACCATAGAAACACAAAACCGTCGGCTAGATACCACACAAGAAACCCCCACGTGCTTTTCTCTGCCTTGAAATGTGTGCACTGGGCGGACGCACCTCCTGAACGGCTGGCCTGCGTCCCTGGACGCGGGTTCTGCATGGTATGCCTGCGGGGACGCACTTGCTGAACATATTTCCTGCGTCCTTCTTGATTTATCACCTGAATGGGTTTGCCATCAAGGACAACACCTGAATCATAATGCCAACAGTAAAGGCACCACTATTGGTGGTCATGTGCTCAAGGAACAAGGAGAGGTAAAGGCGGGTGGGTTTGGATATATACCATGGAACAAGGAGAGGTAAAGGCACCACTATTGGTGGTCATGTGCTTAAAGGTCATGTGTTCAAGGTTCAATGGCTCAATGTACATGTCTTTTTGATTTTGATTTTGATTTAGATATATTTAAAATACGCTTTATATGATGTTTTTACTATTATATATATTATCATAATCATGATATATCGATTTCACAAATTTGTTTTTTAATTTTTATTTAGATATATTTATGATTTATGATTTTTATTTAGATATATTTAAAATACGATTTATTCAATGTTTTTACTATTATATATATTATCATAATAATGATATATCGATTTCACAATTTTTTATTTTTTTTTTGATTTAGATATATTTAAAGTACGCTTTATACAATGTTTTTAATATTATATATATTATTATATAATCATTATATATCAATTTCACAATTTTATATTAATATCATTAATAATATTTACAGGGAAAGGCACCACTATTGCTGGTCATGTGCTCAAGGTTCAATGGCTCGATCAATGTATATGTCTTTTTTGATTTTGATTTTGATTTAGATATATTTAAAATACGCTTTATACAATGTTTCTACTATTATATATATTATCATAATCATGATATATCAATTTCACGATTTTGTTTTTTTGTTTGTTTATTTGTTTGTTTGTTTTTTTTTTTGTTGTTTTGTTTTTTTTTTTTTTTTTTTTTTAATTTATTTATTTAGATATATTTAAAATACGCTTTATACAATGTTTTTACTATTATATATATTATCATAATCATGATATATCAATTTCACAATTTTGTTTTTATTTTTTATTTTTATTTAGATATATTTAAAATACGCTTTATACAATGTTTTTAATATCATATATATTATTATATAATCATTATATATCAATTTCACAATTTTATATTAATATCATTAATAATATTTACAGGTAAAGGCACCACTATTGCTAGTCATGTGCTCAAGGTTCAATGGCTCGATCAATGTACATGTCTTTTTTTTTTTTTTTTTGATATATTTAAAATATGCTTTATACAATGTTTTTACTATTATATATATTATCATAATCATGATATATCAATTTCACAATTTTGTTTTTATTTTTATTTTTATTTAGATATATTTAAAATACGCTTTATACAATGTTTTTAATATTACATATATTAATATATAATCATTATATATCAATTTCGCAATTTTATATTAATATCATTAATAATATTTACAATATAACTATTGTAAAAAATTTACAATACAATAATGAACCACCTTTTTTCTTGATGTAGGTATGTTAAACAAGATGTTTAACCCTGAGTCACATGCAAAGTCTTATGTAGGATCTTGATGTAGGTATACTAAACAAGATGTTTAACCCTGACTCACATGCAAAGTCTTATATAGGATATGAGGTGACGTGGCAATCGAAGGTGCCACATTTGAGACTAATGTTGTCATGTATGCAAAGTAAAGACCACAAAAAGGAGTGAAGAGAGGGTAACAAAATGACAAATAAAAATCTAATGCAAAGTCAAACCTAAATGGCGTTATGTACAAACTGATAAGAGGGTGCCCTTGAAAGCATAGGCCTTAGAAACAAAGTAAGAGAAAAAATGAAAAAGGAATAGCAAGGAGCTGATAAAAATAGTGTTATTTACAAATAAAAATATGAGGAACTCCCATATTTTGGTGAAAAATGTGGGTGAAGGGTTGTAGCCACAACAATTGGCGATTTATAGGAAAGAAACAATTATCTTTGAGTTTAGATGATGAGATTAAATAAAAGTTTCCAAAATGGATTTGTTCTTAATGCCATCTCTAAGGGTCCCACATGTGCCATAAATGAAGAAAGGTGAGTGCTTAAAAGATAGAAGCACTTGAATGTCCAATACTAAATCATTGAATCCAATCAAAATGGAATAGTCATTAACTTTAAATCACATCTCCACTGGTGGATAGTGAAAACAACTAGAAAGTCATTGAAGGTTAGCAACATTTGTTATAAAGCTACCTCTTTACCCGACATTGATTTGCTACCAGTATGCCTATTCAGTACTCTAACGGAGTTTTTATGGTACCATGTATGCATGGACCCATTGCCAGTGAGCCGGTTCAGTATCCCGACGGGTTTGCACACACTTCCCGCACATTTGTGAGCTTCCAACTCCCTTGTATGTTACTTTTATATCAGTATGTTTGAAGATTGATTTTTTTATAAAGGGAGCGGGGTGGTATGAAAGGTCAAGTATTTTAAGATATAGATGGAAAACTATTTATGATTGACCTTGCTAACTTATTCTAATCTACCGAAGTATAGTCGTAAAATGTCGAGGGGTGTGGGCGAGATTCAAAATTCGGACTAGTAGTCATTCGTTCTTCTATATATTAACTTAGAATACTTGGATCATGACTCAATGTTAGCCATGGAAAATGGTTAACGTATGAGATACAATTAAATAGGTAATACAATCCTTTTATAGATGAAAAGTAAAGATTTCCCCTATGTGGACCAATTGAGATTGCTTAGAAATAAAGTTCCTTCAAATGAAATTTTGATAATGTCATGAAAACAAAACAATCTGAAACAAACAAGAAAACTCAAAATTAAAGAGTATTAAAATAAATCAAACCATTAAGCCTTGAAATAGCTTAAACAAGAAAAGACAAAATAAAATGATCTCAACTTCAAGGATAAATGTGTTTTAGTAGGTTGAGATAGTGATAAATAATGTCTCGTAAAGTTGTAGTTGAGAAGGATTTTCAAAACCTAACCAAGGTGTAGCCATATTCAAAATCTGCTATGATGTTATTACCAAGATATTTGAATCCTTTCATTATAAATAGATAAGATTTGAAAGTAAGTTTCTAAAGATAAAACTTGAAATAAAATGAGACAATTACCTTGATGATAATTAAAATTCTATGACTACTTTATTCAGAAACACAAAATCAAAGCAAACTAAATATGGGGCACTAATCCTACCGCTACCATATATAATATGTACAAAATTTGCAAGAATAAAATCAATTAGGTATAAGAAAATTTCTAGTGAAGCCATTCCATCAGCTCTATTCCTACAAGTAAAGATACACCATGAGTTAGTAAAGGTAATAGAATAAAGTTGCATGACAGAAGAACACAATTATGTACATCTAACTTTAACAAGTTAAAAGAAAGAGACTTATGTACAAGGGTGAAATGATTTCTCCAAGTGTATTTCAAAAGGATCAATGAAAAAAGGATGAATATTTGACATTACTTGAAGAGTATCCAAGGGGAAGAAGATGACAGGCTTGGTAGGGATGTTGTACCTTCGGATGTCGAAGCCCATGGACAAAGAGTGTTAGTATTAAAATTATATATTCTATGTTCACTAAAGTTAGTAGGATAACTACAAGACCAAGAATTTTTCACATGGTTGGATTTGACACTAAGAAGAGGAGATGAAACCTTTTCAAAATATACTTCCATGACATTATCAAGGTGGATGTTTTTGGAAACTTGGTGATATAGTGCATCATTGCTTGTAAGATTATGTTTATCTACAGGGAGAAGGGATCGAGGACAAGAAGAATCAATTGAAAAGTCTAAATCTAAGTCATTTTTTTATGAAGGTAATTTTATGACATCATCATCAAAAAATTTATCATATATAACCTCCCTTTCTTGAAAATGATGTGGTTGATTTGAGTTGACAACATCAACAAAAGGAAAGGAAAGAGGTTGAAAATTATCGTAGATGGGTAAAAATTCCTTCTCACAAACAATATTATCCTCAAATAAGTATGAACTAGTTGGAGATAGAGTTTCAATAAAAAGATCAATGGGATCATTACTAGATGTAATCTGATCTATGAAAAGATCAAGGTATAAAAAGTAATGCTCACCAAAATATATCAAATTAGGTTCATTGTTGTGATTTACATTGTTATGGATGAAACAATAATTTATGTTTGATGTTAAGTCCTATGTTGAAGAGGTAGGAACTAGTATCGAGTCTTCTTCCAAAGAAGAACTAATATAATTCTCATTAGTTATATCTTGAGGTGTAGTTATTCCTACCAAGCTTGATTGAGGTTGGTCACAAACACTAGAAGATATCCTCAATTTCTAGAGGTGGACTTGAATTATAATTTTCTAAAATTTGAGGATTTGTAAAGGAAACTCCAATTGTTTGAGAGTTTGAGAAATTTTCCATTTAATTCAAGGGTTCAACAAGATTGAGAAAAGCATCAAGATTGTATTATTCATTCTTGTTAGATTTATTATGTTTACAAGAAGAAGAAACAAGAGATTTGAAACTCTAGGACAAATCCTCTTCCGAAGGAAGATCTTTGAGGTGAAATATAAAACAAAGTGATTTAAATCTATCATAAAACTCTTCGATTGGCTCATCTTCATGCATTGAAATACTTCCTATTTCTAAAAACAACTTATCATAATCATAACATTGATAAGATGAAAGAAAAATATCAATGAAATGTTCCCAAGAATGTATAGATTTATCTGGAAGTGTTTTATACCATTCTCAAATTTGTCCTTTAAATGTGAGAGGAAATAGCCTATAGATCTCATTGTCGTTAATGATATTGAAAGAATTACATTTAAGCATAAATTGTAGAACATGATCTACAATAAAAATTCCATTCTCACCGTCATATGTTGGTTTGATCAAGGACAAGATTGGTTTCCAGAGAAAACCTCTGATAGGTTCAGGAGAACTAAAAGCATGACGCAAAGTGTGAGGCATACTTAGTAAAAATAAAAATTATACACATATATTGATATGTGACCCTCCTTATAGTGCCAAAAGTGTTGAAGTATGGAAATGTATTAGCTCAACATGGGAGGAATTTCCTAGTTAGAGTTATAATTATACTCCTTTCCATTGAAATGGAAATCCTGACTCGTTCAATGGGTCTCTAGTTACCCTTACCCAAAGACTAGCCTAAGGTTAACCTAGCCTATCCTAATATGTACAACTATCTATGTACAACGCCTTGAGTTTTCTAGTGTAAGGTAATTGATTATTATAATCAACAAACTCAAGGGAAAGGAATTATTTATATGTTAATATTCTAAAAATGATAATTCCTTTCTGTTGACTAAAACTAGGGCTCAATCTAGCCACAGTGACGGTTTTCTCCTATGTATGGATACTTAAAAGAATGAAATAATTTGATCAACCTAATCCTAATATGCAAAAGAAAAAACAAAACCTATCTTGGCAAAGAGAAGGATAACCTTTCTCTTAGCCAAGAGGAAAAGGTATTTAATGAGAAAAGGAAAAATTGTAGCTGATTTTAGGATATAGGTTCACTTGTAAATCCCAAAATAGTTTGAAGATTCATAAATGGTTCAAACCCAAATGAAAATGAAACAATCATGATATATAACTACCAATATGACCTCATCTGCATACCTAAACCAACTATTGTACAGTGAGTTCATTATGAATTTAACATAAAGTAGAGGAAATAGTTCTCTCAACTTGATGTAATGTAGCAGAAGAAGAATTTTCCAAGACTAAAAAATAATTACTAATCTACACAAATAAATCTCCATGAGATCATTTCCAACTTTAATAAAATCCTATTTGGACCTACAAAGGTGTCTTACACAGAACCACAAACAACATATAATAATCAACATGGACAATTGTGCTTTATTTAATTACATGTATACAAATTGACATAGAATTAAACCAAAACTGAATTGTAACACAAGAAGACAATGTAAGCATCACTAACTATAAAATAGCATGAGAAAATGAACTTAAAATTATCTCCAATTCCATATGTACAATCTTTGAAGTCTTGAACTATCCTTAGGAAATGAGTTTACAATGTTGACAAGTGTAGCAAGAAAGGCTCAATTTGACTTAGCCTTGGTCAAATTGAGAAAATTCGAAATTTCCACACCAACATACAACTTAGAGGAAGTTAATTGAGGTGACATGGATCTTGTCACTCAGTTAGCTTAGTAAATTCGAGTTAGTGGGCTTGGAGTTCAGTTTGCATGTGTTGAATGCTAATTTGTAGCAATCCAATTTAGCTGTTTCTAGTTGTACTTAGTTAAACTAGTTCTAACAATTAATGGAACTAGATGAAGGTCAGTTGTGGATTGGGATAGTAGTCTAACTCAGAGCTCATCCAATTAACTAATCAATAAGCCAAAAATAGCTCATGAATGCAAGGAATTCAATTTTCTTAGTTGTGGTGGAGATTCCAAGGTAGTGTAACATCAATTGTAGACTAGATTTGAGTGTACAGGTGTTGCATGCAATCAATGATAAATCCTTGGGAATTGCACAATCATATTGGAGGAAATTCCTAGGATTTGCACAAGGAAATAAGAGCTCAAGTGGGGGCAAAAATTGACTAAGTCAAGGTTTTATCTTCTCATTGAGTAGAGAGAACAATTATTCTTTTGCAGGTTGAGCTCAAAGTTGGAGCCAAAAATTGTAATAGATTCTTTATTCATATGATTAATTGAAGTGGGCTTAAGTGGTTTTTACTAGTTGGTTTCCCCTAGATACATTTGTGTACTTGTGTATGTAATTGATGCATGTTTGTGAATGTTGTTCTAAATTGTGAATTTTTTTTGCAGATCAATAGAGTAGAATTGTCTCTCTTGATTTAGATTAAATTTCTTGATTAGTTGCAATTATAGCACCATATTTATACATGTTATCATAGCACAATTCACATTAGAACAATAATTTCAAATTTGTTCCTCGAGAGGTCCAAATTTGTAGCTTCAATGTAGCAAGATTTCCTAAGAGTTGGGAGAATGGCCTTCAATGGACTGACATTGGAGTATTCCTTGGAAGGCAGCTCAAATTTTTATTTCCTGGAAGGATTGCATGGAGGAAGTGCTTGACAACAATGGATTGTTGGAATATGTCAATACAAACATTCCAAACTAGGATCAGTTGACCCCCAGATCCTATCCCAATGGAAGAAAGATGTAGCCAAGGCAAGGAGAATTATCTTGGAGGGAGTGAGAGACCACATTGTCTCAAATATCCATGGGAAAGAAACTTATTTTGTAATGTGGAAGGAACTGAATAAGCTATTCGAAAATAACAATGACCATATAAAATTGGCCTTGAAAGAGAAACTTTGAAGCATTAAGATGTAGAAGAATGATAATATTCTATAGTATCTCACCATATTTAAACAACTTTGGGATGCGCTTGGAGGGGTTGGTGTGAATGTTGCAGAAGATGACCCAGTGAGCTTAACTCTTATGGGCCTTCAAAAATCTTGGCATAGCTACCAAGACTCAGTGAATGGGAGGGAGAAATTACCGAATTGGGAATGCTTATGGCCTGATTTGGTACAAGAAGAAATCAAGAAAAATACAAAGATGGAGGTTCATCCAAGGGAGAGGATGAAGAAAATTTTAAATTGGTTGGAAAGGGAAAGAAGGGAAAAGGGAAGAAATCTCAAACCAAATCAAATTCCAGCCAAGGGGGCAAGAAGAAATACTTTTCCAAAATAAAATGCTTCAAGTATCATGAATTTAGGAACTATGCTACAAAGTGTGCAAGAAGAGCCCAGGAGGAGCATCAGGTGAAGCATTGGCTTCACAGTTCAAGTTAGAATTCACCTTGATTTCATGCAAGGCCATCATTGTGATGGGGAGTGTGTGGTACTTGGATTCAGGTGCCTTGTTCCACATGACATGGTGTATATTATTTTTTAGTGACCTAGAGGAGAAAGATCTCAATATGCATATTGAGCTTGGGGATGACGGAAGGTACAATGCTACCAGGATTGGTACAATAATCTTTAAGAAGGAGTCAAGATCCTCTCTTCACCTCAAAGATGTTATGTTTGTACTAGGCCTGAAGAAGAACCTCATCTCTGTAGAATTTTTGGAAGACCATGGTTATCATGTGATCTTTAGTAAAGGGAAAGCCTTTCTAAGACACATAGCTACTAGGTAGGTGAAGAAGATTCAGGTTCATGTGAAGAACCTCTATAAACTTGATGTTGAAGATTGTGCTGGATTAAGTAGTAAGGTAGAGAAATTGTAGATTCGAGATGTTGGTGAACTTTAGAACAAAATGCTTGGTCATTTGCACCATGGCACCCTTAAAATTACACAGAAAATAACCATTGGCCTCCCTAAAGGATCACTTGAGAAATAGGATGTTTGCAAGGGTTGCACCTTGGGGAAATGTGTAAAATCCACATTCCATGATTGAGACAACAAAGAAAATGTAGTCTTGGAGAGATTCCACTTTGATTTTTGTGGAACCTTCTCGACAACCTCCAGTACTAGGCATAAATACTATGTTATTTCTATTGATGATTTCTCAAGATAGTGTTGGATCTTGTTCACATGGAAGAAGGATGAGACATTATCAAAATTTGTAGAATTCAAGGCACAATTTGAGAAAGAGACTGACAAGAAGGTGAAGGATCTCAGGAGAGACAATAGAGGTGAGTATATTTCAAATGACTTCAAGTAATTTTGTGCCAAAGAAGGAATTCGAAGAGAGTTGATAGCTCTCCACAACCCACAACGGAATGGGGTAGCTGAGAGAAAGAACTAGAGCATTGTGGGAGCTAAGAGAGCTATGCTACATGACCAAGCCTTCCATTACATTTGTGGAAAAGGCACGTAACATAGGAGTATACTTTTAGAACCAAAGTCCTCATCAGATTCTTAGTATGATTACACCGGAGGAGGATTTATCGAGGAGAAAGTCGGATGTGTCTCATTTAACAATTTTTGGAGCCTTTATTTATTGCCATGTCTCTAAAGATTCAAGGAATAAACTTGAACCGACAACAAATTTGGGATTTTTTGTGGGTTATATCGAAACTCCATAGAATTACTGGGTGTATTTACCTTCCCTCAGAATGAAATTTGGGTGAAGGGATATAAATTTTGATGAGGAGAAAGCAATGAGATGCTCTCTTGAGAGGGAGTTTCAAATCCCATGAGAAGAGGAGATTTTATCTCCAAAGGAGGAGCCTCAGGAAGTTATGGAGTAGCCACAAATGGAGGAGTATAGAGGAGAAAAAGTGGAGACATCCACTCAAGCATAACCATCTAGAGAAGGAATAAAGAGAACTAGGGAAGTTGATAGATTGGTGCAGGATGCGAGGGTGAATATGTGAGCTCCTTCAAATTTGCACAGGAAAAGGAGGTCACTTGAGATGTACACTAGCTACATGGATCTAATGATTGAGCTTGTAGAGACTAAGCCATCCTCTTTCGAGGAGTCAATTGAGAAACCATTTTGTGTTGATGCAATGGTGGAAGAATATGAATCCGTCATGAAGAACAGTGTTTGGGAAGTGGTCCCAAGATCGACAGATAAATCAATTATGGGTTCGAGATGGATCTTCAAGATTAAGCATGTAGTAGAAGGAATGATAGAGAATTATAAGGCCGTATTTGTGGCCAAAGGATTCTCTCAAGTTTATGGAATTGAATATGAGGAAACCTTTTCTCCCATAGCAAGTTATTAATCTATTAGATTGATTCTTGCACTAGCTGGACATATGGGGTGGAAGATCCACCAGATGGATGTGAAAAAAACTTTTCTCAATGGTATTATTTAGGAGGAAATGTACATAGAGAAAGCAGAAGGTTTTGATACATTTTATCGGGAGTCTCATGTGTGTAGACTCAAGCGAGCATTGTATAGTATTAAACAAGCACCCCAAGCTTGGAACACTCAGATCGATAATTATCTCATTGGATTTGGCTTCACCAAAGTGAAGCGGATGCAAACCTATATCATAGTTTGGTAGAAGGTAAATTGCTTATCACCGTTTTATATGTTGATGATTTAATATTGATAGGTGATGAGAAACTTATGAGCTCTTACAAGGAGGACCTTGAAAGGGAATTCAAGATGAAAGACATGGGTCTCATGCATTACTTCCTCGAGCTGGAAGTATGGAAAGTCAACGGGGAATTGTTTGTGTCTCAAGGCAAGTATGCCATCAAGATATTGCATAGATTTCACATGGAGAGTTGTAAGCCCATGGAGACACCTCTAGCAACCAACTGGAGGAAGGATAATTCCACTTCAAGTGAAGAGGTTGATGCTACCACAACTAGTGGGTTCACAGATGTGTATTGTGAACACACATCCATATATGTGCTAGATAGTCAACCAACTGAGCCAAGCTATGGTTAGGTTGACCAAATTGTATTGGAAAGAAGCTAAGCATGTTTTACGATACCTCTGAGGCACTACCCCGTATGGATTATGGTATAGATGGATAGAGGGAGTGAAGTTGTGTGCCTTCACAGATGTAGATTGGGTAGGGAGTCCATCAACTAAAAGATTACATTAAGTGGAATTTTTAGTGTTCGATCCTCAAAAATTTCCTGGTACATCAGGAAGTAGAGTTTTGTGGCACTTATCTTAGTAGAAGATAAATACATGGATGCAATTCAAGAAACATGTGAGGTGATCTACATGAGAAATATACTTGTGTGACTATTTGGTTAGGAGATGGATCCAAATGTGATCTATTGTGATAATAAAAGTTGCATTAAGCTCTATGAGAATCTGGTATTTCACGATCGATCCAAGCATATAGATATCCATAATCATCATTTATGGGACTGTGTGCAGAGGAAGATAATGTTGCTACAATACATTCTGACAGAGGAACAAAATGTTGACATCTTGACAAAGGCCTTATCAAGAGGGAAGTTCAAATTCCATAGGTACAGGATAGGGTTGGTTGATAATACCTTTCTTTCTAAGAGGGAGTGTTGATAAATGTAGAAACAAAGGCTCAATTTGACTTAGCCTTGGTTAGTTTGAGAAAATTCGAAATTTCCACACCAACAGACAACTTGGAGGTAGTTAACTGAGGTGACATGGCTCTTGTCACTTAGTTAGATTAGTAAATTCGAGTTCAGTTTGTTAGAAAATTATATATTACAAAGCAATGGAACCCATAAAATATATTGCAGAAATATAAACACAGAAAACACATAACACAAGAGAGACACAGGTATACGTGGTTCACCCAATTTGGGCTACGTCCACGAAGAAACAACCAGTCCTTCTTTTTATATTATCCAGCAAAATGAAGAGATACAACCTATAGGAGATCCGCTGTAATTCCCTCTTTGCTCTCAATCTCCTCTCTCTTCCTCACTCAGAATACAAATCTACATAGACGCAATACAATTCCCTCATATATAGCGAGGGGTTTCCTTCTAGGGCAAAAAAACCTAAATTAAACATAACTTCTACCGTCAAATCTCCACCTAATGAACGGCCCAGATTGACTACGAAATTACAACATTTTAAAAGGCAATTTCACATCTATTTTTAGCTTCGAGGGCACATCCGCCCCCCTTGGACCCCCCTTGTAGCGTACATGTTATGGGTGGCGTTTCTGCCACATTATGAAATGGGGTCCAATGTGGTGATACCTCTATATAAAGAAGATAATTAGGCTCCACACCCAACACAGTTTTCATGTGTTGATTGCTAATTTGTAGAAATCTAGTTTAGTTATTTCTAGTTGTACTCAATTAAACTAGTTCTAATGGTTAATGGAACTAGTTGGAGGTTAGTTGTGTAACATTAGTTGTAGACTAGTTTTGAGTGTACATGTGCTGCATGCAATCAATGACCAATCCTTGAGAATTGCACAATCATTTTGGAGGAAATTCCTAAAGAATAGGGACCAATTTCCTCAATATTTGTGCAAGGATATAAGAGCTCAGGTGGGGGAAAAAATTGACTAAGTCTGGGTCAGAGCTTCTCATTGAGCAGAGAGAACGATTATTCTTTTTCAAGTTGAGCTTAGAGCTGGAGCTACCAATTGTAATAGATTCTCCATTCATATGATTAATGCAAGAAGGCTTAATGGGATTTTACCAATTATTTTCCCCTAGATACATATGTGTACTTGTGTTTTTGATTGATGCATGTTTACGAATGTTGTTCTAAATTGTGAATTAATTTCTGCAGATTGGTAGAGTAGAATTGTGTCTCCTAATTTAGATTAAATTTCTTGAGCAGTTGGAATTATATCACCATATTTCTACATACAATAGTGCAAAAAAATCTCCCAAATAGAGACCTAGACCTCTTCTTTCAACAGAGAATTTGTCATATATTACAATAGTGCAGTATCCTTGAGATTTCTCATAGAAAGCCCTTTTTTTTCTTTGAGATTTTTTGCATCCCCTCATTTCTCTAAGGACATCCCCTCGTTTTTCTGGGGACCAAACCATTTCTATCGATCCTAACATATGCTTAAATATATTACATAATGCTAGAGGCTCCCATCTTTTCCCAGAATTATTCTAACATTAACTTCATTAGAGGCGGAGTGCCATCCCCCTCCCATTTTTTTCGCATAGCTACTGTATATTTGGACCTTTTCTAGAAGAAATTACAAAATCATTTTCGATAATCTAGAGCCTAATCCAATAAGAGCTTGTTTTGATAGAATAAATTCCACATTCCAACCTTAAAAATTAGGATTTTCTCAACGTTTATCAAGTATCCGAGTGGGGAGTTGGGAATCATTTTAGTTTTCATACACAACCAATCTTGATTCTCATGATCGAATTGATTTCTCAATAAGCGTCAGTAACAAATTAAGGATATACCTACAACTTCATGCAAAAATATAGGATTACAAATTCCGTTACATGACATTTGATGGATTATAGTCATTCATAAATAACAATATTGCAATAATTTAAGTGAAAGTTATGATAAACATGTGTTAATTAGCATCAAAATTGCAAGAAAATGAAAATTGTGCTAACTCAAATGTCTTTAAACAAAATTTGGGTAAATTCACAGTTGGAAGCTAAATCCTCACGATCAAGAGTAATTGTTGGAAAAAAGTGGAAATTTACAATTAGAGAGTGCCATGAAGAAGGTCCTCCATGCATAATTTATTGCTTGGCAAAGTTGTAACTTTATGGAAAACTAGGTAATTTGAACTTTGTCATGTGAGAATACAATGTGTTTTAATCTATTGTCATCACAGTTTTTACTAGTACATGTGAGAAATTGTGAAACTTTGTCATGAAAGTCTCCAATGGGGAAACTGTGATAGTATATATTTGATAAGGTGTATGTGTGAGCTATCGCACATATTATTACCATTTGTGATGTGAGAATTTGTGTCAATTTGTAGGTGTTTCAATAATTTGAATGAAATGGAAAGATTGATGATTGCTTTAAAGAATATTAACAATGTGATGGCATCCATCAACATCATAATTAACCACATTAGAATGATAAAATCTCATAGCATCACAAGCCTTCACGAAAAAATGCAATTGGTACATGCATTATAGCGATGATGAGTAATGATGTTTGCAAATCATATTTCTATGGTTATGACTACTATTATCAGCCTATAATTGAACCTCTAAGTTGAGAAAATGTTTACATGGGTAACCAAAAACCTCTTTTGGCTAGGAATTGGCCTTTTCTAGCCGGGGGGGTTTCCTCACTTGAAAAATGTCCAATTATAAGAAATAAAGCTTAAGGGCATCAGATAGAGGCCAGATCTGTAAATGTAAATGGAATTTAATTATGGTGGTTAATAGACTTGGGAGGGAGGTTCATTGGGGATGAAACGATAATTCAGATTTTACATGAAAATATCAGTTCTTGCATGAGGCACTTATAAAAATAGAGGCAAGGCAGGTATATATTTCAAGTCATAACATCAGTTGTAGCATAGTGAGTGATTTTTAAAGGTAACTTGAAAATACATAATGATATCCAATCACATGTAAAAGAGAATCTAATGAATTATGCAACATATATTTTTGACCAAATATTGAGGAGAATACAGTAATGGAGCACCTAACTAAGGGTGAATTCCATCATAATCCAAAAATAAAAACAATTATCTAGAGCATCAATGTAGATGAATTCTAAAAACTATTTTAGCATAAATTAGAAATGAAAATTTATCAAAGACATGGATACTACACATAAGAGGAGGCAAAAAACATGAAATCCATACCACATGAATCTCTGGTCAAGTGGAAAAACTATGCACTGATATTCTATTTCAAGACAACAAACACATACACAGGGCTTCTCCCAAATCTGAACCCTTTTTCCATGTTCTGTTCGGTTTTAAATACATTTAGGTAGAGTGAAAAAACATAAACTAGATACAATGTACTTGTTATCCACTAAGAGGATCGAAACCAACTGAAATTAGAAACATCAAGTTCTAAAGCTAAATCTAGGATAAGGCTAAGAATAAAACTACAACATCATTTTTAAGAACATCAATTTTATCTTATCTACTTATTTCATCCCTATCCATTCATTCATATCCTGATCATCAGCTTAATAATAGAAAGGTCCAAAATTGACTGAAAAAACAAAATAACTGAATGATGAGTTGTGCAACAATTATGTAGTAGGCTCTAGTTCATCATATTCACAGGCTACACTGAATGAAAGTGAGCTGATGGGTATGATGACGATGTTGCTGAGTTGGAGTAAGTCCCAATAGATTCTCCTTTCCACGCATGCAAACCTCAGAATTGCCCAGTCAGCACTTGCGCAGTAAATTTTAAATTTCTGAGTTTGACTGTCATTTCTGGCTCAAAACAAAGCAAATTCCAACAATTCATCACCTATTCCTTGTGACTCCCGACAAGCATCAAAACTCCAAAAATCTTCACATTTACAAATTGAATTTCAAAAATTTCATAATTCTATCAGCAAGGAATTGTGGAATTGGGTCTCCAAGTGACACATGTAATTCCCAACCTATACCACTTGTGTAAAAACTGAGATAGGTTTTTGTATATTAACTTTTTTGGAGAAAAAACCTCTCTCTGTTTCCTCAAATTCTACCGCTTATCCCAAGAATTTGTTCCTCAATATCATGGGTAAAACAATAAATTGCATAATCTAAAAAATATGCTTTAAATATGCATTTTAATATCCCAATATATGAGACCTGTGGAGAAAATGGAGGTTTTTTTTTCTTTGACCCGTACTTGAGAAAAACCTCTTTCAATTTTTTTAACAATCGGCTCCATTTGGTCAAAATAACATTTTTAAAATTATTACTAAAACAATTACTTTGTGCAGCCAATTTGTAGCTGAGTGTGGTAGACCTCCATGGTTGATATGGTTGCAGAACTTGTTGAAAATAGCAACAAGAAATGCTAAAAATAGAATTGCTATAGATAGCATTTCAGGATATATTCCAATTTTAATTTGTCCTTGAATTAAAATTCAAATTTAGTCTCACCAGCTGTTTGAAAAATAATTAATTAATTCATCTTGAGTTAATTACTTGGTGAAAATCAAACATGAAGTCTTTGTGAAGACATGCAATAGTTATCCCTTTGATTGAGGAAGTTATCCCTTAATTAAGGAGATAAGGATGAGTTGTATTTGAATTGTAATTAGTTAGCTCAGTTAACTGAGTTAAGTCCAGTTAAATTAGTTCCAAACAGTTGGAGGAACTAATTGTGAGTTCAGTCAGTTAATGCATGCATGCATGTAACTAGTGTTCTCCAGATAACTGAATATTCTCTCATAAATAACTCATGCATGTCAGTTCAGACAGAGACCCAATTGAGATTAAAGGCAGGGACAATGTACTATCAGTTGCGAGAATATTCCCATGTGAATATCTCTTGCATGTAGAAGGAATTCATTCCTTGAGGATTGCGCAGTTACTACAGAGGTCAGAGTAGTGTGTGAGGTGAGAATCACATAGGTGGCAGCTGGAGGACCCAGGAGAAACTGCGCAAGGAAATAGGAGGCTTGGAGGACTAAAGGAAGGCATATGTGTTGTCTATTTTGTCTATGAGCAACAGTGAGGGATTGTACTGAGAGCTGGATAGCTTGAGAGCTAAAGCTTTGTGTAATCTTGAGATATTTCCACTTGTATGATAATACAGATATTAGGGTTTTTAACTGAGGCTTTCCCCAGAGTATTCTTTTGTGTTTCATGTGTGATTGAATCTTCTTCTCTGTTATATGTGTTCTGTTTGATCTTGCTCAAAATTGATTAAGCTTCTACAAGTTTGATTGTAGAAGTAGATTAAGTATTTTTCTTTAGTACATTGCATAATCAGTTTAATCTACAGTGAGAATTTCTACATGGTATCAGAGCAAAGGTGATCAAAGTGGAGAACAATATACAAGAAGGGAGAAGTTCAAAGTTTGAAGTTCTTGATTGTAGGTATAGAATCGATTTCTTATCACATATCAAAGTTCACCAATGGCACTCAATGGCTTGAGACTAAAGTATGCCCTAGATGGCAGCTTGAATTACATAGCCTGGAAGGATCGCATGGAAGTGGTATTAGAGGACATAGGTTTGAAGGAATTCATTGATAAAGAAGTCCCCAAGCCAACAACAGCTAATTCCCAAGAATCGGCGGAATGGAAGAAATGTATGCCGAGAGCGAGGAAGATTCTTCTGGAGGGAGTTTGAGACCATATTATCTCGAATCTCCATGGGAAGGAGACTCAGTTTTCAATGTGGAATGCATTGAAGGATCGATATTAGAACAACATCGACCAGAGGAAGCTGGCGTTGAAATACAAACTTCGGAAAATCAAGTGTGAAAAGGGCGACATGATCTCTACATATCTAAACAAGCTCACAACCTGCTGAGATGAGATTGGAAGTGTAGGAATCACGAAAACTGATGATGATATGGTGAGTCTTGCTCTCCTTGGTCTTCCTAAGAGCTAGTATAGCTACAAGGACTCAGTGAATGGAGGAGAGAAACTGCCAGATTGGGAACGAGTGTGGTTGGATCTGATGCAGGAGGAGATCAAGAGAAGCACTAGAGATGGTTCTTCATCTGAGCATGATGATGAAGAAAATCTAGCCTTAGCGAGTAAGCTGGGGAAAGGGAAAGGGAAGGCTTCCCATTCCAAATCGAGTTCTTCCCATGGTGGGAAGAAGATTGACAAATCTAAAGTGTGATGCTTTAATTGTCATGAGGTGGGCCATTATGCAACAAATTGTCCATTGAAGAAATCCAAGAAGGGATCCTTGAAAGGATCAGATGGTGAGGCACTGGCCTCACAGTTTGAATTGGATTTTACCATCATCACATGCATGGTTTCATCAATGGTGGATTATGTTTGGTACCTAGACAGTGGAGCCTCATTCCACATGACTGACAAAAAGAGTTTATTTAGTACCTTGGAGGAGAAATACCTCCAGATGCACATAGAGATGAGCAATGATGGAAAGTACCATGTTTCAGGTGAAGGTATGGTTGTGTTTTAGAGGGAGCATGGAGCTCCTCCCACCCTGACTGATGTAAAGTATGTGCCTGGACTGAAGAAAAACTTGGTATCGGTCACGATGTTGGAAAACAAAGGTTATGATGTAGTCTTTAGTAAAGGAAAGGCGTTCCTGAGACACATAGCCACGGTTCAGACCAAGAGGATTGGGATTCGAGTGAAGAATCTCTATAAGCTGGAGGTAGATGACTATGCTGCATTAAGTTCCAAAGCAGAATTGGTGCAAAGCCAAGATATTGGCGAGTTATGGCGTAGAAGGTTAGGCCACTTGCATCATGGGGCCTTGAAGATAATGCAATAGATTTCTATTGGACTTCCCAAAGGTTCACTTGAGCAAGTGGACACATGCAAAGGTTGTACCTTGGGTAAGTATGCAAAATCTTCCTTTCAGGATTGAGACAGTTGAGCTGAAGCAATCTTGGAGTGAGTTCATACAGATATGTGTGGACCATTCTTGACAGCCTCCACTACTAAACAAAGGTACTATGTTATTTTCATTGATGATTTTTCTCGTAGATGCTGGATCTATTTCATACAAAAGAAGGATCAAACATTCTCAAGGTTTTGTGAGTTCAAAGCCTTGGTTGAGAAAGAATCAGGAAAGAAGATCAGGGCCTTGCGAAGCGACAATGGTGGAGAGTATGTCTCTTAAGAGTTTAATAACTTTTGTGCAGCAGAAGTAATTAAATGGGAGTTGACGGCACCTCATAACCCACAACAGAATGGGGAGGCCAAAAGGAAGAATAGAACAATTGTGGGAGAAGCTCGGGTGATGATGCATGACCAAGGCCTACCACTTCATTTGTGGGCTGAGGCATGCAACACAGCGGTTTACTTGTAGAATAGAAGCCCGCATCGCATACTTGGGATGAAGACACCAGAGGAAGCTTTCACCAGGAAGAGACCAGATGTAAGTCACTTCAGGATCTTTTGCTCATCGGTTTATTTCCATGTGACCAAGGATGCCCGAAAGAAGCTAGAGCTGACAGCAGAGTTGGGGATACTTGTGGGGTACACTGATACTCCCCATAACTATCAGGTGTATTTGCCTACCAGTCAAAGGATAGTGGTTCGCAGAGATCTTAAGTTTGATGAGATGAAGGCCATGCGAGTTTCCCTTGAGAGGGAGCTCAAGATGTAGGCAGAGGAGGAACTTTTGGTTCCTAAGGAGGAGGAGCCTCAGACTGATGCGGAGCAGCCGCATGCAGAGGTTTTAGGAGTGGAGACATCCACTCATGCAAAGTCTTCCAGAGATGGGCAGAAGCACACGAGAGAAGCTGACAGATTATTGTCAGATGCGAGAGATAATGTGGGAGAACCATCTTCTTAGCATAGACAGAGGAGGTCACCTGCACGGTACACTGGTTACATGGCCCTTGTTGGGGAATGTGTAGAGACCGAACCATCTTCCTTTGAGGAAGCAGTGCAGCAGCTAGTTTGAGTTGATGCTGTGGTGGAGGAGTATGACTCCATAGTTTGGAACCGTGTTTGGGATGTGGTTCCAAGACCGGAGAACAAGTCAGTCATGAGTTCCTGTTGGCTTTACAAGGTAAAGCATGCTGTTGATGGTAGTGTGGAGAAACTTAAGGCAATGTTTGTTTCCCGTGGTTTCTCATAGGTTGAGGGGATCGACTATGATGAGAATTTTTCTCCTGTAGCAAGGTACTCATCTATCAGATCGATGTTAGCACTATCAGCACAGATGGGTTGGAAGATCCATCAGATGGATGTGAAGACTGCATTCCTCAATGGAAAGATTGAGGAAGAGGTGTACATAGAGCAGCCGGAAGGATTTGAGACCTTCGATCGTGAGTTGCATGTGTGCTGACTCAAGAGAGCTTTGTACGAGCTGAAGCAAGCACCTCATGCTTGGTACACTAGGATCAACAACTACTTCACTGGGTTGGGCTTCACAAAGAGTGAAGCGGATGTGAACTTATACCACATCATGGTGGAAGGTAAGCAGTTGATCATTGTTCTTTATGTTGATGATCTGATATTGACAGGTGATGATCAGTTGATCATGTCTTGCAAGGAGGACCTTGCAAGAGAGTTTGAGATGAAAGACATGGGTCTCATGCACTACTTTCTAGGCATGGAAGTGTGGCAGAAGGATGGGGAAGTGTTTGTGTCTCAAGGCAAGTATGCCAATGAGATACTTAGGAGATTCCACATGGAGAAGTGCAAGCCCATGCAGACTCCTCTAGCAGGTAACTAGAGGAAGGAGGATGCTACTTCAAGAGAAGTAGTAGAAGCTACTGTGTATCAATAGCTTGTGGGTTCACTAATGTACTTAGTGAACACACGACCAAATTTTTGCTACACGGTGAACCAACTGAGTCAAGCTATGGTTTAGCCTACCAAGTTGTTTTGGAAGGCAGCGAAGCATGTTTTGAGATACCTCAGAGGCACATCTCAATATGGATTATGGTATAGACAGAGAGAGGGAGTGAAGCTACAGGGCTTCACAGATGTAGTTTTGGGAGGGAGTCCATCAGATCGGAAGAGCACATCAGGAGGATTTTTCAACCTTGGTTCAGCTGCAATTTCTTGGTACAGTAGGAAACAGAGGTCAGTTGCACTCAGCTCAGCAAAGGCTGAATACATGGCTGCAAGTCAGGCAACATGTGAGGCCATCTGGATGCGAAAAATTATAGTTGGTTTGTTTGATCAGAGGATGGATCCAACTGTGATCTATTGTGATAATCAGAGTTGTATCAAACTCTCTGAGAATCCAGTATTTCATGACAGGTCCAAGCACATAGACATTCGGTATCATCATCTCAGAGACTGTGTGGCGAGGAGGATCATGTTGTTGCAGTATATTTCGACCGAGGAGCAAGATGCTGACATTTTGACTAAGGCATTGTCAAAGTGTAAATTCAAGTTCCACAGAGATAGGATTGGGGTGATAGATAATCCCTTTCTTGTTGAGAGGGAGTGTTGAAAATAGCAACAAGAAATGCTAAAAATAACATTGCTATAGATAGCATTTCAGGATATATTCCAATTTTAATTTGTCCTTGAATTAAAATTGAGAATTAAAATTCGAATTTAGTCTCACCAGCTATTTGAAAAATAATTAATTAATTCATCTTGAGTTAATTAGTTGGTGAAAATAAAACATGAAGTCTTTGTGAAGACATGCAACAGTTAGCCCTTTGATTGAGGAAGTTATCCCTTAATTAAAGAGATAAGGATGAGTTGTATTTGAGTTGTAATTAGTTAGCTCAGTTAACTAATTTAAGTCTAGTTAAATTCGTTCCAAATAGTTGGAGGAACTAATTATGAGTTTAGTCAGCTAATGCATGCATGCATGAAACTAATGTTCTCCAGATAACTGAATATTCTCTCATAAATAACTCATGCATGTCAGTTCAGACATAGACCTAGTTGAGATTAAAGGTAGGGACAATGCACTATCAATTGCAAGAATATTCCCATGTGAATATCTCTTGCATGCAGAAGGAATTCATTCCTTGAGGATTGCACAATTACTACAGAGGTCAGAGTAGTTTGTGAGGTGAGAATCACACAGGTGGTAGCTGGAGGACCTAGGAGAAACTGCACAAGGAAATAGGAGGCTTGGAGGACTGAAGGAAGGCATATGTATTGTCTATTCCGTCTATGAGCAGTAGTGAGAGATTTTACTGAGAGCTAGATAGCTTGACAGCTAAAGCTTTGTGTAATCCTAAGATATTTCCACTTGTATGATAATACAGATAGCAGGGTTTTTAGCTGAGGCTTTCCCCAGAGTATTCTTCTGTGTTTCATATGTGATTGAATCTTCTTCTCTGTTATATGTGTTCTGTTTGATCTTGCTCAAAATCAATTAAGCTTCCGCAAGTTTGATTGTAGAAGTAGATTAAGTATTTTGCTTTAGTACATTGCATAATTAGTTTATTCTACAGTGAGAATTTCTACAGAACTTTCCTGGAAAAATAGAGAAAATGGATATCTTTGGAATGAAAGTGTGATGGTGTAGAACCCCTAAAGTAGTTTTTCTAATGCTTGCAGATGTTGAAGATAGCTGACTCCAACTTGCGTAGCAAATGCGCAACGACTCTGTATCTCAAAACTTTGTGCGGCTGTTGTGTAGCAATTTTCCCACAGTTGAAATTTTTTTATCTTCAAACCCCTTTCAGACTACTCTTGGCCTTGTGTTGTGTAACCGTCAAATTTTCTCAGAGAAGAGCGTGAACTATAGAGTGGAGAGAGAAATGAGGGTGGTCTGAAAAGAGATTTGAAAGTGCGCCTTTGTTTTGCTTTGGTCATGAGCATGAACTTAGAATAAGGGTTATTATGGTTATTATGATCATGAAAAATAAATTTTACTTATGAGTTGTGACAGTGTAATATCAATCATGATAAAAGGATTTAAGGAATATAGGTGAGAATTGTGAGAGGTGAGTCTAGGAAGGGGTGTGTATATGCATATGATGTTAGATGTAAATGTAAATGTAGGGGTAGTGTATGGAAGGGATTTGTGAGATAGGATATATTAAAAGAGTATAGGAATGGAAAAAGTGTATAATAGGGATATTTGAAGGGGGATCATGAGTTATAAATGGTGGAATGGCATGATGAACCATACTCAACAACATACTCAACAAAACCTTAAAAATAAACCAATTATTTATTTATTTATTAATTTTTTCTTTTTCTCTTTCTATGGTTATGATCAGCAACCAATGATACATAACCTTTTGAACCATAAAAGACTTTATATGAGCAGATGACCCCATGACCTTCTCCTTGACTCAGGATCTCTTCAATTTTTGTCTTATCTTTATGGACCCTTTATGAAAAACTTGTAGTGATGTCAAACAATGACTCTTTAGACTATGACAACAACAGTTCATATGCTAAAATGATACACAAAATCTCAAAATGAATGAAAGAGACAAAGAAATTTGATCTCTAAACCCTAGGGCCCTAACAACTGTGATGAATGATAATCATAGTATTACCCTATGAGTGTGTGAAAAATAAATATGAAAGTATTTTGAGTTCAGTCAATAATTCCCTATTAACCATTCGTCATTGAAATATGAAATGTGAAATTAGCTTTGTTTGATGTTGTAATTTTCATTGCATAATTCCCTTAAAAAAATGTGATGATTCAAGGCATCGTGACATCATAATAATATTTGAACTTCATTATCCCACATGAAAATAGGAAATGGTCATCGAATGGTTTGTTAACCATAGGATTTCAAACCTATATTGAAATGAAATGTTTAGTCCTAGCTGCTTGGTAAATTGACATCGATAGATGTGTTTGGGCATGGTGCATGGATGAATTGAATATGAAAATTGTGTTTTATTTTGATGTCATTGGGCATTATCCCACATTTATTGTGCAAATAGAGTAGATAGGCTTTATATATGCAGTGGGTTTTGATATATATATCAAGGACCAAGGAGAGGTAAGGGCCCTGTTGTTGATTGTCATGTGCTCTAGGTGGTTGGGTTGTTCAATGGCTCGAAATATGTGCTTTAGAATACACTTTATACAATGTTTTTAATATATATATATATATATATATATATATATATATATATATATATATATATATATATATATATATATATAAGCATGATATATTAATTTCACAACTTTGTATTGTTAATAATATTTACAAAAATTGTTTATTTTCATTCCTCTTGGCGCTCTGCAACTCCTCTAGGGCTCGTATCAGGTAACAGCGGCGGTGATTAACCTATTCCGCACGGCGTTGGTTGGCAGTGGCCTGCGGATCTGCTGAAAGCTGCAGCG
This sequence comes from Pinus tabuliformis, assembly GCA_031772625.1. Classification (NCBI taxonomy): domain Eukaryota; kingdom Viridiplantae; phylum Streptophyta; class Pinopsida; order Pinales; family Pinaceae; genus Pinus; species Pinus tabuliformis. Next base: position 242,411,712 of record CM062816.1, on the reverse strand, counting down.
CCCTCGCATGGGGGCTCCGTTTACGGCCTAACACGGGTTGTTTTCCTCCTTGAGGGCGACCTCATTCGACATGGAACATGGCGATGGCTCCGAAGACTCCCCACCACCACCTCCTGAACTGGAAGCGTTCAGGTCTCTTGTTGCAGCCTCAGGAAAACGTCAGCCTTCCGGACCTCAGCTCAAGTTCGTCAAAAAACTGGGAAGTATTCCAACGGTGTCTTTGCCGGTGGAAGACACTTGCAGATCAGCACTGAATCTCGCCAAAAGAGGACTAATTGGTCAGTTTACAGGGTTATGGCCCTCCCCGAAAGGCATTGAAGAGTGGGTAAAGCGTAACTAGATCCCCCTGGTCAAAGAAGGAATAAAAAGTTATTTCGTGGGCAAGGGTTTTTTTGTGTTCATGTTCGAAAATCCAGAAGATAGAAGCCTAATTTTCAGAAACAGACCATATTTTATGGGCCCTCAAGGACTATATTTGAATGAATGGTCCCCCGACTTTGACCCAGCTCAAGATGTGCCCACGGCAGTGCCAGTCTGGGTACGCCTTCCTCACCTCCCCCTCCACTGTTGGAGCCAGAACTCGCTGCAATCCATCGGAAATGCTCTCGGTAGATATATAAACCAGGCGCCAAGGAAGGATCAATACTCATGTGCGAGAATCTGCGTAGAGGTTGATCTAGAAATCGGGCTTCCTGAAGCCATTAAGCTCTCGGTGGCGGACTGGACACATATCCAAGAACTAGACTACGAGCAGCTTCCATTCAAATGCCGATATTGCCACGAATACGGACACTTTGCAAGATATTGTAAAAAGAAAAACGAGGAAACTACAGAGAGAGAAAAAGGAGAGCAATGGAAGCAAGTAAAGAAAGCAACAAATAACAGGCAGAACAACAAAAACAAAGGCAAGGAGACAGGGAATAAATCAGGACAAGAAACTGAAAGTCACCAGCACAGTGGAGGACAAAAACCCCTTCGAATCTCTCACACCACCCTCAGAGCCTCTGGAGAAAGAACAAGAAGATCCACCCCAGCTCAACGACAGCGACTTCCAAGCTCCAGGTAACACATCAAATCCGAACCCAAGTAATAACTCTTCTCCTTCATATGCAGATATAATTAAACAGAAGAAGAAGAAGATAGAAAATGCTGGCTCCTCGGATGATGAGACCTTTGAAAGGCCATCCAAGCGAGCCGGAAGGAGATCAAACAAGGAAGCTAGGGAAGAAGAATCAGAAAGGCAAAAAACCCTCGGAAGTCAAGCTACTATAGAAATGACTCTGGGAAGGAATACCAGGCCAAGGGTACCCAAGGGAGGAGGTCCCACACCAACAAGCTATAAATGATGAATCTGGTCTCTTGGAACTGCAGGGGTTTGGGAAATCCCACTAAGGCAGAGGCCATCAAAGATTTAATGAAAATGGAACCCATAGACGTACTCATGCTCCAAGAGACCAAAATAGAAGGGGAGATCCTTCTTAACACCAGCAATACTAAATGGAAATTTGATTCGGGGAAGGTAATCAGTGCAAGAGGCTCGGCTGGAGGAATAGGCACATTCTGGTCTAGGAACTTATTCACTCTAGGCAGATTCCACGAGACCCAGCATTGGATATATACAGAACTATGGCACACAACAAGTAAAGTTAAACTAGATTTGTTTAACATGTATGTCCCGGTGCATTATGAGGAAAAAAAGAGTGCTGGAAGACCCTATCAGATTACTTAGAGCAATGCAGCCCTACGAATATAGTCATAGGAGGAGATCTGAATATAATCCTAGATCCTAAAGAAAAGCGAGGCGGATCCTCTACAAGAGATCCCTTCCTCCCCACTGTGGAAAATCTCATCCAGTTATGGGACTTAGTTGACTTTAAGCCGGTGAAAGGAGCATACACCTGGACAAATAATAGAACAGGGGAACACCATATTTCAGCAAGGTTAGACAGATTCCTCGCCAGCAGCGCAATTATGATGGACAACAGAATAGTCTTCTCCAAGATCCTACCTAAACTAACATCGGATCACAAGCCAATTCTCCTGCGCATAAAGGAGGAAGAAGATCTCGGTCCTCTCCCATTCAGATTCAGTCCTCTCTGGGTCGAAAGAGAGGGGTTTCTTGAAACTGTACAAACAACATGGGAAAAAGATGTCTTAGGCTCCCCAAGCTATGTATGGGAGCAAAAAATTAAGAACACCAAAAAGGCACTCAAAGAATGGATAAAGAAAGTCGCCAACTCCCCCACCAGCCAGAGGAAAGAAGCAACAAAACAGTTGGAAGAACTTCAATTTGGGCTGGAAGAGAAAGCCATTTCAACCATGGATCTAGACAAAGAAAAATATGCCCAAAGGAAAGCATACAGCTCCTTTAGAAATGAGGAGGAATACTGGCGATTAAAATCCCGCAGCCTGTGGCTCAAAGCAGGGGACAGGAATACTACATATTTCCATAGACAATACAGGGCCCGGATCTCGCGAAATCACATTGCAGAAATTACTACATCCAGTGGACAGGTATGTAGAGGATTTGAACAAATCAAGGAGGCAGCCGTTAAGCATTTCCAAAACCTTCTCAGCGCTGGAAAAGATGGGAGCGAGGAGGACATAGAAGAATTCCTCACAAACATTCCCCAGCTAGTAAGTTCAGATGACAATGAAACACTTCTAAGGCCAGTCTCAGAAGAAGAAATATCAAACATAGTCTGGTCCATGGAGCCAGACAAAGCCCCTGGGCCCGATGGATTTTCAATTCACTTTTACAGAATATGCTGGGAGATAATCAAATCTGATCTCATGAGAATGGTTCAAGGTTTCATGAGGAAGGCAAAGGTCGGAGGCGACATAAACTCAACTTTTCTCTCCCTAATTCCAAAGGAAGCAAATCCAGGCACATTCGATAGATACAGACCTATCTCATTATGCAACTCATCCTACAAGATACTGGCCAAGTTGATGGCAAATAGAATCAAACCATTACTTCAAAAATTAATTTCTCCAGCTCAAGGAGGTTTTGTGAAAGGGCGACACATTCTGGACAACGTCATCCAAGTTCAGGAAGCTCTGCACTCCAGTCAGTTGCGAAAAGAACAAGGTATGTTAATCAAACTGGACATGTGCAATGCCTTTGATAGAGTTAATAGGTCTTTTTTGTACAGGGTTCTATTATCTTTTGGCTTCAACCAGGACTTCATCAATTTAATTAAAGCCTGCCTGGAGAAGATATGGATAGCACCAATGATAAATGGCAGACCTGCAAACTTCTTCCCAGCCACAAGGGGCCTGAGACAGGGTTGCCCCCTTTCACCCTTTCTCTACATCCTGATGGCAGATTCTTTAAGTAGAAAGTTAACTATGGAAAAACAAAAAGGCAGTATACCAGGGATCAGAATTGAGAAAGGCATAGAACCAGTGAACCATGCATTATTCGCTGATGACTCGCTCTTGCTGGGGGGGGCCTCTTCAAGAATAGCAACAGCCTTCAGAACCATACTACAGAAATTTTGCAGCATCACGGGCGCACTGGTAAGTGAAAAGAAAAGTGCAGTCTATGGTTGGAACATAGACCAACACTCAATTGGGAAAATCGCAGAAGACTTGGGATACACAGGGCACGCAGAATGGGAAAGAATCAAATATTTGGGTCTTCCTATAACGCTGGGCTCAAATAGAAATCACCTGTGGGAGGAAGTAATCTCAAAATACAAGAAGAAGATAGCAGCGTGGGGAGGCTTCTGGTTATCCACAGGCGGCAAACTCACCTTAATTAAATCTGTCCTCTCGGCTCTGCCCACATTTCAAGCTGCTCTGATGATGGCACCCAAATTCATTTCAGATCAAATTTCCAGATATATACGCAACTTTCTGTGGAACGGTGGGCGAGGGAACAGCAACCGATTTCACCTAATCAGCTGGGACACAGTGAAAAGGCCGATAGTGGAAGGAGGTCTCCAAGTTCGCGATCCTGTGTATGCAAACGTGGCTCTGGGTTGCAAATTGCTATGGCAGTTATGTGCTGAGCCCAACCATCCAGTAAGCCAGATCTTTAAAAAGAAATACCTCAAGAATCGGACCATCACGAATTACAAGCCGGAGAAACATCCAAAAGGCACGCAGGCCTGGAAATTGTGCGTCAAAGGAATAGAGTTCTTCAGAAGTCACTTATACCGCATTCCTGGTAATGGGAAGAAAACCAATTTATGGAAAGACTGTATAATGGGACATCAGCCTCTAAACGAAAAAATGGAGATCGCTGAGATCAGAGACTGGCTCCGAGCAAAAGGTATCAGGAAAATAGAGGATTTATCAGAATGGGACAGCAATGGCAATTGGCAGAGATGGAAATTGCCCAGAATTCCAGAACAATTAAAAAATCAGTTGGCTGTCCTCATTGACGCAATCTCTGATTTTGCTCCAGTCCACATCGATGAGGAAGACATTTGGGGCTGGGGCAAGAATGGAGTGTACACAGCAAACCAGGGATATTATCAATTGCAAAGCAAGCAAGATTCACCACATCAGGGAATTGTGTGGAAGCAGATTTGGGACAGCTTCAGCATCCCTAAAATCAACTTCTTTTTTTGGACTCTATTTCATAACAAAATCCTTACGGGTGAAAACTTGTGCAAAAGGGGTATAGCAGGGCCACACAGATGCGTCCTCTGCAAAAGAGATCTGGAAACAGCAAACCATATGTTCATAATGTGTGATTTCGCGAAGGAGGTATGGTCCATCTTCTTCTCCGGACTGAACGTGAGCCCCCCTTCTCAAAGCACGATAGTCTCCATGTTTACATCCTGGAATGCCAGCTACCCCCACCGAATTGTCAGCAAATCAATTTGGCACAAAGTATGGATAGCTGCGCCTAAATATGTTTGCTAGAAAATCTGGTTAGCCCGGAACGAGATCATCTTCAATAACATTGAGCTGCCAGCAGTGAAAGTGGCGGAACAGGCAAAGAAGCTTCTCCTAGAAACTCTCAATCACCATACTGCAAAGGAAGACAACTCCCTAAGAAGAGAAGAAAGCGCATGGTTGGAAGACTACACAGGAAAAGACAGACATCCAGCAATTAAGCGACCAATCCACAAGGAAAGATGGCAGATCCGTGAAACTGAAGACAACTTCCAAAAGTGGTGGAAATCCCAGGACAAATGCACCATTTTCTTTGACGGAGCCTCAAAAGGCAATCCAGGGAGGTCAGGAGCAGGAGGTGTGATCTTCTACCGGAATGGGAAAAAAGACGAATTCAGCTGGGGCCTGGGATTGAAAACAAACAATCAAGCTGAAATTCTCAGTCTCTGGAAAGCTTGCCAAATTGCAAGTAAAGAAAACCCAAATGAAATCTTAATAATAGGCGACTCAGAATTGCTGATAAAAACAATGGTAAAAAAGAAAAGACTCAAGGATCCGGCACTGAACAAGCAGCTAGCAAGAGTAAACAGAATGCTGAAAGACCTCCATCCGGCTCAAATATGTCACATTCTTAGAGGATTAAACAAAGACGCAGACAGATTGGCAAATATTGGATGCTCTCTTCAGGAAGGAATGATCAGCATAAATGCAGGAATTCCAACCAAGGCAAACATTCCTTAAGCGAAAAACGTGCTGTAACTATCAATGAAAATTGTAATGGTCGTTTAGGCTATGCCCGATCAGCTTTCTATCAATAAAAATTAACCGTTTCAGTTTAAAAAAAAATAAAAAAATAATCATATTTACAATATAACTATTATAAAATATTTATAATATAATAATGAACCATCTTTTTCTTGATGTAGGTATGCTAAAAAAGATGTTTAACAATGATCCACATGCAAAGGCTTATGCAAGATATGAGGTGATGTGGCAACTAAAGGCGCCACATCACCATCTTGAGACTAATGTTTTCATATATGCGAAGTAGAAACCACGCAAAGGAGAAAAGAGAGGGTAACAAAATGACAAATAAAAACCTAATGCAAGAAAAGTTAAAACCTAAATGGTGTTATGTACAAACTAATAGGAACATAGTAAGAGAAAAAATGAAAAAGGAATAGCAATGAGTTGATCAAAATAGTGTTATTTACAAAAAAAATGAGGTACCCCCATATTTTGGAAAAAACTGTGGGGGAAGGGTTGTGGCCACAACACCAATGTAGCCATACAAGTTGTTCCCGACCTGCAAGAAGAAAGATATAAATGATTAGAAATCGTATAAAATAATGTGTGTAAATAAATATTTTAACTTGAATACCTTGCACATCAAATTAAAGTTCTTGCATATTGGCAGAAAGATGTGTCATAACACCTAGCTTTAATCAATCTACAACTTTATCTTGTTGATTAGAACAATGATCATATAAACCTTGAAAACTTTTTGTGAATATAGATGCATCCTTATTTTCAATCTTAGCAAAAATCAAGAAAGATCGAAACTAATTATTAGCAACAAAATTCGCCTCATAATATCCCTCTAGACAATCATATATTCAGTCATAGTATTCGAAACAATCCTTTTGAAAACCCTCAAACTCTTGGGAGAATGAACTTTCAATCATTGCAATCGAACCAAGGGTAGAATCTTGCAAAGAAAATATAACCTGGTCTCATTCAAAAACCTTGTCAAGATAGTGATGACCTGACATAGCCATCAACAAAAGTTAAAATGCCTCAACAATCTGACAAGTATCTAAACAGTGAAATGATGAATCATAAAGACCAACTAATTTAAAACAACTATCATTAGATGTGTTAGTGGGAAAATGATTAATCTAGTGAGAACTGTTAAAACTAGTGTTATGATCAGATTGATGAATTGGCATATAATATCCTCAATTCTCCATTAGTTCCCTTTATACCCGATTACATACTAGATCAACAATGTGAGAACTTTGAGGATTAAAATTGATCGTTGACATTGTAAATAAAAGAAACCAATTAGGATATCAGGCTGACAAAAGATTAGAAACATATGTTAAATAAAATCCAGTATCCATATCAACATGAGGGTTTTCATCCATTGAATGACTCAAACATTGAATGATACTCAAAAGGATTGATTGTGCCAGAAAAATGATTAACTTCATAACACACACCAGAGAAATAAGGAGTTGATTATTCATGGAATAATTTGATAGGAAAGAATATTTTAGGTGGTGAGGATCTTTGTCTTGGTAATCATAATGATAGGATTCAAAGTTCTGTACATTTATAAAATATATGCATTCCAACCCTGGGTTAGATACAAGAGATTTGCATGAATAAGAATTATCCAATCAAGCATATTTCACCCAATTAGAAATTTTATCTTGAGTACTGAGAAAATCAATTTGAAAATGTTGAAAATCCTTCAAGAGTGAGCTTACATCCAGTGAAACAATGTTGAGAAAATAATTGTGCGAGATTATCTAGATCTAACCTAGTTTGAGGACCTCATCAAGGTCATGAGTACTTGCCATAACTGTTAGTGAAAACTGAAGTTCCTTGACTTCTTGACGAGTCCATGAACTTTCAATTATTGGAGGATTAAATTTGGAAGGCATGGTTAGGTTAGCATTTAAATGAAGAAAAATATCATCAATTATTACAGTAGGATCAATATGATTTAGATGGCAACTGTTGGAATCAACCATTTCATTATATGTCTCAAAATCACCAAATAGATTACCCAAATTGTAAGAAAGTTATTCAATGATTACTGCATCATCTTCTTCATCATGGGAAGCCTTACCACCTTATGTGGACTTAAGATATAATTCATTAGAATGAAAATTGGAAGAACATGATATATCAGTTGATTCATTATAATATTTCGATGCAAGGGATGGTGAGTTGAGGAAGAAATTATTGTGAGAAACTTTTCTATGATCGAATCATATCCCAAATCAATGCTTTGAAAATCCAAGTCTTCTTGTGAAATAAGAGATCATCTTATGTACTTGGGAACTCATCACTATGCATATTAGTGGAGTCATTGTCTTCAGGGTGATGGTTTCCCAAGAATTCATTTTGGTTGAGGAATTCAATCCCACTTGACTGATTACTGAGATGTTGAGATTCTTGATTAGCAAAGAATGTAGAAACATCATTTTGACATAGAGGATTTTGAAAAAGAGAAGAGATATTAAAAGTTTCTTCATCATTTTTCTCCTCTACTTGTGAAATGTGACCACCTTGTACCTGATTACCATGTGAACCAACAAATTGAGAATAAAAAGTATCTGGAGAAATTACTGGTGGAGTAGATTGATTAAAAAAATCAAGGTACAGAGGGTCATGAGGTGTAGATGATAGAGGATGAAAGGTATCCCTTGAGGAAACAATAATTTCAATAATATCAGATTCAAGATTTAGATTATGTACATCAAAGTCATTTAGAGGAATCAAGGGATCAATCTTCACCTCAGGCTCCATGGATTTCTTAGAACATTATGAGTTTTTATGGATAGAATCTTGTCCATGGGGAGGAAATGAAGATGGGATAAGTTAATTAGTGATTTGATTCTCAAGTTTTCCAACAGAAAAGGAGGGGGAGAAGGATCAAAAGGGAGAGTGGGTTCCTCTTTTGAAATTTTAAGTTCCCCATGATCAAAAAAAGTTGGGAGACTCGTAAAAGATTTAGATTCAGATGGTTTTAAATAAATCTGAACTAAATACTACAACGTTTCTTTAATAAAATCTCAATTCACATCCTCCTTGGAAAATTCATAACAAAGGTGAAGAAATCGATCCATAAAATCCTCTAATGCTTCATTGGGTTTCATTCTAAGTTGATTGATCCTCTTATATACATTTTGATAATCATACCTGTCAAAGGCTTGATGAAGATCCTTGAAGAGTTGTTCAAATTAATGAAGAGAAGCATATGGTAAGGTATAACACCATTTCTTAACTCAACCTTCAAGTGTGAGGGTGAATAATTTAGAAGCAACATCTTCACAATTCACTTCATATAAATCACAAAACTTAAGAAATCAAAGTTTTTGTTCAGTTATGGTTATTCCACACTTGCCATCAAACATTGATTGGGACAAGTTGTAAATTACTTCCGCAAGGATTTTAAGATTCACTCTTTAAAAAAATAAACCTGGGTTTTGTTGGGTGTGGAGCCTGATTATCTTCTTTATTTATAGGTATCACCACATTGGACCCCAGTTCGTAATGTGGCAGCAACGCAGCCCATAAAATGTATGTAGAAAGGGGGGTCCAGGGGGGGTGACTGGCGAGGGATCGGGGGCAGCGCCCCTGAAGCTAAAAATAGATGTAAAATTGCCTTGTAAAATGTTGTAATTTCGTAGTCAATCTAGGCCATTCATTAGGTGGAGATATGACGATAGAAGTTATGTTTAATTTAGGGTTTTTTTCCCTAGAAGGAAACCCCTCACTATATATGAGGGAATTGTATTGTGTGTATGTAGATCTGCATTCTCGGCGAGGAAGAGAAAGGAGAGAGAGTGAAGAGGGAATTACATCGGATCTGCTATAGGTTGTATCTCTTCATTTTTCTGGATAATATAAAAGGAAGGACTGGTTGTTTCTCCATGGACATAGCCCAAATTGGGTGAACCACGTATATCTGTGTCTCTCTTGTTTTGTGCATTTTCTGTGTTTATATTTTTTGCAATATATTTAATGTGTTCCATTGCTCTATAATATATAATTTACTAACAATATTATTATTTGGGAAGAATCCATTCAAGATAAAAGGTTCAAAATAAACTTCAAAGGGCTCAACTTGTCATGTGGCTCTCCTTCTAGTGGTTATTATTGACGGTGCTGGAAATTCCCTGACAAAAGGGGTCTCCCTGGTATGAAGTCCCAACTAAACCTCACACCATTTGGAGTGAGAGCCCCATCTGGATAATAGGCCTAACCACCATTATTCTTAGAGATTTTCTTTGGCTACAATTATCAACATAATAGATTAGGCAAGCAATATTTGACACAAGCAAGTTGACTCTATGAAGCATACAATTGCAATGTATATAAGGTTCTTCCATGAACATAGTGGAAAGAGTGAGAATTTAAGAGAAAAGTAATAGTATTGTTCTAGTAAAGACACACAAGAGCATGGAAAGAATCGTTAATTAATCGGCGAAACAATTCACATAGTAACAATGCACGTTCAACAAGATATATACTAAAGCCAACGAAATTGCTCATTTTCCCTAGTATGTATGAACACAAACACATACCGCAAAACATTAAAATAATATTCTTACAACATCCATGAAAGTTCATAGACTCCGAGAGCTTAAAAATATTTGTTGGGTGCAGGAATTGCAGTTAAGCAAACTCCTCAACACTTAATTGTCAACCTGGGGGATTCATAAACTTAGAGATGAAGCACAAGCAATGCCAGAGATGGTATGAATTTTCCTGATAGAAATTCCTACTTTCTTAAAGAAACGTTTGCAGAATTGAAAGAGTAAAAGATACTTGAATCATCAAAGTAATCTAGTGTTGGAACAAGAAAGAATGCATTTGCAAAGGAATCAAAATAAAAAGGCAATCACTCCAACTGATCAATTTTTAATTACTGAGTATGTGTTATGTTTTTCTTTAGCAGAGACACTTGGCAGTCTCATAGAATGGGCCCTTAAACCTACTTCTTTAGATATTTCCTTCTTGCACTATCACAGTCTGCTTGCACTAGTGCAAGAACATAGGTTTATGCAGGAGGTATAAATGGTGCCTTTACCAAATGATTTTTACTTCATGCAAGGGCTCGAACTTCTAGAGTTTAGAGCACTCAGATCCTATGAAAAGAAACTGGTTCTTGCACCTAATCAAAGCTTCCCGCACTTAGCTATTAATTCTTAAAATGAGTTCTTAATTATTGCAAGTGTCAAATTAAATTGCACACATAAAAAGTGAATGTTCCTGATCTTAACAGAATGCAATAATGAAGAAACAATCAATATACATTTATCCTGTCATAAGCATTTAATGAAAGAAAAGAAGATTGCGGGAAGTAAGCTAAAAATTCTTGCTGCAACACACCAACGTGCACTGGTGTAGGTTCATTTCTCCTGCTTGGACTAGGCGGGGAAAACCAATCAAATGGAATTGCAGGAAAGGAAATATCACACCAACGTGCACTGGTGCAGGTTCATTTCTCCTGCTTGGACCAGGCGGGGAAAACCAATCTAAAATCAAGTGCAGGAAAAGGAAATTTATCTACTTCACACAACGGATCCGCTTTCACTCAGACAGGAATGCATGTGCTGGAAATTAAATCACACTTGACAATGTAAACACAAATTACAGGGAAATGAAATGGGGTAAACGTGTTGGGTTGGTTGGGCCCTAGCCAACCAGCACGTTTCCCTTTAAAAAACGCTGCTCAGTAACTCAGATCAAACTCATTTGTTTAAAGGAACAAATAATATTTGAAAAGCATGAGGTGGAGCTCCTTATTCCTATTAATTCACAAAGGTAAAGTACATCATGAAATATAGAGTCTAGCCTAGATTTGGGCGATAACAAAAGGTACAATCTCCCATTTAGAAACACAGTCCTATTACTGCCTCCCCCACGACGTGCATAATCGCTCCTCCTTTTATAATATGTTTACATGATAATTAATCGTATCCTTTGTAAAAAATCATGGGGATTTCATCCCAACTAATTCTAATTAAATAGAATATCAGTACAACCGTTCCCCTATTAAAAAAATAGAGATTTAATACGAATTTTCCAAATCTGGGCGTTTTCTAGATTTCTGGAAAAATTGGTATTTTTAACAAACTGCCTCCAAAGACCTCTTTGTATCTCCTCAACCATTATGCATTTTGGAAAACAGCTTGTGACTTACTCAATTTCCTATACTGGGAAAAAAACCCATGTTTCAAAATTTTGAGATTCACAACGATCGGCGTGGAAATCGAGGAGTAAATCGGTTGTCGAGAAACTGCTGCAAATTTGGGTGGAAATTGTAAATTCTGAATTGGTGCAGGAATGTGTGGTGTAGGAATCCTACTGGTACTAGTACAAGAATATGTGGTGTAGGAACTTTGCCTCTATTAGAATAGGCATATAACCAACTTTGTAAACCTGCAAACACACAAACTATTATTAAATATGCCTTTAATGTTTAAATCTCATTAAAACAAAGGAACAACAAATGCTTACTTATTATCTCTGAGAATGCACAAAACTATGACAATGACTAGTCAAGCTTAAACAAAAGCATGAGTGATTTCGTGTAAAAGGTGATATAAAGCAATGCAAAATAGAGGCCCAACAATATTAAGTGGAAGTTCTAAGATACACAATTACATCGATGCAACATTAACTCCAATAATGGAACATTAAGCCATTACTTTCTCCTCAAAAGAAAGATCTTCTCTCCTATGCCAAGCTAGAGAATCCAAGGTCAAAAGTCCCTTGCTTTAGCATTGAGGGTGTATTTATAAAAAATCAGGTGACTCTTCACCTCCCTATGTGACTCTTGACCTTCCCTCATGATTCTTGAGCTCCCATGTGACCCTTGAGCTTCTACATGATTTTAGAACTTTCTAATGACTTTTCATGTTCCATGCGAGACCCTTGGGCTTCCACACATTTTACATTTCCTCATTTTTTTAAAATACAATATTACATTGATCTGAATTGGATCATTATATTGTTTTTCATCTGTCTTGATGCATTCAGAGTGGAAGAAGTGGAGGAATTAGCTCACGGGACCGTTTTTACTAGTGGGACCCAGTTTGGTGAAACGAGGTCTAAAACCTTATAGGAGTGTTTTGAGGCATCAAACGACATTTTTTTGGGGAACTACTTTTATGCTTTAGTGCACACTTTTTAATTCTATTCTACACAGAGAGATCTTTCCAACGACACAAGAAGTGCATTAATAAGAGTTTGTATGAAAACGTTATGCCACTGAGAAGTTAACCTTCCTGTTTGCATACCTATAGTTTGGGAGGATGTCATGTTAGCCCCCACTAATTATGGAAAATGGGCTAGCCACATGTTTGTGATGTAAAATACTCTAGAAGAGTCTATATTGTAACTCTAGTTAAGATTTTATGTAGTCAAACTTAACCACTAGTAAGCTATCGGATTGTGTTATAACCGGGCCACTAGGAGGAAGAGGCATTCCTTTCTTTCGAGAGAATTTTGTTCCATACCTTAGCAAAGATAGCTAGGAGAGATAGGAGGTAGAGCACACAAAGAGGGTTTGTGCACTATAGCAGCTGACGGGCACAAGCATTACTTCTTTGTACACACAACCATATTTCCAGACAGAGAAAGAGAGAGAAGCAGCCTCACCTTGCAGATGAGTTTTCTCCCAAAAGGGTTTCCCAGAGAATATACTGTGTCTTACATGTGTGTGAGAGCTCTATTCTATCATTCTCTATTTTTCTGCATAATTTCCATTTGAATGCATGTACTAATTACAGTTAAATTCACAGATCTAGAAGTTTAACAAAACTGTAATAGTGTAAAAAATTAGAATCTTAAAATATTATTAGCATATCTATTATGATGAAATGTCTAATGGAATATCCACGACAGTTTATGGATCAAAATTGCACAAATAATGTGGCAAAATTCATGGGACCTGTTATGCAACTAGCTCACAAAAATATATGTCAACAACTTAAAAAAATTCCTCTTTGAGGGGGAGACTTCCTTTACATACATAAATGAACAATTCTTGGATGATTCAAATGACAAAATATCCTTTCTATATATAGGATTCTAAGGGGTCAAAATATAATCAGAGCCTATATAACAATATTAATGTAAGGGCACAACAATAACAATAATGGGCTTCTATGGGGTACAATAATAACAATATGGGGACTACATCTACACAGCAATAACAATAAGGGGCTATGCTAGTATTATAGGGACCTAACATGCCCCTCTCCTTTAAAAAAATGTTGTCCTCAATGCTTGAGTAGTTATGTATGCTTCTGTATAAAATTATCATCCTCCCATGTGGAATCTTCAGTAGGTAAGTTCTTCCACTTTATGAGATACTCTGAAATTGATCGATTTCATAGCCATTGAGTTCTTATTTTTATGACTGATTCAAGTTCCAATATGTTTTTTCCTTCCTAGTCAATTTTTGGCAATATTGTTTGAATTGGGAGCTTTTCACCTATAACCTTCTTTAAGCATGAAACATGGAAAACTAGGTGCACTCAGGAAGATACGAGAAGCTCCAATTTGTATGCCATAGTACCAATCTTTTGCAACACCTTGTAAGGACCATAGTACTTTGGTGATAATTTATTATCCTTCTTAGCTTGCTTGAGGGACATTTTTTTGTATGGTTGTATTCATAAAAATACTCAATCGCCTACATCAAAACTTATTTCGCTGCGATGTTGATTTTCCTGTTGTTTCATTCGATTCCACGCCAAAGTGAGGTTATCCTTTAAGAGTTGGAGAACTTGTTTTTTATGCTCAATGTGATCTTCCACTGCTTGAACGTTAGAATTTTCTCTTAAATATGATGTGGTGTATGGTAGATGATATCCATAAAGTGCAGTAAATGGGGTCATTTTTGCTGCAGTATGGAAGGAAGTGTTATACCACCATGCAACCAAAGGTAACCACTTGACCCATTGTGTTTGTTTATCAGATACAGTGAAATGAAGATATCATTGAAAATATTTGTTCACTATCTCAATTTTCCCATCAAATTGAGGATGATAAGATGAGCTATGAGCTAATTGAGTACCCAAACATGAAAATAATTTCGTCCAAAAGTTTCCAGTGAAAGTGGGATCTTTGTCGCTTACAATAATTTTTGGATTTCCATGTAGCTTTTGAATTTTTTCCATAAATGTAGTATCAACTGTATTGAATTTAAATGGATGAGATAATTCACAAAACTATGCATACTTGGTAAGTCTATCAACTACCACCATGATGACACTTTTTCCTTCGGAATTTGGTAAACCTGTGATAAAATCCATTGAAAATTCCTCCCAATGTTGACTTAGAATGGATAAAGGTTGTAAGCAACGTGGGTTCTTAATTGTCTCAATTTTATTTTTTTTGGCAAACCAAACATTCCACCACAAACTTTTGAATTTTAGATTTAAGGCCATCCCAAAAAAAATCCTTGTTGACCCTGTGGTAAGTTTTTAAAAATCCTGAGTTCCCTCCTAAGGGAGAGGTGTGCAATTCCAAAAGAATCTTTTGTTTGAGTGGGGAATTATGCCAAAGAAGTGATGTTTGTACCATAATGATTCATTTTTCGAGCTAAATGTATTAGATGTACTGGGATCTTGCTGCAACTTTTGAATGAGTTTCCACACTTCTTCATCATTCTTCCATTCATCCCTTGCTTTGGTTATCCAATCTGGTTGGATAATAGAAATGACATAAAGCAATCCTTCCACATCCCCATCCTTTTTTGAGAGTGCATTTGCAACAACATTTTCCTTCCCTTTTTTGTAGATGATTTCAAAGTCATATCCCAACATCTTTGTGACCCATTTTTGGTTCTCTTCTGAAGATAATATTTGTTCCAAAAAGTATTTAATATTATCATGATTTTTTTTTTACCTTGAAGTGTCTTCCCATTAGGTAAGGTCGCCATTTATTTAGTGCATGTATTATTGCCAACATTTCCTTCTCATAAATAGGTTTGTGGAAATACTTTCCTTTGAATGGAAGGCTTTCAAAAGTAATGGGTCTTCCTTCTTGCATTATAACAACACCAATTCCATTTCATGAGGCATCACATTCCACAATAAGGGTTTTTTTTTAGTTTGGCATAGCTAAGGTTAGTGCTTGACACATTGCCTCTTTAAGATGTTTAAATGCATTAGTTTCTTCTGGAGTTTGATAAAATGCATCTTTCTTTAGTAATGTTGTTAAAGGTGTTGCTGTTCTCCCATAGTTCTTAAAAAACTTGCAATAATACCCTGTCAACCCGAGAAATCCTCATAGATTCTTTATGGTTGTGGGGATTTTCCATTCGTTAATGCCTTTAATTTTGTTAGGGTCTACCTTAACACCCTCATGAGATACAATATGACACAAATATTCCACCTCATGTACTCCAAAGAAACATTTAGAGGTTTTTGCATATAATTGTTTCTCCTCCAATAGTTTGAGCACCCTATCAACATGTTGAACATGCTCCTTCCAAGACTTATTGTAGATTAATATATCATCAAAAAAATACTAACACAAATTTTCTAAGGAAGGGTTTGAAAATGGAATTCATCAAACCTTTAAATTTAGAAGGTGCATTGGTAAGGCCAAAAGGCATGACCAAAAATTCATAATGACCCTCATGAGTTCTAGGTGTTGTTTTTGGAATGTCGTAGTCTTCATTCTAATTTGTTGATATCCTGAACGAACATCCAACATGGTGAAGCAAATTGCTCCATGTAATTCATCAATGATAGGAATGGGAAATTTATCTTTAATAGTGAGCTTGTTGAGCTCCCTATAATCCAGGCACATGCGCCATGATCCATCCTTCTTGTGAACCAATACTACTGTAGCAAAGAAAGAACTTTGACTAGGTATACCGACCTCTAGAATTTATGCAGCCATACGTTCAAATTCACTCTTTTGGGCATAGGGATATCTATAAGGCCTGATGTTTGGAGGAACACTTCCCAGAATCAAATGAATAACATGATCATGATCACGAATAGGTGGGAAGCCTTTGGGAGTCTCAAAAAACTTGAAATGATTATCCAAGACTTTTTGCAAATCTCGAGAAATAGATGATTTCGATGTTTGAACCTATAGTGAGCATAATTGTGGAATTACACCCCTTTTTTTTCCTTGGAATATTTGTCATGCCATTAGCACTGATTATATTTATGGGTTTCCTTTCGATACCCCTTAATTCAACTTCCTTTCCTTCCCAAACAAATTTCAAGAAAATTTCTTGAAAATTAAAAGCTATCATACCCAAAGATTGTAACCATTGGATTCCTAGTACAACATCAGTACCACCCATTGGAATGGAAAGCATTGGACTATTCAATACATATTCCCCCATGTTTAGCTTGATATTATGGCACTTTCCCGAGAAATTTATAGTTCCTCTATTTGCAACCATCATTTGACACTTTGGTGCTAGATATAGGAAGCAATTCAATTCCTTAGCTATCTTACAATGAGTAAATTATGGGTACTATCCGAATCAATAAACACTATTACCTTTTTCTTCTTGATATGTCCTTCTATGTTAATATTTTGAGGAGTGGTAATTCCTTCCAATGCATTACAATATATGGTCATATTCATTTCTTCTTTCTCTAGGGTTGGCTCCTAGTGTATATCTTCTTCCTTTGAAGTTTCTTGTTCCTTTTCTTCCTCCTTTTCACAATCTATGTAAAATAATCTCTTCTTAGCACACATATTACCTTTAGTGTATTTTCTCTCACAACTATAACAAAGCCCTTTTGATTTTTTTTCTTCCAATTGTTGTGGTGTCAACCTTGTAGGTTGTGGAAGGTTAGGATCCACAACACTTCTATATTTATAGTTGTGAGTGGTAGGCTTCCTTTTGGCCATAATTTTTCTTTCAATTTTTCTTTCCAACCTAAATACCTTCTCCAATGAATCAAGTTCCCAAAGGTGAACCTCATGTTTGATGTTATCCTTTAAAGTCCCTACGAAAACATCAATCCTATGCTCCTCTAAAATATCATTTACCCTTATATTCAATTTTTGGAAGTTGTCAATGTGATTCGCCATTGAACCCTTTTGTTTGATATTTATCAATTGGCTAAAGAAGGTGTTTCTCTTTGTATCCTCATCATGCACTATCATTGCCTCCATAAAAATTGATCAAGTGACAAGTGGTTTAAGAGAAAAAAAAACCATCTATAACATACAAATTGATTTGGTTCTAAATATAAAGTTGCAGTGCGTCCCTTTTGTGTGTGTTGCACATTATGGAGATCAAAATATTGCTTCATTTGTAGTATGCATGTTACCGGATCCTTTCCATCAAAATTCCTCATATCGATCTTTGGAATATGGTGGTTATTCAATCCAACATTAGAATCTATGAAATCATGATTAACATTTACTTTGTTCTCATCATGAGTTTCATGTAATAGCTTTTCACCATTAGGAAGCATTTTTTGTAGCAACTTTGTTTAACCTTCCTTCAAACCTTCCATGTCTAATTTTAAGACATTCTTCAAATATTCCATGTTTGCTTTCATTTTTTCTTCTATACCATCCATATTAGCTTCCATTTCATTTTTTGTTACTCTTTGCGAGAGTGAAATTGTTTGCACTTGATCTCACAATTTTGATATATCATGTTGCATTTCTTCCTCTTCTTCATGTGTCATATAAGAGATTTTTGGTTGCTTACTAGGTTTGTCCATTTTTTTTGTATGATTAATTTTGAAATCAAACAATGATATCTATGCTTCACTATGCCCTTTGAATCACTTCAAACTATTTTTTCAAACAAAAGTTATGAACAATTTAAAAAATACACATTTTTTTCTTGATTTTTAGGAGCTAGATATTGAAATTGTTGTATCTCTATAATTGTGAATCTCCAAGATCTAAAATTATGTCCTGTAGTAGCCTATGACTCTTATTTCCAACCCAATAAGTCATACCAATATTTGATTCTTTAATAAATAGTTATTCCCAATCTCCCACGATGACATGATTATAGATTGGTTCGATAGAGAGACCTTGTACGGAGTTCCATGTGTCACCGTTTCGACCTTCGATCCTAAAAATGGTATCCAATAAACTAAAGTCCATCCTATTTCTGTTAATTTTTAGGAATGTAAATCCGATGCTCAGAGAAAAACTTATGACAATTTTCCCTAGGTCAGCTATTTGAAATGGAATTATGGAGCCTGCAAAAACCCTAACTTCAACATATTGTATCTCCGAAAATATAGCGAAACAAGATCTAAAATTCGTACACGAATTTCACCAAGATTTCGGCTCCACGTGGTTGAAATTTCAACTTATGAATTTTTGTATAAAAAATATATATTGTGAAAATTCCACGATGCCCTGTTTGAACCAACGAAACCCTAGAATCCAAAGCTATGATCCCAAATGTTATGCAACCAACTTGTTGACACCTAATCATAGGGATTGGGTGAACAACTGTAATTAGTGTAAATAAATAACAGAGAAGATGGAGAGTCATCAGGAGATGAACTGAACAGTCACTCCCTCTTGTATATAATAATGAACAACCTGGATGAATAACACGATTTGATTTGAGGAGTTACCTCCTGGTCTGACATGGTATTAGATCTTAGGTCTCTAGGTTTAGGAATTTTGCGTGCACCTTTGTAACTCCTCTTTGTTCGAGCTCTTCTACTCATCAGATCTGCCATTCTGGCTAAGCCTGGTAGCTCTGACGCTGACGCTTCCACTAGTTTGACAATTTAATCAACAAAAATTCCTTCTTGTGACATGTTATTCATTGACTTGAACGTTTCTATAGTGCTGCCTTCTCTGCTACGCTGCTCATGTCACTGCTTGATACCTACATACAAAACGCTCAGCCTTTTCTACGCTCTCCCCACTGGTTGCCATACCCGATATATATGGTATCGTAACTGCGATATATCAACCAACTTCGGTTTAAAGGCCTCCCAGTTTTGAACGCTACTCCCATACGACTACTCGTCGATACCTCCACGACCCTCCTCCATGGCCCTCCTCCATACACAGTCCATACCTCGGCCCTTGGCATATGTGAATTCGATTCAGTATAACGTTATCCAAACAAAGCAGCAAAAGGATTATAGCCCAAGTCATTCCCACTATCACCTCCCATTGTTGTCGCATTGAGAAATGGCTCTTGAACTGTTTCATACATACGACGGAGCATGTTAAAGCCTTCAATATTTCTCATCATCTCTCGCATGAGTTCAGGATTCCTTGCTGCATCCAAAGTCTATCTAAGAGTGCCAGGATCATTGAGTATGTGCGCAAGGTCTGGGTTCCTGTCAATAATTTCCCGCATCTGCGGATTACTCATAATCAAGTTTCGCATCAAATCAGGGTTGTTCATAAGGTTCTGAATGGCAGGAATATTCATCATTTCACGAATCATGTTGGGGTTCTGTGTAAGTTGTTGCTGAACTTGTTGCAACTCAGGAAGTCCTACACCAAACAAACCTGTTGGATTATTTCAACTGCATTTCCCTTTTGATATCATAATACGCTGCTATCATAGTTACCTCCTCCCATAGTGCGTGTGCCTCTCCATAACCCTTCCTTCAATAACATCGTCCCCAAATACCACCTTTAAATATCGTATGCTCCATGATGTTTTTCAAAAATGTAAAATTGATGTTTTGGGCTAATGAAGTTCTATGTGCTGTATATGTAAAGACTAGATGTCCATCTAATGCTATTAGAAACAAGACTCCTTATGAAATGTGGTATGGGCACATTCCTTCGGTAAAGCATCTCAGGTTCTTTGGTTCCACATGTTATGCCTTGATACCAAAGTTACATAGAAACAAACTTGGTGGAAGAAGTCGTAAGTGTATCTTCCTGGGGTATTCAAACACCTCCAAAGCATACCGTCTCTATGATGAAGTCAATAAAAAGTTTGTTGTATCTAGAGATGTAATCTTTCTTGAATCATCCAAAACTGAAAATGTTGTTGAGCGACAACTTGATCTCTTGGATAGATTCGCAAATGAAAAATCATTTCAAGAATTTGATAATCGGATTCCACATCTTGAAGGGGGGATTCCTATACTAGATCAACCTGTGGAATCTTCTTCTGAAGCACTCTCTCCCTCGCATGAAACTCCAACAACAGATGATACTTTGAGTGATGTGATTGATAGAATTGGGAGACTCAATCTTGATTCAGTCCCAACTCAATCAATGGAGCAGATTGGACCATCTAAGAAAGGTCGCCCAAAGTGGTTGACAAAGACACTTGAAAGTGTTCATCTTGATGAGGTTGGAAAGACAGGAACTAGAAATTCAAACTGGAAAAATGGAGGTGATGTAGATGACTCTGATTCACTTGTTGATATGGATGTTTCTTATGATTGTGAATTGAATTTGTCTATAGATTTTGAACCAACTTCCTTCAAAGAAGTTGCTTCTCATGATGAATGGAAAGAATCAATGCAAAAGGAGTATGATGCCTTAATAAAGAATGGCACTTGGAAGCTGGTTGATCCTCCATTGGGAACCAAACCAATTGGCTACAAGTGGGTCTACAAGAACAAGTATAAAGTTGATGGCTCACTTGACAAGCACAAAGCCAGGCTTGTGGAAAAAGGTTTTGCACAGAAGGAAGGGGTTGATTATGAGGAGACTTTTTCCCCCACAACAAAATGGGCTACCATCCAGACACTCTTTTCCCTAGCAACTCAGAATGGTTGGAAAGTCCATCAAATGGATGTAAAAACTGCTTTCTTGAATGGAGATCTAAAAGAGAATGTTTTTATGTCCCAGCCTGAAGGATTTTCTATGAAAGGACATGAACATAAAGTATGCAAACTTGTGAAATCCTTGTATGGCCTCAAACAAGCACCGCGAGCCTGGTATGAAAAACTAACTGAGCATCTTCTGAAACTCAATTTTAAATATTATGATCTTGATGATGCAACTTTGTTTGTCAAGAAGGTTGGCAAAATAGTTGTATATCTTGTGGTATATGTAGATGATATTTAGATGAAAGGGAACAATGAAAGCTACATTGTATCCATAAAGAAGGAATTGAGGAAAGGTTTTGAATGACTGAATTGGGCTATGTTCATTACTATCTTGGTATTGAAGTAACTCAAAATCCAAAGTCCATATTCCTTTCTCAAAAGAAGTACATTGGAGATTTGTTGAATAGGTTTGGCATGATTGAATGCAATCCTCTGACTACTCCAATGGAACAAAAATTAAAGCTCACATCCATTGAAGGAAAAGAATTTGAGGATGCAACAAAGTATAGACAGCTTGTAGGAAGTCTCAACTACCTAACTACTACCAAACCAGACATTTCATTTGCTATTGGAATCCTCTCCAGGTTTATGCAAAAGCCTTGTGAGGGACATTGGTCTACTGCAAAAAGAGTTTTAAAGTACTTGAAGGGAACTCAAGACTTTGGAATCATGTATACACAGGTGGGCGACTTTAGCTTGATTGGATACTCTGATTCAGACTTCGATGGAGACAAAGAAACTAGGGTATCTACTTCAGGTTATGCTATGAGTCTTGGATTAGGAACTGTCTCTTGGAGATCACACAGACAATTAGTTCCAGTAGATTCCACAACAGAGGCAGAATATGTGGCAGCAGCTGAGGCAACAAAAGAAATTGTGTGGCTCAGGAAAATTCTTGAAGATTTGCATGTAAAACAAGTACAATCAACTCCACTCATGATTGATAATACCTCAGCAATAAAGTTGGCCAAGAACCCAAAGTTCCATGATCGAACGAATCACATCAATACTAAATATCATCTGATTCAACATCATGTTGAGGCCAAAGCAATCCATCTCCGCCATTGTTCCACTAATGAGCAAATTGCAGATATCTTCAGCAAAGCGCTGGGAAGAGAAAAGCTTGAAAGATTCAGAACGATGCTTGGACTCACCAACATCCCTTCAGATTAAGGAGGGGAATGTTGACACCTAATCATAGGGATTGGGTGAACAACTGTAATTAGTGTAAATAAATAATAGAGAAGATGGAGAGTCATCGTGAGATGAACTGAATAGTCTCTCCCTCTTGTATATAATAATGAACAACCTAAATGAATAACGTGATTTTATTTGAGGAGTTACCTCCTGGTCTAACAAAACTCACAAAAATATTGATCAATGTATTAAAAATTATCCTCTTTGAGGGGGAGATGTCATTTACATTACATAAATGAACAATTCTTGGATGATTCAAATGAAAAAATCTCCTTTCTATATATAGGAGTCTAAGGGGTCATAATATAATCAGAGCCTTCATTAAAATAATAATGTAAGGGAAAAAAATTTTTTGGGAAAAATTTATTAGCACTCTGCAACCCTAGCAGACCTGAGACTCTACCATGACCTAAACTAAGCCAAGAACCTGTTTTCCTGACGGTTCTAGTAGTGCATCTAGCTTGTGGGTTGCAAGACAGGTTGGGATGGCAAAGGAAGTCGGGGGGGGAATCCCCTCCTACCTGGATGTTGTGATGGATGATTCCCGCCTTAAACCAAACACCCAACTGCAAACCCAAGAAATGAATCAGACAAATGGCCCTGCCCTCAGGGCACGGTGGTAGGCTCGCAGTAGGGGAAAATTCCCGCCATGTGCAGTAGAGAAACCGAGGTTTGTCATCCTGATGAAAAAACCGGAAAGGTATAGAAGCTTCATGAAGGACCACACATTGATCTGGAATTTCATAGGAGTGTGGCCAACGGAGAAAGACCTCACCAAGTGGATACAACAGAAATGGAAACCCAAGGGCCATATATAACTCAATCTGAGACCCCGAGGCTGCTTTACAGTAATCTTCTCAAACCTGCAAGATAAAGAAAGAGTATTTGAAAATGGCCCATATTTCTATTATAATGTTGGTTTGTTCATGAGATATTGGGAGGAATGTTATGACCCCAACAAAGAGAAATTCTTGGCATCCTCAGTATGGGTAAGACTATTTGGCCTCCCAATGGACTTATGGGATCTAGAAATATTAGAGGGCATAGGGAATACGATAGGAAAATTGGTCAAAATATTAGAAACCACAAAAAGAGGCCGATATACATCCTATGCAAGAATCTATGTATATATGAACATAGCAGAACCCATACCCGAATCAGTGGAGCTAGAATACCATGAGGATGTTTGGCAGCAGACCCTAGACTATGAGAATATCCCATTAATATGTCGAAGGTGCCATGAATATGGCCATTTATTTAAGGAATTTCCACTAAACCAGGAAGAGATGGAGAACAAGGAAAAGCAGCAGAAGACCCCACAGGACAGAAATGAAGGGTTCCAAGAAGTTAAAACCAAGAGGAGGCAACCAAAGGGACTCGATTGTCCATAAAAAGAAACACAAGGCCAGTTGAGTAGTAAGAACAAATATGAAGTATTATAGGTGGAAGAAGAAGCAGAAAACGAGACCCAACCCATGGATTGTCAGAAAAAAGGAAAAGAGAGTAGCTCCTGTTACACTAAAATATCGTCACCATGATTATTTGCAGTCAGTATGGGTCTATCATCACTTGTACTGTCCTCCTAAGCAAGTCTAAGACCTCAGCTCTTCAAATCAAGCTTTAGAAGTGGGAGAAAGACATTAAAAATCAATGTAACTCTGGTTCCGCACTTTCTCTCATGCTCACCTGCGGTCCCACACCTTCTGTGTACAAAAGCTGCGTACCTACCCACTCTGTTCCTAACGGTGTAGGTGCAGACCCCTGTGAAAGTCAAAAGGCGCAATTTTTATCTTAAAAAACTCACTTTGGGTTAATTCTAGAGTTTTCTAGAAGGAATTTTGACGTGGATTGTTCGCTCTGAGGTGGTTCATGCATCCCAAAAGAGAAGGAGCTAATCCCTTGACTAAAGGAGCTATCCGTTTGAAGGAGGGCTTTATCCCTTTGAAGGAGGACCTAGTAACTTCCCTCCATTGCACTATAAATACAGGCATTGGGGTGAGGACTAAGGAGGTTAGAAGCTGAACATTTTGAGGGTAAATGCTGGTGAAATTAAGACTCTTTGGTTGAGCTTGAGAGGAGAGATCACATACCTCTTGGTTCCATTGGAGAGTGAGTGAAACTAGTCAAAGTAGAGGAGACATCTTGTTGGACCCTGGGAGGAGCTTGTACAGCGTCAAGGCAAGGGTTGTAAAGTTCTTCTTCTTTTGAATCAATACAATCAAACTCATTTTTCTCAACAAGTATCTTATGTTATTTGTTTCATGGACTCCTTGACTTTCATGTTAAATATGTTTTATGCAATTGGTTTTTCAGGTGCTATTTAATTTGTTTGCCTTGTTTGTGTTTGCAGATTCGCGAAAAGGAGCTCATTTGGATCAAAGGAGCGAGGGCATCCACAAGCTTGCGTTGGACCAAAGGTAGGCCCTAAAAACACTTGTTTACTATTGTTTATTAAAGCATATTTAGAGAAAGATAGTGTCTGGTTGGTTTGCTTGTCATTAGGTCTTCTTTAGATTCTAGGAAGGTCTATCTTGTCTGCAAGATCGACTCATTCCGCGTGACAAAATGGCGACTCCGCTGGGGACTTGATTGTTTTCTTTGTCTATACTTTGACCTGAGAAACTGTATTTTCTGTTTCTGTTTTTGACTTGATGATTGTGGGATTGGGTGAATTTAGTTAATTTTGAGTTAGTTTTCATTTTTCATAGTTTTGGGAGAGGTATGCACCCTCTGAGTTAAGCACAGTGCGTACCTGTACGCACTTTTGCTTTGTGCACAGAGCGTGGACGCACCTGTGTAAACAGGTTGCCTGCGTACCCTGTCAAAAATTTGAAAAATTTTAAATTTTTCTCTTTTTTATCAGTTTAGAATTTGTTTATAGGTTTTAGCCATTGCCCAGACCTGCTTGTTCCCTGTCAAAAACTTTCCTTGGTTTAATTTCATTAGCATTAGGGTTTTAGGTGGAATTCCTAGGAATTTTTCTTGTTGGGTTTGTTTTTCGTTTTTGGTTGTGTAGTGGCTCTGAGCTTAGAAGCCGTAGGGACCTCAGATTACCTTGGTGTCTACCAGTATTCTTATGAGTCTGACCATTTATGAAATCTCCCCTTGTTGAGGAATCCGCTTTGAGTTTTCTCATTTCAAAATTTCGAAAAGCTTGTAGTTGAAAGTTTGGAATTTTCATTTAAAAAAAAAAAAAGAAAACGAAAGATTGGTTGTTTTTTGACTAATTGTGATTCTGCATAAATTAGTCCTTAGCTCACATTTAGCTAAGTAAAACATCCTCAAAAAGACTTTTAGTAGGCTTTGACTTCAAGTAGCTTTTTATAGTTTGTAGCTCTCAAAGTTACTCATTTTCATTAGTTTTGAGTGTTTCATTTACAAAATATAAAAAAATCTCTTTTGGAAAAGTTTGTTTTTTGTAGTGATTGAGTGCTTTGAAAAGAAAAGGGAAATTTGTGTGAAATAGCTAGTTGTCTCGTTTTGAGTGCTTTGGAAAGGAAAAGCTCTTCTTTTAATTTGTTTAATTGAGAAAGATTTGTGTTTACGAAGTATTTGCATTCTCAAACTCTTTCTTAGTTTAGAAGTTCATCGAAGAGAAAAGATTGTCTAAATCATCTTAGGTGCATCTTTTTAGTGATTTCGAGTCGAGTCTTTACACCACGAGTTTCATCTCCGCCACCTCTTGACTTAAACAACAACCACTAAAATTAACGCTTAAAGTAAAATTCACCTAGTAACATTTTATTTCTAGGGCTCTGATACACCAACTTAGCTCAGGCTAGTGTCTTGGAGTAGGAGAGTAATTAACTCTCCAAGACAGTAAAAACAAACAAGTAGCTGTATCTTGTGGTAGGAAGAAATCCAATTGTTGCATTTATGCTCTGGGAAAGCTCCTCTTAAAGGAGAAGCACGAGATCGTGTCCGAACTAGTGTGGGAATCAATCCTTCCTCATTGGGAACGACGCCAGATATTCACATATTAAAAACGGTAAACCTCGGATTAACCATTGTCGAGGAGCCTGGGGTCACTTGTTGGTAAACCTTGGATTATGTCAAGGAGCCTTCAAGGGGATTGAGCTTGCTACTCTGCCCTTGCGTGCGTATCGGATCGTAGACTGTTCCTCCAGGTGTATTTGTCTCAGTTGGTAGCCTTAGTGACCATATTCTTTAGGATTCTTCCTAAGGTGACAGTGGTGGGAAGATCCCACTGTACCTGGAGTAGACGTCGGCTAGAATCACTTGGATTTTCTGGGGGGTTCACTTCACTCGAGACGGTTAAGTGGAGGAACTTGGTCCAGTCTATTCATTAAGCAAGTTGCCGGGGTAACTGTTCCAACTGCCATTTCTGTACTGAATTCTGCGACGTTGGATTTCATCACCAACTAGTGTTTTCGGTCCGGAAAATTACTGTTTGTGTGTGTTTGATCTCTAGATTCTTTAGGCGTGTGATTCAAATTTGTTTGGTTCTTTAGAGGCTTTAGGTGGTTTTCATTAAGATTTTACTTTTTTTGCGTGTGAAGTAGTTAAAAGTTTTTAACTGTGGCTGAATTACCAAGACAGTCCCGTAGACTTCGGGGCCAGTCTCCTGAGTTTGTAATCGTGGCTGATTTACTGAGGAAGTCCCGTAGACTTCGGGGCCAACCTCCTGAAGAAGTCCCGAGCCAGCTTGAAGGCTTGAAAGTCCTCGTAACTCCTAGTGGTAGTAAAGTTGGGTCACCTGAAGAAGGAGAGTCTTCATTGGTTGTACATCCTGATTACCAAACTCTAGTAACAGGTTATAATCCTGAATCTATTTCGGTTTCCGAACTTGCTGGTAGCTTTTCATCTACTAGTGATATAGGTGAAGAACCTGAGATATCTGAACCTGTTACTCCAACATCAGGGTTTGTCTCTTCGACTTCTAGTGGTCCTAATTCACCTAGGGTAGAAAGAGTGATCACTGAAAATCTTCCTTCTGGTTTGATAGCTATTGAAGAACTTGCTCCGGAAGAAGAAGTAGGCATCCCTATCCCTGAAAATCAACCTGTTATTGATCTAAGGGAGCGTGAATCAATTTTTTACAGTCCACCTAGAAGTACTACTTGGTATCTTTCTTTGACTAATTATTTGGAAAACCCAGCGTTAAGTTTTTCACCACCTCGTGCTCCTTATCATCCTAGAGGTTTTTATACTCCCGTAAATATGTCAGGTCAGTCGTCCATGTTTACTCAATCGCCTGAATCTTTTTTGTACGGCGGTCCTTCTGTTCCCTCTGGGTATCAGTCACTTTCTGGTACTTTTTCGGGAGCATCTCCTCAACCCATTGAACAAGGGTTATTCACTGGAAGTAATGGTGCAAAGCCATTGAGCGTAGAAGACATTCTTATGCTGTCAGGTTCTATTCCCAATTCTCAACCTCAAGGTGGCTAGTTACCGCCTGGGGGGCAACCTCAATTAACGCCTGGGGGGCAACCTCAAGGTACGCAATTTGCATCTGGGGGGCAACCTCAAGGACAGTACGTACCTACGGTACAATACGTTCCTCAAGGTCAACCCCAGACTCAATATGTACCCCAAGGTCAACCCCAGTATCAATTTATACCTCAAGGTCAACCCCAGTATCAGTACGTGCCTCAGGGGTATCTACCCCAAGGTCAGTACTCGAACCAAGGTTTCCAACCACCCCAAGGTCAATCTTATGTTCAAGGAACGGGAAATGTACCTTTCAATTATCAATCCTACCCTCAAACCGGTTATGGTCCTCAATTTTCTCAACCTGTTATGGGTCAGTACCCCGGAATGAACATAGTGTGGGATCCATCGCAAACTCAACAGGTGTTGCAGCCAAGTCTACAGTTGTCATCTCAAACTGGACAACCCTTAGTTTCTGGTTCACCCCAGCAACCAGTCCAGTCTAACATTCAAACTTCTGTACCCTCGGTAGTTTCACAGTCTAGGCCTATTGCGCCTCGTACTCCATCTCAAACGACTGCTGCAACTGCCGCAACATCTGTTCAATCTACCCCACCTACTTCTGGAGTATCGACAGCTCCGGTTTCTATTGTTCCTGTATCTACTCCTCAGACATCTTTACCACCGTCTGGATCCACGATTCAAACTACGGTTCAAATGCCTGTAGGACAACCTGGTTTAATTTCGGTTGTCATAAGTCAACCTCAATTCACCTATCAACCGTACCAGGGACAATACCAATTCGGTCCTGCTGTCCAGCAGCCAGTTTATCAGTATCAACCGTATCCTGGGTACACTTATCAACAACCTCAACAACCCCAGTATGGTCCGGTTAATCCTGGTTTTCCGGGAGGATACAATATCCCGAACGCGATTCCTATTCCTAGTTATCCCGGATATCCTCCTCCTGGGGCTGGTCTCATGACCCATAGTTTTAGGGATCCTAATCGGTAGTTACCGTTTATCGCAACTTTGGACTTACCTGATTTGTCGCGCCTGACGAACGATCCGATTAATTATCTTCCGTTTTGGCCGCCAATGCCGAATAAGTTTCCCAGTGACATTCCCAAGTTCGAAGGTAAATCTGGAGAGGACCCGTCGAACCATGTGATGACTTACCACCTCTGGTGTGCGTCTAACTCCATCACAGATGATTCGATCCGTCTTAGACTTTTCCAGCGCACTCTAATTGGTCTCGCGGCCAAGTGGTACATTGAGTTACCGCGAGGCACCTTTTATAATTTTAGTCAGTTAGCTACCTCATTTTTAACTCATTTTCAGTTGCCAGTCAGATATGACAATGGCACGGAATTGTTAACTTCGCTAAAACAATCGACATCCACGTACATTTCAGATCATATTCACGAGTGGAGACGTCGACGACGTTTAGTGAAGGTATTTATTCCGGATCAAATCTTGGCTGAGTGGTTTGTAAAATCTTTGTTGCCAAGGATCACTGAAGATTTTTCTAAAGCCGGAGTTGTTACTGAGGAGCAAGTGATTGCTCAAGCTCAGTACCTTGACTTGGTCTATACTCAGTCAGGTACGTTACACGAAAAGATCCCTGATCTTCCCAAGTCAAATCAAATCACTGCAGCTCCTTCAGGATCTCATGCCGCTGACGGTATGATTGGTACGGTTAACACTAAAAGTAAGAAGAAGTCTCCCAAGAATTCTTCTCCTATCATAACCTTGCCTGATTCCCCGACAGGAGATTCTTCTGCAGAGGTTTCCGCCGATATTCACGTTGTAGAGTCATCTACGGCTAAATCAAAATCCGGTGGGAAGAAGAAAGGAAAGAAGAAGAATAAAACGGACAAAAGTTCAAAGGAGAAATCTGAAAAGGCGGAATCCAATGATGAAAAGCGCAAACCTCGTTATCCATGTCTCATTTGTGACGAAGAACATTTTACAAGAGACTGCCCTCATCAAGCAGAGGTTGCGAAGATCGTCAAAGGTTCCCAAACTCCTGCTGTTTTGAAGGATCCATTTCCAAGTCAAGATAGCAAGATGATAGGTTCTTCCTCGACTGCCAATGAAGAACCCATATTGATGATGTCCCATGTGAGGATTGCGACTTGATCGCAAGATTATGGGAGTAAGAGTCCTGTTGATGGTAAAGAAGCAGAATCTTCTCATTCTAATCCATCAAACTCAGCTCCCGGTTCCGATCCACTACAGATCGAGAAACCTAATCCAGACTTAGTAATAAAACCGCCCACCAAGGGTATACTTCGAAAGTCAGCTTTCAATCCACATGCGAGAGCGGCTCAGAATTATAACATTGTTGAGGATTTAGCTGTTTCACCCTCAGCAATGTCGGCTTTGGAGGTGCTGCAATCATGCCCAGCACAGCGTAAATTACTTTTGTCGGCTATAGGAGCTGTTGACGTTCAGGACCCGAACCTAATAATCTTTGATCTAGAAAATAGTACACCGTGTTTGCCTCATCAAATGGCTTTCCAGATCCCCATGATAGTAAAAAACAGGCCTATTCATCAGACTATAATTGATGAGGGAGCTTCAACGTGTATTATGTCGATACAGTGTTGGAGATCGCTTGGTTCTCCTTCACTGAATCAATCCCCGACAATTCTTAAGGCCTTTGATGGCTGTGGGTTTCAACCTTTTGGAATTCTACAGGATTTGCCTATAGGGGTTGAAGGAAAAATTGTTAGTCTAGATGTGGAGGTGGTTGATGCCCCTCTAGACTACAACCTTCTCTTGGGTCGAAGTTGGTCTTACGCTATGACAGCGATCATTTCATCGGTCTTTAGAGTAATAAAGTTTCCACATAATGGAAAGATCGTAACAATAGACCAGCTGGCTTACTTTTCATCCGACCCAGCCTCTTCGGAGAGTATTCAGCATGTCGGTAAAACGACTATCCCATATAAGGATGTTGGAGTAGGATTAGTTAAAGATGCCGGTTTACTGGGAACTTTTCCTTTTCCTCCAATCAATGCATCATCTTCATTTGCAACCATTCATATGATTACATCAGACACTATTTTTTATGACGATCCTTGGATCGTTCCTTCTGAATCTGAAATAGACTCATTTGGTAATTCCATGCCTTTGAGTCCATATGAAATTGCCTATGAAGCCGTGCAGTCTTTTGCCGACCCGTGTTCAACCGAAAATGACTTAATGAATGTGGTCCGTGAGGAATCACTTTTCACATCAACCTCGGATTTAACTACGTTTTCTGAACTTGTTCACTCTGATGAGCAAATTCGTGAAATCCTATGTGTAGATGATTTACCATGGGAAGATCTCCATCACAGATCTTCGTTTTTACCTAAGGATGATCATTTTGAAAATGATTTCTCATCAATCTTTACGACTGAATATGTCAAGGAACCTCAGAATCCAATGAAACATCCCGATTCAGAGTTAAATTTGGGAAACATCTCTCGAACTATTCCCATTGACATTTCGGTTAAGCTCGGAATTGTTGAGAACATTCATATAGGTGCCTCGTGTACAGATGACGAAATTCAATTATACAAGGCCCTATTTCAAGAATTCCGCGACGTGTTTTCCTGGTCCTATGAGGAAATGCCAGGAATTGATCCCACGATTGTTGTTCATGAGATCAAGACTTACCCGGACGCTAAACCCGTCCGGCAATGTTTGCGTCAGATTCACCCACGAAAAGTTGCTGCAATTAAAGCAGAAGTTGAAAAACTGTTGAAAGCAGGTTTCATTTATCTGATCCCGCTAACGGATTGGGTATCGAATATTGTTCCGGTTAACAAAAAACAGGGGACAATAAGAATATGCATCGACTATAGGGATATTAATCGAGCCTGTCCAAACGACAACTACCCAACTCCCTATATCGATCAAATCATTGATGATTGTGCCGGCAGCGAAATATTTTCCTTTATGGACGGTTTTTTCGGATACAATCAAATCAATATTCTACCTGCCGATCAACCAAAAACGGCTTTCATTTGTCCATGGGGGACATTTTCTTATTGCAAATTACCTTTTGGGCTTAAGAATGCCGGAGCAACTTTTCAGAGGGCGATGTCTTATGTGTTTCATGACATCAAGCACATTGTGCAACCCTATCTCGATGACTTGCCTGCTCATTCATTACATCGAGCTGATCACCTCGTCCATTTACGAGCAATCTTTATGAGGTGTAGGCATTATCGTATTCGGTTGAACCCACACAAATGTGTCTTCTGTATAGAAATGGGTCGATTGCTGGGATTTGTAGTTTCGAAAGCCGACATTCGCGTTGATCCCTCGAAGGTCGAAGCTATCATCAATTTGCCTCCTCCTTCGAGTCTTCGCCAACTCCAAAGTTTGCAGGGGAAAGCAAACTTTTTACAATGATTCATTCCTAAATACACCGAGGTTACAAAGGGTTTTACACGGTTGTTGAAACAGAACACTCAATTCTCTTGGGATGAGATAGCTCAGAAATCTTTTGATGCACTCAAACACGCGTTGACCCATGCACCGTTGTTGCATCCTCCCAACTACAACCAGGATTACTTTTTGTATCTCGCCACCTCCCATTCCACGATTGGAATGGTCTTAGTTCAGGAAGATGAATTCGGAACGGAACATGTGATATATTACCTTAGTCGAACGTTAAATCCAACTGAGCTAAAATACTCACATGTGGAGAAATTGGCATTGGCAGCCGTTCAAGCTGTCCAACGTTTTCGTCACTACATTTTACTACGTAAAACTACGGTAATTTCGGATTGCAACCCTATGATCTACATTTTGACCAAACAATTGCTAGGGGGAAAGTACTCTAAATGGATCGTTATCCTGCAGGAGTTCGACTTGGAGTTTGAGAAATCTAAGTCTAAGAAATCTTTAGTTTTTGTAGAGTTAATGTGTGACTTCCCGCGTGCTGACACGGAAACTGTGGCAGAGGAGCCCATTGTGGACGAATCCTTGTTTCTAATCAGCACTTTAGATCCGTGGTATGGGGATATCATCGTCTATCTCCAGACCCAATCCTTTTGGCCAGAAATTTCAAGGTCGGAACGTCGGAAAATTCGCTTCTAGTCCCAACAATTCAAAATTATTGGAGATACTCTTTATCGCCGTGGGGCGGACTTTATTTTTCGACGTTGCTTAACTCACGAAGAGGCTGAAAGGGTTCTAAATGACTGTCACTCTGGAGCATGTGGTGGTCATATGTCTGGGTATGCCACAGCCCAAAAGATATTGCGCGCTGGCTATTTCTGGCCGTCCTTGTTTAAAGATTGTATTACCGCAGTCCGAAAATGCCACAACTGCCAGATTTTTTATCGTAAGATGCGCGCTCCACCTGCTCCTCTCCACCCTATAATTGCCGTTGGTCCTTTTGCCAAATGGGGTATCGATTTTATTACATGTAACCCTCACTCGGCCGGGGGCATGCGTATATCATCCTTGCAGTAGATTATTTTACTAAGTGGGCTGAGGCGATGCCTACATTCGAGGCAGACGGCAAGACAGCTGCAATTTTCGTGTTCAATCATATAATTGCTAGGTTTGGTGTCCCACAAGCGATAATCACTGATCATGGGTGTCATTTTCGAAACGTTATGATGACCGAACTTACAGGCCAGCTTGGTTTACGTCACGATAGTTCAACTCCTTATTATCCACAAGCGAATGGTCTGGTTGAGTCCATCAACAAAGTTTTAGTTATCATAATCCGACGAAGCATTGGGATTCATCGGTCGAATTGGCACAACATGCTATTTTCAGCGCTTTGGGCGTACCGAACTTCAGTAAAAACATCAACAGGGTTCACTCCTTTCCAACTAGTCTATGGTTTGGAAGCTGTGTTACCCATTGAGTGCGAAATCCAGTCACTGCAAATGGCCATCGAGTTACTTCCAGCTACTTCCGAAGAGGAAAAGCGTTTGTTATACTTAGTTCAATTAGATGAGAATCGACGTGATGCTGCATTAGCGATTGAGACTCATGCAAAGCGTATGAAAGCTCAGTATGATCGGAATGTGACCCCTCGAAATTTTTCAGAAGGAGACCTAGTGTTATTGTATGATCAAGCTAATGATAAATTAGGCGCTGGGAAATTCGTTCCTATGTGGCATGGTCCCTATATTGTTAAGCGAAAGCTAGCAAAAGGGGCCTATGAATTGGAAGACTTTGATGGGGACTCTTTGGGTAAACCCAAAAATGGCCTTTACTTGAAGAGGTACTATGCTTAAAAGAATGGGGTATGGAGATTTTTTAGGATAGTTTTTCTTTCTAGCTGGTGTGTTTTAGTTTACAAAGTGTGCTTAGCTTAGAGAGTGTTTTTCCGTCATTATTCCTGATTATCTTGGTTTTACTCTTGATATTGCAGATGTCGATGCCTCTCCAAACATACATTGGATTTGCTGATGGTGCTTGTCGTAATACACGGAACATCTCTTCCGCAGCTTGGGTTATCTATTCGCCCTCTGACGAGTTAGTTTCTATGCATGGGGTAAGCCTCGGTCAAACAACAAACAACATTGCAAAGTACAGTGCAGTGATTGAGTTATTGTCTGAATCTATTTCATTTGGGATTCGAAGTTTGATAGTGAGGTTAGATTCTGAACTCGTTGTGTTACAGCTTAATAGAGTGTATGCCATTAGAAATCCAGTGTTATTAAGATTATTTTTGAGAGTGCGTCTCTTGGAACGTGAGTTTGATTATATTGAATATCAACATATTCCAAGGTCTTTAAATACATTAGTAGATGCAATTGCTTCTCGAATGTTAAATAGACATTTGCAATAATCATACATGTAAATTTAAAACCATTCCATAAACATGATTTACAAGATAAGCCGGTAATAGTGATATATATATATAGGAGTGTGTCAAAAATACATCGTCTTTGATCATAGGTTGAAAAACACCTTATGATCGGCAAAAATGATAAGTACAAAAAACAAAAATGTCACATGTGCCCACAAAAGGCGATCATCCTATCACTGGTGATGATCTCTATAAGAAACCACTGCCCAAGCCACCTTGCAAAGGAACCTCCTAAAAGGTCCCGGGACCCCAATCACATAGCGCTGGAGTCAACGAGGAATGTCGTCTATAGTGGTCTCAGGAATATCCCCTGTCAAGCGCTCAAGATGACCCTCCAACTCGGCCAAAACCTCTGCTGATTCATCCTGTGGGGCTGGCGCGGGTGCAACTGGTTGCCTCCTCTCGAAAGGCCAGAGAGCGGCTGGTCACTGTGGACCCACATCTGCATTTGAAATTTTTACTATCAGTTTCGAGACGATCAAAAATATAAAAAAAAAAAAATTAAAATAGGAAAAGTTGAAAAGGATTTTACCTGACTCGTCCCACTGCTCTCCTGGTGGAAGAGCCATGTCTGGGTCACCACGGAAATCCATCCCAGCGTAAGGGAAGTCCTGAATGGAAAAGACCTGGTTTTCCAACCATTGGAAATACTCAGGTTTGAACCGAGCAACTTCTGTCCTCTCGTCCGGGTGACGGGCCATGACTGCGACCCATCGCATCAGTTTGGGCTCTCGAGGAAGCCCAGCTCCAACAGTAAGGTGCTGTGGGATCAGCATAGGAACCCTCTCCAGGCCAAAACTCACGACCAAAGCCCCATAACCAAAGGTCTTTAGTCGTCCGCTCTTGGCCCTGGTCAGTTGGCCTTTCACTTTGGCCAGCACAGCATTGCACCAGTTGAAGATGGTGCCTCGAAAGCAATCAACTGCCATACGCATCTGGGATCCGGTGGCAATATGTAATGCGGCAGCTCCGCAAAGTCTGGTGACAGTAAACGCAATCACCATGAGCTCAGGACGGGATATGGTCTTTATGTCTATCCCTTTGTCTTTAGCCTGACTGTTGCAGTACTCTAGCCGGAGGCTATCGACAGACTGACCACCTGGCCTAGTCCCAAATAGAGTAAAGTCTTCGCCTCTCTTAGGCAAACCAGTCAAGAAATAAATGTCCTCCGGCTCGATTTCGAGCCGGTGCCTGCCAATGAAAAAACATTGGTCCTGTATGCTCCATCTGTCAACCAGCCACTGTAAGAAATCCACCTGAGCCCTCATGCCAGGAATGGTCCAGAATTTGTACAATCTGCACACCCTCAAAGCATCAAGTGAAGGCTGATGATTCCATGCGGCAGTATCCACGTCCTCATGCTCTCGTTCACGCCAATCTAGCATGATATACTCTCTGCATCAAGTATAAAGATTAATTAAATTGCTAGAAAACATTTTGATTGGTCCATTTTTGAGAAATTTTGGGTTCAAAACCCTTGCGGCGGGGTACGCACCCTCCGAGTTAGACACAGTGCGTGGGTACGCACTTTGTCTACATGGAAGGTGCGGACCCCAAGCTTTTTCCCAATGGAGAAAAAGTCGGGGTCCGCGGGTCCGCAATGGTAAACCTGCAGACCCCCGCGCGTGGGTTTTGCGCCTAAAAACCCTCCCAAAAAATGAAATGAAGGACTAAATCAAAAAACTAAACGGTTGAAAATGAAGAGTAGGATGATGTGGATTACCTGGAGAAGACGGCGCTCGATTCCGACGGTTGGATTTTCCACAATCTTCACGGGAAGTTTTCTAAGCAAAAGCACTATTTTCTCACCCAAACTCGAATGGTAAAAATGAATTGACAAAGGCCCTTTTTATAAGTTTTTTGAGTAAATAAATCGCAAATTTGTTTATGTTTCACTTTGAAAAGGTATTTTGCAATGCTTTTATCCATTTCAAACAGGTAAGAGTAATTTTTGTGTTTTTGTGCAGAATAAAGGATTACTCAGACAAAATCTATCATTTTCAACGAAGAAACAAGTAGAGTCATCTTTAAGCCCTTTTCTGACTCCTAAAATATGAAAAGATTGCCGAGCGTTTCTTTTACACTCGTTAAAACGGAATTAAAAGACGGTCCATTTACAGCTCTTTTCCGACCGTAAAAATATGAAAAGATTGCCGTATTTTTGTCGTTTCGAATTCGATATTGGTTATAAAACGACGTGTCGTTGATCGCTTTTTTACCTTTTTGGATCAATGCCACTAATAACGAAAAGTACTCCTTGGTCGTAAAAGATCAAGCGGTTCTCTCAAGTATTATTTTATACTTTTTCAGGCTTGGGAGACACAAATTTACGAAAAAGGTCAACCCTGGAGTCTTCTTAAGTTTTTTCAGACTCTCTAAAATTGAAAAACGCCGAGTTTCTCCTATACTGGACTCGTTAAAATTTCACAGTAAAGGACCTGTTCAATTACAAACAGGAACGAACCACTCCTTCTTAGGGTTTGGATCTAAACTAAGTTGGGCTCATCCGAAGGATGAGCTTATAATCAAGCAAATGTTATCCTCCTCAAGCTTGTCAAAAATAAAGAGGTACTTGCCAGAAATGGTGGGGGAAAAGAGAGGAAAATGAGTCTATTTGTCATACTTTGTAACCACTCTTGAACACGACACTTTTATTCACCTGGGTTGGGAAATCCTTTGCCTAACAGTTGATCAAACCACATTGAAAGTCTTCAGCCGGTTTCTGGGTATTAACTTTGGGTCAATTGTCGCCAAACCATCTGTCGTGTCGTTATGTGTTCAAGAGGTCACTGCCAATAAGCCATTCATCTGCAAAATATCTGTCATCCATCTTGACCATCCCTGAGTCAGTCCTTGCAACTAAATTTCTTCAACTTGATCTATGATTTCGTGTTGTGGGCTTGCCTACGACGGATCGCTTTCTTTCGACATCAGCATATTATCTATAAAGATGATCTAGGAATCGTCAATACCTTGAGATCTGCATGCCTCAATGGCAGGTTTCTCGCCTTTGACGACAGTTTACATCATTGACTTTCGATCGAAGGATTCCGTGACATGTTCGACATCAACACATTTATTCACATCTCATGGATTGTACTGGGTACTTTGAGAGCCATTGACATCACTGGTGGTTTCTCTCACACTTGTTAACAGTTTACATCATTGACTGGTAATCAAGTGGTTTCTACCATGTTCGACATCAACACATTTATTCGCATGGATAGAATCGTACTATTTCGGGATATAGAAATGAAGACCCTGGATCTAGTTTCCATCATCCAGGCTGCAAGGAATTTTGTATTCATTATGTTGTGGACTATTCATAAACAGATGGCTGCGTCCATACTGTGTTCACATGAGTCTATACTTGTAATGTCTTACAAGATCATTCCTATATCAGAGCAGTAGATAGTTTTCTAGTTAGTTTTGATCTGAGTATGGGAATGCCTACCTCAGCGATGATATGATCTCATATATATATCTTGCATTGAATGTTTTTACAGGTTCCGACCGGGCTCTCCACAAGATGATCCTCGAAATGATAAAGTACTTCACTCTTCCTATATGATAAATGAAATCCTCATCTACTACAGACTTCGCACTTTAGGGGGCAATCTGTTACACTAAAATATCGTCACCATGATTATTTGCAGTCAGTATGGGTCTATCATCACTTGTACTGTCCTCCTAAGCAAGTCTAAGACCTCAGCTCTTCAAATCAAGCTTTAGAAGTGGGAGAAAGACATTAAAAATCAATGCAACTCTGGTTCCGCACTTTCTCTCATGCTCACCTGCGGTCCCGCACCTTCTGTGTACAAAAGCTGCGTACCTACCCGCTCTGTTCCTAACGGTGTAGGTGCGGACCCCTGTGAAAGTCAAAAGGCGCAAGTTTTATCTTAAAAAACTCACTTTGGGTTAATTCTAGAGTTTTCTAGAAGGAATTTTGACGTGGATTGTTCGCTCTGAGGTGGTTCATGCATCCCAAAAGAGAAGGAGCTAATCCCTTGACTAAAGGAGCTATCCCTTTGAAGGAGGGCTTTATCCCTTTGAAGGAGGACCTAGTAACTTCCCTCCATTGCACTATAAATATAGGCATTGGGGTGAGGACTAAGGAGGTTAGAAGCTGAACATTTTGAGGGTAAATTCTAGTGAAATTAAGACTCTTTGGTTGAGCTTGAGAGGAGAGATCACATACCTCTTGGTTCCATTGGAGAGTGAGTGAAACTTGTCAAAGTAGAGGAGACATCTTGTTGGACCCTGGGAGGAGCTTGTACAGCGTCAAGGCAAAGGTTGTAAAGTTCTTCTTCTTTTGAATCA
Organism: Pinus tabuliformis; assembly: GCA_031772625.1. Lineage (NCBI taxonomy): Eukaryota > Viridiplantae > Streptophyta > Pinopsida > Pinales > Pinaceae > Pinus > Pinus tabuliformis. The sequence goes on along the minus strand of CM062816.1, from coordinate 242,372,592 downwards.
ATACAATCAAACTCATTTTTCTCAACAAGTATCTTATGTTATTTGTTTCATGGACTCCTTGACTTTCATGTTAAATATGTTTTATGCAATTGGTTTTTCAGGTGCTATTTAATTTGTTTGCCTTGTTTGTGTTTGCAGATTCACGAAAAGGAGCTCATTTGGATCAAAGGAGCGAGGGCATCCACAAGCTTGAGTTGGACCAAAGGTAGGCCCTAAAAACACTTGTTTACTATTGTTTATTAAAGCATATTTAGAGAAAGATAGTGTCTGGTTGGTTTGCTTGTCATTAGGTCTTCTTTAGATTCTAGGAAGGTCTATCTTGTCCGCAAGATCGACTCATTCCGCGTGACAGCTCCAGTCAAACAAAAACAACACCCAAGCAAAAATCCCAAAGAGACCTCATAGACAAAGATGAACAGGTAGCGATGGAAACCACTATAATGGAAATCAACCCAAGCAAGGGGGAGGAGCTTAGTATGGAGGAAGAAGTCCTTAATAAATTATTGAATGCATGGAGACACTTAGATGAAAGATTCATTCCAGAAGACCAAAAGAAACTATACAAAGAGACTTTTCAACAATATCAAGCTAAGAAAGGACAGGGATAGGTTGAGATCGCAGAACAACTGGGGATGCACCAGGAAAATCCCCAGGAGCATCAAAACAAAGAAAAAGGGGGAAAGAAAAGAGGTCAGAGAAACCTACATGAATCAATACAAATAATGGGAGAAATGCTAGTGAACACAGGCATGGTGGTACCACTATCAGTGGTATACCAACAACTAAATAAAGTTTCCCAATGATAGTAATATCTTGGAACATAAGAGGCCTAAACAACCAAGGTAAACATAGATACTTAGTGTAGCGACTGAGAAAAGAAAAACCACAATTCATGCTTCTCCAAGAAACTAAGATCACATGAGAAAAACTAGAAGAGATCTTGAGCAAGATGAACCGCGATATGAGGGAATGAAAATAGATGCAAAAGGAAGTGCAGGAGGGATAGAAATAATATGGAATCTAGCATAAGTAACTGTAGAATATTGGATAGGCATGCAACACATCCTCACAGGTCGGTTCCACCTCATAAGAACTAAAGACTGGTTATTGCTCTCAGTAGGTTATGGCCCGCACATCCCAACTGAAAAGGAAAACTTCCTCCAAAGGATAAAGGCACTAAATCAATTGTATGATGAAAAGCTATGGCTGATAGCAGGCAACTTCAACCTGATAACATCGTTAGAAGAGAAAAAAGGAGGATTTAGAATGGAGGAGCCCAAAATGGAGCAATTCAGGGATATCCAAGAAGAGCTTCACCTGGTGGATATCCCAACAATTAGTGGAAGATATACATGGAACAATAGACGGGGAGGAAATAGGAATATTGCGTCCCGCCTCGATAGATTTTTGGCAACAGAAAATCTAATTAGTAAAGATTTCTACTATGAGGCATCCATCCTACCTTTCTTGGCCTCAGATAATTGGCTGATTAGATTAGAAGTGGACATGAAACAAGGGCAAACAAAGAGACCCTTCAGGTTTGAAACCTTTTGGCTAAGAGACCTGACCTTCACTAGAAGGTTGAAGGAATGGTGGAAAGAGAGTGAGAAAGAAGGTAGAAACCTAATGCATACTTTCCAACTCCAACTCAAAGATCTTAAAGGTAAAATAAAAAAATGGAATAGGGAAGAGTTCGGAAACATACATCAGGATCAAGAATTGATTCAAGCTAAGATGAGGAAAGTGCAACAACAGATAATTAATGAAGGTAGATCTGAATCCCTAGTAGAGGCAGAAGGACAGCTGATAAATAAATTAGAGGAAAGAAGGCAACAAGAAGAGATCCCGTGGAAACAGAAATCAAGAATCCAGTGGTTAAAGGAAGGGGAAAGGAATTCTAGATTTTTTCACAAAGAAATGATTCAATATAGGCAGAAAAACATGATCTTCTCCCTAGTGGATCAGGAAGGAAATCACCTTACTCAAAAGGAAGATATGGAGAACCTGCTAGTTCACCATTTTTAAATCTTGCTAACTGAACCCAACATAGATAGGATGGAGAATATAGACAGACTAACTCGGCATATTCCCCAATTAGTGAGAAGGGAACAGAATCTGAGCCTTCTAAGAGATATCTCCAAGTCTGAGGTGGAAGAAGTAATCAAATGCCTTGCGAAAAACAAGGCACCAGGCCTAGATGGGTTCACAACCGAGTTCTATTAGGCTACGTGGACATTCATGGGAGATGATATTATGGAAATCATGGAGGAGTCCTGACGCAATAAAAGAATGCATCCATCCCTGAATTCCACCTTTCTTTCCCTCATTCCTAAAACTAATCACTCAGAAGAACCGCAAGGTTTTAGACCAATAGCGCTCTGCAACGTAATTTATAAAATCATGGCCACAATCATGGTGAATTGCCTCAAACCTCTCCTACCTGGCTTAATATCTTAGGAACAGACAGGATTTGTCAAAGGGAGGCAAAAAGTAGATGGAATTGTTATAGCTCAAGAGGAAATACACTTGCTGAAGAGTAAAAAAACTAAAGGGATGTTGGTAAAATTAGACTTATCAAAAGCCTATGATCGCCTGAGCTGGAAGTACTTACAGGGCATACTAAAGGCGTTTGGATTTGATTGTAGGTGGATAAGCTGGATAATGTTGATGATATCGACCCCGGTTTTTTAAATCCTACTCAATTGGACACCCACTTAGGCATTCAATGCAACCAGAGGGCTCAGATAAGGATATCCAATGTCCCTGTTCCTGTTTATAGTGGTTGTTGAAGGACTAGGGTGGTATGTAAAAGAGAAAGTGCAAAGGGAACAATTTATAGGTCTCAGAATGTGGAGCAATGATTTGTCATTAACACATCAACAGTTCATCGATGACATAATGATGTTTGGGCAAGAAACTCTCATGGAAGCCAGAGGTCTGATGGAAATCCTGAATGACTTCATGAGTGCCTCTCGGATAGAGATGAATAAGGATAAGTTGGATATATTTTTCTTTAATACCACATCCCCATCTCAAGCCTTCCTAGCAAGAATAATGGGATTCCTCATTAGAAATATCCCCTCGAAATATTTAGGAATCCAGCTAAGTGACCAACAAAATAGAGTGGTGAACTGGAAGACTTTGCTGGCGAAAATCCAAGGGAGAATGCAAAAATGGACCTTTAGAGCACTGAATATGCCAAGTCGTGTTATTCTGCTGAAAGTTGTGCTTTAATCAATTTGGATATACCGATTATCTAGTCAAGCGACCCCCAAAACAGTGTTCTAAAAGATAATCGACATTTAAAAAAAAAATGTGGCAAGGACCCAAAAAAATTAAAATAAAATAAAATTAAATTAAAATTAAAAAAAAAATGGGCCTTGCTATCATGGAATCAGCCCAGCAAGCCATTAAAATAAAGAGGGTTAGGTCTTCGAGACCCGTATATTCTCAACCAGGTGATGGGGGCAAATCTATGGTGGCGATGGATTCAGGGAGGAGTAGGTCTATGGAAGGAAATATGGAATGCCAAGTTTGATCGAAGGAAGGCTAAGTGTTCAGGCAAACATCAAGCGATCGGTCATATGGAATTTAGCATCGAAAAATAGAGAATTGATAAGAACTCACAACTTCTGGGAAATAAGGAAAGGAGACAAAGAAAAATTCTGGAACGAGGCGTGGCAGTAGAGAGAAAAACTAAACAATAGACCTGATCTAGGGGAAATATGTCAATTTACCAATAGCCTTGCAAATCAAACAATGAAAAACTTTTGGAGCTCAGATAGAGGAGAACATTGGAGAAAATGGAAACAAAAACAAGATTGATCAGGTGCTCCCGAATCCACCCAATGGGAAACATATGAGAAAGATATGGAAACCCAAAAAATTATAATATCGGAAGGGCCGGATATTGTAAGGTGGGGGTATAAAATCAAAGGGATGTTTACTATTAAAGAAGGTTACTATCTACAAGCAGTGCACCACCTGCAACAAAGGCCACCTATATGGGATAGAATTTAGCAAGATAAATCATAGCCGAAAATTTCTCTCTTCCTGTGGATAATTCAACATGGAAGAGCACTCACTTGGGATCAACTCTAGATAAAAGGGATGCAGGGACCATCAGTTTGTAGTGTTATCACTCAGAAATTTCTCTAGAAGTTATTAGAAGAAAGAAAATGACCGAGGTAACCACAAACCAACTTTGGAGCATAGGCTCTAGCCAACCTAGGCTCAGAGAGGGCTCTCTCTATATGATTTAGCTTTGTTTGCTGGGATTTCAGGCTAGTTATGAATGTTCTGGGGGTTTTTTATTTGTATTCAAGATTGGGTGGTGGGATCCTTGGAACAGATGGATAGAATGATGTCTTCAGACCATTGGGCTATGGAGTCAACAGAAGGGTAGCAGAACTAGATCAACTCACTAAAGGGAATGTTCAAAGGGCAAGCTAGCAGAGTAAAGTGTAGGTCTTTGGAACAGGGGGTGAAATGGTTTTAATTAGGGTGAGAGAGCAATTAAGGGTTCTCAGACCAGGATAAAAACGAGGAATAGAGGATAATCGAAAACAAAGGGAAATTAAGAATCCTTTGATCTAGATTAGCTAGAAGCAACCTAAACTAAGGAGAAACTAAGAATTCCTTAACTTAGATATCAGTTGAAAACATTTATATGCATAACTGTTAAAACAGAGTGTAATTAAACAAATTCTGAGATATTGTTCCAGTTATAGCATTCAGATTCAGAAATACATTAAATATTGTGAAAAAACTTTAAGAAAGATAACAGTAACATAAGAAAATAGTTGTCTGCACTTCACTCAACACATGAATCCTGTGAAATATCTTGTCTTTATTCATCAATCTAGCTTGCTAGCTCAATCAATTATGCAATAGCTTTACAGTCCTCTTGATCAAAATTCTATAGAAATGTCTAAGAAGCCACCCCACATACTTTGAATTGTGAAGTATTTATACAAAAATAATTACAAAATATCTCAAACTAACTTGAGATTTAATCTAGGAAATAAAAATATCTTCTTGCAAGAAGATAGAGAAAGCTATTGAACTGCTTTCATGATGTCCCATTTATTTTCGTACTGCTGGCGTTTATGGTTTGGTTTTATCCCTTTAGGCTCTTTACTGTTTGAACTTTCACGCTAGAGGCTTTAGTCACTTTAGGCTTTCATCTGATACACTTTGACACTGATACTCTTTGACCCTACTGACCTGTTTTCATCTTTTCACCTGGTTGTTTTACTTTTACCCTTTTACTGCATTTTTCTTATAGTAAATCAATCAATTTTTCCCACATTTCAGCATCAGGTAATTGGATCTTCAACATCCTTCTGTATATCTCATCTACCTCAGTGTACTTGGAAAAAGTAGGCTTATTGATGAACAAGTGTTTTACCTCATGCTGGAGGTAAAACAAGTTTTCAAATGTGTGATAAAGTGCGTTGCCCATTGGCAATGCTTTGACTGATGATGTACTAGTTTGTTCTTTTGCTAGCTCTTTGAGTTTGCTGTTGTAATCCTATTGGGTCATGAGCTTTTCATTTATGACTAAGGGATTGGGTAACCCTTTCTCTCTCAAAATTTGAAACTTATTCATAAATCTATCAACGAATACATGCATATTCTGACATTTGTCCTCCAAGTTTAACATCAAGTTTCTCTTGGAAAGGACCTTCCTCACTTCCAAAATTGTTTCATTTATATCCTCAATATCCAATTCCTGAATCTCGTATCTATTTTTACTGTTAAGGAATTGGATGATTCTAGTGGCATCTTCGGGCATTTCTCCCAATTCCTGTTTTACCTTTTGGATGGCTTCTGTAGCCATCTTTATCGGATCTATCTACTCAAAAGTTACTTGAATAGATGGCCAAATATCATTGCCAGACTCAATGATATTGGTCCATAATAGTTCCTTAGCTTGTCCAAGAGGTTCTCTCAGGGTTAGGTCCTTTTCCATGGCCTTTATTCTTTCATTCATTCTGGCAGCCTTTTGCACTTCTTCCTTGTGCATGATTTTGGCAAGCTTGCAATCAGTTTCCAAGCTTGTCACCTTTTCTTTCAGCTTATTCATTTTTGTAGCCTGTATGGACATTTCCTCCATAGCTCTAACCAATTTTGTTGCTTCATCTGATGTACCTGCTGCTGATGTAGACTATGTTGAAACCTGTTCTGTTGTGGCCATAGGAGCTGTTGGAGCCAATGAGGCTGCCAATGTAGAAGGAACAACTATTGAGACTGTTGGGATGGCATTCACTAAGGTAGTGGCAATATCAATCTGTTTTAATTGGATTAAAGTGTCCAATTCCTTCTCTGTTTCCCTTAACTGATCATTGAGTTTGAGGACTAAGTCCATCAATTCTTCATGCTTAGCCTGGCTCTCCAAGACTTCCTGTGTCTGGGGATGTTGCAACTGAGGTATCTTCAATTGTTTTTTAAGTGTTGCAATGTCATCATTCTTCTTCTTAATTAGTTGCTCAGTGGCTTTGATGTCTTTGGGATCATGTCCCAATTCAATCACTAAGTCTTCCAAAGACTTAATTCTAGTATCCTTGGCCTGTGAGGAGGCCTTCTCCAACTGATATTGAGCTAAGATATTGGTCAAAGAATTCTGCAATTGATGGGAAGCTATGGCTTTTCCAGTCAGGGTGGAGTAAATCATTTCTCCAGCCTATTTGTGGAATTCAATTTGGTCTATGGGATGGATATCCCTCGCCAATACCTCAAAATCAATCTTTTTATAATCTTTTGATGTCCTTGGTGGTTGCACAGTTGGTTTTACAAAGGACATTTGCATCTTTCCCTCCTTGATGTCAAAAGCTGACATCAACCTGGTTTGATTGGTAGGTGTAATCTTTAAATACTGTGCATAAGATTGGGCCTTCAGTTTTTCATTTCTCATCTTGATTTCTTTATACCTATCTTTAATGTCTTTGTCTTTATCATCAGGCCTACTGAATGAGGAGACTTCTACACTGAGCTACCTTTCCAACATTTGAGTCTGTGATGTGGATGGATCTTGAGTTTCTCCAAATGGAGTTGTGTGCCTACTCATGTCAAACTTAGTATTAGTTACCTCTGTTGAGCCTTCTGTGTCTTCCTGTTCTGAAACAGGATTGAGCCTTGGCCTTTTGCTTTGGCTGCCTTCATATTGCACATTGGAGGTGTCCATGGCTGAAGTGGAGGCTCCCTCTCTATTCCTCTTGGGATTCCTTTCCTCATTCTGAGGATTCTACATAATAGGAGGGATGCTCATGCTTCTCTCTTATTGTTCAGGTACCTGTAGAAACAAGCTTTCATCAAGTTGTCTTTCTAAATCAATCAAGGAATTCTCAACATTTACCTTTGTGCTATCCCTATCTACAAGAGTGTTCTCCAACCACTCATATTGATTTGCATATCTTTCAATCTCTGGTATGGGATGATGAATGTAAGGCCCTAATTTGACCTTTTGTCTAAGTTTGGTAAAAAACCCTTGAGGGTCATATCTCCACATAAAACTATTTTGAAACTTCATTTGTTGTAGAATCATATCTGCCTCCTGCCCTGCTTCTCTAGAGTTGCAAATGAAAGGGCCTAACTGGTTTTTGACTCTAAACTGTGTTCTTTTCTTGGCTGATACAAAATTGACTTCATCAGAATTCATTATTTGCCTATAGTACTCTAGAGCAAATAACCTCATGGGGAGGTATTTGGGGAGTTTGTATGGGGCAAGCTAGCACCCATAGATTCTTATTTCTGTGTGGTTTTGGTAAAGGTACCAATCTCCCACTTTACTTTGCTTAGACAATTGGAGGACCCTTTTGATATCTTGGCTTATTCTAGGTGGAGGACTTCCTGTCAGCATGGTCATGACTAGATGGACAAACAAATCAATGAAGTCTGTATAAGTGTATGGTGATGAATACTTGTGGCATAATGGAGTCCAAAATATGACAGACCTGGGCTGACCTCTAGTATCAAGCTTCTGAAGGGTGAAAGGGAACCTGTCTGACTGATAATATAAAAACATATGGTAAAGTATAGATGAGTACTTGAACACTCTCTCATTATGCATTCTAGTAAATTGTTCATGCATCCTCTCAGCTATGAACTGGGCATAATTGTATATAGTAGTAGGAGGCTTTCCTGGGGTGAAAATGGACATGAATGCTAGGATAAGCTCATCAACAAATTCATCAGTGGTGCAACCCAAAATGTTATAGACATTTTTGTGCCTTACAGCATGAAGCATGAAATGTCCATAATCTAAGGGATCCAAAGTCCCTAAACATGTTGTTCCTACCCCTAGAGGAACAAGGTCAGCAAACCACAGCACTAAATATCAGTTCTCCACCTGAAAACACTCAAAAACAAGCAAATTCTGGATCATGTCAACTGCTCCACTGAGCATCTGCGCTGAATGTCAAGTGCTCCACTCTGTACCTGCGTTGAATGTCAACTCCAACAAAGGCTACCTGCGCTGAGCGAGATTTGACATGTGGAAGTCTCATTCCTCAAGGTGTCAATGCCCAGGAAGCTTCCAAAATGACACTTGGATCAGGGAATTCGCCTAGTGATGAGTAAGAGGTTCTTAAACTCCAAGTGGAAGCAAGGATCTCCAAGTGGACTCAAGAACTGAAGAATAACTGAAGTGGGAGAGGACAGTAGTCAGCTCTCAAGCTGACTCATCCTTTCTCCAAAACTCCTATATATAGAGCTCTCTCATGAGGTCTAGGGAGGCTAGAATATTGTGAATGTAAGGAAGTGCTGTTGGTTTGAGTTTAGAGCTATTGGGTGATTGCTTTGAAGGAGGTGAAGAGGAGATTTCTTTCTGCTGGGAGGTGTTGCTGGATTGGGCCTCTTATGGTTGTAACACTTCCTGAACTTTACTTCTTCCATTAATAAAGCATTTGAGGTTCTTCTATATGCATGTGTCTCAATGGTGTATTGTTATACTTGTGTATTTGATTTATTCTAATCCTTGAATCAATTATGAATGTATGCTTCTTGTAGTTTCCCTCTCTTGCCTTTTTGCAGGATCTTTGTGTAGCTGGGCCAGTGAAAGAGCAAGGAGCTGGGAGCAAGCAGCAAGGAGAGAAGATTGGATCAATCATTAGTGAAAGACATCGGTTAGTGGATCCCTTTCTCCCCTATTTTACTTTCATAAAGAAGAAATCTTAGATAGCTTTGCTTCGGTTGTTGCTGAGGTACTATCACCCTTAAAGTGGGATAGGGTCATTCCGTATTGGATACTTTTCCCAACAACAAATTTGCGACTCCACTGGGGATCGTATCTTGTTGGTTGCTTGTGTTTTTGCTATTCGTTTCCTAAACACAGGGAGTACCGAATCGAACTGCATTTGGATCTTTCAAATGCGAAGTAGAGGGCAGCTACTCTAGCTCAGTTTCTGGGCATGTTTATGATTTGAAGAGCTGATCCACAAGGACTCTGAACGGCTCTTAGTGATAGCTTTTCATCCTCCTAATTACCCTTTAGTGTGTACTTGATTGATAGCTTCTGATTTGGCCAAAAACTGTGAATTTTTGAGCAATCTGTGACCCGGAAACCAAGAGAAACGCAAGTTTCTCTCTTCAGTGCAGGCACTGTGAAGGCAGTCTGCATTTCAGCGCAGTTCCCGAAGGGGCTGCCTGCGTTGAATGTCAAACTGACAGTGTATTACCTGCGCTGAACCAGTCTTGCCTTGTGCTACTGGGGTTCCCTGCTGTTTCTTGCCCTGTTTTCATCCTTGTTTTTGCAGCCTGTTGTCAGTCAATGTACCTATCTGAAACCAACTTTCCTTGCCACTATTCCGCCTCAGTTGTATAAAGAAACTGTGATTGTTCTTTGTGTATTTCTTACATCATTTACAGTTTCCCATAACGAAAAGTGAACTAGTCTTGCTGTGGCCTCTTAGATCTAGACCTGTGATAAGTGTCGTATTGATCTTAAGAGTTAGTTTGTTTGTTGTTCATAGCTGATTGAGCTTTTGCTTTCGTCATATGGTTTGAATTTATGTATTTCTAGTGTTGAAACAAGTAAATCTTAAGGTGTCTTTTGATTTTGGACAAGCTTGTTTGCTTTCACTTGAAATTGAATTCAAAATTATACAACAGCTTTCTTTTTGTAATACATCAACATTAAGAAAGAGAAAAGAAATACCTGCATTGTGCATGTGCATTTTGACAGTTTGCATGTTGATTTAGGAGAAAGTGCATTAGTGTGTGCTCTATGATCTGTGTGAAAAGATGATGTCTTTCTTTTCCCTCAGTAGTTAAGATTTTCAAAGTTGAAAGATTGAAAAGCTTGCTTATCATCTTAGACTGCATTTAGGAAGTTGTATTATACATCTCGTGGTGATCCATAAAGGCAAACTGCTAAACAAGATCAACTTAAAATGAATTGAATTTACATAACAACGCTTTGAAACATAACGCAAACACATAGAGGTCTAAGCTAGAGACGTGTTCCGGCGTCGTTAAACGTGATATCTTAGCGTTGAGTGGTTGGGTGATTCCTCCACGGTGAAGCGATAAGTATCAATACAGACTTGTGCTCCCACGTACCGTCGCGTATATATTGGGAGACCCCTATAGGAAAAAAGCCTTTATCCTTAGGAAGCCGTGTCGGCCGCCCTACTAATCGCGATGCAGTGAACACAGCATTTACGAAGATCGACCACCCGTACCGTAAAACGTATTCTGTGGTTTCGCGAAAGGTTTGGCACACCCTCTGCCTAGATCTCCATAGCAGTTTCTTTTAGCCTTTTTCAAACTCTATAACTGAAAAATTCCATCCGAGCATTTGTCACTTCGGGCTCGTTAAAACATCGAAGGAGACTAGAGTCATCTTTAGCTTTTTCTCGACTCTTAAAAAGTGAAAAAGCAAGTTGTGTCTAAAGCGTCGTTATAAAATTTATTTTAAACGGAACATAATCACCTCCTATTCCTGCGTTGATCTATAGGTTGAGAACATGGAACGCCCCAACCAAGGGATTCCCCATGATGGAAATCCTAGTCCTTTCTCCTCTTGGGGAGAAGTTGGTGCACCCCATATGGCCACATTGTCGCTTCCAGGACTGATAATTGGCCTGCCAATTTGGCTATTCTCAACCAATGTAGTTCAGAACACCATGGTTCCTGAACAGTCGAGTCAACAGTCAGATCAGTCTAGAGCTGCCCACCAGCCTTCTACTTCCTATAACTCTTCCTCCAATCCCTCGTCTTCGCAAGGTAGAGCCGGCAAAAGCCAAGCTCCCATGGAGAAGAAGGAGAAGAGGAAGAGAGAGAAGAAGAAGAAGGAGCCTAAGGCAACTGGGGGCAAGCAAAAGACATCTGACAAAAATCCACACACAGCACAGACCGGGCCTAAATCACCATGTGTCGTATGTAGAGGAGACCACTTCCATAGAGATTGTCCCTGTATTCCCCGGATACTAAGGGACTGGTCCCCTCGTTTGCACAATCGGGAGCATCAACCTCTGATAGCCATGTTGAATGCTTACCGTCAACCAGAGAAAGTGAAGGTTCAAGACAAAGAGGGGGACTAAGATTCCCCTGCAGACTGTGTGAAGGCGATCACGCCATCCACCGTTGTCCCTTCTTAGACGAAGCGAAGAGAGTTTTGTAAGATCGTCCAGTTTCACCGTTAAGACTTCCTCCTTGATGCAAAAAACTCGTGCCAAGTCCTTCGTTGGTTGAGAATACAGCGGGCCCGCTCAAGTGGTCGGCTGAAGCGTCAGTCACTGAAAATGAACCTACTGAATCCAGACCGGACAAAAGTCCAAAGGTCGAAACGGCAGTTGACCCGGTTCTCCCTTCAGAAGTTTCATCTTCAAATGACACCGTCACTGAAGACTCATCTTCAAATGACACCCTCACTGAAGAGAATAAGGATGACACCATCCAGATTCTTTTCATCAACACAGACTCTGATGAGCATTAGGGCAATGCGCCCATTCCTTTATCGCAGGAAGGAACATCGTCAGGGTCATATCCGGCCGTATATTCGGTTCCACCACCAAGCAACCTGGTTGTATCCTTTGATTGGAATCAACTAGGTAGACCCCGGTTGCCAGCCAGTATACCATTCAGAATCATAGTCCAAATCTACAGAATGGTAATGGCTGGCACTATCATTGATGAAGAGGCATTTGTGAGTATCCTTTCCTCTATTGCTTGGAAAGCACTGGGTTCCCCGGCGCTTTTTCCTGAGATAAGAAATCTCTCGGGTTTCGACAAAGGAACCAGTCGACCATTAGGGATCCTCCCCAATGTGCCTGTTACATTGAAAGGGAAGACCATTCAAATGAACGTGATGGTCGTTCAAGGACCCTTGGATTATAACCTACTCCTTGGACGAGACTATATATATTGCATGGGAGCAATAGTCTCCTCACTCTTTAGAGTAATGTGTTTTCCGCACGAAGGAAGAATGGTCAAGCTCGTAGACCAACTTTCATTTCCGGGATCACGCATCGCAAATAGTCAAATACCAACCCTGAATGGTCTATTCAATCAAGAAATGTCTCCACCCCCAGTCCTTCTTCCCGATGAGTGCGAGTGATTCGGAAAAATAGGACTGGAACCCATGGGGCATGCATCCTGGTCTGCTTTAGGCAGAGAAAACCTCGGGTATAAGGTAGAATTTCCGCGGGAGAATATGACTAGTCCGTACCCCGTCCGAAAAGGAGAGAGGGTTGTTCTAGATTCTTTTGTCAAGGTTATGTGAGTGGAATAATCTGCTTTTCATTCACCGTTGTCTATTTAGGTAGACAGTGCCGAGGAAATGTTTTCGTTTGAAGAAGTTAACAAAACAATCTTTGGGTAACAAGAAAGAGGCAAGCCTCCCTCAATAACGCAAATGTTTTGTCTTTGAGTAGTGTTATTCTCTTGTCGTAAGTAGATATTCTCTTGTCGCAAGTAGCTGTTCTCTTGCGATCTTGCAAAAGATCTGTTAAAAGTTGGGCCGATGGGAACACAAGTACCGCGTAAGACCCCTTAAAAATGACGAGAAGACAAGTATCGTTAACATTAGACTGGCAAGACGACAAGTAGCTGTGAACACCCAAAGAAAAGCAGAGGTGGGGGAGAGGAGGGGCAGCCTTGAAATTGTATTTTATACCTGGGGGCATGCAAACCTTTTGGATTGCAAGCAAAGAGCGATTATTTATCTGTTTTTGGGATTAGCCGTTTCCGAACTTGCATAAAGAAAGGATATGGATTAGAGCTCAGTGAGATGAAACTCCTTAAAAAATAGATATCTCACAGGGGACATTTCTTATCTTATGACTGGTTTATCGAGCAGTTTTAGCACATAGTTCATGCTCGTTAAAAAATAAACGCAAGATCCGAGCAGTTTTAGCACATAGTTCATGCTCGTTAAAAAAAATAAACATAAGATTGTGAGCAGGCTTTCCCTTAGAGTTCAAGCTCATCCAGAAAAAATGAACCGGTAAATAACCATTGTGATCGTAAATTCATCAGCCATAAAAATCCTTGGTCATGTTTGCACCTGTCACCTCCACCGTCATTTGGCCGATCGTTCACCTCCATATGATTGTTTACCCATTTTGAGGAACAGCTGCGAAGAGTGATTTCACCTAGCCATCCTCGTGACACTGCTGTGATTGGAAAATTCCAACCTGTACCTGGAATCAGTTGCTATCCCTGTTCATCACTCGTTCCTCAAAAGACGAGTCTTCTTTGAGCTCTTTTCATCTGACTCGTAAAATATGAAAAGTTCGCCGAGTTTTGGCCTTCTAGCTCGTTAAACGACCGGAAGAGCTATCCCTCCTCTAGATTTTAATCTTTTTGGACCTGAGGGATTATTGCACAAAAAGATCGAGCGCTTGTTTTGTTCGGCTCGTTAAAAGTACCGAAAACTCATCCCTTCTGTATTGTTTTATACTTTTTCGGACTTAAGGGATTTGATGACGAAAAAGGAATTTTGGAGTTAACTTTCTGTACCTTTTCAGACTCTCTAAAAATGAAAAGGACCGAGTTTTCCTTGTCGTTAGACTCGTTAAAATGATTAAATAGTGACAAACTTGTCTTTAGACGAGAACGAGTTTCCCTATCGCTAGGCTCGTTAAAACATAGCGATGGGCTTGCCCGAAGGGCAGGTTATAGAACAAGCATATGTTATCCTCCTCAAGCTTGACAAAAATAAAGAGGTACTGGTCAGAAATGACTGGGGAAAAATTGGGAGAACCTCAAAGCTTTAATGGTAGCAAGTCACTCTTGAACATGACACTTTTCCTCCGTACCACATCGGGTTGGGTTGTTTCATTCACTGGTCTCATCACCATGGTCTTCGCCAAACCATCCACATTTGGGGTAATGCTACCGATCCATCGCATCAGTGTCATTATATGCTCAAGAGATGTCGTTCAGAAAGAGTCAACCGTGTCCCATCCACTACCATACATTATCCTTCATCCATTCATGACCGCCACCCTGAATCATATGTCACAGATTGTTTTCACCTCCACTAAAATCATTAGCTCCGTTCCGTGTCACTGATGTGGGATTCATTAAGGCCCTCCTTTGACGGATCGCTTCTTGTCGACTTCAGCTCATTATCCAAGAAGTTGATCTAGGAACAACCCCTTCAGTACTTTGAAGCTTGCATGCCTCAATGGCAAGTTTCTCACTTCCGGCGACAGGTATACATCAATGACCTTCGACCAGAAGATTTTGCGTGGTGTTCGACGCCAAGTCCTTTATTCACATCACGTGAATTATACTGCAGTACCTTGAGGGTCATTATCATTATCGGTGATTCCTCTCGCGCTTGTTAACGGTTTACATCATTGACCGGTAATCAAGCGATGTCTTTCCATGTTCGACTTCAGCGCAGTTCTCACATGGATCGACTTGTACTTAGAGTGAAGATCGAACGAGTTTGAAGACCCCGGATCTAGTTTCATCCATCTGGGCTGCGATATATATTCAGGAGATATAAAGACATTTGTCGTGTACATCATTGTAGCAGATGATCATCCTACTCAAAGGATGATAATTTCAGCAGAGAATTATCAGTCTACCATCAGACGATCGTCTGTTCTATGTACCAAAATGAATTTATAAAGCTGAGCATGGGAATGCCCGCTCAGCTAGATCATGAAAGCAGAATGAAAAATAATGTATTGTATTGTATTTTATTACAGGTCACCTCTCAGCGATTGAATGAACTTCGGATCCTCCTGATAAAGCATTTCACCCGATAAATGACCTCATACTTTAGGGGGCAACTGTTATAGACATTTTTGTGCCTTACAGCATGAAGCATGAAATGTCCATAATCTAAGGGATCCAAAGTCCCTAAACATGTTGTTCCTACCCCTAGAGGAACAAGGTCAGCAAACCACAGCACTAAATATCAGTTCTCCACCTGAAAACACTCAAAAACAAGCAAATTCTGGATCATGTCAACTGCTCCACTGAGCATCTGCGCTGAATGTCAAGTGCTCCACTCTGTACCTGCGTTGAATGTCAACTCCAACAAAGGCTACCTGCGCTGAGCGAGATTTGACATGTGGAAGTCTCATTCCTCAAGGTGTCAATGCCCAGGAAGCTTCCAAAATGACACTTGGATCAGGGAATTCGCCTAGTGATGAGTAAGAGGTTCTTAAACTCCAAGTGGAAGCAAGGATCTCCAAGTGGACTCAAGAACTGAAGAATAACTGAAGTGGGAGAGGACAGTAGTCAGCTCTCAAGCTGACTCATCCTTTCTCCAAAACTCCTATATATAGAGCTCTCTCATGAGGTCTAGGGAGGCTGGAATATTGTGAATGTAAGGAAGTGTTGTTGGTTTGAGTTTAGAGCTATTGGGTGATTGCTTTGAAGGAGGTGAAGAGGAGATTTCTTTCTGCTGGGAGGTGTTGCTGGATTGGGCCTCTTATGGTTGTAACACTTCCTGAACTTTACTTCTTCCATTAATAAAGCATTTGAGGTTCTTCTATATGCATGTGTCTCAATGGTGTATTGTTATACTTGTGTATTTGATTTATTCTAATCCTTGAATCAATTATGAATGTATACTTCTTGTAGTTTCCCTCTCTTGCCTTTTTGCAGGATCTTTGTGTAGCTGGGCCAGTGAAAGAGCAAGGAGCTGGGAGAAAGCAGCAAGGAGAGAAGATTGGATCAATCATTAGTGAAAGACATCGGTTAGTGGATCCCTTTCTCCCCTATTTTACTTTCATAAAGAAGAAATCTTAGATAGCTTTGCTTCGGTTGTTGCTGAGGTACTATCACCCTTAGAGTGGGATAGGGTCATTCCGTATTGGATACTTTTCCCAACAACACAAAACACATGATATCATAGTGATAATATGCTTGCCTCTTTTAGAGAAAATGGCAGAAACATATGGAGGGGCATCTTTAGGAATGTGCTTGTCTTCAACAATGAAAGTTTAGAATAATTGGGCTAGTTTTGATGGACTCAACTTGGTGTACTGATCTAAAAAATATCCAATTGAGAGTGGGGTCAGGTTTGGACCTGGTTGGACTTGTAACATCTCATTGATTGATTTAGTTGTGATGGTAAACAAGACTTTCTGGTCAGGGGACATTATTGCTCTTTGGCTGGGGATGTAATGGGCATGGCACATATGGACAATTTCAGGAAAAACATGTACCTGGGGAAATTGGTATTTGGGCAAATTAGATTCCCAAAGAGTAATGTCATCAGAATGGTTCAGATATCTGTCCCTACTCAAACAATGAAGTTTGAGCAGGACCTCATATGCACTTGTATCTTTGATTTGGAAATCCCTATCCGCTAGGGGAAGGTGGTCTAGGTCCAGATGGGGAGTTGTAATAGGTCTAACATCCATGGAGACATGGGCAGCCATAATTCAGTTCTTGTGGATTTGAATTTGGCAGGGTAGGGTTGTATCAGAGGGTTGGAAGGAAATTCAGAAACTTTGAGAAGGGCTTGGGTATGTGATTTGAATTTAAAGTAATTCCAATTAATTTTACTTAATTAAAATACTTTTAAATACAAAACATTTTCAAATTCGAAGGGTGGTTGGTAATTTGTTTCACAAATACCTGGAATTTAGGTGAATTGTCTTCAAACTGGTGTTCTAGATGATGGCAAAACGTTGAAAGGGCTCTGAGAGCTTTGAATGTGGTCTCTGTAGCTTCTTTGAGGACTGAAATGGGGTTAATTGGTAGTTTTTCAGGTTGGCAGGTGTCACATTTGTTTGCAAAGGTTTACAAAGAAAACGAGCAAAAAAGACAAAAAAGGGCTTCTCGGCCTTTTTATGGAGCAACGATCATTTTTTGGTGGGTAATTTATGAATGAACAATGGGCGGTTTATCGGGTTGAGTGAGGAGGCAGTTTTCCAGGCCATCACACTGCTTTTGTGGAGGAGGCGGTATTGAGGAGGGGTCACCCGATCTACTTCAATGATTGACATGTAGCAGTCGGGGGGTCAGGGAAAACCACTTTATTGGGTGGGTAAAGGTCAGCCGTCAGGTGCAGCTGATATGGCTGTGGACCATCAGATGAGGGGGATGGTGATTGGATGGTAGTCGAGCGAGGGAAGTGCGCGGGTGATAAGAGCATGGGTTTCGGGGGGCCAGTGCTTTTAACTTCGGCGGTATGGGATTAATTATAGGTTAATGATGGGTTAAAACAATCGGGAAAGGTTTAATGACGGGATTAATTGGTTTTGTCGGGATATGGGGTAATTTATAGTTTATATTTAAAACTAAGGGTTGGGATATTTATTTAGGGGATTTAATTAATATACAGGAAAAGGTATATGGGGATTTATATAATAAAGTTAAAATTAATATGAAATGAGCGGAGTGAGCATACCCTTAGCATAATGTAAAATTTGCGCATTTTATTCACATACATTTCATACTTAGGATAAAGTACTTTTGTGGGTTGTTTGAGTGAAATAGAATTTAACATGGGGGTTTTCACTTTTCCTAGGCAAATGAAGTTTATCCTTAGGAAAAGGGGTTTTATTAGGATAATGAGGGGGAAATGAATTTCATGAAGGGGATTCTAACACTTGATGTCCATAAGTCATTAAGCCGAGGGTCTGGTCCCACCAAAAGTTAGAGAAATGCTCTGAGCCTCTTTGACTTGAAGGATTTAAAGTGCTAGAATATACTTGTGGATAGGAAATTAGTAAGTAAGGGGAAAAATGAATGAGGGGGAGTTAATCATATTTAACTTGCAAACCTTTGTTTTTGCTTCCATAATTGATCATACATATAGAAATATGTGTTTAAGCATGATGCATGTGTTTTGATCCAATCAACTTTATACTTCAACAACCTTTCTTCTACTTACCCATTACTTACCCTACCATTTTTTCTTCATTTTATGTGGGTGCATTTAGGCTAGCAAACCCTTATCATCCATTTTTATTTTGAAAAGTAATCCATCTAAGGGCTTAGATTAAACTAATGAGCTCCTTTTATTTTCTCTACCTATCTAATGATCTGCCAAGATTAAACTGTTTGGTCAGATTTTATTCTCTAACTATAAACATAAAATTCAAAGCATGAAATAACAAAGATTAAATAGTTTGATTACCATGGATTTTGGCATGAATAACAAGCTGCACACAATCATTATTATGCATAAAAGTAAATAGTAGTGGCATTTAGACTCACACACTTTCATGGTCTCTTTTTGTTTTTGGGGTTCATATATTTTCATTTTTTGACCTTCTCTTATTCTTTTTGTCCTTTGATATTTCTTTTAGGACATACCCTCTTTACATTTTTTAATTTTTTAATATGGAAAACATTTCTAGAAAGCAAGGTATGTACAATATTAAAAGGCTTAACCTTAGTCATTCAAAATTATGACTCATATTGGTATAGGAACCTAACATGTAGTACTTGTGAAGGACACTCAGAATCAATGGAACATCTCACAAACGCCTGCAGCTACAATGAAACCCTTTGGCAAAACCATGAACAACTCTTCAGTACTAGTGACAGGGATCAAATAAGCATGAAAGAAACAATGGAAAATGGAGAACAAAGCCATACCATAACCCCATCCTGAATTGCGCTTGGCAACTATCATTAGGTTTCTTACTCTAGGCAGTATGGAAGGAAAGAAACAAAAGAATCTTCAAAGGGGAAAAGAGAACAACAGTAGAATTATGGAGAATGATAGTCTAGAACATAAGAGAAATGATTTTCGCTGAAAACTGGTACACAGAGGATTAGGAAACTGTTGAAAATAGAAACAAGAAATGATAAAAATAGAATCCAGAATATTCCAATTTTAATTTGTCCTTGAATTAAAATTGAGAATTAAAATTCGAATTTAGTCTCACCAGTTGCTTGGAAATAATTAATTAATTCACTATGGATTAATTAGTTGGAGAAATTCAAGCTAGAAGTCTTTGTGAAGTCATGCAATAGTTATCACTTAAATTAAGGAGATTATCCCTTAATTAAGGAGATAAGATTGAGTTGTAATTAGTTAGCTCAGTTTACTGAGTTAAGTCTAGTTAAATTAGTTCCAAACTATTTGAGGAACTAATTGTGAGTTCAGTCAGTTAATGCATGCATACATCCAACTAGTGTACTATAGATAACTGAAGATTCCCTCATGATAAACTCATGCATGCCTATTCAAAGAAAGACCCAGTTGAGCTAAATGTCAAGGACAGGTTACCATTAGTTGCATGAGTTTTCCTATAAAGGAAACTCATCCATGCAGAAGGAATAAGGTTCCTTGAGAATTGTGCAATTTTACAGGGTGTGAGATCAGTGTTACACTTGGTAACAGTAGGATCACCCAGGAGAAACATCGCAAGGAAATAGGAGGCTTAGAGGGTAGAGGAGAAGGTTTGTGAGAAGCCTTGTTTTCTTGTGAGCATCTAGAAGGATTGTACTGAGAGCTGGCTAGCTGTGGGAGCTAAGGCTTTGTGTAATATTGATGTATTTCCACCTTGTATGATAATACAGATAGTGGGGTTTTTAGCTGAGGCTTTCCCCTGAGTATTTTCTGTGTTTCATGTGTACTGATTCTTCTTCTTCTGGTTATATGTGTTCAGCTCGAATTCAACTCAATCTTTAAGATTTCGCAAGTTTGATTGTAAAAGTAGATTATAGTATTTTTCTTTGGTATATTGCATTATCAGGTTAATCTACAGTCATATTTTCTACATAGTCTTAGAGTGAGATTTGTAGAGAATTTGCAAGAAATTCTACATGGTATCAGAGCAAAGGTTATCAGAGCTATGAACAGTATACTGAGAAGAGAATTCGAAGTTTGAAGTTCGGGGTTGTAGGTACAAATCAAATTCATCTCATACTTTAGGTTGGTCAATGGCGTTCTATGGCTTAAGACTCGAGTATGCCTTGGAAGATAGCTCAAATTACATAGCATGGAAAGATCGCATGGAGGCTGTATTAGAAGACAATGGCTTGAAGGATTTGATTGATTAAGAAATCCCAAAGCCAGGTTCAACTAATGCACAAGAGTTTGCTGAATGGAAGAATTGTGTGGCGAGGGTGAGACGGATCATCCTTGAGGGAGTTCAAGACCATATTGTCTCGAGTCTCCATGGGAAGGATACTCCATATTCAATGTGGAAGACATTGAAGGACCTCTACTAGAACAGTAGTGACTAGAGGAAATTGGTGCTCAAGGATAAGCTTCGAAGAATCAAGATGGAGAACGACGATATTATTTCCACATATCTGAATAAGCTCACCACTTGCAGAGATGAGCTCGATAGTGTGGGAATAACTACTGCCGATGATGATATGGTGAGCCTCACTCTCCTTGGCCTTCCAAAGAGCTAGAATAGCTACCAGGACTCGTGAATGGAAGGGAGAAACTGTCGGATTGGGAACGACTATGGTCGGATCTCATGCAGGAGGAGATAAGGAGGAGCACTCGAGATGGTTCTTCATCCAAGGATGATGATGAAGAAAATATGGCCTTAGCAAGTAAGGAAAGGAAAGGGAAGGGGAAGGATTCCCATTCCAAATCGAATTCTTCTCAGGGAGGGAAGAAGGGTGACAAATCTAAAGTGAGATGCTTTAATTGTCATGAGATGGGACATTATGTGACTAATTTCCCATCGAATAAGTCCAAGAAGGGATCCTCGGAAGGTGAGGCATTAGCCTTTCAGTTCGAAATGGACTTTACTCTCATCGCATGCATGGTGTCATTGATGATGGGTTGTGGTTGGTTTCTTGACAGTGGAGCCTCATTCCACATGACTGGCGATAAAAGTTTATTCAGTACCTTGGAGGAGAAAGACCTCAAGATGTGCATAGAGATGGGTGACAACAAAAGGTTTAGTGTTTCAGGAGTGGGCATAGTTGCTTTTCAGAGGGAGCATGGAGCTCTTATCACCTTGACAGATGTGAAGTATGTGCCTGTACTGAAGAAGAATTTGGTATCGATCGCAATGTTGGAGGACAAAGGCTACGATGTTGTCTTTAGTAAGGGAAAGGTTTTCCTTAGACACATCACCATGAGATAGGTGAAGCAGATCGGTTCATGATTCAAGAACCTATATGCTCTTGAGGTTCAAGATGCATATAAAGCCTTGAGGAGCAAGGCAAATGTTAGAGACTTGGTGGTTGAGAGGGAGAGTAAATTACCTCTCAACATACAGCCCCAGAAGAAGTCTCAGACAATTATGGAGGAGCCACAATTGGAGATGTTGACAGGAGACTGAGTGGAGGCATACTCATGTAGAGACCTCCAGTAGGGGGAAATTTCAAGCCAAGTGGGCAGAGGGATCACATGTAGCCATACCTCTAGGTATGAGGTGGGGCGATGTGAAGTGATAGTCCCAAGAAGGCTGAAATTGGGTAGGGTCCATTGAGAGGTTTTATATCATGGATCATACCTTGCTCCAGGAGCCCAAAGTACATAGTAGCGGGAGGAATTAGTGGGATTGATGCAGTCAAATTTTTCAGTTGACAGAGGCAATGGCAGTCAGAGACTTTGATGACAAATGCATCATACTGATTCAGGTTGGATGTTCTTTTTTGTTTCTGGAGTTGTTGGAGCAACAACACTTGAGAGAATTGTTGCATGCAGAAAATTCCAAATGTGCAGGATTGGGATCGAGTTGAATTCCTTTATTTTCGAGAGGGAGTGTTGAAAATAGCAACAAGAAATGATAAAAATAGAATCCAGAATATTCCAAGTTTAATTTGTCCTTGAATTAAAATTCGAATTTAGTCTCACTAGCTACTTGGAAATAATTAATTAATTCATTATGGATTAATTAGTTGGAGAAATTCAGGCTAGAAGTCTTTGTGAAGTCATGCAACAGTTATCCCTTAATTAAGGAGATAAGATTGAGTTGTATTTGAGTTGTAATTAGTTAGCTTAGTTTACTAAGTTAAGTCCAGTTAAATTATTTCCAAACTGTTTGAGGAACTAATTGTGAGTTCAGTCAGTTAATGCATGCATGCATCCAACTAGTGTACTCTAGATAACTGAAGATTCCCTCATCAGAAACTCATGCATGTCTATTGAAAGAAAGACCTAGTTGAGTTAAATGTCAAGGACATGTTACTATCAATTGCATGAGTTTTCCTATAAAGGAAACTCATCCATGCAGAAGGAATAAGGTTCCTTAAGGATTACACAGTTTTACAGGGTGTGAGATCAGTGTGAGTGATCAATGTTACACTTGGTAACAGTAGGATCACCCAGGAGAAATAGTGCAAGGAAATAGGAGGCTTGGAGGGAAGAGGAGAAGGTTTGTGAGAAGCCTCGTTTGCCTATGATCATCTAGGAGGATTGTACTGAGAGCTGGCTAGTTGTGGGAGCTAAGGCTTTATGTAATCTTGATGTATTTCCACCTTGTATGATAATACAGATAGTGGGGTTTTTAGCTGAGGATTTCCCCTGAGTATTTTCTGCGTTTCATGCGTATTGATTCTTCTTCTTCTGGTTATATGTGTTCAGCTCTGATTTAGCTCGTTCTTTAAGCTTCCGCAAGTTTGATAGTAGAAGTAGATTATAGTATTTTTCTTTGATATATTGCATTATCGGGTTAATCTACAATAAGATTTTCTACATAGTCTTAGAGTAAGATTTGTAGATAATTTGGAGGAAATTCTACAGAAACTAATCCCTAGGAAGGAGGAATAATGGTAGGACTAACCTTAAAATGTAGCATGCTAAATCCTAACTCGTGGAAACATAATTCCCCTCACTGTGAGTCCATGAGCATCTTCATGCTGCCCTAGAAAGACTTCATTAAACTAAACTTTGACGGAGCTACGAAAGGGAACCCAAGGGTGGCGGGAGATGGAGGATTTTTCAGAGATGATAAAGGCAATACTATCCGCCTATATGCTATGGATGGTGAAAATGCAAGAAACAAAAAAGTAGAGCTCCATGCGCTGAAGAGGGGGTTGGAAATCACAAAGAGGGAAAGTTTCCAAAGACTCAAGGTGGAGGGAGACTCAAAGCTAGCAATAGATATGGTGCAAAAACTTCAGCAACACACCATATGGGATAAGATCAGCCAAAGATGGAGGACAACACGACTAGTCCAAGAAATAGGAAATCTAACTCGAAGGATAGAATACATAATTCTGACTCATGTCTGCAGAGCGAGGAATGTGGCAACAGATAACCTAACCAACTAGGGGGGCGGATAAGTAGACAGAGACCTTTATATGAGGGGAGAGGAGTTAAGCCAAATGGAAGGGATGAGAAGTCTAGAAGAAATCCTAAAAACTGATAAGGATAAGGGAGAAAACCCCTGATCGGGGTGTGGTAAGGACGAAGCAGTGGAGGTAGGGGAGGTGGGCCATAGGGCATGGGGGGTCGTGGTGAGAGCAAACACCTAGCTGGCTTGAAGGGTAAAGGTGGAAGGGGACAGTGTTAGACCATGAGTGTAGGTGGGGCAGCAAGCAGTATAGGGCATTGGGGTAGCAGGAAGTACAGGGAAAAGGAAGATGTGGACGAGGGTGGAGGTGAGAGACAGCGACCCGGTGTCAAGTGTAGGAGTGAGCACACAAGAGCAGATGGCAAGTGGCAGGATGGAAGGAGTAAGCCCACGACAGGAGCAGCTGGTAGTAAGTGTGGAGTTATGAAAGACAATTATGGCAGAATCAGGGAAACCCCATCCCGAGTAAAACAAAGAAGGGGAAGGGCAGTGGAAGGAGGACGAAGGCATGTGGAGTGCCCTTTGAATGATAGGCGAGGCAACTAAACAGAGAAACAAAAAGGTAAGACAGTTAGCAGAATAGGAATTTGCATGCAAAGGGCAAAGGTGGGACGTGTGGTAGAAGGTGGTGGAAGAGTGTTGGAGGACGTCGAGCTGCAGTCGGGTTTCGTCGGCAAGCCTTGGTATGTTATCTCGACCCCCATTCTAGATTGCCTGGCAAAAATGACTTTTACAGAGGTTTACTAGTTAATGGATAGGGTAACTCAAGATGCAGTGAGTGAAGAGACTTGTTCCTTCTAGGGATCTAGCCCATTAACCTGGAATGATTTTTCCTGGAATGTCATCGAGGTGAGGGGGTTCGGGAACTCTGTAATGGGTCTCTAGGTAGAAAGGACCTGCGGGACTGAGGACCGTTGGGACGTCCCTGGGGGTTTTCACTATGGAGGAAGAATGAACTCTATAGCTCCAGTTTGGTGGAGTCTATGGCCTGAGAGAGAAGGAGTTATAGTCATGGGTGGGGGGTCAGTTTCCTTCTTAGAACGAGAAGCAAGGCAGTGTTCTGGCTGACTCGAGCCGAGCCCAGACCTAGCTGAAGGCCGTGGGTTCAAAGACAGAAATAGGGGTAGAAACTGTGTTAGGGGAATAGTAAGGAGAAAATCCCAGTCCCACCCCTCTAATGGAACCCAAAATAGGGATACCTGCACAAGCTTTCATTCCAAGAAACCTCATCCCGCCCATTGGGGTGGGGATAAGCAAGGGAGGGAAGAAAATTCAGTAGGGAGGGGAAACAGAGAAACCCTATGGGAATTGGGAAACAGGGTTTGCCAAAATTCAACAGAGAACCAATGCAACGAAGAGGAGGATAGAAGCCTCTTTTTCTTGAAGAGGAATGGGGAATTCAGGTATTAAAGTGGGCCATTACAATTCTCCATGCCAGGAGCAATTGGAAAAGCTCGGGCTGGAGAAGAATATGTTTACTATGCTCAAAATAATTTTGGCTGATAAGGAATTTTCACTGGTTTATGCTTTAGGTAATATCACTACCAGAGTGCAGTGAATTCCGGGGCATCGGAACTCTTTCAGTGCTCCAGGCCAGGAACAGGAGAGAAGCCCGGAACAGGTGAGCCACCAGAGAAAAAAGAAATTAAGCTGGAAGGGGAACAAGATGGCAAAGGAAGGAAAAGAAGAGGGCAAGAGAGGTAATAGAGGAACAGGAAAGGCAGGAACAAAGTCGAAAGGATTGGAAGCAACCTCCAACAAAGGACCAAGTAAAAGAGGAAGGAAGACCGGGAAAGAGAATATGCAAAACCTGATAAATGCATATGTGGTTGGCACACTGTCAAAGGTGAAAGCACAATTATTCAAGTGGGAGAGGGAGCTTAACGACAGTATAGGAAATCAGGAAATAGAGGCAGAATAATGGGAAACCGTAGTTAAATACCCCGGGAACACCAGAGGCTGTCAAACATTGATCCAAAAAACAATTCAACAGTACTAGGTAATGAAGAATATCCTGGCCAGAGCAATGACATTATATAAGGAACAAGAGGAACTGGAGGAGGCTAGACCATATGAGCCTAGTATGAAAGATTTGCACAGGGAAATCCCAGGATCTAGCGTGAAAGCTCCAGCCCCAGTGGACTCATTAGATGAATGAAGAAGGTCTTCAAATATAATTTTTTTTATATATCGTCTAGAATTTACTGTTTTAAGTTGAATTTTATAGTAGATAAAACTGCCAATATAGCCTGGATGGTCATGAAAAATCTTTTCAAATTTTGGACAACATTTGATGCAGACAGGTGGCCAACAGACCTGGTTTCCTGTGGGCAGGTTGAGGCCACCTGAAATTTTTGTTAAAGTTATACTTATGTTCAGAAAATAGTAATATAAAAAGATCTACCAAGCTTACACAAAAAAAAATAATGTAAGGGCACAACAATAACAGTAGTGGGCTTCTATGGGGTACAATAATAACAATATGGGGCTACATGGGCACAACAATAAAAATAAGGGGCTACAATAGTATTATAGGGACCTAAGAGGACCAAACAACACTCTTGTGTTGAAACTTTGAATAACCATAGTTTGGTGACTGTGAGATGGTACTTGATAGCAATGTATTCATGTGGGGTTTCTTTATCTGCTCCTATGTCTTCAACTCTTGATGATTTATCTAGGATGTGATTCATATTCACCCTCCAAAGGGTCTAGATGAGTGTTGGAACCTTCTAAGTCAACATGTGTTTCCATTTCTCCATCATGGTCAAGAATTCCTTTATTCTCACATGATAGCATATTTGTGCCTTATCTCCATGAGTGTCCTTTTGTAACCTCTTCTTGCTAACATCCTTGAGAATCATCTTGCCATGAAAGGATGACATCACCTGCAAATGAATTTCATTCATGACAAGACAACATCAGTTCCATAATCACCTATTCATTATGATCAGTTGTTTTCTCATATAACATGTTGACTGTGATCAGACATTACACACGGAATTGAGGGAAAGTGTCTAGGAATTGTGTAGTTAAGCACTGCAGGGACCGAGGGATGACCATGCTATCCATTGGAACTACGCAATGCATAATAATGGAAGGTTCATCAAGGTTCTTCATAGTGGGAAAATTCAGTTAGCAAGAGTGGCAGGACTAGGCATTATAACTACACAATGCATAGTGATTGAGAAGACTCCTGGGATTGCATATTTGAGCATTCCAATGGCCTAGGGATGGAAATAATTTCCACTAGAACTATGCAATGTGTAGGTGAGGCAAGGAAAGACAAGGAATTATGCAGTTGAGCAAGCGAAGGAGACAAGGGGGGTTAGGTTGTGCAAAGTAATTGTATAGTAATTGAAGATGAGGCTGAGGGGATTGCGTAGTTGAGTATTACAAGAGTCCTAAGATGACCCATCTATCCACTACAACTGTGAAATGTGTAATAAATGGCAAGATGGATCATGGACTATGTAGTGGGAAAGGCTAATAAACAAGATTTAGGTTTTCTACTTTGAGGTTCCTTAATGCGCAGTTGGAGGTGGTTGTCTTCTAGATGGGTGTAGTGCACAGGTCTGAGAGGTAATGATTTCATCACTAAGGATTAGGAGTGTGTAGTGCACTCATCATTTTGACTATAATATTGAGTGTGCTCATGATTTGTGCAATATGTGATGACATAGATGATCTCTAAATGTTGAAAATGCAGCAAGAAAATATAGTTTGACTTTGCCTTGCTCAAACTAGATTAAAATTTGAATTTCTATTTCAGCAGAATAATTGGAGGTAGTTAACTGAGGTGACATGTCACTTGTCACTTATTTAACTCAGTTAATTAGAGTTGGGAAAGCTTGAGTCCAATTTAGCATGATTGATTGCTAATTTATAGCAATCTATTTCAGTTAATTTGAGTTATTGTCAGTTTAACTAGTTCTAACTCTCATAAGAACTAGTGGAGGTCAAGTTGTGGAAGTGGAACTTCAAGCACACTCAATGATCAACCAATTAACTGATCAATCAACCCAAATTAATTGTTGCATGCAGAGAATTTGAGTTACCCATTTGTGATGGAGATTCCAAGGAAATATTCTATCAGTTGTATCATATTCCAATGTGTACAGGTGGTGCATGTAGTCAGAGAATGATCTAAGGAAATTACGCACTTCCAGTGTGTAAAATTCATTAAAAAATAGGGGAAATTTCTCGAGGGAACGGTACAAGGAAATAGGAACTTGGGAAGGCTTTAAATTGGCTAAGTGTTGGCTAGGTTTAGTCAATCAGGCAAAGGGATAGACTATACACTTGCAGGGTGTGCTCAAACTTGAGCAAGAATACATATTTCTTCTCTATTCTCTGATTAATGAAATATATATAGTAAGGGGTTTTGAGCAGTTGCCTTCCCGTAGATAAATCTTTGTGCATGTGTGATCTTTCATTTTGCATGCCTATGATTCTTATGAAGGTGAATTAACTTTCGTAGATCATTAGAGTAGCTTCAAGTCTTGTGATTTAACAAATTTCATGAGCAACTTTGAATCTACACATTAATTTCTACATAGTATCATAGTTGGAATCACTGTAGAGTAGATATTTCGATGTTTTCATTGCAGGAGGTTCGAATTTGCATATTATGGTTACAAGTTTTCTTTAGGGTTGAGAAGATGGATTTCAATGGACTAAGGCTCGAGTATGCCCTTAAGGGAAGCTTGAGTTATGTTGCATGGAAGGACCACATGGAGGCAGTGCTGGAGGATAATTGGTTGAAGGAATTGATTGATAATGATATTATGAAACCATCATCATCTGATGTTAAGGATCTAACAGAATGGAAGAAGTGTGTTTCCAAGGTGAGGATGATCATATTGGAAGGAGTACGAGACCATATTTTCTCAAATCTCCACGTGAAATAGACTTGATATGTAATGTTGCAAGCACTAATAGATTTGTTCTAGAATAGTAGTGACCAAAAGAAATTGGCACTCAAGGACAAGCTTTGAAATATAAATATGCAGAGGAACAATACTATTCCACAGTACCTGAGCAGGTTCACACAGTGTCATGATGAACTTGGTCAAGTTGGTGTTACTGTAGTAGAGGATGATTTGGTGATCCTAGCCCTTCTAGGCCTTTCCAAGAGTTGGTATAGCTACCAAGATTTGGTGAACGATAGGGAGAAACTACCAAATTGGAGACACTTCTGGTTTGATTTGGTATAGGAGGAAATAAAGCAGAATACCAGAGACGATGAGGAGAACTATGCCTTGGCTGGAAAGGCAAAGAAAGGGAAAGAGAAGAAATCTCAATCCAAAGCAAAATCTAGTCAAGGGGGCAAGAAGAAAGACTTTTCCATAATCAAGTGCTTTCATTGTCATGAATTTGAGCACTATGCCATGAAGTGTCCACACAAGAAGGAAGTAATAATACCAACGGAGGAGTATTGGTTGAAGCTTTGGATTCACAATTCAAGCTTGATTTTACTCTCATTACATGCATGGCCAACACAGTGATGGGAAGTTTGTGGTATCTCGACAGTGATGCCTCATTCCATATGACGGGAAATAGAAAAAATTTCAATGATTTGGAGGAGAAGGATCTCTAGATGAAAATTGATATGGGAGATGATGGAAGGTATGACGTGATCGAGATTGGTACAATCACCATTCAAAGGGAGTTGAGCTCCCCTCTCAGGTTCAAGGATGTGATGTTTGTTCCAGGTCTCAAGAATAATATTGTCTCCATTGCATTTTTGGAAAATCGTGGCTACAATGTGATTTTCAGCAAAGGAAAAGAATTCTTGAGACACATAGCCATGGGATAGGTTAAGTAGAT
Source organism: Pinus tabuliformis (assembly GCA_031772625.1). Classification (NCBI taxonomy): domain Eukaryota; kingdom Viridiplantae; phylum Streptophyta; class Pinopsida; order Pinales; family Pinaceae; genus Pinus; species Pinus tabuliformis. The sequence goes on along the minus strand of CM062816.1, from coordinate 242,343,124 downwards.
CAAGGTTCGTGTGAAGAACCTCTACAAGATAGATGTAGAGGATTATGCTGCATTCAGCACAACGACAGAGAAGGTGCAAATCTGTGATGTCGGCGAACTTGGGAATAGAAGACTTGGCCATTTGAATCATGGTGCTTTGAAGATCATGTAGTAAATTACCATAGGCCTCCCCAAAGGAGCGCTAGAGAAGAAGTACACATGCAAAGGGTGTACCTTGGGGAATTATACAAGAATCACTTTCCATGATTAGGACAATAGAGCACATGCAATCCTTGAAAGGATCCACTCTAATGTTTGTGGACCTTTCTCAGCAACCTCCACTTCTAGGCACACGTAGTTTTTCATCTTTATTGATGACTATTCATGAAAGTGTTGGATCTTCTTCATGTCGAATAAGGATGAGACTTCCTCCAAGTTCTTAGAGTTCAGGGCACTAGTGGAGAAAGAAACAGGAAAGAAGGTGAAGGCTCTCAGGAGTGATAATGGAGGTGAGTTCATGTCGAATGAGTTTAAAATTTATGTGCAAAAGAAGGAATTCAATGAGAGTTGGTAGTACCCTGTTATACAGAATCTATGAATGAGGATAAAAGTATCTTCCCTAGACCTAGTGGCCTGGTTTATATCAACAGAAATCAAAGACTAATCATTTTTCCTTAGAAGAATTGGAGAATGGAAAGATGCTTAATTGTCATCTGTCGCAAGCTCTTCTCTCCTCTTGTCTTGTCAGCTCCAACTGTAGCTCTAATCGCTATAATTAGAACTTGCATAAACAAACAACATAAGACAAAGATCTACGACATCTATGTAGCATTATCCAATCATTATATTCAATGGACCAACATAGCATTGAAGCACATGTACATAAACATAACATAACACATGTAGGAAAATGGTATATTCTTTGTATTAATATGAAAGGGAGAAATTTTACAACCAAAAGTGGAAGTTGATCTTGTAGAGAACCTACCAAGTTGACTTGTCATTCCTTGCCACAATGTACACCTTAAAGCCACCCTAATGCATGGGAATGATGTCTCTCTTATGATCAAAGCAGAAACTTAAGGGTATGATTAATCTCCAAAAGGAAACATATAGCTTGTAGATGGTCGTAAATATATAGGAGAGGATGGCAGTTTAGGAATTCTTATCCATTTACCAATCTAGGCTTGAGATCCACTCTTGATGGGAGGATGAGCTCAAGGGATAAGAAGGTGAAAAATCCAAGGTAGGGAAGATAGGATTCAAAGTTCTTATCCAAGGTAAATGGTTGTAACAACTCCTAGAGGCTTCTGGAAGAGAAAGCTTCATGATTATTGGTGGGCTCCAGTATTGTAGCAATAATGCTACAACTCCTGGGGCTTCCTATCTCTAATTTTATCAACCCGGTAGTTCGTAACAAACTTGGAAGCGACGGTGCTGTATGCACAAGTACTAGCTCTTGTCGCAGCTGTCACTTGGTCAGCTGGCACAAGTCCGCTAGGGCTCAAGCCAACTTCTATATGTTCTCAGAAGAAGCTTTCTAAATGATGGATGAAGGCTATCTCAAAGGAAATTAATCTACTTTGCAAAAATGAACTGAAAACCAACCAAAACATGGAAACCCTAGTAAACCCTAATCTGACTAGCTTAATCTCTATGATGCAATGGTGGGAGTGCAAATGTCTAAGAATGATGCCATTACTTCTAATGATGTGAAATGCATGAACTCAAACTACTTCTATTGAAAAGAACATGTTTTTATATTTTTGCTTAAGTGGATGGAGTGATTATGAATTTGTTTCTTATTAGGGTTTGGCTGTGCGGAGGTGGTGCGAAGGGAAAGAAAGCTTGGGAAAGGTCAGGAGGGCTAGGAGAGGTCCCAGAGGGTCCCTAGCATTAGTCCACAGAGGTCTACAACGTTCGGATGCTCGGCAACCAAGTTTGCAGGCTTCTACAGGATGTCTGCAGGGGATCCTACAGGAAACTAAGGAATTCTACAGGAAGTCGGCTACCTTCTACAGGATGTGCTGTGAGTGGAAGTCTTGTGTGATGGTGAAGTGATGGAGCGGTATGGGTGGATAGGTAAGGTGGAGATGGAGCTTGTGATGACTCAGGGGCAGAGAAATAAGATGGAGAGAGAGTGCACGGAGTTGGTTGGTGGATAGAAGGATGGAAACAACGAAAGGTCAAAAAGATGAAGCTACGTGGGCAATGGAAGAGTTGGAAGGTGAACGAGCTGAATAGAGGTCGAGTAGGTGGATTTAGGCGTGGTTAAGAAGAAGAAGAAGGAAGTGGAATGATATTGAGCAGTGTAAATAAAACAAATTACTTATGTCTTGCACCAAAAACGAGAATCCATTAACCTGTGCTACCTGTGCTATTAAACCAATGAACAGCAATGTAAATCATGAAGAGAAGTCGTGCATGGAATTGTAATGAAGAAGTATGGCTCAAGAGAAAAATGCATGGAAGGATCCACGATTAAAACGACTGTGTTGCAGCTTGCATAAAAGTGGAAAAAGACTGCATTTTTTGGTGGTTGGTATAGACTGCACCCCAATCCCTAAACAGAGATGGCAGTGAAGGCACTAACAACCTTTTCTTGGAGCTCCAGTGAATTACAAACCTCCTATCCTAATCTAAGCAACTGAAAGTAAATTAACCATAAGCTAATCCTACTCAATCTTATTAAATAAATCAAATCAGCAGACTGTGTTCTTGAAATGCGTATCCAAACAAAGAAACAAAGTGCTGGAAAGAAAGGTCAATAACACTACAGGAAGAGGAGATCTATTGCTCTCAGGTTGGGCCCTAACCTGAGAGCTATAGCTCCCTTAAAAGCTCAGAATTAGATCCAAATCTGCTTGCCTTTATTCATAATCAAAAGTCTAATGTCATGCCAAAACTGGCTTACAAAAACAAACACCGAGCTGTGCTCAGAAATTACAATATCAGTCCAAAAGTTCAAAAAGCTCCTATCAAAGGCTACGGCCTTCATATTTATACACAATGAAGATCAAGCTGGCTTCCTCCATTCGTGGAGCTCGGTTGTCCAACTGAAAGTCAAACTGCTGTAAACTGCTGATCCTGTAGAACGTGTTGGCTGCCTTTAAGCTCGGTGGGGAGAGCTGTTGGAGCTCGGAGTTAAGGTGACAATCACGAGGAAGGTCATCAAGACCGTGGACAACCTCCCTATGAACCCGCAATGTCATCTTTGCTGTCTCCTTGTCTCCTTTTGCGTGGTCTTTTGCTCTCTTTAATGTCAAAAACCTGAAATCATCATGTATTAGCCACATAGATATAATGCTTGCACTTCTTCCTACAAACAACACGAATATACTAAGAAATGAATGCATAAGTGATAAAAGATGAATGGTTGAACAAGGTAAATAGGCCAATATGAGCCCAAATTGTACCAAAAATTGGGGCTCATCAATTATTTTTATTTTTCCTGAATTTTCTTTCTTAGTGCACCCCCAACAAGGGAAAACCTACTCTAATAAAAGCAGGTGAAAAACTCAAGGGTATGATTAATCTTCAAAAAATCCAACCTCTAGCTTGTGGATGGCAGTAAATATATAGGAGCGGATGGTCGTTTATGAATTCTTATCCATTTACCAATCTAGGCTTGAGATCCACTCTTGATGGGAGGATGATCTCAAGGGATAAGAAGGTGAAAACTCCAAGGTAGGGAGGATAGGATTCAAACTTCTTATCCAAGGTAAATGGTTGTAACAAATCCTAGAAGCTTATGGAGGAGGAAGCTTCAAGATCCTTTTTCTTTTTCCCAAATTTTCTTTATCAGTGCACCCCAACCAAGGGGAAACCTGCTCTGATATAACTGAGAAACATGCCATTGAAAGTAGGTCTCTAAAGTGCCAAGGTGTGTTGGGCCTTAAAAGCACTGAAATGAAGCAATGAAGGTTAGAAACTAGGTATTTAATAGAGTTATGTTTAGGGCTTTGTGTAGGGATGATGACGAGGTGTTCATGGATGTTGATGGATCTAGTTTGCAGGCCTATTGACCAGATATGACAAAATGGCCTATAACAGATTTCCCCCTAAAGCACAAAGTCTGAAATAGTGGTTGCTGACTGATGTGCTTTACCTTGTGACAAGTTCAAATCAAGAACTAGTCAGATCGTCATATGTTACAATACATTTACATCATGATATATCTACTAAGGGAGGCATACCCATGCTCAACACATAAGCTATAATTACATATACAATGATCAAGAAGACATGTCCACTAATGAAAAAGTGTGGACCCATGATTGGATGATTGTCTATATGATCATAGCCATCATGCTTTGTAGTCTCGCATTAATCCTAAAACCGTAGCCTGGATGGATGGAACTATATCTGGGGTCTTCTATCTCATTCACTCCATTGTCCATTGTATGAGTCTAACCATGTGAATAAAGGAGTTGAAGTCAAACATGATACACACCATCTGATTACTGACCAATGATGTAAGCCGTTAATAGACGTGATAGAAACCACTGATGATGTTAATGGCTCTCAAGGTACTGTAGTATAATTTGTATGGTGTCAATGAATGAGTTGAAGTCGAACACCACACAAAATTTCTCGGTTGAAGGCCAATGATGAAAACATTTCGCCGAGAGCAAGGAAACTCACCATTGATGTATACAATCCCCAAAGTACTAAAGGAATAATTTCTAAGTCAACTTCCTGCATAATGAGTTGATGTCGATGGGAAGCAACTCATCGCAGGAGGGCCTTGATGTATCCCCCATCAAAAACATGAAAAAAACATCATGATTCAAGATGGAAAGACTAATACGGAACTAGTTTAGGAACAACAAGCATGGAATGAAGGCTTAATATTATTGCAACAGATATTAACTGGATGACTTCTCTTGAACACACCAGTAACAATGAATGCAATTGGCAACATTGACCTAAAAATGAAAGCGTAGTCTTTGATTTATGTTGTTCTAGACCAGGCCACTAGGTCTAGGGAAGATACTTATGTTTGTAGTCGTAGATTATGTATAAACATTTGCTGGCCATAATGGGGATTGATTCATTCCCTTAGTGGTTTCTTTGACTTTATCCCTTGTTACGCCTCTTGAACTGATCTCATTGCCTCACTGAGGTCCTAATAGACCCTAGGAAGACCTTTCATTGATCTTATTTAGTTTTTTGTATTGTTAACTAGATGGATTAGGATCAGATCAGCCCTTGGTATGGAGATAGAGCACTACAAAGAACCTTGGCCTTCTCTGCAAAGTATTATATCCCTTTGGCGCCTGTGCTAAGCTAGTTGCATGAAAAAGATTTCCTTTTGTTGCCTTCCTCTCCGATTAGCTTTGTTCCAGCTAGTTATCCTTGTGTTCCTGAATGTATTTTGGTCCTCTAATAGCCTTCACTTGGTTTTCTTTTGGTTTTTAGTCCCCTTAATAAGAATTTGTTTGGATTTTCCTTTGTTCTTGTCACTAGGTTATTTGAAAACTGATTTCTTGGTCATTGGGTTGCTTGAAGGAATTGGTGTTTCATTCATTGCTCTGAATAGTTTATTTTATCAATGATTAGGTGAATATCTTAGTTTTCATCTAAAAATTAAGTGAAATCAAAAAGAAAAATCTTATGCATCATGCATTGCATATAGGGATTTGATTTTGATTGAAATAGTGAAGTTGAGGAGATCGATTGTTGCGTTACATGTTTGTTGTGTTGCTGATTGATTTCTTCTTCTCGTACTTAGTTAGGCCTTTTGTTGGGTAGCGGATCCCCCCACAACATGTTTTTGGGGCTTAAAGCCTGAATTTTGGTCAATGTAATGTAAAGACCCTGCGAAGTACGGGCACGGAGCGCGAAAGTCTAGGATGAGTCATAGGGTTGTCCGCCCTAAGAATTGTAAAATAATGTAAAGATGTGCCGGCCTACCCATGGTCTGCGGACCATGTGATGGTATAAATAGAGTGAGGCTTTAAGTGTAAAGATAGTATTTTGGCAAGCAAGTAATAGATAGATGCAAAGGCATGGTTAGAGGATAGAAGTGGATCTGAAGGGTATTGGGTTGTAGTAGTAGGAAGAGGCTCTGTAGCTGAGTGCGCAGAGGCCTAGTAGAGTCTGTACCTGAGTGCGCAGACCCCTGCAGTTGAGTGCGCAGGGCGGAGTCGGGTCTGTATTGAATTGAACTTGAAAAGGATTATTAATAAGGATAAGTTTGATTCGGCATATTGTGCATCTATTTTGTGGATCTGCATTTTGATGTTATGCGTTGATTGTATCTGTTTATTTATATGCGTGCACTTGATAAACATTGGTATGAATGCTTATGTATGAAAACCTTCTAAGTAATTAGTGAACAGAACCTAATTAAGGAAGACTTGGGTAATTAACACTAGTAGCGATGCGGCTAGCACTGCGTAAAGGACACAAGAGGCTCACTGGTGCATGTAGCCCAGTAAGCGCGAAGGTTGAATCGCGTCCCTATCACCCCATATCAGACATCCCCAGGGTGTGGAAACCTGGTTCCAGCACTCTCCCATACTACTTTGGGTGAGATCTCAATCCGTGCTCCACGGACTATTGCTGAAAGGGCCAGTAGTACTGGGATTTGCTTGGTTAAATCACTTTTGAACCTGGGTCAGGCCCCACATAGCCAAAAAATGGTTCCATTGTCAGGACCGAGATCTGCCTAAGGGATGTCTAATGTCGTGCCACTGGAACCCAACAAATAAGGAAATTGAAGAGTGGTGGGACAAGAAGATTCATGAGTTCACGACATAGGAAAACAGAACTCCACAAGTATCTAAGAAAAAGTGGCTGGATCGATACGTGTATACGAAAATCCACGAGATTTTTTTTGCATCATTTCCTTCTAAACTGTATGAGTGGATCGCGAGATTAGCCGATAGCCAGGGAAGGTGTAGGCTCGACCAACCAATAGTGCGGACTTCGAAATTAGTATGCAGACTAGAGGCAACAAAAGATAAGATCGCACGAGCTGTGGACCATTGGCTTGATTGGATAATAGGGGGATTTATCACTGATTTTGTGGTAGACACGACCGTGAGTTACAGTGAAGCAGAACATCGCTTCCACAAAGGACCACGAGGTAAGTATATTAAGTTTCTAAATACTTGGACTAAGATGCTATTGTGTGAAAAGAGGGTCATGTGAATACATTAATGTTTGGGACAACGCGGAGTGGAAAGATCTACAAAAGCAGCGAAGAATTAGGAAATAATTCCTTAATTTCACCTCTGCAACAGAGCAAGGAATAGCTCACTAAGGTCTCTCCAAGAAGCGCACTCAGTTTGATAAGGAAATGTATTCCGCTGTTACCACCTCCACCCATGCCACCACCCGCTTCACCTCCCTCACCTCCATCTCCACCCACTCCACCTCCACCACCTCCATAGTTCAGTATGGCGAGTGTGATCAAACTACCAGTATTCAGAGGGGTAGGGAATGAAGATCCAGACCAATTCTGGTTAGTGGTAAGAGTAGTATGGGAAGCGCAAGGTGTCATGGACGACAATATTAAGAAGGCTACATTGGTGAGCACGCTATAGGATTGCGCATTGACATGGTATATCAAGCACTCTAATGACCACCCAAATGCAGGGATAACAGAGATCCAGAATGTGTTGAATAGATAATTTAGTCGGTCGAAATTAGAGACACAGTCAATCATCGGGTTTAAAGATATCGCAACGCTTCCAGGCGAGACCCCCTGGGATCTAGACTAAATACTGAAGAGTACAATCCGTGAGGCCAATATGATGCTAACAGATGCACAACATCACACATGGTTTGTGGCATCTCTGACACCGCACTTGAGGATGACGCTATCACAACAGAAACTTTCCACCCAGGCCAAAGCATTGGAAATGGTGATGAGGTTGCATGAGACCCCGATACAAGACCCTGGGTTGGGAGTTCAACAAATCCACACACAACTACATAATCTATGCCTAGAAATGAAAAGTTTGAAGTAGGATAGGGCACCGCGGTGAGAGGCATGTGAGGAAGTATGGTGCATAAAATGCAAATGCCAAGGCCATGACAAGGATCAATGTCGAGTGTTCACAAACTACTTGGCAAGAGGGGGGCCAATGCCATTGAGACCAGAGGCATAGGCAGGGCCAAGTGTGACACCCACGTTATGGTGCATGATCTGTCAGATAGGAGGAAAACACACGATGGATAATTGTCATTTGTTGTAGAAGTATACACCGACACCCCAACAACTGTTTTGTAATTTCTGCAGGTCGGTAGGCCACGACGAGCACACTTGTCACAGCTACGAGCTAATGATGGATTGGACCCCAGCCTATAGGATGCAGATAGAAATGCGAGCCCTCAACCCAGCTGTGGGGATGGTGCGTGTTGGATTTCAGGGGCGAGGTCGAGGACGAGGAGGAATGGGACCAGGAAGGGGCTGCAGACAGTTAATTTGTTACAATTGTGGAGGACCAGGGCACTATGCCCGCGATTGTACCAACCCAACAAGGATATCCTGTTCATACTATGCTCAGTTTGATCATGAAACAATAGATTGTCCTACGTTGATCACACAGATGCACAAAAAAGGGGTATTCCAGCCTCCTCCGACTCAGAATATATAAATGATGAGGTCTGAACCATGTGAAAAAGACTTGAACGTGAACATGATGCTGAGCAGCGATACGACCATGGGGGAGGATAAGGGGAAGCAGCCCAAAGAAGATACATGGGTTCGCAAGGCTCCTGCAAAGGAACCTGAGTTTGACTTAGAACACGCAAAGGAGATGTTCATGGAAGCTAAGAAGAGCTTCACAAAGGCCTCCACTTCAGGTAGTAAGGATTAGCCAAAGCCAGGAATGGATCCTTCCATGCTCACTACCTTTCTAGAGACATGCATGAAACTGCTGCGCGAAAATAAGGCAGTTAAGGGACTACAGGAGTTGATCACCAGGTGCACGGGGTCAAGAGAATCATGAGTAGTCGGGAAATTGGGAAAGCATGCATTACGCACTGGGTGGGAAATGAGATTGACTGCGCAGATTAGTGAGTATGAAATAGATCAGGTAATCCTAGATCTGGTTTCAGACACGAATGTGTTACTGAAGAAAACATGGGAATGCATGGGCAGGCCCGTGTTACAGTGGTCCCCTATTCAATTATGAACAGCAAACCAACAGAAGATTTTTCCCATGGGGAGGTTGCAAGGGGTAATAGTTGATATTGAAGGCACGAGCACACATATGGATTTTGAAGTGATAGAGATTTTTGATGACAGCAATCCCTATCTCGCACTGTTAGGGATAGACTGGGCCATCAATCTAAAGAAGAAAAAGATGAAATTCGAGAAAAAGTCACTACATGTAGTAGTCCCACTAGACCTAGCCGAAGGAGCGCGCTACACTGAACTAGTGCGCGAAGATGAAAGCGACGATGAGCTGGATTCTATTTACAAGATAACTGCACGAGACTAGGATTGGGTGAATCTAACTGTAGATGGGAGAATCTCATGGGAGCACGGAAGCTCCTGCACTTCAGATTCATACAAAGAAGTAGAATGATGGTAGAATTGGTTGCACGAAGTGACAATGCTTAACTACAACATGATGGTTAGATCACTGCGTTGTGTGACAACAGAGGCAAGGGAATTGCCGACATATGATGGATTGATAGTGGTGGATGAATTCTTGAGCAAGTTTGAAAGCGCGGTACTGGAACAATAGCGGTTTGATGCATTGAAGTGAGCGCTGCGTGCAACACCTGCGCATTGGTGGGTAACACACCAAGGAAATTTTGAGGAATGGCGCGGATGCAGAAGAATGATGTGCCTGCGATTTGGAAGCCCCCATCTTTGAACAAGAGTCAAGCGGCTAGGACAAAGTAGCTTGCGCGCCCACCTGTGTCGATGGGTACAAATGTGTGCTGTGCAATCTACATGAACACATCCCAAACTAAGGATCGAAAATTGGAACAGGATGAAACCGCAGGAAAAGCGATGCACACCACAAACGTTCCACATAGAAGCATTCAAGAGGGTACGTGGAATCCTGAACAGGGTTTACCAGGTGAGACGAACTGATTGGGACCTATGTGTACTAATAGTTCGATGGGCCTATAGGGCCATGTGAAAAAACTTGAGCGTGGAAATGATTCCAACGCTGAAGAGCAGAGACAAGACCATAAGAGTAGAGAAGAATCCTCATGCAATAGCTCCCACAGTGGGGATAGTACGCAAGGACCCGGACGAAGGAATTATGCAGTTACAGGAAGCCATTTGGCGAGGGAACTTGAAACTTCGCGACCTCAAAGAATATAGGGTACAGTTGAGGAAAAAAAGCATGTTAATGGATGCCGAAATCAACAAACTGGAAATCAAATCGTGCAAGCTTGTTGTGCCGAGGAACTAAGAATGATAGGAGAAGATATGGGCAGCCATACTACAACATTAGAATATTTTTGCCAAGAATTTGTGGCTCTGCTACCATGGCTACAACCGCACCTTACCAGGCAACGTAACCAGGGGAGCGCATCGCATAAGGAAGGCGAGGCAATGACTGTCACGAGGATAATTAAGGAGTGCCTACGGACTAGGCTAGAAAGTGAATTGAAACCTCGCACAGGTCATGCGACCACCTGACCATCCATAGGGAGCACAGTCTCATCACTCCAAGCAGTTCAAAGAGAGCACGTGACTATAAAAGAGTCTGTATGGGAGCTGCGCGATCAGGATATTGTGCACAGGATCAGTATGTCACAGGGGTCACGCCCATGAACAGGGGGCTGCGCTGCTGTGTAGGTAGGCTGGGAAGTGATCGTTGGTGTCACTATTCATGACAAGAGGTTCAATGTAAGGCAAAAAGGAGCAGGCGATGGGCAATTAAGACATGAATTAAGAGCTAGATTTTGGACGATCTGCCGCCAAGAAGGCATTAATGGCTCAGAAGTGGGGGGAATGGTCGAATTCAAATTCAAACAATACTATAAAATCCCTAAGACTAGCCTTGAGGCAACACTTGGTTGTGTGAGAATTGAGTAGTTACAGAGCAGTGAGCGCTGCATACTCTTACCACCTTTGACTATAGACACGATGACTGCTGCTAGAACAAGAGTTCGATTCGCCGAAGATACCGTGGAGCCCCATATGACCCATGAGGAGCCTGGAGAGGCGGCAGTTATGCCAGAAGTTCCAAAATCACCACGAATGTTGTGGCTACAGAAATATAAGCAAACTATGGGGCCAGTCCGTGTATCCCCAAGAAACCTACAGTTTGGCAAATTGTCAATGGAAGAGAAGGGAAAAACCGTCACCATTGAAATAGACGAGGAGGAGGAAGACTTGCAAGCTCTGATTGCTCAAATTGAGGCGCAAGATGATGAGGTGGAGGATGTCTCACAAATGCTTTTTGTGACAAAGTTACCTCCATACATCCCCCTGTGGAAGGGGAAAGCCAAGATACCGAAGGACCTGGAGGCCATGAAGAGTGTGCTCTAGACCCTGTTCCTCCCTGATGGTATAATGATTGAAGGTCCACCATTGGGACAAATACCTACCATGAAGTTCGAGGATTGGGACCTCGCGGACAGTGAGAAGTTCCCACACCTGGCTGCAGAGAAGTTAATGAAGTAGAAATGGTTACGTGGTGTGGAGAAGGCTGGGTTACTCCATCTGTGATGGATACCCCACTACCACCACACACCCATCACCATTTTTGTCATCAAGCAGCTATTGTGCCTGGTGCATGATGGGTATCTCTGGCTGGAGGAGCCTATTCCCATCACGGCCGACCTAATTCACAGAATTTCTCGACTGCCATTCAAAGGACACGACCCTGCGGCCATAGCAGGAAAAAGCAATGACTTGGGCCTTGCAGAAGCCATGAAATCCAAGTATAAACTAGAGAAGAAAAGGTGAGGGTACGCAATAGCAAGAATTAAGGACAAAGGGGTGCATGTAGCCACCCAGCTGTTGGCTGGCAAGCTAATGAGGAAATTTCGTGCCAATGAAGTACCAGTGTCTGTGATTGCGCTAACAAAGCAATGCGTAGAGGGGGTCCAGATTAACTGGGCATAGTTCCTCTGCGAGGAGTTTTTGACAAATTGCATGGAAGCCCAAGAGTAGGGTAAACCTTCCACTACACGTGGTTTCTCTTATCCATCCTGTTGGTTGTAGGGGAGTTGCCAAAGGACAGCCAATTCCCTAGTATTGAGCATGATCTACCAGAAGCTGCGAGGTACGCCTCCCTCTGGGCTACCAAAGACATGAAGAGGATTCACGAAACGAAGGTGTTCTAGGAGTTCATGGAGGCAAGCATCCGAATGTGGATCAACCGAAAGCCATGCCTGTCTCCTACGTTTCATAACAGCATGCAGAGCATGACAAATTTCAAGGTGGATATGCATAACTTGTATATTTGGGCACACAAGGACCCAACACAGAAATGGGTGAAGCTTCCGTTCATCGCAACAAATGATGCAATCTTCACAGTAATGGAGTCATGGCCTCCGGAGTGGCACGCCTCGGATGTGGTAGAAATGGAGAAGGCTGCAACCCAGCAAAGAAAGAAGGACACTGCGCAGCTAGCTGAAAAAAGGCGCCAGGAATAAGAAGCAACCACACAGCAGAAGGGGACTGATGTAGCAGCAGCGACGTAGACGACAGAAACCACAAAAACACCAACCAGAGAGCCCGAGGAGGGCCAGGAGATGTCCACGGGGAAGCAGACCGGGGAAGTGGACAGGGAAGAAGAACGCACGGACCTCGGTTCCGTATCGACCCAACTCAAGCGGTTGCATGGCCCCGAGAAAATAGCTCCCAGGAAGAAGGTAAAAGTGACAAAGACGTCTATCGACCCGATCACGCTCACAGAAGGTGATCTATTTGACATTAGTGAAACGATCTACGAGGTCACGAAGGACGTGCTCCAGGAACTAAGGATTGAGCAGAACACTGTGTTGGGGGTGCTCAATGCACATTTACAAGGCTTATAGGTACAACACCCTCAAACAGGTACAATGGCTCAGTACGTCGTAGCAGGAACCGCTGAGGCCGAACAGACGTGTTGCACCAGTATGGACAACCCTTTCGTATTGCCCGAAGGCACACTAGTAGTAGCAAGCGAGGGTGACCGAGCTGCGATGAGCAGCGTGAAAGGCGTCGACTTGAACTTGGCCGCCTTTCCGCATGAAATTTTGTACCAACTGCAGGATGGGGTCATGGCAGAGCTCTGCGCTCGGGAAGGCCGCGTGATCTAGGTCCTGAATGAGAACAAAATCAACATGGACCAGCTTAGCCTCCACCGTGATGAGTTGGTTGCACAGGCTCGTGGACTAGCGTAGGCGGTAGAGGATGCATGTAGGAGTGTCCCAGAGTTGGTCGTGCCGACAGAGCTACCAGCAGCGGAGCGAGTCCATATATTGGCAGCCAAGTCCACGAGGCCAGGGAAGAAACGACAAAGGTTCAGTTGGAGCTAAACTTGCAAATTGCTAAGCTGCAATTGAGAGCACAGCCCTTCACGCCCCCAGAAGTCAGAGAGCAACGCACCCGTGCTATCCAGATGGTGTTGGAGCAAATTAGCTAGGCAACACAGGATTGCACCGGGATGTTGGAGCAAGCACTAACCATGCTTATGCACCTGTAGGAAGACCCGAATCTACAGCGCCTAGAAACCGAGGCATGTGATTGCAGCAGGAGTACGACAGTGTCCGAGGCACCATGTAGATGGTTATCCTTACTCAATGATTCACCAGACTATAGCAGGCAAGGGCACTGAAGGACCAATTAGATGTCGCGTGCCAAAAAGAAGCCCTGCTTAAAGCATGCATCCAACCATGGATTGATGAAGCTTTCACAATTACAACTACCATTGAAGGGAAGATGGCACAAATGCAGGAAATTTATGCAGTTGGACAGGAATGTGACCCTGCTCACGAATGTTCAGAGCTACGTGTGAAACAAGTACAGCAGACAGCCGAACAGTGTGCTGCGGACACCCAAGCTGCGTGAGACTTGCTAGATGGGCTTTATGCAAAGATCGTCGTGCCAGCAGAGTGACTCGGGACGAGTCACGATGATTGTGTTGGGGGCTTGTTGGGTAGCGGATCCCCCCACAACATGTTTTTGGGGCTTAAAGCCCGAATTTTGGTCAATGTAATGCAAAGACCCCGCGAAGTACGGGCGCGGAGTGCGAAAGTCTAGGATGAGTCATAGGGTTGTCCACCCTAAGAATTGTAAAATAATGTAAAGATGTGTCAGCCTACCCATGGTCCGTGGACCATGGGATGGTATAAATAGAGTGAGGCTCTAAGTGTAAAGATAGTTTTTTGGCAAGCAAGTAATATATAGATGCAAAGGCATGGTTAGAGGATAGAAGTGGATCTAAAGGGTATTGGGGCGTAGTAGTAGGAAGAGACTCTGCAGCTGAGTGCGCAGAGGCCTAGTAGAGTCGACAGCTGAGTGCACAGACCCCTGCAGTTGAGTGCGCAGGGTGAAGTCGGGTCTGTATTGAACTGAACATGAAAAGGATTATTAATAAAGATAAGTTTGATTCGGCATATTGTGCATCTATTTCGTGGATCTGTATTTTGATGTTATGCGTTAATTGTATCTATTTATTTATATGTGCACACTTGATAAACATTGGTATGAATTCTTATGTATGAAAACATTCTAAGTAATTAGCAAACAGGACCTAATTAAGGAAGACTTCGGTAATTAACACTGGTCGTGCTATGGCTGGAGCTGCGCGAAGGACGCAAGCGGCTCGTTGGTGCGCATAGCCTAGTAAGCGCGAAGGTTGAATCATGTCCCTATCACCCCATATCAGACATCCCTAGGGTGCGGAAACCTGGTTCCAACACCCTCCCATACTACTTTGGGTGAGACCTCAGTCTGCGCTCCATTGAGTATATTTTGGAAATCCACTATATGTTTCTATCCTCACCATAGGTAACTAAGTCGGCCACCTTGTACACTATGATACACTGAACAAAATATTCAGGGATATTGCCTGCACATACCTAAATCCTTGGTTTACCAAGGTGATATATTTCATCTAACGATGACCTTGTAATCCTTTTTTCCTAGATTACCCCTTTTTATATGTATTTTGTGTCATTAATTTCTAAAATCAATTAGTTGACCATGGAACAACATCCTCCACATGGAACAACTCCTTAGTGTATCTTAGGTTGAGACTAATGGAAACAGTTCTCGAGTCTACCAATCAAGGAAACTCCGCTGACAGGAATCTTGGTCCTTTTCCTTCTTTTGGAAATATTGGTGCTCCTTATATGGAAACATTTTCCCTTCTCGAATTTACCTTTGGTTTGCCAGTTTGGAAATTTTTGACCCCTATGCTTCTTATGATGCAGGTAAATTCTAAGTGTGGACACAAATAATTCCTCTAGCCTAAGAGAGTGGGTCTAGTCACAAACAAGCAATCTATGAAAGATTTCCTTAGGCTAGAATCAATTAAGAGGGCTTACCTCTTAGTAAACTATCTGTTTGATTACGACCTTGCTTCCTTGCTCCAACTATCTTTCATTCCTTCTTGCGAACACCTGAAACAAGTAGACAACAACAAACAACAACCGTGATAATATACAAATTGTATTCAACCTACTTAACAAGTCAAGAAACATTAAGCCATAAACATGTGAAATTACATCTTATGTAGGAAATCAATCAATAGTTTCATCTCTATTAAATCAAGAAGATATTACAACTGGTGTCTTGACGTTGTTGTTCTCCTTTGACAAATCTGAGTTCCCACACACTTCTTCTAGCATTCCATGGATGGCCCCAACAATGATAGTCTCAAGGCTCTTCCCTTTAGGCTTCACACCAAACCAACTCACAATTCTCCCTTAAACACAAACTAGAGAGGTACAAAGTATGGATAACTTGCTGATTACTCCAAACAGAACTTAATTAGCACTAGCACACACACACACACTAGCTTGTGCTTGGGAAAAGTGGAGGTTTATATAGATTGAATGGATGGGAGATGCTTCCTCTTCTCATGGGATAAGGTCTTATTTCTTGAGGTAGTTCCATCCTAATAGGGGAAAGGATCCCAATCTGACCTCTTCGGCTCCATCTGGTCTAACCATTTACCAGACTTTCATTACAAAGCTTCTAGAGCAGGAAGCTTTGGCTCCAAATTTAAAAAAAATTCCAAAAGAGGATCGAAACAACTAGGAAAAGGCTTAGTCACTTTGGTTGGCACAAGGGACAATTGTAATCCCCGCATATAGGTGTGGGGAGGACATGGGTCATTAGCGCTAGTCTTGTAAACTGGGAAAAACAGAAGATTTTGGGAAAATGATGCAAAGGGGAATTGTTCTGCTCATGAAGAGGGACACAATGGGAGTTTCTTCATGATGGGAAAGCATGAAGGGTTCACTGTAGAGGTCCTCCAGGATCAAGGAACAGGAGTACAAGGACAGTGACAAAATGTTGTGTAATAGATGCCCCCTAAAGTGTGAAGGCCGAACTAGAGTGAGGGGTGAAATGATTTATAACTCAGTGCGGGGAACAGAGCTTGTCGTCAAAAAACCTGCAAGAAAGTATAGATACATATACATTACTGAAAAACATGTCAAACAATACATGAATCGTGGTATGGATGCAGCCATCCAGAGAATAATCATGTAAATGGATCCAAGCATGGGCACAGCCATTCAGTAAAGAGGATCATATCGAAACCAAGGTATGGTCGCAACCATCCAATAATGAGAAGGATCACATATGACAACTCATGGTATGGTCGCAACCATCCATCTAAAAGATACATGTATATCAGCACAACCATGTCACATTGCCTTGCAACCTAGACTTTTGTAATCTGAGCCCAAGGTCTTGCGCTCCAACACCACCCGATCAAAGTACATATTCTAACATGTGAATAGATGTGTTGACATCGAACATGATGGAAAATCGCTTGATTACCAGTCAATGATATAAACTGTTAACAAGTGCGAGAGAAATCACCAATAATGACAATGGTCTCAAGGTACTAGCAGCACAATTCATGGAATGTGAATGAAGGAATCGAAGTCGAACACCCGTGAAATCACTCGATTGAAAGCCAATGATGTGAACTTATCACCGAGTGCGAAGAACTTGCCATTAGTGCATGAAAGCTCCAAGGTATTGAAGAGGAGTCTCTCGATAAACTTCCTGGATAATGAGTTGAATTCAACAGGAAGTGACTGTGTCGAAGGAGGGCCATGATGTATCCCAAATCATTGACATGAGACAAAGGGATGCAAATGATTTTGGATGATACAGAGAATCAGAGGTAAGGGTAACTACAGAAGGACAACTCTTGAGCATATCGACGACACAACGTGGAGTTTGGCAGCCTTTGGATCTATAGGATCGGTGGTCATGATGATGTGGCAGAGATAAAATGGATGGTAAAAATGAATGGCCCAAACCAGGAAGGTCAATGATGAAGTGAGGATATCCCAACCTGACACGAAGCAAAAAGTGTCATGGTCAAGAGTGAGTTTCTGACATGACTACTAAAATTTTTTATTTTCCCCCACCATTTCTGGCAGGTACCCCAATTATTTTTTAATCGCAAGCCTGAAGGGGATAACATATGCTTGCACTGTAAGTTCATCCTTTGGATGAATCTAACCTAGTAAGTTTAATGAGCCCTAAGAAGGAGAAGCTCATGTTCATCATGGTGACGAATCCGATGTCGTTTAATATTTTAACGAGTCCGACAAAGGTGTAACTCAGTATCCTTTTCAGGGAAAACTAGTGTCGATTCAAACTGCTAGTCCCACAAAGACCGGTAGCTATCTTAGAAATAAATAATGAAAGCTTTTCCAGAGTTCCTTTAAGTGTGATAGATGGAATAGAAGAACAAAGGACCAACATGGATCTTCTGCTTTGATCCTAGCTTGATTTCTCCTTTCCTTGATAGAATTTGCCACTCCTCTCCTAGTTGTCCTACTTCAAAGAGTACCTGTAGAGTCAAAGTAACAACAAACTATCAAAATATCTCTATCTAAAACATCATAAAAAATGCGGAATTAGAAACACATTGACCATACAATTGCATTCATAAACAATAAGATTCACAAATACAAGATCATATGGAGGAAAACTCAAAGAACTTTATTAATAGTAATGTAAGGGAGGATTACAACCCAACTGTCTAATCCAGCATTATCCTCCCAATTGTAGAAGCCCTCTTCACCTCATGAACAAGCAAATCACCCAACAATGCAATGTCTCTTCTCAACAAACCAACAACACTTCCTTACAAAATACAAAATTCCAGCCTCCAGATCTCTCAAATGAGGGATCCATTTACAGATGTCTTGCAAGGGTGTGAGTCAGCTCTGGGTTTTTTATTAGTGTCATTCCACTGATAGTTCTTGGTTCCACTTGGAGATTTCATGATCTCTTACTCATCCTTGGGCGAATTCAGAGAAGCAAGTGTCACAGGAGAAGTTTCTGGAAGATTCCATGATTATTCACCTTGCAAACTATGTCTCACATTTTTCTATTCTCGCTCATCACACCCCACAGAAGGCCATTTGAGTATGCATCGCACCTGGCTAGTTAGGTATCCAGTATGCATCGCACCTTGCCCATGGAGCAGTTTGTATGGTCCAGTTTTGGTCAGTTCTGAGTGGTTTTTCATCTGGAACTTCTAGGAAATGATGTAATCAGTTGACCATGATCCTTTAGGGTGTGAAACAACACTTTTAGGGACTTAAGGAGCCCTTAGTTTATGGACATATGAGTATGGGGTTGCAGTGCCCAAATATGTCTATAACAGCTGCCCCCTAAAGCATGAGGTCGTAAATCTTCTGATGTCGGGTGAAATGCTTTATTCATGAGGATATGAGGTATTCGAAATGGAAGGTGCCCTCTATAAGATACAATAAAATACATCATCATCATATTATTTTCATGATCTAGCTGAGGTGGGCATTCCCATGCTCAGCTTTATAAATTCATTTTCATGTACATAGGATAGAAAATCATCTGTTGTTGCAAACTTGTGATTCTTCGCATGAAGAGTCATCTTCCCTGGCTAGATGACTATCTGTGCAGCTTCTTTGTACAATTGATGTCTTTATTTTCCTGAATATATTGCAGCCCGGATGGATGAAACTAGATCCGGGGTCTTCAAAACTTGTGCAATCTTCACCCGATGTACAAGTCGATCCATGTGAAAAGATGTTCTGAAGTCGAACATGGAAAGACATTGCCTGATTACTAGCCAATGATGTAAGTTGTTAACAGACACGAGAGGAATCACCGATAATGATGATGACCCTCAAGGTACTACAGTACAATTCACGTGGTGTGAATATATGAGCTGATGTCGAACACCACGCAAAGTCTTTCGGTCGAAGGTCATTGATGTAAACCTGTCGCCGGAAGTGAGAAACTTGCCATTGAGGCATGCAAGCTTCAAAGTACTGAAAGGGTTGTTTCTAAGTCAACTTCTTGGATAATGAGCTGATGTCGACAAGAAGTGACCTATCGTAGGAGGGCCTTGATGTATCCCACATCTACGATGATTTTTGTGGAGGTGAAAACGATCTGATGATATGAAGTTCAGGAATGGCAGTCATGAAAAATGAAGCATGGATGTAATGCAGTGGATGAGGCATTTGCTAGATGGTGAATTCTCTGAATGACTTCTCTTGAACATATTGGCGACACTGATATGGACTGGTAGCGTTAACCCCATGGATGGCACAGCGGACCAATGGTGACAGTGAATGGAAACCCAACCCAACTCAATCACGGTGATGGAGTGAAAGTGTCATGTTCAAGAGCAACTTGCTACCAATAGAGTTCTTCAAGTTTTCTTCCCATTTTTCCCCAGTCATTGTTGACCAGTACCTCTTTATTTTTGACAAGCTTGAGGAGGATAACATATGCTTGGTCTATAATTTTCCCTTCGGGCAAACCTGTCGCTTTGTGTTTAGCGAGCCTAGCGTCAGTGAGACTCGTTCTTTTCTGGGTGGACAAGTTTGTCACTATTGTTTTAATGAGTTTAATGACAAAGATAACTCGGTCCTTTTCTTGTTTAGAGATTCTGAAAATGGACGAAAAGGAGACTCCAATAGTCCTTTTTTATGGCATAATCCCTTAAGTCTGAAAAAGTGTAAAATAATACGAAAAGGATGACTTTTCGATAGTTTTAACAAGCCGACAAAGACAAGTGCTCGATCTTTTTGTTTAATAATCCCTCAAGTCCAAAAAGATTAAAATATATGAGAGGGATAGCGTTCCCCTTACTTTAACGAGCTGGGAAGGCTAATAGCTCGACGATCTTTTTATATTTAACGAGTCTAAAAAGAGTTTAAAAGAGGCTCGTTTTTTAGGAACACGTGATATTTATGGGTAGCAACTGGTTCCAGGTATGTTTGGAACTTCTCAAAACATGGCAGTGTGAAGAGGGTGGCAATCAGAATCACTCGTCGCAGATGTTCCTCAAAAGGGTAAACAATCAAGTGGAAGTGTATGGTCGGCTAAATGAAATGAAGGTGATGAAAGTAACACAACCAAAGTTCACGAAGGGCAGATAGCAAAGCGATCACAAAGGTTATTTACCAAAGGCGGGTTTATTTTTTAATGAGCTTGAACCTTGTGCCAACATGTGCTCAGTGCAGGTTGATTTTTTAATGAGCTTGAACCTTGCGGGAACATTGCTCTTACCAGTCTTTTGATAATGTCTCTTGGTAGATTTATTTTTTAATGAGCTTGATCACTACTATAACATGTGCTCATGACCTTTTTATGTAAACTAGAAACAACTGAGCTATGAGGTTAAAGGGTTAAGAACCTACAAACTAAGAAAATCAAAGGTCACTTTTCACTTGCATGCAAAGGTTTGCATGCCCCCAGGTCTTTCAGTAAAAGGAGAGTTTCTAGGTTATCAAATGGAAGTCCTTGCAGTTAGGCAGGATCGTTTCTGTTGGGAGACAAAAACTCTTCCTTTGCGATGTCCATCAAAATAGACAAAGGTGATTGTTGTGAGCTTCCAATCACATAACGTATGAAGGTGAATGCTGTGAGCTTCCATTCACAATCATACAAAGGAAATAATCACGTTAGACTGATCACATAACCTATATGGGAATGTTATTCGGTCCAAGTATTATGACCTTTCAAGAAAATCTCTCTTTTCCTCTAGGTTCACCTGCCGAAGCAGACTAGGGTGCATGCCCCCTAATATTCATCACACTCACCGAACTACTCGCAGTAATTAGGTGGGTGGGATGAATATGGAAGAGACATTGTTGATGCGAAGAGACCGTTTAAGGATGATGGTTGATTTATAGCTATGTTTGAACCAGGAAATGAAAGCTGGTCGACAAGTTGCACTAGTTTGCCTTCATGTGGAAAACACATCACTTGAAAGAATGTGGAAACAATGGCTTCCATGCTATATATATAATCACGTCCAAGGAGTAGATTGTAATCTAGTGGACCTTGGACTACCATCATGTTCAAATAAATGGTTTTCTTTCTCAAAGTTATCAGTAACCTTGGAAGGATCACTAATGGTCGACTGGTTCCTTTGTTGAAGCTTGACAAATTTTGTTTTTCAAGCAAAAGCGATGGTGAACCAAGCGCTTTCCAAGAAGTTGAGGAAAGGATACTCACCGAAGCCCCTTCATCTATGATTGTGCCAGATAGGATCATTTTGTAAACTTGTACTAGGATTCAGAATGGTACATTAGATGGAAGGCGAGGTTTCGCTAGTTGATTCTAGTCAAAGAAAACGACTAGACTGCTCAGAGGAGGTACCGGATAAATGTCTGGATAAGTTTCATGAACGGGGGGGGTCTCTTCCTGTGGTGAAGGAATGGGCAGATTGAACCCAAGTTCATTAGACTCTATATCGACAAAAAGAATTTGAACGGTGTCGTTCTCATCCTCTTTGGAAACTATACCATTTGAAGGTGGATTTTCTGAAGGCAAGACTGGGTTGACTACCATCTCGACCAGTTGACTTTGATCCGGTATGGACTCAGAAGGTTCACTTTCAATGATAGGTGATTCAATTGACAATTGAGTTATGTCAATCAGGTTTTCAACTAGCGAAGGACTTGGTAAGAGTTTCTTGTATCCAAGTGGAAGTTGCTGTGGTGAAGCAAGGCGGTTATCCAAAATGATTTTGGCTTCATCCAGAAAAGGACAACAGTGAAGAGTATGATCACCCTCACATAACCTACATGGAAATATAGCTTTTCCTTTTTATCTGTTGACTTCGCTTTCACTAGTTGATGGTGCACTATCAACCTAACTGTTAGGGGTTGATGACACATAATGGTGCAACTGGGGAGACCATTCTCTCAAGATCCGTGGGATGCAAGGGCAATCTCGATGGTAATGGTTCTCCTTGCAAATTGTACATGGAGTTTTTGGTTTGGAAACTTTAGTGTGTGGATTTTTGCCAGACGATGCTTTGGTGTTCCCTTGTTTAGCTGGCTTCTTCTTCTTCTCCTTCCCTTTCTTTTTCTTCTCAGTTACTTGGTTTTTAGTGTCACTAGTTTCACCAAGCGAAGAGGAAGAAGGGGAAGGAGAAACAAACGAAGTAGAAGGTGAAGGGGTAACTTCAGTATCATCTAGTTGCTGATTAGATTGTTGAGGAATTGCAGTGTTTTGAACGACAGAGGTTGAGAAAATCCATACTGGCAGGCCAATTATGATTCCTGGAAGGGACAATGTAGCCATATATGGAGAACCAATATCTCCCCAAGAGGAGAAAGGACTAGGATTCCCTCCAAGGGGGATTCCTTGATTGGTAGACTCCATTATCTCAACCTCAGATCAACGTAGGAACAAGGATGTTATTCCATTTAAAATAAATTTTAAAGACACTTGGACGCAACTTGCTTTTTCAATTTTTAAGAGTCGAGAAAAAGCTAAAGGTGACTCTAGTCGCCTTCAATTTTTAATGAGCCTGAAGTGACAAGTGCTCAGATGGACCTTTTCTTTTAAGGAGTCAAAAAGGAACGAAAGTGACTGCTCTGGAAGTCTAGACAGAGGGTTTACCAAATCGATCGTAAAACTACAAAATACACCTTGGTGATAAATGATAGAGAAATTACCAAGGACTTATGTATGGCAATCAATCTTGCCGAATTTTGTGTTCAGGGCATTATGATCGATAGGGCGGTAGACACAGCTTCCTAAGGATAAAGGGTATCAGCCTATTGTGGTCTCTCAATATCTACTTGACGGTACGGGGAGCACAAGTCCGTACTGGCACTTGTCATATCAAAGAGGAGGAATCACCCAACCTTCGATGAAAACAATAGTTACCAGGTTTTACGACGCTGGAACACGTCTCTAGCCTAGACTTCTAGATGTGTTGCGTTAGGTTCCAAAGCATTTTTATGTTCATTGAGGTTTATTTTAGAGTTGATCTTGCTTAGAAGTTTGTCTTTCAAGGTTCACTACGTGATGTAGATGTGAAATTCCTAAATATGCAATCTAAAATGATAAACAGTCATTTATGTTCTTTTAGCAATGAAAATCCTAGCTACAAAGGAAAGAAGATAATGATTTTCTTTCAGCAGAGAGCATAGAGCACACACTAAATGCACTTTCCTAAATCAAATTTCGCATGCAGTCAAAATGCAGATGCACATGCATGTATTTGTTTTCCGCTTTCTTAATGTGTGAATGCCAAAAAGAAAGCTAAGTACAGATCTGAACTATTTTCTTTCAAAGTGACATTTAAACAATTTCTTTTCAAAACAAAAGGAAGACTAAGACGAAACTTTTCGATTTCAAATTTAAAACTGTTTTCGACACTTGAAATACTAATAATTTCAAAATCAAGCACAATGACAAAAGTACAATCAACTATCTAGAAGAGGAAGACTTTACGACACTCTTCTTTTGATTCAGAATGACAATCACGATACTTGCATCAAAAACGAAAGTTCGATTAGGCTACTTTCGACAAAGGAGGATTGCAAATGGTCAACAAATACACAAAAACATTTACAATTACTAACTGATGGAGGCTGAAATAATGAGAAGGAAGATGGTTACAGCAAGAAGGTACTAATCATGAACAACAAAACTACTGAATAAAGCTGGAAACAAAGAGAAAAAGACCAAATTTCAGAGAAGAAAACACATTTTACTCAATCATCGCACCTGCAACACAGGGAAACAGGGATGCATCTCACCTGCAACACACAGGAGGTGTGATGCATCTAGGTTGCACAGTTACAGACAGTGCGATGGGCTAGGGAGCGAAACTGAGCTTGGTTTTTGCTCAAAACTTGCAGCTAAGTTCAGTGATTTAGGTTGAGTAATGATGGACAACAAACATAAAGCATAAGGGTAGGATCTGATGAGGTTCTGAGCTACCACAAGGGCACTTAGGATGTTTTGTAAGTCAAATGTTCAGTTCATAAACCAACCTGGAGATTGACTGAAGCAGCGTTTATCTACTTCACAATTTCATAGCAAAGGCATTTCGAAGGCTAGCTGGCTAACTTCAGGCTCCGTCTGTAGTTTATAAAGAAAATAATAAATAAACAAAACAAACTATTCGATCCCCAGTGGAGTCGCCATTTTGTTTCAGGGAAAACTAGTGTCGATTTGAACTACTAGTCCCACTAAGATGGGTAGCTATCGTAGAAACAAACAATGAAAGCTTTTCAAGAGTTCCTTTAAGTGTGATAGATGGAAGAGAAGAATAAAGGACCAACCTGGATCTTCCGCTTTGATCCTAGCTTGATTTCTCCTTTCCTTGATAGAATTTGCCACTCCTCTCCTACTTGTCTCGCTTCAAAGAGTACCCGTAGAGTCAAAGTAACAACAAACTATCAAAATATCTCTATCTAAAACATCATAAACAATGCAGAATCAGAAACACATTGACCATACAATTGCATTCATAAACAATAAGATTCACAAATACAATATCATATGGAGGAAAACTCAAAGAACTTTATTAATAGTAATGTAAGGGAGGATCACAACCCAGCTTTCTGATCCAGCATCATCCTCCCAGTGGTAGAAGCCCTCTTCACCTCATGAACAAGCAAATCACCCAACAATGCAATGTCTCTTCTCAACAAACCAACAACACTTCCTTACAAAATACAAAATTCTAGCCTCCAGATCTCTCAGATGAGGGATCCATTTATAGATGTCTTGCAAGGGTGTGAGTCAGCTCTGGGTTTTTGATTAGTGTCATTCCACTAATAGTTCTTGGTTCCACTTGGAGATTTCATGATCTCTTACTCATCCTTGGGAAAATTCAGAGAGGCAAGTGTCACAGGAGAAGTTTCTGGAAGATTCCATGATCATCCACCTTGCAAACTGTCTCTGCCATTTGTTTATTCTCACTCATCACACCCCACAGAAGGCCATTTGAGTATGCATCGTACCTGGCCAGTTAGGCAATCAGTATGCATCGCACCTTGCCCATGGAGCAGTCTGTATGGTCTAGTTTTGGCCAGTTCTGAGTATTTTTTCATGTGGAACTTCTGGGAAATGATGTAATCAGTTGACCATGATCCTTTACGGTGTGAAACAACACTTTTAGGGACTTAAGGAGCCCTTAGTTTATGGACATATGAGTTTGGAGTTGCAATGCCCAAATATGTCTATAACAATGGGTTTATTTTTACACAAGCTTGAACCATGGAGAACTCTCCTTGAATTTGGTTTCATGTTTACACAAGCTTGAAATGAAAAACTATGCTTGCTATAAGTTGGCATGCCCCTAGCATAACGACTCAATCGAGGTACATGCCCCCCAAGCTTCATTTCAGTCAACTAGGTGGATGGAATGAAGGTTCACTTTCGAGATCTTGGAAAGACTCAACTGGGATTTTACAAGATCTTAATCAAAGACTTGATTTGGAAAAGGGAGTTGCTTTATTTTTTAATGAGGTCGACATAGTAAAAGAACTATCCTCAGACATCTGTTTCATT
Organism: Pinus tabuliformis; assembly: GCA_031772625.1. NCBI lineage: Eukaryota > Viridiplantae > Streptophyta > Pinopsida > Pinales > Pinaceae > Pinus > Pinus tabuliformis. Next base: position 242,317,206 of record CM062816.1, on the reverse strand, counting down.
TTTTAACGAGGTAGATATAGGAAGAAACTATCCTTGGACTCCTTGATTCATTTTTAACGAGCTTGACATAAGACAAGGAACTATGCTCACCCCTTGTTTCATTTTTTAACGAGGTTAACACAAGAGCAAGAACTATCCTCATCCATTGTTTCATTTTTTAACGAGGTTGACACAGAAAAAGAAGTATCCTCGTGACCCTTGTTTCATTTTTTAACGAGCTTGACACAAGACCAGGAACTATGTTTACGATGTCTTTTCATGACCCATAAGAGAACACGGCTCTGAAGAGGTCTTCACTAGATAGAATAACCATGCTCTAGGAGGAATACATGTCATTTGGTACCAAAGATAGATTGGGTTCCAATGTCCCCAGTACATAATGTGAAATATCGTCTATGTGATCATCAGCAGATATAGAGACGGAACAAGTAGCCACATAGTTGACCTGTGGTAGGGAAGGTACTGCTTGCAAGCAAGAACCAATAGGGGATGATGGTTGCATAGGAGGCACCTAGTGACCAATTAAGGACAATTGATCAATGGCCACTATTCTCCCTTTGTGTGGAAAACAAACCACACAGAAAAGTGAAGAAACAAGGGCGCCCATGACATAAACATAGTCGTGTCCAAGGATAAGATTGAAATCTAAAGGACCTTGGACTACCATCACATCGATATATACAGTCTTTCCTCCCAAAGTAATAGGGAACTTCGGAAGGACCCCTAAGGGTTGACTGGTTCCTCTGTTGAAAGCCAACAAATTCTGAGTGATAGGCACAAGTTGTGGGGAGCCCAAAGCTTTCCAAGTCGTAGAAGACATGATGCTAATAGACACGCCTTCATCTAATATAGTCCCATGTACTACCATATTATAGGCTTGTACTGTGATCTAGAAAGGCACATAAGGTGGGAGGCAGAAAGAAGTCAATTGACTCCAATAAAAGGAGACAACATAACTACTTGGTGGGGGTATCATATGGTTTACCCCATGCCCTGTAGAAGAAGGAGAAGGACTGCCTTGAACAACTGGGACAGGAGGGTCACTCTTCGATTCATGAGAATCTGAGGAGACGAGAAGGACATGAGAAGTATGATCAGGATGGGTAAGAGATGAATCCAAGTTAATCTCTTTACCAAATAGGAGAGGATTAGAAGAAATCCTTTGATAACCAACAGGAAGTTGGGTTTGAGGAGTTGCAAGGTTTTCCAAAACATTAGAGGCTTTATCCATAAGAGGTCAAAGGTGAAGAAGATGCTCTCCTTCACATAACCTACAGGGGAATCCAATCTTCCCTTTCTTCTTCCCATCACTAACCGAGGGTGCACATCGACATGATCTCTAGAGGTCGATGGGGATGGTTGATCCAAATTTTGAGACCATACCTCTAAGACTTTCGGAATGTCAGGACAGTCTCGAAGGAGATGGTCACCCTTACACAGCTTGCAAGGGAATCTAATCTTCCATGGAGGATCAGAAGGTTTGGCGATGGGAGGTGTATTTGGAGTAACAACTGCATGGTTGGCCTCTTGTTTATCTAACTTCTTCTTCTTCTTCTTAGCCTCCTGGTTACTGGATTTGAAACTTTCACTAGGCGAAGTAGAAGAGGAAGGTGAAAAAATAGGGGAAGAAGGTGAGAGGTTGCCTTAAGAATCAACGTGATGTGATTCAAATGAAGGAGATGTTTGGGTAGGAGTCGGGACACTCGGGACCACTTAGGTCAAAAACAACCAGACAGGTAAACCAATGGTTAACCCAAGGAGGGACAACGTTGCCATATAAGGAGCACCAGCATTTCCAAAATAAGGAAAAGGACCAGGATTCCCAGCTGAGGGGAACCCTTAACTGGTAGACTCTGGGAATGTTTCCATTGGAAACAACCCTAAAGAATCACTAAGGAAGATAACTTTAAGTAGGAATATTTCATGGGAAGTTAATTTTAGAACACTAAAACAAAACATTTCCTTTTTATGTTTTAAGAGTTGAGAAAAGGGAAAAAGGTGAATCTAGTCGCTTTTAAAATTAACGAGCTCGAAAGGACAAGTGCTCGATGATATTTTCAAATTTAAAGAGTCAGTAAAGATAAAAAATGACTACTTAGGGTACTCTAGGCATAAGGATTACCAGGTAACCATGAACTACAAAATACCTCCCAACGAACCGAGAAGTACGAGCAGGAAATCTCCCCGAATGCTATGTTCAGTGTATCACATTTACAAGGCGGAAAACTCGGCTTACTACGGATAAAGGATTGCAGACATAGTGGGGTCTCCCTTTATATACACGACGGTACGGGGAGCACAAGTCTGTACTAGCGTTGTCTAGTGCCGAAGCGAATGACAGTTGCTAGGTTTTAAGATGCTGGAACACATCTCTAGCCTAGACCTCTAAATGTAAGTGTTAAGTTTCAATGCTTCCTTAGTTTAATTCAATAAATTTTAATGGTTGATCTTGAATTAGGTTTCAATTACAGGGCCCAACCACTATCATCTGACAAAACTGCTACATGCAACTATATGAGAAAAGAGATCTTTGTCTTCACCGAAAGTTAACACTAATTGAGAGATAGGGAACACAAAATCAATGCAACAATCAAAGAATGAAATCTTTCACTAATATATGTCCTAAATGCACTTAATCTTCCCTTAACAAAAAAATAAGTTCCATTTCATTTCCATGCCTATGATGATGCAATTCTAGCTTCTCAATAACACTACTAATGCAAAATTTTCGCTTAAGTAAACTAGAATGATGTTATTCTTTTCATAAAATGCAAAATGAATCTTTCACATAAAGCACTTTAATGAAAATTTTCATAATTCCGAACAAACAAGCATCGATCAAATCCAAAGCATGATAAATGAAACTAAAAGCAACTTTTTCCCCAAATCGAACAAACCAAACACATAAATGCTTCAATCGACAAACAAAGCAATGTAATCTATGCTCGGAACGAGAAAGAGACACTCAAAATAAGAGAACAAACGAGACTCTTTCACTCATTCAATTGAAAATGAATCAATGAAGATGTTGTGACTGAAAGATGGATTAAATGAAGCAGCAAATCAGAAAATTGACACAATGAGTAAACAAACAAATGAATGGTAATTGACCTAGATTCCCTAGGGTCATAGAAACCATAAAAAAAAACAAGCAATGAAACTTCAAGTCAATCAATCAATCAAAAGCAGCAAACAAAGCATCCTAGTCACTTCTAGGCAGAAGAAGAGAGTCTGAGGGTCAAGACACACTGGCACTAGAATGGGAGAAATTCTGATTTTTTCTTAACTTAGAGACCGACACTACTGCCTAACTGACAACTAGCACCGATCGGCATGACCGACACGACTGGCCAGACTACAACTAGCGTTGATGGGCTGATCGACGCGACTAGCCAGGCTACAAGTAGCGTTGATCGAGGGATTCAAAGAAAAAATAAAAAAGAACTTCACACAGGGCCAGACTTAACACATTAGAGGGTGGGCTAAACCAAACAAGCACAAAAACCAAGCTAATGAAGCTTTCCAGTCAGGGAGAACACAGGAAAAACGAGCTAAGAGGCAAAAATTAAGAGGGCAAGACACACTAGTTATGATCTAGGGGAAACCTTGATCTTCACCTATAGGAATTGGCGCGACTGCCTAACTGACAACACGCACCAAAAGGGGGTCGACATGATTTTTTTCTAGAAACTCGCGCTGATCGGCACGACTGTCAGAAAAATAAACGTGTTGACCAAGGATTCGAGGAAAAAAATAAATTTCAAAGGCTAAGACCAAACTTGCCATTGTAAATTTCAGGCTCAGAGCAATAAACCAGGAGAATCAGAGAACACTAAAGGGAAATGGTGATACTAGAAAATTTCACACAAAACCATAAAATGACAATCAATCAAACATAAGGATTGGATCCCCAGCAAAGTCACCAATTTGTGATGCAGGTAAATTCTAAGTGCAGAAACAAATAATTCCTCTAGCCCGAGAGAGCGGGTCTACTCACAAATAGACAATCTATGGAAGATTTCCTTAGGCTAGAATCAATTAAGAGGGCCTACCTCTTAGTATGCTATCCATTTGATGACGACCTTGCTTCATTGCTCCAACTATCTTCCATTCCTTCTTGCGAACACCTAAAACAAGTAGACAACAACAGACAACAACTGTGATAATATACAAATTGTATTCAACCTACTTAAAAAGTCAAGAAACATTAAGCCATAAACATGTGAAATGACATCTTATGTAGGAAATCAATCGATAGTTGCATCTTTATTAAATCAAGAAGAGATTACAACCGACGTCTTGACGTTGTTGTTCTCCTCTGATAAATCCGGGTTCCCACACAATTCTGCTAGCTTTCCATGGATAGCTCCAACAATGATAGTCTCAAGGCTCTTCCCTTTAGGCTTCACACCAAAAAACTCACAATTATCCCTTAAACACAAACTAGAGAGCTACAAATTTTGGATAAGTTGTTGATTACTCCAAACAAAACTTAATTAGCACTAGCACACACACTAGCTTGTGCTTGGGAAAAGTGGAGGTTTATATCGCTTGAATGGATGAGAGATGGTTCCTCTTCTCATGGGAGAAGGTCTTATCTCTTGATGTAGTTCCATCCTAATAGGGGAAAGGAGCCCAATCTGACCTCTGTGGCTCCATCTGGTCTAACCATTTACCAAACTTCCATTACAAAGCTTCTAGAGTTGGAAGCTTCGGCTCCAAATTTAAAATACTTTCCAAAAGAGGATCTAAGGGACTAGGAAAAGGCTTAGTCACTCCGGTCGGTGCGAGGGACAGTTGTAATCCCCACATATCGGCATGAGGAGGACACGAGTCATTAGCGTCGGTCTTGTAAACTAGGAAAAACAAAAGATTTTGGGAAAATGATGCAAGGGGAATTGTTCTGCTCATGAAGAGGGGCACAATGGGAGTTTCTTCATGATGGGAAAGCATGAAGGGTTCAATGTAGAGGTCCTCTAGGATCAAAGAACGTGGAGTATAGGGAGAGTGACAAAATGTTGTGTAACTGTTCTGAATGTCCAAACTAGTCCTCAACCAAGTTATCATCCACCTCAACAATATCAACATCAAGTTGATTCTAAAGTTGACCATTTTCCTTCTTCACCTATTATTTCTTAATCCCTTTCTTCATCCTTGGCTGGTGAGAGTCTTGATTCTAGTAACCAGGAAGCTAAGAAAAAGAAGAAAGGGAAGAAGAAGAAGAAGCAAATAAGTCGGGGGGCAACCAGGAAACTATTGTTATGGATGTAACTAGTATGGAGAAACCTTCCAATTATCCCCACAAAGTCAAATTCCCTTGAAATTTATGTAAGGGTGACCACCTTCTTAGAAATTTTCCTGATATTCCCAAGGTATTAGAAGTGTGAGCCATGGGTTCACATCAACCCTTGTTGCTAGCCTCTGGAGATCATGTTGATGTCAAACCTTCAACTAGTGATACTAAAGTCCACAGGAAAAAGGGTAAAGTTAAGTTTCCCTATAGGTTATATGAAGGTAATCATCCTATTCACCTTTGTCATTATATGGATGAAGCCTCAAAAGTGTTGGAAAACTTTACGGCTTCTCAACCTCATCTTTTGGCCAGTTATCGGAAGTTTTCTCCCAATCCTCCACTAGTTGATGAAGTGATTGATCATAATCCAAATATAATCAATCCCACTCTCTCTTAATGTGAATCCCCTGAGTCTGTTCCTGACCAAACATTGGTTGAGGAAATGGCTGACTTGATTCCACCTTCAGTTGATCGTATCTTTCTCATAGAGAGTGAAGTTCATACCACTCAAGTTCTTTTCATTTCATCAGATTCTAATGAACTGAGGGGAAATCATCCCATTCCCAACGCATAGGGGGGTAATCCTCCCATTCTCATAGCATAGGGGAGCCATTCTCCCATTCCCATAGCACAAGGGGGTATTTCTCCCATCCCTGTGACACCCCCTCCTATTGGGCGTGTTATCACTCAGGTTGTTCTCAAAAGTTGTAAGAAATGGAATACGGACGAGGTAACCATAGACCAATCTTTTAGTTACAGATTCTAGCCAATCTGCATCCAGAGAGGGCTCTCTCTTTATAATTTAGCTTTGTTTTGAAATGTGTTAAGCTAGTCATGAAGTTCAAGGGTTTTGTTTTGGGTTTGGATGGTGAGATTCAATAGAATAGTGAGGCAAACTGAATAGTTCAGTCCATTGGGCACGATGGAGTCAAAGAAGGATGGCTTTCTGGATTTGGTTTCTTAATAGAGGATGACATCATAGAGAAAGGTAGTCAAACATGGAACCAATTAAGGCTGAAATCAGATGGAATGGACTCAAATGGGTGAAGGGTAGTTAAGAATCCTTCAACATATTGAAAGAGGGAAAATGGATGATTACTGTTAAGGAGTAGTTAAGAATTCCTTAGCAAATAGTCAATATGTGAGAATCAGGAAACAGGAGCAATTAAGAATTCACTGTTATACAAATTCTGAAGAAAACACAGAGAATAATAAAGACTGAAAACAGAGTGCAGTTTAAGAAAATTCTGAATTAATCCTTTTCTTTACCATTCAAATTATGAAACACATATGATATAGCAACCAATAAAACTGTAAAACATGAGATATAAGGGACTTATTGATCCGGAGTTTGATTCAAGAATTCTGTGACAAGTCCTTTGCATCAATTCCTCATTGTCAGCCGGATAAGTCGTTCTTGCGGACAAGACCGACCTCCCTAGTATCTATGGATATGTAGCGACAAGAAAACCAAACAAATTCTATCTTTCTCTAAATATGCAATTTATAAATAAAGGCCAGTAGATGTTTTAGGCCTACGTCGGGTCTAGTGCTAGTTTGTGGAAGCCACGCTCTGTTGATCCAAATGAGCTCCCTTTTAAAGAATCTGCAAACACAAACAAGCACACATATTAAATAGCACCTGAAAAGCCAATATAATAAAGCATATTTATCATGATGATCAAGGAATTCATGAAATAAATCATAGAAGACAATTTATTGAGAAAAATGAATCTGATTGTATTAACTTTAATCAAAGAAGAACTTTACAACCTTGGTGCCTTGATGTTGTACAAGCTCCTCCCAGGGTCCAGCAAGAATCTCCTCTACTTTGACAAGTTTCACTCTCTTCTCAATGAAGCCAAAAGGTATGTGATCTCTCCTCTCAAGCTTAACTAGGAAGTCTCAATTCCAACAGCATTTACCCTCAAAAATGTTTAGCTTTCAACCTCCCCAGCAACCAGCCCAATGCCTTAATTTATAGTGCAAAGGAGGGAAGTTACTAGGTCCACCTTCAAAGGGATAGAGCCCTCCTTCAAAGGGATAAGCTCCTCTCATCAAGGGGTTAGCTCCTTTAGTTATGGGATGCATGAACCACCTAGGAGCGAACCAACCACGTCAAGATTCCTTCTAGAAACGTCCAGAATTAACCCAAAGTGAGTTTTTAAGAATAAACTTGCGCCTTTTTGACTTTTACAGGGGTCCTCACCCACTCCTTTAGAGACAGAGCGGGCAGGTCCGTAGGTAACATGACCAAGGGGTGCTGGACCGCAGGTAATGGTAAGAGAAAGTGCAGAACGAGAGTTTTATTGATTTTCAAAGACTTTCTCTCATTTTTAAAGCTTGACATGAAGAGCTGAGGTTTGAGACTTGCAAAGGAGGACAGTATGAGTGGTGATAGACTCACACTGACTGCAAATAGTCATGGTGACAATATTTTGTGTAACAGATTTCCCCCTAAAGTGCAAAGTCTATATTAGATGAGGATTTCATTTATCATCTAAGAAGAGTGAAGTACTTTATCATTTCGAGGATCATCTTGTGGAGAGCCTGGTTGGAACCTATAAAAACATTCAATATAAAAAATATATATGAGATCATATCATTGCTGAGGTAGGCATTCCCATACTCAGATCAAAACTGACTAGAAAACTAACTACTGCTCTGATATATGAATGATCTTGTAATACATCACAAGTATAGACACAATATGGATGCAGCCATCTATTTATGAATTGTCCATTGTATAATGAATACAAAATTCCTCGCAGCCTGGATGGTGGAAACTAGATCCAGGGTCTTGATTTCTACTTCCCGAAATAGTACGATTCTATCCATGTGAATGAATGTGTCGAAGTCGAACATGGTAGAAACCACTTGATTACTAGTCAATGATGTAAACTATTAACAAGTGTGAGAGAAACCACCAGTAATGTCAATGGTTCTCAAAGTACTCAGTACAATCCATGAAATGTGAATAGAAGTGTTGATGTTGAATATGTCACGGAATCCTTTGATCGAAGGTCAATGATGCAACCTATCGTCGAAGGCAAGAAACCTGCCATTGAGGCATGCAGATCCCAAGGTACTGATGATTTCTAGATCATCTTTCTAGATACTGAGCTGAAGTCGATAGAAAGCGATCCGTCACAGGCAAGCCCACAACACGAAATCATAGATCAAGTTTGAAGAAATATAGTTACAAAGACTGACTCAGGGATGGTCAAGATGGATGACAGATATTATGTAGATGAATGGTTTATTTGCACTAACCTCTTGAACACATAACAACACTGCAGATGGTTTGGTGACAATTGACCCAAAGCTAATACCTAGAAACTGGCTGAAGACTTTCAATATGGTTTGATTAACTGTTAGGCAAAGGATTTCCCAACCCAAGTGAATAAAAAGTGTCGTGTTCAAGAGTGGTTAAATGTTTTTCTCAGACACAAAGTATATGACAAACAGGTTCATTTTTCTCTCTTTTCCCCCACCATTTCTGGCAAGTACCTCTTTATTTTTGACAAGATTGAGGAGGATAACATTGCTTGATTATAAGCTCATCCTTCGTATGGGTCCAACTTAGTTTAAATTCGAACCCTAAGAATGAGTGGTCCATTCCTGTTTGTAATTGAACAAGTCCTTTACTGTTAAATTTTAACGAGTCCAGTATAGGAAAAACTCGGCGTTTTTCAATTTTAGGGAGTCTGAAAAAACTTAAGAAAACTCCATGGTTGTCCTTTTTCGCAAATTTGTGTCTCCCAAGCCCGAAAAAGTATAAAATAATACTTGAGAGAACTGCTTGACCATTACGATAAAGGAGTACTTTTCATAATTAGTGTCTCTGATCCGAAAAGTAAAAAGGCGATCAATGACACGTCGTTTTATAACCAATATCGAATTTGAAACGACAAAAATCCGGCAATCTTTTCATGGTTTTACATTCAGAAAAGGGTTGTAAGTGGACCGTCTTTTTAATTCTGTTTTAATGAGCTTAAAAAGAAAAACTCGGCAATCTTTTCATATTTTAAGAGTCAGAAAAGAGCTTAAAGGTGACTCTAATGTTTTTTTTCAAAAATGACCAATTTTGCCTGAAAAATCCGTTATCCTGCAAAAAAACTCAAACATTACTCATATCTGTTTAAAATAAATAAAAATGCTTCAAAAGTTACCTCTTTAAAGTGAAAAATAAACAAATTAAAAATTCATTTATTCAAAAAGGCTTATAAAAAGGGCTTTTGTAAATTCATTTTTACCGTTTGACTTCAGAGTGAGAAAAGAGAGCTTTTGGTAAGAAACTTCCCGTGAAGATTGCGGAAAATCCGTCCGTTGGAATCAAACACCGTCACCTCCAGGTAATCCACATCATCTTACTCTTGCATTTCATCTGTTTGAAATTTGTTTTTAGGGTTTTATTTTGATTTTTAGGAAATATTTAGGTTAAAAGACCGCGCGCGGGGGTCCGCAGGCGCAGCATAGGAAACCTGCGGACCCCGACTTTTTCGCATGCAGAAAAAAGTCAGGGGCCCGCACCTACTGTATATCCTGGGTGTAGACCTACGCACTGTCTCTAACATAGAGGGTGCGGTCCCCGCAGCATAGGTTTTCAAACTTAAATTTTTCAAATTCCGCCCCAAAAACTTTGATTTAAATGTTTTAATCTGCCTTTTTATTGAATGTAGGGTATACACCATGCTTGACTGGCGGGAACGGGAGCACGAGGATGTGGATCTCGCCGTGATTAATCATCAACCTTCGATTGATGCATTGAAGGCATGCAGTTTATTCAAATTCTGGGCCATACCTGGCATGAGGGCCCAAGTGGACTTTTTGCAGTGGCTGGTAGACAGGTGGAATGTACAGGACCAGTGTTTCTTTATTAGTGGCCACCAGCTCGAAATGGAGCCGGAAGACATTTAATTTTTGACTGGTTTGCCTAAGAGAGGTGAACATTTGACTCTATTCGGGGCTAGGCCAGGTGGCCAGTCTGTCGATAGCCTCCGGCTAGAGTTTTGTAACGACCAAACCAGAGACAAAGGGATTGATATCAAAACCATCTCCCATCCTGAACTCAAAGTGATTGCATTTACTGTTACCAGGCTCTGCGGAAGCGTAGCACTACATGTGGCCATTGGATCCCAAATGCGGATGGCAGTAGACTGCTTTCGGGGCACCATCTTCAACTAGTGCGAAGCTGTGTTGGCTAATGTAAAAGGCCAACTGACTAGAGCAAAGAATGGACAACTGAAAAACTTTGGATATGGTTTCTTAGTTGTGAGCTTTGGTCTAGAGAGGGTCCCAATGTTGGTCCCACAACATCTTTCCGTTGGAGCTGGACTTCCCCGAGAGCCCAAACTGATGCGTTGGGTTGCAGTTATGGCCCGTCATCCTGAGGAGGGTTCAGAAGTTGTTCGATTTCCTCCTGAGTATTTTCATTGGTTGGAGAACCAAGTTTTTGCTATTCAAGATTTTCCTTACGCTGGGATGGATTATCGTGGTGACCCAGACATGGCTCTTCCACCAGGAGAGCAATGGGATGACTCAGGTAAAATCATTTTCAACATTTTCTAATTTATTTATTTTTTTTGTTTTTAAATCGTCTCAAAATTGATAGTAAAAAGTTTCAAATGCAGATGTAGGTCCACGGCGACCAGCCACTCTCCGGCCCTATGAGAGGAAACAACCAGCTGCAGTAGCACCAACCCCACGGGACGAATCTACAGAGACCCTGGCTGAATTGGAAAACCATCTAGAGTGTTTGACAGCAGACATTCCAGAGACCAACATAGATGACATTCCTCTTAGGCTACAGCGCTATGTGATTGGGGTCCCAGGACCTTTCAGGAGGTTCCTCTGGAGGGTGGCCCGTACAGTGGTTTCTTATCGTGATCATCACCAGTGATAGGATGATCGCCTGTTGTAGACTCATATGACATTTTTGCTTTTTCTACTATCATTTTGCCGATCATAAGGTGTTTTTCAACCTATGATTGAAGACGATGTATATATGACACACTTCTATGCTATGCTATATCACTATTACCGGTTATCTTGTAAAACATGTTATGGAATGTTTTTAAATTTACTTGTTTGATTACTGCAAATGTCTACTTAACATTTGAGAAGCAATTGAATTTGCTAATGTATTTAAATATCTTGGAATGTGCTGATATTCAATATAGTCAAATTCACGTTCCAAGAGACGAACTCTCAAAAATAATCTCAATAACACTAGATTTCTAATGGTATACACTCTATTAAGCTGCAATACAACGAGTTTAGAATCTAACCTCACAATCAAACTCCGAATCCCAAATGAGATGGATTCAGATAATAACTCAATCACTACACTATACTCTACAATGTTGTTCGTTGTTTGACCGAAGCTTACCCCATGCATAGATACCAACTCATCAGAGGGCGAATAGATAACCCAAGCTGCGGAAGAAATGTTCTGTGTATTACGACAAGCACCATCAGCAAAACCAATGTATGTTTGGAGAGACGTCGACATCTACAATATCAAGAGTAAAATCAAGATAAGTAGGAATAATGAAAAAAACACTCTCTAAACTAAGCACACTTTTTAATCTAAAACACACTAGCTAGAAAGAAAACTAACCTAACAAAAAATCTCCACACCCAGATTTAAGCATAATATCTCTTCAAGTAAAGACCATTTCTAGGTTTACCTAAAGAGACTCCGTCAAAGTCTAGCAATTCATAGGCCCCTTTTGCCAGCTTTTGCTTAACAACATAAGGACCATGCCACATGGGTACGAATTTTCCAACACCTAATTTATCATTTGCTTGATCGTACAGTAAGACTAGGTCTACTTCCAAAAATTACGAGGTGTAACATTTCGATCATACTGAGCTTTAATACGTTTGGCATGAGTTTCAATTGCTAATGCAGCATCACGTCGATTCTCATCTAGCTGATCCAAGTACAACAAACATTTTTCCTCTTCGGAAGTGGTTGGAAGTAATTCTATGGCCATTTGCAATGACGGGATTTTGCATTCAATGGGTAACACAGCTTCCAAACCGTAAACTAGTTGGAAAGGAGTGAAACTGGTTGATGTTTTTACTGAGGTTCGATATGCCCAAAGCGCTGAAAATAGCATGTTATGCCAATTCGACCTATGAATCCCAATGATTCGTCGGATCATGATGACTAGAACTTTGTTGATGGCTTCAACCAGACCATTAGCCTGTGGATAATAAGGAGTTGAACTATCGTGACGTAGGCCAAGTTGGTCTGTTAGTTCAGTCATCATAATATTTCAAAAATGACGCCCATGATCAGTGATAATTGTTTGTGGAACACCAAACCTAGCAATTATATGATTGAAAATGAAAATCACAGCAGTTTTGTCGTCTGCCTCAAATGTAGGCATCGCCTCAGCCCACTTGGTAAAATAATCTACCGCAAGGATGATATACGCATGCCCCCCGGCCGAGTGAGGGTTACATGTAATAAAATCGATACCCCATTTCGCGAAAGGACCAACGACAATTATAGGGTGGAGAGGAGCAGGTGGAGCGCGCATCTTTCGATCAAAAATTTGGCAGTTGTGACATTTTCGGACCGCGTTAATACAATCTTTAAACAAAGACGGCCAGAAATAGCCAGCGCGCAGTATCTTTTGGGCTGTGGCAAACCCAGAAATATGACCGCCACACGCTCCAGAGTGACAGTCATATAGAACTCTTTTAGCTTCCTCATGAATTAAACAACGTCGGAAAACAGAGTCCGCCCCACGACGATAAAGTGTATCTCCAAAAATTTTGTATCGTTGGGATTGGAATCGTATTTTCCGACGCTCTGATCTTGAAATTTCAGGCCGAAAGGATTGGGTTTGGAGATAAACTATGATATCTCCATACCAGGGATCTAAAGTGCTGATTAGAAAGAAGGATTCATCCGCAATGGGCTCTTCCGCCACAGTTTCAGTGTCAGCACGCGGGAAGTCACACATTAACTCCGCAAAAACTAAAGATTTCTTTGACTTAGATTTTTCAAACTCCAAGTCAAATTCCTGCAGGATAACAATCCATTTGGAATACTTGCCCCCTAGCAATTGTTTGGTCAAAATATATATCATAGGGTTGCAATCGGAAATTACAGTAGTTTTGCGTAGTAAAGTGTAATGACGAAAATGTTGGACAGCTTGAACAGCTGCCAGGGCCAATTTCTCCACATGTGAATATTTTAGCTCAGTCGGATTTAAGGTTCGACTAAGGTAATATATCACATGTTCACTACCGAATTCATCTTCTTGAACTAGTACCATTCCGATGGTAGAATGCGAGGTGGCAAGATATAAGAAGTAGTCTTGGTTGTAGTTGGGAGGATGCAATAGCGGTGCATGGGTCAACACGTGTTTTAATGCATCAAAAGATTTGTTAGCTATCTCATCCCAAAAGAATGGAGTATTCTGTTTCAACAACCAGGTAAAACCCTTTGTTATCTCGGCATAGTTAGGAATGAATCGACATAAAAAGTTTGCTTTCCCTTGCAAACTTTGGAGTTGGCGAAGACTCGAAGGAGGAGGCAATTTGACAATAGCTTCAACCTTCGAGGGGTCGACGCGAATGCCGGCTTTCGAAACAACAAACCCCAGTAACTGACCCGTTTCTATACAGAAAACACACTTGTGTGGATTCAACCTAATTCGATAATGCCTACACCTCATAAAGATTGCTCGTAAATGGATGAGATGATCGGCTCGATGTAATGAATGAGCAGGTAAATCATCGAGATAGGGTTGCACAATGTGCTTGATGTCATGAAACGTGTAAGACATGGCTCTTTGAAAAGTTGCACCGGCGTTCTTAAGCCCAAAAGGTAATTTGCAATAAGCAAATGTCCCCTATGGAAAAATGAAAGCCGTTTTTGGTTCATCAGCAAGTAGAATATTTATTTGATTGTATCCGGAAAAACCATCCATGAAGGAGAATTTTTCACTGTCGGGACAATCATCAATGATTTGATCGATATAGGGAGTTGGGTAATTGTCTTTTGGACAGGCTCGATTAATATCCCTATAATCGATACATATTCTTATTGTTCCTTGCTTTTTGTTAACAGGAACAATATTCGATTCCCAATCTATTAACGGAATTGGATAAATGAAACCTGCTTTAAGTAATTTTTCAACTTCTGCTTTAATAGCAGCAGCTTTTCGCTGGTGGATCTGACGCAAACGTTGCCGGACGGGTTTAGCATCCGAGTAAGTTTTGATTTCATGAACAACAATTGTTGGGTCAATTCCTGGCATTTCCTCATATGAGCAGGCAAACACGTCACGGAATTCTTGAAATAGGGCCTTATATGTTTGAATTTCATCTTCCGTACAAGAGGTGCCTATATGAATGTTTTCAACAATTCCAGGCTTAACCGAAATGTCAATAAGAATAGTTCGAGAAATATTTCCCAAATTTAACTCAGAATCAGGATTTTTCATTAGATTCTGAGGTTCCTTGACATAATCAGTTGTAAAAATAGATGAAAAATCATTTTCAAAGTGATCAATCTCAGGTAAAAACGAAGATCTATGATGAAGATCTTCCCATGGTAAATCATCAACAGACAAGATTTCATGAATTTGCTCATCTGTATGAACAAGTTCAGAAAATTTCGTTGAATCTGAGTTTGATGTTGAAAGTGATTCTTCATGGACTACATTCATTAAGTCAATTTCGGTTGAAGAAGGGTCGGAAAACGACTGTACGACCTGATACGCAATTTCATATGGACTCAAAGGCATAGCATCACCAAATGAATCTATCTCAGATTCGGAAGGTACGATCCAAGGATCATCATAAACAATGGTGTTTGATGAAATCATATGAATGGTTGCTGTAGAAGGCGATATGTTTGGAGGAGGAAAGGAAAAAGTTCCTAGTAAACCAGAATCTTTAACTAGTCCTACTCCAACATCCTTATAAGGGATAGTTGTTTTGCCAACATGCTGGATACTTTCAGAAGAGGCTGGGTCAGATGAAAAGTAAGTTAGCTGGTTTATAGTTACGATCTTTCCATTATGAGGAAACTTTATAAGCCAAAAGACCGATGAAACAACAGCAGTCATAGCATAAGACCAACTACAACCCAAGAGAAGGTTGTAATCTAGAGGGGCATCAACCACCTCCACATCTAGATCAACAGTTTTACCTTCAACCCCTATAGGTAAATCTTGTAGAATGCCAAAAGGATGGAACCCACTGCCATCAAAATCCTTTAGAATCATCGGGGATTGATTAAGTGTAGGAGAACCAAACGATCTCCAACACTGGATCGACATAATACACGTTGAGGCTCCCTCATCAATCACAGTCCTATAGCAAGGTTTGTTTTTGACTAACACTGGAATCTGGAAAGCCATTTGATGAGGTAAGCGAGGTGTATTATTTTCTAGATCGAAAATTATAAGGTTCGAGTCCTGAATATCAACAGCTCCTATAGCTGACAAAAGCAATTTACGTTGTGCTGGACATGATTGCAGCACTTCCAAAGCCAACATTGCTGAAGGTGAAATAGCCAAATCTTCAACAATGTTATAGTTCTGACCATCTCTCGCATGTGGATTGAAAGCTGACTTTCGAAGTATACCCTTGGCGGGTGGTTTGATCACTAAGTCTGGGTTAGGTTTCTCAATCTGTAGTGGATTGGAACCGGGAGTTGAAGTTGATGGGTTCAAATTAGAAGATTCTGCTTCCTTACCACCAACAGGACTTTTACTTCCATAATCTTGCGATCGTGTCGCAATCCTAACATGGGACATCATCATTATGGGTTCTTCTGAGGCATTTGAGGAAGAACCTATCATCTTACTGCCTTGACTAGGAAAAGGATCCTTCAAAATAGCAGGCGTTTGAGAACCTTTGACGATTTTCGCAACCTCAGCGCGATGAGGGCAGTCTCTTGTAAAATGCTCTTCATCACAAATGAGACAAGGATAACGAGGTTTGCGTTTCTCATCAGTAGATTCCGTTTTTTCTAGTCTCTCTTTCAAATTTTTATCTATTTTATTTTTCTTCTTCCCTTTCTTTTTACCGCCGGATTTTGATTTGGCTGTAGATGACTCTACAACATGAATATTGGTAGAAATTTCTGCGGAAGAATCTCCTGTTGGGGAATCTGGTAAAGTTATGATAGGAGAAGAATTCTTGGAAGATTTCTTCTTACTTTTGGTATTAACCGTACCAATCATACCATCAGCGGCATGAGACCCTGAAGGAGCTGCAGTTATTTGATTTTGTTTAGGAAGATTGGGGATTTTCTCGTGTAACGTACCTAACTGCGTATAAACTAGGTCAAGGTATTGAGCTTGAGCAATTACTTGCTCTTTAGTAACAACTCCTGCCTTAGCTACATCCTCAGTGATTTTCAGTAATAAAGATTTGATCTGGGATAAAAACTTTCACTAAACGCCATCGACGTCTCCATTCATGAATGTGATCTAAAATGTAAGTGGACGTTGACTGTTTTAATGAAGTTAATAATTCTGTGCCATTGTCATATCTAACTGGCAACTGAAAATGAGTTAAAAACGAAGTAGCTAACTGACTAAAATTACAAAAAGTGGCTCGCGGTAACTCAATGTACCACTTGGCCGCAAGACCAATTAGAGTGCGTTGAAAAATCTGTAAACGAATTGAATCATCTGAAATGGAGTTAGATGCACACTAGAGGTGATAAGTCATCACATGGTTCGATGGATCCTCTCCTGATTTACCTTCAAACTTAGGAATATCACTAGGCAACTTATTCGGCATTGGCGGCCAAAACGGAAGATAATTAATCGGATCGTTCGTAAGGCACGACAAGTCAGGCAAGTCCAAAGTTGCAATGAATGGTAACTGACGATTAGGGTCCCTGAAACCCTGGGTCATGAGACCAGCCCCAGGAGGAGGATATCCAAGATAACTAGGAATTGAAATTGCATTTGGGATATTATATCCTCCCGGAAAACCAGGATTAACTAGACCGTACTGGGGTTGTTGAGGTTACTGATAAGTATATCCAAGGTATGGTTGATACTAATAGACTGGGTTCTGCACAGCAAGACCGAATTGGTACTATCCCTGGTACGATTGATCAGTAAATTGAGGTTGAATTGTAACAACCGTACTTGGACCAGGTTGTCCTACAGGCATTTGAACCGAAGTCTGAATTGTGGGTCCAGACTAAGGTAAAGATGCTTGAGGAATTGATGCAGGAATAGTGGAAACTGGAGTTGTCGATATCCGGAAGTAGGTGGGGTAGATGGTGTTAGTGTCAGTCTTTACAGCCTTCCTCCAGTGATCAAATGTGCTCTTACATAGTGATTTTGAAATGTCAAGGTCAAATTTTGTCATTTCAGTGAGTCTTCAAGCAAAATTTGGTCACTAGGTATTAGGTCTAGGGTTTGCTTTCACTCTTTTCAAAGTTTGCCCAAATGTCAGCCTATGTCATCATTCAGCTGAGCCTATCATCATTCAGAGGGTTGTCATTATCATGTCAGTGTCTAATGGGTCATTTTACACCATGTTCATGCTTCAGTTGTGCCTAGGCAAGCTCATTTCCCTCTCCTAGGGTTTTGAAAGCTAATTTCTCTTGGATGGTCAAATTACCGGCAAAACTTGTTTCCTGATGTTCATACACCTTCCCCTATCCTTAAAGTACCTTATCAAACACTTCCCATCCCTTACATCCGCCAAATTCCTCATTTTTGCACAAACCCTAGTTTCTAGCTACAACCTGGCAATTTTCTAGGTTTGGCCTGTGTTTTGTCCTTTTCAACCCCTTCCCCTCACTCAATCTCTGAGATTCCACTTTCCCCTGCTTCCTAACATCCCTCCCCACTCCCAAAAATTTCCCCAAGAATTTAGAAGCCCTCTATCCCCTTCATTTCGCTCTATTTCGACAAAATCTCTTGTTTCACACATCGGGACAAGTCTCACTCAAAAGCTGTTTCTGAGCAATCAAAGATGAATTTTGCAAAATTGAGAGAGGTTTTTGTCCACAACATGCCAAGGAAGAAAAACCTCTTTCACTTTTTACACAGGTGTCATGGTTTGAGAGAAATGTCAAAAATACCGGCGAGAACGAAGGTGCTCCAAGGACGGTTGGCCAAAGCACAAAAACGAAGGAAAACGCCCGATCCACTCCAAATTTTGGTCAAAGCCTCTTTGACTGAGCATGGTACTTGATTGGGGACTCCCAGCCCAAATTTCAAGAAATTTGGAGAAAATTTTGTCATTTGTGAATTTTTTGGTAAAATTACAGGTTTTTCCCAAGAACTGGTCTCACCCCGGGTGAGACCAGTTTGGAGGACTGCTCGGAATTTTGAAAACTTGGCATTTTTGGAAAGGGCATGCAAAAAGAAAAATTACCAATGCTTGGGAGAAGTCTGGTTTTGAGTTTTGAGCCTCCAAAAGCTCAAAATACATCAAAAAAATGACTTTCTGCCCACTTTTTGAGTTGCATAAAGTGACCTTGGTAGAATCAACTTTTGAGGGGTCAAATCAACTCCAAATCCAGAAATTCCACTTGGGATGGAAAGTAGACAGACCAAGCTTTCCAATGAGCCATCTTGCACCTGATTTGGATCCGTGGAACCCACTCAAAAACAGCTGCAAAGGGGCGCGACCAGAACTTCCAGGGGCGCGACCAGAACTTCCAGATTTGCTAGAATTCACATTTTTGGTCAAAAAACATTGTTTTGACTATGGTTGACTGTTATTACTTGTAGATGATGGATAAATGTAATATTTTCATGGCACTTTGGTAGATTTTATCTTTCTTTACCCTTCTAGAAGCTTCCATGATGTAAAAAGTGAAAAATTAATGCATGGATGAGTTAGCTAAGTAATAGAGGCAAGTTGTTTGGCTGCCTATTTTCTAGTTCTTAGTTTAGAATTTGTTCAAACTGCTCCTAGAAAGCTGAGCTCGACCCCTAGAGGTGGGGAAAGGAGTTAGATGGTCTAGATGGTCTATATTATGCTCTCTCCTTCTCATTTTCATGGTTGGACTCTTGTGGGAGAAAGCTTTATTGTATATTGTACATCTATCTCTGCAATTTAAGGAAAAGGAAGGCCAGGGTTTTGCAGACATCATTGTGGATTCTTGTGGATTGTTGTGTTGATGGTGTGTTCTCTACATGTTATTGTAAGTGTGTTTATGTGTTCCATCTCTTTCTTTGCTGCTAATTGAACAGATGAAGTGATAAAGTTTGAATTCATGCATGCCATGCTCAGCTTTTAATTTTGTTCAATATCTATGTTTTCCACTGTCTAAAGAGGATTCAAAGTTGTTGTTTGCCCTCTTTAGCTCCTCCTCTATCATTCCTGATCATTCATCTCAGATTAAGGCATCAGCACTCACTCCTACCTTGCCCCAAAGATCCCCCTGCAAAAACTGAGCCCAATCCCCGCACCCTGAATTGCACTCCCTCAAATTGCCACCAAAGACCCCAAAAATCTTTAAATCAACCCCCCTTATCAATTTACTAGCCTAAAATCTTTATTCCTAATTGGTTAGCTTATCATATTGAAAGATCTACCGAATCTGACCCGAGAGAGCCTTCTCATACCTCGTAGGGCTAGCTACGAGGTGAAATGGTTTGATGTAGCCTTGAGAGTTTGTCTATCTCAGCCTAGGTGAATTCCAAGCGCTAACATAGTGGCGACCATACTGGGGAGAACATATTAATCATTTGCTCATTGTCGTGTTATTTCATAAGTCTTAGACGGAGCCTGAAGTTACGCCAGAAGCCTTCGAAAACGCTCTTGTTTTACATCAGCGCAAGTAGATAAACGCTGCTTCAGTCTATCTCCGTGGGATTTGTGAACATAGCGCTTCATTGACACTTTACCCCAGTACATGTATCAAGTTCAGATCTGATTGTTGATGGTGAACAACGATCAGACACTTGAAAGGCTGAAATCATTCACTGGCGACTCCTTCACTGAAAACTCCAGAGATCGATGTTTCATGGTGACTTCACTGTAGATAGATCAGTGGCTTTGAGATTTTCATGATGGACCTAATTGCAAGAAGATATGCTCCCTTGAGCCGAGATCACATTCCAGGTTTTCCGAATAAAATTCCGAAGGTAGATTGGTCAAGGAATTTGCCTACATTTAAAGATGATGGTCGGAAGGACGCTGCTCTACATCTGGTCAGATTTCACATGCATATTCGCAAATTCAAGATCGATTTTCCTGAAGATTGCTTGATGAAGATATTCTTGGCCACTTTGGAAGGTAAAGCCCAATCATGGTATGAAAGTTTGCCACCTGCTTGTATTTACTGTTTAAAGGATTTTCATGCTATGTTCATTAAAAGATATCAAGCATCTTATCCATCATTGAATTTAGTTCAAGACTGTTGCAAGAATGCCTATAGTTTTATTGAAAGCCTTGAGAAGTTTTATGAAGATGATAATTTCATGGATGAAGAGATCATGGAAGCCCTGTCTGAGAATCCATTTCAGCAGCACATAGAAATCTTAGAAGATATTTGTCAAGATCAGCAGGTTGAAGATGGCCATATGGCTGTAATTGATGAAAGAGAAGAGCTTGTTTTAGATCTGCCTACAGAAGAAGACAGCGTGCAAGATAGCCAAGATTCAATTCTAGAATGTAATGCAGTCAACTCAGCTATTTCAGATCAAAATTCAGATCATGGTGACCAAGCATACCTTGTGCCGAATCCTGAAAAGGAGAGTTTTGTTGTTGAGATCATGGACAAATTTCTTGATCCAAATGTCCTTATGCCACCAGAACTAGATCTTCATGAGGAGGTCATTCATTCAGCTCATGAACAGTAAGATGAGATCTTTGTTCAAGTAAGTGAAAACTCTTCTTTCAATCATAATTTGGATAGTTTGAATGCCTTGTCATATGAAGATAATTATTGTTTAAGCAAAAGAAAACAAAAGGCATTGTCTCCTTTGTCTGAAGAGGAGATAGATCAGCTTTTGAAAGGTCTTGTTACAGCCCAAGCTACAGCAGATTCGCAGTGCGCACACAGTCAAGAAAGTGTTGGGAAAACTTTTTCCTCTGTTGAAAAAGATGATTGTCTTATAGATCAGCAAATAGATAATGTTTTCCTTCAAAAAGATGATAATCCGGCTGCCATATCATTTGAAGATGACCTACCATATTGTCAAACTACTGAAGATCATAGCATTCAGGATTCCATTTCAGATTCTTCCTCATATGTCTCATGTTTTGAAATGTTATTTCAAGAGGAGATTTGCTCACCTACTTGTTCAGAATTTTTTGAAGCCCATGAGCATACTTTTACTGAAGCATATGATGAAGGTAGATCAGAATTTGAAGCAAAAGACACCTTGTTCTTTCAACATGAGGTGGCAGTGGCAAATCTTCATGTTTTTCACGATCCTCTAGCAAGTTTGTTGCAACCAGCAGTGATAGTGTTTATTGCAATGTTCAGTGATGAAGGAGATCATGGTCAGCTATGTTGTTGCATGCCCGGTTACCAGTATCTATTGTTGATCATGAGATCTGATTGGGAGAATCAGTCAAGAAGGCATTTGCTTGATTGGTTACATTGGCATTATGATATAGTTTGATGTGTATTGTCTTGTAAGAAACATAGGTGGTTGTCATCATGATTTCAAATCTTGATGGACTGCTGCCCTTCTCTTGTTTTAGTTAAGTTGGTCATGAGTCATTTGTGTTTGGTTTGTTGAGTGAGTTTTTTCAAGTTATTTCAGTTTGCCATCGATTCGGTTTGAGTCAAGTTCCAGTTAAGTTTCAGTCAGTTTTCAGTCAAGTTTTCATTCAATAAATGAGTCAAAGTCTTGTGTCGTTTGCCGAAATAATGACTCCATCGCCCAATGGTTGAAAGCACTGGTCTGCTCTCCCAAGAGGTCTGAGGTTCTTGGCACCTCCAAGGAGCTACCATCCCCATTGGAGCCAATGTTAGTGTCAGTCTTTACAGCCTTCCTCCAGTGATCAAATGTGCTCTTACATAGTGATTTTGAAATGTCAAGGTCAAATTTTGTCATTTCAGTGAGTCTTCAAGCAAAATTTGGTCACTAGGTATTAGGTCTAGGGTTTGCTTTCACTCTTTTCAAAGTTTGCCCAAATGTCAGCCTATGTCATCATTCAGCTGCGCCTATCATCATTCAGAGGGTTGTCATTATCATGTCAGTGTCTAATGGGTCATTTTACACCATGTTCATGCTTCAGTTGTGCCTAGGCAAGTTCATTTCCCTCTCCTAGGGTTTTGAAAGCTAATTTCTCTTGGATGGTCAAATTACCGGCAAAACTTGTTTCCTGATGTTCATACACCTTCCCCTATCCTTAAAGTACCTTATCAAACACTTCCCATCCCTTACATCCGCCAAATTCCTCATTTTTGCACAAACCCTAGTTTCTAGCTACAACCTGGCAATTTTCTAGGTTTGGCCTGTGTTTTGTCCTTTTCAACCCCTTCCCCTCACTCAATCTCTGAGATTCCACTTTCCCCTACTTCCTAACATCCCTCCCCACTCCCAAAAATTTCCCCAAGAATTTAGAAGCCCTCTATCCCCTTCATTTCGCTCTATTTCGACAAAATCCCTTGTTTCACACATCGGGACAAGTCTCACTCAAAAGCTGTTTCTAAGCAATCAAAGATGAATTTTGCAAAATTGAGAGAGGTTTTTTTCCACAACATGCCAAGGAAGAAAAACCTCTTTCACTTTTTACACAGGTGTCATGGTTTGAGAGAAATGTCAAAAATACCGGCGAGAACGAAGGTGCTCCAAGGACGGTTGGCCAAAGCACAAAAACGAAGGAAAACGCCCGATCCACTCCAAATTTTGGTCAAAGCCTCTTTGACTGAGCATGGTACTTGATTGGGGACTCCCAGCCCAAATTTCAAGAAATTTGGAGAAAATTTTGTCATTTGTGAATTTTTTGGTAAAATTACAGGTTTTTCCCAAGAACTGGTCTCACCCCGGGTGAGACCAGTTTGGAGGACTGCTCGGAATTTTGAAAACTTGGCATTTTTGGAAAGGGCATGCAAAAAGAAAAATTACCAATGCTTGGGAGAAGTCTGGTTTTGATTTTTGAGCCTCCAAAAGCTCAAAATACATCAAAAAAATGACTTTCTGCCCACTTTTTGAGTTGCAGAAAGTGACCTTGGGAGAATCAACTTTTGAGGGGTCAAATTAACTCCAAATCCAGAAATTCCACTTGGGATGGAAAGTAGACAGACCAAGCTTTCCAATGAGCCATCTTGTACCTGATTTGGATCAGTGGAACCCACTCAAAAACAGCTGCAAAGGGGCGCGACCAGAACTTCCAGATTTGCCAGAATTCACATTTTTGGTCAAAAAACACTGTTTTGACTATGGTTGACTGTTATTACTTGTAGATGATGGATAAATGTAATATTTTCATGGCACTTTGGTAGATTTTATCTTTATTTACCCTTCTAGAAGCTTCCATGATGTAAAAAGTGAAAAATTAATGCATGGATGAGTTAGCTAAGTAATAGAGGCAAGTTGTTTGGCTGCCTATTTTCTAGTTCTTAGTTTAGAATTTGTTCAAACTGCTCCTAGAAAGCTGAGCTCGACCCCTAGAGGTGGGGAAAGGAGTTAGATGGTCTAGATGGTCTATATTATTCTCTCTCCTTCTCATTTTCATGGTTGGACTCTTGTGGGAGAAAGCTTTATTGTATATTGTACATCTATCTCTGCAATTTAAGGAAAAGGAAGGCCAGGGTTTTGCAGACATCATTGTGGATTCTTGTGGATTGTTGTGTTGATGGTGTGTTCTCTACATGTTATTGTAAGTGTGTTTATGTGTTCCATCTCTTTCTTTGCTGCTGATTGAACAGATGAAGTGATAAAGTTTGAATTCATGCATGCCATGCTCAGCTTTTAATTTTGTTCAATATCTATGTTTTCCACTGTCTAAAGAGGATTCAAAGTTGTTGTTTGCCCTCTTTAGCTCCTCCTCTATCATTCCTGATCATTCATCTCAGATTAAGGCATCAGCACTCACTCCTACCTTGCCCCAAAGATCCCCCTGCAAAAACTGAGCCCAATCCCCGCACCCTGAATTGCACTCCCTCAAATTGCCACCAAAGACCCCAAAAATCTTTAAATCAACCCCCCTTATCAATTTACTAGCCTAAAATCTTTATTCCTAATTGGTCAGCTTATCATATTGAAAGATCTACCGAATCTGACCCGAGAGAGCCTTCTCATACCTCGTAGGGCTAGCTACGAGGTGAAATGGTTTGATGTAGCCTTGAGAGTTTGTCTATCTCAGCCTAGGTGAATTCCAAGCGCTAACAGATGGAACGGATGTTGCAGCAGTTGCAGCAGTCGTTTGAGGCGGAGTTCGAGGCGAACTAGGCCCAGGCTGAGAAATCACAGAAGGTGCAGAAGTTTGAATAGTAGGCTGGATAGGTTTCTGGGTTGAACCAGAAACCAAGGGTTGTCTAGATTGAGATGACAACTGCACATTCGGTTGCAAGATCTGTTGGGATTGAGATGGATCCCACAATAATTTCATTTCGAGGTACGGACCCATAGAAGGTTGAGCATATTGAGGACCATAACCAAGTTGAGGGTAGGGTTAATAATTCAAAAGGTACATTTCCAGCTCCTTGGACAAATGATTGATCAGAAGGTGGTTGGAAACCTTGGGTTGGGTACTGACCTTGAGGTTGATAACCTTGAGGCACGTACTGATACTGGGGTTGACCTTGAGGTACATATTGATACTGGGGTTGACCTTGAGGTACATACTGAGTCTGGGGTTGACCTTGAGGAATGTACTGTCCCGTAGGTATGTACTGTCCTTGAGGTTGCCCCCCAGGCGGTAATTGGGTACCTTGAGGTTGCCCCCCAGGCGATAATTGAGGACCTTGAGGCTGCCCCCCAGGCGGTAACTGGCCACCTTGAGGTTGCAGATTTGGAATGGTACCTGACATCATAAGAATATCTTCTACACTCAACGGCTTAGTTCCGTTATTACCAGTTAATAACCCTTGTTCAACAGGTTGAGGAGATGCTCCCGAAAAAGTACCAGTAAGCGACTGATACCCAGAGGACCGCCATATAAAAAGGTTTCTAGAGATTGAGAAAACATGGATGACTGTCTCGACATATTCAAAGGAGGATAATAACCCCTAGGTGTTGGATGAAAAGGAATGTGAGGTGGTGAAAAACTTAGTCCCGGGTTTTCCAAAAAATTAGTCAATGAAAAATACTAAGTGTCCCTCCTAGGTGGACTGTAAAAGATCGATTCATGCTCCCTAAGTTCTATAGTTGGTTGATTTTTAGGGATAGGTATACCTTCTTCTGGAGTAACAAGTTCTTCAATAGAAATAAGTCCAGAAGGAAGATTTTGGGTAATGACTCTTTCTACCCTGGGTGAACTAGGACCACTGGAAGTTGGAGAGGCAAATCCTGATGTTAGAGTAGCAGTAGGTTCAGTTTCAGGTTCAGATATTTCAAGTTCCTTGACTAATTCACTAGTAGAAGAAAAACTACTAGTAACTTCGGAAAAAGAAACAGGTTCAATAATATACTCTGGTGCTTGCACTTGATAATCAGGATGTACAACTAAAGAAGACTCTCCTTCTTCAGGTGACCCAACTCTACTGTCACTAGGAGTTACAAGGGCTCGTAGCCCTTCAAGCTAGCTCGGTGAAAACTCAGGAGGTTGGCCCCGAAGTCTACGGGACTTCCTCGGTAATTCATCCACGATTAAATATTTTAACTACTTCACACGCAAACAAAAAAAAATCTCAATGAAAACCACCTAAAGTCTCTAAAGAACCAAACAATTTTGAATCATACACCTAAAGAATCTAGGAGGTCAAACCACACACAAACAGTAACTTTCCGTACCGAAAACACTAGTTGGTGATGAAATCCAATGTCGCAGAATTCAATACAGAAATGGCGGTTGGAAAAGTTACCCCGACAACCTGCTTAATTAATAGACTAGCACAAGTTTCTCCACTAAACCGTCTCGAGTGAAGAGAACCCCCCAGAAAATCCAAGTGAGTCTAGTCGACGTCTTCTCTAGGTACAGTGGGATCTTCCCTCCACCGTCACCTTAGGAAAGAATCCTATAGATTATGGTCACTATGGTTACCAACGGAAACAAATATACCTGGGGGAACAGTCTGTGATCCGATACACACGCAAGGGCAGAGTAGCAAGCTCAATCCCCTTGAAGGCTCCTTGACATAATCCAAGGTTTACCAACAAGTGACCCCAGGCTCCTCGACAATGGTTAATCCGAGGTTTACCATTTTTAATACGTGTATATCTTGTATCATTCCCAATGAGGAAGGATTGATTACCCCACTGGTTCGGACACGATCTCGTGCTTGACTCCTTTAAGAGGAGCTTCCTAGAGCATAGATGTAACAATTGGAATTTATCTCCTACTGCAAGATACAGCTACTTGTTTGTTTTACTATCTTGGAGAGTTAATTACTCCCTACTCCAAGATACTAGCCTAAGCTATGTTGGTGATAAAGAGCCCTAGAGATAAAAAGATTGCTAGATAGATTTTACTTTAAGTGTTATTTTTATTGGTTTTTTATTAAGTCAAAAGGTGCGGAGATGAAACTTTATGGTGTGAAGATTCGACTCCAAAACACTAAAAATGCACTTAAGATGATAAACAATCCTTTTTATTCAATGAATTTCTAGCTAAAGAAAGAGTTGAGAATGCAAATGCTTGTAAAAACAAATCTTTCCTTAACAAACAAATAAAAAGAAGAACTTTTTGTCTTTTTCAATACACTCAAAAACGAGACAACTAGTTATGTTCACGAAAATTTCCCTTTCTTTTCAAACACTCAAATACTACAAAAACAAACTTTTTTTTTAAAAGAGACTTTTTATTTTTTATAAACACTCAAAACTATTGAAAAATCTAATCTTGAGATCTATAAATTCTAAAAAGCTAATTGAAGTAAAAGCTTACAAGATTTCTTTTCAAGGATGTTTTACTTAGTTATGAGCAAACTAAGGACTAATTTGTCCAGAATCACAAATTAATCAAAAAACAACCAGCTTTTGTTTTCTTTTTTAAAAAATGAAATCCAAAACTTTCAACACAAGTTCTTTCGAAGCATCGCAAAGAGAAAAATAAGATGTATTCCTCAACAAATTCAGATTTTACAAATCGGTCAGACTCATAAGAAGACCAACAAAAACCAGGGTGATCTAAGGTTTCTAAGGCTTCTAAGCTCTGAGTTACTACAAAGACCAAACGAAAATCAAGCCAGGCAGACAAAGCTTCTAGAAATTCACCTAAAACCTAAATGCCAATGGAATTAACCTACGAAAAGTTTCTGACAAGACACGTGCAGATCTGGGCAGAGGCTAAAAACACATAAACAAATCCTAAGCTGACTGAATGAGAAAATTTTAAGTTTTTCAAAATTTTGACAGGGTCCGCAGGCTCCCAGTACAACCAGGTGCGGTACCGCTCTGTATGTAAAGCAAAAGTGCGGGGATGTCTGCACTATGTTACAAACAGAGGGTGCGGTCCTCTTCCAAAAGCATGAAAAACAAAAAATAATTCAAGATCTACAAAACCTACCCAATCCCACACAGCAAGCAAAAACCAGAAACAGAGAAACAGTTTCTCAAGTCAAAGTAAAAGCAAAGGCAAAAACCAAAAATTCAAGTCCCCAGCGGAGTCGCCATTTTGTCGGTCGGATAAGTCATTCTTGCGGACAAGACCAACCTCCCTAGTATCTATGGATATCTAGCAACAAGCAAACCAAACAAATTCTATCTTTCTCTAAATATGTGATTTATAAATAAAGGCTAGTAGATGTTTTAGGCCTACCTCGGGTCCAGTGCTAGTTTGTGGAAGCCACGCTCCGTTGATCCAAATGAGCTCCCTTTTAAAGAATCTGCAAACACAAACAAGCACACATATTAAATAGCACCTGAAAAGCCAATATAATAAAGCATATTTATCATGATGATCAAGGAATTCATGAAATAAATCATAGAAGACAATTTATTGAGAAAAATGAATCTGATTGTATTAACTTTAATCAAAGAAGAACTTTACAACCTTGGTGCCTTGATGTTGTACAAGCTCCTCCCAGGGTCCAGCAAGAATCTCCTCTACTTTGACAAGTTTCACTCTCTTCCCAATGAAGCCAAAAGGTATGTGATCTCTCCTCTCAAGCTTAACTAGGAAGTCTCAATTCCAACAGCATTTACCCTCAAAAATGTTCAGCTGTCAACCTCCCCAGCAACCAGCCCAATGCCTTAATTTATAGTGCAAAGGAGGGAAGTTACAAGATCCACCTTCAAAGGGATAGAGCCCTCCTTCAAAGGGATAAGCTCCTCTCATCAAGGGGTTAGCTCCTTTAGTTATGGGATGCATGAACCACCTAGGAGCGAACCAACCATGTCAAGATTCCTTCTAGAAACGTCCAGAATTAACCCAAAGTGAGTTTTTAAGAATAAACTTGCACCTTTTTTACTTTTACAGGGGTCCGCACCCACTCCTTTAGAGACAGAGCGGGCAGGTCCGTAGGTAACATGACCAAGGGGTGCGGGACCGCAGGTAATGGTAAGAGAAAGTGCGGAACCAGAGTTTTATTGATTTTCAAAGACTTTCTCTCATTTTTAAAGCTTGACATGAAGAGCTGAGGTTTGAGACTTGCAAAGGAGGACAGTATGAGTGGTGATAGACTCACACTGACTACAACTAGTCATGGTGACAATATTTTGTGTAACACTCATCCAGTGAGCCCGACAATAGTTGATTCCAACAACTCTCTATTCCAAAAAATTGATATTATAGCAAAATCTAGGAATGCCCACCAACCCCAAGTAATTCGCTTGGGGGGTATTTATACAAAATATCTTACAAAATATCTCATGGAGATAATATCTAGTGATGACTAATCCCTTTTTTACAAAAGATAGAGACAAACAGTCTCGAAAACAGGGAAAAGATAAACTGTTGCTGTGCTGGCTGCTCCATCTTTGTCGGATGTGCTGGAGGTAGGTTCTGCGAGTCGGTTTACAGCTGTCTTCCACTGATACTCTGTGCTGGCTACTCCATCTTTGTTGGACATTCTTTGACCCTGATCAGATACATTTCGACCCGCTTGACCCTCATTTATCTCTGTTTATCTTATCATGGAAAAATAGGCCGAAATCTACGTTTTACCCAAGAGAAATTTACAAAATTTCTAACATATCTTGCCACCATTTCTGCTCTGGAAATTTATGCCTCTGAAGTTTTCTAAGAGTTTCATCAGTCTCTGTATATCTGAAGAAATTAGGCTGAATGGCGAATAGATGCTTCACCTCGTGCTCGATGTAGAATAAATTCTCTAAGTTGTCATAGAGAACTCGGCCAGATGGAAGGGCTTTCACTCCTGATGCACTTGATGATGTGCTAGCTTGATTGCTAACATACTTATTTAATTTATCAACATAATCAATATGTTTCATTAACTTATCATTGATGACCAAAGGTCTCGGTAGCCCTTTACTTAGTAAAATTGTGAACTTCTCCATAAAGGCATTAATTTCTACTTACATATCTTGGCACCTTCTCTCTAAGTTCTACATTAAAGTTCTCTTGGTTAGAACTCTTTTGATTTCCAGAATGTTGTCTATCCTGTCTGGAATGCCAAGTTGCTCCAGCTGTTTTGCATTGTGGGTGTTCAAAAAATGTATAAGCCGATTAGCTTCCTCTGGCATTTTTCCCAACTGTACTCTTGTCTGTTGAATTACCTCATGGGCTATGTTTATTAAGCCGATCTGCTCATAGATCACTTGGATAGATGGCCATATTTCATTTATAGACTGGGTGATATTTGCCCAAAGGATTTTTCTGATCTATGCTAAGGGCTTATCAAAGGTGAGCTCCTGTTCTAATGTTTTGACTTTACTTTCTAAGGCTTTAATCTCCTTGGTTTTTTCCACAACATCGATTTTGGAAATATCATAATTTCTCTCTACCTTAGCCAATTGGTCTTTTACCAGTTTCAACTCTGACACTTGTAGCTTTAGTTCTTCCATGGCCTTTATCAATTCTTCTGTGCTCATATTAGTACTGCTGCCTGGTGTTGCTCCTGCTGATGATGTACCTGTGATTACCTCTGTTGTGACTGCTGGGACATTTGGGGCCAATGTTGATCCAATTGTTGAGGGGACTACAGTTGTGACTATAGGGATCACCTCAGGTGGCTGGGAGGTCGACTCTCCCTGCTTCTCTTTTAGTGCTTTTTCCAGTGCCTACTCTGTATCGGTTAATCTTTCATTGAGTTTCATGAGCAGGTCCATCATGTCTTCCTCTGATTTCTGCTCTATAATTTCTGCAGTCTGAGGGTGCCTTGAAGGAGGTAGCTTCAGTTGTTTCCTTAGGGCAACAATGTCCTCTTCTTTCTTCTTGATTAGTGCCTTTATGCCTTTAGCATCTTTGGGGTCATGTCCTAGTTCCATAATGATCTCTTCCAATGATTTGATTTTGTTATCCTTGGCCAGAGAAGAGGCTTTTTCCAAATGTAGTTGAGTTGCTATATTGTCCAGGGAGTTTTGCAACTGGTGGGCCAACATTGCTTTGTCAGCCAGTGTAGAATAAACCATTTCTCCAGTCTGCTTGTGAAGTTCAATTTGGTCCATTGGATGAATGTCTTTGGCTAGGACCTCCAAGTTTGTTCTGATGTAATCTGCTGCTGACTGGGGTTGTTGTACCTTTGGCTTAAAATAACTCATTAACATTTTGCCTTCTTTAATGTCATAGGCAGACATTAATCTTTGCTGGTTCGAGGGGGCCATCTTCAAATATTGACTGTACATTTGAATCCTCACAGGATCATTTTTAGCCTTAATTTCTATGAAAGTCCGTTTAATGTCAGAGGCCTGTTTGCTTTGTGGCCTGGTAGATGATACTTCAACACTGTGTTGTTTTTCTAGCTCCTGCCTATGTGAGTGAGTTGATGTTTCTACCACTGGGGAAGTCTGCTAGCTGACTACCCTTTCTGTCCTCTAGCCATCTGTGGTTTCTTCAATAATTTCATCTTCTGATGGAGGATTCAATCTTTGCCTCTTTGCACCTGGTTGTTCTGCAGGTCCACCTGTGGGGGGAGTGGCTTGTCTGTCTCTCTTCTTGTTTCTTTCCTCATTTAGAGGAGTTTGCAATGCTGGAATTCCTGCTGCTTTAGTTTGGGCTGGAGGAATTTTTTCTTGTTGATCTATCATTGCAGACTGCTCTGTGTTTGCCACTTCTTTGCCCTTTGAAGTTCCTGTAACTGGTGTACTGGTTTCCTGTACAGGCTGCTGAGAAGTTCTAGCAGAGGATGTACCAACTCCTGATTGTTGAGGCAGCTTGAAAGATACCTGTCCAAAAGAGTCCAGGTCAAGGGTTTTTTCAAGATCTTTCATGGCATTTTCCATCTTTTCTTGCTCACTAACTTCTTCTACTAAAGTCCCTTCTACCCATTCCTCCTGATTTGCAAATTGTTCAATTTCTGGGATCTTATGATGTATATAAACTGACAACCTGTTTCTTACCCTTCTATCACTTATGAAACTATATGGGTCATATGGCACCCACTAATCTAAGGTGTTCTTCTAATATCTTCTCAGCATCTTTCCATGCATCCCTAGAATTGATGACATAAGGGCCTAACTGGTTTTTGATTCTCAGCTGAGCTTTCTTCTTTGCATTACAAAAGTGGGTTAAGTCTGCATTGATGATCTGCCTGAAATATTCTAATGCAAATAACCTCATGGGCACATATCTAGGCAACTTGAAAGGGCAAAGTTCACATCCATACATTCTGATTTCTATGTGATTCTGGTACAGGTACCAGTCACCTATCATGTACTGTTTAGAAAGCTACAAAATCTTCTTCATGTCACCAGTGATCCTAGGAGGAGGAGCTCCTATCAACAGAGTGGAGGCTGGGTGTACAAATAAGTCAATGAATTCACTATAGGTATAAGGGGATTCACAAGTATTATGGAAGACTGAGCTCCAAAAGATCACAGACCTCTGATTTCCTTTTGAGTCTAATTTCCTGATGGGAAATGGAAAGCTGTCTGGCTGATAATATAACAACAGATGGTATATAAAATATGTGTATTTGAAGACTCCTTCTCTATCCAAATTTATAAATTGATCATGGATTTTGTTGGCAATAAAAGTGGCATAGTCATACTTGACAGCAGGGGGCTGTCCTGGAGTAAAGATTGATAATAGAACCAGGGTGATATCATCCACATATTCACTGGACCTAAATCCCAAGATCAAGGATATCATGTCAACAATAAGTCTACCAGTTTCAGTGAAAAAGGCTTGCAGATAAGGAGGAGGACCTTTAGGTTGGTGCGTTGGTATCATGAACATCTGAGCAATGCGGGTTATCTCTGATTTGGGTAATTGAGATGCTTGTTCAAGTAAAAATCCCATGGAAAGATGAGCAAGGGGCTCAGTGGAATGGAAATGTATCATCTCATTGATGGATTCAGCAGTTATGGAAAAAAGGACAGTTTGGGAAGGAGACATAACTGCTCTATGGACAGGGTCATAGTTGGCACAACATTGGTGAATGATGTCTGGGAAAACATGGACTGAGGGAAGGAAGTACATGGGAAGGTTTGATTCCCACAGTCCAAAAATATCAGAGTTGCTTAGATAACTATCCCTAATTTGGCAAAAGGTCTGAAGATGATTCCTGTCACCAGATAAGTCTTTTATTTGGAAATATCTGTCGGCCAAGGGTAGATAATTTAAGTCTTTATGAGGTGCATTCATGGGCACGACATTCAGGGCTATGGGGGCTTCCATGTTTGGTTCTTGTGTATTCAACCTAGAATTCGGGCTTCTGTGGAAACAATGAACTAAACAACAGGTTTGGGGGTCTTCTTATGGTAGCTTCGGAATGATTTTAACTTGAATTCGGCTCTTTGAGGTAAAATTCTCAGTGGAAAAACTGAAATTACAGGTTTGCGAAGTGAATTGGGTAAATACCTGTATTTAAGAGGCAAACCGTGTAATTCGCAGGTTGAACGACGAACTTCAGAGCGCGACGCTGGAATTTCTTGGCCGGGTGGTGGACTGGACGTATTTTGCATGGAGCACAGTCTGCAGGGAATAAGGGTGAAAATGAAATTTTCTCGTCAATTTAACGAAATTTGGTTTGGCGGGGATTTTTTGGCATTTATTGGGCAGATGACGTCAGAGCGATGGGACATCTTGTCGTTTAGCAGAGGGTGGTAAACAGTTTACCCCGCACCGCTTTTGGGGTCGGGCGGTTTTGGACAGGGAGCAAGCGATCAACGCGGGAGAACGACACGTGTCCATGGTACGGGAGTAATGCCACTGTTTCCCTGTGTCTTAACGTTAGGCAGATGGAGGGCTAGCGAAATGGATCTCCGCCGTTGGATGTAGAGTGGCTGATCAGACGGCTGGCGCTTTATGAACAAGGCGGGGAGTTTAACGCGCGGGGGATGCATTTAAACAGTGTTTTTATAATGGTTTCGGGGTGATTTTTATTGGTCGTCGGGGTTGATTTAAGTTAGGTTATTAATTAACCAAATGTTAATTAATCCCGAGGCTTTGCACGGTGGAAAGGGTTATTTAACAAGTTTCAATTAACCTTGTAAATTCCCAAAAAGCGTTTATGGTTATATATTAACCGGGGCGGGGAATATGTATTATTTGGGGGTTTTTACAATATAAATATAGTACGGGAAAGGGTTAAATTTACATGGGATTTAATATAATAAAGTTAATCGTTAATATGGTTTCGAAGAATAGAAAAGCGCTAAGTTATAATGTTACAAAACTTAGGCAAAAAGGGAAAAACAGGGGTTTATAGAAGAAATAAGGCGAATTCTCCTAAGTAAAAACAGGGTTTTACTTTAGGCAATGCTTATGAAATGAGATGAGTGGTTTAGAGGATATTTAAGCAGATCCTAATATCTCTGGGGGAATTTAGTAAATGATTAGGGAAAATAAGAAGGGGAGTTAGTCATGCCTCGCTTGATCTGCATCCAAATATCTGCCATGGTACTTGTGATAACAGTAAGATGAACATCTTGAGAGACAAAATCAATCACACGTATGCTTCTGCAACACCAGTCTACCTACCCAGCTTACTTTGCCTAACATTTTTTCTTCTTTTTCTATGGTTGCATTTAGACTAGCAAACCCTTTTCAACTTTTCTTTTCTTTACATTGTAAGCCTATCTAAATCTGCACTTATTTCTTCCAAGGGCTCAGATTAAACAGTTGAGCTCCTTTGCTTCTCTACCTATCTACATATCTGCCAATTTTAAACAGTTTGGTCAGATTTTATTCTCTATCTCTAAAACGGGAAATTCAAACATGAACTAGCCAAGATTAAGTTGTTTGGCCATTCATCAATTGTGGCATAAAGTTCAACAAGCTGCACACAATGTTTTATTTACAGAAAATGAAAAAGTAGTGGCTTTTTGGATTTGCACACTTTCCTGGTCTATTTTTTTGGGGTTCATTTCTTTCACTTTTTTGACCATTTTATTCTTTTTACCCTTTGATTTTTCTTTTAGGGCATACCCTCTTTACATTTTTTCAAATTTTTTGATTCTTTTACAATGTGGAAAACCTTTGCAACCAGAAAAGGTATGAACATATTACAGAGCTCATCAATGGAAATCATGAAATATGATACCTATTGATATAGGAGCATAACAGGGCGCATCCCAACTTGACCTAGATTTTGGCAAAGACTCCACACTTTGTGGAGTGGAGCGCGTAGTGGAGCGGGCAGCGGACCGCATTTTGAGAAATTAAATATATCGTGCAATGTCGTAAGTGCTTCGGGGTGGGTTGAAGCCCCTCCATTTTGTAAAATCACTCGATTTTGTAAGGGATAAATGGTTTTGAGGGCCATATTTTCTTGTTTTAAGGATTCCATGGTATTTGGACCATGGTATTTTGATGATGTAAGCCTACAATGTAATAGTATATATAGGGTAAAATAATAAGAAGAGAATCATCAGAATCAATCAATTTTGATATAGTTTAGTCCTAATGGGTGAATTATCATGATCTATAATTTGGTAGCAAATGAGAGGCTCTACAGCTAAGTGCGTAGAGGCCTAGAGAAGAGTCTATAGTTGAGTGCACAAACAACCTGCAGCTTAGTGTGCAAGCCAAGAACTAGTTGTTGTTAAAATATTCATTATATTAAGCAATAGTTCTTGTGGGCGTAGCCCTACACTAGGGTGAACCACGTTAATTTGGTGTTTTTATGTGTATATTTTCTTATTATCTGTCATCGAGTAGCAGTTATTATAGTTGGATTTTACTTCAACACAATGATGGTTTATGGTTTCATATAGCATGTTTAAGTGATTAATCTAATGTAGTGAAGTGATGTATAAATGCTAAGAATAAGACAACATAATAATACCACATCTCCTAGTTCCTCAAGGTTGCAGAAACCTGGTTTTGCATCCTCCCATAGTCACTTCGGGTGAGACTGCGATCTGCTTGCAAGTCATTTCTGAAAGGGCCAGTGATCAAGGGTTTTGTTGGTGTGTAGTATAGATAGAACCTAGTTCAACCCAAATCAAGCCAACAAATAGTTCTGGTGTCGAGACTAAGATCTGTTTGAGGGATGTGTGGATGTGCTACCCATTGAAGAAAGAGATTCAATATTTGATAGACTTGAAAGAGCAAGAATTTGTGACTCAAGATAACAGAAACCCTCCTCTGACATTCGAAGCTTGGTTACATGCATATTTTTACAGATCAATACAAAATTTTCTTCTATTCTTTTCCTGTTGAGATGTCTGGGTGGATATCGAGGTTGACCTAAAGGAAGAATTATTTTAAGGGTGAAGAACCTACGGTGTGGACTCCTGAATTGATACAGCGACTCAAGAGCACTGACAATAGGATCTCAAGGGTTGTCGATTTTTGGATTGATAGCATATTGGGAGGATTCATTACTGATTTTTTTGTAGACTTAATTATGTCCTACAACAAAGCGAAATGACGATTATTCAAAGGACCGTGGGGTAAGTATTTAAAATCTCTGAAACTTTGGATTAATATGATTCTATGTGAAAAGGGAGTTTTATGGATGCAATCAGACTGCTAATTTACTTATGTTTGGAAGAAGAGTGATTAAATCTAAGCAAGAGATCAGAGTAACATGAATTGGAAAGATATATAGAGTAGATAACAGAAAGAGGTCTTGTGGAAAATACCTGAAGATCTTTGTAGAGACTGATTATAGTCCTCTTTTGAGTGAATATGAAAGTGAAAGAGAAGAAATCCACCCTGATAACCCCCAGGTAACTTCACAGTATTAACCCTACGAGCCTGAGAGTTCGCAAAATCCATAATCCAATAATAGTCAGGGTGCTTTTGGCTTTCCCCCTCCCTCTACTCACCCCCCTCCACCTCTGAGAAGAAGTATGGCTGATGATATTAAGCTACCCATTTTCAAAGGAACTGGATTGGAGGATCCATAACATTTTTGGTTTTTATGTGAAGTTGTATGGAAAACGCAGCAGATCAATGATGAGAATATAAAGAAAGTGCAACTTGTTATGATGCTCTGATATAGATCATTAATATGGTATATTAAGTATTCAAATAATCAGAACATGTTGTTTACATATATTAAAACAACATTGATAAGAGATTTTAAGAAGCCGAAGTCTTGCAGTGCATCACCGAGTTGAAAGAGATCAAAATGAAACCTACTAAGTCTGTTTGGGAGTTTGATCAGATATTTAAGGTGTTATTGGATCTTGTAATCTTCAACATAGCTTCACCACAACATCAATAATGGTTTATAACTATGCTGCTACCACATATCAGATTTCCATTGATGCAACAAAAGATAGAAAGTCAAGCCGAAGCTCTACAGATTGCGATGAAATTGGAAGCTTTGCCTATAGGAGATACTAATGCAAGCATGCAACAGATTCAAAATCAGCTAGCAAACCTAACCCTACAAATACAAGACATCAAGAAAAGAAAATAAGTTAGAGAAGAAGTATGGTGTACAAAGTGCAGATCAGAGGGCCATTCTAAAGAACAGTGCCCTATCTTCAGGGATTACATGGTTGGTGGGGCACTGAATCCCTTGAATGCAGGATCCAACCTGTGGTGCAAAATATGTAAGACTAGAGGCCAACATCATTCAAAATATTGTTACTTGTTACAGAAATATGTACAGACTCTGAGGAATCTATATTGCAAATTTTGTAAATCAGTAGGACACGATGAGAATAATTGTCGGGCTTATGAACTAATGATGGAGTGCAGTGATAACACTTATAGAATGCAAGAAGAAGAGAATAGGAATGAGGAAAATAGATAGTGCATTGGTCGAGGAGGTTACCAAGGAAGAGGTCGAGGTGGTGAAACTGCTCGAGGACGTTTATAGATCATTTTCTATAATTGCGGCCAGCCATGTCATTTTGCGAGAGACTCCCAAAACCCCACAATGACATGTAAGTACTATAAATCCTTTGACCATGTAATTGAATACTTTCATGTACTTATGGAAGCAATGCAAGAAAAAGGGAATAAGTAGCCAACACAAAATATTCAAATGATGACTGCTGAAAGGAGGATCGACGAACCTCGAATTAGTATTGTCACTAGAACTGGAGCTATGACCGGTAGTGATAAAGCGGATGAAAAGAAAGAATGTGAAAGTACATGGGTCAAAAATACTACTGAGAAAGTTTCTATTTTTTATATCCATAAAGAAAAAGAAGTATTTATGGAAGCAAAGTGAAGTTTTATGGATGTTGGAGCTTCAATCTCTAGTGCACAGCCAAAGCCCAATAAGAAAAGTAACTGTGACATGTCATCAACTTCGATACAGAATCGAGCTCTGACACAGGATCGAGTTTCAACACAAGACTAAGATTCAGAAAATCAAGTAGGTATTTTAAAATCTTTTCTACATACTTGTATGAAATTATTTAGAGATCAAAAGGTTGTATAAGGGCTTCAGGAGTTGATAGATTCATGTGCATCCAAAGAAACCTTGTGAAGTGAGATGTGCACATTCAATAAATTGCATCGACAAAAGATAATCAGAAGATAAATGGGGCTTAGTGCGCAGATATGAGAGTATGATATGGATCAAATTATTCTGGATCTGGGATTTGATGCTAATGTCTTGACGAAGCATACATGGGAATTTATGGGTAAGCCGAAGCTACAGTATTCACCTATTCAGTTAAGGATGGAAAATCGGAAAAAGATCTTCCCTCTAGGAAGACTACCAGGTGTCACAGTGGATATTGAAGGAGTTCGCACTACTGCTAATTTTGAAATAATAGAGATCGTCGATGACAACAACCCTTATCCTGCATTGCTTGGAATTGACTAGGAATTTGACAATATGGTCATAATTAATCTAAAGAAGACACAAATGATATTTGGAGGAAACAAAATGGGAGTAATATCTATTAAATGGTAGCGAAGGAACAAGATGGTGTTAACCCTACTGCAGAAGGAAAATTGAGTTGGTAGCATGATAGTTCTTGTACCTCAGACTCAGAAGAAGAGTTGGAGAACTAGCAGAATAGGTTGCATGAAGTATCCACAAGGCGTTGTACAATAATTACCAAATCAATTTGATGTATGATATATGAGGTATGTAACCTACCTTCTTATGATGGCTTAGGTGATGTAAATACTTTTCTTAATGATTCTAAAGAACAAGTTCCAAAAAATCAAAGGTTTCCAACCTTGGATATAGCCCTAAAATCTACCCTTGCTAGATGGTGGAATGCACACAAGAAGAATATAAATTTGGAAACCTTTATAGGCAATTATAGGCAGGGAAAATTTTAGCACTAGGTTTTGTGATATACTAGGTATTATAGGTAGGGAAAATTTTAGGGGCTAATATTCGCAGGTGGGCTAATTTTATATACTTTTTCCAAAAAAAAGATTTGCTAATTTCCATTTTCCTAAAAATTATTTGCCCAAATTTTATAGTACGAAACTATTTTACCCTAAAAATCACCAAAAAATTATGTAGAGACAGTATTAAATTATTAGAAATTTGAATATTTTTACAAAATTATCTCCAAATATTTACAGATTACATAATATGGACTAGTGGGATTCACCAAGGTTTCTAAACTTTAAGATAAATATCCATCCTTGAAATTTTCCTTGATTATAGGAAGTTCATCGAGGGGTATTCTCAAATCACTGCGTCTATGGAGAAATTGTTGAAGAAGGATGTAACTTTTCAATCGAATGAAGAATGTCAAAATAGCCTTGACATATTGAAAGAAAAAATGGTAGTTGCACCTATAATAGTGTTCCCTTATTAGAATAAGGAATTCCATGTCCATGTGGATGCCTCTTGTATAACTTTGGGAGCGGTACCGGCACAACCTAGTGTAGGAGAGATTGATCATCCTATAACTTTTGCAAGTAAAAAGTTATCTAAAGAAGAAAAAAATTACACCACTACAGAAAGGGAAGGACTAGCCATGGTGTATGCTTTGCAGAAGTTTAGACACTATTTGTTGGGGTCACACTTTAAAATGTTTACAGATCATTATGCACTAAATTATTTGGTTAATAAGCCTATCTTAGGAGGAAATATTTGCAGATGGTTACTATTATTCTAGGAATATGACTTTGAGATCATTTTTAAACCAGGGAGACTGAATGCAAGACTTGACCATCTATTAAGACTGGAAACAGGGAAAGAACCAACCAGCATAGAGAATAATCTCCCTGATGTGTAGTTATTTGCAATCAGAGTGGAAAATGACCATTTCACAAATATCGTTCAGTTTTTGACAACAGGAATGGCTCCTGCAGACTATACTATGCAACAAAAGAAAGAATTAGTGGTTAAGGCAGCTGAATTTTCATTAATAGTAGGACAATTATATAAGATGGGACTAGATGAGATACTGCACAAATATGTTCCTGAACATGAAAGACAGATATGTTCCTGAATCTCCTACCTCTCTCCATGCAAGCATCGCAATTATAAGAATTAACCATGCGTAGTGAAACAGAGTACCTTTCTCCTGAGCCTCGCAATAGACGTCCATAAAATCTTGGCATAGATATGTGGCCCCATTGTACTGAACCCCGTTAACACACTGCGCAACTAATGAAACCATCAGTGTATGGACTTCATTAGCCTAACAATTCCTCATGATTTTTCCATCCAATATATAGTGTTGTACCCAGTATAGCACTAGGTTTTGTGATATACTAAGTATTATAGGTAGGGAAAATTTTAGGGGCTAATATTCGCAGGTGGGCAAATTTTCTATACTTTTTCCAGAAAAAGATTCACTAATTTCCATTTTTCCTAAAAATTATTTGCCCAAATTTTATAGTATGAAACTATTTTACCCTAAAAATCACCAAAAAATTATATAGAGACAGTATTAAATTATTAGAAATTTGAATATTTTTACAAAATTATCTCCAAATATTTACAGATTGCATATTATGGACTAGTGGGATTCACCAAGGTTTCTAAACTTTAAGATAAATATCCATCCTTGAAATTTTTCTTGATTATAGGAAGTTCATCAAGGGGTATTCTGAAATCACTGCGTCTATGGAGAAATTGTTGAAGAAGGATGTAACTTTTCAATGGAATGAAGAATTTCAGAAGAGCCTCGACATATTGAAAGAAAAAATGGTAGCTGCACCTATACTAGTGTTCCCTGATTAGAATAAGGAATTCCATGTCCATGTGGATGCCTCTTGTATAACTTTGGGAGTGGTACTGGCACAACCTAGTGTAGGAGAGATTGATCATCCTATAACTTTTGCAAGTAAAAAGTTATCTAAAGAAGAAAAAAGTTACAACACTACAGAAAGGGAAGGACTAGCCATGGTGTATGCTTTGTAAAAGTTTAGACACTATTTGCTGGGGTCACACTTTAAAATGTTTATAGATCATTATGCACTAAAGTATTTGGTTAATAAGCCTATCTTAGGAGGAAATATTTGCAGATGGTTACTGTTATTCTAGGAATATGACTTTGAGATCATTTTTAAACCAGGGAGACTGAATGCAGGACCTAACCATCTATTAAGACTGGAAACAGGGAAAGAACCAACCAGCATAGAGAATAATCTCCCTGATGTGTAGTTATTTGCAATCAGAGTGGAAAATGACCATTTCACAAATATCATTCAGTTTTTGACAACAGGAATGGCTCCTGTAGACTATACTACGCAACAAAAGAAAGAATTAGTGGTTAAGGCAGTTGAATTTTCATTAATAGCAAGACAATTATATAAGATGGGACTAGATGAGATACTGCACAGATATGTTCCTGAACATGAAAGACAGATATGTTCCTAAATCTTTTGCCTCTCTCCATGCAAGCATCGCAATTATCAAAATTAACCATGCATAGTGAAACAAAGTACCTTTCTCCTGAGCCTCGCAATAAACATCCATAAACTCTTGGCATAGATATGTGGCCCCATTGTACTAAACCCCGTTAATGCACTGCACAACTAATGAAACCATTGGTGTATGGACTTCATTAGCTTGACAATTCCTCATGATTTTTCCAGCCAATATATGTGATGTGAAGTGAACTCCCTAGTCATTCACATCACATATATTGGCTGGAAAAATCATGAGGAAT
The DNA here is from genome assembly GCA_031772625.1 of Pinus tabuliformis. Taxonomy (NCBI): domain Eukaryota; kingdom Viridiplantae; phylum Streptophyta; class Pinopsida; order Pinales; family Pinaceae; genus Pinus; species Pinus tabuliformis. Next base: position 242,275,266 of record CM062816.1, on the reverse strand, counting down.
TGTCGAGCTAATGAAGTCCATGCACCGATGGTTTCATGAGCTATGTAGTGTGTTAATGGGGTTCAGTACAACTGGGCCACATATCTATGCCAAGAGTTTATGGACATCTACTGCGAGGCTCGAGAGAAAGGTACTCTATTTCACTACGCATGGTTAATTCTGATAATTGTGATGCTTGCATGGAGAGAGCCAGAAGATTTAGGAACATAATCTGTCTTTCATGTTCAAGAACATATTTGTGCAGTATCTCATCTAGTCCCATCTTATATAATTGTCATGCTATTAATGAAAATTCAGCTACCTTAACCACTAATTCCTTCTTTTGTTTCATAGTATAGTCTGTAGGAGCCATCCCTCTTGTCAAAAACGAAATGATATCTGTGAAATGGTCATTTTCCACTCTTATTGCAAATAACTACACATCAGGGAGATTATTCTCTATGTTGGTTGGTTCTTTCCTTGTTTCCAGTCTTAATAGATGGTCAGGTCCTGCATTCAGTCTCCTTGGTTTAAAAATGATCTCAAATTCATATTCCTAGAATAACAGTAACCATCTGCAAATATTTCCTCCTAAGATAGGCTTATTAACCAAATACTTTAGTGCATAATGATCTGTAAACATTTTAAAGTGTGACCCCAACAAATAGTGTCTAAACTTCTGCAAAGCATACACCATGGCCAATCCTTCCCTTTCTGTAGTGTTGTAATTTTTTTCTTCTTTAGATAGCTTTTTACTTGCAAAAGTTATAGGATGATCAATCTCTCCTACACTAGGTTGTGCCAGTACCACTCCCAAAGTTATACAAGAGGCATCCACATGGACATGGAATTCCTTATCCTAATCAAGGAACACTAGTATAGGTGCATCTACCATTTTTTCTTTCAATATGTCGAGGCTCTTCAGACATTCTTCATTTCATTGAAAAGTTACATCCTCCTTCAACAATTTCTCCATAGACGCAGCGATTTGAGAATACCCCTTGATGAACTTCCTATAATCAAGGAAAAATTCAAGGATGGATATTTATCTTAAAGTTTAGAAATCTTAGTGAATCCCACTAGTCCATAATATGCAATTTGTAAATGTTTGGAGATACTTTTGTAAAAATATTCAAATTTCTAATAATTTAATACTGTCTCTATATAATTTTTTGGCGATTTTTAGGGTAAAATAGTTTCATACTATAAAATTTGGGCAAATCATTTTTAGGAAAAATGGAAATTAGTGAATATTTTTTTTGGAAAAAGTATAGAAAATTATCTGAAGAAGAGGATGATAAACTATTGGATCTGGTTGTACCATCACTCTCGTGGCATCGAATATCATGGAAAAGACTACTCACACATTGAATGTTGACACCTGCACTCCACTTTGAAAAGTGGCCGAAAAATGAAATGATCAAATGGAAAATCTAATTACACCATCAGATTCGTGGCATTGAATAGTGTAAAATCGACTACCAAATTTCAGAATTCTGACAAAGTGAAAATCTAGGGCTACAAGAATCTTTTAGATTCCCCCTGTATTCCTCAAAGATTCCCTCCTTCGGGTCATCTGAAGATCTTATGCTCAGATCCAAATTCTATCTACGCCATTAGGTTTATGTCGCCGACAGGTGTAGGATCGACATAAAGTTTGTCTAATTTGGACACTGGAAAAATTTCGCCCTCTTGAAAGTTGGGCTCAATCATGGTTCCGCCTGCCTCTGCTCCATGCTCATGGTTCCACCTGCAATTAATTAAAAAATTGTCTCGAAAAGCATGTCAGGGTTTTGCCTAGGCATTTGTGTCAAGGTTCCGCTCTTAGTTCCATCGCTCATGGTTTTGCAGTGCGCGCTCCTAGCCACTCTCCATTCTGCCACCTTTACCTTCATTTTTCTGTGCAAATGAAAGACGAGTTTATATGTACAATGGCAGCGGAGTTAACAAGGTTGAGCCTCGTGGCCCAATGGTGGCAGAGGCATTTAGGATGGTGGAGGTTGGGGGGTCAAATCCCGACCCCTCCATAATTGGCATGTTATATATTTTTTATTGTTTTAATGAACCGTGTAATACATAACACTTTGAATAGGGCGCGTTGTAACTGTTTTGCAAGGTTGGCAGAATTTTTATTGTGCAGTATGGTTAGTGTACACCACATGGGGCCTTCCAGTGGGGTCTGGCCCACGTGGGCCGAGTGAGTTCAATCCCTGCCGGCTCCACTATATTTAACATGGTCGTTGTTATTAGGTGGGGGTGTGAGCCGGGTCCACCGGAGGTGACCCGCCCACCCCAACGTTAACGTTTTGTTATATATTAATGTGATGTGCAGTTGGGCTGGCGGGGGTCACGGTCCATCAGCCTTTTTTTAATTAAAAATTTGTTTTAATGTTGGTTTGGGTCCAATGGGGGTGGCAGGGGTCATGGCCCACCACCTTTTTAATATTTTTTTTTTTGTTAATAATAACATTTTTTTTATTTTGTCTAACATAAGAGATATTAGACAAATTAAGTATCCAACAATTTTTCCCGCTCCTCGGGAGCCAAATTCCCTGTCTGGGACTTAGTCAATTTGTAGGACCATTAAACCTAGCCCACTGCCCAACTTTGACTAGCTCTTTCTCCCTCATACAAGCTCGGATTTGAGTGTCATTCACACCATTGGAATCAGGGAAATGAGCACTTCGCTCTGGTGCTAGTTTTGGAGCATTATAACCACTTTGAATTTTGACCCTTTCTCAATCCTCTTGGACTTATGACTGTGTCTAGAGCCACCTGGATCATCCGGTATATGAACCTTCATTCCATCCACCTATTAATAAGAAGTAGTCTACTTAGGTGAATGAAATGAATCTTGGGGGGCATGTGTTTAGAATTGAGTCATTATGTTGGCGGCATGCAAAATTATTTCGAGCATATTTTTTCTTTGTTTCAAGCTTGTGTAAAAAGGAAACTACTTTCAAGCATAGTTTTTCTCATGTTTCAACTTTGTGAAAAATTGAAACTATCTTCAATTATTTTCAAACATAGTTTCCCATGTTTCAAGCTTGTGTAAAATTGAAACCATTCTCATCCTATCGCTCGTGATTTCCATTTTATCATCTTGTTTTTGCCAGACAAACCTTGGTTTTATCATTCCATCGTCACCATCTTCTTGGCCAATCATACACTTTCACTTGATGTTTTACCCTTTCTTTGGGAACAAATGTGATAAGTGGTCTTATTAGCCAACCTCTTGACCTCTACATGGTGTGAGCGGTTCCATCATGATTGGAACAAGTTGCTACCCTTTATACCACTCGTTCCTCCACGAGGAGTCCTCTTTCAACTTAGTGTACATGTAATGTTAGCTTATGTGTTGAGCATGGGTATGCCTCCCTTAGTAGAGATATCATGATGTCTAGGTATTGTAACAAATGATGATCCGACCAGTTGTTCTTGATCAAGAGTTGTCACAAGGTAAAGCAGTTCAGTCATCAACCACTATTTTAGACTTTGCGCTTTAGCGAACAATCTGTTATAGACCATTTTGTCACATTTGGTCACTACGACTACAAAATATATCCATCAACATTCTTGAACACCTTGTCTTCATCACTACAAAAATACCTAAACATGACTCTCTTAAATCCATGAGTTTCTGACCTTCACTACTACATTTCAGTGATTTTAAGGTCCAACACACCTTGGCCCTTCAGGGACCTACTTTGAGTGCCAGGTTGCTTAGTTTTTCACCTGCTCTGATTAGAGTAGGTTTTCCCCTATTGGGGGTGAGTTAATCAAGAAAATTCAGGAAAAATAAAAATAATCCTAAAGCTTCCTCTTCCAGAAGCTTCTAGGAGTTGTTATAACCATTTACCTTGGATATGAACTTTGAATCCTATCTTCCCTACCTTAGAGTTTTCACCTTCTTATCCCTTGAGCTCAGCCTCCCATCAAGAGTGGATATCAAACCTAGATTGGTAAATGGAAAAGAATTTCTAAACTGCCATCCTCTCCTATATATTTACTACCATCTACAAGCTAGAGGTTTCCTTTTGGAGATTAATCATGCCCTTATGTTGTTGCTTTGATAATAAAAGAGACATCATTCCTGTGCATTAGGGTGGCTTTAAGGTGTACATTATGGCAAGGAAGGACAAGTCAACTTGGGAGGTTCTCTACAAGATCAACTTCCACTTTTGGTTGTAAAATATCTCCCTTTCATATTAATACGCAGACTATGTTGTTTTCCTACATGTGTTATGTTATATTTATGTACATGTGTTTCAATGCTATGTTGATCCATTGGATATAATGATTGGATAATGCTACATAGATGTTGTACATATTTGGATTGTGTTGTTTGTTTGTGCAAGTTATAATTATAGCAAGCGGAGCTATGGTTGGAGCTGACAAGCCAAGAGGAGGGAAGAGCTTGCGATAGATCGCAAGTAAGCATCTTTCCATTCTCCAATTCTTCTATGGAAAACTTTTTAGTCTTTGATTTTTGTTGTTCTAGACTAGGAAATTAGGTTTAGGGAAGACACTTATGTCTGTAGTCATTGATTCTATATAACACACCCCATGAACCACAGTATAATGGGTTGGTTGAGAGGAAGAATTGAATCCTTGTGGGAGCAACACGGGCGATGTTGCATGACCAAAGCATACCTTTGCACTTGTGGGTTCAAGCATGCAACATAGCGGTCTATTCACAAACAAAAGTCCTCATCATATTCTTGGCATTATCACACCAGAGGAGGCCTTCTCGAGGAAGAAGTTGAATGTGTTGCACTTTAGGATTTTTGGAGCCTCTGTCTATTTCCATGTCTCCAAAGAATCAAGGAACAATCTAGAGCTAACTGTAGAGTTGGGGGTATTTTTGGGTTACACAGAGACTCCCCATAACTATCATGTGTATTTTTTACCCCTCATAATGACAGTTGTGTGACGGATGTAAAATTTTATGAAGACAAATCCATGCGGTGCTATCTTGAGAGGGAGATTTAGATCCCACCAAAGAAGGAGCTTCTAGCTCCAAAGGAGGAGCCTCAGGATGTTGTGGAGTACCCACAAGTTGAGGAGAAGAGAGTGGAGACATCCACTCAAGCAGAACCATCTAGAGAAAGCAGGAAGAGAACAAGGGAAGCTAAGAGACTTGTGCAGGATGTGAGGGAGAATGTGGATGCTCCTTCAATTCAGCACAAGCAGAGAAGGTCACCAGATTAGTCCACTAGCTACATGTCTCTTATGAATGAGCTAGTAGTTATTGATCCATCCTCTTTTGAAGAAGAAGTAGAGAAAATAGTATGGTTTGATGCAATGGTAGAGGAGTATGAATCCATTATGAAGAACAGTGTTTGGAAAGTGGTCCCAAGACCAACAAACAAATCAGTTGTGGGTTTGAGATGGATCTTCAAGGTGAAGTAGGAAGCACATGGAAGCATAGAAAAGTACAAGGCTAGATTTGTGGCCAAGGGGTACTCTCGGGTGGAAGGGATTGACCATGAGGAGACCTTTGCTCCTGTATCAAGGTACTCATCCATCAGATCAATCCTTTCTTTTTTTGCACAGATGGGGTGGAAAATCCACCAGATGGATGTGAAAAGAATACTCCTCAACGAATTTATTGAGAAGTAGTTTTATATCGAGCACCAGAAGGCTTCAAGACATTTGATTGAGAGTCTCATGTTTGTAGACTAAAGTGAGCATTTTATGGTCTCAAACAAGTACCCTGTGATTGGTACACCGGGATCGATAGTTATCTCACCAGTTTGGGCTTCACCAAAAGTGAAGTGGATGCAAACCTCTATCATATTTTGGTAGAAGGTAAATTATTGATTATTGTTTTATATATTGATGACTTGATCCGTACTGGTGATTAGAAGTTGATCAAATATTGCAAGGATGACCTCACAAGAGAGTTTGAGATGAAGGACATGGGTCTCATGCACTACTTCCTTGGATTGGAAGTATGGCAAGGTGATGGGGAACTATTTGTATCTCAGGGCAAGTATGCCAACAAGATACTTTAAAAAAACATATGAAGTCAAATTCAACTCATTAATAATTATCAATCATTACAAATCAAATTATTGTACTAGCTCAGTCATTCTTAATACACTCACCCCATATTTATTTGTTTTGAATTTTGAATCCATGGATATTAAGCTATTATTCAATAGCTTCACCATGGTCTCTAACATCCACTTCATTTGAATTCCAACTATAAAAGGGATATCTCCACCATTGGACTTTCGATAAAAGAAAAAATCATCTTGGTGTTTTATACCAAAGGTTCCCACTCATTTCATCCTTATTATGCAACTAATAATTTCCTTCCATTAGACAATTATAGAAGTCAAATACATATTTCCTACACAAAAATAAATCCCTATCTCGTGTTGTGGCATCCATGTCAACATATTTTTTAACATGCGTTTTGCAAACCGAGTCAATCGACACTTCTAAGAAGAAACAACTCTCTACATAGGAAACCATGCCCCTTGATAACTTTGGTTGATCCAGAGACTTGGCATCTCCTAAAATGTCATGTTGGCCATGACAAGGCCATCCTTGGCTATCTTCATGTTCATACATGTTATATGTTATTATCGTTATCTTAGGGATTTGAACCATAACTTTTACAATTAAATGACATTAACAACCCCTCTTTTTCACAAATGAGGATCTTTGCTTCAGTTCATTTTGTCCTCTTCTATCCTTGGGACCATATGAACAAGTATAGCTATATAAAAATGTTTGAAAAGTCAATACATATGAAAAATGATCGAGCACTATTAATACGAATATCTAAACAATGCATATCTAAAAGACTTACACTTCATATCGCAAGGAAGAAATAGTCCTTTAGCATGGGCATTTATTTTGTACCCGGGTGAAAGAACATGGAGCATATGGGTTCATTGCCTCTCCTCTAATAAAGTCTCCAATTCTATTTGAAGGGATGTTTGCAATCTGATCAATCTCCAAGTTTTTTCCACACATTTCAAACCAATCTAAATCATTTCTAGAAAATATGATCTTTTCTTTAGGGTATTGCATCGGAAGGGAAATTATTATTTCCCATTTGACTTGCTCTACCATTTTGTGATATGGAGATAAAAAATAGACTCAAAAATGAAAGTGCTCAGAATCTCCCGAAACCGACGTTAAGTCACAATGTTTGTCATCTTGATTCCAATGACGTTTGAATCGCCTTAATCCAGTGTCATATGAAGAAGCTATAACGTTAAGAATATTTTAACCTACAACTAAAAAGGCAACAGCAGGGTTGACTAGGCTGCTAACTGGGAAGTTCATACAACTGACGTGATCAGTTGACTATGTAGGATATGGTTGGTAGCAAACCAATTAGGTCTTAACATGTGACATGTTTGTACGGGTGCATTTGGCACTGTGTGGTTGGTTTGTTTGATCTGAGTTCTGCCAATCAAAGGCCACCACGTGGCCTAATGAGAGGGTGCTACATGGCACCTTGAGATTGGTCAAAACTTTTATAGTAGGCCCGAAGGCCTTGGCAGGGTTCGACCCCTCAACTTGTCGCATAACAACTTCGTGCCCTACCGTCACACCACTGGTTAGTTCTTAAACCATATGGGTCACGAGTCATATTTAAATTCAATTTTTTCGACGGTTGGGAGGAGGGTTCAAGTGGTGATCCCTGACCCCTGGTCAGGTCTGAAATACATGACCACAGGCGGAGTGGAGATGGGTGAGTGAGAAGCTTTATCCACTGATCTTCACATTCACCATACAACAAATGGAAAGAGTTAGCAAGAGGGGCAGGGTGGTTAGGCCATGTCTCCGGCCACGTTGCTACCCATGCAACCATAAGTGGATAAGCCCTGACCCTTGGTCCCGTTGGAAACCATATGCTTGTTACCTAAGAGCTCTGGAAATAGGGGTGGGTAGTTTAGTCCATTCCCCAACCCTATTAACAACTATATGATGACAACCCAATGAAAAAGGATCTAAATTGGCAGGGGTGGGAAGTTGGCCCTGACCCTAACCGTATGGGCTCTATGTGACCCTAATCCAGCGCATATGGTTATTGGAAAAATTAGAGAGACAACAAATTTCCCTTTTTGCGGCAGGAGTCTCATTGGTCCCAAGAAAAATTGTCTCTCATTGAACTGAGAAAAGGGTGAAATTGTCATGCATTTAGTAAGTTTTTCCAATTTTCAGGACAAAAAGTAGAGCTTGGCTTGGAGAAGCATATCTTGCTCAATTTTTAACCTTTCTAAGCTCAAGAAGATCCTAGATAAGGGTTTTTAGTGTCCTGGACCTAATGGAAACCTCAGTTTTTTGGTTTGAGAACTTTAAGATGGAATTTTTACAGAATCAATTATTTTATTGCCAGAGGAAAAGTTAGTTTTGAAGCAGTTTGAAGGCATATTTGAGCATGGAGAGAGCCTAGTTAGAGGTTTTCCAACCTTCTAGTTTTATCTACAACAATTGTTACTTCAGTAGAGCAACTCTTTTTAGTATGTTCTCAATGTGTTAAGGAGAGAAACCCTTTTTATATGTTCATTTTCAAGGAGTTACATGTTTTTGCTTTTGATTTTCAAGTGGAATACAAGGACCTATTGTGTGGGAGTCCTTTTTATTTTGACATTTTCATGAGTTGTTGCAGGGAGTCAACTTTTTTAGTGAGAATTCTTTGTAAGAGAATATTTCATTGTAGTAGAAACAATCCACTCTACTCTCAACATGTTGTATATACTCATTTGCTATTGAAATCAATATATGGTCTAGTTGTTGGAGTAGGCCTAGAGAGGTGGCCCAAGAGAGGTGAACTCCATTATCAAATGCAAGTTTCTTCTCTTCACGTTTATCATCTTGAGTTGCATGTGAAGTTGTTTCGCTTTTAAGTTCATGTGAAATTTTAACTCACCATCTTGAAGAGGTTATGAAAGTTGTTTACCTTTAAAGGCCCATTTTGTTAACTTGAAAAGTGTCAGAGGACGGTCAGTTTTTGATAGGAGGAGTGTTCCTCAATTTCTAGATTAGGTGGTATTAGAGCAGGTTTTGAGCAAGTTGCAAGTGTGGGAAAGAAACTGAAGCGGGAAAGACTCCAAGAGTTGGAGGAGATTAATCTATCTCTAACAATGGAGAATTTTGAGCTGAGGAGATTGATTGAAACTGCAGAGTAGGAGAAAAGGAAAATGCACCTAAAATTGGAGCATGTAGTGGAGGAATAGATTGGTGAGAGTTCCATCCTGGAAGTAGCAAAGAATCCCTCTAAGATGAAGCCAATTTGTGGGCATGGTTCATATAGGGGATATGGACCCTATGTTGAAAATGATGCTTGTGAGTTTTGTCAGCATATGAAAGATTCTCCTTATGTGCCCATTAGTAAAATTGGTTGGCTTGACTCATCATCCACTTCTTCATCGACATCTAAAACAAAAAATATGGGTGAGAGACCAAATGAGGTAATTAGCATTTCTAGTTCTACTCCTTTAGCTAATGTTGATAAAACATATTTTGCATCTTTTGAAAAGCATACTAAAGGTATTGGTATGAATATTTTAACTCATATGGGCTATGATGGAAGAGGCTTCAGATTCAATGGTGAAGGTATCACTGATCCTATCGAGGTGAAGGAATGACTACTATATGAAGGATTGGGTTATGGCCATGGAGAAATTAGAGAGTGCTCTACAAATTTTGAGGCAAAGAAATCATCAAGTGATGATATGTCACACCATGATGGTAGTGATGATGGAAAATTGTCTCCAAAGAGAGATTAATGTTCCAAGGGACATGAAAATTATAATCCTCATCGTCAAAGTCACAGCCCAAAGGATAGTTATAAGTGTCATGGGGATTTTAGAAATGTTGGTGAATTTGATTATTTATGGGAAAAATTTCCTTGCACATTTTTTGGTGCAGCTAAGGATTTTGTGGCTGATTGTGAGCAATGTAAGGAAATGGTCAAAAGAATGGATCAAATCATTGGGACAAAGCATGAGGAATATCTCCTTGTTATGAAGACTTACTTGTCAATGGGCAAGCGAAAGCATTTTTGTAACCATAGTAGTATGAATGGACACCGGATTGAAAAGTGTTGGAAACTCCATCTGGAACATCGTCCCAATAAGGACAAAGAGCTCATGTGATCCCTTGTAAGGAAAGCGATAAGTGGAAAAGTGGAAATTGATGTAGTTCCTAAAGCAACCTTCGAACAAGAGTAGGTGCAAAAAGAGAACCCATAAGCCTGGGATCGACAAAGAATGGGTATACTATTTTGTACAGTTTGTTTGCTTTGTGAAATTGTAATTACTTGTTATATATTCCCATTTGGGTACTTTGTAAATTGAAGTCAAGTAAAATCACTTATATGCAACAAGTGTATTTTATTTGAATGGGAATTTTGGGACGAGCATTTGTATGTCATCCAATATGTCTACACTTGTATCAAGCACTCACTTATACAAGTGTTTTGAAATGAAGCTTGTTTGTGAATTTAATATTTTATAAATATTGTGTAGAAGATGACCATGATTATGTGGACAAAGCTAATAATTTCATTGAAAAATGCAGTCGATGCATCTAAGAGTACAAGTGCAGCTTGAGGGTAGTAAATCAAAGTACGAATCAATGCATGGCAAGCATTGATTTGCTTATGATTTCCAAGTGGAAAATCAAGTTTGGGTTCAACAAGGAAGAACTTAAAGGTGAAGTTTGTTTGAGCCAAATAAAGATGGTTTTGGAGAGAATGGTTAGATTCCATCCATTGAAGTTTTTGTTCCTGCGTGTTTAGAAGAATTGTGGCTTAATTCTTGACAAGAAGATAAGAACTTAATGCAAAGGCAAGGTGGAGTACCTTGATTGGGGGCTTTAAGGCACCAATTCAAATAGAAAAAGAAGGATTGAGATCGAGAAAGTTAGTGAGCTTTATCCTCACTTATTTGCAAAGTGAAGATAAACTTTTGGATGTACAAAAGTTCCTATTGGGGAGGTATGATCCGAATATCAAAAATAGACTCAAAAATAAAAGTGCTTGGAATCTCCTGAAACTAGTGTCAAGTCGTAGTGTTTGTCTTCTTGATTTGAATGACACTTGAATCGCCTCAATCTAACGTTTTATGAAGAAGTTATGATGTTTTGAAGTTTTTTACCAACAACTAAAAAGTCAACGGAAAGGTTGGCTAGGCTACTAATTGGGCAGTTTGTACAGCTGACGTCATCAACTGACTTTACAAGGTACAATTGGCAATGGACTAATCAGGTCTTGAAATGTGGCATGTTCGTACAGGTTCATTTGGCGCAGTGTAGTTGGTTTGTGTAGTCTGAGGTGGACCAATCAGAGGTCATCACGTGGCCTAATGAGAGGGCACTACGTGGCACCCTGAGATTGGTCAAAAAAATTATAGTATGCCCGAAGGCCTCGGCGAGGTTCAACTCCTCAACCTACCACATAACAAATCTATGCCCTACTGTCACAACACCGACTAGTTCTTAACCCATATGGGTCACAGGTTATATTTAAATTCAAAGATTTCGACAATTGGGAGGAGGGGTTGGGTAGTGAGACCTAACCCCTGGTCACGTCTGTCACACATGAACACAACTGGAGTGGAGAGGGGTGAGCGGGAAGCTCTAACCCTTGGTCTGAATTTTCACATACAACTGACGATGAGAGTTAGCAAAATGGGTGGGGTGGTTAGGCACTAGCCCCCAACCACATTTCTACCCATGCGACCATAGGAGGAGGCCTAGGCAGAGGGTGTGGGCAGATAAAGGTCGACCCTTCGTCCCTTCAAACCCCATATTCTTATTACCCAGGAGCTCTGGTGATGGGAGTGGGAATTTCGTCGTAGCCCCTGGCCCTAGTAAAGGTTATAGGACCATGACCCGACAAAAAAGGAGTTAAACTGACGGGGGCGAGAAGTAGGCCCCAACCCCCAACCTTATGGGCACCATGTGGCCTTGATGCATCGCATACGGTTATTGGAAAAATTAACAAGCCAACAAATTTCACTTTTTTGTGGAGGAAATCTCATTGGTCCTAGCAAAATTGTCACTCGACAGACTGAGAAAAGGGTGAAATTGTGGTGCAGTTAGCAGGCTTTTCCAATTTGCAGGACAGATAGCAGAGCTTGGATTGGAGAAGCATATTTTGCTGAATTTTTAACATTTTTGAGCTCAAGAAGAGCCTAGATGGGGGTTTTTTAGTGTCCTGGACACAATGGAAGCCTCAATTGTTTGATTTTGTCACTTTAAGATGGAACTCTTACATAACCAAGTATTTTAGTGCTAGAGGTTGAGTCAGTTTTGAAGCAGTTTGAAGGCATATTTGAGCATAGAGAGAGCATAGTTAGAGGTTTTTTAGCGTTCCATTTTTATCTGCAATATTTGTTACTTCAGTAGAGAAACTATTTTCAGTATTTTCTCAGTGTGTTAAGGAGAGAAATCCCTTTTAAATCTTCATTGTAAAGGAGTTATGTGTTTATGATTTTGATTTTTAGGTGGAGTACAAGGACCTATTGTGTGAGAGTCCTTTTTATGTTAAAAATTTTCATGACTTTCTATAGGGAGTTACTTTTTGAGTGAGAATTATTTGTAAGAGAAACAAGCCACTCTACTATCAATAAGTTGTATGCATTCATTTGTTGTTGTAATCAATATATTGTCTAGTTGTTGGAGCAAGCCTGGAGATGTAGCCCAGGAGGGGTGAACTCTATTATCAAATGATGGTTTCTTCTCTTCATGTTTATCATCTCTAGTTGCATGTGAATTTTTTTCTCTTTTAAGTTCATGTGAAAGTTTAACTCACCATCTTGAAGAGGTTGTGGAACTTGTTTTCCTTTAAAGACCCATATTTTTAACTTGCAAAGTGTCAGAGGATGGTTGGTTTTTGAAAGAAGTGTGCCTCCATTCCCAGATCAAGTGGTATAAGAGAAATTCCTGACCATGTTTCAAGTATGGTCAATAAACTAAATCATGAAAGACTCCAATATTTGGAGGAGATTAATCTATGCCTTCGAGTGGAGAATGTTGAGATCAAGAGATTGCTTGAAATTATAGTGGAGGAGAAAAGGCAAATGCGCCTACAGTTGCAGCATGTAGTGGAGGAACAAATTGGTGAGAATTTGATCCGAATTGGATCATTATATTTTTTTTCATCCATCTCAATGCATTTGGAGTGGAAAAAGTGGAGGAATCAACTCATGAGACCATTTTTACCGACAGGACCCAGTTTGGAAAAACAGGGTCTAAAACCTTCCGGGAGAGTTTTGATGCATCAAACGAAATTTTTTGGGGTCAAAAGTTTTCCAATCTAATATGCACCTTTTCATACTATTCTACAAATAAATATATTTTCAACGACTCAAGAAGCACATCAATCAGAGTCTGTATGCAAAAGTTATGCCACTCAGAAGTTGACCTTCCTGTTTTCACACCTATAGTTCGGGAGGATGTCAGGCCAACCCCCATTAGTTATGTAAAAGGGGCTAGCCACGTGTTTTTGATGAAAAATACTCTAGAAGAGTCTATATTGTAACTCTATTCAATAGTTGATGTAGTCAAACTTAACCACTAGTAGGCTATCAGGTTGTGTTATAACCAGGCCACTAGGAGGAAGGGGCATTCCATTCTTTCGAGAGAATTTTGTTCCATAGTTGAGCAAAGATAACTAGGAGAGAGAGGAGGCAGATCACATAGAAATTATTTGTGCACTATAGCATCCCACGGGCCACAAACATTACTTCTTTATACTTGCAACCATATTTCCAAACAGAGAAAGAGAGTGAAGCGACCTCACCTTCCACTTGGGTTTTCTCCTGAAAGGGTTTCCCATAAAGAATATATTGTGTCTTATGTGTGTGTGAGATTATTTTTTCATTATCTACCTTTCTTCATGATTTATATTTGCATGCATGCACTAATTACAGCGAAATCCACAAATCTTAAAGTTTAATCAACTGTAATAGTGTAAAATTCCAGTATTTTAATATATTATTATTAGATTTGTTGTGATGAATCATCCATTGGAATATCCATGGTAGTTTTTGGATCAAAGCTCCATTTTGGAAGCAACAAATAATCCCTCTAAGACAAAGCCAATTTGTGGGCATGGTTCGTACACTAGATATGGACCCTATGCTGAGAATAATGCTTGTGAGTTTTGTCAGCATCTAAAATATTCTCCTTATGTTCCCATTGGTAAAAGTGGATGCCTTGAGTCATCATCCACTTCTTCATCAGCATCTCAAATGGAAAATATGGGTGAGAGGCCAAAGGAGGTAATTAGCACACGTCTTTTGTAGCTTTTGAAAAGCATAACAAAGGTATTGGTATGAAGCTTTTAACTCAGATGGGTTATGATGGAAGTGGCCTCGAATTCAATGGCCAAGGTATCATTAATCCTATTGAGGTTAAGGAACAACCACAATATGAAGGATTGGGTTATGGTCATCGAGAAATTGGAGAGTGCTCTAAATTTTGAGGCAAAGAAATCATCAAGTGATGATATGTCACACCATGATGGTAGTGATGATGGAAAATTGTCTCCAAAGAGAGATTAATATTCCAAGGGACATGCAAATTCCATTCCTCATTGTCAAAGTCATAGCCCAAAGGACATGTATAAGTGTCATGGGGATTTCAAAAATGTTGGTGATTTTAATTATTTATGGGAAAAATTTCCTTGCACATTTTGTGATGCAGTTGACCATTGTGTGGGTGATTATGAGCAACATAAGGCGGTGGTCAAAAGAATGGATCAAATCCTTGGGAGAAATCCTGATCATATTAACAGTTATATGACCACGCCCCAATGGAAAAGGAGCTAAATAGGTGGGGGTGGGAAGTTGGCCCCAACCCCTGGCCTTATAGGCATGTGGCCTTGATCCGATGCATATGGTTATTGCAAAAATTAAAGAGGCAACAAATTCCACTTTTGCAGCAGGAATCTCGTCAGTTGTGAGTGAAATTGTTTCCCAACGGACTAAGAAAAGGGCGAAATTATCGCGTAGTTAGTAGGTTTTGCCAATTTGTAGGACATATAATAGAGCTTGGCTTGGAGAAGCATATCTTGCTCAATTTTTAACCTTTTTGAGTTCAAGAAGAGCCTAGATGGGGGTTCTTGAGTGTCCAGGACTTAATGGCAGCCTTATTTTCTTATTTGAGCACTTTAAGATGGAATTTTTACATAATCAAGTATTTTAGTGCTAGAGGCTAAGTCAGTTTTGATGCAGTTTGAAGGTATATTTGAGTATGGAGAGATCCTAGTTAGAGGTTTTCCAGCCTTCCAGTTTTATTTGTAGTAATTGTTACTTCAATAGAGCAACTCTTTTCAGTATTTTCTAAATGTGTTAAGGAGAGAAACCCTTTTTAACTCTTCATTGTGAAGGGGTTACATGTTTATAATTTTGATTTTTAGGTGGAGTACAAGGACCTATTGTGTGAGAGTCATTTTTATGTTGACATTTTCATGACTTGTTGTAGGGAGTCATCTCTTTCAGTGAGTAGGACACTATTTCTTTGTAAGAGAAACAAGCCACTCTATTGTCAACAAGTTGTATGTACTCATTTGTTGTTGAAATCAATATATGGTCTAGTAGTTGGAGTAGGCCTGAAGATGTAGCCCACGAGGGGTGAAATCCATTATAAAATGTTGGTTTCTTCTCTTCATGTTTATCGTCTTGATGTGCATGTGAATTTGTTTCTCTTTTAAGTTCATGTGAAAATTTAACTCACCATCTTGAAGAGGTTGTGAAATTTTTTTACCTTTAAAGGCCTATTTTGTTAACTTGCAAAGTGTCAGAGGACGCTCAGTTTTTTATAGGAGGAGTGTTCCTCCATTTCCAGATTAGGTGGTATCAGAGTAGGTTATGACCAATTTGCAAGTATGTGCAATAAACTGAATCGTGAAAGACTCCAAGAGTTGGAGGATATTAATCTATCTCTTTGAATGGAGAATGTTGAGTTGAGGAGATTGCTTGAAATTGCAGAGGAGGATAAAAGGAAAATGTGCCTAGAGTTGCAACATGTAGTGGAGGAGTAGATTGGTGAGAGTTCCATCCTGGAAGTAGCAAAGAATCCCTCTAAAATGAATAAAATTATTGGGCATGGTTCGTACATAGGATATGGACCCTATGTTGACAGTGATGCTTGTGAGTTTTGTCAACATATGAAAGATTCTCCTTATGTGCCCATTGGTAAAAGTGGTTCCCTTGAGTCATCATCCACTTCTTCATTAGTATTTGAAACATAAAATATGGGTGAGAGGCCAAAGAAGGTAATTAGCATTTCTAGTTCTACTCCAACTAATGTTGATAACACATCTTTTGCATCTTTTGAAAATCATATCAAAGGTATTGGTAGGAATATTTTAACTCAGATGGGTTATGATGGAAGAGGCCTCAAAGTCAATGGCAAAGGTATCATTAATCCTATTTAGGTGAAGGAATGACCATGATATGATGGATTGGGTTATGGTCATAGAGAAATTGGAGAGTGCTCTAAATTTTTTGAGGCAAATAAATCATCAAGTGATGATATGTCACACCATGTTAGTAGCAATGATGGAAATTTGTTTGCAAAGAGAGATGAATGTTCCAAGGGACATGAAAAGTCTAGTCTTCATCGTCAAAGTCACAACCCAAAGGACAAGTATAAGTGTCATGGGGATTTTAGAAATGTGGGTGATTTTGATTATTTATGGGAAATTTTTCCTTGGACATTTTGTGATGCAGTTGACCATTATGTGTCTAATTGTGAGCAACGTAAGGAAATAGTCAAAAGAATGGATCAAATCCTTGGGATAAAGCATGAGAAATATCTCCTTGTTATGAAGTCTTCCTTGTCAATGGGGAAGCAAAATATTTTTTGTAACCATTGTAGTATGAATCGACACCGGATTGGAAAATGTAGGAAACTCCATCATGAACTTCGTCCCAAGAAGGAAAAAGAGGTCATGTGATTCCTTTTAAGGAAAGAAACAAGTGGAAAAGTGGAAACTGCTGTAGTTCCTAAAGTAAACTTCAAATCAGAGTGAGTGCAGAAAGAGAACCCATAAGCCTGGGATAGGCAAAGAATGGGTAGACTATTTTTTATAGTTTGCTTGCTTTGTAAAATTTTAATTACTTTTTATACATTCCCATTTGGGTACTTTGTAAAGTGAAGTCATGTACGATAACTTATCTGCAACAATTGTGCTTTCTTTGACATGTTATGTTATCTTGGCTTGATGATAAGTCAACTTTAATGGGACTTTTGGGATGAGCATTTATATTTCATCCTATATGTCTACACTTGTGTCAAGCCACTCACTTATACAAATGTTTCGAAATGAAGCTTGTTTGTGAATTTAATCTTTGATACATATTGTGTAGAAGATGACCATGATTATGTGGACAAAGCTAAGCATGTCATTGAAAAAATGAAGCTAGTGCATCTAAGTGTAAAAGTGCATCTTGAGGGCAGCAAAGAAAAGTATGAATCAATGCATGGAAAGCATTGAGTTGTTTATGATTTCGAGATGGAAAGTAAAGTTTGGGTTCAAGAAGGAAGGACTTCAAGATGAGGTTTGTTTGAGCCAAATAAATATTGTTTTGGAGAGAATGTTCAGATTCCATCCATCGAAGTTTTTGTTCCTGCATGTTTAGAATATTTGTGACTTAATTCTTGACAAGAAGATAAGAACTTCACGCAGAGGCAAGGTGGAGTACCTTGATTGGGGCTTTAAGGAACCAATTCAAATAGAACAAGAAGAATTGATATTGGGAAAGTTAATGATATTTCTCCTCACTTATTTGTTGAGTGAAGATAAACTTTTGGAGGTCCAAAAGTTCCTAGTGAGGAGGTATGTTTCGGAGATCAAAAATAGACTCAAAAATGAAAGTGCTTGGAATCTCCCGAAATTGGCATCAAGTTGTAGTGCTCATCATCTTGATTCCAACAACGTTTAAATAGCATCAACCTGACGTTGTATGAAAAAGTTATGAAGTTTTTGACTAACAACTAAAAATTCAATAGAAGGGTTGACTGGGCTACTGATTGGGCAGTCTGTACAGCTAACGTCATCAACTGATTGTTCAAGGTACGGTTGGCAGCAGACTAATTATGTATTAACACTTGGCATGTTTGTATGGGTTCATTTGGCACAGTGTGGTTGGTTCGTATGGTCTGAGGTAGCCGACTCAGAGGCCACCACATGGCCCAATGAGGGGTCATCACGTGGTTCCCCAATATTGGTCAAAAATTTTATAGTAGGCCCGAATGCCTCAGCAGGGTTCGACCAATCAACCCGCCACATAACAACTCTGTGCCCTACTGTCACACCATCGACTATTTCTTAAACTGTATGGCTCATGAGTGATATTTAAATTCAAAATCTTCGGCAGTTGGCAGGAGGGGTCAGGAAGTGAGCCCTGACCCCTAGTCACTTATGGCACACATGGCCGTAGGTTGAATGGAGAGGGGTGAGTAGGAATCTCTAGCCCCTAGTCTCAACGTTCACCATACAACCGACAGTGAGAGTTAGTAGGAGGGACGGGGTGCTTAGGCCCTAGGCCCTGGCCATGTTTTACCCACACGACCATAGGAGGAGGCCTAGGTGGAGGGTGCAAGTGGATAAGCCCTAACCCTTTGTCCCATCGGACCCCATATGCTCGTTACCTAGAAGCTCTGTCGGCAAGGGTAGGTAATTAGCCTCTACCTTGACCCTATTAATAGTTATATGACCACGCCCTGACGGAAAAGGAGCTAAAACAGCAAGGGCAGGAAGATGGCCTCCACCACCGACCTTATGGGTGTCATGTGGCCCTAATTCTATGCATAGAGTAATTGGAAAAATTAATGAGGAAACAAATTACACTTTTGCGGTAAGAATATTGTCAGTTCTGGGCGAAATTGTTGCTTGGTGGAATGAGGAAAGGGAGAAATTACCGTGTAGTTAGTAAGGTTTGCAAATTTGCATGACATATAGTAGAGCTTGGCTTAGAGAAGCATATCTTGCTCAATTTTTAAACTTTTTGAGCTCAAGAAGGGCCTAGATAGGGGTTTTTTATTGTCCTCGTCTCAATGGCAGCCTCACTATTCTAATGCGAGCACCTTAAGATGGAGTTTTTACATAATCAAGTCTTTTAGTGCTAGAGGCAGAGTAAGTTCCGAATAAGTTTGAAGACATATTTAAACATGGAGAGATCCGAGTTAGAGGTTTTCCAGCCTTCCATCTGCAACAGTTGTTACTTTAGTCCTTTCTCAATATGTTAAGGAGAGAAACCCTTTTTAACTCTTCATTTCAAAGGAATTAAATCTTTATGCTTTTGAATTTCAAGTGGAGTACAAAGACTTATTATGTGAGAGTACTTTTTATGTTTACATTTTCATGCCTTTCTATAGGGATTCATCTTTTTGAGTGAGAATTATTTGTAGGATAATGTTCCTTTCTAGGAGAAAAAATCCACTCTACTACCAACAAGTTGTATCTACTGATTTGCTACTGAAATCAATATATGGTCTAGCTGTTGGAGCAGGCCCAGAGATGTAGACTGGGAGGGGTGAACTTAGTTATCAAATGTTTGTTTAATTTCTTCATGTTTATCATCTTGAGTTGCATGTGAATTTGTTTCTCTTTTAAGTTCACATGAAAATTTAACCCACCATCTTGAAGACGTTGTGAAACATGTTTACCTTTAAAGACCCATTTTGTTATTTACAACATGTCATAGGACAGTCGATTTTTTATAGGAGGAGTGTTATTCCATTTCCAGGTCAAGTGGTATCAGATTAGGTTCTGACCAAGTTACAAGTATGGGCAAGAAACTGAAGCGTTAAAGACTCCAAGTGTTGGAGGATATTAATCTATCTCTTTGAATGGAGAATGTTGAGCTGAGGAGATTACTTGAAATTACAAAGGATGAGAAAAGGAAAATGTGCCTACAGTTGCAACATTTAGTGGAGGAACAAATTGGTAAGAGTTCCATCCTGAAAGTAGCAAAGAATCCCTCTATTATGAATCCAATTTGTGGGCATGGTTTGTACAAAGGATATGGACACTATGTTTAGAATGATGCTTGTGAGTTTTGTCAGCATCAGAAAGATTCTCCTTTTGTGCCCATTAATAAAAGTGGTTGGATTGAGTCATCATCCACTTCTTCATAAACATATGAAAGAGAAACGATGGGTGAGAGGCCATAGGAGGTAATTAGAATTTCTAGTTCTACTCCTTCAACTAATGTTGATAACACATATTTTGCAACTTTTGAAAAGCATGCCAAAGGTATTGGTATGTAGATTTTAACTCAGATGGGTTATGATGGAAGAGGCCTCTAATTCAATGGACAACGTATCATTAATCCTATCGAGGTGAAGGAATGACCACGATATGAAGGATTGGGTTATGGTCATGGAGAAATTGGAGAGTGCTTTAAATTGTTAAGGCAAATAAATCATCAAGTGATGATATGTCACACCATTATGGTAGCGATGATGGAAAATTGTCTCCAAAGAGAGATGAATGTTCCAAGGGAAATGCAAAGTCTAGTCCTCATCATCAAAGTCTCATCCCAAAGGACATGTATAAGTTTCATGGGGATTTTAGTAATGTTGGTGATTTTTATTATTTATGGGGAAAATTTCCTCATCGATTTTTTGATGCAGCTAACCATTGTGTGGCTAATTGTGAGAAACATAAGGCGGTGGTAAAAAGAGTGGATCAAATCCTTGGGACAAAGAATTAGGGATATCTCCTTGTTATGAACACTTCTTTGTCGATGGGAAAACGAAAGCTTTTTTGTAACCAATGTAGTATGAATGGATACCAGATTGCAAAGTGTTGGAAACTTCTTCTGGAACTTCATCCCAAGAAGGAAAAAGAGGTCATGTGATCCCTTGTAAGGAAAGTGATAGGTAGAAAAGTGGAAACAGATGTAGTTCCTAAAGCAACCTTCAAAACAGAGCGGGTGTAGAAAGAGAACCCATAAGCCTGGGATAGTCAAAGAATTGGTATACTATTTTGTACAGTTTGTTTTCTTTGTAACATTGTAATTACTTGTTGTATATTCTCGTTTGGGTACTTTTAAAAGTGAAGTCATGTACAATTACTTATCTGCAACAGGTGTGTTTTCTTTGACATGTTATGTTATCTTGGCTTGATGATAAGTCAACATGAAAGTGACTTTTCGGATGAGCATTTGTATTTCATCAAGTATGTCTACAATTGTGTCAAGCACTCATTTATTGATCCAAGTGGATATTGGTGGCCACCCACCTATTCTACTTGGACCCCCACCATTGTTTCTTTCAGTTTTTTAGTTTCCTTATTTGTAGCACAACTTACTATTTTTGGTAGTTTTTCTGGTCCTGAACTTCCGAAGTCATTTTGAAGCCCTAAACGATGTTTTTTGGGGAAAACAGGGGCCAACATGGGCCTTATTCCTCAGATATATATTTCTAATGAGGTATTATGCGCATCAAATGGAGATCGTATGCCAAAGTTACAATCCCGGGAAGTTGATGTACCAATTTACCCAAACAGGGCCCATGGTTTGGCATTTCATCTCCTAGGGTTAGGTTTTTGGATGTTTAGGGTTTTCCATTTTTTTTCAATAATAAATAGGCCTTTGAGCCTCATTGTAACACAGTTCAGAGGCATGCAGCCACCACATCTCTTCTCAGAGATAAGCTACCATCACCCGAGCTAGTTTATTTCCATTCTGTACGTAAGCATATTTCAGTTATTTGAAATTAATGGAATGAAGTTTTATTTATGTTGCATCTCTGTGTTTATGGTTATATCTGTAATTTATTGTGTTCCTGTTTAAATCTAGATCACTTATACAAGTGTTTTGAAATGAAGCTTGTTTGTGAATTTAATATTTGATAAATATTGTGCATAAGATTTCCATGATTATGTGGAAAAGGCTAAGCATTTCATTGAACAAATGCATCCAGTGCATCTAGGATTACAAGTGAAGCTTGAGGGAAACAAATCAAAGTATGAATCAGTGCATGGAAAGCATTGAGTTGCTTATGATTTCCAATTGGACAATCAAGTATGGGTTCAACAAGGAAGGACTTCAAGGTGAAGTTTATTTGAGCCAAAGAAAGATGGTTTTGGAGAGAATGTTCAGATTCCATCCATCAAAGTTTTTGTTCCTGCATGTTTAGAAGAATTGTGGCTTAATTCTTGATAGGAAGACACGAACTTCACATAGAGGTAAGGTGGAGTACCTTTATTGGGGGCTTTAAAGCACCAATTCAAATAGAACAATAAGGATTGAGATCAAGAAATTTAATGAGCTTTTTCCTCACTTATTTGCTGAGTGAAGATAAAATTTTGGAGGACCAAAAGTTCCTAGTGGGGAGGTATGATCCAGAGATCAAAAATAGACTCAAAAATTAAAGTGCTTAGAATCTCCCAAAATTGGCGTCAAGTCGTAGTGTTCGTCGTCATGATTCCAACAATGCTTGAATCGTCTTAATCCAATATTGTATGAACAAGTTATGACCTTCAAAAAATTTTGTCCAAAAACTAAAAAGTAAACAACAAGGTTGACAGGGTTGCTAACTGGATAGTCTATACAACAAACTTCATCAGCTAACTATGCAGCATATGATTGGCAATGGACTAATAAGGTATTGACTCGTGGCATGTTTATATGGGTGCATTTGGCATAGTGTGGTTGGCTCGTACAGTCTGAGGTAGCTCAATCAAAGGTCACCACATGGCCCAATGAGAGGTTGCCACATGGTGCTCTAATATGAGTCAAAAAATTTATAGTAGGCCCGAAGTCCTCGGTGGGGTTCGAACCCTCAAACTTTTGCATAACAACTATGCGCCCTACCCTCACACCACTAGTTATTTCTTAACCCATATGGGTCATGGGCTATATCTAAATTCAGAGTTTTTAGCGGTTGGGAGGAGTGGCTAGGAAGTGAGCCCTAGCCCCTGGTCATGTTCGACACACATGACCACAAGTGGAGTGGAGAGGGTTGAGCAGGAAGCTCTATCTCCTAGTCTCGACATTCACCATACAACTTATGGCGAGAGTTAGCGGGAGGGGCGGGGAAATTAGGCTTTGGTCCCCAGCCATGTTGCTATCCACGCAACTAGTGGTGAAGGCTTGGGTGAAGAGCGCGTGTGGATAAGCCCCAATCCTTGGTCCCATTGGCAACCATATGTTAGAAAATCAGAAAGGCAGAAATATTTTCTTGTTCTTGACAATTACGTGTGATGTTTCTTATCATTGTGATTATTTATATCTTCTTTCTTTAGTTCATCAAGCAATTACCAAAAGTAGTGACACATAAAACAATAGACACCAGATGTAGGCACATGCCAGGGAAAAAATCCCCTCGATGGGAAAATCCAGTCAAGATAATTCTTCCTTTCAATAGTATTATTAGAGATTATTCACCCTATACCAAGACCAGAGTTTCCCTCCACACCAAGTCATCCTCCTAGAATTTTGACAAATTTCCAGCGACTTCAAATAGGAAGCAAATTACTAGTGAGCACCAATATTGCAGCAAGAATGTTGCAACTCCTGGGCTACCAACTTTACTTTTATCAACCCAATAGTTCGTAACAAACTTGGAAGTGTCGGTGCTATATGCACAAGTACTAGTTCTCACTGCAGGTTGTCACTTGGTCAGCCGGCGCAAGATCACTAGGAGCTCAAGCCAACTTCTATAAATTTCAAAAGAAGCTCTATGTGTAATGAAAGGAAAGAAATATTACTCTACAGATGCTATTCTAACTACAAAAAGGAGAAAGACTGGAATGTAAAGCAAAACCTAGTAAACCCTAATTAACAAGCTAATTCTACTTTTGCCAAAAACACTATGAAAACCATGAAAGAAATGCCATTACCTACTCAAGGAAGTAAACAACATCTAACCATGCTATTTCTGGAAGTAAATAAGCAAAAAAAATATTTTTGGATTTTTATGTGTTTTTATGTGAATTTAACATGCATCTAATTTATTGTGTGTGAGTGTGGTAGCGAACAGGTGGCGTTAAAGGGGGTTTTGGAGCTTGGGAGGATGTAGGATGGTGTGGATGGGTCCTAGGGGGTCTTATGTGGCCTTCTGGAGGCTTTTCCCACACTTGGCCTTCAAAAGAAAGCCTACATGAAAAACTACAAGAGGACACAGGAAAACTATAGGAGGAAAACAGGGAAACTACAGGAGGCCTACAAGAGGATGCCGAGAGAAATTTTCGTTGTTTTAAGGGTATGCGAGTGGGTGGAAAAGGTGGATTAAGGTTGGAATGAGGTGTTAGGGTGCCTAAGGTATACCATGAATCACCAGGAGAGAGAAAGATGATTGGGTTTGCTCAAGGAGAGAGGAAGAAGTTCTATGAAAAATGAAGGAAACTAAGGTAGAATTGAGGTAAGGTTTAGGAGACCTATAGGACATGGATCAGATGGAGGGTGTGATTGCTGGTAAGCTAGCTTACTACTAGAATAGATATGCTACATAGGAACTGATAGTCAGCCAAGAAAATCAAGCAACCAATGAAATGAGTGCATCCTAGGAAAAACAGAGTTTTGCATTAAAATGGCCTAAACTATGACGTATAGAAAGAAATGTTGGGAAATGTTGTAAGAAAAGAAAGCATGAAAAAGGGCTATTGCAAATCAGGAAGTGAACATGGTAAAGAATATCTAACACAAAGCAAAACTGGACCATCAACCTACTAGAGAGCTGCAAACACTAGAAGTCCTAGGAATGAGGAAAATCTGTGTTTTGGGGGCAACAAGAGAGTCTTTGCCTCAAATCATGGTCCCAAAGGGAGGAAGAGAGGCCAAGGCATTGTTACTAGCCTTTTGAATATTCTCTGGTCACTGCTTAACCTTCTACGGAAAGCACAAATGGAAGAAAGCTACTAAATCATCAAAAGCAACCTATTCTTAACCATAAGAGAAATACATCTAACAGCAAACTAATCTACAAACTGAAGTAAAGCATAAAAATACAAGTAAAGAGAAGCTTGGCTGCTTGGATTGGGCCCTAACCCAAGAGCTTCAACCCTTTGAGGTAACTCAGTGCTAGCTCAAAAAGGATTCCATCTTCATTATCAAAAAATAGCAAGATTACATAAAACTGTCATAAAATAGTAAGCTCGAAATTTGAGCAGAGTTTACACAAGCAAAAAAGTCGACCCTAGTGAGGCCCTAGGTCTCTCTACTTATACATCTAAAGCTACCAACAACTTCCTTAAAATCAGGGAGGCTTGGCTTCCAAAACTCAAGATAACTATCAATCATCTTCCACTTGCTCGGCTGCCTTCTAGTGCATGATTCAGCTGCTTGTACTCCAAGCTGAATGAAAGGGAATTCAAAGTGAGGAGCAATAAATGAGGTGGATTCCATCCTATAAGTCCTCTCCTCTGTCTACTTCAAGTTATTGTTGTAGTTTGACCACTAGATCCTTGACTTTGACCTCGAAATCCATCAATAATCTGCATTAAATACATGTTAGACCACATGGCATAATAACTAACTCAACTCACCCTATAAGCATAAATATAATCAGAAAATCATACAATAAGCTAAGAGAATGGTTGATTTGACTAGGTTAGGAGGTAAAATGAGCCCATATAATTACCCATTTATGAGGCTCATCATCACCCCCTACTGAAGGTGTTGCTCATCCTCTGAACAACCTAGTTAATCTCTTGGTCTTTCATAGCCTTGGTGGCCTCCCTAGCATTCTAGGTTTCTGATGTGGTCTGCTCATGTTCTCCATAAAATCCTGCCTTTCTGTCTATGTCCTTCCACTGCTCCTTCTCTTCTTCTTCTCTTCTGCCTTCCAGCATGCCTAATATGAGTGGAGGACTCAGTTTGAGGCCAATCCAGTTGACCTTCAGCCTTTGCATGGAGCGCTTGTACATTGGCACTCTTTTCAATGCCTCCTTCAGCCTCATGGGGGAATGGTATTCTCTGATCTGCAAGCTGTGGGGTAGGGTGTTCCATCTTCTCATGCATGCATGCACACATTCATCCCCAAGTAGCCTAAGCATATCTTCAAAGTGTGTAATGGATTGTTCCTAATTGGTCAGATATTTAGGGGCAATCTAAGGGTCATTGGTAATCAGGTTGTGTGTGCGAATGAGTGCCATAGGATCTGATGGCTCAGATCTTATCATCAATGGTTCATTCTACTCTTTTATTAACAATCTTTTCATTTCTGCTTCCCTCAATTCTTCATGGTTCATCCATGACGCCATGGCCATTAATTGCAGATCCCCTAGCTTGGCATTGGGGTCCCACACATTCAAGTCTGTGAGGGCCATGTTGTGTAGATAGAACTCTACCATCTTTGCTTTTTCCTCAGAGGTGCTTTGGTCACACAAATCCATGAACTGCCTGTAGTCTTGGAAAGGCATTATGCCTCTTTGTGCCAAAGTTTTTATTTGGAATTGAAGCCATTGATCCTTCAGATAGAGGCCATAAGATTTGGTTGGTGTTCTACATTGTAATGCTTCTATGGATAAGTTGGCCATGTATGCCAAATGAGTCTCTTTCTCCTACAGCTGCCCCCTTAGTAATTCATCCTCATTCTCAAGGTGGCTTCTTGTAATGGCTTCTCTGTCTCTAAGAGCACTCAATTCCCTGCCCATTTCCTTGAGTTTGTCTTCCATGTGGCCAATATCCTCAACTCCTTTGGACTTGGCTATCTGCATCCACCTATGCGTTCTCACTCTCTCTTTTTCCAATTCGAAAAACAGTGGAATTGCAAATTTCTGTGGGATTAACTTGCCTCCCTCAAGCAGTCTACAAGAGTCAATATTAGGTTGGGGGTTAGGTTCTTGTAGTTCTTGTGCTTCCTCTTTCACCTCTGGCTATCCTCCTATCTTTTCCTCAAGTTTTAGTGTCTCATGTAGTTTGGATTTTGTCTCCTGTAGGACTGTTTTAGCCTCCTGTAGGTCTAGTTTGGGGTCCTGTAGAATTGCCTTTCCCTTCCATGTAGAAGATCTTGTAGTCCTCCTTTCATAGGTTATGGGTGTCTTCGAAGGAGATTCTTTCACCTTGGAAGATGGTGAATCTTCAATGTTAATGGGAGTCTTTGATGAGGGCTGAGGTTTGCCTGTTTTAATTCTGGTACTCTTCATTGCCTTGAAATACATGGAGGTTTTTCTTTTCCTCTTATGCTTCTGCTTGACTAGTGTACTAAGGTTAGTGAGGGCAACTACTGCTTCTCTTTCCAAAGTTTCAGGGGACTCTTCTCTTTACTCTACCCTCTCTGCCTCCTTTTCTCCCTCTTCTGTCTCTTTTTCCTCTTCCGGCCTTGTCTCTTTTTCTACCTCCTGTTCTGTCTCTTCAACTCTCCCCTCCTCTATTTCTTTTCTTTCCTCCTTCCTCTCTTGCTCTACTATGTCACCACTGGCTTCATCTTCTCCTCCTTGCTGTTCTTCCTCCTCACTGATAGCAGGATTGACATCATAGGTTAATGCCTTGATGTCATCCTCAACTGTCATATTTCTGAAAACTTCCCATGCTATAGGGATTGTAAGGGTATGGAGGGCTTCTTCTACTAGGATCTTGATTAGGCCATGGTGAGTTAGCTGCTGTGAATTTCCTTCTTGTACCTTAGTGCTGGAGTCAATGAGGGACTGAAGGAGAAAGTAAGGGATACTGAGCTTCTGATGTGCAGGGGTATCCATGCCATATCTCAATTCTTGGAGGATTCTGAAATGATATCCATAAACAATGTTGTGCCTCCCCTCACAAGAAATGTATTTGATCACTTGGTAGCTAACCTCATCCCAGGGATATGGTACACTAGCCCTCCTAATTCCATTTTTATCTTCAACAGGGGTTTCATTATCTTGGAAAAATTTCCTCTTGGCAGCCTGGACAATTATTTTCTCATCTTTACTCCAAGGTAGCCCAAGAGGAAAGGTAGTGACCCTACTGATGAATTCAGGGGTTATTACAATGGAGAGGCCTCTAATGGTTACAGTAGCATGAGTTCTTGTGTGAGCGACCAAAGAGAGAGCAACTTCATGGGCAATTTCATCATCAAACCCTCTAAACTTCTCAAAGAAATTCATCCAGTTTGCCCTTGTAAATATTTCCACCACTTGAGAATGTGCATGGAGTCTAGTGGAGTTAGTGGGCTCTTCTCTCATAAACCCCCTGTAATACTACCTGTACTTCTTTTGAAAAACTAGATATGGAGGTGG
The DNA here is from genome assembly GCA_031772625.1 of Pinus tabuliformis. Classification (NCBI taxonomy): domain Eukaryota; kingdom Viridiplantae; phylum Streptophyta; class Pinopsida; order Pinales; family Pinaceae; genus Pinus; species Pinus tabuliformis. The sequence goes on along the minus strand of CM062816.1, from coordinate 242,247,131 downwards.
AGACAAAGAATTTTGAGTGAAATAGAAAAACAGAGGGGACTGTGTTTTTTTTTTTTAAACAGAAATTTTTATGTATTTTTACCCTCTTAAAGACTCATTTTATCTTCAATTTGACACCAACTCTTTCACATTTTGATATTCAACATAGGGAATTCAGGAACCCTCCCTCTTCAAACTGAAATTCGTGCCAAAAACCACGTTTCCTCCATTCAAAATGAATCATTGCCCCCCCTATAGAAGCCCGTTGTCCCTCCTGTAGATTTCCTGTAGGTGCTCTTATAGAAAATCTGTAGGGCTCCTGTAGAAGATGTCGAGAGCAAAAATATGGAGGAAATCGATGGAGGATGGTGGATACATGACTGTGGGGGCATAAGAAGACTGTTGTGTGGCTGAGTTACGAGGAGAAACTGAAGAAAAGGTGGTGAGAATTCGCGGGGAGGAGTTCTCATTACCTTTTATGGTTGTTTTCGGTTATGAGTGCTAAGCCGGCAAGGTGTACGTTGCCCAAATTAGGACCGTTGGTCCCCCCTAATTGGCCATCATGACCCCCCTCATAATCATCCCCTCATTACTGCATTGGAGTTAACTCTTCCTCCACTACCTGTCCTTCGCATCTTTTGCTTGAGTTGACTATGCGCATGTGTCGGTGATATCTCGGTTAAGTGGAGTCAACTAAATGAAGGTGGCCAAGTTAACTGGCCACCTTTCCCTCTTTTGTTTTCAACCATCTCATTGCCTTCGTATGATTCCTAATTACACAAATGCAGATAGAGGAGTGACTTAGCTACTTACCTGTAATCCAAGTGTATTTGCTACCATTGACTGTGAGGTGATGTGGCTTTCTCTGTTGCATGCCTTCATTTTCCCTCGTGCATGCTATCTTTGCTTGTTGATGTGTTGTTGTGTGTTTTTGTAGGTTCTTCTTTTGCTGGAGCTGAGTTGCATGTGCCTTTTCAACCTTCAGATGTTTTGTCCCTTGTTGTTGGTGCTGGACTTCTATGGGATCAGCTGCTACAAGAATTCGTACAGGAGCTCCTATAGCTGCTTCTCCCCTTGAAACTTCAACTATTTCCCTATCCTTGGAGCTCGAGAATGATGCTAGAGGTGGAGATGAATGATGGAGGGATAGTAGGTAAGCTTCAGGTAAAGTTAATGGTGTCTTTTCCTTCTTTTACTTTTGTTTTTTTTTTCAAAACTAAAAAACTATTTTTCTGTGTTTTTTCTTGGAAAGGAAAAAAAATAATAATAATGATGCTTGGGGTGTGATGCAGGCTTGGAAATGATGGCAAGGAGGTTTGAAGATGGTAAGAGGGATTATAGGTTCCCCATGAAGCTTTTATTTTCCCTCAAACTGCCTCCTATAGACACTTTTGGCTCTCTGTAATTCCTACAGGAGCCTCCTGTAGAAAACACAGTTTTGGAAGAAGAGGTACAGTGGGGTGAAAGAGATGCCAAAAATGATGGAGGAAGGTGTGGAGAAGATGAGATGGATGTTGGTATGAATGTCAGGGTCCCCTTGGCACCTTCTTCTGCTCCCTGTAGTCCTCCTGCAAACCTGCAATGCAATAAAAAATCATTTTTTTCTCTTTTTTTTTTTTGAAAACAACTAGGGCGCCTCAGAGAGGTTTTCACCTTAATTGCCTACCCTGGGCACCTCCAAGGGAGGTTTTCACCCAGGGATCTTATTCTTTTCCTTTTTTTTGACATCACTAGGCTGCCTCAGAAGAGGTTTTCAACCCAATGATGGGACTCAAGTGCCTCATGGAGGTTTTCACTTCAGTCCTTATTTTTTCTCTTTTTTCTTCAGTGAGTGGGTGAAGTAGAAGCTAAAACATCCTCCACTGCCATCACTGTTTTATTCAAATCTTCAATAAACTCTCGCTTGGAGAGGGGTTTCTTGTAGACTTTCAACTAATGTCCATTGACAAGCATGGGGATGGCTTCATCATCAATGGTTCTGATCATAATTGAACCATTGTCATTGCATTTCTCAGTGTAGGGTCCTATCCATCTTGTCCTCAGCTTGCCTTTCAAATCCTTGTATCTTGAATCATAGAGTAGTGCCCAATCTCCCTCTTGGAATTGCTTATCCCTAATATTTCTATCATGCCATATCTTTCTCTGAAGCTGAACTACCTATGTATGGAGAAGGGCTTGCAATCTATATTCATCCAATCCATTGAGCTGAAGTAATCTCTCTTTCTGTGCATAGCTGAGGTCTAGGTCCAGCTAAGCTGCCATCCTTAGGGTATTGAATTCACTCTATTGATAGCAAAGCCTTCTTCCCATAGACCAGTTCATAGGGTGTGAACTCGGTGGTGGTCTTCCATGTTGTGTTGTAGGCCCAAGTGGCCTCAACTAATTTGTTTGCCCAATCTTTTATGCTGCTACTCACTACCTTGGTTAGGATCCCTTCCAATGCTCTATTAGTGACCTCCACTTGCCCATTGGCTTGTGGATGGTAAGGGGTGGAATTCTTGTGCTTGATCTTATGATGTGTGAGCAGGTCTTCAATCAGGTTGGAAGTGAACTGACTGCCTTGGTCTGTGACCAACACTCTCAGATACCCGAACTTGTAGAATATGTTTTCCATCAAAAACTCAGCTAATTTTTCCTCTGTCACTACTTTGATTGCTTTTGTCTCCACCAACTTTGTTAGGTAGTCGGTGCACACAATGATGTACTGCTTCTGCTTTGAAGGCGAGTTGATAGGCCCCACAAAGTCCATGCCCCACTTCTCAAATGGCTCAAAGGTCACTTGAGGTTGCATGGGCATTTCATCCTTTGGAGTGGGTTTCCCCATCCTTTGACACTAATCACACTAGCTCATGTATCTCCTCACATCCTAATGAAGAGTGGGCCAGTAGTAGCCTGCTTGCAATATCTTGAAGGCGGTTCTTTTTGCTGCAAAATGACCTCCACAAGGCCTGTCATGACAGGTCAGGAGGATGTCAAAGACTTCCTCCTCCTTGACACATCTTCTCAAGATCTGATCTGGGCCAAGTTTGAAGAGATTGCCTCCAATCTAGGTGAAAGCAACGCTTTTCCTTAATATCTTGCTCTTCTCTTTTGAGGATAGGTGTGGTGGGAACTATGTTGAAACCAAGTAGTTTGCTATATTAGCAAACCATGGAGAGAGTACTGATATAGAAAATAGGTTTTCATCTGGCATTTGGTCATCCACCATTCCTTCTTCACCTGCAGGCAAATTTACTCTAGACAAAAAGTTAGCAACAACATTCTCTTTACCAAACTTATCAATAATGGTCAGATCAAACTGTTGCAGTAAAAGCAACCATCTAATAATGCGAGCATTTACATCTGGTTTGTTCATTAAATATCTAATTGCAGCATGATCAGTGTGCATAAAGGTTTGATAGCCTGTGATATAATGTCTGAATTTGTTTAAGGAATGCACAACAGCTAGGAGTTCTGCGTCCTTGAGAGTAGAAGGGATCAGTTTCAACTTTTGCTCATCTTCTGCAGAGTCGTAAGTTCGATAGATGATAACAAACTCGAATAAGAAGGTGTCAGGATCTTCTGTAGTTAGACCATGGAAGTGAGGTAGGGTTGAAGGACTTATATTCTTCATTTTGGTGTCCCCATTGGTCTCCCGAATGGGGAAGGTACCTTCTATTCTCTCTCCATTTCCCCTAGCATTTCTGTTTTCAGCCATTGGCTCCAGAGGAATGTTTTCTTCTTCTTCTTCCCCTATAGGTTCTTCAAATGTGTTTGGATGTTCCCCTAATGGTTCTTCTTGATTGCAGCCACCGAAGAAGAGAGAAGGTTGGCTGTGTGAAGCAGTGGGGGTGTTGGGCAAAAATTTTCCTAAGTTATCTCTACTCCTACGAGGCATGAAAGGAAATATTTTTGGTTGGTTTTTTGTTTCTTTTTTACCACACTAAAAGTACCTGTAGAAACTAAAATTGTGATTGAACAAAACAAATTGCAACTAGCTGAAATGAATTTGCTGAATCGAAATTTTTAGAATTGAAAAGAAAAGCAAGGAAATGCAGAACTGAAAGGAAAGAAATGACTAGTCTACTTTTCCCGAAATAAACTATTAGCAGAATGTTGCAATAGGAAATAGAAGAAAGTAGTAATCACAGAATACTCTAACGCTTCCCTGGCAACGGTGCCAAAAAGTGGTGAGCGCCAGTATTGCAGCAAGAATGCTACAACTCCTGGGCTACCAATTTTACTTTTATCAACCCAGTAGTTTGTAACAAACTTGGAAGCGTCAGTGCTATATGCACAAGTACTAGTTCTCACTGCAGGTTGTCACTTGGTCAGCCGGCGTGAGATCACTAGGAGCTCAAGCCAACTTCTATAGATTTCAGAAGAAGCTCTATGTGTGATGAAAGGAAAGAAAGATTACTCTACAGATTCTATTCTAACTGCATAAAGGAGAAAGAGTGGAATGTAAAGCAAAACCTAGTAAACCCTAATTAACAAGCTAATTCTACTTTTGCCAAAAACACTATGAAAACCATGAAAGAAATGCCATTACCTACTCAAGGAAGTAAACAACATCTAACCATGCTATTTATGGAAGTAAATAAGCAAAAAACATATTTTTGGATTTTTATGTGTTTTTATGTGAATTTAACATGCATCTAATTTATTGTGTGTGTGTGGCAACGAATAGGTGGCGTTAGAGCGTGGTTTTGGAGCTAGGGAGGATGTAGGATGGTGTGGATGGGTCCTAGGGGGTCTTAGGTGGCCTTCTGGAGGTTTTTCCCACACTCGGCCTTCAAAATAAATCCTACAGGAAAAATTGCAAGAGGACACAGGAAAACTACAGGAGGAAAATAGGGAAACTACAGGAGGCCTATAGGAGAAGGCCAAGAGCAATTTTCGCTATTTTGAGGGTGTGAGAGTGGGTGGAAAAGGTGGATGAATGTTGGAATGAGGTGTTAGGGTGCCTAAGGTCTACCATGAATCACCGGGAGAGAGAAAGATGATTGGGTTTGCTCAAGGAGAGAGGAAGAAGTTATATGAAAAATGAAGGAAACTAGGGCAGAATTGAGGTGAGGTTTGGGAGACCTATATCGCATGGATCAGATGGAGGGTGTGATTTCTGGTAAGCTGGCCTACTGCTGGAAGAGATTTGTTACATAGGAACTAACAGTCAACCAAAAAAATCAAGCAACCAATGAAATGAGTGCATCCTAGGAAAAACATATTTTTGCATTAAAATGGCCTAAACTATGGTGTATAGAAGGAAATGCTAGGAAATGTTGTAAGAAAGGAAAGAATGCAAAAGGACTATTTCAAATCAAGAAGTGAACATGATAAAGAAGATCTAAAGCAAAGAAAAATTGAACTATCAACCTACTGGAGAGCTGCAAACACTAGAAGTCCTAGGAATGAGGAAAATCTGTGTTTTTGGGGCAGCAAGAGAGTCTTTGCCTCAAATCATGGTCCCAAAGGGAGGAAGAGAGGCCAAGGCACTATTGCTAGCCTTTTGAATCTTCTCTGATCATTGTTTAACCTGCTACAGAAAGAACAAATAGAAGCAAGCTACTAAATCATCAAAAGCAACATATTCTTAGCCATAAGAGAAATACATCTAACAGCAAACTAATCTACAAATTGAAGTAAAGCATACAAATACAAGTAAAGAGAATATTGGCTACTTGGATTGGGCCCTAACCCAAGAGCTTCAGCCCTTTGAGGTAACTCAGTGCTAGCTCAAAAAGAATTCCATCTTCATTATCAAAAAATAGCAAGATTACATAAAACTGTCATAAAATAGTAAGCTCGAAATTTGAGCAGAGTTTACACAAGCAAAAAAGTCGACCCTAATGAGGCCCTAGGCCTCTCTACTTATACATATAAAGCTACCAACAACTTCCTTAAAATCAGGGAGGCTTGGCTTCCAAAACTCAAGATAACTATCAATCATCTTCCACTTGCTCGGCTGCCTTCTAGTGCATGATTCAGCTACTTGTACTCCAAGCTGAATGAAGGGGAATTCAAAGTGAGGAGAAATAAATGAGGTGGATTCCATCCTATAAGTTCTCTCCTCTGTCTACTTCAAGTTATTGTTGTAGTTTGACCACTAGATCCTTGACTTTGACCTCGAAATCCATCAATAATCTGCATTAAATACATGTTAGACCACATGGCATAATAAATAACTCAACTCACCCTATAAGCATAAATATAATCATAAAATCATACAATAAGCTAAGAGAATGGTTGATTTGACTAGGTTAGGAGGTAAAATGAGCCCATATAATTACCCATTTATGAGGCTCATCAATTACAGCAACTGGAAACTTATGGAAACAGTGAAACTTGGAAGACTTCGATCTCCCAATCTAGGACAAGAAATAAAGAAAGAGAGACACCAAAGTTTGATTTTTCTTCTACCCTTATTCTTCCCCAAACTCGTATTCACTTTGACTCTTCGGCAGTAGACTTCACACCTTTTCCTAGCTACAAGACAACTTCACACTTCTTCCCATCTACAAGAGATTTTCGCACTTCTTCCCAGCTACAAGAGAATTCAAACTTGAGTGTGAGAATTATGCTTCAAATGAATTCAATGAGATTACTTTTATAGGCTTCTTGTGGGGTTGAATAGGTTCCTTAGGCCGACTTGATCTTCTTCTAGGCCAACATGGTGTGGAGGTTACATAATTCATATTTTAATCAATACTTAACCTTTTTACATGATTCAAAATCCCAAGAAGGGTCTCTTTGAATGTAAAATGACTCTATAGACTCAAAATAAATCCTAAAATTCCTCAATGGGGACTTTGACCTAAAACAAGGTGACCCAAGCATGAAACCCATGCTTTAATAAGTCACAATAATAATAATAATAATAATACTTTTCTTTATTCTTTTGACAAGTACATTATATGATGACTCAAGTACATTAATGAAGATAGAACATAGTTACATTTTCTAACACTCCCTCTTAACTAGGGAGGTATTCATAATGTACAAATACAAAGGAAGATATCAAACTATATGAACCATGAAGAACTTTAGGCACCACAATTCCATGGACTAGATTCCTGACTAGGGAAATCTATCCAAACAATCACTCAATAGTTTAGGCACCACAATGCAATGGACTAGATTCCTAACCAAGGAAATTTATGTAGGTGGGACTAAGATGGACTCAAGCTTTCAACCCCTTTAGGTACCCTCGGGCTTACTTTCTAACCATCACCCAAAAAATTCAAGTGTGTATCCAACACATAGCTCAATAACCAACACCACCTTTCCAACTTCGGGACCCAGACATCAGCAAAAAATTCCAACTAGATGTCCTCCTAGGAAATGCTTCACTCTCAAAGCCTCAACACCCCTTGATCCATTAGATCAAGAATGAACAATCTCTCCCAATCAAACTGATTGGTAACCAGCATGCTATCGAAAACTTCAAGAGATTCACCTGTACAAACACAACCCCAATCAATAATATACTTTCACATGTACATAATCAAATACAAACCTTTGGGGTATTTCAGAAAACTTGATGTTGCTTCTCAACTTTCCATAGTAGGACTATCAACCGAATCTCTGACAAAAGATTCCTCAATCATATGTTTTCCTTCCTACCTCCCATGCAACAACATATCCTCCAAAATTCGTTTTTCATTTAACATCAAGTTATGCCCTCCCTCTCAACCACAAATCATCTCTCTATCCATACCCCTTATTAATCTTATGAAGTTCTCTTTTAATCATGCTTTCTTAGGGAGATCATCTTCTTCTTTTTGTCATCAAATAATCTTTCATGGCTTCCAACCACATCAGAGTTATCATCATCCTTATCATGTTTATCACATCAATGAGCATCTTCACCATATTGAAGTTTGTGTACTTGCACAACTTAAATAGCAAGTAAAACTAAATCTATAGAAGCATGAAGTAAACCATATCAGAGTCACATAAGTGTTTCAATTTTATACATATCAGATACCTAGACTTACTTACAAACAAGAGACATATACTCTTCATCATCTTTCTACGGACTTTTTCATACACCCTAGACTACTTCATAATAAATTTCATTCCATCTAGGGTTTCAATGTGTCTACCAAGGGTATGAAATACCTCATTGCAACATATATCAGACCGTACAAATAATTCAGACAAATATAGTTCTACAAAGCATCTAACAAAATTTTCAAAATTCATATGTTAGACTTCTCACTAGGGATTCATACAAAACCTAGATTTCATACAAAAGAATCAATCAAAGTCAACCACATCTTAGTCATTCACCTAACCAACTTCCACTAGGGTTAGCTACAAACCCTAGATTTCTTATCAATCATCAAATCCTTCCAAAACTCAAATTTCAACAATCTTTCACAAATATCAAATTATCATATTGTCAACATTCGTCAAAGATTTCTACTTCAACTAAGGTTCAACTCCAAAACCCTAGATTTTCACAATTTCAACAAACTTACACAAATCTCAAATCGTCATATTTCAGAGATTTTACTTTGACTAAGGTTTAATTCCAAAACCCTAGAATTTCATTTTCACAATTTCAACAATCATTAAATATATAGATCTTAGATCATTGTTACATTTCACACTAGACAATGTTACTACTAGGATTTAACTGCAAAACCCTAGATTTTCATTTTCAAAAATCATTTAATATATTTCAAATTTTTTTTATCACACATACTATACAATTTAACTTCACTAGGGTTTAGTTCTAAAACCCTAGATTTCCAAATATCATCATCCTAGAATCTCAGACAAGGATTTCCATTAAATCCTAAGACTTATGACCATCAATAACTAGGTCAACAATATATCTAGGAGATTATAATCATTCATAAGCATATCATGTGTCCAACAACATTGATACATCTAACCTAGACCAAGCTAGGGTTTCAACCAAAAGGACATATCTATACATGCCTAGAATTCATCATCATGCAAATATATTTCATATCATGTTTTAGTCAAATCCAACTTCACAATGATCAATAAGAGTTATACACACAACCATCTTGATTACACTAGAGTTTGATCAATAAAATACACACATACCAAGGAAATAATTTCTAAGACAATAAAAGGGTCTTGCTCACACATTCCACCAAACCCTAATGAGCTAGGGTTTGAATGTAGAAACATATCAAAACCAACATGACCAAAACTACAAAGATTCATGATTTTAGACCTTATCATTCAACCCTAATAAGTTAGGTTTTACTAATCATACCAAAATTCCAAACATGACATCAACAATAAAACCTCAAATAACATTTCACAATATCCCTAAGCAGTTTATGGTTTCATACATTCACATTAGAATACCCTTCGGTTAGGGTTTTCCAGAACCTATCTAGGGTTCTACAAAATTAGTTCAAAATATGAGACGAGGCGGGTAGATTTATCAAGAGATGAATCACCCAAAAACAAGAATCATTATGATTAAATATAAATTAGACATAACAATTTTAGTAATAGATCATCAAATTAATAATCCTTTCAATATCAATGTATTTAAAGCATACCTTAGTTCCTTTACCAACCTTATCTTGAGAGATCCTATTTCATACTCCTTGCAAATGTTTTTCCTAATCGAGACAATAGAGGGAGAAAGGTGAATAGTATTTAAAATAATCAAAACTAAATGAATACATGAACCCAAAAACTGAAAAGACATGAGATACTTATCTTTGGGAGTTGTTGGGGGCACCCTCCAAAGCTTGAGGGATACCTACAAACTTATAAAAACAATACAAAAATGTTTTTTCTAAAATAAGTTAAAAACCTATAACATATAAAAAAAAACATATGAAGCTACAAGAAGGAATTAGTAGCGTAAGTCCCTAATGTCAGGTTCTTCAGGATTGAATTTCTTTGAGTCTCCTTCTTCAGCAAACTTGGATTGATCCCTTCCTCTCTTCTTATTCTTTGGATTCTCGGGACAGTCACTCTTGTAGTGACCCTTCTTATGAAATTGGTAGCACTCTATCTTGGACATGCCAGCTTTTGTCCTTGGTCCCTTAGATCTCTTTCCTTTATGATGGGAAATATATGCATTTGATACTCCTTCAAGATTGGTAACCATAGAGATCCTTAGTTATTATTGACTGCAGGTTGTCCATAATTATTCAAAGGTGGGAGCTACCTTCCAACTATTGAGACCTACAACAAATTCACCCCAAGAAGGTGGCAATCCCAAAAGAGCATTGATCACAAGTTCTTTGTCTGTAAAAATCTCATTGATGGCCAAGAGATCATTCCTGAGTCTAGCTATCTTCACAAAGAAGGTTGCCACAATATCTTCTTTAGTCATGTTTGTAGTTCGTAGTTCATTCTTCAAACTTGCTACTTGTCCAATGTTTTTAATAGTAAATAGCTTCGACAAGGATTCATACATTTCCTCAGAATGATCGATGTTAACTATGAATGGGAAAAGATTTTCCTTTATCCCTTCTACCATCAGATTCATGCCCACTAATTCTAATTCCATGTATATCACTTTATCGGCATCACTGGATTCCTTTGTAGGCTTCTTTACGTTTCCTCTTACCAAGTCCAATACCTTGTTCTTTTCAAGGATTAGGTCAATCCTCTTCTTCTAGGAGCTGAAGTTAGAGGCTCCTTCAAGTTTGTTCTCTCCCTTGATTGAGTTAGACATCTTTCTTGAATATGTCCTTTTGAATGGTTCCTTGATCAAGTGCTTGAGACTGCCTTTTACTTCCTTCTTCACCAAAGCTCTGAAACCATGTTAGAAATCAGGAAGGTAGAAAGATTTTATTTTTCTTGATAGTTACTTATGATGTTTCTTATTATTGTGATTATTTATATCTTTTTTCTTTAGTCCATTATTAAATTACCAAAAGCAGCAACACATAAAACAATAAACACCAGATGTAGGCACATGCCATGGAAAAACCCCCCTCGAGGGGAAAACCCAGTCAAGATAATTCTTCCTTTCAATAGTATTATTTGATATTCTTCACCCTATACCAAGACGAAACTTTCCATCCACATCAAGTCAGCCTCCCAGAATTTTGATCACTTTCCAGCAACTTCGACTAGGCAACAACTTACGGAAATTGGAAGCTTCCGGCAATAGTGAAACTTGGAAGACTTCGATCTCCCAATCTAGGACATGAAACAGAGAAAGAGAGACACAAAAATTTTGATTTTTCTTCTCTCCTTAGACTTCCCCAAACTCATATTCACTTTGGCTCTCCAACAACAGACTTTGCACCTTTTCCTAGCTACAAGACAACTTCACACTTCTTCCCAACTACAAGAGATTTTCACACTTCTTCCTAGATATAAGAGGATTCGAACTTGTGTGTTAGAATGATGCTCCAAATGAATTAGATGATCTTCCTTTTATAGGCTTCTTGTGTGGTCGAATAGGTTCCCTAGGTCGACTTGATCTTCTTCTAGGCTGACATGGTGTGGAGGTGATATAATTTATATTTGACTCAATATTAAACCATTTTAAATGATTCAAAAGCCCAATAAGGGTCTCTTTGAATGTACAATGACTCTATAAACTTAGAATAAATCATATAAGTCCTCAATCGGGACTTTTACCTAAAACAAGGTGACCGAAGCATGAAACCCATGCTTTAATAAGTCATAATAATAATAATAATTATTATTTTATTTATTATTTTGACAAGTACATTATATGATGACTCAAGTACATTAATGAAGACCGAACATAGTTACATTTTCTAACACCATATGCCCGTTATCTAAGAGCTTTGTCGACATTGGTGGTGTTTCAGGGAAAACTAGTGTCGATTCGAACTGCTAGTCCCACTAAGATGGGTAGCTATCTTAGAAACAAACAATGAAAGCTTTTCGAGAGTTCCTTTAAGTGTGATAGATTAGAGGGAAGAAAAGAGGACTGACCTGGATCTTTCGCTTTGATCCTAGCTTGATTTCTCCTTTCCTTGATAGAATTTGCTACTCCTTTCCTACTTGTCCTGCTTCAAAGAGTATCTGTAGAGTCAAAGTAACAGAAAACCATCAAAGTATCTCCATCTAAAACATCATAAACAATGCAGAATCAGAAACACATTGACTATACAATTGCATTCATAAACAATAAGATTCACAAATACACAATTATATGGAGGAAAAATCAAAGAACTTTATTAATAGTAATGTAAGAGAGGATTACAACCCAGCTGTCTGATCCAGCATCATCCTCCCAGTGTAGAATCCCTCTTCACCTCGTGAACAAGCAAATCACCCAACAATGCAATGTCTCTTCTCACCAACAAACCAACAGCGCTTCCTTACAAATTACAAAATTCCAGCCTCCAGATCTCTTAGATGAGGGATCCATTTATAGATGTCTTGCAAGGGTGTGAGTCAGCTCTGGGTTTTTGATTAGTGTCATTCCACTGATAGTTCTTGGTTCCACTTGGAGATTTCATTGATCTCTTACTCATCCTTGGGCGAATTCAGAGAGGCAAGTGTCACATGAGAAGTTTCTGGAAGATTCCATGATCATCCACCTTGCAAACTATCTCTGCCATTTGTCTATTCTCGCTCATCGCACCCCACAGAAGGCCATTTCAATATGCATCGCACTTGGCCAGTTTGGCAGTCAATATGCATTGCACCTTGTCTATGGAGCAGTCTATATGGTCCAGTTTTGGCCAGTTCTGAGTAGTTTTTCAGGTGGAATTTTTGGGAAATGATGTAATCAGTTGACCATGATCCTTTAGGGTATGAAACACCACTTTTAGGGACTTAAGGAGCCCTTAGTTTATGGACATATGAGTTTGGGGTTGCAGTGCCCAAATATGTCTATAAAAACTACCCCCTAAAGCATGAGATCGTGAATCTTCTGATGTTGGGTGAAATGCTTTATCATGAGGATCTGAGGTATTCGTACTGGAAGGTGACCTATATAAGATACAATAAAATACATCATCATCATATTATTTTCATGATATAGCTGAGGCAGGCATTCCCATGCTCAGCTTTATAAATTAATTTTCATGTACATAGGACAAACAATCGTCTCTTGTTGCAGACTGGTGATTCTTTGCATGAAGAGTCATCTTCCCTGGCTTAGATGACTATCTGTGCAGCTTCTGTGTACAATTGATGTCTTTATTTTCCTGAATATATCGCAGCCCGGATGGATGAAACTAGATTCGGGGTCTTCAAAACTCGTTCAATCTTCACCCGATGTACAAGTCGATCCATGTGAGAAGATGTTCTAAAGTCGAACATGGAAAGACATCACCTTATTACCAGCCAATGATGTAAGTTGTTAACAGATGCGAGAGGAGTCACCGATAATGATGATGACCCTCAAGGTACTACAGTACAATTCATGTGGTGCGAATATATGAACTAATGTCGAACACCATGCAAAGTCTTTCGGTCGAAGGTCATTGATGTAAACCTGTCGCCGGAAGTGAGAAACTTTCCATTAAGGCATGCAAGCTTCAAAGTACTAAAAGGTTTGTTTCTAAGTCAACTTCTTGGATAATGAGCTGATGTCGACAAGAAGTGACTTGTCATAGGAGGGCCTTGATGTATCCCACATCTATGATGTGAAATGGAGCAAATGATTTTTGTGGAGGTGAAAATGATCTGATGATATAAGGTTTAGGAATGGCGGTCATGAAAAATGAAGGGTGGAGGTATTGCAGTGGATGAGGCGTTTGCTGGATGGTGAATTCTCTGAATGACTTCTCTTGCACATATTGGTGACACTAATATGGACTTGGTAGTGTAACCCCATGGATGGTACGGAGTACAAATGGTGATGGTGAATGGAAAAACCCAACCCAACTCAATCACGGTGATGGAGTGAAAGTGTCATGTTCGAGAGCAACGTACTACCAATAGTTCTTCAAGTTTTCTTCCCATTTTTCCCCAGTCATTGCTGACTAGTACGTATTTATTTTTGACAAGCTTGACGAGGATAACATATGCTTGGTCTATAATTTTCCCTTCGGGCAAACCTGTCGCTCTGTGTTTAGCGAGCCTAGCATCAGTGAGACTCGTTCTTGTCTGGGTGGACAAGTTTGTCGCTATTGTTTTAACGAGTTTAACAACAAAGATAACTCGGTCCTTTTCATGTTTAGAGAGTTTGAAAAGGGATGAAAAGGAGACTCCAGCACTCCTTTTCGTGGTGTAATCTCTTAAGTCCAAAAAAGTATAAAATAATACGAAAGGGGTGACTTTTCGATAGTTTTAACGAGCCGACAAAGACAAGCGCTCGATCTTTTTGTTTAATAATCCCTCAAGTCCAAAAAGATTAAAACATATGAGAGGGATGGCGTTCCCTTTAATTTAACAAGCTGGAAATGCCAATGGCTCGACAATCTTTTTATATTTAACGAGTCTAAAAAGAGTTTAAAAGGGAATTATTTTTTAGGAACGAGTGGTATTTCTGGGTAGCAACTGGTTCTAGGTAAGTTTGGAACTTCTCAAAACATGGCAGTGTGAAGAGGGTGGCAATCAGAATCACTCATCGTAGTGTTCCTCAAAAGGGTAAATAATCAAATGGAAGCGTATGGTCGGCCAAATGAATGGAGGTGATGGTAGGAACACAACCAGGGTCAAAAAAGGCTGATAGCAAAGCGATCACAAAGGTTATTTACCAAAGGCGGGTTTATTTTTTAATGATCTTGAACCTCGTGCCAACATGTGCTCATTGCAAGTTTATTTTTTAACGAGCTTGAACCTTGCGAGAACATTTCTCTTGATATTGGTCAATGATATTTAGTTTACCATTTATCACGTTAGATTCTTTCTTCAATCGTTCAACTTGCTTAATTGCTCCATCAAATTGATTAGAAATACACATATACATGCCTGAAAAATGAATTAAAAAACTAACATTTTACTTCAAGTACGTGAATAGTAACATAAAAATAGTTTTACCTTTCATTTTTACCATTTCATTTCAAATTTGGGATTTTGGAGCTCTGGAGTGGTTTTCCCCCTCAAACTTCATCAACTGATTTCGGGAGATCCGATGGACTATTCTCCACGTCTTCAGGACCAGGTAGGAGCTAACCTTGAGCTCTTTTTCTGATTTTGAGCAAGTTTTCCCTTTCTTCTGAGCCCCTGGGGTTTGAAGAAATCGTTCTCCCATCATCGCACCTACCCTATATCAAAAGGTGCGATGCATACTGAGTTGTACACTGGCCAGTCAGTATGCATCTCACCTAGTCCAAAGGCAAGGTGCAATGGGCGCAGAAGGGAAACTTTGCACAGTAATTTTTCATGAAAGTTTTGCCTATTTTTGCTCAAATTTGGATTCTAATTCATCTCTTGTCTGTGACTCAGATATTTGTTGGATCAAGATGGTTGTCACAAGGCGTGAATGTGAGCATGAATAAGAATACATGATTGCCTTACATGATCAAGGCACTGTTACTGCATTGCGAAACTGTGGTTTGCTCAAATTCTTCCGTATATCTAGCATGAGGCAACAAATCAGTTTGTTGCAGTATTTTCTCGATGGGTGGGATCCGATCAACCAGGTATTCCAGATTAGAGGCAAATCCATTCCACTGATAGTCGAGGACATCTAATTTTTGATGGGTTATCGAGGTGTGGTGCCCCTCTTTCACTGTCGGGATCCGTCCGTGGGGGCGAATCGGTGAGAGATTATATTCGTCAGCTTTGTAGAGATGGATCTCAACCTAGTAGAGATGCCAAGATCAATATCTGGGATGTCATTGATCGGTCTCTTAGGACCATTTTATTCACCTTTGCTAGATTGGCTGGTAGTGCGGCTCTTCATTTGGCAAACAGATCTTATGTGCAGTATGCTTTAGAATGCCTGGAACCAAAGGTATTCAACTGGTGTGAGGCAGTACTTCCGGTGATAAAATAATAGCTCTCTAAGGTAAAGAATGGAAGATCCAAGAACTTTGGCTACGGTTCCATTTTGACTACTTTTTCCTTAGAGAGGATCCCACTGATGTAGCCACAACATATTTCACTAGGATTTCCAGCACCGAGGGAACCCAGGATGCAAAGATGGGTTGATCTCATCACCAGAAATGTTGGTCAGCCACAGATTACTTTCTCTGATGCCTTCTTTGAGTGGTTTGACCGTCAGGAGATGGTCTTCTCAGAGTATCCATATGTCGGGATGGACTTCCGAGGTGACCCGGATTTGGCATTGCCGGCTGGCGAGTAGTGGGGTGTGATAGGTAAAGATGATTTGACCATATCTTTGTTTATCAATTTTATAATATTTTTGTGATTTATCAAGACTAATTGAACTCATGTACTTGTGCAGATGTTGGGCCAGTGTGACCAGCGGCACGCCTAAGGGCAATAGCTGGCGTTCTAGCAAGAGAGGCTGTAGGGAGGGTTGTCCTTCATGATCTAGACATAGTAGAGACCATGGCAGTATTGCAGGATCAGATCAAGGGTCTTACCCTTGGTATTCAGGATGTGAGGACTGACGAGTTACCTCTGAGGCTACAGCGCCATACTACTGGCATTCCGAGTCGATGGACTAGGCTCCTGCGTATGATCGCACAGGTGGTGACATGTTATCACCAGCATCATTAGTATAGGATGCTTTTCTGCATTTACTTTTGAGTTTCTTGGTCACATGACCGATTTTGCCTTGTACACAAAACATTATGTGAAACTATAAATAGTTATATATTTTTGATTTTCGGAGTTTATTTTGGTTAAGTTATGTGATCCAGTTGCAAATGTTGATATGAAATGCTTTTCTTTACAAATGTTGCAAATGTCTGTCTAACACATAATTCACTAATGAATCAGTTAAAGTGTTTAAGTTTCTGGAAATGTGTTGATATTGAATGGAATCAAACTACCTTTCCAAAATCTTGACCCTTAGGAACATACGATAGATAGCTGGGTTCCAAACTGAATAGATGCCAGTAAGCTGTAGAATGATGAGTTGCGAATCTAGCCTGACAACAAGTCGGTGTATGCCATGTGAAATGGAATCAGAGAGAAGCTCTATCAACGTGCTGTACTCAGTGATGTTGTTCATTGATTGACCAATACATATCCCTCTGAAACTCACTAACTCGCCGCTTGGATCAAAGATGGCCTAGGCTGCAGAAGATAGGTTCTGCATTCTACGACTAGCTCCATCGGCATACCCAACGAATGTTTCCAAAAAGTTCGACATCTGCAATAAATGCAAAGTGGATTACTTAACCAAAATGACAACTCTTGACGAAAACAAAAATGAAACAAAAGCATATCTATAAAGAGATTACTACACTTGATCAAGCATAGTATCACTTAAGATACAACCCGTTTCAGGGTTGCGACAGTGGAATTCCATCATAATCTACTAGCTCGTAGGCTCCTTTTGCTAATACCCATTTAACAATGTAGGGGCCCATCCATAATGATTGGAACTTGCCTGCTCCCAATTTATCAGAGTCCTGATCATAGAGTAAGACCAGGTCACCTTCTGAGAAGACACGAGGCTTGACATTTTTGTCAAATTGTGCTTTGACACGTTTCTTATGTGCTTCATTAGCTAGCGTGGCATCACGACGGGTTTCATCCAAGCAGATTAGTTCCAAGAAACGAGCCTCTTCCTCTGAAGTTTCAGGAAGTAGATTGATTGCGAGCTTTAGAGATGAAATCTCACACTGAATTGGTAAGACAACTTCAAGGCCATACATCCACTGAAAAGGCGTAAAACTAGTCGCATTTCTCACCGAGGTCCTATATACCCACAGAGCTAAGTACAGGATTAAATGCCAATCCCATTTGTGGACTCCAATCATTCTCTGCAGCATGCGCTTGAGGACTTTGTTGATCGCTTCAACCTGTCCGTTAGCCTGCAGATAATATGGAGTAGAACTATCGTGGGACAGTCCTAATTTGGCAGTCAATTCAACCATCATGTGATTACGAAAATGTGATCCATGATATGTGACTATAGCCTATGGAACACCGAACCTAGAGACTACATGATTGAAAAAGAAAAGAGCAGTTGTTTCGTAGCTGTTGTTTAATGTAGGCATTGCCTCAGCCCATTTTGTAAAATAGTCGACAACGACTATGATATACCCATGCCCCCTGGTTGAGGTGGGGTTGTCATGAAATCTATGCCCCATTTGGCGAATGGCCCAACAGCAACTACTGGATGCAGTGGTGCAAGTGGTCTTCTGATTTTGCGATCAAAAATTTGACAAGCATGGCAACTTCTGACTGCTATTATGCAATATTTGAATATAGTAGGCCAGAAGTAACTAGCTCGTAAGATTTTCTGTGCAGTAGCATATCCAGATAGATGCCCCCCACATGCACCTGAATGACAGTCATTCAGGACTTTTTCGGCCTCCTCATGCGTGAGGCACCTTCACAGAACTGTATCGACACCATGACGGTAAAGTGTATCACCGACGATCATGTAGTCTTTTGCTTGGTATCAAGTACGTTGTTGTTCTGAGCGAGAGGTGTTAGGCCTAAAGGTTTGGGTTTGGAGATAGATTAGTATATCTCTGTACCACGGGTCGCTTGATGATATCAGAAACAATGTTTCATCCACGATCGATGCTTTAGATGTTAAATCGTTGGACAATGATGGGAGGTCGCAAAGTAACTCCGCGAAGACTAGAGATTTCTTTGATTTGGATTTGGTGAATTCCAAATCAAACTCTTGCAAAATGGCTATCCATTTTGAATACTTTCCCCTTAGCAATTGACGCGACAAGATGTAGGTCATAGGGTTGTAATATGACAAGATAGTAGTTTTGTGAAAGAGTATATAGTGTCGAAATCTCTGTACTGCTTGAATAGCTGCCAAAGCTAGCTTTTCAACATAGGAGTACTTGCTTTCTGTATCATTTAAGTTGCAGCTTAAATAATACACAAGATGTTCTATTCCATTGTCTTCTTGTACTAAAACCATTACGATGGTTATATCTATGGCAGTGAGATACAGGTTAAAGTCTTTTTGATAATTAGGAGCATACATTAATGATGCTTTTACTAGGGAACTTTTCAAAGCATCAAAGGAAGCTTGCGCAACCTGATCCCAGTTGAAGGGTACTTCTTTTTTCAAAAGATATGTATAACCTTTAGCAAGTTCGGTGTAATTTGGAATGAACCTCCTTAGAAAGTTTGCTTTCCCTTGGAGTTTCTGAATTTGAAGCAAATTTGAAGGTGGAGGCATGTCAATGATTGCCTGAACCTTACATGGGTCAAGTTGAATTCCGTCCTTAGAAACTATGAAACCAAGTAACCGACCAGAACCAACACAAAACACACACTTGTGTGGATTGAGTCATATCTTGTAGTGTCAGCAACGTAGAAATATAGCTCTCAAATGCTGCGGATGATCAGTCCGCTTTCGCGAATGAGCCGGTAAATCATCGAGATATGGTTGAACGATGTGTTTGATGTCATGGAAGGTGTAGTTCATTGCCCTCTGAAATGTTGCCCCTGCGTTCTTCAAATCAAAAGGTAGTTTACAGTACGCGAATGTGCCCCACAGACATATAAATGTAGTTTTCGACTAGTCCTGTGGGTAGATATTGATTTGATTGTATTCGAAAAATCCATCCATAAATGAAAAGACTTCGCATCCGGCACATTCATCAATTATCTGGTTGATGAAGGGTGTAGGGTAGTTGTCCTTTAGACAAGCTTGATTTACATCCCTGTAATCGACGCACACTCTAATTGTTCCTTGCTTTTTCATCACAGGAACAATATTCGATACCTAATCAATGAGAGGAACAGTGTAAATAAAACCAGCATGTAAAAAATTTTCAACTTCTGCCTTAATGGCAGCAGCTTTCTTCGGGTGAACCAGTCGAAGCCATTGTCGTACTGGTTTGACATCTAGATACATCTTGATTTCATGTTCAATGATGCTCGAGTCAATGCCTGACATTTCTTTGTATGACCAAGAAAATATATCTCTAAATTCATGAAAGAGAGCGCAGTATATTTCCAGTTCTGAAGGAGAACAAGATTTTCCAACATGTATATTCTCTACAACATTTTGTTTGGTCGAGATATTAATGGAAATAGTTTCTTCAATATTGGACAGATTTTGCTCTGAATCCACCGTATTTACAGTATTCGATAGAAAATAAAAAACTGAAGGATGATTAAGGTCGTTAGAATAATCCTCGTTGTTATCTTGAGGTCGGGAATGATGGTGGTGATCTTCCCATGGTGTCTCTCCTATCATCATTGACTGAATGATTCCTTCATCTGTAGAATGTACATGAGACCAAGGATCAGAAGAGGTACCATACTCTAGAGACCTATCTATCCAAACGCTTGCCGAGCGTTGATTTGGGTTTGCCGCCCATGCCCAGAATATTGATTGCTACAACAATTCTATAGGGCTTGGGGGCAATACCCATTAAGGAAGGGTCTTTTAGGAGACCTACTCTAATATTTTGAAGCGATTTAGAGCTTCCATGGATCAATGGAATGCTTCCGGTAACTTGAGAACTGTTGGGGAGGAAGGTTAGTTGGTTAATGATTGTAATTCCACCTTGAAAGGGGAATGTAATCTTTCTAAAATATGTTGACACAACAGTAGCCATAGCATAAATCCAGGGCCTGCCCAATAGGATGTTGTAGTTAAGGTTTTCATCAATGACCTCGACTTCATTTTCTACTGTCTTGCCCCCTAGTTCGATTTGCAAGTTACTTAATATCCCATATGGCATGTATGATCTTCCATCGAACGCTTTTAATGTCGTTGATGATCGTGACAAGGGTGGAGAGCCTAAAGTTTTCCAGCAACTTATTGACATAATACAAGTATATGCTCCCTCATCAATGATTGTTTGATGAACAATTTTGTTGAGGGCTTTTACCTGTATGAGGAAAGCAAGTTGTGCTGGTAACTGAGGTTCGTATCCTTTGTGATTAAAGGCCACTAGATTGGAATCCGCTGGATCAATTTCACCTATCGCTGATAACAAAGCCTGTTTTTAGGATGGGCAATTCTATGGTACTTCAAGTGTCGACATAGCGGATGGCGATTGGGCCAAATCTTCCACTATATTATAATTCTGTGCTGCTCGAGCATGAGGATTAAATGTTGATTTATGTACTACTCCCTTAGGTAGTTTTATTGTTAATTCAGGAATGATTGGTGGAACAACTTTTGACAAAGTTGTTGTCAAACTGCTGGGTTGATCTGTAGCCTTGACATTCGATGATTATGGATTTCCATAATCTTTATTCCTTGTAGATATCAAAGCATCATTTTGCTGTTTTGAGATGGATAGCATAAGCACTTGGGATGGGGAAGCACGATCACTAGCAACCAGATTAGTTTCTGGATTTGGAAACGGATCAGTCAATACCACTGAGGTATTTGAAGTCTTTTTGAAAAACTTCTTGACTTCAGCTTGATGTGGACAATCTTTTGTGTAATGGTCCTCATCACATATGAAACATGGTTGATTAGGTTTCTTCTTTCCAGTAGGGTTTCCAGAAGGTTTCTCAAGAGTCGAATCTTCCTATTTCTTCTTTTTGTTTGTCCCTTTCTTCTTGCCCCCTGGTTGCTTAGGATTTTTTCCTTTGTCGGTTGACACGGCGTTGACCTCCAAGGCGAGAGGTTCTTCATCTACTTTTTGACTAGAAACCATATGGGCTTTTTTAGATGTAGCCTTTGCAGTTTTCGTGCTTGTTGTACATGTCACGCCATCGCCTGCATGAGAGTCTTTGTTTGGTTTAGGAGGGGAAGGAATGGAAAATTCTGGTCTAGGAGCATCAGGAATTTTGTCGTAGAGCGTGCCAGACTGAGTATAGATCAAGTCTAAATATTGTGCATGAGCAATGACTTTCTCTTCAGTGACAACTCCTCCCTTAGCCACATCCTCTGTAATAGAGGGTAACAATGACTTTATAAACCATTCAACTAAAAGCTGATCAGGAACGTATGTCTTCACCATTCTTCGACGACACCGCCACTCATGAATATGATCAGATATGTGAGTGGCTATCATCTATTTAAAGTTGGTAAGGAGTTCTGTCCCTATTTCGTACCTTATGGGTAACTAAAAATGGGTTAAAAAGGTAGTGGCAAGGGTGCTGAAGTTATCAAACGAAGCTCTAGGAAATTCTATATACCATTTTGTTGCCGGACCAGTTAACGTTCACTGAAAAAGGTGAAGCCTAATCGAATCATCATTCAGGGTGTTGGATGAACACCACAAATGGAATGTCATTACATGATTTGATGGATCTTCACCTGGATTTCCATTGAATTTAGGAATATCAGAGGGAAGTTTATGAGGAATCGCAGGCCACCAAGGGGCGTAAGCAATTGGATCATTCGTTAGCCAGTTTAGATCTGGTAATTCTAGAGTTGCTACAAAGGGCAACTGTTGATTCAGGTTAGGCGAAGCATACCCAGGATAAGATGGAATTGCCTGAGCAGTAGGTCTTTGCATACCAACATAATGTATTTGATGCTAGTAACTTTGATAAGGTTGATGGGCATAACCATTATAGTATGGTTGTTGATAACCACTTTGGAAATGCGGTTGCCCGTTACTTACAAAGCCTTGTTGCTCAGGTCCTTGGTATGATTGCTGGAATTGCAGTTGTTGATATTGTACCAGCCATGGTTGTTGGACCATTTGTTGTTGTCCAATACTGGATGATTGACCAAGATGCGAAGTGATAGTACCTGTTTGAGCCTAAGTCGCTCCAGATAAGGAGGCACTAACTTGAGGTTGTGATTGAATCGCTGAGACGAGAGGCTGTTGTATTGCAACCTAAGAGACTTGAGGTTGACATACAACAGGTAGTGCTTGTACTTGCGATACAGTCACAATAGCAGGTGTAGTGGGAATATTTGACACAGGATGGACTGGTTGCATTGAATATACAACCCTTGGTTGTTGAGGCAGTATTGGTACCCAACCGCTGGATGTAATTCCAGTTTGACCTGAATTTTGTTGTAAACTCTCATATGGTTGTTCTCCAGGAGGGAACAATGAAAAGGCATACTACCCCCATATGGTGGCAATCCAGTACTTAAAGGGTAGATTGGCCTTTGAAGACACATTGGATCAACTTGTTGAGTTTCAACATAAGAAATACTAGATGAGATTCTGGATGAAGAAATAGGAACAGACCATGTCGTCGAAACAGTCCCTGAGTGGACTCTGGCTTGTTGTTGATAACTAGTCGGGACAGATGGTATACCAGCAAACATTGTAGGAACAGCAGCAGGAAGCTCCGCCATAGCTGTGTCAGTTGACACAATCCTAGATATTGATGGTTTTTCAGACATATGTAGTCTATCCAAAAGATTTCCTAGCTATTCAACAGGAACTTGCGATGAAAAAGAACTAACTTCTGTAGTAGAAGGATATAAGTGGATCCCAGTTCCAAAATGCACTGGAGTACTGGGTGGAAGATCCTCTACTATCTCTTCTATGACAATCAATCCAGGTGGAAGAGGAAGACCGTCAGGTCTGTAAAATATTTCTAGAGCCGAAGAAAGTGTAGCTTCTGTAGTAACAGATACTGGAGGGGTGACACCTTTTGAATTCTGGAACTCAACTTCCAGATGTTCAGGCAAGTGAACTTTAGTTTCTAGATCAGTCCTAGGTGGAGCTGCTTCAGGAATAGAGGTGTCTACTATTACACTAGGATCAGTTCTAATGTCCTCTTGTAACTGCGGAACTTTTTCTGTAAAGGTAGATGTACCAGAGATAATTGGAGTAACTGTAGTCTCTGACAATGTTGAAACACAAGTTTCAAATAAATTAGGTGAATTGGACTCAGTTAAATGAGACCATTTTTCCCGGGATGGTTTCATTTCCGGGGTCAAAGATGGTTGACTCGCTAGTCTCCGTGAACGACGGGGTTTTGATTGACTTTCTTCCATGATTGCGGATTACTTGATCAACTCAAAAATTAAAGGGGAAAAACGTTATTCCGATTTAAATGAATTTTAAGATACTTTGACGAAACTTGCTTTTTCAATTTTTAAGAGTCGAGAAAAAGCTAAAGGTGACTCTAGTCACCTTCGATTTTTAATTAGCTTGAAATGACAAGTGCTCAGATCGACCTTTTCTTTTAAGGAGTCGAAAAGGAACGAAAGTGACTGCTCTAGAAATCTAGACAGAGGGATTACCAAACCGATCGCAAAATTGCAAAATACACCTTGGTGATAAATGATAGAGAAATTACCAAGGACTTACGTACAGTAGTCAATCTTCCCGAATGCTGTGTTCAGTGCATTGTGATCAATAGGGTGGTAGACATGGCTTCCTAAGGATAAAGGATATCAGCCTATTGTGGTCTCCCAATATATACTCGACGGTACGGGGAGCACAAGTCCGTACTAGCACTTGTCGTATCAAAGAGGAGGAATCACCCAACCTTCGATGAAAACGATAGTTACCAGGTTTTACGACGCTGGAGCACGTCTCTAGCCTAGATTTCTAGATGTGTTGCGTTAGGTTCCCAAGCGTTTTTATGTTCACTGAGATTTATTTTAGAGTTGATCTTGCTTAGAAGTTTGTCTTTCAAGGTTCACCGCATGATGTAGATGTGAAATTCCTAAATATGAAATCTAAAATGATAAATAGTCGTTTATGTTCTTTTAGCAATGAAAATCCTAGCTACAAAGGAAAGAAGATAACAATTTTTTCTTTCAACAGAGAGCATACAGCACACACTAAATGCACTTTCCTAAATCAAATTTCGCATGTAATAAAAATGCAGATGCACATGCATGTATTTGTTTTCTGCTCCCTTACTGTGTGAATGCCAAAAAGGAAAGCTAAGTACAGATATGAACTATTTTCTTTCAAAGCGATATTTCTAACAATTTCTTTTTCAAAACAAAAGGAAGACTAAGACAACACTTTTCGATTTCGAATTGAAAACTGTTTTTTGACACTTCAAATGCTAATAATTCAAATCAAGTACAATGACGAAAGTATAATCAACTATCTAGAAGAGAAATACTTTATGACACTCTTCTTTTGATTCAAAATGACAATTACAACACTTGCATCAAAAACGACAGTTCGATTAAGCTACTTTCGACAAAGGAAGACTGTAAATGATTCACAAATACACAAAAGCATTTACAATTCCTAACTAATGGAGGCTGAAAAATGTGACGGAAGAAGGTTTCAGCAAGAAGATATTGATCATGAACAGCAAAACTACTAAATAAAGCTGAAAACAAGGAGGAAACAACCAACTTTCAAAGAAGAAAGCAGTATCACTCAATCATCGCACCTGCAACATAGGGAAATAGGGATGCATCTCACTTGCAACACACAAGAGGTGCAATGCATCCAGGTTGCACAGTTACAGACAGTGTGATGGACCAGGGAGCGAAACTAAGCTTGGTTTTTGCTCAAAATTTGCAGCTAAGTTCAGTGATTTAGGCTGAGTAATGATGGACAGTAAAACAAAGCATGGGGGTAAGATCTTATGAGGTTCCGAGCTACCACAAGGGCACTTAGAATTCTTTGTAAGTTAGATGTTCAGTTCATAAACCAACCCAGAGATTGACTGAAGCAGCATTCATCTACTTCGCAATTGCATAGCAAAGGCATTTCGAAGGCTAGCTGGCTAACTTCAGGCTTCGTCTGTAGTTTATAAAGAAAACAATAAACAAACAAAACAAACTATTTGATCCCCAACGAGTCGCCATTTTGTTTTAGGGAAAACTAGTGTCGATTCGAACTACTAGTCCCACTAAGATGGGTAGTTATCTTAGAAACAAACAATGAAAGCTTTTCGAGAGTTCCTTTAGGTGTGATAGATTAGAGGGAAGAAAAGAGGACCGACCTGGATCTTTCGCTTTGATCCTAGCTTGATTTCTCCTTTCCTTGATAGAATTTGCTACTCCTTTCCTACTTGTCCTGCTTCAAAGAGTACCTGTAGAGTCAAAGTAACAGCAAAACGTCAAAGCATCTCCATCTAAAACATCATAAACAATGTGGAATTAGAAATACATTGACCATACAATTGCATTCATAAACAATAAGATTCACAAATACACGATTATATGGAGGAAAACTCAAAGAACTTTATTAATAGTAATGTAAGAGAGGATTACAACCCAGCTATCTGATCCAGCATCATCCTCCTAGTGTAGAATCCCTCTTCACCTCATGAACAAGCAAATCACCCAACAATGCAATGTCTCTTCTCACCAACAAACCAACAACACTTCCTTACAAATTACAAAATTCCAGCCTCCAGATCTCTCAAATGAGGGATCCATTTATAGATGTCTTGCAAGGGTGTGAGTCAGCTCTGGGTTTTTGATTAGTGTCATTCCACTGATAGTTCTTGGTTCCACTTGGAGATTTCATTGATCTCTTACTCATCCCTGGGCAAATTCAGAGAGGCAAGTGTCACAGGAGAAGTTTCTGGAAGATTCCATGATCATCCACCTTGCAAACTGTCTCTGCCATTTGTCTATTCTCGCTCATCACACCCCACAAAAGGCCATTTCAGTATGCATTGCACCTGGCCAGTTTGGCAGTTAGTATGCATCGCACCTTGCCCATGGAGCAGTCTGTATGGTCCAGTTTTGGCCAATTCTGAGTAGTTTTTCAGGTGGAACTTCTGGGAAATGATGTAATCAATTGACCATGATCCTTTAGGGTATGAAACAACACTTTTAGGCACTTAAGGAGCCCTTAGTTTATGGACATATGAGTTTGGGGTTGTAGTACCCAAATATGTCTATAATAGTGGGTAGCCACCGACCATATTAACAGCTACATGACCATGCCTTGACAGAAAATGAGCTAAGCCGACAAGGCTAGGTAGTTAGCCCTGGCCCCCGGCCTCATGGGTGCCATGTGGCCCTGATTCGGTGCATAGGGTTACTGATAAAATTAACAAGGCAACAAATTACACTTCTTGCAGTAGGAATCTCATCGGTCCCAGGCAAAATTGTTGCTTGGTGAACTGAGAAAAGGGAGAAATTGTCACGCTGTTAGCAAGTTTTGCCAATTTGCAGGACAAATAGTAGAGCTGGGATTGGAGAAGCATATGTTTCTCAATTTTAAACCCTTTTTAGCTCAAGAAGAGCCTAGATGGGGGTTTTTGACTGTCCTGGACTCAATGGTAGCCTTAGTTTTATGATTTGAGCACTTTAATATGTACGTTTCAGAAAATCAGGTCTTTTAGTGTTAGAGGCAGAGTCGGTTTTGAAGCAGTTTGAAGGCATATTAGAGAATGGAGAGAGCTTAGTTAGAGGTTTTCCAGCCTTCCAGTTTTATCTACAACAGTTGCTACTTCAGTAGAGGAACTCTTTTTAGTGTTTTCTCAATGTGTTAAGGAGAGAAGTCATTTTTAACTCTTCATTGTGAAGGAGTTACATTTTTATGCTTTTGATTTTCAAGTGGAGTACAAGGACCTATTGTGTGAGAGTCATCTTTATGTTGACATTTTCATGACTTGTTGTAGGGAGTCATATTTTTTAGTGATAATTCTTTTTAGGAGAATGTCTCTTTGTAGGAGAAACAAGCCACTCCACTGTCAACAATTTGTATGTACTCATTTGTTGTTGAAATCAATATAGGGCCTAGTTGTTGGAGCAGACCCAGAGCTGTAGCCCAGGATGGGTGAATTTCGTTATCAAATTTTGGTTTCTTCTGTTCATGTTTATCATCTTGAGTTGCATGTGAATTTGTTTCTCTTTTAAGTTCATGTGAAAATTTAACTCACCATCTTGAAGAGGTTGTGAAAATTTTTTACCTTTAAAGAACCATTTTGTTAACTTGAAAAGTCTTAGAGGACGGTTGGTTTTTTATAGGAGTGTTCATTTCCAGATCATGTGGTATCAGAGTAGCATCTGACCAAGTTGCAACTATGGGAAAGAAACTAAAGCGTGAAAGAATCCAAAAGTTGGAGGAGATTAAACTTCCTCTTCGAATGGAGAATGTTGAGCTAAGAAGATTACTTGAAATTTCATAGGAGGAGAAAATATAAATGCACCTACATTTGCAGCATGTAGTGGAGGAACATATTAGTGAGAGTTCCATCCTTGAAGCAGCAAAGAAACCCTCTAAGTTGAAGCCAATTTTTGGGCATGGTTCGTACACAGGATATGGACCCTATGTTAAGAATGATGCTTGTGAGTTTTGTTAGCATATGAAAGATCATGCTTATCTGCCAATTGCTAAAAGTGGTTGGCTTGAGTCATTATTAGGTCCCTATACTACTAGTGTACCCCCTTATTTATATTAGTGCAACCCCCTTATTGTATTTTTGTTCCCATGTAGTCCTCATGTTGTTATTATTGTGCCCCATACAAACCCACTATTTTTATTGTTGTTCCCCTACAATATTATTGTTATGTAGGCTCTGATTATATTGGGACCCCTTAGACTCCTATATATAGAAAGGAGGTCTTGTCATTTGTATCATCGAATAATTGTTCATTTGTGTAATGTAAAGGAGGTTTCCCCATATAAGAGGTTAATTTTGAAGTTGTTGATCTATCTCTTCTTCTATTTTGTGAGCTGGTTGCATAACATTTGGTATCAGAGCTTTGGATTCTAGGGTTTCACTGCTTCAAACAGGTCATCATGGAATTTTTGCTATAACTTTTTTTCTACAAATTTTTAGAAGCTGAAATTAAAACACATTTGAGACAAAAACTTGATGAACCTTGTGACCTAATTTAAAATATTGCCTCGCTATATTTTCAGAGATATGTGTTGGGTTGTGTTATATTCTTTCCACGACTAGCCCACGTAGTTAACCTGGGGTTTAAAGGGGGGGTAGAGCCCCCCCTTCGTTGCGACGATTGCATAGCGGGGGGGTCACAGGGGGTTTGAGGGGTGCAAGTAACCCCCCTCTATGGGGTCCGGGGCAGCGCCCTGGAAAATTTTGTTTTTTGGACCCTATATTAGGTTGGGCGGACCTACCTATGGTTTTGTGCATGTTTAACGCACATGGTTTTGGACGCGATGGTTTTCGGTCCATGGTATTGGATGCTTCGGCATGTATAAATATGTATTGTAACATTGAAAGGAATATAATGAAAAAACAAGCTAGTAGTCCCGGTTTTGGGATCTAGGGGAAAATCTCTGTGTCTATGTGTTTTATGTGTTATGCTCTCGCATTGTTTATTTTCTGTGTTATAGAATTCGTATGCAGGTAATTTCTGTACATGTTTAAAACCTACATTTGGTATCAAAGTTGTTTTGGCGTCAAGGGGACACCTTTGTTGTTGAGGGGTTTTGCTCAGGCTTGTGGTAGACCCTATTCAATGGGAGATCTGTGATATTGATTCTGGTGGTGAAAGAGGATGGCGAGCAATGGAAAGATAGAGATTGAGAAATTTAATGGTCAGAGTTTTAATTTGTGGAAACTCAAGATGGAGGATCTGTTGGTGGATAAAGATCAGTGGATCATGGTAGATCTAGGTACTAAACCAATGGGAGTGTCTGATGAAGAATGGAAGAAGTTGGATCGAAAGCCAAAGAGCACAATACGATTGTTTGTCTCAGATTCAGTATTGCTGAATGTATCAGGGGAAGCTACGACGATGGCTTTGTGGGACAAGTTAGGGACTTTGTACCAATATAAGTCTCTGGTGAATAAACTGTTCCTACAGAAAAAGTTGTATAACCTGAGCATGAAATATGGAGACTCGATGACAAAGCATCTGAACGCATTTAATACTGTGGTAAGTCATTTATTATCTGTTGATATTAAAATTTTATATGAAGATAAGTGCATCAGTTTGGGGAGACGATGGCGAGCGTTAGGGTCTGCTACCGTGGAGATCGTTTCGTGGCCGCAGCTGATTCAAAGTCTGCTACAGGGGCCGAAGGCGATCCAGGGCTCGGAGTTCCGGTAAGCGTCTCCCTTCACGATGCTGAAAGGATCTTCTATGTGAAATGGCGCAGACAAACGCCTGAAACCCTTCCAGATCAACACGGCAACGAATCTGTGGGGCTTTCTGCCTCTAGGAATCAGGCGTCCTCGGAATGGAAACGTCAGGAAAGCATGAGTGCGATCATCTTCAATGCCATGGTTTCCGAGCTCAGGATCTACGCAAATAGAGATCTGCTCATAAAATCTGGTCAGATCCACGATTTGGTTTCTTCTCCCTATATCCTGAACCAATTGCTAGCTGAAGAGGCCGAGGTTATTGATCTGTGCGAACGCCCTTTACGGCCTGGATTCCAATGGGATCAAGCAGCGAGATCCACAATGGTGGATCACCACCCTACGTGGCTTTATGAGGAGGGATTCAGGGTGCTGAGGAGCGTGGTGCTCAACTACGCCTTTGAATCTTGCAGATCCGGCCTAGATCTACCTGATCCAGCCAATATCCGAGACTCCAGGCAGCATATCGGTGGCAACAAGCTTAGATCGCGCAGAGGGATTGCAGATCTGGACATGCACAAGGAAAGTCAGCCAAAACTTGAACAACAGGTAACCAAATCTCGTTTTCAGATCTTCATCAAAACCCCAGAACAGAAATCTCTTTTGGTTTGGGTACATGTAGATAGTACTGTTATGCAGCTAAAGCAGCAAATTCAGGCATTGAAGGGCTATCCTTGTCAGATCCAACATTTAGTCAGCGGCAGGTGGTCTCTCCAGGAAAACAGAACCCTGGGAAGCTATGTGATTAGTCCAAGAGACACCATTGCTTTGAACCTCAGGCTAAGAGGAGGGGCTCAATCTCAGGGACAGCCAAGTAGCTCAGGAGGAGACAA
Organism: Pinus tabuliformis; assembly: GCA_031772625.1. Taxonomy (NCBI): domain Eukaryota; kingdom Viridiplantae; phylum Streptophyta; class Pinopsida; order Pinales; family Pinaceae; genus Pinus; species Pinus tabuliformis. The sequence goes on along the minus strand of CM062816.1, from coordinate 242,216,460 downwards.
GGGGAAAAAGACAGCACCCCAGCATCAAACCAAGGGAGGTATCTCCTACAAAAAAATTCTTCAAGGTAACAAAGAACCTAGATCCTCTCCAGATCAAGGTGGATATACACCCAGGCCATACATAGTAGACCAGTCAGGGCAAACCCTAGCCCTTAACTTTGATTCCACAGGGCTTGATGATTATGTCAAGTCATATGAAACGCAGGCTCTAATCTGCCGGTTCAACAGCTTCTGGCCAAAACCATCAGCCCTATTTCACTGGATTTTTACCACCTAGACCATGGAATGTGACATACATTTATGTTCTAAAGGTTTCTTCATAGTCAGATTTGCATCCAGGGAAGTCAGAGATACAATCATCAGTGATGGGCCTTGGTTCTGGGGAACGGCGGGGTTGTTCATGACTCCATGGTTTACAGATTTTGATCCAAACAAAATGACGGTATCCAAAGTGCCGGTTTGGGTTCGGCTTTATAACCTTCCTCTCCACTTTTGGGGTGAACGAGTTTTGGAAGGAATCGGGAACAGCATAGGGAAATACATCAAAACAGATCTGGAGAGGATTGATGAAAGGGTCTTCACTTTTGCATGAATATGTGTGGAAGTAGATCTAAGCAAAGGGCTGCCAGACAACATAAGGCTGATCTACAAACAACAAAATTGGTTGCAAGCCTTGGACTACGAAAATACTGCATTCAGATGCAGGCTATGCAGACAAACAGGACACTTGCAAAGTACTTGTCCAGAAGCCAAGAAAGTAAACAGCAGAAGAAAGAAGAAAGGGAAGCCGAGGAAAGGATGGCAATTCTCCCCCCCGAACTCAGAGGATGAAGAATCAGAAGCAGAAGAGGACGATATCCCCACAGAGAATGCTACGGATTCCCAAGTAACAGGGACCCAGAAGGAAAACTCATCAGACAACCAGTTTTCACAGTTTCAACCAAATCAAGCAGAGAAGACAAATGAGGATCAGAGCATGGGAGGGATCAAACGGCTTCACCAATCGGACTCTTCAGATTCAGATAAGGAATTAGGCATGCAGAAAGCAGAAACACAACTAGTCATAGCTTCGATCGAGCCCACTCAAGGTGAATGGCGCAAGGTCGAAAAGAAAAAGGGAAGGAAAACCTGAAGAGTGAGTCTTACTCACATATGTAATTCAGTTTTTCTGCTTCCCTCATTTCCCCCTCTCCCTCTTCTTTTCTCATTTTTCTCATTTTTGCACGTTAGCTATTCAATGTTGCGAAGGGTGCAAAAGCACCTGTGCCCAATGGGCAGCTTATGGAAATGCTTCAATGCATATGCAATTGTAACTTTTCATTTTTTAAATAAAAGGTTACAGATTTTTCCTTTGGAAAAAAAAAGTCCATCAGTTTGTTGTGTTCTCTACCAGATTCGTGGGATAGTTTGGTTATTACAATAGGTAGCAATATAACTGCCTTGCAACTTGATGAAATAGTCTCATCCTTGCTGACGGAGGAGATGAGACGCAAAAATATGGAGAGCCATAATGGTGATGCCTTGTCTGTACAAGGACGGTCATAGAACAGAAACAAAAATAAGTCATCGAGTGGGAGATCTAAATCTCCAAGAAAACCTGTAAAGGTGGTGTGCTGGAAATGGGGAAAGGAAGGGCACTACAAAAGGGACTATAAATCTAAAGTTCCTGATAAAGGAAAGGGATCTGATGATGCTCTTTTTGCAGAGGGGAAAGCCACTTTAGATGAAGGTAGGGATGTGTACTTGGCTTCTTCAAGTACACATGTAGATCATGAGGCAGATTGATTGACTCAAGTGCATCTTTTCACTTCACTCCCCATAGAGAGTGGTTCTGCGAGTATGAGAAATACGATGGTGGTGATGTCTTCTTAGGGGATGATAGGAAGGCTAGAATTGTTGGTCATGGAAAACTAAAGTTGAAGTTGCAAGGTGGAAGAGTTAGAACACTTCCGGGTGTTCTGCATATTCCTGCATTGGCCAGAAATCTGATTTCTATAAGCAAGCTAGATGATTTAGGTGTAAAAATAGTGTTCAAGAAGGATACCTGCAAGATGGTTCGGGGAGCACTGGTATTGATGTGGGGAGTTTATATTGGAACTCTATACAAGCTACAAGGTAGAACTATTGTTGATGGGTGCAACAGTTTTGTGGTTCCCGAAAGAGGAGCAGAAAATTTAGGGGTCTCTGGAGAGAAGACCATGTTCTGGCATCAAAGGCTTGGACATATTGGAGAGAAGGGCCTTCGAATACTTAATGGTAAAGGTATGGTAGAAGGTATGAGTAATAGCTCTCTCGATTTTGATTTATGTGAAAATTGTGTATATGGGAAGCAGAATCGGATGAGTTTCCCCTCTGGTGGTAAGAGGGTGAAACAGATATTAGAACTTGTGCATAGTGATGTGTTTGGACCTGTGAAGGTTCCATCACTGGGTAAGTCTATGTACTATGTATCATTTATAGATGACTTCTCAAGGAATACATAGATATATTTCCTTAAGAAGAAATCTGAAGTCTTTGACATGTTTAAAGAATTTAAGACTCTGGAGGAAAACCAGACAGAGAAGAAGATAAAGGTGTTGAGGACAGATAACAGTGGAGAGTTTTGCAGTAAGGAATTTGAAGAATTTTGTAAGAAGTGTGGTATAGCACAGCAGAAGACTACTCCATACACACCTGAGCAAAATGGAGTTGCAGAAAGAATGAACAAGATGTTGATGGAAAAGGCAAGAAGCATGCTCAGTGGTGTCGGGTTAGGACAGGAATTCTGGGCAGAGGCAGTGGAGACAGCATGTTACCTAGTCAACAGATCACCTTCATCAGCGTTGGAGGATAAGACTCCACAAGAAGTATGGACTGGTAAGAAACCCTCTCTTTCACATCTGAGGGTATTTGGATGTGATGCATATGTACATGTTCCAAAGGGGAAATGAACCAAGTTGGATAGTAAATCTGAAAAGTGCACCTTTATTGGGTATAAGGATGGTTTAAAGGGTTATAAGCTTTGGAACCCAGTAACAAGGAAGGTTGTGTACAACCGAAATGTGGTGTTCAGAGAGGTAAAAGATGTTATTACACATGAATTCCAACCAAAGAAACCTAAGAAGATAGAGTTTGAGCTTAAGGAGGAAGAATTATACTCTACAACAGAGGAGGAATCAGAAGATGAAGAGCCACAAACTTCGGGTGTGAGAAGATCAGTTCGAGAAAGAAGGCAACCAAAAAGGTATAGTCCATCTACTTTCTATTCAAATTTTGCTTTATCTATTATTGACGATGATCCCGGAACTATGAAGGAAGCAATAGATTCAGAGGATGGAAAACTCTGGAAAGAGGCCATGGTTGATGAAATGGCAACTTTGCACAAAAATGAGGCTGGGATCTAGTGGAGTTACCGGCTGGAAGCAAACCCATTGGCAGCAAATGGGTGTTCAAGAAGAAGACAAATGCAGAAAGAAAGGTGGAGAAATACAAATCTCGGTTGGTAGCAAAAGGTTATTCCCAGGTGCCTGGAATTGATTTTAGTGATATTTTTTCTCTTGTTGCCAAGGTAACTTCTATTAGATTACTTTTATATGTTGCTGCTGCTTTTGGTTTTGAGGTAGAACAGATGGATGTGAAGATATCATTTCTTCACGGGGATCTGGAAGAGGAAATCTACATGAAGCAACCTGAAGGTTTTGCGGTGAAGGGTAATAAAGAACTGGTATGCAAGTTAAAGAAGTCTATGTGTGGGTTAAAACAGTCACCAAGGATGTGGTATCAGAAATTTGATACATTTATACGGGGACTTGGCTTCACCAGAAGTAAAGCAGATCACTGTGTGTATTTCAAATTAATTGGTGACCATATTATTTATCTGGTCTTGTATGTGGATGATATGTTGCTGGTTGGAAATGAAAAAGAAATTATCCAGGATTTGAAGACCCAATTGTCCTCCAAATTCGAAATGAAATATAGTGGTGCTGCAAACTATATTTTGGGCATGGAAATTAAAAGAGACCAGGAAAAGAGGAAGCTTTGGTTAAACCAAAGGAAGTATGTCGAGACAATACTGCAGAGGTTTAATATGCAAAATAGTAAACCGGTGAAGGTTCCTATTCCTGTAGGTGTGAAGTTATCTGCTGAATAATGTCCCAAGACACAAGAAGAGGAAGAGGACATCTCCCGTGTTCCATATGCAAGTGCAGTCGGTAGCCTGATGTATGCAATGTTCTATACTAGACCAGACATTGCACATGCAGTGGGAGTATATAGCAGGTATATGTCAAAACCAGGGAAGGAGCACTGGACAACAGTGAAGTGGGTTTTCAGGTATTTGTGTGGCACTAGTGATTATGGTTTGTGCTACCAAGGAAGACCAGGATTGGACAAATTGTTGGATATTCGTGGCTTTGTTGATGCAGACTGGGCTGGATATCTAGATTAGAGAAGATCTACAAGTGGGTATGTGTTTAACCTATTTGGAGGTGCAATCAGTTGGATGAGTAAGAAACAATATGTAGTGGCATTATCAACTATAGAGGCAGAATACATGGCAGCCACTCATGCAAGCAAGGAAGTAGTTTGGTTGCAGAGATTGTGTTCAAGTATGGGGTTAGTACAGGGAGCTATAAGGATAGACCATGACAGCCAAAGTGCAATTTTCTTGGCAAAGAACCCTGCATACCATTCAAAGACAAAGCACATTGATGTTCGGTATCACTTTGTGAGGGATATGATAGAAGACAAAAAGGTGTTGCTAGTAAAGGTGGACACTTTGAAGAATACTACAGATGCATTAACAAAATTTGTCAGCTCTGAGAAGTTCTCTTGGTGTAGAGAAACAATGGGCATTGCAGGGTTGGATAAATGACTAAGCTCTCTTGTGGCCCCCTATGGAAAGAAAACAACAAGTGGGAGAATGTTGGGTTGTGTTATATTCTTTCCATGACTAGCCCACGTAGTTAACCGGAGGGTTAGAAGGGGGGCAGAGCCCCCCCTTTGTTGCGAAGATTGCGTAGCGGGGGTGTCACAGGGGGTTTGAGGGGTGCAAGTAACCCCCCTCTATGGGGTTCGAGGCAACACCCTGGAAAATTTTGGTTTTTGGACCCTATATTAGGTTGGGCAGACCTACCTATGGTTTTTTGCATGTTTAATGCACATGGTTTTGGACGCGATGGTTTTCGGTCCATGGTATTGGACGCTTCGGCATGTATAAATATGTATTGTAACATTGAAAGGAACATAATGAAAAATCAAGCTGGTAGTCCTGGTTTTTGGATGTAGGGGAAAATATTTGTGTATATGTGTTTTATGTGTTATGCTCTCACATTGTTTATTTTCTGTGTTTTAGAATTCGTATGCAGGTAATTTCTGTACGGGGTTAAAACCTACAATATGAACTGAGAAAGTTAGGGTTTTTGCAGGCTCCAGAACTGCATCTCAAACAGGTCATTATGAAATTGTCTCTATAACGTTTTTTCTACAAAGTTTCGAAAGCTAAAATTAAAAATCATTTGAGCCAAAATCGTGTTGCACCTCCTGTACGAATTTCATAACTTATTTTACTATATTTTCGGATATATGATCCAAGGAATTAAGGGTTTTTGTAGGCTCCCGAATTCCATATCAAACAAATGACCTTGGGAAAATTGTCGTAACTTTCTCTCTGAGCATCATATTCAAATTTCGTAAAAAGTGGAAGAAAGAGGATAGAATTTAGTTTGTGGGGTATCATTTTTAGAGTCAAAGGTTGAAACAGTGACATGTGCTACTTCATACAAGTTCATTCTATTGAACCAGTCTATAATCAGGTCATCGTAGGAAATTGGGCATAACTCTTTCTTGAAGAATCCAATCTTGATCAAACCTGTGGGGTTGGAAAGAGGACTTAGAGGGATACATTGTGTAAATTCAGAACTTGGATATCTAGTATTATAGAGTTACAGTCATTTCAAGATCGAGCTCCTAAAAGAAAGAAAAAGGGATATGAGGAAGTTTGATGGCAAGGATCCGATAACTTGGATACTACAAATGGAACAATATTTTGATCTACATGATGTGAAACTGTTACAAAAGGTACATATTGCATCTTTATATTTAGAACTGAATCAGTTTGTATGGTATAGAGGGATTTATTCTCGTAAACCATTTGTCACCTGGTCAATTTTCATGGAGAAAATGATAGCACATTATGAGGATACAAAGAGAAACACCTTCTTTAGCCAATTGATAAATCTAAAACAAAAGGGTTCAATGGCAGAGCACATTTAGGACTTCCAAAATTTTAATATAATGGTAAATGATATTCCATAGAAGTAGATGATTGATCTCTTCATAGGGACTTTAAAGGATAACATCCAACATGAGGTTCGCCTTTGGGAACCTGATTCATCGGAGAAGGCACATAGGTTGGTAAGAAAAAATGAAAGAAACATTATGGAAACAAGGAAGCCTATCACTCATAACTATAAATATAGAAGTGTTGTTACTTCTAGTCTTCCACAACCTACAAGGTTAAAAACACAACAATTGGAAGAAAAAAGAGAAAAAGGCTTTGTAACAATTATGATAGAAAATACACTAAAGGTCATAAGTGTGCTGAGAAGAAATTAATTGACATAGATGGTGAAGAGGAGGAATAAAAGGAACAAGAAACAAAAAAAGAAGAGGATATCCACCAGGAACCAACCTCGAAGAAAGAAGAATTACCACTCCTCAAACTCTCAAGATAGAAGGACATATCAAGAACAAAAAGGAAATAGCGTTGATTGATTCAGGTAGTACCCATTATTTTATTCATTGTAAGATAGCCAAGGAATTGAATTGCTTCCTATATCCAACACCAAAGTGTCAAGTAATGGTTGCAAATGGAGGAACCATAAATTTCTCTAGAAAGTGCCATAATATTAAGCTATCTATGGGAGAATATGTCTTGAATAGTCTAATGCTTTCCATTCCAATGGGTGGTGCTAATGTTGTACTAGGATTCCAATGGTTACAATATTTGGGGATGATAGCTTTTAATTTTCAAGAACTTTTCTTGAAATTTTTTTGGGAAGGAAATGAAGTTGAATAAGGGGTATCATAGGGAAACCAGGAAATATAATCAGCTCTAATGGTATGACAGGGCTTCTAAAGAAACGACAACGAGGCGTAATATGTTCACTATAGGTTTAAACAACGAAATCATCTATTTCTCTAGATCTCCAAAAATTCTTGGACAATCATTCTAAGTTTCAAGCAGTGGAAGATCACATCGAGCATCAACAACAAGTTCTCCAACTCTTAAAGGATAACCTCACTTTGGTGCAGAATCGAATGAAACAACAGGCAAGTCAACATTGCAGCAAAAGAAATTTTGATGTAGGTGACTGGGTATTTTTATGGCTACAACCATACAAACAAATGTCCCTCAAGCAAGCTAAGAAGGATAATAAATTATCACCAAAATACTATGGTCCTTACAAGGTGTTTCAAATATTGATACTATGGCATACAAATTGGAGCTTCCTGCATCTTCCCGAGTGCACCCAGTTCTCCATGTTTCATGCTTAAAGAAGGTTATAGGTGACAAGCTCCCAGTTCAAAAAATATTATCAGAACTTGACAAGGAAGGAAAAATCATATTGGAACCTGAAGCAGTCATGGAATCAAGAACTCGACAGCTACGAAATCGATCAATTTTAGAGTATCTCATCAAGTGGAAGAACTTACCCACTGAAGACTCCACATGGGAGGATGATAATTTTATATAGAAGCATCTAAAACTACTCAAGCGTTGAGGACAACACTTTTTTGGAGGAGAGGGGCATGTTAGGTCCCTATACTGCTAGTGTACCCCCTTATTGTTATTAGTGCAACCCCCTTATTGTATTGTTGTGCCCATGTAGTCCCCATGTTGTTATTATTGTGCCCCATAGAAGCCCACTATTGTTATTGTTGTTTCCCTACAATATTATTGTTATGTAGGCTTTGATTATATTGGGACCCCTTAGACTCCTATATATAGAAAGGAGGTCTTGTCATTTGTATCATCGAAGAATTGTTCATTTGTGTAATGTAAAGGAGGTTTCCCCCTCGAAGAGGATAGTTTTGAAGTTATTGATCTATCTCTTATTCTATTTTGTGATTTGGTTTCATAATAGTCATCATCCACTTCTTCATCAACATCTGACATGGAAAAGATGGGTGAGAGGTCAAAGGAGGTAATTAGAATTTCTAGTTATACTCCTTTAGTTAATGTTGATAACACATCTTTTGCAGCTTTCAAAAAGCATACCAAAGGTATTCGTATGAATGTTTTAAATCAAATGGTTCATGATGGAAGAGGCCTCGGAGTCAATGGCCAATTGATCTAAGGGATTTTGTGCTCAAAATTCAAATTGTTCAAAAGCGATCGAAACATGTACCAATGCGAAGATCTCGTCGACCTGAATCCAACGCAACACCTTTCACTCAAAACTGATATCATATGCTCCTGATATCACGTTCTAATTGATTTGTCAAACAACTAAAAATTTTGTAATATGGATTGCAGGTACGCCCAGTTAGCAATCTGTATGATGACTAGGCAGTTTACTATGTGTTTGTGGGCCAATGGTTTTTTTCCATGTGTCTCAATCTGGTTGGTCAAAATTTCTTGGTTTTATATTGGTTGTGGGGTTATTGATATGGTCCAATGATGGAGAGCCACACGGGCCAATGGTTGATTGCCACATGGCCTCTGGACTGTGTAGTAAAATTTTGTGAGGTACCAAGGGCACCCAAGGGATTTGAACCAACGACTAGGAATCAAGAAACAACAACCATTTACCAATGCACCAAGACACATGTTACTTGATTAACTATGGTCTCGATGTGTATTTAAAGTTGAGCGCATATGTATTTGGGGGTAGGGTCAGGGCTAAGCCCAAAACCTAGTCACCACACCCATAAGAACCAACGGATGAGACCATGGGCTAGGGCTTAGCCCTAACCGCAAGCCTTGGTCACAACCCATGTGAATAAGGCAAGGATTTGTCGGCGAATATTGGAGGGGGACAGCCCCCTGGCCACATGCGGCCAATACGACCACTAGCGCGAAGTAGAAGGGGGCTTAGCCCTAGGTGCTTGCAGTGGGGCCAACCTCGAGTCATATAATCCATCACATGACCATAGCCTACAGAGTTTTGGGTGCACACGTTAGGTGTGCATTGGGCCTAGGTTTTATGGAACATAGGACCACAATGCAACATGGTGGGGGCCCGACCGTTGGGGCGAGTGGTTAGCCCCAGCCCCTGGGCACGTGCCCCCCATACTACCGTAAATTTCGAAACTGGGGGGTTAATGGATAGTTTAACTGTCCGAGAAATTCTCCCGTCGGGCGGGATTGTAGGCCAGGATTGCGCACTGGTTCCGGGTTTTCGGCGCTCAAGCCAGGTTTGGGTCGAATGGTAGGATGACTAGCTATGGAAATTGTGAAAAGCTTGTAATAAGCATAAATTTCTCATCTTTTGGCCAAATGAGGTGCAAAAAGAATCCAAATGGGGGTTTTTTCTAAATTCTAAATCCATTGGAGACATTTCCTTTACATTATGTGTAGAAATTCTTGTAGATTCACAAGCTCATGCAATGTACTAAAGCATAGGACAAGAATCTACTTCTACTATCAACTAGCAGAAGCCAATAGATCGATGAAAAAAATATGAAAAAGAAGAAGATAAATCAATGGCACATAACACAAGATGTATCTGGGGAAAGCCACTACTCAAAACCCCACTATCTGTATTTCATATATCAGAAATATGAGTGAATATACAAAGCTTGTTCTCACTAGAACAATTCCGCACAAGTATGCTCAACTCTCTCAGCTCACAAGCTAGCTCTTGGCCAACACTTAGCCAATTATGCATCTCTCCAAGCCCCTAATCTCTTGCATAATTCCTAGGATGAATAGTCTGTATTTAAAGGGAATTCATGCTTCCAAAACTGCGCAATCCAAACATAGGTTCTTCTCTAATTGCATGCATGATATTTACAACTCAGTAAATCACACAACTGATAGTACATTGTCCCTGCACTCTAGTCTCAACTGGGTCTTTCTCAGAATCGACATGCATGAGTTTCTAATGAGGGAATCTTCAATTAACTAGAGTGACACTTGTGGATGCACTAGTGCACTAACTAACTGTTAACTCTATATCAGTTCCACAAATAGTTTGGAACTAATTTAATTGAACATAACTCAGTAAACTGAGTGATCTAATTACAACTCACAATTAAACTCATCTTGGACCCCTAAAACTTAGGGAGAACATATACATGACTTCACAATTACTTCCAACTCAAAATTCCTAAGCTAATTAAGTTAATTAAACTTAATTAACTATTTACAAGTTGCTATGAGAATATAATTTTATTTTAACTCTCAGTTTAATTCAAGGACAAATTAAACTAGAATTTCTTATTGCCATTTCTCAACACTCCCTCTCAATAAGAAAGGGATTATCAACTACCCCGATCTTGTCTCTATGAAAATCGAATTTACATCTTGATAATGCCTTTGTCAAAATGTTACCATCTTGCTCCTCCATGGGAATGTACTCTAACAACATAATCCGCCTCAATACACAATCTCTAAGATGATGATATCGGATATTAATATGCTTGGACCGATCATGAAAAAATGGATTTTTAGATAGTTTGATAAAAATCTGGTTATCGCAGTAAATCACAGTTGGATCCATTTATTTACCAAACAAACCAACCAGGATCTTCCTCATCCAAATGGCCTCACTTGCAGCCTGACTCACAGCCATGTATTGTTCCTCTACCGAACTGAGTGCAATCAATCTTTGTTTCCTTTTGTACCAAGAAACTGTCGTTAACCCAACACCGAAAATCCCTAATGTGCTCTTCCTGTCGGATGGATTCCCTGCTCAATCTGCATTAGTGAAGCCTTGAAGCTTCACTCACTCTATCTGTTTGTACCATAATCCATACTGAGAAGTGCCCCTGAGGTATCTCAATAAATGCTTTGTCGCCTTCCAATACAGCTTGGTAGGCCTAACCATCGCTTGACTAAGTTGTTTAACTTCATAGCACATATCCGGTCGTGTGTTCACCAATTACATGAGTGAATCCACAAGCTTCCTGTAAACAATAGCTTCCACTACTTCCCATGAAGTAGCATCCTTCTTCCTCCAATTACCTACTAGATGAGTCTCCATGGGTTTGTTCCTCTTCATGCAAAATCTCCTAAGTATCTCATTGGCATACTTGCCCTGAGATACAAACAACTCCCCATATCCCTACCATACCTCCATGCAAAGAAATTAATGCATGAGCCCCATGTCCTTCATCTCAAACTCTCTTGCAAGGTCCTCCTTGCAAAAATTGATCGGTTGATCATCATCTGTCAGTGTGAGATCATCAACATAAAGTACAATGATCAACAACTTACCTTCCACCACTAGTGTACCAAGCACGAGGTTCTTGCTTCATCCCATATAATGTTCTCTTGAGCTGGCACACATGCAACTCACAGTCAAAGGTCTCAAAACCTTCAAGTTGCTCTATGTACACCTCTTCTTCAATCATGCCATTAAGGATGGATGTCTTCACATTCATGTAATGTATCGTCCAACCCATCTGTGTTGATAATGCCAATATAGATCTAATCAAAAGGTACCTTGCAACAAGAGCAAAGGTCTCATCATAGTCAATCTCCTCTACCTGTGAAAAGCCACGGGCCACAAATCTAGCCTTATGCTTCTCCAAACTACCATATGTAGCTTGCTTTACCTTGTAAAGCAAATGAGAGCTCACCACTGACTTTTCCTCCAGTCTCAGGACCGCATCCCAAACACTGTTACGAACTATGGAGTCATACTCCTCCACCATGTCATCAACCCAAACCAGTTATTGCATTGCTTCCTTAAAGGAAGATGGCTCTGTCACAATACATTCACCCATAAGAGCCATGTATCTAGTGTACCTCTCAGGTGACCTCCTCTGCCTGCGCTGAGAAGTGGGTGCTCCCACATTCTCCCGTGCATCATCCAACAATCTGTCAGCCTCTCTGGTGTGCTTTCTTGCCTCTCTGGAAGACTATGCCTAAGAGGATGTCTCCACTCTCAAATCCTCTACGTGTAGCTGTTTCACATCAATCTGAGGCTCCTCAACCTTATGAGCTAAAATCTCCTCATCTGCATGTATCTCAAGATCCCTCTCAAGGGAAAATCACATGGCCTTCTCCTCATCGAATCTGACATCCCTGCGAACCATTTTCATCCCGCTGGTCGGTAAGTACACCCGATAGTTCTGATGTGTATCAGTGTAACCCACAAATATCCCCAACTCTATTGTTGGCTCAAGCTTCTCCATGCATCTTTGGTCACATGGAAATATACCGATGACCCAAAAATCCTGAAGTGACTAACATCTAGCCTCTTACAGGAATAAGCCTCCTTTGGTGTCTCCATTTCAAGTATCCGATGTGGGCTATGTTTCTGAACATAAACCGATGTGTTGCATGCCTCATCCCGCAAGTGTAGTGGTAATCCCTGATCATGCAACACCACCCTCTTTCCTCCTATTATGCTTTTGTTCTTCCTCTCGGCCACCCCATTCTTCTAAGGGTTATGGGGTGTCGCCAACTCCCATTTAATCCCTTCCACTGCATAGAAGTTCCTAAACTTGTTTGAGACATACTCAACATTGTTACCACTCCATAGAGATTTAACCTTGTTTCCCGACTCTTTCTCCACCAATGCTTTAAACTCACAAAACTTTGTGAAATTTTAATCATTTCTTTGCATGAAAAATATCCAGCATTTTCGAGAAAAGTCGTCAACAAATATAACATAATACCTGTGTTTGGTCATGGATGTTGTCGAGAATAGTCCACACACATCTAAATGGACTCGCTCTAGAATAGCCTCTGCTCGACTGTCTCTATCATGAAAGGAAGACATGGTGTATTTTCCCAAAGTACACCCCTTACATGTAATAACTTTCTCAAGTGTACCTTTGGGAATACCAGTAGAGATCTGCTGCAATATCTTCAAAGCCCCATTATGCAAGCGGCCCAATCTCCTACGCCACAACTTGCCAATGTCTTGGATTTGCACCCTTTCTACCTTTGTGCTCAAATCAACACACTCCTCTACATCCAACTTATAGAGATTCTTCACCCGAATCCCTATCCTCTTTACTTCACCCGTGGCTATGTGTCAAAGGAATACCTTTCCTTTTGAGAAGATCACGTCATAGCCTCTATCCTCAAGCATGTAAACGGATACTAAATTATTCTTCACTCCAGGCACATACATCACATTCTTCAAGGTGAGTGGAGCCCCACACTCCCTCTAAAAAGTAATCGTGCCCAATCCAGTAACACTATACCTCCCTTCATCACCCATATCAATATGCATCTAAACATCTTTCTCCTCCAAGTCACTGAATAACTCTTTATCGCCAGTGATGTGCAATGAAGCTAAACTATCTAAGTACCATACACTTCCCATCATTAATGACACCATGCATGTAATGAGGGAAAAGTCCAATTCGAATTGAGAGGACAAAGCCTCACCCGTTGCTCCTCCTGAGGACTTCTTCTTGGACTTCCTAAGTGGACAATTTGTAGAAAAATGGCCCAGCTTATGAAAATGAAAACACTTAACTTTGATCATGTCTTTCTTCTTACCTCCATGATAAGAATCTAATTTGGAATGGGAAGCTTTCCCTTTCCCCTTATTCACCTTAATCGCTAAGGCACATTTCTCTTCATCTTCAGTCTTTAATGAAGAGCCATCCCTGGTGTTCCTCTTGATCTCCTCATGCATCAAATCCAACCATAGTCGTTCCCAATCCAGCAACTTCTTCCAGCCATTGACAGAGTCCTAATAACTATGCTAACTCTTTGGGAGTCCTAGAAGAGCAAGACTCGCCTTATCATCCTTGGAAACTATGATTCCAACACTTCCGAGTTCATCACGACACTAAGTTAACTTGGTCAAGTATTTTCGAATCATCTCGCCTTTCTCCATTTTGATTTTTCTAAGTTTGTCCTTTAGTGCCAATTTCCTTTGGTCACTGTTGTTCTGATACAAGTCCGTCAATGTTTTCCACATAACATACAGAGTTTCCTTGCCATGGAGACTCGAGACAATGTGGTCTCTAACTCCCTCAAGGATTATCTACCTCACCTTCGCCACACACTTCTTCCATTCAACTAAATTCTGTGCATCTAATGTTGTTGGCTTAGGAATTTCTTGATCAACGAATTCCTTCAAACCATTATCCTCTAGCACAACCTCCCTTCTATCCCTCCAAGCTATAAAATTTGAGCTACCTTCAAAGTCATACTCAAGCTGCAAACTATAGAACGCCATCTGTCGATCCTGAAGTATGTATTGCAAATTCGAATTTCACTTGTAACCCAAAACTCAAAACTTTGAAATATTCTCTAGTATATTGTTCTCTGCTCTGATACCATGTAGAAAATCTTGTAGATTCACAAGCTCATGCAATGTACTAAAGCACAGGATAAGAATCTACTTCTACTTTCAACCAACGGAAGCCAATAGATCGATGAAAACAATGTGAACAAGAAGAAGATAAATCAATGGCACATAACACAAGATGTATATGTGGAAATCCACTACTCAAAACCCTATGATTTGTATTCATATATCATAAATATGGGTGAAGATACAAAGATTGTTCGCACTAGAACAATTATGCACAAGTATGCTCGACTCTCTCAGCTCACAAGCTAGCTCTTGGGAAACACTTAGCCAATTCTGCAGCTCTCCAAGCCCCTAATATTTTGCGTAATTCCTAGGATGAATAACCCGTATTTAAAGGGAATTCATGCTTCCAAAACTACGCAATCCAAACATAGGTTCTTCTTTGATTGCATGCATGATATTTACAACTCAGTAAATCACACAACTGATAGTACACTATCCCTGCACTCTAGTTTCAACTGGGTCTTTCTCATAATCGACATGCATGAGTTTCTAATGAGGAAATATTCAATTAACGAGAGTGACACTTGTGGATGCACTAGTGCACCAATTGATTGTTAACTCTCTATCAGTTCCACAAACAGTTTGGAACTAGTTTAACTGAACATAACTCAATAAACTGATTGATCTAATTACAACTCACAATTAAACTCATCATGGACCTCTAAAACTTAGGGAGAACATATACATGACTTCAGAAGGACTTCCAACTTGAAACTCCTAATCTAATTAAGTTAATTAAACTTAATTAACTATTTACAAGTTGCTATGAGAATATAATTCGATTTTAATTCTCAATTTAATTCAAGGACAAATTAAACTAGAATTCCTTGTTGCCATTTCTCAACATTTTGAGCATTGTAAGATCATGAAAACACAAATTTGATCACTTAATGAAAGAGGCCCTACATTGGAAGCTAGACCAGGGGATGTACTCTAGGAGAGGAGTCAACTCCTTTATCATGTTTGTTGTTATGTGTTTCTGACATTGTATTTTGTCTCTGTTTTGGTTGTTAACTAAGTTTGAAAATAATTTGTTTCTGTGTTTTGTAACTTGATACATTACCCAAAATACATAAAATTTCACTTGCAATTTTCATATCACCTTCAAGTTTTCATAAACAGATCATTTTTTTTTTCTCTCTGATGCTTACAAGTTTGAAGCTTAAAAGAGGAGAAGGAGAACTTGTGGAGCCAATATCTCAAATTGTTTCAAGGATAACAAACACACCTCAAGCTTCAATAGTCATGGCACATGAAGAAGGTCCTGAAGGGATGTCTGAAGATGAAAGAACTTTTAGAAAAGCTTTCTTTGAGATGTCTGAAATGGTAAAGGTTCTTTATGAAGAGAGGAATTCAAGGTTGTATGGAGAGAGCTCAAAACCTCTAAAAGGAGATGGAGTAAAAGGAGACAAACCTCCAAAAAATAATGGAGGGAATGGTGACAAACCACCACCTTCACCTCCATCATCCTCATCCTCATATTCTACTTCTTCAACCCTTTCACAAACACCTTCAAATTCTCCAAATGGACATGGTAAAGTTACTTTGTTAAAGCTTGATATTAAGTTTGAATTGCCTATGTATGATGGATAGGTATATGCTGAGAAATTAGATAATTGGATTTGTCAGATTGAAGTGTATTGTAGGATACAAAGAATCAATGGTGATGAGACCAAAATTAAGCTTGCTTCTCTTATATTGGAAGGTGCAACACTTATTTGGTGGGAAGCCAAAACTCAAGAGGACATGAAGAAACATGCTAAGGTCTTATCCTCATGATTTTGTTGTTGCAATAAGAACACAATTTTATCCATTAGCATACATGCAAAAATCTATCATGGATTGGAAAAAATTTAGGCAAGCTAAGGGGAAAAATGTGCAAATCTATACTCAAGAATTTAGGAAAAGAGCTTTGATTTTGGGTATAGATTTGTCCTCTCAATATACTTTGCACAAATACATTAGAGGATTACATAGCTATTTGAGACACACAATTCTCATGTTTAACCCTACAAAATTAGATGAAGTTTGTGTACAGGAAACTCATTTAGAGGCAAGGGGAAAATGTTTCTAAAGAAACTAGTGAGAATTCATTCAAGTCTAGAGAAAAAGGAAAAGGGAAGTTTGAAGGCAAGGATAAAAAGAATGCTTCAGTCAAGAAAGAAGGAGAAAATATCACATGTAAACACTATTCTAAAGAAGGCCATGATGAAGACCACTATTGGAAACTACATCCTGAGATGAGACCCAAAAAATTTAATAACAAGGAGAAAGAAAATATTGATGCAACCACACAACAAGATCTAGGATATGATTCTGAAGATGAAACAAAAATCATAGCCATGGGATTGAAAGGTAAGGATTCAACTACAAGTACTAGTTCTTCTAGTAAACCCATTGAAACTCAAAATGAAAGAAAAAGAATAGAGTTGTTCCATATTAGAATCATCACAAAACATAATAAGGTAGATACTTTGTTTGGTAGCGTTCACAAGAAAACCTCATTTCAGAAGACATTGTCAAGAAACTAAATTTGGAAACCATTCCTCATCCTAAACCTTATCCTTTGGGTTGGGTATGTGACAATGCCAAGTTGCAAGTGACAAGAAAATGCATACTTAGATTTTCCATCACTGCAAATTTTATTGATGAGGTAGAACTTGATGTGGTACCACTTGACATTTGTGGGATTGTTTTGGGAAGCCCATACTTATATGATAGGAAAGCCATATTTCATCGCCATGAGAACAAGTATCACTTGTTTAAAGATGGGATTGAGTACATTGTTAGAGCACATAGCAAGAAGTTGAATTTATCTCTTGTGAATGTTGGACAAATGAAGAGGTTTGTAAATATTAGTCAAAATTTTACATTGTTGATGATTAAACATAAAGATGTTGATGAATATGAAGCCTTTCAAGGATATGAATCAAGTTTGAAATCTGATTTCATTGAGGTTGCTAATCCATGTGATAAGATGTTTTAGGAGTCTAACATGTTGCCTCCTAAAACATAAAAATAATATGAAGTGCAATTGCAGTAGGATGCATCATTATTGAACATTGGTATGAACAAGATGCCAATGTTAAAGAATGCGAGGGTAAAAAAGTAGATGCAAAATATATTTGACAAAGAGAAGATTGGTTCTAAAATATCTTCTTTTGGGTTTCATAATGTTTTGGCCTTGAAGAGGGATGGTGCATAGCGATGGCGATCACATTGGGTAAAGAGTCAAGACAAGTGCAAGGCTAGGCATGCTAACCATCATTATGATTACAGTGTTCAAGGTGAAGTGAACTTGAAATTGAATAAGTATCCTTTGATTGAAGACATAGGAGAGAATGTTCATATTTATTTAACATAAGTTTTCTCTTCTTAACATCTTGAAGAATTGCAACAAGGTCCTAGTCCCGACAAAAAGACAAAAACTTCAAAAAGTGAAGTACCTTCATGAGGATCTCAAAGTGACAAAAACAAACAAAGTCAAATGGGTTGAAATTGGAAGGGTGAGGGAACTATACCCTCATCTATTTGTTGACTGAAAATGATCTTTTGGAGGTCCAAAATATTCCAATGGGGAGGAGTGATCCAAGGGATCAGTTTAGTGCTCAAAATTCAAAGTGTTCAAAAGTGATCGAAACCTATACCAGTGTGAATATCTCGTTGACTTGGATCTAACGCAACTTGTTTCACTCAAAACCGATATCGTATGCTCCCAATATCACGTTCTGGTCGATTTGTCAAACAACTAAATTTTTTGTAATATGGGTTGCAGGTATGCCTAGTCAGCAGTCTGTACGCTGACTAGGAAGGTGATTAGGTAGTTGACTGTGTGTTTGTGGTCCAATGGTTTTTCGTCATGTGTCTCAATCTAGTTGGTCAAAATTTCTTCATTTTTTATTAGTTGTGGGGTCGTTGATGTGGTCCAATGATGGAGGGCCATGTGGGCCAATGGCTGGCTGCAATGTGGCCTCTGGACTATGTAGTAAAATTTCGTGAGGGGCCAAGGTCACCCACAGAATTCAAACCAACGACCAAGCATCAAGAAACAACAAACATTTACCAACGCACCAACACACATGTTACTTAATTAATTATGGTCTTGGGGTGTATTTAAGGTTGAGCGCATAGGGTAGGGTAGGGGCTAAGTCCAAGCCCTGGTCACCACGCCCATGAGAACCAAGGGCCGGGACCGTGGGCTAGGGCATAGCCCCAGACCCAAGCCTTGGTCACAACCCACGCAAATATGGCAAGGAGACCATCAACGAAGATTGGAGGGGGTCAACCCCTAGATTGCGGAGCGGGGGCCTAGCCCCGAGCCACATGCAGCCAATACAACCATCACCATAGAGTAGAAGGGGGATTATCCCTAGGTGCTTACAGTGGGGCCAGCCCCGAGTCATATAATCAGTCACATGACCATAGCCTGTGGAGTTTTGGGTGCGCGTGCCAGGTGGGCAATGGCCCAGGGTTTATGTTGCATATGATCATGATGCAACGTGTTAGGGGGTCGGTCGGCGAGGGCAGGCAGTTATCTCCGACATCTGGGCACGAGGCCCCCATACGACTGTAAATTTTGGAACTGGGGTGTAAATGGACAGTTTAAATATCCGACAAATTCTCCCATTGGACCAGATTATAGGCTAGGATTGTGCATCGGTTCTGGGTTTAGGGCGCTCAAGCCAAGTTTGGGCTAAATTATAGGATGGCTAGCTATGGAAATTCGGAAAAAAATTGTAACATGCATAACTTTCTCATTTTTTTGCCAAATGAGGTGCACAAAGAACTAAGATGGATGTTTTTTATAGTTTGGATCCATTGGAGACATTTGTTTTTCATTTGGAGCATTGTAAATCTATGAAAACATAAATTTGAGCACTTAATGAAAGAGGCCCTGCATTGGAAACTAGACCAGGAGAGGGGTGAACTCCTTTATCATGATTGTTGTTATTTGTTTCTGATATGGTATTTTTTTCTATGTTTTGGCTGTTAACTCAGTTTAAAAATCGTTTATGTGTCTTGTAACACTATCCATTAACCAAAATAGATAAAATTCACTTGCAATTTGTATATCACCTTCAAGTTTTCATAAACAACTCACCAGGATATCGCTAATCCTATCGAGATGAAGGATCGACCACAATATGAAGGATTGGGTTATGGTTATGGAGAAATTGGAGAGTGCTCTAAAATTGTTGAGGCAAATAAATCATCAAGTGATGATATGTCACACCATGATGGTAATGATGATGGAAAATTATCTCCAACGAGAGATGAATGCTCCAAGGGACATGCAAAGTTTAGTCCTTATCGTCAAAGTCGTAGCCCAAAGTACAGGTATAAGTGTCATGGGGATATCAGAATTGTTAGTGATTTTAATTATTTATGGGAAAATTTTCCTTGCACATTTTTGATGCAACTAACCATTGTGTGGCTGATTGTGATAAACTTAAGGGGATGGTCAAAAGAATGAATCAAATCCTTGGAACAAAGCATGAGGAATATATCCTTGTTATGAAGACTTCCTCATCAATGGGAAAACGAAATCATTTTTGTAACCATTGTAGTATGAATCGACATTGGATTGAAAAGTGTTGGAAACTCCTTCTAGAACTTCGTCCCAAGAAGGATAAAGTGGTCATGTGATCCCTTGTAATGAAAGAGGCAGGTGGAAAAGTGGAAAGTAATGTAGTTACTAAAGAAACCTTCGAAGTAGAGAGGGTGCAGAAAGAGAACCCATAACCCTGGGATAGGTAAAGAATGGGTAGACTATTTTGTACAGTTCACTTGCTTTGTAAACTTGTAATTACTTGTTGTATATTTATGTTTGGGTACTTTGTAAAGTGAATTCATGCACAATCACTTATCTGTAAAAATGTTTTTTCTTTGACATGTTATGTTATCTTGGATTGATGATAAGTCAACTTGAATGGGATTTTTGGGATGAGAATTTATATTTCATCCAGTATGTATACAGTTGTGTCAAGCACTCACTTATACAAGTGTTTCGAAATGAATCTTGTTTGTGAATTTAAGATTTGATAAAGATGGTGTAGAAGATGACCATGATTATGTGGACAAATCTAAGCATGTCATTGAACAAATGCAGCAAGTGCATCTAAGAGTACAATTGCAGCAAGTGCATCTAAGAGTACAATTGCAGCAAAGCAAAATACGAATTAGTGCATGGAAAGCATTGAGTTTCTTATGATCTCTAGGTGGAAAATCAATTTTGGGTTCAACAAGAAAGGACTTCAAGATGAAGTTTGTTTGAGCTAAAGAAAGATGGTCTTGCATGTTTAGAAGAATTTTCGCTTAATTCTTGACAAGAAGATAAGAACTTCATGTAGAGGAAAGGTGGAGTACCTTGATTGGGGACTTTATGGAACCAATTAAAATAGAACAAGAAGGATTGAGATTGAGAAATTTAATGAGCTTTTTCCTCACTTATTTGCTAGTGGAGATAAACTTTTGGAGGTCCAAAAGTTCCTAGTGGGGAGGTATGATCCGGAGATCAAAAATAGACTCAAAAATGAAAGTCCTCAGAATCTCCCGAAACTAATGTTAATTCGTAATGTTCTTTGTCTTTATTCCAACGATGCTTGAATCGCCTCAATCCGACATTGCATGAAGAAGTTACGATGTTTTTACTTTTTTGATCAAAAACTAAAAAGTCAACAACAACACTGATTGGGTAGTCCATACAATTGACTGTGCAGGGTACGGTTTGTAGCGAAATAATAAGGTTTTCACCCATGGCATGTTCATATGGGTGTATTTGGCAAAGTGTGGTTTGTTTGTACGGTCTTAGGTGGCCCAATCAGAGGCTACCATGTGGCCTAATGAGTGGTCGCCACGTAGTGCCCCGAGATTGGTCAAAAAAATTATAGTAGGCCCAAAGGCCTCGGTAAGGTTCAATGCTCAACTTTTTGCATAACAACTCTCCGCCCTACCATCACACCGTTGGTTAGTACTTAACCCATATGGGTCACAGGTTATATTTAAATTTAAAGTTTTCGATGGTTGGGAGGAGGGGCCAGGTAGTGAGCCCTGGCCCCTGGTCACGTCCCACACACATGACCACAGGTAGAGTGGAGAGGGGCAAGTGAGAAGCTCTAGCCCCTAGTCTCAGCATTCACCATACAACCGATGTGAGAGTTAGCAGGAGGGGCAGGGCGGTTAGGCCCTGGCCCTCAACCACATTTATACCCACATGACCACAAGTGAATAAGCCCCAACCCTTGGTCCCATCAGCGACTATATGTCAGTTACCCAGGAGCTATGGTAGCGGGGGCAGGAAATTAACCCTAGCCCCAACCCTATTAACAACTATATGACCACGCCCCGATGGAAAAGGAGATAAATCGGTGGGTACGGAAAGTTGGCCCTTGCCCCTGACCTTATGAGCATCATGTGGGTTTGATCCAGTGCATAGGGTTATTGGAAAAATTAACAAGGCAATAAATTTAACTTTTGTTGCAGGAATCCTATTAGTCCTGGGTGAAATTATTTCTCGACGGATTGAGACAAGGGAAAAATAGTCGCACAGTTATCAGATTTTGACAATTTGTAGGACATATAGCATAGCTTGGCTTAAAGAAGCATATCTTGCTCAATTTTTAAACTTTTTGAGCTAAAGAAGAACCTGTATGGGGGTTTCTAAGTGTCTTGGACTCAATGACAGCCTCAGTTTTCTGATTTGAACACTTTAAGATGGACTTTTTACATAATCAAGTCTTTTAGTGCTAGAGGCAGAATTAGTTTTGAAGTAGTTTGAAGGCATATTTGAGCATGGAGAGAGCCTAGTTAGAAGTTTTCCATCCTTACAGTTTTATCTACAGTAGTTGTTACTTCAATAGAACAACTATTTTCCATCTTTTCTCAATGTGTTAAGGAGAGAAACCCTTCTTAACTCTTCATTGTGAAGGAGTTACATGTTTATGCTTTTGCTTTTCAAGTGAAGTACAACTGCCTATTGTGTGAGAGTCCTTTTTATGTTGACATTTTCATGACTTGTTGTAGGGATTCATCTTTTTAAATGAGAATTCTTTGTAAGAGAATCAATCCACTCTATTGTCAACAAGTTGTATGTACTCATTTGCTGCTGAAATCAATTTATGGTCTAGTTGAATCTTGGAGAAAGTTTGGAGATGTATCCCAAGAGGGGTGAACTCTGTTATCAAATGTTGGTTTCTTCTCTTCATGTTTATTATCTTGAGTTGCATGTGAATTTGTTTCTGTTTTAAGTTCATGTGAAAATTTAACTCACCATCTTGAAGAGGTTGTGAAACTTGTTTATCTTTAATGACCCATTTTGTTAATGATCTAGGTGGATATTGGTGGCCACCCACTTATTCCACATGGATCCCCACCATTGTTTCTTTCAGTTTTTTAGTTTCCTTAATTGTAGCATAATTTACTATTTTTGGCAGTTTTCGGGTCCTGAACTTCTAGAGCCGTTTTGAGGCCCTAAACAACGTTTTTTGTGAAAACCACTGGTGGTGAAGATAAGTTTTCCACTCGGTATTTTCTATTAGTATTTGTAGTCCTCGGATAGATATTTCTAGCGAAGTATCATGTGTGTCAAACGAAGATCACATGCCAAGGTTACGACCCGGGAAGTTCATGTACCAACTTACCCAAACAAGGCCCATAGTTTGGTGTTTCATCTCCTAGGGTTAGGTTTTTGGATGTCTAGGGTTTTCCATTGTTTCTAAATAATAAATAGGCCTTTGAGCCTCATTGTAACATAGTTCAGAGGCATGTAGCCTCCACATCTCTTCTCAGAGATAAGATACCATTGTCCGAGCTAGTCTTATTACTGTTCTATTTTTAAGCATAATTTAGTATCTGATATTAATGAAATGAAGTGTTATTTCTATTGCATATTTATATTTATCATTATATCTGTCATTTTTGCATTCCTGTTTAAATTTGGATCAGTGGTATCAGAGTGGTCTACTCTTTCTTTGTTTTTCTTTGCATGTCCCCAACGAGGTAGGTATATAAGGAGTTAGGGCTTGAACTGGTCGAACCTTTATAAGACCAGCCTCGCAAATCCCGACGACCTCCCATGGGGGATGAAAATAAAGACAAGGGGGCAAGAGATCCTATCAAAATATTGCATGAGGAGGCCCTCAAGAAACAAAGGAACACGATGATGGATAACTTTGCCTAGATCCTTCAATGGTTGCCTAGTGGCATCGCATCCACATCCAATAGCCAGTCTGGAGGTGCCACTCCTTTTAAGGCACAATTAAACTTTGGCATTCCCATATTTGAGAGCCAAATAGATGCAAACATTGTAGATAACTTGTTAAATCTGCTAGAAGGATTTTTTTTTTGTTCATGATTTTTCTAGCTGGGAAAAGATTACTTTTTCTCTTCTCAAAGCTGCCCTCCATGTGAAGGACTCATTAGGGGAGTTTTGGGGTCTAAAATGGGCCTCCTAAGGAAATTATGAAATAATAGTGGAAATAATAAAATAATATTAGATTACATCATCAAATTTTAGAGGGAAAAAAGAAAAAACTAGTTTCTCAACTCGTATTTTAAGTTTATCTTCGTATGGGTTTACTCAAATTTTGAGCAAAAACACTCTTTGGATGCATATTTTGATTCCTCATCCAAGGAGTACCCATGTTTCATACTTTCTATGGACCATGCTACATGAAAAATGAGAAATACATGAAAAACGTGATTGCAATCACAATTTTTCATGTATTTCTTATTTTTCATATAGCAGGGTCCATCGAAAGTATGCAACATGGGTACTCATTGGATGAGGAATTAAATTTTGCATCCAACGAGTACTCCCATGTGAAATTTGAGTAAAACCTTAAGGAGATAAGTTGAAAATAGGAGTTGAAAAAGTAGTTTTATTATTTTATTATTTTTTAATGGTTTTACCTTTTTACTCCAAAAAAGGTGAATCATCCCCCATGGTTGACATCATCATCTTTAATCCTATTGGTTTTTGAAAAGTGTATTTTGGTTGTACATTTTTCTTAGGAGGCCCATTTTAGACCTCAAAATTCCCCTAATGAGTGGCAAATCTACTGTGAACAAAAGGATGAAAGTACGCCCTCACTGGTTTCAGTCGCACCCACTTGAAATTCGTTCCAGGATGCCATCAAGGAGAAGTACTACCCTATCGGGAGCTATGAGGATAAATACATAAAGTGGACCATGTTGTGAGAGGCAAGGGACCAAGACATGTCAGATTTTACCAATGTTTTTCATACCATTCGCACGAAGTTGGGTATCAAGGATTCTAAGAAACATTTGGTACTCAAGTACCACGACTACCTACACATGTACATCCAAGATGAGATGGAGTTCCTAGACATCTCCTTGCTCAGCACGGCGTATCGATATGTTGTCAAAATCAAGTAGAAGCTGAAACAAAAAAAGCGAGACTTTGGATCCGTGAATCTAAAGCAAGGGAAATGTGCCCCCAAATCGCAGAACAAAGGACAAAGCCAAGGTAGGGTGGCCTGGGACAACCTGCCAAGACTGCAAGAAAAGAACAACACCGTGAAGCTGAAGAAGGACACAGGAAAGTGGTGTGAATTCCATAAGAGCTCCACTTACAACACAAGTGAGTGGCGGGCCAAGCAGTCACTTGTGGTCGAGCTGAAGGCTTATCAATCAGATGCATCTTCCAACTTTGAGTCAGAACCCGACAAGGGAAATGACAAAGGGAAGCAGATTATCGATGCAGAGTCCAATGCCACCATTGCCACCATGAAGATCCAGAAGAAGGAACTCGAAGATCCAGAGGAGGAGGAGTTCCTCTTCCACTCCCAGATGTGGGTAAAGGGTTCTCTGCTACATTTCATTGTCGACAGCAAAAGCCAAAAGAACCTCATTTCAGTAGAGGTTGTGAAGCAGCTAGGCTTACTGACCACAGCACACACACAACCATACACCATTGGGTGGCTTCACAAAGGACGATATCTTCATGTCAGCCAATAGTGTCACCTTCCATACAGTATCAAGCCCTTCACGGATGAGGTATTATGTGAAATTTCTCCTCTTGATGTTTGTGATGTATTATTAGGCCAACCATGTGGAAGAGACATGTTGTGTATGATTCAAGGCCTTGCACTATTATTGTTACCTTTGGAAATAAGTTGTACAGGATACCGGAGGTAGCACCGCCTACTGCCCTCTCTTTAGTTACTACCAAATAATGTAGTAAACTCATTTCCAAAACCGGGAAATTTGTTTTCCTAATGATACACCATCAGGGAAAGAAGAATATGGTGGCCATGACCGCCAAACAGGCCCCTCTGCACGACAACAAAATATGGACAAGGTCATGGTGGAGTATGAGGACATCTTCACCTCCCTCGCAGGGGTGCCTCTGCACTATCAGGTCATGCACTCCATCAATCTAACCCCAGGGGTGTTTCGTTGCCTAATGGACTAATCTATCAGCACTCTGTTCTGGAGAATGAAAAAATCAAGAGGAAAATTCAGGAATTGTTGCAGAAAGGTCACATCCGGCCGAGTTCATCGCCCTGTGGGAGCCTGATTTTGTTGGTACAAACGAAGGATGGGACTTTGATACTTTGTATTGACTATCGGGTGTCGAACAAGATCACTGTCTGGAATAAGTATCCAATCCCACGGATTAATGACCTTCTGGACCAACTCAAAGGGGAAAAATATTTCAACAAGATTTACTTGAAGTCTGGATATCATCAAGTTCCAATCGAACCCTCCGATGTGTGGAACACTGCCTTCAAACAAAAGGAGGGCCTTTTCAAATGGTTGGTTATACTTTTCGGGTTGACAAATGCTCCTGCAATCTTCATGAGGCTAATGGATGACATATTGTGGTCATTCACCAACTCATTTGTAGTGGTATACTTGGATGACATCATGATCTTCAGCGAGAGTTGGGAAGAGAACCTCCACCACATCTGATAGATTCTCCAAACACTGTGGAAACACAAGCTATGTGCCAATTTGGAGAAATGCACTTTTGGCATGACCCAGGTTTAGTATCTAGGATACATTATTAATGAACAGGGGATGCATGTGGATCCAGCCAATATCTAGGTCATTCAGGATTGGCCAGCCCCAACCACTCAGACAGAGCTCCGTAACTTTTTGGTTCTTTCCAATTTCTACCATAGATTCATGTTGGGGTTCTCTCATATCACTTGGCCCTTGAGTCAAGTCACCAAGGGAGGAGCGAAAGCAAAATTCTTTTAGTCTGAGTCTCAACAGAAGGCATTCACAGAGTTGAAACATTTCCTTTACTCTGCACCAGTGCTCACATTACCAGACATGCAACAACCATTTGAGATCGAGACAGATCCCTTTGACTATGCTATTGGGGCAGTCCTTACTCAACAGGGGAATCCAGTGGCATATCAAAGTGAGACACTTTCAGACATAGTCTATAAGTATCCCACTTATGACAAAAAGAGATGTATTCCATTGTGCAAGCATGTCAACAATGGAATCATTACATTTTGGGGAAGGAAATGGTCATCCACATAGACCACCGATTCCTACAGTTCATACATACGCAAGGGAAGTCGCAGAATGATCACCATCAAAAGTGGTCCACTTACCTACAACAATTCCATTTGACTATCAAGTACAAGAAGGGCAGCACCAATAATGTTGCAGACTACCTCAGTCGACCATTGATCATGGCGTTAACCACCGTTCTCAACTCTTGTGGGCACGAGACTTCTGATTGGCCACTTCTCTACAAAAGCGACTCAAAATTCAATCACATATACCAGACACTCTTGGAGGGTCAACAAGTTCCATATTTTCACCTCCAGGATGCATTGTTATGCCACCTAGGACACCTTTGTGTTCCTTCAAGCGAGAATGCCAAGATGATTTGGGAAGCGCACTACAGTCAGGTCGCTGGGCATTTCGGGGTTGAGAAAACAATGGCAGTGTTGTAGAAGTATTTCTATTAGCTGAATCCTCGACAAGATGTCGGGAAGTACATTAGATCTTGCACTGCCTACACCATTTCCAGACCAACCATCAAGAAGGAAGGCTTCTATACTCCATTGCCCACCCCTAGTCGACCTTGGGAATCCATCTCCATGGATTACATGTCGGACCTTCCTTCTACTAATCATGGCAATGACTGTGTTTTTTTGGTCGTCGACAGATTCTCGAAGATGACCATTATGGCGATCTGCAAGAAAAATATCACAACAGAAGCCACTGCTAAAATATTCTTTGAATGAGTGTGGGTACACTTTGGGATCCCATAGTCTATCATCTCAGATTGGGACAACAAGTTCCTCAGTACATTTTGGTCCAGTCTCTGATCGATGCTAGACACCAAGCTCACTAAGTCCACAACTTTCCATCCCCAAACTGATGGTCGGACAGAGGTCGTCAACAGGATGATCGTACACATTCTGTGCATGTACAACTCAAAGCATCCACGCACATGGGATGAGATCCTCCCCTATGTCCAACACAGTTATAATTGAGCTCTCCACAACGCAGCTGGCCACAACCCTTTCCAAGTGGGCTTGGGATTCCAACCACTATGTCCCATTGATGTGGCCATACCATTTGCAGCTACTCAGGCATATTCGTCTCATGTCCAATCCGAAGCTAACAAGGCAAACAAATTCATTCAGCACATCCTCCAACAAGTCCATGAGATATTGGACAAAGCTAATGCTAAGTATAAGTAGTGGCATGATCAACATGGGGTGCCACACAAGTTCCAGGTGGGTGACAAAGTTTGGTTACATTTGCGGAAAGAGCGCTCCGTTGGGCCCCACTACAAGCTTCACCTACTTTGATATGGGTCATACACCATCACCAAGGTAGTAGGGGACAATTCCTTTGAGATCAGTATTCCACCATTCATTGGTTTGCACCCAGTGTTCAATGTGGACCGCCATTGGCCCTACTTTCCACTGTTATTGGACACATCCAAGATTGCAGAACAACTCACACCAACAGAGTTAAAATCAAACTGCATGGAACAAGCCATAACTAATCAAATCATGGACACACAGATCAAGAACACCCAACAACAAAGGATACAACTATATCGAGTTATCAAAGAAGTCCAACTCCTTCACTAGGGAAAGTGGCTCGCCAAGGACCAAGTTCAACATATGTTTCCTCATCTCATGGAGGACCTCAACGCAATGGGGGTCATTGCTTCCTAAGGGGGGAGGAATGTTCGAGGTGGATATTGGTGGCCACCCACCTATTCCACTTGGACCCCCACCATTGTTTCTTTCAGTTTTCCAGTTTCCTTAATTGTAGCACAATTTACTATTTTTGGTAGTTTTTCGGGTCCTGAATTTCTGGAGCCGTTTTGAGGCCCTAAACGACATTTTTTGGGAAAACGACCATTGGCGAATACGAGTTTTCTACCCGATATTCACTATTAGTAGATGTAGTCCTCAAATAGATATTTCTAACGAGGTATTATGTGCATCAAATGGAGGTCATATGCCAAGGTTACAACCCCGGGAAGTTGATGTACCAACTTACCCCAATGGGGCCCATAGTTTGGCGTTTCATCTCCTAGGGTTAGGTTTTTGGATGTTTATGATTTTCCATTGTTTCTCAATAATAAATAGGCCTTCAAGCCTCATTGCAGCATAGTTCAGAGGCATGTAGCTGCCACATCTCTTCTCAGAGATAAGCTACCATCACCTGAGCTAGTCTTATTGCCATTCTGTTTGTAAGCATAATTTAGTATCTAATATTAATGAAATGAAGTTTTATTTTTGTTGCATCTCTATATTTATGGTTATATCTATAATTTGTTGTGTTCATGTTTAAATTCATATTAGTTAACTTGCAAAGTGTCAGAGGACGGTAAGTTTTTGATAGGAGTGTTCCTCCATTTCCAGATCAGGTGGTATCAGAGAGGGTTTTAACCAAGTTGCAAGTATGGGCAAGAAACTAAAGCGTGAAAGACTCCAAGAGGTGGAGGAAAATAATCTATTTCTTCGAATGGAGAATTTTGAATTAAGTAGGTTGCTTGAAATTTCCGAGGAGAAGAAAAGGTAATTGTGCCTATAGTTGCAACATGTAGTGGAGGAACATATTGGTGAGAGTTCCATCCTTAAAGAAACAAGGAATCCCTCTAAGATGAAGCAAATTTGTGGGCATGGTTCGTACACAGGATATGGACCCTATGTTGAGAATGATGCTTGTGAGTTTTGTCAGCATCTGAAAGATTCTCCTTATGTGCCCATTAGTAAAAGTGGTTAGCTTGAGTCATCATCCACTTCCTCATCAGCATCTGAAATAGAAAATATGGGTCAGAGGTAAAAGGAGATAATTAGCATTTCTAGTTCTAACCCTTTAGCTAATGTTGATAACACATCTTTTGCATCTTTTGAAAAGCATACCAAAGGTATTGGCGAGAATATTTTAACTCGGATGGATTATGATGGAATAGGCCTCGGAGTGAATGGCCAAGGTATCAATAATCCTATCGAGGGGGAGGAATAACCACGATATGAAGGATTGGGTTATGGTCATGGATAAATTGGACAGTGCTCTAAAATTGTTGAGGCAAAGAAATCATCAAGTGATGATATGTCACACCATGATGGTAGTGATGATGGAAATTTGTCTCCAAAGAGAGATGAATGTTCCAAAGGACATGAAAATTCCAATCCTCATCGTCAAAGTCACATCCCAAAGGACAAGTATAAGTGTCATGGGGATTTTAGAAATGTTGGTGATTTTGATTATTTATGGGAAAATTTTCCTTGCACATTTTGTGATGTAGTTTACCATTTTGTGGTTGTTTGTGAGAAACGTAAGGCAATGGTCAAAAGAATGTATCAAATCCTTGGGACAAATCATGAGGAATATATGTTTGTTATGAATACTTCCTTGTTGATGGGCAAGCGAAAGCATTTTTGTAACCATTGTAGTATGAATGGACAACAGATTGAAAAGTGTTGGAAACTCCATCCCGAAGTTCGTCCTAAGAAGGACAATGAGGTCATGTGATCCCTTGTAAGGAAAGTGACAGGTGGCAAATTGGAAACTAATGTAGTTCCTAAAGAAACCTTTGAAGCAGAGCAGGTGAAGAAAGAGAACCCATAAGCCTCGGATATGAAAAGAATAGGTAGACTATATTGTACAATTTTCTTGCTTTATAAAATTGTAATTACTTGTTATATATTTCCATTTGGGTACTTTGTATAGTGAAGTCATGTATAATAACTTATCTGCAACAAGTGTGTTTTCTTTGACATGTTAAGTTATCTTGGCTTGATGATAAGTCAACTTGAATGGGACTTTTGGGATTACAATTTGTATTTCATCCAATTTGTCTATAGTTGTGTCAATCACTCACGTATACAAGTGTTCTGAAATGAATCTTGTTTATGAATTTAATCTTTGATAAATATTGTCCAAAAGATGACCTTGAGTATGTGGACAAAGATAAGCATGTCATTAAACAAATGCAACCAAAACATCTAAGAGTACAAGTGCAACTTGAGGGAAGCAAAACAAAGTACGAATTAGTGCATGGAAAGCATTGAGTTGCTTATGATTTCTAGGTGGAAATCCAAGTTTGGGTTCAACAAGGAAGGACTTCAAGATGAAGTTTGTTTGAGCCAAATAAAGATGGTTTTGGAGATAACGTTCAGATTCCATCCATCGAAGTTTTTATTCTTGCATGTTTAGAAGAATTGTGACTTAATTCTTGACAGGAAGATAAGGAATTCATGTAGAGGCAAGGTGGAGTACCTTGATTAGGGGCTTTAAGGTACCAATTCAAATAGAACAACAAGGATTGAGATTGGGAAAGTTAATGAGCTTTATCCTCACTTATTTTTTGAGTGAAGATAAACTTTTGGAGTTCCAAAATCTCCTAGTGGGGAGGTATGATCTGGAGATTAAAAATAGACTCAAAATGAAATTTCTTTGAATCTCCCGAAACTAGCATCAAGTCATAATGTTCTTCCTCCTTATTCCAACAATGTTTGAATCACCTCAATATGACATCGTATGAAGAAGTTATGACATTCTTAAGTTTTTGGCCAATAGCTAAAAAGTCAACAACAGGGTTGACTAGGCTACTAACTAGACAATCCGTACAACTGACGTCATCAGCTGACTATGAAGAATATGGTAGGAAGTGGACTAATCAGGTCTTAACATAGGGCATGTTCATACAAGTGCATTTGACGCACTGCGGTTGGTACGTACAGTCTTAGGTAGCCCAATCAGAGGTCGCCACATGGCTCAATGAGAGGGCACCATGTGGCGAACTAAGATTGGTCAAAAAATTTATAGTAGGCCTAAATGCCTCGGCAAGGATTGACCCCTCGTCCTACGGCATAACAACTCTGCGCCCTAGCGTCACACCACCAATTAGTTCTTAACCCATATGGGTCACGGGTTATATTTAAATTCAAAGTTTTTGACAATTGGGAGGAGGGGTCAGGCAGTGAGCCCGAGCTCCTAGTCACGTCTGGGACACATGACCGCAGGCGGAGTGGAGAGGGGTAAGTGGGAATCTCTAATCCCTAGTCTCGACATTCACCATACAACTAATGGTGAGAGTTAGCGGGAGGGGTGGGGCAGTTAGAGCCTGGCCCCCATCCACGTTGTTACCCACGTGACCACAGGAGGAGGCCTGGGTGAAGGGCATAGGTGGATAAGCCTCGACCCTTGGTCCCATCGAAAACCATATGCCCGCTACCTACGAGCTATAGCAGTGGGGGCAGGAAGTTAGCTCCGGTGCCGGCCCTATTAGCATCTATATGACCATGCCTTGATGAGAAAGGAGCTAAACCGGCAGGGGCGAGCAACTGGCCCTAACCCCTAGCCTTATGGGTGCCATGTGGCCCTAATCCGGGGCATAAGGCTATTGGAAAAAATTAATGAGGCAAGTAATTTCATTTTTGTGGCAAAAATCTCGTCAATCCCAAGCGAAATTGTTGCTCAGCGGACTGAGAAAAGGGAGAAATTGTTGCATAGTTAGCAGCTTTTGCCAATTTGCAGGAAAAATAGAAGAGCTTGGTTTCACTAGTAGAAAATGAGCAATTAGTGACTATATGACTAAAAAATTTAGTCACCACAGCTTTTCCAAGTGAAATACTACCAAAAATTAGCAATCTTAAGTGAACGAACTAAAAACGACTAACATAAATCACTAACTTAGTTGCGGGTCAAAATATGTGACTAGCTAATAAGTAATACAACTAAAAATGACCAACATGAATGACTAATTTAGTCTAAGAACAAAAATACAATTACCTAACAAATACTACAATAATATGAATCATTTTTTTATGTTAGTCATCTTAATTGTGTCAAGCAATCTAAACTTACAAGTGATAGGGGATTGAAATGTTGTTAAAGATTGGTTGAAAGGTTGTCCTTCATTAAAAGAAAATTCACCCTCACATGGTGTATATGTGAGCCAACTTTGCATTATTTATCTCTAATAATTTGTAATTTTAAAAATATAATTTTTAACAAAAAAATTATTTTATGTATTTTTTAAAAATCTATTCATTGAATCTATAATTGGATCTAGTTCCAATTTGAAATTAATTTGTAGGGAAATTTTAATTTGTAAGACTATAATTTCAAAGAAAAACTACTTTAATTTCATATTAACTGACCTAGATCCATCTTAACCCCGAATCTATCAAGCACCGAGAGGGGTCCAATCTCTCGAGGTGTAAACTTTTTTTCTAGTGAAAAACTTGAGGAAATGTTTGCACCTCGAGAATCTCTCGACACTTGATAGTTATAGGGTTAATATGGATCTAGGTTGGTTATATAATACTATATAATATCTATATTTGTATTTTTGTCTCTTTTTTATTCCCTCTCTATCTCACCCCCCAAAAATACACACACACTCTCTCTCTCTCTATTTGTATCCTTCTCTCTATTCTCTATTTCTCTCCTCTCTCCCTCACTCTCTCTCCATGACTCCCTTTTCACGTCCTCTCTCCACATTTCTCCCTCTATGTTTTTCTTGTTCCCCCACTCTCCTACCCCCTCAAATTCCATCTCTCTCTCCTCATCTCCATCTTCCTTCCTCTCTATCCCATATCTCCCACCTCCCTCTATCTCTCCCCCCAACTCACTCTCCCTCTCTCTCTCTCTCTCTCTTCCTTCCAACTCTATCACTATCTCCCCCCCTTCCTGTCCTCCATCTCTCTCCCTTCCCCTTCTCTCACTATCTATATCCTCTCCTCTTCTTTCTCTTCCCTCCTCTTCTCTCTCCCTCACTCTCTCTCCATCTCTCCCTTCTAACTCCTCTCTCTCTCCACCTCTATCTCTCTATGTATTTTTTCTTTTCTCCCTCTCTTCCCTACTCCAAATCCATTTCTCTCTCTCTCTCTCCTCTCTCTTCCTTCCTCTCACTCCCTCTCTCCCACCTCCCTCTCTCCCCCCCATCACTCTCTCTTTCTCTCTCTCTCTGTCCTCCAACTTTTTCACTATCTCCCTCCCTCTCTCTTAAACTTGATCACATTGTATTATGTTTAAGAAATTATCTAAATTAAAAAAATTAATTGGTTGTAAAATATTGAACTTATATTTTGGATCAATCATGTCAAAGAAAATAAAATAATGAAAAACTTTAAAAAGTCATGCACTATATTAATCTATTATAATTAGTCAATTTGTTTGCTCTCATCCCTTGGATCAATTTGTTTGCTCTCATCCCTTGGATCCTTACCTAAGATCCAAGGGATGAGAGCAAGCAAATTGACTAATTATAATAGATTAAATATAGTGCATGACTTTTTAAAGTTTTTCATTATAAAACTGGCATAGATCCATCTTAGCTTAATTTTATTAAAACCTTAATTTAATTTCTATGGGAATATTTTTAGTAGTCGTGAGGATAGAGTGTTTAGATATATCTCAAATTGTAACATTTTCCCTTTTAGATTCAATTAAAAAAATGTTGTAAAATTAAATTAAAATAAAATATTTTTACTATGAAATAAGTTATTGTTTTTTGGCATGTGGTATTGATAAGCCATGGTATTGGCCCATGGTATTGTAACAAAGCCTATTTACAAGTTAATATCCATGGTAAAGTGAGGGTGAATATCCATGGTTAACAATCTTGTCATATTGTTATAAAATATTTTGATTGTGAAACAATTTATGTTTTTTGGGCATGTGGTATTGATAATCCATGGTATTGACCCATGGTATTGTAACAAATGCTATTTTTAAGCAGTTAATAATATCTACCGTAATGTGGGGGTCATTATGGTAAACTGAGGGTGAATATCCATGGTTAACAATCTTGTCATATTGTTATATAATATTTTGATTGTCAAATAATTTCCATGGTATTGTAACAAATCTACCATAATGTGGGGGTGATTATATACATGGTTAAGAATATTGTCATATTGTTATGAAATATTTTGGTTGTGAAATAAGTTATGGTTTTTGGACTTGTAGTATTGATAAGCCATGGTATTGGCCCATGGTATTGTAACAAAGCCTATTCACAAGTTAATAACAAAATCAAAATATAACAAATTGAATTTTATTATTTTTATTAATTTAACTCATCCCAATATCATTTTTAACTTCTTCTTTTTAACTTAGCATACGCAAAAATAACAAATTCTTATTAAAAATAAATCATTTAACGCAATTTCAATTTATATATTTTATTTTATATTATAAATATTTCTTTTATTTTTTTTATTATAAATATTTATTTTCTTTTTCATTTCCAGTTTAGGGTTGGGTTCAAATAAAATATTCACATATTACATCCTCACATTGTAGCATGTAGCACTGCATTTTTATCTACCTGGAAATGCCAAAGAAGACCATCAACGTGATCTATGGATTTCATGGGATTCGAACCCTAGATGGAGTTTGCATGGGAAACACCTCAAGAGAGCATCAACGATTAGATGGAGATAGACTCTGGAGAGTTCTTCCTTTTTGATTGCATTCTTCCTTTTTACTAAATCTTATTTTTGTTTTGACGGTTTAATGATTATGATAATGCAGATCTTGATTGCGTTCTTCCTTTTTAATAAAGAGAATGCAGATCTTGATTGCGGCCAACAATTCATGAAAAGACAATGCACAAGTAAGTGTTTTGCATGTCCTTATTGAGATTTTGGTCATTTTTACGTGGATATGAATTTGGATATGGAGAGTGATTATGATAATGCAGATCTTGATTGCGTTCTTCCTTTTTAATAAAGAGAATGCAGATCTTGATTGCGGCCAACAATTCATGAAAAGACAATGCACAAGTAAGCATTTTGCGTGTCCTTATTGAGATTTTGGTCATTTTTACGTGGGTATGAATTTGGATATGGAGAGTGATTATGATAATGCAGATCTTGATTGTGTTCTTCCTTTTTAATAAAGAGAATGCAGATCTTGATTGCGGCCAACAATTCATGAAAAGACAATGCACAAATAAGCATTTTGCATGTCCTTATTGAGATTTTGGTCATTTTTACGTGGGTATGAATTTGGATATGGAGAGTTATTCATTTTTACGAAAGATGATTTTTGTTCTTATGGGTAAACAATTTCGATGGTTTATATGAATTTTTTTCTTATTTAACCCAATTTCAATTTATATATTTTATTTTATATTATAAATATTTCTTTTATTTTTTTATTATAAATATTTATTTTCTTTTTCATTTCCAGTTTAGTGTTGGGTTCAAATAAAATATTCACATATTACAGCCTCACATTGTAGCACGTAGCATTGCATTTTTATCTGCGTGGAAATGCCAAAGAAGACCATCAACGTGATCTATGGATTTCATGGGATTCGAACCCGAGATGGAGTTTGCATGGGAAACACCTCAGGAGAGCATCAACGATTAGATGGAGATTTTGGTAATTTTTACATGGGTATGAATTTGGACTCTGGAGAGTTCTTCCTTTTTACTAAAGATGATTTTTGTTCTTATGGGTAAATAATTTCAAGGGTTTATATGATAAAAGAATAGATTTTATCTAGAGTTGAGGGTTTAATGATTATGATAATGCAGATCTTGATTGCATTCTTCCTTTTTACTAAAGATAATTTTTGTTCTTATGGGTTGAGGGTGTAATGATTATGATAATGTAGATCATGATTGTGTTCTTCCTTTTTAATAAAGATGATTTTTGTTATTATGGGTAAACAATTTTGAGGGTTTATATGATCAAAGAATAAATTTTATCTAGAGTTGAGGGTTTAATGATTATGATAATGCAGATCTTGATTGCGACCAACAATTCATGAAAAGACAATGCACAAGTAAGCATTTTGCATGCCCTTATTGAGATATTCATTTTTACTAAAGATGATTTTTGTTCTTATGGGTAAACAATTTCGAGGGTTTATATGATTTTTGTTCTTATTTAACCCAATTTCAATTTATATATTTTATTTTATATTATAAATATTTCTTTTTTTATTATAAATATTTATTTTCTTTTTCATTTCCAGTTTAGTCTTGGGTTCAAATAAAATATTCACATATTACATCCTCACATTGTAGCACGTAGCACTGCATTTTTATCTGCGTGGAAATGCAGAAGAAGACCATCAAAGTGATCTATGGATTTCATGGGATTCGAACCCTAGATGGAGTTTGCATGGTGGATTTCATGGGATTCGAACCCTAGATGGAGTTTGCATGGGAAACACCTCAAGAGAGCATCAACGATTAGATGGAAATTTTGGTAATTTTTACATGGGTATGAATTTGGATTCTGGATAGTTCTTCCTTTTTACTAAAGATGAATTTTGTTCTTATGGGTAAATAATTTCGAGGGTTTATATGATCAAAGAATAAATTTTATCTAGAGTTAAGGTTTAATGATTATGATAATGCAAATCTTGATTGCATTTTTCCTTTTTACTAAAGCTTATTTTTGTTCTTATGGGTTAACGGTTTAATGATTATGATAATGCAAATATTGATTGTGTTCTTCCTTTTTAATAAAGATGATTTTTGTTATTATGGGTAAACAATTTTGAGGGTTTATATGATCAAAGAATAAATTTTATCTAGAGTTGAGGGTTTAATGATTATGATAATGCACATCTTGATTGCGGCCAACAATTCATGAAAAGACAATGCACAAGTAAGAATTTTGCATGTCCTTATTGAGATTTTGGTCATTTTTACATGGGTATGAATTTGGACTATGGAGAGTTATTCATTTTTACTAAAGATGATTTTTGTTCTTATGGGTAAACAATTTTGAGGGTTTATATGATCAAAGCATATTTTTTATCTAGAGTTGAAGGTTTAATGATTATGATAATGCAGATCTTGATTGCAGCCAACAATTCATCAAAAGAGAATGCACAAGTAAGAATTTTGCATGTCTTTATTGTACAAAGGGTTTAATGATTATGATAATGCAGATCTTGATTGTGGCCAAAAATTCATCAAAGGACAATGGACAAGTAAGCATTTTGCATCTCCTTATTGTATAGATCAGTTCGCTCCTCCCTAACTTTTCTAGGGTCAGAATGCATGAAATTTTATTTTTTCTTTTCACCTTTTTTTAGTGTTTGATTGTTTCTGTAATGGACTCTACCATGCCCAAATTCAAAGGGCTCGAGTGATGTAAGAAAATTTTTTGGTAGGATGCAAATGATAGACCTTCCTCAAACTTTGTTACATGAATTTAAAATTTCTTGTAATCACGAACATAAAATATATGTTTCATCCTTAGATTTTGATCTCAATGCCTACAGTTTTAAACCATGTTACTATATTTTAAGTAGAATATACGTAGATCCATTAAACCTTATAACTCTCCAAATATTAGGTTAATTTCAGCTAAAAAGAATGAACCTGAATGGATTTTTCAATTTAGATTCAATGCTTACAGACAATGATTAAAAATGGAAGAACCCAAATGGTATGATAACTTTTACCCACCCATAATTTTCAAGACCCTTCCTATTATTCTGAACCTAAACAGAGAGAGTAGAAGAAGAAGAGGATCATGGATGAGGTGAGCCCTGACCTACTTGATACTTTTAAAAAGTTGGGCATGTCCTTGACTAGAAGAAGAGATTGACCAACGTTGTTGTAGATGTTGTTTTTGACAGTGTTTTCATTGCTACCATGCATAGGTAGACTCTATAGCAAGTTGATGTTATCTTTTGTTCATTATAAGAGGTATTTTGAGAGTACCTTTATGTAGTTAGGAAGTAGCTTGGCAAGGTTGTTCCTCCTGCTGATAACTATTATACTGCATTGTATTTTTTTTTTTAGTGATAGTTCCTTTTATTAAATCCCTAAGCACACTTTGTCACCCATGGAAATATCCACTTATTTCAAGATGAATGAGATGGATACCAAGTAGTTTGAGAGGACTCTTATTGTTGTAGATGAGAGGAGTTCTATGAGGTGAGAGGAGTTCTGTGACATATATTGAAGGATGCAAAACACCATTTTATGACACCAATCATCTCCATATCATAGTAGTGGATATCTATTGAACCGAGGGAGCAACGATAAAGTATTCCACTATAAAGAATTGGTATGTCAGGGACGAGGAATGCATATGTGGGATTTATAATTTTATTACGAAAAGGGGTTTGTGTGATGGAGACAAATCCTACAGGTAAATCGTATCATTATATTTCTATGAAATCTCGAAATGTTTTCAATATGAAAATATGTATGTACTCTTGAATTTATTTATGTTGTAATAAGATCAAGAATAAAGTTTTCATTGCAAATAATTGGGATCTACCATGTAAGTTTACTTTACTACATGGAATTCTTGATTTGTTAGATCCCAACTAGTTAGGGTTGAATTTATTTTTGTTGTAATGAGATTAAGAATAAAGTTGTCATTTTAATCACTAAAATATGCCATGTAAGATTTAATGAATACATGAAATTGTTTATTGTTAGAGCCCAACTTATTAGGATTATGAAGAGTCCTCTTTCATGACAATATTTATGAATGATATATTCTTGCTCAAAGAGTTACATATTACAGAAAGGTGGAAAATAAATGAGATGCAACTGAATGGTTTCTGTGTTAAAATGTGTGGAGGGAGTATAAAATCATTTTCAGTTGTGTTCAAATATTTTGGAGCACTCACTAAAGTTCTTCAATTTCCTCCTAGTTAATTCCTTTTCTACTATCCCAGTGCTTCTAGAAGTCCTTCTCCAAGATGATATCTTAACTATCTTGGAGGGAAATTGATTACTAGATTGGAACCCACAGATTAAAATTTGATTAGGAGCAAGGGATGAGAAAGCTTCATATTCTTCAATATATTCCGCAAGTTAAATGCATATCGAACGATTGCCTTTCTGTTTAATTGATACAATAATCACTCGACAATTTGTTAGGATTTTGAGACCTTTTTCAATGAATTCTTTTTCTGAAAGTTACGTTCTCAATTAAAGAAATTAAAGAAAAGGTGAAAATGATGCAATTGAAGGATTTTATGTTTTAGTGCCTAAGAATGTCTTGCTAATGTGAAGGGCTTGGTATTTTCTTAACTCAAGATTAGTCACATTTGACTTCCTAGCATTTCTTTTAATTTCATTTTTGTTGTG
This sequence comes from Pinus tabuliformis, assembly GCA_031772625.1. NCBI lineage: Eukaryota > Viridiplantae > Streptophyta > Pinopsida > Pinales > Pinaceae > Pinus > Pinus tabuliformis. The sequence continues at coordinate 242,176,412 of CM062816.1, read as the reverse complement.
TTTATATTGCTATCCTTGAAGTTGGTGATCTTGTGTGTGTGCAATAGGAAGTATTAAATACTAAACACTCTCAAAGGTGATATTGATGGATAATTGACTTTAAATGACCCTACTTGACACTTTAGTATTACATGATCATGCAAAGAAATTATTAATCAATATTAAAGGGAAGATGATTAGCGTGCAGTGTTTCTTGGCTTGTCATATAATTACTGCATTTTCGCCCCCAATAATATATTTAAGGCTACGTTTTGGTTGTTACTTGTGGAGCTTCCTTTGGCTCAAAAAAACATCAAGGATAAATTTCCACTGCATTGGCATTGGACATCATCAAAGAGGAATTCACCAAAATCAGTAGAGGACATGGGATCAATTGGTACAATGAGCGGATAACACTAGAGAAACACTGAGGCACCATAATTTCTTGTGTATTTAGATTCACTCGAAATTAACTAGTCACAAAAAGTACCTTTTTTTTCTGAATATTTTCATGTATACATAAATACTAAAAACGCAATTTCAGACGAATTATTAAAACTAATAATTATCTGATAGTCATAATTTATAATTAAATAGTATAATATGATTAATATTATTGGACACAACTATAGGGTCCAACTGTGAGGGGCATTGTGACAATATATGTACACTTAGAGAATTTAGGCTTCTGTGATCCATATCAATTTTGAGAAGAAACTTCAGCGAAAATCACATAGAAATATTTTTGCCGACGCATTTCGAACCAACCAGTGTGGTTCATCGTCAAGACAAGTTGAATGAGCACATCTTGCTATGCATTATAAATAGATTGGGCAGAATGTCCAATGACCAAATTTCTAGATCAGGTAACGGTTAAAATGATAACAGCTAGATTGACCAGGGAACGGCTAGTTAGACCATGAAGGGCATAATTTATTTAATTAAGAAAGTTCAATTATTAATTTCTTAATAAGTGGACCATTTTTATAATTGCAAATATATGTTAGAATAAGCGAGTTAATATATTATAATTATAAAATAAATCAAGTCATAGAGAATAGTTGATTATATTTTAATTAAATATAAGTTAATTATATTTTAAATAAAATATAAGTTAAGGGACATTTAAAACTTCAATTAAGAAAATAAATGAATAAATTAATTGGTTATCAAAGATGTTTATAGATATTAGTTAGTTGAATAAGTTAAAAATAGAATAATCTAAAAATAGCTATTTCTATTTTAAAATAAAAGCTAGAGGACCTATATTTATGAATATATATTAAAATAAATAGATTAGTATCATATTTGAAGTCAAAGAGTATCCCTATAAAAATATTAGAGAGATTACAATATAGATTATTAAGGGTAAAAATATATATATATATATATAAATAAATAAAAATAAAAATAAATAAATAAATAAAAATAAAAATAAATAAATTAATTAAAAAATAATAATAATAAATAAATAAAATAAAAATAAAATAAATAAAAAATAATAATAATAATAATAATAATAATAATAAATAGGCCCATGGGGCTTTGGATTGACGGTGAATGGGTGCATTGTTAAGGCACTCCTTGCGATAGGTCACCGGTTCAAATCCCCCATGGGTACTTAGGTTAGTCTTAACTAGAAAAAAAAAATAATAATAATAATAAATAAAATCAAATAAATAAATCAAAACAAATAAAAATATTAATATTAGTTTAAAAGTCAAAGGGATTTAAATATTAGAGAAATCAAGAATTCGAAAAAAAAAAAAAAATAATAATAATAATAATAATCATAATCATAATCATAATAATAAAGGGAGAAAACGACTAGGAGGAGAGGGCTGGGACCCAGCGACCACTGATCTTCCAGCCATCCTCTCTATTGAGATTGTTCAGCCTTTTTTCAATCTCATGGGCTTCCCTAAATTTCCGATGATGGAATTGCGACACTCTAGCAATCACACTAGCTTCTTCGATGCAGACATGATGATTGGTTTTCTCCACATGCTCTGCTAAAGCGGAAGACTTGGTTCTCATATGCTTGAGGTCAGCTGCGTGCTCACTAATCGGTTAGTGAGCACGCAGCTGACTTCAAGCATATGAGAACCAAGTCTTCCGCTTTAGCAGAGCATGTGGAGAAAACCAATCATCATGTCTGCATCGAAGAAGCTAGTGTGATTGCTAGAGTGTCGCAATTCCATCATCGGAAATTTAGGGAAGCCCTTGAGATTGAAAAAAGGCCGAACAATCTCAATAGAGAGGATGGCTGGAAGATCAGTAGTCGCTGGGTCCCAGCCCTCTCCTCCTAGTCGCTTTCTCCCTTTATTATTATTATTATTATTATTATTTTTCAATTTCTCTAATATTTAAATCCCTTTGACTTTTAAACTAATATTAATATTTTTATTTGATTTGATTTGTTTTGATTTATTTATTTGATTTGATTTATTTTTATTATTATTATTATTATTTGTTTTTATTTTATTTTTATTTTTATTTTATTATTATTATTATTATTATTATTTTTATTTTTATTTTTATTTTTTTTATTTTTTTATTTATTTATTTATTTTTATTTTTATTTTTATTTATTTATTTATTCTTTATTCTTTTTTTTTATTCTCTTTTTCTTTTTCTTTTTCTTTTTTTATTTTTTATTTTTTATTCTTTTCTTTTCTTTTCTTTTTTTTTTACCCTTAATAATCTATATTGTAATCTCTCTAATATTTTTATAGGGATACTCTTTGACTTCAAATATGATACTAATCTATTTATTTTAATATATATTCATAAATATAGGTCCTCTAGCTTTTATTTTAAAATAGAAATAGCTATTTTTAGATTATTCTATTTTTAACTTATTCAACTAACTAATATTTATAAACACCTTTGATAACCAATTAATTTATTCATTTATTTTCTTAATTTAAGTTTTAAATGTCCCTTAACTTATATTTTATTTAAAATATAATTAACTTATACTTAATTAAAATATAATCAACTATTCTCTATGACTTGATTTATTTTATAATTATAATATATTAACTCGCTTATTCTAACATATATTTGCAATTATAAAAATGGTCCACTTATTAAGAAATTAATAATTGAACTTTCTTAATTAAATAAATTATGCCCTTCATGGTCTAACTAGTCGTTCCCTCATCAATCTAGCTGTTATGATTTTAACCGTTACCTGATCTGGAAATTTGGTCGTTGGACATTCTGCCCGATCTATTTATAATGCATAGCAAGATCTGCTCATTCAACTTGTCCTGACGATGAACCACACTGGTTGGTTCAAAACGCGTCGGCAAAAATATTTCTATGTGATTTTCGCCGAAGTTTCTTCTCAAAAAAATATGTACACTTTTCATTGTGTTAGACAATCATCTCTCAGAGTGTGATATCCATCCAACGAAATGTACTCCTAGAGGCCATTGTGGGATTGAATTTTTTTCTTTTAGTGGAAAAGTGGTGATATATTTTCTTAGGCCTTAGTGTTTTTCTTCCCTAAGGTTTTGACACTACTCATAGCTAGCACCTTCATTCAACCAAGTGAGGTACTCATCTTGGAAAGTTGAATCATTTTGTCTCCACAATCCAATATGATGTTGGATCAATCTCATGATCCTAAAAACATAGGTCATAATAGTGAGGAACTTTTACTGTGGGCAAAAGAATATCCAAATTTAAGGAACATGACTCTTTTAGAACAAGCAATAAGGATATTTTTACATTGATCTTTTTTTTTTTCCATTTGTTTTCACAAGTTATCTATTGCCTGATATTTTTAACATGTAACTTAGTTGGTATGATTGTGCCTAAGGTTTTGTTGAAGGTTGAATACTAAGTTCCTAAGGTGTTATTTTCTATGGTGACATTTTATTTGTTTTGTTTATACAGGTCATCTAGCCGCATAGTGGCCACTATCAAATGTTGAGGTATATGTTGTATAAATCTTTTATAGTCTACTTTATTTTATATTCAAGTATTCATCGTCTTTCATGTCTTATACTTTGCATTGTATCTTCTTTCATTTTCAAGAGAGGAACTCAATATTGATGGTAAGAAGCAGCAATTGAAGAAAGAGGAGAACAATAACACTGGAGAGACAAATGCAAAATGAGAGAGAGAAGAGAATATGTCTAGTGATACCTTTAGAGCCAATATCTTGCATAATACACACTCATAGAGACTGATGGTCAATCCTTTAGAGTTGGTGAATTCACTTGCAATGCTTTGGCAACATAATGATAATGTTTTGAAATGATAAAACAATATTTCATGTGTAAATTGTAGTCCAACCGATATTAAGTTGGAAACTCATATTGTAATACTTGATATTTTATATAATAAAATTTATATGGTTGAAATTAATTTTATTTGCACTTGATATTATTTAGTCTTGTAATTAATATATGTAACTTTGCGTTATCATATTAGATAAACATGCACAATGTATGACATTTTTTTAAATTTAGTTGCAAAATCATACTAATTAATCTATGTTGATTAATAATAAACACATAAAATCAATCTATAACTAGTAAATTAGTAGTTTATATTAATTAATGATGAACATGAATAAAATGAATATATGACTAAATTAGTTGTTTATAATGATTATGAATGAAATTAAATGAAATGAATAGAAACTACTAAATCAGTCGTTTATATAATGAATATGAAAATACCAACAAAAAGATAAATGACTACTGCAAATGATAATTTTTTTTATTAAAATGATGACTAAATTTTGCATATATATGACTATTAGTAGCTAATTTACAATATCTTATAACACGACTAAATTTAGTCATATTTCTTTGGTCATCAACTGGTTTTAAATGATGACTATAATTTGCATATATATAACTATTAGTAGCTAATTTATAGTATCTTATAACACGACCTTGACATTTTGGTCATATTTATTTGGTCAATAATTGGTTTTCTCGAAGATTGATATAGTAATATATTTTGTTATATATTTGGTCATGAATTGCAACAATTAATGACTAAACCAATGAAAAATTTATGACTAAATATACTACTAGATGGTAAAATTGAGGAAACCAATTAATGACTAAGCTAAAAATGACTAAAAGTTGGTCACGTTATAAGATACTGTAAATTGGCTACTATTGGTCACCGATTGAAAAATTGTCGTTTATATGCAAATTTTAATTGTTTTTTTAGTAACTAATTGGTCATTTTGTATTAGTGCTTGGAGAAGCATATCTTGCTCAATTTTTAACTTTTTTTTAGCTCAAGAAGAGCCTAGATGGGGGTTTTTGGGTGTTCTAGACTCAATGGCAGATTCAATTTTCTAATTTGAGCACTTTAAGATGGATGTTTTTTACATAATCATGTCTTTTAATGATAGAGTAAGAGTCTATTTTGAAGCAGTTTGAAGGCATATTTGATCAAGGAGAGAGCCTAATTAAAGCTTTTCCAGCCTTCCATTTTTATTTGTAGTAGTTGTTACTTCTATAGAGAAACTATTTTCAGTCTTTTCTCAATATGTTAAGGAGAGAAACCCTTTTTAACTCTTCATTGTGAAGGAGTTACATGTTTATGATTTTTATTTTCAGGTGGAGTACAAGGACCTATTGTGTGAGAATCCTTTTTATGTTGATATTTTCATGACTTTCTATATGGAGTCATCTTTTTGAGTGAGAATTCTTTGTAGGAGAATGTTTCTTTGTAGGAGAAACAAGCTACTCTACTGACAACAAGTTGTATGTGCTCATTTGTTGTTGAAATCAATATATGGTATACTTGTTGGAGCAGGATTGGAGATGTAGCCCAGCAGGGGTGAACTCTGTTATCAAAATCTAGTTTCTTCTCTTCATGTTTATCATATTGAGTTGCATGTGAATTTGTTTCTCTTTTAAGTTCATGTGAAAATTTAACTCACCATCTTGAAGATTGATAGGAATGTTCCTCCATTTGCAAATCAGGTAGTATCTAAGTAGGTTTTGACCAAGTTGCAATTATGGGAAAGAAACTGAAGCATGAAAGACTCCAAGAGTTAAAGGAGATTAATCTATCTCTTCGAATGGAGAATGTTAAGCTGAGGAAATTGCTTGAAATTGCAGAGGAGGAGAACAGGAAAATGCACCTATAGTTGCAACATTTAGAAGAGGAACAAATTGGTGAGAGTTCCATCCCACGAGTAGCAGAGAATCCCTTTAGGATGAAGCCAATTTGTGGGCATGGTTCGTACACAGGATATGGACCCTATGTTGAGAATGATGCTTGTGATTTTTTTCAGCATCTGAAAGATTCTCCTTATGTGCCCATTGGTAAAAGTGGTTGGCTTGAGTCATCATCCACTTCTTCATCAACATTTGAAACAAAAAAGATGGGTGAGAGGCCAAAGGAGGTAATTATCATTTCTAGTTCTACTCCTTCAACTAATGTTGATAACACATCTTTTGCAACTTTTGAAAATCATACCAAAGGTATTGTAATTAATCTTTTAACTCAGATGGGTTATGATGGAAGAGGCCTCAGAGTCAATGACCAAGGTATCACTAATCATATCAAGGTGAAGGAATGACCACGATATGAAGGATTGGGTTATGTTCATGGAGAAATTGGAGAGTGCTTTAAATGTTGAGGCAAAGAAATCATTAAGTGATGATATGTCACACCATTATGGTAGTGATGATGGAAATTTGTCTCCAAAGAGAGATGAATGTTCCAAGAGACATGCAAAGTCGAGTCCTCATCGTGAAAGTCACATCCCAAAGGAAAAGTATAAGTGTCATGGGGATTTTAGAAATGTTGGTGATTTTGATTATTTATGTTGCACATTTTGTGATGCAACTAATCATTGTGAGCAACGTAAGGTGATGGTAAAAAGAATGGATCAAATTCTTGGGACAAAGCCTCGGGAATCTCCCCTTTTTATTAATATTTCCTTGTCGATGGGAAAGAGAAATCATTTTTGTAACCATTATAGTATGAATGGACACCGGATTGAAAAGTGTTGGAAACACCATCCAGAACTTCATCCTAAGAAGGACCAAAAGGACATGTGATCCCTTGTGAGGAAAGTGAGAGTTGGAAAAGTGTAAACTGATGTAGTTCCTAAAGTAACCTTTGAAGCAAAGTGGGTGCAAAAAGAGAACCCATAAGCCCGATATAGGTAAAGAATGGCTAGATTATTTTGTACAATTTGTTTTCTTTGTAAAATTTTAATTATTTATTGTATATTCACGTTTGGGTACTTTGTAAAGTGAAGTCGTGTACAATAACTTATCTGCAACAAGTGTGTTTTCTTTGACATGTTATGTTATCTTGGCTTGATGATAAGTCGACTTGAATGGGACTTTTGGGATGAGCATTTGTATTTCATCTAGTATGTCTACAGTTGTGTCAAGCACTCACTTAAACAAGTGTTTCGAAATGAAGTTTTTTTTTTAATTTAATCTTTGATAACAATTGTGTAGAAGATGACCATGATTATATGGACAAAACTAAGTATGTCGTCGAACAAATGCAGCTAGTGCATCTAAGAGTACAAGTGTAGTGTGAGGGAAGAAAAGCAAAGTATGAATCAGTGCATGGAAAGCATTGAGTTACTTATGATTTCCAGGGGGAAATCAAGTTTGGGTTCAATGAGGATGGACTTCAAGGTGAAGTTTGTTTTAAAAGCCAAAGAAAGATGGTTTTGGAGAGAATGTCCAGATTCCATCCATCAAAGTTTTTATTCTTGCATGTTTAGAAGAATTGTGGCTTAATTCTTGATAGGAAGATAAGAACTTCATGCATAGGCAAGGTGGAGTACTGTGACTGGGGGCTTTAAGGCACCAATCCAAATAGAACAAGAAGGATTGAGATCAAGAAAGTTAATGAGATTTTCCCTCGCTTATTTGTTGAGTGAATATAAACTTTTGGAGGTCCAAAAGTTCCTAATGGGGAGGTATGATCCAGAGATAAAAAATAGACTAAAATTTGAAAGTGCTAGGAATGTTCATCCTGATTCCAACGACGCTTGAATCACCTCAATCTGATGTCATATGAAGAATTTATGAAGTTCTGATGTTTTTAACCAAAATTAAAAAGCCAACAACAAGGTTGATTAGGCTGCTGACTAGGTAGTACGTACAACCAACATCATCATTTGACTATGTACGGTATGGTTCGCATTGGACTAATAAGGTCTTGACACGTGGCCATTTCATACGGGTGCATTTGGCGTAGTGTCGTTGGCTTGAATGATTTGAGGTGGACCAATCAGAGGTTGCCATGTGGCCCAATGAGAGGTTGCCAGTGGCTCCCCGAGATTCATCAAAAAATTTATAGTAAGCCCGAAGACCTTGACGGGGTTCGACCCCTCAACCTGCCACATAACAAATCTGCACCTTACTGTCACACCACCATTTAGTTCTTAACCCATATGGGTCATGAGTTATATTTAAATTCATATTTTTCGGTAGTTGGGAGGAGGGGTCGGGCTGTTAGCTCTGGCCCCTCATCACGTCTGACACACATGACCACATGCAAAGTGGGGAGGAGTAAGCATGAAGCTATAGCCCCTGGTCTCAGCATTCACCATACAACCGATGAAGAGAGTTAGAGGGAGGGGTAGGGCGATTAGGAACTGACCCCCAGCCATGTTGCTACACACGCAACCACAGGCGAAGGCCTAGAGGAGGGCGCGTGTGGATAAGCCCCAACCCTTGGTCCCATCGGAAACCATATTCCCATTACCCAGGAACTCTGGTGGCGGGGGTGGGCAATTAGCCCTGACCCTTGGTCCCATCGGAAACCATATTCTCATTACCCAGGAGCTCTAGTGGTGAGGGTGGGTAGTTAGCCCCGAATCCCTGCCCTATTAACAACTATATGACCATGCCCTGACAAAAAAAGAGTTAAATCATCAAGGGTGGGTAGTTGGCCTTGACCCCTGGCCTTATGGACACCATCTGGCCCTAATTTGACAAATAGGGCTATTGGAAAACTTAGCAAGGCAACAAATTTCACTTTTTGCGGCAGAAATATCTTTAGTCACGGGCGAAATTATCACTCGGCGAATTGAGGAAAGGGTGAAATTGTCGCACAATTAGTAGGTTTTTCCAATTTGCAGGACAAATAGTAGAGCTTGGCATTAAAAAGCACATCTCACTCAATTTTTAACCTTTTTTAGCTCAAGAAGAGCCTAGATGGGGGTTTTTGAGTGTCTTGGACTAAATGGTATCCTCATTTTTCTGATTTGAGAACTTTAATATGGAATTTTTACATAATCAAGTATTTTAGTACTAGAGGCAGATTCAACTTTGAAGCAATTTGAAGGCATATTTGAGCATGGAGAGATCCTAGTTAGAGGTTTTTCAGCCTTCCAGTTTTATCTGCAATAGTTGTTACTTCAGTAGAGCAACTCTTTTTTGTCTTTTCTCAGTGTGGTAAGGAGCAAAGCCCTTTTTAAATCTTCATTGTGAAGGAGTTACAAGTTTATTATTTTGACTTTTAGGTGGAGTACAAGGACCTTTTGTGTGAGAGTCCCTTTTATGTTGACATTTTTATGACTTGTTGTATGCAGTCATGTTTTTGAGTGAGAATTCTTTGTAGGAGAAGCAAGCCACTCTTTAGCAACAAGTTGTATGTACTCATTTGTTGTTGAAAAAAATATATGGTCTAGATGTTGGAGCAGGCCCAGAGATGTAGCCTAGGAGGGGTGAACTCCATTATTAAATATTGGTTTCTTATCTTCATGTTTATCATCTTGAGTTTCATGTGAATTTGTTTCTATTTTAAGTTCATGTGGAAATTTAACTCACCATCTTGAAGAGGTTGTGAAACTTGTTCAACTTTAAAGAACCATTTTCTTAAGTTGCAAAGTGTCAGAGGGCAATCGATTTTTGATAGGAGTGTTCATTTCCATATCATGTGGTATCAGAGCAAGTCCTGACCAAGTTGCAAGTATGGGCAAGAAAATGAAGCGTGAAAGACTCCAAGAGCTGGAGGAGATTAATCTATCTCTTTGAATAGATAATGTTGAGTTGAGGAGATTGCTTGAAATTACAGGAGGGGAAAAGGAAAATGCACGTACAGTGGCAGTATGTAGTGGAGGAATAGATTAGTGATAGTTCCATCTCGGAAGCAGCAAAGAATCCCTCTAAGATGAAGTCAATTTGTGGGCATGGTTCATACATAGGATATGGACCCTATGTTGAGAATGATGCTTGTGAGTTTTGTCAGCAATTGAAAGATTCTCCTTATGTGCCCATTCATAAAATTGGTTTGCTTAAGTCATCATCACTTCTTCATTAGCATCTGAAACAAAAAATATGGGTGAGATGCAAAAGGAGGTAATTAGCATTTCTATTTCTACTTCTTCAGATAATGTTGATAACACATCTTTTGCATCTTTCGAAAATCCTACCAAAGGTATTGGTATGAATCTTTTAACTCATATGGGTTATGATGGAAGAGGCCTTGGAGTCAATGGCCAAGGTATCACTAATCCTATCGAGGTGAAGGAATGACCACGATATGAAGGATTGGGTTATCGTTATGGAGAAAATGAAGAGTGCTCTAAAATTGTTGAGGAAAAGAAATCATCAAGTGATGATATGTCACACGATGATGGTAGTGATGATGGAAAATTGTCTCCAAAGAGAGATGAATGTTCCAAGGGACATGAAAAGTCCAGTTCTCATCGTCAAAGTCAGAGCCAAAAGGACAAGTATAAGTGTCATGGGGATTTTAGAAATGTTGGTGATTTTAACTATTTATGGGAAAAATTTCCTTGCACATTTTGTGATGCAACTGACCATTGTGTGCTTGATCGTGAGCAATGTAAGGTGATGGTCAAAAGAATGTATCAAATCCTTGGGAAAAGGCATGATGAATCTCTCTTTGTTATGAAGACTTCCTTGTTAATGGGAAAGTGAAAGCATTTTTGTAACCATTGTATATGAATGGAAATCGGATTGAAAAGTGTTGGAAACTCCATCTAGAACTTCATCCCAAGAAGGACAATGAGGTCATGTGATCCCTTGTAAGGAAAGCGACAGGTGGAAAATTGGAAATTGATGTAGTTCCTAAAGAAACCTTCGAAGCAAAGCGGGTGCAGAAAGGGAACCCATAAGCCTGAGATAGGCAAAGAATGGGTAGACTATTTTGTACAGTTTGCTTACTTTGTAAAATTGTAATTACTTGTTGTATATTATCGTTTGGGTACTTTGTAAAGTGAAGTAATGTACAATCAATTATCTGCAAGAAGTGTGTTTTCTTTGACATGCTATGTTATCTTGGCTTAATGATAAGTCAACTTGAATGGGACTTTTGAGGTGAGCATTTATATTTCATCCAGTATGTCTACAATTGTGTCAAGCACTCACTTATAAAAGTGTTTCGAAATGAAGCTTGTTTGTGAATTTAATGTTTGATAAATATGACCATGATTGTGTGGACAAAGCTAAGCATGTCATTGAAAAAATGTAGTCAATGCATCTAAGAGTACAAGTGCAGCTTGAGGGAAACAAAGAAAAGTACAAACTAGAGCATAGAAAGCATTGGGTTTCTTATGATTTCTAGGTGGAAAATCAAGTTTGGGTTCAATAAGGAAGGACTTCAAGTTGAAGTTTGTTTAAGCCAAAGAAATAGGGTTTTGGAGAGAATTTTCAAATTCCATCCATCGAAGTTTTTATTCCTACATGTTTATAAAAATTGTGGCTTAATTCTTGACAATAAGATAAGAACTTCACGCAGAGGCAAGGTGGAGTCACTTGATTGGGGGATTTTAGGCACCAATTCAAATAAAACAAGAAGGATTGAGATCAAGAAATTTAATGAGTTTTTTCCTCTCTCATTTGCTGAGTGAAGATAAAATTTTGGAGGTCCAAAATTTCCTAGTGGGGAGGTATGATCTGGAGATCAAAAATAGACTCAAAAGTGAAAGTGATCGGAATCTCCCAAAACTAGTGTTAAATCATAATATTCATCATTTTGATTCCAACGATGCTTGAATCGCCTCAATCCAACGTTGTATGAATAGGTTACGACGTTATGAAGTTTTTGGCCAACAGCTAAAAATTCAACAACAGGGTTGACTGGGCAGTCCATACAACTAACTATGTAGGGTATGGTTGGAAGCATACTAATCAAGGCATGTTCGTATGGGTGCATTTGGTGAACTATGGTTGGTTCATATGATCTGAGGTTTCCTAATCAAAGGTTGCCACGTGGCCTAATGAGAGGGTGTCACGTAATGCCCCAAGATTGGTCAATTTTTTTATAGTAGGCCTGAAGGCATCGGTGGGGTTCGACCCCTCGACCTGTCGCATAACAACACTACGCTCTACTGCCACACCATCGGCTATTTATTAACCCATATGAGTCACAAGTTATATATAAATTTAATTTTTTTAGTGGTTAGTTAGAGGGGTCAGGCAGTTAGCCCTAGCCCCCGGTAATGTCTGACACACATGACTACAAGTGGAGTGTATATGGGTGAGTGGGAAGCTATATACCATGGTCTTGATGTTCATCATACAACCGACGACAAGAGTTAGCAGTAGGGGCGAGGCGATTAGGCCTTGACCCCCAGCCACATCACTACCCATGCGACCATAGGTAGAGGGTGTGGGCAGATAAGCCTCGACCATTGGTCCCATTAGAAACCATATTCCCATTACCCAAGAGCTCTTGCGGCAAGGGCGGGCAGTTAGACCTAAACCCTGACCCTATTAACAGTTATATGATCACTCCCTGACGGAAAAGGATCTAAACTGGTAGGGGCAGGCAGTTGACCCCGACCCCTGGCCTTGTGGGCACCATGTGGCCCTGATCCAGCGCATAGGGTTATTGGAAAATTTAACGAGTCAACAAATTTCACTTTTTTCGGGGGGAATCTCATCATTCCCGAGTGAAATTATCGCTCGACGAACTAAGAAAAGGACGAAATTGTCACGCAGTTAGCAATTTTTACCAATTTGCAGGACATATAATAGAGCTTGGCTTGTAGAAGCATATATTTCTCAATTTTTAACCTTTTTGAGCTCAAGAAGACCCTAGATGGGGGTTTTTGAGTGTCCTGGACTCAACAACAGCCTTAGTTTTCTTATTTGAGCACTTTAAAATGGAATTTTTACATAATCAAGGCTTTTAGTGCTAGAGGTAGAACCAATTTTGAAGTAGTTTGAAGGCATATTTGAACATGGAGAGAGCCTAGTTAGAGGTTTTGCATCCTTCCAATTTTATCTACAGTAGTTGTTACTTTAGTAGAGAAACTCTTTTCAATATTTTCTCAATGTGTTAAGGAGAGAAGCCACAACTGTCAACCAGTGAGTTTCCAAAATGGTCAAACAATGAGTTGCCACAACATTTAACTAGCGATTTGACACAATGGTTAACCAACGAGTTTACACAACGGTTAACTAGTGAGTTGTCGCACTAGTCAACCAACGAGTTGATGCAATAGAAAATCAACGAGTTGCAACAACAATGAACCAATGGATTTTTCACAATCACGTTTGGTGCTCTCCTAACCCTTGACAAGCAACAACTAATTGTGTGCTCTCCTATTTCTATTAGGGAACTAGTTAAACAATACAATATTGGCTGCATAAATTTAAAAAAGCAACCATAAATGACATTTCCTTTATATAATAGTCCATTAATAATATAATACCGAGAAAAAATCCCCTAATACTATATTGTTGCTCAAAAATGTAAGGAAATATGATTTGATGAGACCCATAACATAGTTTCTGTGGAATGGTTTTACAAATTGGGTTTTGACCAGCAAAAAAAAAAAACAAAAAAGTATGCTTATAACCAATGTTGGAGCCCACTTCCATTTAACTCTACTAAAGAAATTTAAATCTAAACAAAAATTTCCTATTTTGAACTTACAATCTGAGTGACGTCGAACTTCGTTTCTCATGTGCAAACGGAAGATAGCAAACTTAGCTGGAGAAATTAGAGCTATTTTCTACAATCTGATCAATGAAAACACTGTGTCGAATCTCAAGTTTCTCTGTCTAAGGGTGCATGGGTTTCAAAATGATTGGGGAGTGAATGTAATTTACAATATAGAAGGCAAGAAAAGGAGGTTGTGTGAGTTAGGCTAAGAATTCAAAATATAGAATCCCCCATTAATTTGTTTCACCGTTTGGCTGTGTGAGTTAGGTGAGTCGCCGCGTCGTATTTGACGATCATGCAAATGAAACTCTGTAGACAGTGACAGGGACGAAGACATTGACGGATAAAAATTCGTTTCACAACGGAGTAAATTTCATTTCATTCATGGGGCCCACATCGCAGAGGAAATCATCGGTGGGGCCTCACCGAAGGTAGGTGGGTACGAAACACAAAGGGTGTTACATTGACCCGTTAGCCTACTCCAATTATTACATCCTTCCATCACTTATTATCTTTACCACCAGGTAGGTATTATGCCTCTGTAATATTACGAGGTAGCAGGGGTACATGGGTTGTAGGAGTTTGGAGTAGTTGAGGAGATAGTAAGGCATTGAAAATTGTAGTTATTCTAAGAGAGATTGGTGGGTTGAATATAGTGAAAAATACATTAGTTGTATTGAATTCCAACTTATTAATGCTCCTATTTTGTATCAGTGTACATTCATAAGTTGTGTTGTCAAAATCTGAATTATTATCGCCGCATGAAATCCCACAAAGTATCCTTCATTGTTGAACATTAAATGGGTTATGGAGTATCATTCGTTGTTAAACATTAAAAATCAAGCATTTATAACCATATTCATTGGCGGAGATATGTGTATGTTATGATTGAAAAGTGCCATGACAGCACATTAGCCAATTAGGGTTGTTGTGTAATTGTCACTCTCTCATGAATCATATGGCAATGTTTGGTGAGAAGGCCATACCTCATTAATATGCCAAATTTTCTCCACTCACAGTTTATGACTGTTAGATTTGGCGTGAATATGGATGTCATTGTGAGCAGAACAATATTACAGGAGTAAAGCGGTTCCCACACTCATAAAAAATACGAGAAATGAAATTTATCAAGCACGCCATGCCCATTTTTCAAGTGGGATCTCTATCACCATTGAAAAAATCTTATTGGCACACCTGAAGGAACAATACCTCAAATCCTCTAGGATGTGCCCACCTCTAGTAAGTTATTGTTATCGTGCACTTTTTTAGATTCAAGGTTTATGGGAGGTTTGTAGAACTATTTGACAACATTCCCACACCCTTTGTTGTTCATTTATGTTTTAGGGTTTACGAGTGTTTCTAGTGATCTTGTTGAACAATTTTTTCTTTGTATCTAATTGGGAAGTTGTAGAGATATTTCACTACTTGAAAATTTTGTTTTCCTTGCATACTAATTTTATTATACAACAGTTGCATTTGCACCTATCCTTTTATTCTCTCAGAATATATGAGCATTTTTACACATTTTTTTTCCTAATTCGGCATGTCATCCATTATGTCTTGAATTGTTTTGATATTTCTTTATGATTGTAAAGAATAGTGTTGCATGTGAAATCGTTGTTGCTTTTATCTACATTAACATGTTATTCTTAGTTAAGTGAATGGTTATGGTGAAGAATTGGAAAGCATTTTTGTTGGTTTTCACTCAGAAACCCATGGTTTTTTTAGTACTTTGTCAGTGACAACAACTGTAAGAGCATATCCATCCATTCCATTTTGAAATTAAGATCAAGGGCTAATGTAAATTGATTGATGAAATCTTTTAGATGATTTTATATTCTTCTCACCAAATCCTAGCAAATTTCATGTCCATCGAGGAGGCTAAGCTCATAAGAAACTTGCATATCATTCCCATTGTTTATTGAGGCCATACAAACCTTTTGGAGGTGATGCTTGTGTTACAAGCTCGAGGAAATCCATACGTTGTTGATATTATTTGTTTTGGCTTCCCAATACTTAGAAAAAATTGTCTCTCTCCCCCTTGGTCATGCATTGGAAGTTTGGTTGTAAATAGTCATGGAGCAATTTAATTAAATGTTAAATGCATGATAGTCACTTCCCATCAACCACTCATAGCCACCTTTTGTCATTTGTGACTTTGCCAAATCATTTTCTTTCTTTGGGAGTTGGTCTCTTTAATATAGTTTTTAGTTTGTTATTGTATGGCTCATAATTTAGCATTCTTTTGAAAGATTTCATGCACAAGAAATGTTGTTGGAAGTGGATGTAGATCAAATTGCATCGCTTGATTAAGACGAGGAAATGTGTTGCAACTTGTTTGAAAATTTGGATGTAGAGGAGCTTCTAATGTTGTGGGACTATTGACTTCAGGAATTACAGTTGTAGTGTTACATGTGTTTCCATCTTTCGATTATCATGAACATTAAATTGATGTTGATTTTAGTTGTATTTTATTGCATTGTTCTTTTCTTTTTCTTCTTTGGGGTTGTTGTTATCAAGTTTTTAGTAAAATGTATTTGTTTGGTTAATGATTAAATCTTATCACTCCATTTTCTAGTTTGTGGAAACAATACTTTCATACTTCAAATTTTAGGAGTACCATATTAACAATATAATACCATTTTTTACGGTTTCTGAGTCAAATCTTATGAGTATGTTTATGGTATCTCAACAATTTTCAGATCTATTATGTTGTGAATAAAATACTTTATATTTGAAAGTTTAGGAATACTATATGAATATTGTGTCGTGCATTATACTAATATCTAAAAAGGAAAATCTGGTACATAACTAAACATTTACAACTCTTTCAACAGTTTATGTGTTATGCAACCAGCTTACATAATAGAAGAAAAGATAGATTAACGACTTAAAAATTAGCCTCTTCAAGGGGGAAACCTCTTTTACATTACATAAATTAACAATTATTGGATGATACAAATGAAAAACCTCCTTTCTATATATTGGAGTCTAAGGGGTCACAATATAATGAGAGCCTACATAACAATAATAATGTAAGGGCATAACAATAACAATAGTGGGCCTCTACGAGGCACAATAATAATAAAATGGGGACTACATGGGCACAACCATAACAAAAAGGGGGTTACACTAACAATAACAATAAGGGGATACACTAGTATTATAGGGACCTAACATGCCCCTCTCCTTCAAAAAAGTGTTGTCCACAACGCTTGAGTAGTTTTGGATGCTTCTGTATAAAATTCTCATCCTCCCATGTGGAATCTTCGGCGAGTAAGTTCTTCCACTTGATGAGATACTCTGAAATTGATCGATCTCATAGATGTTGAGTTCTTGTTTTCATGATTTCTTTAGGTTCCAATATGATTTTTCCTTCCTCGTCAAGTTCTGGCAGTATTGTTTGAACTAGGATTGTCACCTATAACCTTCTTTAAGCATGAAACATGGAAAACTAGGTGTACTCGGAAGATGCAGGAAGCTCCAATTTGTATGCCATAGTACCAATCTTTTCCAACAGCCTTGTAAGGACCATAATACTTTTGTGATAATTTATTATCCTTCTTAGCTTGCTTGAGGGAAATTTGTTTGTATGGTTGTAATCATAAAAATACCCAGTCACCTACATCAAAACTTATTTCGCTGCGATGTTGATCAACATGTTGTTTCATTCGATTTTGCGCCAAAGTGAGCTTATCCTTTAAGAGTTGGAGAAATTGTGTTGATGCTTGATGTGATATTCTACTGCTTGAACCTTAGAATTTATCTTAAATATGATGTGATGGACGGTGGATGATATGCATAAAGTGCCATAAATGGGGTCATATTTAATGAAGTATGGAAGGAAGTGTTATACCACCATTTAGATAGAGGTAACCACTTGACCCATTGTATTTGTTTATCATATACAAAGCAACGAAGATATCCTTCCAAACATTTGTTCATTATCTCAGTTTTCCCATTAGATTTAGGATGATAAGATGAGCTATGAGTTGATTCCCTTAGGTGATTCCTTTACAACAATGAACAAAGGCTTCTCTACAACCCCAACCATGTTATTGCACTTCATAGCTTTGGAGCTCAAAATGGACAACCCCAGGGGGGCGGCGGCCCCTCCTTTCACAACATTGTTGTAGGAAAAGCTCCTCCCATCTTGGCTCAAAGTTCAAGCCCATAATCAGACATTTCAGCAAAGGACGCGTCCACTAGCTCTTCTTCCCTGGAGGCTGCACAGAAGGGGGCAGATGATCAAGCCTAAGCTAACAAGAATGGAAATTTGAATGAGGGGTCAAATGGGCCATGCAAGCCATAAGTTAAGGTTAAACCCCTTCTGGAAATACCAGCGGAAAATCTTGGAGCTATGGTGGAGCACATGAAGGAATACGCCCTGATAGGAAAATTTGTATGTCCATGGCCTTCAGAAAGGGTTCTAATAAACTGGATAAGGAAAAACTGGCACGTGAAGGGACATTTAGAGCTTAAGCTTTCACTAAAATGGTTTTTTAGAGTCATTTTCAATGACATAAAGGGCATAGATGCAATCTTTCAAGGAGGCCCTTACTTCATGAATGCAACAGGTCTTTTCTTGAAACCATGGGTGCCTATATTTAACCCCAAGAAAGAGGACTTATCAACCCTTCTAGTATGGATTCGGTTATATTCGTTGCCACAGGAGTACTGGGATCCACAGATTCTAGCTTAGATTCGAAACAAATTAGGAGATCATATAATGTTGTCAAAAACCACTAAGGTAGGGCACTACACTTTGTATGCACACCTTTGTGTTTACATGGATCTTACTAAGCCTCTGTTGGAAAGCATCTTACTGAGTTGTGAGGACATCGTTTGGGAACATGTCATTGATTACGAACAAATACCTTTTTGTTGAAGACAATTACATGAATATGTCCACCTTTAAAGAGATTGTCTGGTCATCCTAGAACAACAGAAGAAACAAGAAAATATGCACCCAGATCAAGCGATAGCCTCAGAAGGGTTTATTCTAGTTAATAATAGGAAAAGAGAAGTGCGTAGAAGGGGATGCAATAACAAGGAAAAAGATCAACAAGAGCAGAACCAATTTGGCATTCTACATAATCTCATAGAGGACAACATTCAAACCCCAGCAAAGGAGGAGAATCAATCTAAACACAATGTAGCCAAGGGTGAAACTACAAATTAGAAAGGAAAAACAATCACAGAACACTAACAAAAATTTGGGGAGGATAATTCAATGAAAGATGCATAAGCCCCAACCCCAATGGAGGAAGAGGACATCTTAGATCTAGAGCTGAATGAAGTAAACTTTCAACAAATAGTGGAGGATTGGAAATCCAAGGACCAAAACTCTCTCCCAAAGGAACAATTACAACTGGTCGCAAGGGCATACATGAGAAATAAATATCTCTTGCTAAACTGAGTCAATAATCAATGTAATGATTAATCTCTAGACATAATGAGTTCCTTGCAAGGAATAAAATGAAATGCTCCTCAAGATCAAGTAGTAGTTCCGAAAGATTTAAACAAAAAAGGCAGAAAATCAAATGGGAAAAATCTTCAAGACCTAGGGGAATATCTTGTTAATACAGGGAGGGTAGCTCCCATTGATACACGTTTTCACCCCACCCCCAAATGATGAAGATAATTTCTTGGAATATTCGGGGCCTCAATGGAAAAATCAAAAGAAGATTCCTCATAAATAAACTCCAATAAGAAAAGCCAGATATCATATTACTATAGGAAACTAAATGCAACTTTGAAACTCTGAAGAATATAGTGTCCTAATTTTGGAAGAACTGTGAACTATTAAGTCATTGCACAGTGGGGGCATAAGGTGGGTTGGCCATCCTTTGGAATCCATCCATAGTGGTTTTGAAGGACTCGTTTTCATTCCTCGCATTCTTACAGCTCTTTTTAAGCTCGAGGGCTCCTCCCAAGCAGTCTACACCTCAAATATATATGACCCCAATGCGCCACAAGATAAGAGGCATTTGCTAACCAAATTGCAATTTTTGGCCCGGCTAATAGGAGAAACAAAGTGGATCTTGGGAGGTGAATTCAACATGATTAGGTCTCTGATTGAAAAAAAGGGAGGTGTCAGAAGAATCAATGAAGAAGCCACTCATTTCAACTCCTTCATATAGATCACAATTTGGTGGATATCCATACTCCAAATGAATACCATATCTGGACAATCAAAGGGGAGGGGGAAATCAAGTGGCCTATAGATTGGATCGCTTCTTGACATCAGAATCCCTATATTTGACAAACTTGGGTGCAAAAGCAATCATTCTGGCTAATCACGGCTCTAACAACTAGCCCATTATACTTATTCTAAAATGTTCCAGCACTCCCCCTAGCAAACCTTTCAGGTTTGAAGCATTTTGGCTTCAGCAACCAGAACTTACTAGGTTTTAGCACAACAACATGGGGAAAGGCTACAATAGGAGGAAATTTTGTATAAGCAAAAATCTAGAATAAAATGGCTACTAGAAGGTGAAAAAAATACAAAATTATTCCATAGATCTATGATACAATATAGGCAGCAAAATAAGATCCATTTCATTCAATATGAGTCTCAACAAATATTGGAAGAGCATGATGAAATCTCAGCAGCGATGCATAATCACTTTCAAACTCTGCTTACGAAACCGGTTAATGATAGAAGGGATGCAATTAATCAAATTCTTCATCATATCCCCAAATTGGTGTCAGATGAGTAGAATGCACTCTTATCTTGCGAACTGTCCTTCAGGGAAGTAGAAGATATTGTTATGAGCATGCCAAAAAATAAGGCACCTGACCCTGATGGCTTAGCAATTGAATTCTATCAGGCTTGTTGTCACATATTGGGTTATGATGTCTGGCAAGTTGTGGAAAAATCTCGTAGTACCTCTTCTCTCCTCTCGAAATTGAATGTCACCTTCATCGCTCTTATGTTGAAATCTCAGAAAGCAACTACTATGTCAGATTATAGACCAATTCCTCTGTGTAATGTAATCTATAAAATCATTTCTAAAACTATTGCAACTATGCTAAAGTTGGTTATGCCTATCATAATTTCCCTAGATCATACTAGATATGTGGACGGGTGTCAGATCTTAGACAACTTAATTCTAGTTCAAGAGCATATCCATACTCTAAAGGCCAAGAAAACACTAGGTATGTTAATTAAACTTGACATGTTGAAAGCATTCAACAAAATCAGTTAGAAATTTATCTATCAAAATCTCTCTGTTTTTGGATTTAATGAGTTTTGGATCCACTGGGTCATGTCTCTAATAACCAATGTCTTCTTCTTTGTCCTTATAAATGGTGCTCCATCCCCCACCTTCTCTCCCACAAGAGGGATTTGAAAAGGGGATCCTATCTCTCTGTATATCTTCCTTTTAGTTGCAGAAGGGCTAGGTCGATCTCTCAATCAAACCTTAACCTCTGGTAAACTTCAAGGTCTCCCTCTAGGTTCTGAAGCAGTGCACTTTGCCCATAAAAAATTTGTAGATGACACAATGATAATGGGAAAACCCTGCCTTCAAGAAGCGCCAGAATTAAAAAAGCTCCTGGATCTCTTTTGTTTACCCTCTTGCATCTCTGTCAATGGAACCAAATCCAAAATTTTCTTTTTCAATACCCCAGTGGCAATGGAGACCCATATTTCTTGTGTTAATGGCTTCACAATATGTGCCTTTCCTTCTACTTATCTGGGGGCTCCCTTAACTACCAACCCCATGAAACTTTTGATCTAGGAAAGCCTTATCTTGAAATTTGAATCGAAACTCTCATCTTGGACCTTCAGGGCTCTCAATTTGGCAGGCACACTGACTTTTCTGAAGTCAGTTTTGCAATCCATGCCCACTTATTTGCTCTCCACCTTGGCTGCTCCAAAGTTAGTTCTCAGCAAAATCTGAAGCATCCAACGTTCTTTCCTTTGGGGAGGGCCCAACGGGGGGAAAAAATGGGCCTTAGTGGCATGGGATAAGCTAATTTTGCCCAAAAAATACAGAGGCTTGGGCCTTAGAGATCCACAAATTATGAGTCGGGTACTCTCTGCCAAAGTTTGGTGGATATGGATAAAATGCCCAGCTTCTCAATGGGGGGAAGTATTGGTCTAACAAGTATGCTCCTGGAATCACTGTTAATTGGTTAGTTATATTCTCTAATATATTTCTAGGCTTGCACATATGGAACTCAACATGTCACAACAAAACTCTGGTACAGGAACACAACTTCTGGGAGGCATGCAATGGAAAATCAACTCTATTTTGGGAGGACTCCTGGAACCAATGACCAAAACTCTCTTCTCTTGCCCAACTAAACTCTCTAAAAGATAATCTCACTGGCAGGGGAGCTCTTGCATTGTGTGATTATTGGATTGAGCAAAACCCTCCCACTAGGTGGAGAAAATGGAGTGATTTCACCCCCCTCCTATCACCAGACCTCATAGAGGCTTATAAATTGATCTCAAAACATTTAACCGATCACAACATAGAGCTGCATGAAGGAAATGATGTGCTCAGGTGGTGATATCGACCTTCAAGAAACTTCAGCATTAAGGAAGCAAGCCATATGTTAATAAAAAATCTTCTCCCAGAGGCCAGCGATCAGTGGAAGCACTTGTGGAAACTCAAACATTGGCCAAAAATTCTTCTATTCCTTTGCTTATTGCTCAAACAGAAAATGCTCACCTGGGATAGGCTAAAGAAGCGAGGATTCTTTGGACCCTCGGTTTGTCATCTATGCTTCTTAGAAGAGGATAATTATGATCATCTATTTCTTAACGGTGATTACGCAAAATAAATCTGGATGCTTCTGCACTGTGCCTTTGGCATTCCTCCTCAAGGTTGGGTGAGAATGAAGAAGCTTCTTATAAATTGGCTAGAGCCTTCTTTCTCCACTCCTATTTTAAACAGGGTCTGGGCTCTGATGACAAGTTTTATCTTTTGGTCCCTTAGGAAGGAAAGGAAATACAGGATATTCAAGGACTCCTCCAGAGGGCCAGGAATTGTTTGGGATAAAAATATTTAGATGTCGAATGAAATGATCGATCTTACCCTTGGGATTCCAAGGATTGGGAGTGTGTTGAGTTTGAAAAATTCATCTTATCCAACCTTGGGTTGAAGGCTTCAAAGACAAGGAAAAATAACATGCAAGCTCAGGTAAGGAAGACAAGTCCTATTGATTGGTCCTCATCACCATTTGGTTTTGTTAAACTGAATTTTGATGGAGCTTCTAAGGGAAACCCTGTCCCGACTAGCTATGGAGGCACCTTCATGAACGAGCAAGGAGCCATTTTGCATTTTTATATGGGAAAATTAGGAGTTACTACAAACAACACAGTGGAGCCATGGGGATTAGAACAAGGTTTAAAATTATCCAAGCAACTTCACCTCAACCAGCTCATAATCGAGGGGGACTCAAAGCTCATCATCATAATCCTAAAAAAAATTAATCAAATACTCCTCTTCAAAATATTGTCAATAGCTGGAGGCTTGAATGTAGGATGGAGATATTGGTCAGGGCACTGAGGCAAATTGAGGGAAATATTTTGCTACATATTAAGCGTGAAGGGAACAAGTTGGTAGATCTACTAGAAAATAGAGGATTGGCCTTGAATACACCTTTATGGGGAACTCAATGGTCAATGAAGATCTTTAATCCAATAAGGGAAACGTGTGAAGCAATTGCAGCTACTGACTATCCACAAATGACGAGGGAAAGATTAGACTTCCCCGAGAGGCCCAATGCAGAAATCAATCATCACCACTTGTTGGGGATTTGAGAGCTCTCACATTCTCTTCGAGTTACTGAGTTTCTAATGCTTCAGGTTTGAAAGCTCAGACTCACAGTTTATCATTAATACCAATTTAGAATCTAGAATGTTCTACATCAAAAGTCAGAGGCTAGAAGGAGAGACAAGGATTTTCTTCATATCGGATAGTCTTCTTAGGCTAATTGTGTATACTTTAAAGACAATTTGGATGTATGCCTGGTCAAGTTTCCCTGTGGGCAGGGCAGTCGTATCACCCCAAACAATTTATCCTATCACTATGCAGTAATATCAAGAAGAATTTTATATATAAAAAAAGTTGAGCTATGAGCTAATTGAGTACCGAGACAAGAAAATAATTTCGTAAAAGAAAATCCAGTGAAAATGGGATCTTTGTTGCTTACAATAATCTTGGGTTTCCATGTAGCTTTTAAATTGTTTCCATAAATGCAATAGAAATTGTATTGGCTTTAAATGGATGAGATAATGCACAAAAGTGTCATACTTGGTAAGTCTATCAACTACTACCATGATGACACTCTTTCTTTAGACTTGGGTAAACCTGTGATAAAATCCATTGAGACCTCCTCCCAACGTTGACTTGGAATGTCTAAAGGTTGTAACAAACCTAGGGTCTTATTTGTATCAACTTTATTTTGTTGGCAAACTAAACATTCTGCCAAAAACTTTTGAATATCAGATTTAAGGCCATCCCAAAAAAATTCCTTCTTGACCCTGTCGTAAGTTTTTAAAAATATTGAGTGCCCTCCTAAGGGAGAGATGTGAAATTCCAAAAGAATATTTTGTTTGAGTTGGGAATTCTTACAAAGATATAAGTGATATTTGTAGCACAATGAATCATTTTTCCAACTAAATGTATCATATGTAATGGGATCTTGCTACAACATTTCAATGAGTGTTCACACTTCTTCGTCCTTCTTCCATTCATCTCGTGCTTCAGTTATCCAATATGGTTGGATAATAGAAATGGCACAAATTAATGCTTCCACATCCTCATTCTTTATTGAGAGTTCATCTGCAAAAACATTTTGCTTCCCCTTTTTGTAGATGATTTCAAAGTCATAACCCAACATCTGTGTGGCCCATTTTTTTTGCTCTTTTGAAGATAATATTTGTTCCAAAAAGTATTTAAGACTATCATGATCTGTTTTTACCTTGAAGTGTCTTCCTATTAGGTAAGGTCTCCATTGCTTTAGTGTATGTAGTATTGGCAAAATTTCCTTCTCATCAATAGGTTTTTGTAAATACTTTCCTTTGATTGGATGGATTTCAAAAGCAATGGGTCTTCATTCTTGCATTAAAACAACACCAATTCCATTTCCTGAGGCATCACATTCCAAAATAAATGTTTTTGTGAAGTCTGGCGTAGCTAATACTGGTGCTTAGCACATTTCCCCTTTAAGATGTTCAAAGACCTTAGTTGCTTCTAGAGTCCAATAAAATTTCTTCAGTGGTGTTGTTAGAGGTACTGTTATTCTCCCATAATTCTTAACAAAATTGCTATAATACCCTGTCAACCATGTTAGTGTCGGTATCTTCATCCCTCCATCAGAGATCAAATTCTCTTGTTGCATTGCATATTAGGTGTCTCGCTCAGTCAGCTGCATTCCATTAGGAGCATGGATCATCTGACGGTAGTGGCTTGTTGTACATTTTCCCTCATGTCCTTTACCTGCTGGCCCATTTCCATTCATCAAGATTATCTGCAGTCACTTTTTGTCTTTAAATTTGCAAGAGTCATTTCTAGGGTTTCAGTTTCATTAGGTCTAGGGTTTCATCAAAAAGGTCTTCAAAATGTCCAATAACAACCAGCAAGTGCATGAGGAGGTTGAATAAAGTTCTAGTACCAATAAAATTCATAATCTCATGCTCAGAAATGTATTTTTCCTCAAAACCCTATTTTGAGGAAAAATAGAGTATTTTAGGTTTTTGTTGTATAAATTCATGTAATTTCATTTCTCTTATATGTAAATCACTTCAGTGGCAACCCTAGTCACCTTGCCAAGCTTCAGCAGCTCCATCCCCTGCAAGGCAAATAAAAAATCAAGTCATTCAATTCATCAAAGGCACAAATAAAATAAACTGCCCAAAAATAGAGTTGAAAAAGTAAGTCACATTGCAAACATTATAAAAGTGGGTTTTATGAAGGAAAAATCAAAAGCTCTTGTATATAAATCATTTTTACAATTCAAAAAGCTCATTGGCACTCAAAGAAGAAAGATTGAGCAAAGTGAAGGTCGTGTTGGAGAAAGGAAGCGAAAACACAACAAAGAATTCAGGTTTTGGAGGCGCGGCGCATTGGGCCGCCTTCCACAGTTTTAAATTTATACTGGTGCAACGCATACAGGAGGCACGGCGCATTGGGTTTGTGGCGCGGTGCATA
Source organism: Pinus tabuliformis (assembly GCA_031772625.1). Classification (NCBI taxonomy): domain Eukaryota; kingdom Viridiplantae; phylum Streptophyta; class Pinopsida; order Pinales; family Pinaceae; genus Pinus; species Pinus tabuliformis. The sequence continues at coordinate 242,150,379 of CM062816.1, read as the reverse complement.
GAGCTGCCAAACCTAATTTCATCATTAACTCCCTCAAATTGCCAAAATTGCTCAAGTCTTCTAGTGTGCAAGTAAGTCAAGCCCTTTTCCTTGCTAGTGAAAGAGTTTTTCTTAAAAAATTTATGGTGGTTGTGTGAAAAAAACTCAAACCCGATTCCCTTGAAATTTCTCAAAAAATGGTTGCCTAGGGTTTGCATTTGTCATTTTTTGCTGCCAAGTTCACTCCACCACTCCCTCCCTTTTGATTCCTCCATTTGTTTCCCAATTTCATCCACTCACTCCCTAACTCCCATATTCCTAAAAAACCATTCACCCCTATCCCCAAATCTCATTTTCCCAAATCCTAATTACAAAATCCCCAAACCCTAATTGATGTCCCTAAGCTTACATATTATTCCCTAACCCCCCTATTTCCCAAAAAACTTGTCATAATATTCCCAAAACCCCTCATACCCTCTCCTTCCACAGTCCCTCATACATTCTTACCCTTGGTGGAAGAAAACTAAAATCACCATAAATCTCTTCATACTCATCAAGAAAACTCACACATTAGCAAGCATGGAATCAGATCCTTCATATGACCGAGATGAAGAGATACACAGTGACTCTCCTACAGAAATGCATGCACCAAGGAGACCTCACAAGGGTGGCAAACATATATGAGAGGAGCCTACTTCACTTGCTGAGCTACAGGCCTACCCTCTTGCCATCACATGCTTCCAAAACCAATCCTGTTATTAGTTCTGTGAGATGGTAGCTAGAGTCCAATATCATCATGAGTTAGCCCGATTGTTTGTGCTTCATCTACATAATGGCCAAGCCATTCTAGCTGGTGTGACATTCACCTTGACACCGGAGTCTATTTCTATAGCAACCAGCATTCCTAATGTCAGAGAGCAGTGGAATAAAAGGCAGCAGATTGACAGGGAACATTATGAACCATACATCAAGCCTGGTTATTTGAGACAACTCAACAAAGTTTTTCCCTTTCGGTACCTAAAAGACTCATATGCTTCCTTGATGAAACTCATAATGAAGTATTTCAGCTGTGAAGGCCGGTTTTCTCGCCTATATGCTTATCATATCAAATTGTTGATGCACTTTACCAAGGTGAGAATGATGAATCTTCTCTATTTCATGTGCCAAAGTATTGAGAAGATGACCACCTTAGTACAACAGAAGACTCCTTAGCAGCAATTTAACAGTATATACCATTTTGCACTCATTAAAATTGTGGTCATGCATCAGCTTGGTTTGCAAGGCATCTCATGGGAGGATTTCATTTCTAATGAGTTCTTCACAGCTCCTCAGGTACCTCCAGAGATTTTTCATGAGACAGGTGGACCTTCTCATCAGCAGGAGAGTCATGAGACACAGACCGCTAGTGTGCCGGTGTTTGTCACCTATCAAAAGGGCACTGGGCCGTTGTTTGCAACAGAAAAGCGAGTATTATCTCCACCTAGGGTGGAAGAGGTCTCGCCTCCTTCATCAGCACAACAGGTTCAAGATAAGGGCAAGAGGCCATTACATGATGAGGGGCCTTCAGGTGAGCAGGAGACCGATTTCATTCTCATTCAGGACGATGACACTGATTTGGGCCCACAAAGCTCAAAGCTCAAGGAGGTCATCCAAGAGCAACAGGCGGACATCAATGCTTTGTCCCTCAACTTGGAAAGAGCCGAGTGGATAATAAAGTACCTGGAGCAAAGAAACAAGCAACTAGAGGATCAGCAAACCATAATGGAGCTAAGAAACATACGAGAAAACCAACAAGCTGCCAAAAGGAGGAAAGTCAAGTTCACAACACTTGAGCAAGAAATCAATGTTGATCATGAGTCTTGGTTGGAGAGGACTAATATCCACTTGGAGAGGATGCTGGAGAAGGCCATCAATGAGAAAAATATGTTGAGAAACATGGCATATCACTATTTGTCAAGGAATATGGTGTGCCAAGCTAGAATCAGGAACTTGAAGGCCAAGTTGAAGAAGAGATCGAGGAGGCAAAAAGCGCAAGATAAACTTCAGATCTTGGCTGAGGATTCCTTGGCCCAACACAGCACTTGATGGAGAACATTCAGCCCAAATTTCAAAACATTTGGGACACTTTTTGCATTTTTGAAATTTTGGGCTGAAAACACAGAATTTTCTACCCAATGCGCCTCACCACCTGGCACTCGCTTTTGATGGAGGCCTCCAAATGACAAAAACTCAGCATCTTTGGATTTGTCTTGGAAAAATATGCATTCCTACCAATGGCCAAGAAATTTTGACATGTTTTGGGCCCCCAAAAAGGTCAAAAACACCCAAAAAATGACCTTACTGCCCCTATTTTGACACACAGGAAGAAGTGTTAGGAGAATTCAGTTTTGGAGGGGAAAATGGAGGAAAATTTCAAAAAATCCACTTGTTCTGGAATGTAGATAGGCATACCTTTCCAACAAGCACACTTGGAGCAAATTTGGACACCGGGAAGGCCTCCAAATGTGACTGCAAACAGGCGCTATGCATAGAGAAATCAGCGCAGTGCATTGGGGAAATTTTGCTCAGTTTGACCAAGTATACTATGTTTTTCGCCTAGTTCCTTGACAGTCTGACTTTTCTCTTTCTTAATGTCAAAATTATGATGTAATTTAATGTAAATTGATGGATCTTGATGTAATTATGTCAAATTTTCACTCATGGAAGTAGATTCATCTATCAAAAAGTAGTTTGCAACTGAATGAATCAGTTCCCTAGTTTCTAGAGGCAAACTGTTCCACTGCCTAATTTGTAGTTCTCAATTTAGAATTAGTTGGAACAGCTTCTAAACTCATGAGCTTGACCCCTAGATGCTAGGATGAGTTGTTGTTTGCTATATCTTGTGATTTTTCGGTCATTAGTTGTTTTGACTTTTGAGAAAGCTTGGAGCTTCATTGTATACATTTTCTCAGCAGTTTTGGCTAAGGAATAGACCAGGGTTTGCAACACTCTATGGGATTCATGTGGCATGTTGCTTTGATATTGTGTTTCCTTCTGTAAATGTAAGTTTATATGTGTTTTATGTATGCCATTATCTCTCTTGCTTCTTCTTAACTAAAACAAACAAGGATAAAGGTAGAATCCATTGAAATTGCAGTGCTCTACCTAGGGTTTGCTTAGTTATTGATGTTTTCAGCTGTTTGAAGAGGATCCCTGAGGTTTTCTTGCCCTCTTCAACTCCTCACCTGTCTAAATCTCTCCATTTCATTCAATTTGAAGTATCAAATCACTTGCCTACCTTGCCCCATTGAGACCTCTGCAAAACTGAGCCTCATTCCCAAGACCCAAAATTTGCCTTTCCATTTGAGCCAACAAAACATCTTTAAATTCAGTAAAACTCTTTTGCACACATACCTAGCCTAAGATCAGTATTCATATCAGTCATCTCAAGCCCTCATTGATCATATTTTGCTGAGATTGACAAGGAGAGAGCCCTCTCCTGACCTGGTAGGGCTAGCTACCAGGTTAAGCATGGTTTGATGTTATCCTAGATCCTACCTTTCTCAACCTAAGGTAGATTTAGGCACTAACATAGTGGCAACCATACTAGGGAAGAAATTGTTTCTTGGTTAGTGTTCTTCATTTTATAAACTACAGACGGAGTCTAAAGATTAGCCAGGTAGCATTCAAAACTCTTTTGCTTTACATTAGTGCAATCAGATAAAAGCTATTTCAGTCAATCTCTGGTCTAGTCTTATAAATGGAATATCTAACTTGCAAATTGCCCCAGTACATCTAAGAATTATAAGCTTTTGGATTATAAGTTTAGAGTTTGATAGGCCGAACAAGTTGATAATATTCATTTGATTTCTTGGAAATAATAACACACTGGATTCCATAAGATATACCAAAGAAAATACAGATCCTGATCCACCTCTCGTGTACGAAAATCCCAATCTTATTCCGAGAATTCTTCGCCAAGAAAGTTTTGTGATTCCTGTGTTCAAATCTCGTTCATGTCTTGTTGTTTTTGAGTATTTTGAAGATCTTGAGTTTGACAAACAGTTTGAGTTGTCTTTGTTTGAAACCAAGTCTAAAATTTTTGTTGGTTCCACTGCCTTAAATCCAGAGTTTGTTAAAGATCTTGAAACTGGAAAGGCCAATAAATCAATTGACGATTATATCTTGAAACAACTCCAAACTTCAATTGTGGCTTCGAATATCCCTGATTTCTTAGAGTCTGCATCTGCAACCCTTGGGTCCTTCACGATTGCATCTAGCTCCGAAATTCCTACTGAAACTCCTTTCATTCCCACCATTCCCGTGCAGCCTTCTACCTTTGATCAAAAATCTGCAGTAGTCTCACCTCCGTCCACTCCTTCTACCCTCAAACATCCAAAATTTCTTCACCACCATCCCCACCTCATACACCCCATACATCAGCTGCACCCACTCCCCCAACATCCCCAAGACTAATTGCAAATCCACCAAGAGCAATGGCTGCTCGATTTGCACCCCTTGTGCTGCCTCAAAATTTGGATGATATGCCCATCGATTATCAAAGCAAAATTCCATTGTTTGATGGCACTCCTCACGGTGTTACAGCTCAGAAACATGTGGATAGGATGACAGATTTCTTCGACCTTCATGAGATTGATGCCGAAAATGTGACAATGAGACTGTTTGTACAAACCTTTGGTGGTGAAGTGAGGAAGTGGTTTAGAGCTTTGCCAGCTGCAAGTATCACTACATTGACTAATCTTCAGAGACAATTCTTGGATAAGTGAAGAAAAATCCTCTTCAGATCCTTTCCGAATATGATAATATTAAGCGGAATGTTGGTGAGTCTGTTCAAGATTATTGTACTAGATTCAATTCTGTTTACAATGCAATTCCTGATCATATAAAGCCACCTATGGGGCTAGCTTTGATTAAGTTTCCGGATGGTTTCGATCTTGATATGGCTTATCAATTAAGAGAAAGAGATCCGGCCACTTTGGAAGACATGCAGAAAATTGCAGTCAGCGTTGAAGCTAATCTACTTGCCAAGAGAGCTAGAACAAAGGCTGAAAAGAAGGTAACAATAAAGGAAGATGTTTCCACTTTAGATCAAGTGCTTCGGAAGATGGATAAGATGTTTGACAGATTGAAAATTGACAAGCCTAAAACACAAGTCAGAAATCCCAACTTCTGTGGTCAGCAGCAACCACAATTTAGAATTAAGCAAAGAGAGCAACGAGCACAAGACCAAGCAGCACAACAGCAGGTGAAGACACCCTTACAACAGAATTTTGTACATGGTCCGGAATCAGATGATGAGGAGAATGTAATTGGAGAAGAGAATCATTTCTTTACACCTGATGATATGCCAATTTTTATTACTGAAGATGAGGAGTATTCTAAGAATTCAGCTGTATAAAGGGACGAAAATTTCATCTTAGCAAATGAAACCATTCTTGAGGAGGAGTCTGATGATTATCAGTGAGGGTACGTGAATGCTTTGACAGCCCAGCAGCGACAATGTTCACTCAGAAGTAAAGATGTGCCCATAAATCCAATTAAGAAAAGGAAGGAGACAACAGCGCCAAAGAATGATCCTCCCATTGTGCAGAAAAAGGAAAAGAGACAGCTGATCCTACCACCAGTAAAATGCCATCAGCAAATGAAAGACCCAATCAGCCAAGTGTATCAAAGGAGAAAACTAAAAGGAGGGATGTTCAGCGAAGGAGGTAGAGAAAATTTTAGTTTTTAACTTAGAAAATGAAATTGCTAAGTTAAAAGTATCTATTCCTTTGACTGAGTTGATGAAGAACAGTAGCTACAAAGGTCAGGTGTCTAAGATTTTGAATTTGGATCCATCATCTGATATGGTGAATGTGGAGGATGATATACCTGAGTTGATTTTTGGTCCAGCATTGGAAGGTCAGTCTCAAGATAGTGATGTAGCTCCTTTTTACATCAGCCTTAGGGTGCATGACTATGTATTACACAATGCTATGTTTGATTCCGGAGCCTCTCATAATCTCATACCTAAGGCTATCATGGAGAAATTGGGGTTGGATATCACTAGAAAGTATCATGACCTCTACTCCTTTGATTTTGGTAGAGTAAGGTGCATTGGCCTTATCAAAGATTTGGTGGTCAATTTGGATCAGATTCCGGCTAAAAATGTTTTGATGGATGTGGTCGTGGCGGATATACCTCCTAGAATTGGCATGCTTCTTTCCAGATCTTGGGGAGCAAAGATTAAAGGGACAATGCAGCTTGACTTCTCATATGCTACCATTCTCGTGTTTGGTCAAATGATAAAATTATACCGGGAGCAAAAGATGAAGTACATGATTACTAGCAAGGAGAAACCAGTAAATCATCCAATCAACTATGTACATACTGATTTAGAATCATTTGTTTTGTATTCAGATAGCTTTAACAATGTAAATAGCCAAGTAGTTGAAGTAGAAGACATTCTCGAGATCACTGAAAATTTTAGAGAAGTTTTAAAGCAAGAAAGACAAAGACTTGATAGTACCGATGAGCAATCAGCCTTCCAACAGCAGCAACATATTGATGGACAGCAAGGAAGAGTAACAGAGCAAACAGAATTTCAGCATTTGGAAGAGGACAAAGCAGGCCTATGGAGCATGGATTTTGATGGCGCAGTAGGAAGGGAAGGTGCTGGAATTGGCATTTGGATACACAGCCCTATTTTCGCCCCAAACAAAGTGCCAAGCAATGTAAGGGTCTATTCTTATAAACTAGCTTTTGACTGTTCAAATAATGAGGTTGAATATGAGGCTTTAATTGCTAGTTTGAAAATTCTTAGAAAGTTGAATGCTAAAAGGATTTCAGTGTATGGCAACTCCGAGTTAGTTATCAAGCAAGTGAAAGGGGAATACCAAGCTAAGCATCCTCAAATGCAGGCCTACCGCAATGTGGTATTAGATATCTTGAGAGTATTTTCATATTACACTTTGACATGTGTCCCTCGTGTTCAGAATGTCATTGTAGATTCACTTGCAACAGCAGCAAGTAATTTGAAAATTCCGATGAATTCAAACAACAAGTTTGAGATTCATGTGAAACATCACCCAGCTGTTCCTGACAATCAAAGGTATTGGCAAGTGTTTCAAGATGATGAAGAGATCAATGAATTTCTACAAAATGAAGGTAAATTCAAAGACACTTCTTTTGATGTGGATTATGATGATGGTGAGGCAGATATAGAAGTCAATCAGATGGAACTTTTGCAGTGGAAGGAAAACGTCATTCCTAAAGGTCTAATACCTTTAGAGGAGCTGTTCGATCAGGATGATGTGGCCCGGAAACCAAGCTTGCTGCCAACCGAGAAAGGAGTTGAGGATGTGAACATTGGATCAGCTAAAAATCCTAAAATGGTGAAGTTATCAAAGGCATTGCCTCCACAGGTAAAAGAAAATTATATCAGTTTATTATCTTCTTTTACTGATGTATTTGCTTGGGATTATTCATATTTGAAGGCATATGACACAAGCATAATTCAGCATATCATTCCGATCAAGCCAAATCAAAAGCCTTTTCGTCAGAAGCTAAGAAGAATAAATCCAAAGCTACTGCCCTCAACTGAGAAGGAAGTGAATCGATTGTACAAAGTGGGTATCATTGTTCCCATACAATTTTCCAATTGGATTTATAATTTAGTGCCTGTGCGCAAGAAAACAGCTGAGATTCAGTTATGTATTGATTTTAGAAATCCGAATAAAGTATCTTTGAAAGATAACTATCCATTGCCCAAGATGGATCACATACTTCAGAGGGTAGTTGGGGCTTCCCGCATGTCGCTACTTGATGGGTATTCCAGGTATAACCAAATTATGGTCCATGAGGATGACAGAGACAAAACAACATTCACCACTCCGTGGGGAACTTTTCACTATGCAAAGATGCCTTTCGGATTGAAAAATGCTGGTGAAACCTTTCAACGGGTGATGGATATTGCATTTGCTAATGAAAAAGATGTTTTTCTAGTTGTTTATCTTGATGATTTGACAATTTTCTCTAACTCAGATGAAGAGCACCTCTATCATCTGAAAATTGTATTTCAGCATTGTAGAAAGTATGGTATTTCTCTCAATCCAAAGAAAAGTTTGTTTTCCATGGATGAAGGCAAGCTTCTTGGTCATATCATATCAAAGGAGGGCATCCGCATCGATCCAACTTGGGTGGAAGCCATTCAAAAGATTGATTTTCCATGAAGTAAGAAAGAGATCCAATCATTCAATGGTAAGATGAATTTCTTACGTCGCTTTGTGCCCAATCTTGCAGAACATTTAAGGGAAATCACAAACATGCTCAAAAAAGATAGTGTAGTGAAGTGGACCGAGGAAGCAATTAAGTCTTTCAATTTGGTGAAATTGGCCCTTTCTTCAGCTCCAGTTTTGATCAGCCTGGACTATACTCAGGATTTCATTTTGTTTTCATTTGCCTTGGATCACACTATGGCAGCAGTCTTGATGCAGAAAAGAGACCAGCTTGAGAAACCAATTGCATTTTTCAGCAGAACCATAAGGGATGTGGCATTAAAGTACAATATTATTGAAAAACAGGCCCTTGCTTTGGTAAAGGCATTGAAATATTTTCAGGTTTATATTCTGCATTCTCACATCCTTGCTTATGTCCCTAACACTGTTGTTAAAGATGTCTTAGTGCAAACAGATCCAAAGGGAAAAAGAGGCAAATGGATTGCTGCCTTGTTGGAATATGACGTGGAGATCAAACCGACAAAGCTCATCAAAGGACAGGGGTTGGCTAAGCTAATGGCTGAGTCAAATTTGCACGCCTTGGACATCAATCTCATTGCTGCTATGTCCAAGGAAGATGAAGAAATTCTGCCCGCTCAGGTATCAGAAAATTTTCTTCTTTCTCCTTGGTATTCAGACATTGTTTATGTACTCCAGAATCTGTCATCACCACCTGGAATGGCTAATAACAAAAGTAGGACACTGAAATTGAAGGCTGCCAAGTTTTGTATCATGAATAATGCACTCTATTGGAAATATCCCGATGGTGTCTTGCTCAATTGTTTGGTTGAAGAAGAGGCAAAATAGGTTATGGAAGACTTTCACAAGGGAGATTGCAGAGGCCATCTTTTCTAGAAGACAATAGCCAATAAAATTTTGAGAGCGGGATATTATTGGCCAACTCTTTTTGCTGATGTGTACAAAACAGTAGCAAGCTGCCACGAATGTTAGATTTTTCAAGGTAGGAGGAAATTGCAGCCTTTACCACTCAAGCCCATTGAAGTAAGTGCTCCATTTCAGCAGTGGGGTTTGGATTTCATTGGCGAGATCCATCCTTCTTCTTCAGCACAACACAAATGGATCCTCACAGCGACGGATTATTTCACCAAATGGATTGAGGCGATTCCCACGAGGCAGGCCACTGATTCGGTAATCATTTCATTTCTTGAAAACAACATTTTGTCTCATTTTGGCTGTCCAAATAAGCTGATCACTGACAATGCAACAGCCTTTAAATCTAAAAGGATGATTGACTTTTGTCATAAATATCAAATCACTTTGGGGCACTCAATCGCCTATTACCCACAAGGCAATGGATTGGCGGAATCCTCAAATAAATCTTTGGTCAACATTATCAAAAAGCTGCTGGAAACGAACAAGAAAAGTTGGCACAAAAAGCTGGTCAATGCACTTTGGGCAGACAGAGTAAGTCAAAAGAAATCTATAGGCATGTCTCCTTTTGAGCTCGTGTATGGTGTGGACACATTCTTCCCGACCTCTCTTGCAGTCCCAGTGGTTAAACTCCTACAAGAAGCGGGTAGCGAAGACGATCATTTGCAACGGAGAATCAATCAAATGATTCATTTGCAGCAAACTAGAGAGGAGGTATTTCAGAACACTTTCAAGCTGCAAGAGAGAATCAAGAAGATATATGATTGAAAGGCAAAAGTGGACAAGTTTCAAATAGAAGACATAGTGCTGAAATGGGATGCAAGGAACAAAGAGAAAGGTAAGCATGGCAAGTTTGAAAATATTTGGAAGGGACCTTATAGGATTGCTGCATATCAAGGCCAAAATGCTTTCCTTTTGCAAGAAATGAATGGAGAAGACTATCTCGGTGGGCCAGTCAACGGTTGGCTACTCAAACGGTACTATTTTTGAAGTATTTTCTGCTATCATATGTATCATTGTACATACCAGTTTGTTTAAATTCCATTGCAAGTGTCTACTGTTTTCATGCTTTTAGTTTGGGGCCCGAGGTGAAGGCTATAAAACTGAGGTTTGATTTCAGTTTTGGTTTGGTTTGTTTGAGTCAGGTCTTTCAGTCGATTTCAGTCTTGAAATTGGGTCAGTTTTGAGTCACATTTCAGTCCTGAAATTGAGTCAAGAGTCTCATTTTGGTTTGTCGAAGTTATTGACTCCATAGCCCAATGGACGAAGGCACTGCCTGCTTTCCCAGAGATCTGTAGTTCTTGGCACCTCCAAGGAGCTACCATCCCAATTGGAGCCAATGTTAGTGTCGGTATCTTCATCCCTCCATCAGAGATCAAATTCTCTTGTTGCATTGCATATTAGGTGTCTCGCTCAGTCAGCTGCATTCCATTAGGAGCATGGATCATCTGACAGTAGTGGCTTGTTGTACATTTTCCCTCATGTCCTTTACCTGCTGGCCCATTTCCATTCATCAAGATTATCTACAGTCACTTTTTGTCTTTAAATTTGCAAGAGTCATTTCTAGGGTTTCAGTTTCATTAGGTCTAGGGTTTCATCAAAAAGGTCTTCAAAATGTCCAATAACAGTCAGCAGGCGCATGAGGAGGTTGAATAAAGTTCCAGTACCAATAAAATTCATAATCTCATGCTCAGAAATGTATTTTTCCTCAAAACCCTGTTTTGAGGAAAAATAGAGTATTTTAGGTTTTTGTTGTATAAATTCATGTAATTTAATTTCTCTTATATGTAAATCACTTCAGTGGTAACCCTAGTCACCTTGCCAAGCTTTAGCAACTCCATCCCCTGCAAGGCAAACAAAAAATCAAGTCATTCAGTTCATCAAAGGCACAAATAAAATAAACTGCCCAAAAATAGAGTTGAAAAAGTAAGTCACATTGCAAACATTATAAAAATTGGTTTTATCAAGGAAAAATCAAAAGCTCTTGTATATAAATCATTTTTACAATTCAAAAAGCTCATTAGCACTCAAAGAAGAAAGATTGAGCAAAGTGAAGGTCATGTTGGAGAAAGGAAGCGAAAACACAGCAAAGAATTTAGGTTTTGGAGGCGCGGCGCATTGGGCCGCCCTCCATAGTGTTAAATTTATACTGGCGTGGCGCGTTGGGTTTGTGGCGTGGCGCATAGAGCTTCCAAGCCCGATTTCATCATTAACTCCCTCAAATTGCCAAAATTGCTCAAGTCTTCTAGTGTGCAAGTAAGTCAAGCCCTTTTCCTTGCTAGTGAAAGAGTTTTTCTTAAAAAATTTATGGTGGTTGTGTGAAAAAAAATCAAACCCTATTCCCTTGCAATTTCTCAAAAAATGGTTGCCTAGGGTTTGCATTTGTCATTTTTCGCTGCCAAGTTCACTCCACCACTCCCTCCCTTTTGATTCCTCCATTTGTTTCCCAATTTCATCCACTCACTCCCTAACTCCCATATTCCTAAAAAATCATTCACCCCTATCCCCAAATCTCATTTTCCCAAATCCTAATTACAAAATCCCCAAACCCTAATTGATGTCCCTAAGCTTACATATTATTTCCTAACCCCCTATTTCCCAAAAAAACTTGTCATAATATTCCCAAAACCCCTCATACCCTCTCCTTCCATAGTCCCTCATACATTCTTACCCTTGGTGGCAGAAAACTAAAATCACCATAAATCTCTTCATATTCATCAAGAAAACTCACACATTAGCAAGCATGGAATCTGATCCTTCATATGACCGAGATGAAGAGACACACAATGACTCTCCTACAGAAATGCATGCACCAAGGAGACCTCACAAGGGTGGCAAGCATATACGAGAGGAGCCTACTTCACTTGTTGAGCTGCAGGCCTGCGCTCTTGCCATCACATGCTTCCAACACCAATCCTATTATCAGTTCTGTGAGATGGTAGCTAGAGTCCAGTATCATCATGAGTTAGCCCGGTTGTTTGTGCTTCATCTACATAATGGCCAAGCCACTCTAGTTGGTGTGACATTCACCTTGACACCGGAGTCTATTTCTCTAGCAACCGGCATTCCTAATGTCAAAGAGCAGTGGAATAAAAGGTAGCAGATTGACAAGGAACATTATGAACCATACATCAAGCCTGGTTATTTGAGACAACTCAGCAAATTTTTTCCCTTTCAGTACCTGAAAGACTCATATGCTCCCTTGATGAAACTCATAATGAAGTATTTCAGCGGTGAGGGCCAGTTTTCTCGTCTATATGCTTATCATATTAGATTGTTGATGCACTTTACCAGGGTGAGAATGATGAATCTCCCCTATTTCATGTGTCGAAATATTGAGAAGATGACCACCTTAGTACAACAGAAGACTCCTCAGCAGCAATTTAACAATATATACCATTTTGCACTCATCAAAATTGTGGTCATGCATCAGCTTGGTTTGCAGGGCATCTCATGGGAGGATTTCATTTCTCTTGAGTTCTTCACAGCTCCTTAGGTACCTCCAGAGATTTTTCATGAGACAGGTGGACCTTCTCATCAGCAGGAGGGTCATGAGACACAGACCGCTAGTGTGCCAGTGTTTGTCACCTATCAAAAGGGCACTAGACGGTTGTTTGCAGTAGCAAAGCGAGTATTATCTCCACCCAGGGTGGAAGGGGTCTCACTTCCTTCATCAGCACAACAGGTTCAGGATAAGGGCAAGAGGCCATTACATGATGAGGGGCCTTCAGGTGAGCAGGAGACCGATTTCATTCTCATTCAGGATGATGACATTGATTTGGGCCCATAAAGCTCAAAGCTCAAGGAGGTCATCCAAGAGCAACAGGCGAACATCAATGCTTTGTCCCTCAACTTGGAAAGAGCCGAGTGGATAATAAAGTACCTAGAGCAAAGAAACAAGCAACTAGAGGATCAGAAAACCATAATGGAGCTAAGAAACATACGAGAAAACCGGCAAGCTGCCAAAAGGAGGAAAGTCAAGTTCACAACACTTGAGCAAGAAATCAATGCTGATCGTGAGTCTTGGTTGGAGAGGACTAATATCCACTTGGAGAGGATGCTGGAGAAGGCCATCAATGAGAAAAATATGTTTAGAAACATGGCATATCACTATTTGTCAAGGAATATGGTGTGCCAAGCTAGAATCAGGAACTTGAAGGCCAAGTTGAAGAAGAGATTGAGGAGGAAAAAAGTGCAAGATAAACTTCAGATCTTGGCTGAGGCTTCCTTGGCTCAACACAGAACTTGATGGAGAATACTCAACCCAAATTTCAAAACTTTTGGGACGCTTTTTGCATTTTTGAAATTTTGAGCTAAAAACACAGAATTTTCTGCCCAATGCGCCGTGCCACCTAGCGCTTGCTTTTTATGGAGACCTCAAAATGAAAAAAACTCAGCATCTTTGGATTTTTCTTGGAAAAATATGCATGCCTACCAATGGCCAAGAAATTTTGACAGGTTTTGAGCCCCCAAAAAGGTCAAAAACACCCAAAAAATGACCTTACTACCCCTATTTTGACACACAGGAAGCAGTGTTGGGAGAACTCAGTTTTGGAGGGGCAAATGGAGGCAAAATTCAAAAATTCCACTTGTTCTAGAAAGTAGACAGGCAGACCTTTCCAACAAGAACACTTGGAGCAAATTTGGACACCGGGAAGGCCTCCAAAAGTGGCTGAAAATAGGCGCTATGCATAGAGAAATCAGCGCAGTGCATTGGGGAAATTTTGCTCAGTTTGACCAAGTATACTCTGTTTTTCGCCTAGTTCCTTGACAGTTTGACTTTTCTCTTTCTTAATTTCAAACTTATGATGTAATTTAATGTAAATTGATGGATCTTGATGTAATTATGTCAAATTTTCACTCATGGAGGTAGATTCATCTATCAAAAAGTAGTTTGCAACTGAATGAATCAATTCCCTAGTTTCTAGAGGCAAATTGTTCCACTGCCTAATTTGTAGTTCTCAGTTTAGAATTAGTTGGAGCAGCTCCTAAACTCATGAGCTCGACCCCTAGAGGCTAGGATGAGTTATTTTTTGCCTATATCTTATGATTTTTCAGTCATTATTTGTTTGGACTTTTGAGAAAGCTTGGAGCTTCATTGTATACATTTTCTTAGCAGTTTTGGCTAAGGAATAGACCAGGGTTTGCAGCACTCTATGGGATTTGTGTGGCATGTTGCTTTGATATTGTGTTTCCTTCTGTAAATGTAAGTTTATATGTGTTTTATGTATGCCATTATCTCTCTTGGTTCTTCTTAACTAAAACAAACAAGGATAAAGGTAGAATCCATTGAAATTGCAATGCTCTACCTAGGGTTTGCTTAGTTATTGATGTTTTCAACTATTTGAAGGGGATCCCTGAGGTTTTCTTGCCCTCTTCAACTCCTCACCTCTCTAAATCTCTCTATTTCATTCAATTTGAAGTATCAAATCACTTGCCTACCTTGCCCCATTGAGACCTCTACAAAATTGAGCCTTATTCCCAAGACCCAAAATTTGCCTTTCCATTTTAGCCAATAAAACATCTTTAAATTCAGTCAAACTCTTTTGCACACATACCTAGCCTAAAATCAGTATTCATATCAGTCATCTCAAGCCCTCATTGATCATATTTTGCTGAGATTGACAAGGAGAGAGCCCTCTCCCGACCTGGTAGGGCTAGCTACCAGGTTAAGCGTGGTTTGATGTTATCCTAGATCCTACCTTTCTCAGCCTGAGGTAGATTTAGGCACTAACAAACCCGATAAATCCTCAAATATGCTTTATGGTTGTAGTGATTTTCCATTCCTTAATGAATTTAATTTTGATAGGGTCTACCTTAACACCGTCATGAGATACAATATGACCCATATATTCCACCTCATGTACTCCAAAGAAACATTTGGAGGTTTTTGCTTATAATTGTTTCTCCTCCAATATTTTGAGCACCCTGTCAACATGTTGAATATAATCCTTCCAAGACTTGTTGTAGATTAGTATATCATCAAAAAATACTAACACAAATTTTCTATGGAAGGGTTTGAAAATGGAATTCATCAAATCTTGAAATGTGGAAGGTGCATTGGTAAGGCCAAAAGGCATGACCAAAAATTCATAATGACCCTCTTGAGTTCTAAATGTTTTTTTCGGAATGTCTTCAGTCTTCATTTTAATTTGATGATATCCCAAGCAAAGATCCAACTTGGTGAAGTAAATTGCTCCATGTAATTCATCCAACAATTCATCAACGACAAGAATGGGAAATTTATCTTTAATAGTGAGGTTGTTGAGCTCTCTATAATCTGGACACATGCGCCATGATCCATCATTCTTGTGCACCAATATTACTAGAGCAGAGAAAGAACTTTGACTAGGTTGAGTTATATCAGCCTCTCGCATTTCTGCAACCATACATTCAATTTCACTCTTTTGGGCATAGGGATATCTGTAAGGCCTAATGTTTGGAGGAACACTTCCTGGAATCAAATGAATAGCGTGATCATGATCATGAATAAGTGGGAGGCCTTTGGGAGTCTCAAAAGCCCTGAAATGATTTTCCAAGACTTTTTGGAGATCTGGAGAAATAAATGATTTTGATGTTTGAACCTCTAGTGAGCATAATTGTGCAATTACACCTCATTTTTTTCTTTCTTTAGAAGCTTTGTGATGCTATTATAGCTGATTATATTTCCTAATTTCCCTGTGATACCCCTTAATTCAACTTCCTTTCCTTCCCAAAAATATTTCAAGAAAAGTTCTTAAAAATTAAAAATTATCATACCCAAAGATTGTAACCATTGGACTCCTAGGACAACATCAACACCACCCATTGGAATGGAAAGATTTGGAATATTAGCTTAATATTATGGCACTTTCTAGAGAAATTTATAGTTCCTCCTTTGCAACCATCACTTAACACTCTTGTGGTGGATATAGGAAGAAATTCAATTCCTTGGCTATCTTACAATGAATAAAATTATGGGTGCTACCTGAATCAATCAACACTATTATATTTTTATTCTTGATATGTCCTTTTATCTTGAGAGTTTGAGGAGTGGTAATTCCTACCAATGCATTACAAGATATGGTCAAATTCATTTCTTCTTTCTCTGGGGTTGGTTCCTAGTGTATATCCTCTTCTTTTGACATTTCTTGCTCCTTTTCTTCCTCCTCTTCACAATCTATGTAAAATAATTTCTTCTCAGCACACTTATGACCTTTAGTGTATTTTCTATCACAACTGTAACAAAACCCTTTTGCTCTTTTTTCTTCCAATTGTTGTGGTGTCAACCTTGTAGGTTGTGGAAGGCTAGGAGAAGCAACGCTTACATATTTGTATTTGTGAGTGGTATACTTCCTTGTTTCCATAATCTTTCTTTCAACTTTTCTTGCCACCCTGAATGCCTTCTCCAATGAATCGGGTTCCCAAAGGCAAACCTCATGTTGGATGTTACCCTTTAAAGTCTATATGAAGACATCAATCCTATGCTCCTCTGGAATATCATTTACTCTTATATTCAATTTTTGGAAGTCCTCAATGTTCTTCGTCATTGAACCCTTTTATTTGAGATTTATCAATTGGCTAAATAAGGTGTTGTTCTTTATATCCTCATAACGTGCTATCATTTCCTCTGTAAAAGTTGACCAGGTGACAAGTGGTTTATGAGAAAAAAGTCATAGATACCATACAAATTGATTTTGTTCTAAATATAAATATGTAATGCATACATTTTGTGTGTTTGACACATCATGTAGATCAAAGAATTGCTCCATCTGTAGTATCCATGTCACCAGATCCTTGCCATCAAAATTCCTCATATCGATCTTTGGAATGTAGTTAGTCTTCAACCCACTATGTGAGTCTCTAAAATCATAATTTGTATTTAGTTTATCCTCATCATGATTTTCATGGAGTACCTTTTCACCACTAGGAAGCATTTCTTGTAGCAATTTTGTCAAACTTCCTTAAAACCTTCCAAGTCCCTTTTCAATTTTGTTTTTAAACTATCCTTCAAACCTTCCATCTTGACATTCATCATTGTTTCCATGTCGGATTTCAAACCATCCATCTTAGCTTCTAGTTCATTTTTTGTTACTCTTTGTAAGAGTGAAATTTGTTGCACTTGATCTCGCAATTTCGAAATATCATGTTGCATGTATTCCTCTTCTTCATGTGTCATAGAAGAGATTTCTGGTTGCTTACTAAGTGTGTCCATTTTTTTTGTTTTGAGGCATTTTGAAATCAAACAATGATATATATGCTTCACTATGCCCTTTGAATCACTTCAAACTGATTTTTCAAACACAAGTTATAAAAAAATTTAAAAATACACAACTTTTTCTTGCTTTTTAAGAACTCGATATTGAGGTTGTTTTATCTCTGTAATTTTAAATATCCAATGTCTGAAATTTTGTTTTGTAGTATCCCTCTGAGTCTTGTTTCAAACACAAGAAGTTAGACAAATATTGGATTCTTTAAGAAATAGTTATGCCCAATCTCCCATAATGGCCTGATCATAGATTGGTTCAGTAGAGCAAATTTGTACGAAGTACCACATGTCATTGTTTCAACCTTAGGCCCTGAAAATGTCACCCAACAAACTATAGTCCGTCCTCTTTTAGTCAATTTTTACAAAATTCAAATCCGATGTTCGGAGAGAAAGTTATGACGATTTTCCTTAGGTCACATGTTTGAGGTGGAATTTTGGAGCCTGCAAAAACCCTAACTTCCTAGGATCATATCTCCGACAATATAGCAAGACAAGATCTAAAATTCGTACATGAGGTTAACCAATATTTTGGTTCCACATGGTTGCAATTTCAACTTCTGAAGCTTTGTAGAAAAAACGTTACAGCGAAAATCCCAATATGGTATGTTTGAAGAAGCGAAAACCTAGAATCCAATGCTCTGATACCACATGTTATGCAACCAACTCACATAATAGAAGAAAAGATAGATCGGCGACTTAAAAATTAGCCTCTTCGATGGGACAACCTCCTTTACATTGCACAAATGAACAATTCTTGGATGATACAAATGACAAGACCTCCTTTTTATATATAGGAGTCTAAGGGATCACAATATAATTAGAGCCTACATAACAATAATAATGTAAGGGCACAACAATAACAATAGTGGGCTTCTATGGCGCACAATAATAACAATATGGGGACTACATGCGAAAAACGATAACAATAAGGGGGCTACACTAAAAATAACAATAAGGGGATACACTAGTATTATAGGGACCTAACATTATGTTCTCCAAATCTTTGGACTACCATTGTGGTAGAGAGTCATTTTTGGGTCTACCAATTTATAATTTAAGAAAAAAACATTGTACAGATTTATATGTTTAGTATCCCATTTTTATTTATTCAATACAGATATGTTTAGTCCCCCAATTTTATTTAATCAATACGTATTTGCTTTTATCGTACATCTCATTATATCGTAATTTTTTTTTCTAAATCATTGTACATTTATCTCACATTAATTGCAATGAGAAACATAAGTTACAATGAGAAATGTTGATTAAAAATAATAATTTTTCTCATATTTAAATTAATAAAAAATATTTATAATATTTTAAAATGTTTTTAAAATAAATTATATTTTCATTTTTTTTTTTAATTTTAATATATTTATACAAGAACTTTCACAATAAATATAATTGAATTTAGAAATTTTGATTTTTAATACTATTTTCATATATTATTGAAGTGAAGAATTTATCATTTTCATTTATTTTTATAGATAATGATGATTAATTTACATTGAAACCAAATTTTGTTTATTTTATTAGTCTATGCCTAAGTAAGACTCTAGCCAGGAGTAAAAATGTAAATGTGTAGACTTATTAGTGATTACTACCCACCAAAAGTAGGCAATTAATTTTCCAATTTCATGTATGAATTTACATTTTTTTCTAAACTCATAATTTTCACTTAAATAGCAGAGACTACAACACTATATAATGCCCTTTGAGCATTTGTTTTTTCTGGTATGTAAATAAAATTCAATTACTAGTTATTGGTTAACCTACATTTTATTTTATAAAATTCATCTATCTTATGTGATTATCGTAGCATTAACATTTACCTTATATTATTGGTTTAAAAATTAACGCTTCAAATTTTAATTAGTGGTATAATTTTATACATGTGAGTGAATTTATAATTTAAATTTAATAGATAAAAAGGAGGTAAATATAATTGATTGTCATATATTCATGATATCATATTAATTTAATTTGGTATATTTATCGATCACGGTTAGCTAATAACCACAAAGTTTTCCATCTTCAAATTATTTTGCTTATCCTAGGTGCCCTTCGCGAAAGTTATTTGATTCCTATCGTGCAATTTCAAGTGGCCTTCATTAAAGTTATTTGAGTTGTTTACCATTTTCATAATTCACATGTCTTCTTGTGTATAAAGTGAATGAGTATCATTTAGTGAACACCCAGAATATCTTATATATGTCAACTAATGATCAATTTTTATATAATTAGATAAATTTTAAGCATAATGATTTTTTAGGAAAAGACTTGATAAATTAAATTTTATAAAAGACAAATTATTTTATGAATAAAATAATTACTTGAGATCCAAATACTCTTACCTCCAACATTATGGAAAATGTAACAAAGTTCATTCCTTCTATTTCCAATCCTTCTATTCCCAAAGAACTTTAGAGGGTTGAAGTTTTAAACATAAAAAAGTTTATAAAAGATCACATGTTCGAGACTTTGCTTCAAAGTTTTAAAGATGAAAATCAAAAAAATTATGTAATCTTTGTTAGCTTTTCTAGGAAACTTTTTCAAAATACACATATGATCTTGATATGGACTATTTAACTATCTAAAATAATCATGCATTGTGGTGTTACAAAATTCCAATGACATAAATATATGAGATTTCCAAATGCATTCACTCTGGTGAGTTGGGGCTTTTGAAACCATGAATATTAGGGAAATTGCATAAACATTGACAATAAAAAAATTACTCAAAGTTATGTTCTCATGGTCATGATACTAATCAAAAGGAAACTAAAGGAGATTGAAAAAGGCAAAACTTGTGGTTAAAAAAAAGAAGAAAAAGTGAACACTTGGATGACTATAATAACAAAACTAAGGAGGCAATGCTCTCTAATCCAAACATTGATGAATAAAACTCATTATATATTGTCCTTGAACCCCAATGAACATGTCAAATGATACCTTGATTGCCTCTATTTTAAGTCAATTGTAAGAGGACTTGGTAGCAACATCAACAACTTGGTTCACCCAATCGTCAACATATTCCCTAAAAGGGCCCACTGTAATTAACTCCTTTACTTTTAATGAAAGCACCTTATCCTCAAGTGCACATAGGGTACCAAACTAAACTTTACTACATGAGATGTTTTCCATGTTTCCACCACAAACGTTATCACCTAATTCTTAAAATAATGATTTCAAGGAAAGGAGTAAAGATTTTAAATTCTACAACGATAAGAAAGTTATATTTAAACTAAGCGGCAAAAACAAGCTACTATGTAGCACTTGTTTTATTACACATACATCTCAGTTAGAAAGTACTTATAACCTTTTAGGAAAAAATTCATGCTCTTAACCATTAAGCCTAAATATTTTTATAACCATGTAAGAGTATAATGTGTGATTAATAGGCGTTGATTTGACTAGCAAAAAGTTGATATGTGTATTGTGTGGTTAATAGGGGTTGGTTTGAAAATCAAAAGGTTGATAAAGAGGAAAATGTGAGGAACGGGGACAGTGGGAATAAAGATTAAAATAAGGATGAGCCAAGTCAAGGCATCCACACCCAGCTTCCACAATTAGGGATCCAGAGAGAGGTACTATCTGTCAACCAAATGGGGTATTAAGATGATAGAGAAGGCTGATAAAGGGGACCAGGGGTTAAAATTGATGCCCGTTTACCCATTTTTGGCCATTTTAACCGCAAAATACATCTTATTTCAAAATAAACCCGTCATTGTTAACTAGCTAATTATTTATAAAAGCGTCAAAATGACGGGAAAGTAAGAAAATCAGAAGTTTCAATTATCTATATATATTTATTTATTTACTCCAGGCTGGCGCACTCCGTCTCTGGACTTCCGCATTTAATCCACCAGATCTAATGTCAGGCGATATCTATTATTTCAATCTATCATATTTGATGCCAAGTGATTCTATTATTCTATTAGTTTGGGTGCAACTCAGAGAAACCAATATTGAACAGAATATTGGTTTCCTAGTACTGAACAAAAGTTTATAGATGCCAGAGGAAACTCTTTGACTCAGAAATTACATTGAAGCTCATAGAAAAGGCGGAAAGATGATTGTTGAAATAAAAGTCGGTTTGAGAGCAGCGTCTACCATTCTTGATTCTCTGCTACTTGTGCCGTGCCTTGAAATTCCCTAAAGGCTTTGGGAATTTTACAATATCCCTGCTACACAATTTTATACAATAATAAATAGAAATACAAGCACTTCAGCATTGAGGGAAGAAGTAAGCATTTATCTCGGTAAAGGCTTCTCCGAATTTGGGCTAATAGCACGGTGTTCAGCGATGCCCAACTTCCCCTCATCGCCCTTTCTCTTGCGGCAGAAGCAATGCATGATGGGTGTTTGAGGTTTTGAAGATAAGACTATTCATAAATTTGTTTGTTAGTTTATTTGGACCACTAACAGTCTTGAATCCTAAGGTGGGTTTGGTTGGCAAAGAAAATTTTCAAGAAAGGGCTTTGCGAGGGACTTTGAGGGAAAATAATTGGAAAATGTCATTTTTCTTTTTTTCTTTGTTTTTTTTTGCCAATATTGCAATGCTATTTTCATTGCATTTTATTCATAATACATCGTCTTTTAAAAAAATAGATTAGGTTAGTTGAGATCATAGTTGATAATATCTCCAAGTTACTCCCAAGTCAAACTTTGTTGGGACAAGTTAGCTAGACAATCCAAGTTTGAATCTACAAAATAGTTATTTTTTTTGTGAGTATTTTACTTATATCAACTACAGTAAAATTTTTCCAATGGGTGCTGGAGAACACATGTCCAACAATCATAATTTTCTGACCAATGCCAAAAAGGTGAATGCCAATTACAAAACAACACATCTAAATACTTAAAAATTGCACTTTGAATGACATTTCTAAAAGATAAATTCTCACAAGAAACCAACTTGAAACCACTTCTTTGCAAAAGAGCAAAATTTTATTTTGCATTATGGAAAAATTTAGAGTTTTTTTTATTCAATGGAATTCCTTTATCAGTTAAAAGCTTGCCTTAATGTGTATTAATTAAATAGAAATTAGTTGGTTTATTTGGAGATTAATTTTTATTTAGTTTAAATTTCATATATAAAATATAGAAAATTTGAAAATGGAAATAAAGTATAAAGTTTTACTATCAAAAATAATATCCAAACTCATCAAACCTTACAATAATTTGATAACAGAGTCATATGATCTTAACTCAATCATGTTCTATAAAATCTAGATAACATCCTATCAAATTATTGAACAAATAATAATATCCAACATGTAAACTAGTCCAACTAAATTCAATTTAGTATTAAAATAAAAATATAATAATATACAAATTGTCAATTGACTTTTTTTAGATAGTTGGGAGGAATGATTGTTATACTTCCTACAATGTTTCAATTCTTACAAGTGACATGTTGAATTCATATTGAGTATATTATTGTAATGGTTTCCAACTTTGTTACATAGACTTGAACCCTAAACAATATTTTATTCTTGCCCACATGAAATATTATTTACATGAAAAATAAAATCCATCAATTATTTATTTCAATGAGACATATACAAAGAAACTGTGTCTTCCTCTAATGTATTGATATTTTTATTTGTTGGCCTTCCTTTCACATATTCGCATGAAATGTATATAATGTATTTTGTGGATTATTGTAAAGGGTCAATCTCATAAGCCCGTCTTGTATCTTTTTAATAGCTTCTACCAATATAAAATATCATCTCTCACTGTGTGGCTCATTTAGTTCTCCCATTATTGAGCTAGAACAGGTCTCCTTAGATTCTCCCATTATTGAGCTAGAACAGGTCTCCTTAGAAGTGGGAAGAGTTGCAGATTGATTTGGATGAATTATCTTCGGCCTAATGTGAAAAGCGAGAACTTTCAACTTTCAACTTGATGAGGAAGATTTGATCCTTAGATTGCATCGCTTTCTTGAAAAAAGGTAGATTGTATGACCTTATACCTTTCGTAAATGGGAGAAAATTTGATAAAAACACATATCTATAAAAATAGACATGGATATAAACGATCGTTTATTACATTAGATTGTTAGGGTTTTTCCTATCCGAGTTATGGAGTGTTTTTCTTATGAGAATATGACACTCTATAACTCCATAAATATAGGTTTTGCTAATTTGGAGTTATGAGAATATGAATTGTCATTCCAGTACCAATCTATTTAGTTATGGAGTGTCATATTTAGAATACTTAGTTAAAATGTTTCAAATATTCTAAAATATTCTAAATTATGTGACACAAGCTGCCAGTAGAAGTAAAATAAGGGCTCACTTAAGTTTCTTGTTTTGGAAACTGTCACTTAATTTCACAAATTTTCCCCTCATTAATATCTTTTCTTGAAATTCCTTCAAAATTCATTTTTTAAAATGTTTTTAATTGATAAACTGAAATTCATATATATCTAATTAATTTATTTTTATTATATAAAGATTATATATTAAAAACTGTCCAAAAAATATAAAAAAAAATGATAGAATTTTCACTGCTTATGTTTTTACAGAAAAAAATATTATACAGGGTAGAAATAAATATAAAAAGTCATGTGAAGGGTGGTTTAAAAATAAAACCGTCATAATTTTTTTTTTGTGACGGGTAAGGGGAGCCGTCAAATTTAACCCCTAAAGGGGACTATATGGTTCACATAAGATTCCTGCCGTTCCTCTGAATGGGACTCTCAACTCTAGAGAAGGTCGGATGCTTACTCCACTCGGAAGATTCAGGCCGAAGGAAATGCTTGAAAACTTTTCCACTTTGGCAGAGCACCACAAAAATGGTAAGAAAATTCGTTCCATGCTTAATTATTTGGCTTCAAACTTGGTGTTTTGGCTCGAGAGATTGAGTCGTTGTCATTTCATTTAGTGGGTCTAGACAGCGAGGGCCACGGGAAGGGTTGGGTCCATCTAAAGATTAGAGTAGGCCTGTTGTGGTTGATCCAATGGCAGAGAAACTAGTGTCAAAGTTCTTAGATGTTTCTGTGCTAATTTTGCCATTTAAGGGTTCAGAGGCGATAAGGGATGAATCAGGCTCAGAATCCTTTTCTTCGACCGTAGATAAGATGAGGTGACCAGCGATCTGAAAGGATTAGAGGGAGGACTTTGACAGGGTTCAAAACCCTAGGTAGTAAATCCTTCTTGTCAGCGGTTCAAGAGAAAGCCGAGCAAGAAATACAAATTGGGAAACAAAAATTAGATCAGGCTGTGCCCCATGTAGGGTTTCACAATGATTATTCTCACCCTTAATGTTAGAGATATGCGCAGTGCCCATGGAGAACTCACTGTCAAAATATTGTGCAATTTTTGCAAACCTGATATCTATTACTACAAGAGGCTACTGTGGGAAACTAAGATGGTAGCTATTCTATCAATCTTCTTCAAGAATTGGCAGTTTAGGTCTTGGAATGCAAATGGTAGATACGTGGGATTGGTGTAGAGCTGGAATTCTCCTTTCAATCTGACATTCTCTTTTGTGATTGATGCGGGGGTTTTGACAATTCTATATTCGATAGAAACCAGGAAAGAGTTCTGGGTAATAAACTTCTATGGGTTTTATGTGGATAGACAGACTTAGCGGGAAAATTTCTTTCAATCATGACTTCCTGTCCGAGGAGAATATAATTAGAGGAGGTGATTTAAATTTTGTTAGAAAAAGGCCATAAATTTGGGGTCTTACTACTTGTATGGATCTGGTAGAATATTTTCCTGACAGACTAGAATTCTTGGGGGCTAATGTGTTGCGGAGCCAATGGAAGCCAAGCCAAGCCAATGTTTAGAAACTTTAGATCAGGATACAGGAGCATCTCCACGAGATCACACAAATTTTCTAGTTTCAAAGAAGATAATGCAATAGGCAGATATGTTAAAAAGCTTTCTGATCATTTCCTATAATATTGAAGGATGGGAATAAACTTCTATACCCTTTTAAGTTCAATCCCAAATGATTAGACGATGAAGAATTTTTAGGTTTCGTTGGGAATAAATGGAGGCCCTTCATTGTATAAAGAATGTCACTCGGTGTTTCAATAATTTGACAATCCAAGACGAGTGAAGATGGCAATTATTACCTTGATAATTCAAAAATACAAAAGTTATTTATATGACTTTCATGATAATTCAAAAATACAAAAGTTATTTATAGGACCTTGCATGTTTTAGAAGAGGAAATTTCTATGTTGTATGATCAGTATTTCATAGTGGGTATTTTTGGAAGAATACATTATTCAATTGAAGGATTTAGAAGCTAAAAATAAACTATTGTTAAATTGGGAAGAGTAAATGGAGTGTGAAAAGTTGGGTCCTATGGCTAATAAGGGGAGTGTCGAGACCAAATTCTTCCAATCATATGCTAAACATAAAATTAATATTGATACAATTTGGAAAATGAACAAAGAAGATAGAAGCAAAGTTCAAAGGTTTCATGAGATAGTGGCACTATGTGTATCTCACTTTCAAAGTCTATACAAGGAGCCTCATAGAGCCAACATAACAAAGACAACTAGAATGGCCTCCTTCCCTAATTTCATAGATCATGAAGCAAATAATGAACATATGGCAAAATTCATAAAGGAAAAACTCATATTTGTATTAGAATCTCTTAAAAAATGAAAGAGTCCATGGCAAAATTCACAAAGGAAAAACTCATATTTGTATTAGAATATCTTTAAAAATGAAAGAGTCCAAGCCGATATGAGGGGATTGTAGAGTTCTAATTAGGATTTTATGATCTCATTGAAGATGATCTATTTAAAGTGGTGGAATCAAGAATCTCAAGTAGGATGTTGGGAGCCTTTCATTCATGATTGCCTTTAATTCATGATTTTTAGCTTTGATCCCCAAAACAAATCATACACCCTTCTTTGAGGAATTTGGGCCAATCTTACTTGGGAATACCATTTATAAAATTAGCACAAAGGTCATAATTTTTTTAACCATAATAGGAAAATTTATCTTAATCAAGAGTTTGTGGCTAAGGCATGCAACAAAAGTACATAAAAAAGAATAATATAATGAATATCTAATTTAGAGATTTTGAAAAGAAAAAGACATCAAAACAAACAAACAAAAACAATCCTCCTCCCGAAAAAATGATAAAGGGGAGAGCCCCAACACTAAGCCTTCTATAACTTGATCTTGTTGCTTCTAGATACAAGAGTAGATTATTACAAATTGTTTGCACAAAATGATGCAAAAACAAAACATGTCTAAGATTTGAGCAAAATTGACACCCCACTAAATACTAGGGAGTCAGGGGAATGCTAGGTACCAAATGTTGAAGATATATTTGTGCGATCTTTCCTACCTCTTCTTAATGGGGGGAAGGAACTCAGATTTTTTATTTATTTATTTTTTTCAAACATCTACAAAGGAAGGAGAAGAGGAAATATGACCTCTTCATCTTTCTCCTTTTCATATTTTCATTCCTCCTTTTCTAAAATTGGGTCCTTATCTTGTGAAGATTCCACATTTTCCTCATGTGGGATCTCTTTCTCATTGTGAGGATTGATGTTCTTTGTTTACACTTGATCTGATGTTGGCTAAGATCCAAGATGGGGGTCTAAATCCTCATCTTCTTCCACTAGGGTTTGCAATGCTCCAAATCTATAACTAGGGGGAGTAATGGGCATGACCTAGGCCTAATTTCAAGTTGTGTCCTACAATTTCTTTTACTTTCTTCAAACTTGTTTGAATGATCCTTGCTCGTCATTATTTTGAGAAGTTGTAGTTGGCTTAGAAAATGGTTGAGGTGCTTGAGCATTAGGACACCTTTTTGCAAAGTTCCCATACTCATGGCAATAGTTGCATTTGAAAGGAACTTGCTCATAATCCAAGATATGAACATGAATCTAACCCTCCAAGTCGAAGTCATTTTCCAAAGTCCATTTCCACACAATTTTTGGCACATGTAAAAATATTATGCTCAGGCTCTGCATGAGTAATATAATGGCCCAACTTGTCTCAAATAGCTTTAAAAATACCATCACCCCAAAAAATAATGGATAGATGCAACGATCTAATACAACCAAGGGCAAAAGAGATTTGCATGTTTGGGTTAAAATCTAGAGTCCAATGGGCAAGAAACATTTTCCCAGGGGTCATATTTGAAGATCACATCCCTATTCTCTTTGCTTTCAAAAATAAAAATAAAATTCCTTTTCCACATTACAAAGTAGCAATTAGCTCATGATCTAACCAATTTTTAGAAATCCAATCTAGAACAAAGTTAGGACTAGGTCAAATGCGTGTAACTTACCAGCTAAACCTCTTTCCTAAAGGATATTGATGTTCTTTTTCATCATAGAGAAGCCGATGTTAAGATTAGGGATTGTTTTCTCCCTTTTTGCAAATCTACATTTCTTAAGACATTTCTAAGCAACTAAATAAGAACCATTAGGAAAAGAAACATGAGCTACCTTATTGGGTTTGGAAGGACCACCCATTCATAGGTCAACAATTAGAAATCACCAAAAAAAGAAAGAAACCAACCAATCCTCATGTGGGCGTAGGATCCCTATAGCTAAAGAACAAATCTCTTCATAAAGAAGGTGCCTAATGTCAAACCTGCAAACAAGGAAAATTTGTAGGTGGGCTAAGGAGATCATATTTCTACAAATCTCGGTGTCTCTAGAAAGCAATGACATGCCAGACTCTCTTTAGATTTTGGCTTCTGAAGGGACATCGCAAACTCTCTTCAGATCTCGACTTCTTTAAACAATGTGGCGACACTAGGGAAACCCTAACCACTGCAGAAACCTCTAATCCAACGTTTATTCATTATGCAAAGTTCTAAATATAGCTCAAAGGTCGTAATTAGTAGGTTGAAGAAGGTTCTATAAAATTCGATATCTTTGTAACAATTTTGATTTTTAAGAGAGATAAATCCATGATGCAGTGGGAGCAACCCATGACGTCCTATAAAAATCAAGAAGTAATTTATTATTAAGTTTGATCTATCAAAGGCTTACAACATAGTAAGTCATTTGTACCTTGGGTTAATGCTTCTTCATTTAGGGATGAGACATGGTAAGTTAGATATGATGATGTCTTTTACAACCTCGTTCCTAGTTTGGATATGCTTACAAGTTCTTTAGAACTACTAGAAGATTGAGTTGAGGGTTGTCCTATTTTGCGTCTATTATGCTTGATTCTTTGAGGGGGACAAAGCAAGACAATTATGGGGCATAAGAGCGCAGGGGCTAATAATAAAAGATATTAAAATTGGATGAAACTTATATCTTACTCGCTTACTGTTTGTGAACATTGTTTTTATAGCAATGGTTCTCCTATACAAGAAGAAAAATTCAAATAAACATTGGACATGTATTTTAAGCATCTAGAATGAAAGATGATGGGCCCTTCAATCATCCCATCATATTCATTTTTGCATAACTAATTACTCCTTAGAGCCTTGAAGTTTATCCATTATTCACATTAATTTCTAATAATTGACTAATTATATGGCTAATGATAGTGTGTTGATTAATAGCTTCCAGTGGTTTGTTTTGGTTATATTTTATGAGATTGTTATGTGAGAATGCTTGGGTTTTCCTATTGTTGATGAGTTTGATGTGCTTGTTGGTGATTTTTTTTTATATAGTTCTAACCCCTATGGCTATGGAAAGAGTTATTTCATTTGCCTTTTAGCCTTGGTTATGCCTTTGTCATGTGTCATGGCTACAATGATATGAAAAGATCAACAATGACCATTTTCCTTCCAAGTTTGTAGCCAATATGCACCCATCATTGTGATGAGGAAGGCAATGCTTCGTTGACATAAGATTAGGACATCAATTTGTTTGCCCTAGATAACTGAATAGGGAAACATTCGAGGCTACAAAGGTGTGATCCACAATGTTCCAACTCGAAAAGGGGGACATGGTTGTGCATTCTACAACAACCATTTAAAGCAACAAACCAAGAGAAAGAGTGGTACTGTGGACTCTCTACCAAACCACTTGTTTTAAACCAAAGAGGGAGATAGTTACATACTCCACAATATCCATCTAATGCAGTACAACAAGAGAAAGAGTGATGTCATGGACTCTCCAGTGGATCACTTGTTTCCATGCCAAAGAAGGATCACACACCCTTTAGATCCTATTCCTCGAGAAGCCACTTTAACTTATGTAAAGGAAAATGGTGAATTTAGGGGTAATACTATAGTGCATTGCTTGGAATTCCTCAATGAAAATCCTAGTCTCTCTTAGTATAAATATGTTCATCTGCAACTCAATTAGGATTAACAATCATGGGTTCCCAAGCTTGCTTACAGCTAGGGTTAGAGGGAGATAGGTTAGAGTTTATAATCTCAAAGTTTTTGTATGATATAAAAATATTACCATTCTCTTGAGTTAATCCATGTTGCATATATGGAACTTACCAGTTCTCTTCAGGTAGAATGCGCTTGGAGAGGCTACTGGTGAATATACCTTCAAATTTATTTTGCATTGCATGTGTAATTTATGGTGTGGTTGTTTCGATTTTTATTTTATTTATGTGGCAATGTGATTGATTCCTCCACCAATGTACCGTAAACCTATAGTTGGTAGGGGAGGTGTTGTGATTCAACACTATTGAATAGGATTATTTTCCAACATTGAATTTTATCTTTCGGTATCCATATCCTTTATGTAGCATTGAAGCTTTTACATTTCACTTTACTTTGAGGAATGTTGTTTAATTCTAAGGGTTTTGCAGGTTTTATACTAAAATCTAATGGATATAGTTTTTGGGATTAGGGATAGCTTCATGAAAAATTAGAAGATAAAATATTTCTTTGGTACAATATATGGTTGTTCCTTAGGGTTAGATTAACCCTTATGAAACTAGTGCTTGAATCACTTCTAATGTACTAGAATTCATTAATGCATATCTCCTAAGAATATGTTTGAAAGAATAAGGTAGAAATGCTTTAGATTTTTGTGGTTTGGTGGTAAGGAGAAAGAAAGCTCCCTCTCATTAGGTGGAAATGGATTGCTAATCCAAAAGAGGAGGTTGGGGCTTAAAGAATATCCACTCTTCAGGGATGGCATTTGTAGTGAAGAGTCTCTAGAAGGTTCTTAAATATAAAGGTTTATGGAAACAAGTCATGTGGCATACATATGTAGATCCATTATCCTTTGAAGAATGGAATAAACTTTTAATCAAACCCATAGTTAATGTGTCCATACTATGGAATGCACTAGTTGAATGCTTCTATCGCTAGGCCACTGGCTAGCATGAGGGATTGGGAATGGAAAGAAAGTTAGAATCGAGATAGACCTATGGATAGGATATGTAGACATTCACATTCATGTAGCTATGATTGAAATTCTTCACAATAAAGGTATCTTCACCCTAGTTGATGCTATAGACCCAACACAAACCTCTCTTTGGCATCGAGGGTGGAAATCAATGCACTATTTTGGGCCAAAAGGTCAAGAGGGTTTGATAGATATAATTTGTGCACTTCAAATAAGCTCCATCATACTTAGATATGAGGAAGACATGCTACTTTGGCCCAAAGACACATCTTCAAGTAGATATGCATCAATGCTATGATATAAATCAATGTTCTTAGAGGAGCCTTGTGATGAACTTGTTTGGTAGTGGAGTTTATGAATCTAGTTAGTTTTGAAGAAAATATTGACTCAGGACTCCATGCAAATAACCTGGTTGGTTCCAGTAAGATGCATTTTATGCAAAGAAGATGTAGAGAACAAATTGCCAAAAAAAAAACTATTATGAATCTAGTTAGTTTTGAAGAAAATATTGACTTAGGACTCCATGCAAATATAGAGACAAAAAATTGCCTTTTCATACATTGTCCCTTCACAAAGGCAACTTGGAAGGAAGCTTTATCTTTCTAGAGGGAAGGGTCTTAATAGGGTAATACATTCGAGAAAATTTTACATAGTGGTGGGAAGACAAATCTTTTAAGGAGCATAGTGCCATTACCTTTGTGGTTTCCTAAGTTGCTTGGCTAGCAAGAAACTCGTAGAATTTCCAAGATAAATAAAACCCACCCTTTCAACTATTGCATCAAGTTAAATTCTCATATGTGGGAATATGGAAAACTGTAAAAATGAAGACCCCAAGCATGATATTAGAGTTGGATATTGATAAAACAAATTGTCGGTGCTTATTTGAGCAAAGAAGATGGAAATAAAGTTCATAGGTTTCAAGAGATAGCGACGTTAGGTGTATCTCACTTCTACAAGGAGCTTCCCAAAGTTAACATAACTGAGATAATTAGAATAACCTCCTTCTCCCCTAATTTCATAGATGAAGAAGCAAATGATGAATGTATGGCATAAGTCACAAAGGAAGTAAGCATATCTATATTAGAATCTTTCCAAAAGGAAAGATTCCAACTCCATATAATTGGATTGTAGAGTTCTACCTAGGCTTTTATGATCTCATTGAAAATCATGATCTATTTAAAGCAATGGAGTCAGGAAAGTTAGGAAATATGTTGGGAGCCTTTAAATCAACATTTTAGCTTTGATCCCCAAAACGAATCATACATCCTCCTTTGAGGAATTTAAGCAATCCTCCTTGGTAATATTATTTATAAAATTAGCTCAAGGATCATCACTAGTAGGTTGAAGAAGGTTCTATCAACTTCTATCTTGTCAAAACAATTTGGCTTTCTAAGAGAAACAAATCCATGATGTAGTAGGGGTGGCCTTGAAGTCCTATAAAAATTAAGGAGTGGGTATTTATTATTAAGTTGGATTTGTCAAAGGCTTATGACAAAGTAGGCTACTTATACCTTAGGTTAATGCTTCCTCATTAGGGATGAGATTAGATATGATAAGTTAGATTGGAAGATGTATTTTTACAATCTTTTTCTTAGTTTTAATTAATGGATATGCCTACAAGTTTTTTAGCACTGTTAGAGCATTGAGGTGGGGTTGTCCTATTTTGCCTCTACTATTTTCAATTGTTTTAGAGGGATAGAGCAAGACAATTATGGAGCATAAGAAGATAGGGGGCTACAAAAGGTATTAAAATTGGTTCACTTACCCTTTGTGAACAATGCTCTTCTTTTCAACAATGGTTCTCCAAAAGACGCAAAAAAATTCAAAGAAACATTTGACTTGTGTTGCAAACTGATTGGAATGGAAGTTGATGGGCTCATGAATTAGCCCATAATATTCAATTTTATATAACAAACAACCCCTTATAATCTTGCAGTTTATCCATTATTAACATTACTTTCTACTAAAGTAACTAATTCTATGGTACGATATCTTCATTAATAACTTGTAACGATTTATTTTGGTTACATTTTATGAGATTGTTATGTGAGAATATTGAGTTTTCCTATCACTCATTAGTTTAATGTGCTTGGTGATGATTTACTTTCTATAGCTACATCCCCTATGACTATGGAAAATTTATTTCATTCATTTTTCAGCCTTGGTTTTTCCTTTAACACATGTCTTAGCTGTAGCTCAAAGAAAGGACAAGCGATGATCATTTTCCTTCCAAGTTTGAAGTAGGCACTCACCCATTAATGTGCTTAGGATCGAAATGTTTTGTTGACATAGTTGGCTTTCCCTAACAACTTGAACAAGAAAATAGTCAGGGTTGTAGAAATGCAATCTACAATGTTCCAACTCAAGAAGGGGGGAGAGGGTTGCACACTCTACAACAAGCCATTTAAAGCAACATACCAAGAGAAAGTGTGGTGCCATGGACTCTCCAACAAACCATTTCTTCTAGCAAAAGGAGGAGGGAGAAGATAACACACTCTATGGAAATTGTTTAATGCAACAAACCAAGAGAAAGAGTGATGCCATCGACTCTCTGACACCTTAGTTATTACCATGCCAAAGAAGGATTGTGCTCCCCTAGATCATGTTCCTCAAAAAGGCACCTTAACTAATGCAAAGGAAAATAGTTAATTTAGGGGAAAGACTATAATCCATAGCCAATATTTCCTCAACATGAATCCAAGGATCTCTCAATATAGATACACTCATCTATAACTCAATTAGGTTAGACAATCATAGGTTTTCAAGCTTGTTTACAACTAGGGCTAGAGAGCACACAAATTAGTTTGTAAACTTGAATTTTTTGATGAAATAAAAAGACTACCATTCTTCTAAGTTAATGCAAACTATAGAGGAGGGATTTACCAATCCTCCTCGAGAAAATCCTGCTTGGGGTCATTATTGGTGAATGTACCTTGACATTTTTTTCATTGTATGTGTAATTTATGGTGTGGATGCTTTTACTTTTGTATCTAAGATATTTATGTTAATGTGATTGATTCCTTCACCAACATAGCATAAAGCTATGGTTGGCAAGGCAGTAGATGTTGTGGTTCAACACATTGTAGAATTCCAGCATTAATTTTTTCATTATCTAGGTCCTTTAATGTAGCATTAGAGCTTTTACATTTGAATCACTTTACTTTCAGTGATGTTGTTTAAATCCAAGGGAGTTGTAGGAATTTGTAGCACATACCAATAAACCATAATGCATTCTATATATGGAAGACTTCTGCTATTGAGTTCTAGCTCTATGTTGCAAATAGTTGCACATAACTTGTTGAGTGGCCTACTTGCAAAGGTGCAAATCATTGCAATATTTTGTAAGTTCCCCTCCTGAAAACAAAGAATAAAAAGTTTAAAAATGAAATCCTAACTAAAACATGGTGGGTGGGGTCCTCTCTCCCCTGGTGTAATAAGGATATGAATATGTAATTTTGTTATATTTTGATGTGTAACAACTGTTATAAGAAGTTCTACATCACACACACACACACAATATCAATATCAATATCAATATATATATATATATATATATATATATATATCGTGGATGATTGTATGATTGATCCTATGGAAAGTTGCAAATGGTTATGACACTCCTTCAAATGAAAATATCTTATGACTACCTGGACTATAGAAAAAAGGGGATGGAAAAGATAGTGAGGAGAGGTATGCACTAAATTTCAAAGTTGTTATTTTCCTTCCAATTCATCTTTTCTCTAGTACAAAGAGTTGATATGTTTGGTGGAAGCAGAACTTTTCTAGGACTGATAAGGAGAAGAGCAAGCTCTTCTCATCCATTATTGATCTTTTCAGGTTATATATCACTTCCTTGCATTTATTTATGCTAGTAAAAGGTCTGATATTTTATATCAGTGCTAATTAGCTGAACTTTTGTAGAGCACTTGTTGATTTTATCATATCAGAGAGGTTCTAGGAGGACTATCCATATTGTCTTACTTAATTTTTGTCACTTGAGTGTCTATGTGTGATCCTTTTACGCCTTAGATGCTTTTGAATTGAATTCTTGTCAACAATTCTCACAGGAATTAACCGAACAACAAGTTGTACTCAATTTTTATTAATAAAATTGGCTTTTACAACCATCTTTTTGTGTATATTTTTATGAAATTTTATTATATTTTAGATCATTTATGAACAACTTATGTTGAAGATTACCACTGTATTTATTATTTATATTTTCATGTTTGTTACATGTGTGGTCTTCTTGTTGATGGGGTATTTCTCTAAGTTCACTCATAAATTTATCATTTATTTTAATTGTGTCTGTTCATATATTTATTTCATTATTGTTATAATATTGTGCCTATTGTACATGCCTTGCTTCTTCTTCTTCTTCTTTCTAAAATTTGCATCTCATTGTATATGATCTATTTTTAGTATTAATAGTTTTCTATAAATATGTAGGAAGTAAAACTAAGGGTGTTAAACATTGGGCCTAGTCCCATTATCTCACATAAGATGTGAGATTTGAGGGGTTGTCAGTGAAGCATAAAACACTTCACTTGTCAACATAACTCATATAGTTTTTCTTATTTAAAAAGAAAATAATATAGAGTTCATTTCATAGCTCTTATCTACACTTGAAGATTGCATAAACTCTATATGGTGTTTCACAAGTCTACAATTCCCCTAGTTAATAATTTGTGTGATTACCCAAGATTCAGTAACCTTGATTGCTATGATGTTTATTGTGAAACCCATGAGGTTTAGGTCAGTTAGTTAATTTGGGGTTTTGTCCCCGTGACCTGGGGGGGGGGAGGGGTGGGGTGGGGTGTGGGAAGGGTGGCAGTAAGTGTTAAATGTGAGAGCCACTTATTGTGTACAAAAATTGCCACATATGGCATCAAGGCTCGATCGAAACTCCCACAATCTTAGTGATAGCATCCCATAAGTCAGCATATCGTTCTTTCATCCAACATTGGAGTTGGCTCCAACCTCGACTTAGCCTAGCTTGCCCGCCAAAAAAAGACCATTATTGTTATATTCATTGAGCTCACCAAAAGTTAGTGACCATTTTTAATGGTGTTCTAGAAGGCTAGGTGAGATTCATACATATGCAATTGCATTTCAACATGTTAGATTTTAATAATGGTTTTAACTATTTGGGTTTTCTACTAAAATCTAATGGATATAATTTAGGGATTAGGTATAGCTTCATGAAAAAATTAAAAAGAGAATATATCTTTGGTACAATAGGTGGTTGTTCCTTGGGGGTAGATTACCCCTTGTGAATTTAGTGCTTGAAGCACTTCTAGTGTGTTGAAATTCATTAACTCATATCCCCATAGGTATGTTTGAAAGAATAAGAAAGAAATGCTTTAAATTTGTGTGGTTTGGTAATAAGGAGAAAGAATGGTTCCCTCCATCAAGTGGAAAGGGGTCACTAATCCCAAAGAGGAGGTTGGGGCTTAAAGAATATCCACTCCTTTGGGATGGCACTTCTTGCAAGGAGTCTTTAGAAAGTTCTTACATATGAAGGTTTAGGGAAACAAGTCATATGCAAGAAATATGTAGATCCATTATCCTCTGAACAATGGGCTAGACTCTGTGTCAAACATAGTTAATGTGTTCATAATAAGCAAGACACTAGTTCATTGCTTCTATTTTTAGACCATTTGGTTGCATGGGGGATTTGGAATTGAGAGACAATTAGAATTGGGGCAAACCCGTGTATAGGATCATTCTTGTAGCTATGATTGGAACTCTTCACAATAATGGTATCTTCACCCTAGCTTATGCTTTAGACTCAACCTCTCTTTGGCATCAAGGGAGGAAATTAATGCACTATTTGGGGTTGGAAGGTCTAAGATTTGGTAGATATTTTAGCTCCATCAAACTTAGATATGAGGAAGACATGCTAGTTCTGTCTAAGGACCCATCTTTAGGCATGTATACATCAATGTTAGGATATAAAGAAATTTTCTTTGAGGAACCTCATGATGAACTTGTTGGGTGGTGGAGTTTATGGAAAGAAGAAGCATAACTTAAAGCAAAACTATTATGAATATAGTTAGCTTTAAAGAAAAATCTTTACTTGGGACTTCTTGCAACCTAGAAAGGTCTAATAAGATGCAATTTATGTAAAGATGTAGAGATAGCATACCACCTTTTGGTACATTGCCCCTTCGCAAAGGCAATTTGGAAGGAAGCTCTTTCTCTTTCTAGAGGGAGAGGGTCTTAGTAAGGCAATACATTTGAGGAATTTTTACACAATGGTGGGAAGACAAGTATTTGAAGGAGTATAGGGCCTTTCTGTTTATGGTTTCTTAGGTTTTTTAGCTAGCAAGAAACTCATAAATTTTCAAATAAGTAAATCCCATCCTTTCATGTAATGCCTCAAGTTAGATTATCCTATGAATGCATATATACTATTAAAAAAATGAAGACTCCAAAAATGTTATTAGACTAGGGCACTGACAAAACAAAGTGTCTAGACTTATTTGATGGATCTTTCCAAGGGCCTCTAGGTATATATAGTATTGGAAGAGTAATGCATATTTCATATGGTCATTTATGGAGTATACAAGTTATATGTCATATGAGTTATTTTATACATATTGCTTATTATTCCTAATTTGTTTTTTTTAACAACTTTATTTGTGAATCAAAAGACAATGTAGTTTTTAAGATGAACTACTAACATAAGCTTATGGTTTCTATTTGATGTTAAATGAGATCATTTTAATGAGGGTAGGAAGTTATTTAATGATATGTTTTTGAGTGCTTAAAAAGTGCAGGTTTTACAGTGTAATACAAAATGTAATTTTCTTTTCATTTTGAATACAATTTTTTATTTTTTTTCTTTTGAAAAACAAATGATTGATTATTTAAATATTTAATGCACACTTTTATTTCTTATGTAAGACATAAAAATTATAAAAATGGGATTCAATAATAGATAAGTTTTCGTATATAATTTGATAAATGTTTTACTAATGTTAAAATGATTTATTTATTATTTAATGTGATCATTTAAATTTAGAAAAAAAATATTAAATATTATATTTACCAGCCTAGATCCATCTTAACCTTGGATCTATCAAGCGTCGAGAGGGATCGAATCTCTCAAGATGCAAACCTCTTTTTTGAGTGTAAAACTTGAAAGGTTTGCACCTCAAGAGATTTGATACCTCTCGATGCTTAATAGATCCAAGGTTAAAATGGATCTAAGCTTGTTTTAGTTGTGTGCAACTATGGAAAAATTGTTGAACATTTAATTATTTAGATAATTTTAAATATGTTAGATAAAGATTAATCTAGTCATTTTAATTTTAAATTTTCTCAGTTACCTCAGTTTATTGAGATGATAGAGACTGTTAATAATTTGAATGATGAAAATGATGAAATAACAAAATTAAATGCAAAATGACAAATTAACAGTGTTGAATGATAGAAAATGTGAATAATGAGAATGTAGTCAATTACAAATAGTCTTCATTGTGATCAATCTCAAACTATTTTATTCTACAGTTGTTTATTGTCATACATGTTAGTTTCACCATCTTTTCATATGGATCATATGAAAAGGGCGGTTGAAATTGTAGACCATTCAAATCTATAACTCGAGTTATTGTAGTAAATGTCATATCTTATCTCTCTTGCTCTCCCATATTAATAGTAGCTTTCTCCAAAGTCAATCATTGTGACTTATGAAGTGTTAAACCCCAAGTAAGTCTCAATAGTAGTTGTTTTCTATTACCTCGAGCTATTGTGAAATCGTAGACCATTCAAATCTTTAACTCGAGCTATTGTAGTAAATGTTATACCTTATCTCTCTTGCCCTCCCATATTAATACTAGCTTTTTCCAAATTCAATCATTGTGACTTATGAAGTGTTAAACCCCAAGTAAGTTTCAATAGTAGTTGTTTTCTATTACCTTGTTTGAATGCAAAGTGACTAATAATGTTGAATGATGGAAA
Organism: Pinus tabuliformis; assembly: GCA_031772625.1. Lineage (NCBI taxonomy): Eukaryota > Viridiplantae > Streptophyta > Pinopsida > Pinales > Pinaceae > Pinus > Pinus tabuliformis. The sequence continues at coordinate 242,111,774 of CM062816.1, read as the reverse complement.
ATGTGAATAATAAGCATGTGATCAATTACAAATAGTTTACAGTTTCAATAAGCAAATATTTCAAGTAAGTGAACATTTTATTTAAGATAAAAATTCAAGAATTTTATTTATGGTTGAATTATTGTAACACAGGAATCAATGCACGTCAATAAAATTTTTATGCTTGAAATGAAATCAATGCACACTATTAATATAATTAATTTGAAATTAATATACATCATACATCTAGTTACATCAAATTAAAAATCAACCACACTTAAATCAATGCACCTAGTGCAAGCATTTAAATAGAATTAGAAATTAACATACACACTGAAATCAATGCATCTAGTGTAAGAAATCAACATCTACTTGAAATCAATGCATCTAATGCAAACAATCAAATAGGATTAGAAATAAACACCTACACTAAAATCAATGCATCTAGTGCAAGCAAACAAATAAGATTAGAAATCAACAACTACACTAAAATCAATTCATCCAATGCAATCAATCAAATAGGATTATGAATCAACATCTACATTGCACTCAATGCATCTATTTCAATGAATAATAATATCTCTCCCTCTTTCTCCCCACCATCTCTCTCTCTCCACTTCTCCCTCCCTTTCTTTATCTCTCTTCTTCCTTCTCTCTCTCTCCCGCCATATATATCTACATCTCCCTCCATCTTTCCTTCTTTGTCCCTCTATCTCACCCCCCAAACACATGTTCTCTCTCCCCATATCTATCTATCTCTCCCTCCCTCTCTCTGTCTCTCTCTTCCTCCCTCTCCGCCCTCTCCATCTACATCTTTATCTCCCTCTTTCTCTCATTTGTCTCTCTATCTCACCTCCCAAATATACACTCTCTCTCCATATCTGTATATCTCTCTCCCTCCCTCTTCCTCTTCTTATCTCTCTTCCCCTTCTCTCCCTCTCTCTTCCCCTTCTCCCCCTCTCTCTCCTCTCTCTCTTTCATCTCACTCTCCTCTCTCCCTCACTCTCTTTCCATCTCTCCCTTGTCACTCCCTTTCTTTCTCTCCACCTTTATCTCTCTATCTTTCACTCTCCACCTTGTCTCTCTTGCTCTCCAATATTAATAGTAGCTTTCACCAAAGTCAATCATTGTGACTTATGAAGTGTTAAACCCCAAGTAAGTTTCAATAGTAGTTGTTTTCTATTACCTCGTTTGAATGCAAAGTGACTAACAATGTTGAATGATGGAAAATGGGAATAATAAGAATGTAGTCAATTACAAATAGTTTACAGTTTCAAGAAGCATTCATTTCAGGAAGTGAACATTTTATTTAAGATGAAAATTCAAGTATTTTATTTATGGTTGAATTATTGTAACACAGAAATCAATGCACGTTGTCAATAATTTTTTTGTGCTTACACTGAAATCAGTGCACATTATAATATAATTACTTTGAAATTAATGTACATCATACCTCTAGTTACATCAAATCAGAAATCAACATCTACACTTAAATCAATTCATCTAGTGCAAGCATTCAAATAGAACTGAAAATCAACATCTACAATGAAATATATGCATTTAGTGCAACCAGTCAAATAGTATTAGAAATAAACATCTACATTGAAATCAATGCATCTAGTGAAAACAATGAAATAGAATTAGAAATGAACATATACATTGAAATCAATACATCTAGTGCAAGCAATCAAATAAGGTTAGAAATCAACTACACTAAAATCAATGCATCCAGTGCAATCAATCAAACAGGGTTATGAATCAACATCTACATTGAAATCAATGCATATATAATGAATAACATTGTATCTCCCCCTCCCTCTCCCCCATCTCTCTCTCTCTCTGCTTCTCCCTCCCTATCTCTATCTCTCTCTTCTTCCCCCTCTCTCTCTCCATGCTGTCTATATCTATATCTCCATCCATCTCTCCTTCTTTGTCTCTTACCCCTCCAAACAAACACACTCATGCTCTCCATATCTATTTATCTCTCCCTCCTTCCCTCCATTTGTCTCTCTCTTCTTCCCTCTTTCCCTTCTCCATTTGTATCTCTCTCTCCCTCTATCTCTCCTTATTTGTCTCTCTATCTCACCCCCCGAGCATACACTCTCTCACTCTCTCTCTCTCTCTCTTGTTCTCCTTGTCACTGTCTCTCTCTCTATGTCTTTCTTCTTCTACCCCTCTCTCTCCCCCTCCAACTCCATCTCTCTATCCCTCCCTCCCTTCTTCTCTCTCTCAAATCCTTTGTCTTTTCCTTCCTCTCTCACACTTTCTCTCGCACCTCCCACTCTCTTCCCCCCCATCATTCTCTCTCTCTCTCTCCACCCTCCAGCTCTCTCACTATTTGCCCCTCTAACTCCATCTCTCTCTCCCTCCCTCTCTCATTATCTCTTTCCCCCTCTCCCCCCTCCATCTCAAAGTCTCCCTTTCTCTCTCCTCTCCTTCTCTCTCTTTTCCCTCCTCTCCTTTCTCCCTCACTCTCTCTCCATCTCTCCCTTATCACTCCCTCTCTTTTTCACATCCCCCTCTCTCTCTCTATTCCCTCTAGCTCTATCACTATCTCCTTCCCTACCTCTCTCCATCCATATGATCGAGAATTGTCACTATGCATAATCAATAATATATGTAAGGTCTAATATAATAATACTTATAATGGAGATTATTATTTTTGTAATCTATTGGAATTATAATAATCAATATTATTGGTTATTATATCAATAATGATATATAAAGAAATAACTTGTTAAAAAAAACAATACTATGTTAACTTTGCATTATAGACAAGCCAATTTCTAATTTTCAATTTTACATTTTACATTATATTTTACATTCTATAGTTATATATGTTTTAATTTGAATATTAATTAAAACATATGAAGCCAATATTTTTTTTCCATATATATATATATATATATATTTCTCAACATTTAAAAAATGTTGACATATTTTTACATTACACCTACACATATTGTCCATGCTGGGTTGTAGAGCGCCTCTTGGTGAAATCATCTTGTGATGTGATATTTAAATTTAGAAAAAACATTAAATATTATATGAGGAAAGTCAAATCACTATTAAAAAATGACATAGTAATAAAATCTTGTCTTTATAATAGTAATATAAAAAAAGCATTATGATTTTATTTCATTGTTGGTCAAGGTTCAATTTTTATAAGGAATTCTTTTGGAGCCAAAGGATCACCTTCAAGTAGTGGTCAAATGTGTGGTTTTACTTGAAGATATTATATTAAATATGATTTCATAGCTTGTGCGCACATAATTGAATCAAAGCCCAACCCATGTCCTCCAAATTTCAAAAGCTTTTCAAAAGTAGTTCAAGTCATTAAGACTAATAGCTTTAATGCCACCCACCTTAATTCAAATCTCCTAATTAACCTTGGTGCATGATTTCAAATTTTGATTGAAAATTTTAAAGTCATAATGATAACACAAAGGATTTATACTTGTGTCATGAGAATTGAGATTTTTCCCACTTACCAATTCTCTTATATACATATATTAGTGTGTGTGTGTGTGAAACTTTGAAATTCATTGTCTCATTCTCATAATATTACAAAGTATCTTTTATAATTCTTCTTAGAATATATTAGTAATTTTTTACTGTTAATTAATATTTTATTAAGTGAAACCCAATTTATTTACATTATTAAACTTTATTACCTCATTCTCACAATTATGTCAATAGACATGCCTATTTTGAAATAGAGTTTTTATAATTTTAATTTAATTACCAATAATTATTAAGTGGATGGTAGGGATTTAACCTCCATAAAATATTCTAAAATATTTTTAGTAGTATAGACAAACTAAAGGCTAAAATGTATTTACAAAATAGTTATGCTTTTTTTGTTTTTTAAATTAAATTCATTAATTAAAAAAATGTTATATGGACAAGTGTCATATGAAACGAGTTGTGGTTTTTTGGGCATGTGGTATTGATAAGTCATGGTATTGTGACAAAGCCTATGTGCTATTGATAAGTCATGGTATTGTGACAAAGCCTATTTACAGATTAAGAATTTCCATGATAAAGAGGGGATGAATCTTCATAGTTAATAATCATGTTACATGTTTTTTTTAAATGTTTATATGTTTAATTTATTTATTATTCTTTTTATCATCAACAACAACAATAATAACCTTAAATGAAGCTATAATTTAGTTAATTCTTATGTTTTTTTTAATTTTAACAACTTGAAATGTATAATGAAATAAGTATTTTGATGTTATTACGGATTGATCCCTATCAACATTTACTAGTCATTTAATGTATATAACTATGCTGGTACTTATTGTTGTCCTATCTATATTAGTTATATTTAATGTATATAACTATGCTAGTACTTATTATTGTCCTATATGAAAAAGGTTCATATACTTTTTCATATAATTTAAGGGAATGTATTTTGTTCTCAAAGAGCATTGTGTTTAAGTTTTAAATATCCAAGTGAATATTGTTTGTCTTTAAAGTTATTACATATGTAAGTGTGTTCTCCTTTTTCTTTTCTTTTTTATTATGTTAATACAATTTTGATTTTATTCCTCGATGGCAATGTAAATGGTGATTATGAGGGATCCTTGGGTATCGATCCCACCACCCTGGGAGGCAATGGCCATTTATGAAAAGGGGGCACAACTCGCCCCCAACATGCATCTACATGTAATGCATTATATGGCCATCTATGGCTATTTATTTGTGGCATCAGTTTGGTTTTGGTCGTTCTACGAGAGAGTATGGAGTAGATGTGAGGTTGAGTCATCGGCCTCCCTATTGCCAGTGGCAATTATTCACCCTTTCGCTGAGAGGAAACTGCCTCTGAGAGTGCTTGGTACTAAGACGACATAGTATTTGCATGTTTTGGCACTGAGGAAGAGGTGGTGGGCGTGTGTTGGCACTAGGCATGCAAAAGTCTTGTAATGGCCTCAAGCCTCAGTAGTCGACAGTCTGTGGAGAAAAAACCTTTGTTACTTGTCGTGAGGTGGTATAAATTGTTTCCTCCCTGAGCTTGCTTCTTTTAGTATTTGTTTTCCGAGGTCAATTGTATTGTCTTTCTGTAAGCCAGTTTAAGGATTTGTTGGGGTATGGGCAATACATGAGTTTGTTCTCTCTTTATCTTAAGTGGGATATATTATTGCTTGAGCTGAGAGGGATTTATTTTGGTATGTTTGCAATTGTTTTCTGTTCTGGTAAGGGGGTTCTCATGAAGAAAATTGTTAGTTGGTCGAGAGTCTCTTCACCCTCTTGATATTATTCAGTTCTGAATATGTTTTGCAAAACTTGTTTTCGAGGAAATCGTTTTGAATGTGTTCTGCAAAACTTGTCTTCGAGGAAACCTGTGGCTCTGTATTTGGTTAATTATTTTGGTGTTTGTTGACTCTGTCATTGAGGCAACCGTTTCAGTGGGGTCTGAGTCGAGGTGTCTTTCAATTGGCATGGTTTGGTTGATGAGTTTTAGTGACAATTATGTTGGGTGGTGCCAAAGCCTTGGCAGTGTCATGGTTGGGTCTTTCTCCTATTTCTTTGCAGGTCATGGTCGTTATAGTAGTTGCTACAGGTGTGACCCCCTTTTTGTAACCATGTCACCTAGGCAACACATGATTGCAGGCAAGGGGTGGTGGGGGAAGCAACCTGCAAGGTTAATGAAAAGCGAGGCTTTTTGCTCGAGATTTTGTTGTTACCTACTTTAATGTTGTCCCTCTAGAGACAAGGAGAGAAATTTGTAATTTGGAAACTCAAGTTGGAGTGGAAAGGCAAGCCCAGTTTGACTCTAAAATCATGGATAAGGTATTTGCTTGGATACTAGACCCTGGTCACACAAGGGGACAAAAGAAGCAATACTTGAACTCTGTAGTTTTGCACTAGCAGATGAAGACTCTGTTGGGCTTGGTCTTGAAGGATAAACAAGTTGAAAGGTATAATGTGTTTTCTTTTTTAAAGGATATCAAGAGGATGTTGAGGAACTGGTGCTTCACCTTGGAAATGTTGGACAGAAGGTTGGCCCATGTAGAGGGACACATACAATGTGACTCTAACATTGCTGCACCTCATGGATCCAATGTCAGGGACCCTGCTCTCATATCTTCTTTTGAATCTGAATGATGCATATGCTTGTTAACTTTTTAGTTTTCTGTTATGTTTGGTTAAGACAACCCAACAAGAAGGGATTTTGTAATATAGATTTAGTAGTATAGCTTCTCTTTGGAGAGGGGGTTAGTTAGTAAACTTATAATCTATGGGTACCTTTGTATCCCAAGAAAATCACAAAGAAACACTTTTGCTTGATAAATATAACAACCATATACTTGTAAATTTATTTTAATAATATAAAATAATAATTTTATTATATTTAAGCATAAAAAAATATTAATGATCATCAATATCTAAATGATAATAGATTGTAATACATATATATAGATTTTTAAATTTATGATTAAAAATATTATGAATTTAATTAACCCTTAAAATGACCCTAAATAACAAACCTTTTAATATTATAAACAGAACTTATAGTTTAAACATACCTTTATTATAATATATATAATTCTATAATATATAACTTAATCTAGAGTGACCGTATACAATGACTCACTTTTTAATTTTATAAAAATATATAATATCTTAAGACATACTATTATAATATAATAAATAACTAAAGTAAAGTATACACTCTTTATATCATAGGAGTATATGATTTCAATATAGTATTAATAAAATATTAATAAATAAATTATATAATATCGGTGTATATAATTTTTTATTTTTTTTAATGTTATTAGGGATGTTTGCTCCACTTTATTTTCAAAAATAATGGTATATATTATTAAATATTTTGTTGGTCTATACGGTAGATTTTTTTTTTTTTTTTTTTTTTTTTCCGAAGGTGGCAAAACCTATCAAACTCAGGTGTCAAAACCAACAGTGAGGACAGCCATCTCTGGCTGCTATCCGCGAATGTTGGTTTGACTCATCACCGTTATCAAGGAAAACCACGCCACCTGTAATAACCCGCTGGTGGTCCGTAAGGGAGCAGGCTTTCACTCCTGCCAGATGCCTCTGGGTCTTGGGCCGTTAACCTGTTTCCTTACGTCCGAGGAAGACGAGCTCTTAGCCAAGCAGAAGCAGTTTTACGGCATACTCCAGGCCGAGGTCTATACGGTAGATATCATAACTTTTTTTATTAGAAAAATATTTATATTATATTTCATAAAATTAATAATAAGATTTAAAATTATTATAAAATGTTTATTAGTAAAAATTGAATTTAAGTAGGGTGATTAACCATCATTTTTACCAATCACTTAAGTTAAAATTAATTAATATAAATATAATAACATTTTACATAGTATTTAAGTATTTTTTAATTAAATAAAATCTATTTATTTTTATTTATAAAATAAATATGTATTTTTCTAAATTAAGATGATCTATTAAATTACTTTATTCATAAAAAGTCATTGTATTTTCAAAGTACTTTTTTCATTACAGTTTCACCATACTTTTGTGCTTTATCCATAAGGAAAAAAAAACAAACCTCTATTGTAAGGTCAAAATACTCCATTAAAGATAGCTGAAATAAAAAAAACAACTATTGTAGGGTCAAAGTACTCCATTAAAGATAGATGAAATTTTATCCCAGAACAAAGTAGTACTAAAAAAGAAAGATAACTACTTAATTAAACAATTACTCTACCTATACATGAAAATGAAAATATATGGTTAAGGGTGTTTCCCTCCACCCAATAAGCGATCATGAATACGGCATGATCCAATTCGATAACTACATTTGCAAGTTGATCATCCACCATATTCAATGGGTTATAAACAGTGGGAGATTAAGAATTGTTGGACAATTGAATCTTCCCTCTTAAATTTATCATGCTCACATAATAAACATAACATCCAAATATGCATACACGTTATTATATTTTTTTTCCCTTAAATATGGTGGAGATAATAATATTTTGGATGTTACCATACATGTTAAACACTACACATCACTTTTGATGTTATAATATGTGAAGGTCACTCTAACCACTATGGTTTAGTTTATATTTACTAAGAGATTATGATTTGGACATTTGTATAATCCTAATGTCCCCATGTTTTAGTGTTTTCTTCTACTCAACTAAATATTTTTAAAAAGGCAAAGTGATTTATTTGTGTTAGTTTTTGGAGTTATTCTTGTTGGAAAATGTAACTAGTGTCCGTCTTCACAATAATTGTATTTAAGTCATGATGTAATATATTGGTTAAAATAAAGAAAAAAAAAATTTATTATTAAAGAAATTGACTAATTAAAGCATGGGTTTCATGCTTCGGTCAATTGTTTATAGGTCAAAGTCTCCATTACAAGCTTCTAGAATTTATGTCAAGTGTCCTTGTCCATGTCATATTGTAAAAGGCCTTTCTTGATATTTATTTTTCAAGAAAGAAATTTATTTTAATGTAAAATAGATTAATTAGGCCTCCTCCACCAAGTCAGCCTCAAAGAAGGACAAGTCGGCCTAACTGAGGCACATAATCACCTATATAAAGGCAACAACTTGACCTCATTTGGAGCCTCAACTCATCAAGTACCATGTGCAACTTTTGGGCAAATAGAAGGTGTGAAATTCAAGGGACATGAAGGAAAAGTCTAGCAAAGAAGAAGAAGGTAATTATCTTGCAAAAGAAACCAAAACTTATCTCCTATACCACATGTGTGAAGTTCTATGTTACAGGGGGGGCAAAATTCTACAGAAGTTGGGAGGCCGAAAATCTGAAGTTGGGCCGAAATTCTGGTGAAGCTTGGGACAAAATTTCTGGGTTGATGTTGGGTTGTAGTTGTTGGACAAGAAGAGACTATTGAAGGTTGTTCTTATTAGAAAGCTACTTAGTGGAGGAGGAAGGTCTTAGGTTTAAGGTCTTGGTTTATCTCATTTTGAATCTACTAAAGGAAGAGTTTTGACTGAGTTTTCACCTATAAGGGGTTTTAGCCCTGGCTGAGTACCTACATCTGGTGTACTTGATCTTCATGTTTTGTTTTTGGTAATTTCTTGATGAAACTAAGATAAAAGATGAACATAAAGAAGTTAATAAGAACTCAAAGATATTACAAGTATTATCAACAAGAGAAAATATTTCTACCTTTCCAATTTTCTAGCAATTCTGAGAGTATTTACACCATACTTGGGGTGAATCATGAGATTTGGAGTACATGGTGTATGTTCAACCCTTGGATGGTTTGAGATGGATTAGCACATGGAAGAAGGTCTATGATGGGTTTTCACAATGGTGATAGTTTGTTCAATGATTGCTTGACCTTTGTTAAAGTGTTGTCTTGGTATTCTTCCTTTAGAAATGAAAGTTATCTTAACAATTTGGTAGACACCCTCCATTATGGCCACATGGAGAGTTAATTTGCTAGGAGAACGGCCTACTTTGGAGGAGGAGCTTTGTGCATCCTAGAGGGGGGCATCAAACCCTAGATAACATGGGATATATTAGATTCATGTTTCGAGGCTTAGAGTTGGTTCAAGGACACCTAAGCTACGACAATGTACTTGCAAGGGGAAGTTGACCCAGTGTAGGACATTACTTAGGAGGATTAATGGAGCCCATGGGAACTTATGATGGAGAGATGTGAGAATATCTTGTGTAAGCTACATCATCTTGGAATCCTTTGTGTACATCACCTTAGAGCATGGCAAAGTGTAGTTTGAAGTGGGGCTCTTCACTTATGTTGGCCTACAAGTGCTCTTTGCAAGTTGTTTATAAGCGCTTAGGCCCACATTGTATTGTTGGTCTCCCTTTCCTCTCATATAGATGGAGGAAGGAGAGGGTCCTCATTTTATAATCATCATACTCTTATTTTTGTAATTGTCTTTTTGGAGTAATTCGCTAAGATTCATGAGTTCATAAAGTAACACTAAGAGAAGTTATTAAAGAGGTTGGAGTTTACTCTTGTGGAGGAGAGTTTGAAAAAGATCATATATCACATTCACTCATCTTATATTCACTTTCATTGAAATGTAACTTAGAGAAGAGTGCACACTAATCTTATCTCTTTCTTTTCGCCTTAATTTGTACTTGATCTTTATTTCCTTGTTGGAGTCACTAGGATATTTTGGTCTTCTTAGAGTATCTTCAAAATCTAGAGTTAGGATTTATCTTTTGGAGATTTAATATTAGGGATTTGTGATAAAACCCTAGGGTATAACTGGTAGAAAAGAAAAAGAGAAGAGGATGCCTTATCTTGGAGGATTTGTTGGAATGATTCTTGCATATTAAAACTCCTTAGTTGAGTGAGAATTTTCATTGTTCCCCTAGCTATGGTTTTAGAAAGTTAATAATTTTGTACTAGTCTTGAGAGAGGTCTACCAAATGTTGTGATCCTACGAACACTTATATAAGTGCATTGTAGGTTAGTAAAGAATTGGACCCATATGTGAAATGATTGTGGATATAATATGCACATATGTTCAACAAGTTAACTTTATACAATTGTTTTAATAATGTTATATTTAAAAGATACTCTCCTTTTTATTAGGAGTTGAAAGTGCACCTTATCATCATTCTTTTACTTAAGATTTAATATTTGCATTGCCCATTTAATTTGGTTTGTTTGATATTTATTATGTTGTCTTAGATGATTATGATAAAAATAAATAATTTATTCATGGAAATTTTGAATTGCATTAGTGTTGTACTTTCTTAATTGTTATGTGTAAACCTTCCCTACATTGGAATTGTCCACTTTAACATCACTTCATTAGTTTATTAATTTCACCCATATTATGTAGTAAACCTACTTCAAAATGAAGAATAACTCTATGAAGAATAATGAGTTAAATTGATAATTGAAAACCTATCAATAGATATTTTCTTAATGTTTTAGTACAAAGCATAAAAAAAAAAATGTTATATTTTCACAAACACATACTAATATAAATCTGATTAAAATAAAGAGCACAACCCACTGTTGTGCCCTACAACAACCCCCCATTTCATATCATCTGTATTCATAACAATCAACATATGAAATGGGTCCCTTTTGTTAAAATTAATTGGCATTAATGAATTTGTTCGAAAAAGGTATGATAATCAAATGGGTTTGTGAATTGAAGCCTCTTTCGAATAACAATGTTCCCAAAATAAAACAATCTTTGTTATTGCGATAAAGCGATCGCAAGATCGCATATCGCAATAACAAGAGAGACGCATTTAAATGGCACTTCCGTCGGCGGTATCCTATGCACTCTCATAAGGCGCTCAGGTCTTTCCCCGATGCGATGCGATATCGTTATCGGAAGTCGGCCAATCTCTTAATATACATCTGGTAATGTGTTCACATGCTGGTCCGATGCGATATCGCAATCGGCGTTCGCCAGGGCTACTTTCAAACGATAGTGTAACTCTTTCCCCCATGCGATGCGACATTGTTCATCGGTAATCGGCATTTCCAAGAAAGCGATTGCTTTAAGCTTTAAAGTTATATTTAAATCCGGTCGTTAAAGCGCAGTTTTCAAAATGCTGTTAAATGCAGGGATAAGATAATGCATGCGTATTTAATAACTTTACCCCTTCGATTAACGAATACTTGCGTCTAAGGCATATCATATCTGTTGCACGCGTTGGGAGGTCATTCAACTGAATAACAGCGTAAAGGTCATTTAATGGGTAGCAGGCCTTAAAATCACCATTAATGCATATGCGATCTCTTACCAGTGATTGGATCCGCAGCCATTTTTTGAAAATTAATAGCGCCACGCTTAAAGTGATATATATCTTTCCCATTATGCTTTGTCTTCATTATTTCTCGTGTTACGATTTCTCTTGCGCTTGTGTAGAGTTCGTTTGTTGAGAAAAGCCTGAACATGATGGGGAAGAAAAATAAGAGGAGTTCTGGTTCTACTACAACACCTGTTGCAGGTCAAGCTGCTTCAATTTCGAAGAAATGCTTAATCTCGGACACTACGTGCGTTGGTCTTGCTAGGACCACATGGCAGGGCACATATAATCTGTTGGAGGCCGAGCAACCAAAAGTGACAGTGAGAACAGCTAGTGTTGATGTACTAAGGAAATCTGATGCAACACTCAAAGACTTGGCCGACTCCTTTTTACACAGAATAGCGGCCAGAGAGCAGGTTCTCCCTTACACAGATGTGGTGCGCTGGGCAATTGAAGAAATCCCCATCACTGATAGAACTTTCCATACAAGGGACGGAAGGATTTTCGGGTCATTCAAGCCTGATGACCTGAGGTGAATGTATCATCTGCCTGAACCGGAGCTAGTCTACAACAGAGCCTTCGTGGAGAAGTTCGCGAAAGAAAATGAATCACCATCCGAACCCCTCCGAGATTGGAGGCAGAACCCAGCCAAACACAAGCATGAAAGTTCGGGTAAGTACTCCAACGCTTCTTTGGCTTCTCCCTGTTGCTATGCGAGGATTATGATGTGTAGATTGTGGGGATTACCTGACTCCGCTAATATCAATATTGACATGGTTCCCCTAATGGAAGCGGCGGTCAATAGTATAATTATGGATTGGGCCACTATTCTTTCTGATAAGTTGGTCACAGCTGTTTGTGAATTTAGAGCCAAAACCATAGTTACCGAAAGGAAAATCCCACCGTTTTATTATACTGCTTACATTATGGATACCCTGTGTTTTAATTCTGAGTTTCCTGTCCTCGGTTGGAGATGGACCACCCAAGATCCAACACCCATTCATTTATACCATCAGAAATTGTGGAATTCCTCTTACAAGGACCATTTGTACCAAGTTTGTAGTGGTTTCATGGTGCCCATTTACTATTCTATTTATGACAAACCCATTCCCAGAATTTCCTATGAAGCTTCTTTTGACTTACCAGCCGTAGCAAGTTGGTTCGGGGAAGAGCATTTCACCTATATCAGAGTTTTTGGGAGTAAGGCTAGGCCGCATGTCCTCCCTTTATATATCCCAGACAAGTTGTTAGCCCGGGAAATCTGTTACCAGGTTATGGCCGAGAGTGTCACACAAACTCTCAAAGAGGAGAAGAAGAGAGGTTGGCCCTCTTTTCCTTTGAGAATTGGGGTTTTTACTCTCCTTAATTACAAGCATGCAGAAAAAGAAGCGACAAAACTCCAAACCTTATCCCTGGCCACTATCCCAAACAGACTCTATGATCCAAAGCAAACTGCCTACACTGCCCTAGAACAAGCAAAATTGACAAAAGTTGATCATCAAGAAGATATGTTTGATGACCTGTTCGCAGGTGCCGATACAATAAGCCATGCCAAAGAGCTTGCGCGAATGAAATATAATGATGAGGCGTTGACTGAGTTTAATAAACTTAGGGAGCAGAGGTTGCAAACTCTGCCTCTAGATTTATTATCCACAACCCCAGCGTCTTCCTCAAGCGAGCCTGGTCGGCAACAGATACATCCACCTCCTGTTACAACTAAAGAACAGGATAAACAACAGGAGGAAAGGCAGAAGAAGCTGCAGGAAGAAGAGAAACTAAAGAAAGAACTGGCAGATAGGCAGAAAAATGAATTAGAGGAGCAACAGCGGAAAGCGCAAGAGAAGCAACAGCGGAAAGCGCAAGAGGAGCAGCAGCGGGAAGCACTTGAAGAACAGCAGAAGTTAGAACAAGAAAAAGAACGGAGCAAAGCCCCTACAGAGCAACATAAGCAAACCTCCACCGATCCTGAATTGATTAAACAATGGAACCAATTCGATTCCATTATCAGTGGTAAGGAAGGCTCCAAAGACACAGACACCTCTAAAACAAGCGATGCGCCCGATACCACTTCTTCTTAGGTTCTAGGAGGAACCAGCGGCCCACCCATTTCACAGGATGTCGAGGTAATCAATAAAGACCCTTCCGATCAAATTGTTCTCCAGGTGGAAGAAATTCCTCCCCTGGATATTTTCTACAGCCCAAAGCATAGAGCTGTTATCAAGCGCTCTAAGAAAAGATGAAGGCTTGATCAACCTTCTATCTTTCCTGAGCAAACAATCACGGGCAATATGGTCTGGAAAGAGGAATTGGATCCCTCCGATGATCTAACAAAGCTGTCGCAATTTGCGGGAGCTTATTCTGCAGCCACTATCGACAAAGCATCGGAGGTAAGTCTTTTGTTGAAGACTAAGGACCATGAAATATATGCATTACAGGCAGAGGTAATTGAAGCGAAAAACAAAGCAGCACAGGTGGAAGAGCAGTTGTTGGCTCAACAGCAGGAAAACAATTTGTTAACCCAGCAACTACAAATTGAAAGACAAAGGATAGACCAAAGTGAAACTCAGAAGGCAAAAGAATTGTCGGAGGCATTATCACAGTTGAAAGCATCAAATGAGCTGATGATGAAATCGAAAGATGAGCGAATAGCTCAACTATCAACACAGCTCGAAGGTATCAAGAGCACACAGAATGTGAAAGTCTTCAGAGCAGAGGCAACTCAAATAAATGGCGCATTACTGTCTCAGATCAGACTGTTATGTCAAAAACTTGCTAAGGCTGAGCAATTATGCGAAATATCTACAACAGTGTGTGAGCAAATAGAGAAGGCCAGGAATGAGCTAGATCAGGCCGAAGAAGCCATATCCGATTATATTGAGTGGCAAGACACTGACGAAGGGAAAGCGGCGAATTTGTCCCGAATCCATGAAGCGTACAAAGACATCCTCTTCACGGAATGGAACACTCAGGTAATGAAAGCAGAAAGGGCGGCTTCCAGGTGTAAAATAATTGCCAGCAATATGACCGACCTAGTCAATGATACACTTTATTTGGCTAACATGATTTCCAAGTGCACACCTGGAAGCATAACAACAGCAGATATGCTTGAACAAACAAATTACCATGACTTGGAGGAACAGAGGAAGTTAATTACCGGAGTAAATACTTTAACCTCTGATGCATATTGGCTCTTTCTAGTCAAGCCACATACTCAAAGGTCTGCTCTCAAGTGTTTAACAGATGCCCTCGGATGCCTGATCCCCGACATTCAAGATGCTACATATGATGCCCAGCTAACTTCGCGTCTCAACACTCCACCAGAAGTAGAGCCAATGCTGGCGATATGTCAGCTAAGGAGTAAAGGCAAAGAACCCACCGAATGAAGCATTGCCGCCAACTGCCAGATTGCCAAGAAAGATGGAACAAACATTTATTGATGCCAATTTAATAGCTTTTCAGTTGTTTAGATATTTAGATTAGTATAGTATTTATAGACCCTTTCATTGTTTTGGAAAGGGTCGTAAAATTTTGTAATAGACTTAAAGGCTGAAGTTTGCACTATTGTGCTTCAGTCTATATTCTTTTGTGAAACTCGACCAACGGTTCTTAATTTTGATTAGAAGGCTGTTTTACACAATTGCGCACGACTGTCTGTTGTTTGGAATGCTTTCTGATTAGAAGGAAGGACTGCGACATAGTGATTAATATACTGGATTGATCGAGCAGCTTACATGGTACTATTATCTGTATCTATGTTCTTTCTTATTATATGAATTGTTGTGTTAGTATCTTTGCTATTGTTGAATACATGTATGCGATATAACAACAAATCTTCATTTCATTTCACTATTGAATGTTTTGTGATTTGTTATCTCTTTTACTCATGCATGTAGCAATGATATAAATGACTAAGTGTAGTAATTCGCTATTATCGCTCTGCATAACTAATTATGCAGAGCAATCTTAAATGGTTTAAACCTCTATGCTTTAGTGTTAGAGTCATCTATATGCCTGCCTTAAAGCACAGATTATCAAACGCTACGCTTTAGAAATCGATAACTCCCCGGGATAGATTATAGTTGTTATATTCCTGCTGATAGTTTTAGTCCATCGCTTATCGCTAGAATAGTTTAAAAGTCACTCATCCATCCCATTTATCTATATTTCTGGGAAACTGGTCCCATCATCCCCAGTCGGAGCCACTATTCCAAACGGAAAAGGAGCTGTACTAAGGTCCGGACCGGGTGGTTTCCCCAATGTTGTTGCAGCGATTTTCGAGGCATCAACATTTTTGGCGCTAGAAGGAGGGCATTGACTGTGAATGGCAAGCAGACCTAAATCGGCAAGTCATTCTAAGAGTAATTCTCCCTCCAAATCTCCTCGTTCTTCTCAATTACATGCTGGTTCGCCAGCCCATAACCAAGAAGAAGAGGAATCTACCACCACTGCTCAATCCCATCATATCCCAGAACAGCTAAGTCTTGAATCTCCTGAAGTCCAGTCTCTAATCCATAAACTTCAGAGCTTCTCGATCTCACCACAAAAATCTGAGATATCAGAAAGCAGTGCGACTTCGCAGTTTAACCTCACTCATCCTCTTACCAGACTTCAGAGCGAAAAACTTGGTATTGAACCCACTGAGTTTCCTTTACCCAAAAGGAAAAAGCCAAAGAAAAATACTGAAGGATCTGATAGTGGGGATTTTTCTTCCACATCCTCCATTTCATCTCCTCATCTGCAAAGTCAACCACCCACTCCTCCATTACATATTGTTGTTCATCAGGGAACAGGAGCTTCAATATCCCAACCTACTCACTCTTCATCTTTGATACCTCCCCAAACATCTGGAATTCCAACAGTAGTGTCAACCACTGTCGCTAGCATAATGGCAGACCCATGGACTAGGCCAGGTGCAGTCAACATGCCCGGACCATTGCATGATCTACCAGATGCTCCCGAAAAATGGCTGCCTAAATTTAATCCAGATAACGGAACCCAAGCTGAAGAACATATTAACAATTTTATGTTGGCAGTTAACTTAAAAGGAGTGACAGAGCAAGATGTTGTTGTAAGACTCTTCCCCTATACCTTACAAGGATCAGCAGGATCCTGGTATTTTTCCTTACCTGCTAGTTCAATTACCAGTTGGAACACATGCCAAGAGCAGTTTCTTACCAAGTATGGAGATGATAGGTCCTTAGCTACTTTAATAAACGATCTCTCCAATCTAAGGATAGAGCACAGGGAACCAATAAAGGAGTTTAATGCCAGATTTAATAAACTCCTGAATAAAATCCCTACCGATTCTAAACCAAGTGAACAAATCCGAAGCGAATGGTACATCACTGCCCTACCTGCCAACATAGCTATCTTTGTAGACAGGGCTGGCAAACCTACCTTAGCTGAAAATATGAGAGAAGCACTTGCAGTTGAAAAGCGCATCAATGCTCTTGAAAAGAAAGCTGCTCTAGAAGATAGAAAAGCTAAAAAAGTCTCGTTTAAAGAAGATTCCAAGAAGAAAACCCCAAAGGACCCATATGACATGGAAGGTTTACAAAAGGTCCTTAAAACTTTGTCTAATGAAATGGTTGAGATTAAAAAGCAGGTGGCAGAAACTTCAAGCAAAAGACCATTTAGGACTTTTAAGAAAACTGAATCAAAGCCGCCTAATGTTATATCTAACGCCGATTCAGACCAGGAAGAAGAAGAAGAGGAAACACCTTCACAAACCGATGATGAAGAAGAAGTAGCTGAATGCCATGGAATGTGGGATTTTATACTCCCAAACTCTGATACTGAGAATGAAGAAGAAGCCTTTCCGGTTACTACAAGAAGTAAAAGTACTTCCGAACCTGCTCAGGCAACATCGAAGAAAAGAAGTGCAGGTGCTTCTACAGCAAAAGAAAAAGTTCCCCCTAAGAAATCGCCTGTAGTAGCTCCCCAAAATCAGCCTTCAACTTCTAATTCTCCTTCAACATCCAAGACATTAGTGATATCTGATTCAATGGAATATAACATTGTTGATGACATGAAGAAAACTAAGGCAAATATAACTATGTTTGAGCTTAGCAAATTAAAACATCAACAAAAGTTACTTCTCAAAGAATTGAATGATGTTCCCTCTACTCCCCTTCCCAGTACAAGAGCTGCCAACGATCAAGGCCAGCCTCCTGCAGGTATGGTTGAAGCTACCGATTCAGTTCTAATTGGAGATAAATCAAATTCTCACACTCCACCCTTCCTGCTGACGTACGAGATTTATAATAGAAACCTGCACAACTGTTTAATTGATTCAGGGGCTTCATCTAATATAATGCCAGCTTCAGTTTGTTCTAAGCTGAACATTGAGCCACAGAAGTCAGCCACTCATATTGTGCAGTTGGATAGGACTAAAGTGCAGGTAGTGGGTGAAATTAATTCTGTAACCATCAGGTTGTCTGCCGACCCCAGGGTTGTCCAGAGAATTGATATTTTAATTGCCGACATACCTGAATTTTATGGTTTAATATTGAGCAGAGATTGGTCAGAAAAACTGCACGGGTATATTTCTACAGATTGGTCACATATGTGGCTTCCCTACAAGGGAAAGCCAAATCAAATAAGAATCGATCGTGAGAAGCATATGACCCACACAGTTACTGAATTCGAGCAAGAAAACCAACCTGTGGCATTCAATAATAACATCTTGGGGAACTATTCAGCAGAATCATTCTTTGGCAACTTTGTTGCCCAACCATCTCCTTTTTCAGTCAATCATTTTACATCTCAAATTGAAAATTTTTCACAAACTGATAGATCCAGGTGTTTTAATGATGCTGAGAAAATTGTAGATACTTTTGTTAATATTCCTTTATTTTGGTCTCTGTATTTTGATGGCTCTAAGTCCACTGAAGGTTCAGGAGCTGGATGTATATTGGTTAGTCCGCAAGGAGAAAAGACAATGTTGTCTTGTAGGTTAGAGTTTGAGTGCACTAATAATACAGCCGAATATGAAGCTTTAATCCAAGGATTATACAAAGCAATCGGCCTGGAGGTGCGATATCTAAAGGTATTCGGCGATTCGGAAATCATTGTCAAACAGGTTAGAAATGCAATTCATTGCCTTTCGACTCACCTTAAACATTACCAATCACTCGTCCAAGAGCTTACCTCGCACTTTTTGGCATTCAACATTTCTTCTATACCTCGATCTCAAAATTCAGCCGCAGATTTACTAGCCAACGTAGCTTCAAAGCTTCTACCTTCTGAAGACTACAGCCTTGATAGATTTTCTGTAGAATTACTTTTCAGACCTTCAATTCCTGACAATGTCACTAATTGGAGAGTATTTAATCATGATGATGATATTTTGCAATTTTTAACTTCGGAGAATTCTTATGATAAGCAAGTTATTGAGGAAGATGATCATGATTCCCAGATGAAAGAAGTGCCCAAAGAAAATTCGATCCCTAAACCAGTGGTAAAATTAGAAGATCTTTATGATATCAAAGACAGGTTTAAACCTGTAATTAATACAAAGCTTCAGAGTTCTACCCTTAGGTTTGAATTGATAAATCTAGGAACCAACGAGTCTCCTCAAAACATCAATTTAGGAACAGGACTATCTCAGAAGGAAAAGGAAGCATTTATTAAATTGTTGAGGAAAAACAAACAAGTCTTCGCATGGAAATATGATGATTTAAAGACCTATGATACATCTATTATCCAGCATACCATTCCTATGCTTCCTGATCAAAAACCAATTCAGCAAAAATTAAGAAAAATTCATCCAAACTTGGAAAACCAGATAAAGTCGGAGCTCAACAAGCTGTTGAAAGCCAAGATTATTTTCCCGGTCCGACACTCAAACTGGGTTTCTAATATGGTGCCAGTCAGAAAGAAAAATGGCGACATTCGAATTTGTATTGATTTCAGGAATCTGAACAAAGCAAGCTTAAAAGACAACTTCCCATTGCCTACTATGGAGCAAATCCTCCAATCAGTAGCAGGCTCTGAATTGATGTCCTTTCTCGATGGATTCTCAGGATACAACCAAGTTCTGGTTCATCCTGATGACCAACTTAAAACCACATTCAGAACAAAATGGGGAACCTATGCATATCAGAAAATGCCTTTTGGTCTTATAAATGCCGGAGCGACATTTCAGAGAGCTATGGACATGGCCTTCAGAGGGTTAATTAATCGATCAGTAGTCGTCTATCTAGACGATATTACTGTGTATTCTAAGAAGAGAGATAATCATTTGCACGACTTAAATCAGATCTTTCAGCGATGCAAAAGATATGGTATTTCTCTAAACCCAAAGAAGTCCTTCTTTGCTCTTGACCAAGGAAAACTCTTAGGCTTTGTAGTATCCAAAGATGGTATTTATATTGATCCTGATCGGATTAATGAAATTTCTGAAATCCCTTTCCCACATAACAAAAAATCAATGCAGTCATTTTTGGGTCAGATTAATTTTGTCAAACGATTTGTTCCAGATTTTTCGCAGATTGTATTACCACTTCAGACAATGATCAAGAAGAATTCAATCTTCAAATGGGGATCAGAAGAAAAGCAAGCTTTTGATGTTATCAAACAATCAATAATCAATGCCCCAGCCTTGAATACTCCAAATTTTTCTAATCATTTTACACTATATACTATTGCATCCAACACTTCATATGCCACAGTACTCACACAACTGAATGATAACAACTTAGAAGCACCCATATCATTTTTCAGTTCAAATCTTCAGGGTGCCGAATTGAATTATTCAGACGTTGAAAAACAAGCCTTTGCTGTATTCAAAGCAGTCAAGCATTATAGACCCTTCCTTCTAAAAACCCATACAAAAGTAATAGTTCCTTTCCCGACAGTTAGGCAACTATTAATTCAGAAAGAATTGGGTGAAAAAAGAGCCAATTGGGTTACAGCGCTTCAAGAGTATGACTTAGAAATAAAGCCAGCAAAGATTGTTAGGGGCCAAGGTTTTTGCAGGATATTGGCAGGAGCATCAAACATTCCTGAATCAAGCGATATGGATCAGACTGAATCAATCAATCAGATAAGTGTCACTGATTTTGAATCCCAATATGCTGATTTGATATTTTATCTGAAGAACGGTTATGCTCCTCTAAATTTATCTTACAAAAATAAGAGGGCCATTAGGTTGAAAGTTAAGAATTTCACTCTCATTGATGATGTATTGTTTAAACAAAATTATGATTCTATCCTGTTAAGATGTCTTGAGAAACCTGAAGCCCAAAAGGTTTTGCAGGAGCTACATGATGGACCAGCTGGGGGACATTTTGGAGCTGACACAACAGCTCACAAGATTATCCATGCTGGATATTATTGGCCTACTCTATTTAGAGATTGCCATGAGTACGTAAGAAAATGCCTTAATTGCCA
Organism: Pinus tabuliformis; assembly: GCA_031772625.1. Classification (NCBI taxonomy): domain Eukaryota; kingdom Viridiplantae; phylum Streptophyta; class Pinopsida; order Pinales; family Pinaceae; genus Pinus; species Pinus tabuliformis. Next base: position 242,090,678 of record CM062816.1, on the reverse strand, counting down.
AACATCTGGTGGAAGACAACGAAAATCAGCTTTCCCCCTGCAACCTGTCAACATTGAACAACCATTCGAACAATGGGGATTAGATATCATCGGGGAAATTACTCCACCATCTTCCAAACAACATAGGTATATCCTTACTGCTACTGATTATTTTACTAAATGGGTAGAAGCTATTCCTTTGAAAGCGGCAAATGCAGAGGCAATTATCGAGTTCATTGACCAATTCATCATTACCAGGTTTGGTGTTCCAAACGCTCTTGTTTTTTATAATGCTTCCTATTTCTCAGGAAACGCTATGTATGATTTTGCTATTAAAAGGGGGTTTAAACTGAAATATTCTTCCAATTATTATCCCCAGGGAAACGGTTTAGCCGAATCTACTAATAAGAATCTCATCAAAATCATTAAGCGAACTGTTGAACAGAATCATAGAAACTGGCATAAATCTTTGGTCTTTGCATTATGGGCTGATAGAATAACACAAAAGGCTTCTATAGGGACCTCACCTTTCAATCTGGTGTATGGAAAAGAAGCAGTGTTGCCTACGAATCTTGTTCTTCCCTCTTTAGCCCTAGTACAATACATTGAAGAAACTCCTTCTTCTTCTATCCAGCTTAGACATGACCAAATTCTCAAATTAGAAGAAGAGAGGGAAAAAGCCAAAATCACTCATGCCAGACATCAACAAATCATCAAAGCATCCTTCGACTCAGCATCATCCGGTTCCAAACAACTTCAAGTTGGTGACTTAGTTCTCAAATGGGACAAGGCCCATGAGGATAAAGGTAAGCATACTAAATTTCATAAAATGTGGCTTGGACCATTTCAGATCTGTGAAAAGATAGGCCATTCAACTTTTATATTGCAAGACTTATCAGGGATGAGAGATTCTCTCCCTGTCAATGGCCTGATCCTGAAGAAATTCTTTAATTAAGAAGGTAACCCCTTCTCCTTTTGTAGATTTGCGTAGTTTGTAGGATTGGTAGGAAATAAAACTGTAGAGTATCTCCATTGACCTTTTGTTGTGTTTGACGAAGCTGTCTCACAAAAAATAATATAAATACTTGTTTTTAGATAATAGAACCCTCAATCAATAGAAATAGTTTCTAGGAAACTAGATATCCTTGTGTTCTGAAATTATAATCTAAATTTTGAAGACTCCTCTCAAGAGGTAAAAGTTCTGAATCATTTTCTGTTTTCAAAACTAGTCTCCAAAGGTTATCTGTTAAAAGATAGAAGCTAACCCATTTTCAGTATCTTCAACTCTTCACCTGTCATCCATCTGCTCTTAAGGAGAAAATTGTTCACCCCATTCACTAAAGGTTATGATTACTCAGAGTGTAATTCTAAAATATAAAAGATTAAAGATAAGAGGTCTTATCATAAGCCTGCTTACCATGTTCATAGGGAAATAGGTTAACTGACATTACCAATACTGCCTACCAAAACAGGGTAATGGCTTGAAATTTCAAGACAAGGGGTCTCATCACGAGCCAGCTTGATCAGTTAAATTATTACTAGTGAATGGCATTGTCATAAGCTGGCCACCAAACCAGGGCAGTGGCTTTTTATCTTATTAATTACAAAGAAAAACAGATGAAAAATAAAATATGAAAACATTTTATGGATTCATTCTGTTAATCACACTCTTATGTGAATGGAAAAGTGGACAATACTATGGTTAAAAGGTATCCCTGTCGAGACTATAAATGTTTGCTGGCAACAGAGGCTCTACCTATGACAAAGGGGTTAATTATAAAAGCTGATTTGGGAAAGTTTTCTATTCTATCACTATGAACCAATAAAGACTTATTTTTGAAACTTATTATGTATTTGGTTTCTTGAAACTAAATGGGACGAAGTTAACAAAATGGAGTTCACTTTAGTCAGAACACATGAATATCTAGTTATATTAGAAGTTTCTCCTTCTGATTGAGTTTCTATTTTTGAAAAACTTGAGTGTTTGTATTAATTTCAGAGATAACTGGTTCTACCAACGAATCGCCAATTGTTGTGCCCTACAACAACCCCCCATTTCATATCATCTGTATTCATAACAATCAACATATGAAATGGGTCCCTTTTGTTAAAATTAATTGGCATTAATGAATTTGTTCGAAAAAGGTATGATAATCAAATGGGTTTGTGAATTGAAGCCTCTTTCGAATAACAATGTTCCCAAAATAAAACAATCTTTTGTTATTGCGATAAAGCGATCGCAAGATCGCATATCGCAATAACAAGAGAGACGCATTTAAATGGAACTTTGGTCTTTGCCGATGCGATATCGCTATCGGCCGTCGGCGGTATCCTATGCACTCTCATAAGGCGCTCAGGTCTTTCCCCGATGCGATGCGATATCGTTATCGGAAGTCGGCCAATCTCTTAATATACATCTGGTAATGTGTTCACATGCTGGTCCGATGCGATATCGCAATCGGCGTTCGCCAGGGCTACTTTCAAACGATAGTGTAACTCTTTCCCCCATGCGATGCGACATTGTTCATCGGTAATCGGCATTTCCAAGAAAGCGATTGCTTTAAGCTTTAAAGTTATATTTAAATCCGGTCGTTAAAGCACAGTTTTCAAAATGCCGTTAAATGCAGGGATAAGATAATGCATGCGTATTTAATAACTTTGCCCCTTCGATTAACGAATACTTGCGTCTAAGGCATATCATATCTGTTGCACGCGTTGGGAGGTCATTCAACTGAATAACAGCGTAAAGGTCATTTAATGGGTAGCAGGCCTTAAAATCACCATTAATGCATATGCGATCTCTTACCAGTGATTGGATCCGCAGCCATTTTTTGAAAATTAATAGCGCCACGCTTCAAGTGATATATATCTTTCCCATTATGCTTTGTCTTCATTATTTCTCGTGTTACGATTTCTCTTGCGCTTGTGTAGAGTTCGTTTGTTGAGAAAAGCCTGAACATGATGGGGAAGAAAAATAAGAGGAGTTCTGGTTCTACTACAACACCTGTTGCAGGTCAAGCTGCTTCAATTTCGAAGAAAGGCTTAATCTCGGACACTACGTGCGCTGGTCTTGCTAGGACCACATGGCAGGGCACATATAATCTGTTGGAGGCCGAGCAACCAAAAGTGACAGTGAGAACAGCTAGTGTTGATGTACTAAGGAAATCTGATGCAACGCTCAAAGACTTGGCCGACTCCTTTTTACACAGAATAGCGGCCAGAGAGCAGGTTCTCCCTTACACAGATGTGGTGCGCTGGGCAATTGAAGAAATCCCCATCACTGATAGAACTTTTCATACAAGGGATGGAAGGATTTTCGGGTCATTCAAGCCTGATGACCTGAGGCGAATGTATCATTTGCCTGAACCGGAGCTAGTCTATAACAGAGCCTTCGTGGAGAAGTTCGCGAAAGAAAATGAATCACCATCCGAACCCCTCCGAGATTGGAGGCAGAACCCAGCCAAACACAAGCATGAAAGTTCGGGTAAGTACTCCAACGCTTCTTTGGCTTCTCCCTATTGCTATGCGGGGATTATGATGTGTAGATTGTGGGGATTACCTGACTCCGCTAATATCAATATTGACATGGTTCCCCTAATGGAAGCGGCGGTCAATAGTATAATTATGGATTGGGCCACTATTCTTTCTGATAAGTTGGTCACAGCTGTTCGTGAATTTAGAGCCAAAACCATAGTTACCGAAAGGAAAATCCCACCGTTTTATTATACTGCTTACATTATGGATACCCTGTGTTTTAATTCTGAGTTTCCTGTCCTCGGTTGGAGATGGACCACCCAAGATCCAACACCCATTCATTTATACCATCAGAAATTGTGGAAGTCCTCTTACAAGGACCATTTGTACCAAGTTTGTAATGGTTTCATGGTGCCCATTTACTATTCTATTTATGACAAACCCATTCCCAGAATTTCCTATGAAGCTTCTTTTGACTTACCAGCCGTAGCAAGTTGGTTCGGGGAAGAGCATTTCACCTATATCAGAGTTTTTGGGAGTAAGGCTAGGCCGCATGTCCTCCCTTTATATATCCCAGACAAGCTGTTAGCCCGGGAAATCTGTTACCAGGTTATGGCCGAGAGTGTCACACAAACTCTCAAAGAGGAGAAGAAGAGAGGTTGGCCCTCTTTTCCTTTGAGAATTGGGATTTTTACTCTCCTTAATTACAAGCATGCAGAAAAAGAAGCGACAAAACTCCAAACCTTATCCCTGGCCACTATCCCAAACAGACTCTATTTTCCAAAGCAAACTGCCTACACTGCCCTAGAACAAGCAAAATTGACAAAAGTTGATCATCAAGAAGATATGTTTGATGACCTGTTCGCAGGTACCGATACAATAAGTCAAGCCAAAGAGCTTGCGCGAATGAAATATAATGATGAGGCGTTGACTGAGTTTAATAAACTTAGGGAGCAGAGGTTGCAAACTCTGCCTCTAGATTTATTATCCACAACCCCAGTGTCTTCCTCAAGCGAGCCTGGTCGGCAACAGATACATCCACCTCCTATTACAACTAAAGAACAGGATAAACAACAGGAGGAAAGGCAGAAGAAGCTGCAGGAAGAAGAGAAACTAAAGAAAGAACTGGCAGATAGGCAGAAAAATGAATTAGAGGAGCAACAGCGGAAAGCGCAAGAGGAGCAACAGCGGAAAGCGCAAGAGGAGCAGCAGCGGGAAGCACTTGAAGAACAGCAGAAGTTAGAACAAGAAAAAGAACGGAGCAAAGCCCCTACAGAGCAACATAAGCAAACCTCCACCGATCCTGAATTGATTAAACAATGGAACCAATTCGATTCCATTATCAGTGGTAAGGAAGGCTCCAAAGACACAGACACCTCTAAAACAAGCGATGCGCCCGATACCACTTCTTCTCAGGTTCTAGGAGGAACCAGCGGCCCACCCATTTCACAGGATGTCGAGGTAATCAATAAAGACCCTTCCGATCAAATTGTTCTCCAGGTGGAAGAAATTCCTCCCCTGGATATTTTCTACAGCCCAAAGCATAGAGTTGTTATCAAGCGCTCTAAGAAAAGACGAAGGCTTGATCAACCTTCTATCTTTCCTGAGCAAACAATCACGGGCAATATGGTCTGGAAAGAGGAATTGGATCCCTCCGATGATCTAACAAAGCTGTCGCAATTTGCGGGAGCTTATTCTGCAGCCACTATCGACAAAGCATCGGAGGTAAGTCTTCTGTTGAAGACTAAGGACCATGAAATATATGCATTACAGGCAGAGGTAATTGAAGCGAAAAACAAAGCAGCACAGGTGGAAGAGCAGTTGCTGGCTCAACAGTAGGAAAACAATTTGTTAACCCAGCAACTGCAAATTGAAAGACAAAGGATAGACCAAAGTGAAACTCAGAAGGCAAAAGAATTGTCGGAGGCATTGTCACAGTTGAAAGCATCAAATGAGCTGATGATGAAATTGAAAGATGAGCGAATAGCTCAACTATCAACACAGCTCGAAGGTATCAAGAGCACACAGAATGTGAAAGTCTTCAGAGCAAAGGCAACTCAAATAAATGGCGCATTACTGTCTCAGATCAGACTGTTATGTCAAAAACTTGCTAAGGCTGAGCAATTATGCGAAATATCTACAACAGTGTGTGAGCAAATAGAGAAGGCCAGGAATGAGCTAGATCAGGCCGAAGAAGCCATATCCGATTATATTGAGTGGCAAGACACTGACGAAGGGAAAGCGGCAAATTTGTCCCGAATCCATGAAGCGTACAAAGACATCCTCTTCACGGAATGGAACACTCAGGTAATGAAAGCAGAAAGGGCGGCTTCCAGGTGTAAAATAATTGCCAGCAATATGACCGACCTAGTCAATGATACACTTTATTTGGCTAACATGATTTCCAAGTGCACACCTGGAAGCATAACAACAGCAGATATGCTTGAACAAACAAATTACCATGACTTGGAGGAACAGAGGAAGTTAATTACCGGAGTAAATACTTTAACCTCTGATGCATATTGGCTCTTTCTAGTCAAGCCACATACTCAAAGGTCTGCTCTCAAGTGTTTAACAGATGCCCTCGGATGCCTGATCCCCGACATTCAAGATGCTACATATGATGCCCAGCTAACTTCGCGTCTCAACACTCCACCAGAAGTAGAGCCAATGCTGGCGATATGTCAGCTAAGGAGTAAAGGCAAAGAACCCACCGAATGAAGCATTGCCGCCAACTGCCAGATTGCCAAGAAAGATGGAACAAACATTTATTGATGCCAATTTAATAGCTTTTCAGTTGTTTAGATATTTAGATTAGTATAGTATTTATAGACCCTTTCATTGTTTTGGAAAGGGTCGTAAAATTTTGTAATAGACTTAAAGGCTGAAGTTTGCACTATTGTGCTTCAGTCTATATTCTTTTGTGAAACTCGACCAACGGTTCTTAATTTTGATTAGAAGGCTGTTTTACACAATTGCGCACGACTGTCTGTTGTTTGGAATGCTTTCTGATTAGAAGGAAGGACTGTGACATAGTGATTAATATACTGGATTGATCGAGCAGCTTACATGGTACTATTATCTGTATCTGTGTTCTTTCTTATTATATGAATTGCTGTGTTAGTATCTTTGCTATTGTTGAATACATGTATGCGATATAACAACAAATCTTCATTTCATTTCACTATTGAATGTTTTGTGATTTGTTATCTCTTTTACTCATGCATGTAGCAATGATATAAATGACTAAGTGTAGTAATTCGCTATTATCGCTCTGCATAACTAATTATGCAGAGCAATCTTAAATGGTTTAAACCTCTATGCTTTAGTGTTAGAGTCATCTATATGCCTGCCTTAAAGCACAGATTATCAAACGCTACGCTTTAGAAATCGATAACTCCCCGGGATAGATTATAGTTGTTATATTCCTGCTGATAGTTTTAGTCCATCGCTTATCGCTAGAATAGTTTAAAAGTCACTCATCCATCCCATTTATCTATATTTCTGGGAAACTGGTCCCATCATCCCCAGTCGGAGCCACTATTCCAAACGGAAAAGGAGCTGTACTAAGGTCCGGACCGGGTGGTTTCCCCAATGTTGTTGCAGCGATTTTCGAGGCATCAACACCCACCAAAAAAGAATGCCTGTTGTGATCCTACGAACACGAGTATAAGTACATTTTAGGTCAACTAGAAAATGGACCAATATGTGAATTGATTTTGGATATACTATGTATGTAAGATTTATAAATAGTTGTTTTAATATTGTTAATTTTAAGAGATGTTCTCTTAGTTATTAAGAGTGGAAGATGCAACTCATCAACACTCTTTTAGGATTCATGTTATCCATTATTTGTTTTAATATTGTTAATTTTAAGAGATATTCTTTTAGTTATTAAGAGTGGAAGATGCACCTCATCGTCACTCTTTTAGGATTCATGTTATCAATTTAATTTAGTATATTTGATATTTATTATGTTGTTTTAGGTGATTGGATCATAGAAAACAATGATTTTAATCTTGGCAAGTTTGAATTGGATTAATTGTATTAGAGTCATATCTTAATAGTTATTGTGAGCATATCTTTATAGAAAGAATTCCCTATATCTTGAATTGTCCACTTTGACATTAATTCATTACCCTCTTAATTTCCCCATTCAAAAAGATTCAAAATGAATAATAATGAGTTAAATTGATAATTTAAGAAGAATTTTCTTTTGCTTCATTATGGATTGTGACTGAATCGTTGGAATGGGGAATGAGGCATTATACCCCTTCGCAGAATGGTTGAGATATGTCGTTATGTTTTCTATTTTGTTTGCTTGTCTTGCTACTTTCATTGTGCCACTTTTTTAATGTTAAAGTTCAATTTCAAAATGCAGAATTGTGAATATACTCTGAATCTTTGAGTGAAATAAAAAAAAGAAGTAAAACTAATAACCTCCAATTTAAGAAGCATGCATATTCCCCCACCTTAAGATTTTCATAAGACAAAATTCTTCTATACCTTCACCTAGTGTTAGATAATTTCGATATTATAGATAATACCAAAATCAATTTACTTCTTTCATATTCAAATAATTAATGTTTGACATAATTAGCCTTTGATTTTCAAGAAGACATTATTATTTTATTTTTTTCACATAGAAAATACCTTTATATTTCATTTGAAGAATATATGTTCCAATTCTCTAGGTATTATTCATTCATTTCAACAAGAACCCTCAAATTCTTACATCAAAGCAATACATCATTCATTTTCAACAACGAGGCTCAAAGTCATTACATCAAAGTTCATCATGTCACTTGCGATAATTGATCTTGGGTAGGGAGGATCTCAATCATTCCTCCCAACCACCCAAGATAAACAGAAGAATCCCTATCATTCCACCCAACCACCCAAAATAAAACCAATTGAAAAAAAATACAATAAATTATTTCCACACTTCCCCATAGCATTAAATAACTTTAATATTATATCAATAACAAATTTAATCAAAGGATTATTTCAAAGGTTTTGTTTTGGATATTGTTTGTTCAGGATAAAAAGATTGATAAGGAGCCAAGAATCATGAGGAATTATTTTAATCTTCAGTTCCCAACAGGCTTCTTTGATGGGGCATCCCAAGTGGATAAATGTGGATGTGGGGCGGTCTTGTGTTTCAGTCCATAGACACAACTCCATTTTTTCTAGTTGGTGGAGAGGGTTCAAATACTCGTGCAAAGAAGTTGTCTCTTTGGGGTTTGCTATACATGGCCAGGTTGCACAAGGTGGATCAACTTTTAGTCTACGAGGACTCAAAGACTATCATTGATTGGTCACTAGATTCTCTAATTTCTCGCCTCCCTCCTTAATAAACTGGCTTGGGTGCATAAAGAAGTTGATTCAACATTTTTATGATATTTCCTTCACACACATCTATCGGGAACATGATTGTCTTGTTGATTGTTTATCAAAGGAAAGTCAGGGGACTCCCTCTGGATTTTTCACTATAGGCTTAGATCTAATGCAGAAATTGTGGATGAGGGCTTGCACACCCTGTTTTAATCTTGTTGCACTAGAGTTTCTAATATGGTGTTGTATGTTTTATTTTTTAGCTTTCATGTTGTGCGTACACTTCATATTTGGACTTCATTTTGATATGCATGTGCGACATATATATGTATTTGGTTGGTTTGTGACTGGCCTTGCTAGCACAGTCACTGTCGCACTTCTCATATTGTGATTTTGGTTATATGAGCTTTTTATGGAGTCCACGGTAAAACATACTTAACTTATGCAGTGGATATATTTTTAATATAAACTAGTTTTTTTTCTTCTTGAAAAAATAATTCAATTTACCTTTATATTTTATATTTATATATTTGATATTTAATTATATAATTATGGAAAAATGTATACATGTCTTTATTTATTAATCCATTTCATTTTAATTATTATATATTATATCCAATCATATGAATTATATATATATATATATTAACATTATAATTTAAATCATAAAAAATTAAACAAAGTTCTTATCCTTTTAACAAATTTTATTATTCTTCCTTAAAAATATTGAATACTTCCATATTAAAACCAATATAAAAAATTTTAAAAATAATAATAATGATTGTAACATCAATATAATTATTATATAATTTATAATAAGTAATATAAATTAAATCATTTAAAAATAATAATAACAAAGTTTTTAGCTAAAAAAATTTCACATTTCAAGATGAAAACCAATATAGAAAAAAATATAATTATTATATAATTTATAATAAGTAACATAAATTTATTCATTTAAAAACATAATAACAAAGCTTTTAGATTAAAAAATATTGACATTTTAATATTGGTAAATTTTAGTAATCATAGTAAGATGATATAGTTATTTTATTAAAACTTTTAAAAAATTTATGATTAAATCTTTTAGATTAAAAAATATTGACATTTCGATATTAAAACCAATATAGAAAATTTTAGTAATCATAGTAAGATGATATAGTTATTTTATTAAAACTTTTAAAAATTCTATGATTAATTTTTTTTTAAATCTCTATGATTAAAAATAATAATAATAATGAAAATGTATGACACTTCATTAAATATGATAATAAATATATTAATAATAATAATAAAGAAAATGTATCACACTTCATCATTAAAAATGATAATAAATATATTAATAATAATAATAAAGAAAATGTACAACACTTCATCATTAAAAATGATAATAAATATATTAATAATAATAATAACTTGAAATTATATAACCAACTCACGGTCTTGTATTATGAATTAATTCATAATAATGAGAATTTATAATACTTAGTTATTAAAATTAATAATAAATATTTTCATAATCATAACAAAATTTATAATACTTCATTATTAAAAATAATAATAATTATAACTCATAAACATACAATATGAAATAATGGTATAAAATAGATTTTGTTATTCTTCTCTAACCAAAAAAATTATATATTTTTTAAAAAATTATAGTAACATCAACATGAAGATGATATAATTATTATATAATTTATTTATTATACACTTAATATTAAAACTAATATATAATTTATATATATTTTTAGAAATTATAGTAACATCAACATGAAAATGATACAATTATTATATAATTTATAATAAGCAACATAAATTAAAAATAACAAAGCTTAAAAAATATTGACATTTCAATATTAAAACCAATATATTTTTTTTAATAATCACAGTAAAATGATATAAAAGTTTATAATAATCAAAGTAGGATGATATAAAAGTTTATAACTAACCCATATAGAAAAGATATAATTATTAAAAAAAGAAATATTATATAATTTATAATAAGTAACATAAATGACATTTCAATATTAAAATCGATATATTAGTCATAGTAAGATGATATAATTATTATATTAAAAAAATTAAAAATTTTATAATGAAAATATATGACACTTCATTATTAAAAATAATAATAAATATTTTAATAATAATAATAATATCAACTTGAAACTATATAACTCGGGCTGGAAACTATATAATTCAGCACGATGCAATATAAATTAATTCATAATAATGAAAATTTATAATACTTCATTATTAAAAATAATAATGAATATTTTAATAATCATACCAACATAATGGAAATTTATAACACTTCATTATTAAAAATGATAATGAATATTTTAATAATCATAATAATGAAAATTTATAACACTTCATTATTAAAAATAATAATGAATATTTTAATAATCATAACAACAAAAAGAGAATTTTAATAATTATAACTCATAACGATGCAATATGAAATCATTTAATTCATAAAATGTGGAAACGTAGCAACAAAATCCCTATCCTTTTTAACATCAATTTTGTTATTGTTCTTTCCTATCCTCTTCAGATTGGTTTTGTTATTATCCTCTTAAAATTGGTTTTGTTATTATTCTTTCTTTAGAAAAAATAAAAAAAAATAAAACAAAAAAAACTTTGAACATATTATTATAATGCAAATGTTAGTAATCATTAATTATAGTGATCTTTTAGGATACCTCGAATCCACCACCAAAGCAAACTATCAAGCTCAACTTTGATGGTGCATCAAAAGGCAATCCTGGAAATGCTGGATATGGAGGAATTTTCAGAAATCATGCAAGTTCGCCCCTCCTCATCTACCATGGCAACATAGGATGGGACACTAATAATTCAGCTGAACTGGAGGGACTATGGCAAGGACTCCTCCTCTCCAGAATCCACAACTTTCAACCCCTGGAAGTTGAAGGCGACTCCCTCGTCCTCATCAACATGGCCAAGCAAATTCTCAATGGGACTCATGCTAGGAAAATTGCCAAGAGCTGGAGACTCGAAGCTAGATTGGAGGCCTTAGAACAATGGCTTCACAATAATCGAGCTATCATCTTCACTCATGTAAAACGAGAAGGAAATCAGGTAGCGGACCTCTTAGCCAACCTGGGAGTGGATTCTAAGCACACTCTCACCACAGGGACGCTTGACATAATCCAACACCATGATCATGCACAGGAATGCAAACTTCAGATCCAAAAGGAAGCTGCTCCCCCGGATGCGGGTGCTAGCGACGAGAGTTAAAGTGATAAGACAGTGGTTGGGCGGGGCGGATCGCCACTTGCCCGACCTGCACAGGATACGTGGAGGGGCAATACTTCAAAGCGCGTGGCACACCTGCATGACCATCACTCAGGGTACGTTATTTCGCTGGTTCGGCTGGAACGTCAGGTTCACAGTGAGGGAATTAAGTTTCACAAGCATCAGCGTGCAGCGGAGGGCTCAAGCCATCAAGGGAGCAGTAATGGGAGACGACTCCCAAGACAAAGCCTGTAATCTTAAAATCGGAGGCAGGACGAGGGGGATGGTAAATTCGTTAGCGCTGCCGCTCTGCCGGCACTCCTCTACGTGTGATAAGAATCTCAGAGAGAAGGCAGGGAATTGGACTTGGGTGTTGATTATCTTGGTCCTCTCTACGAGGCTGGTCGCTCCCCTCCCCGAATATCGCTCAGGTATTGCTAGTCGGCCCTCCCGCTCTTTTCTCTTGGCATCTGATATCTGTGTTTGGTTTTGGTTTAAGCAAAGGCGCAGGGACTTGGCAAACCCAAAGAACACGTTCATTCTAGGCAGAGGAGGCTCAATTGGGAGGCATCGCCGCATCCAAGCTATCGCCCCACAGAAAAATCTCTGGATTTGGGCCACTATCATCTGCAGGATGCCTCGATTGAGACCGAGAGCAGGCAATCGCAGAGGGCAGGCGAGAAGAGCCCCAACGGACTCATCCTCCAGTGATTTGAACCATCCTCCAAGAAGAGGGCTTTCTTCTCGCAGCAGAAGAGGAAGGTCTCGAGCCTCTGACTCTCGACCTGGTCCGATTCCTGCCACAGGCTCCGCCATTTTCACCTTTGACAGTGCTCTCAATAGGCCCAGGATCACAGCCTATTTTACTGTGGTGTTTCAGGAGGAAGGTTTAGCGGTTGATTTAAGGACACAAGCGGAAAATTCAAGGGCTATGCAGGACCCCTCTTCATCTTTTCAGATAGCTACGGAGACCACGCCCCAGCAAGAAATTAAGGAGCAAAGAAGCAGTGCGCGGAAGCCGATGATGGTAGATCTGGGTACTGATGCCCAAAATGTGACACAGTTAGAGGAACCACCTAATATGGGCTGGTGTCAAATTACTGAAGAGCCCATTGATGAATAGGAAAGCCATCCATGCTTCTCTTTTTGTAGAATGCCCCTGTCCACAGGGCAAGGATGTAAGGCGGAAAGGTCATGGGTTTTTGTTGCTGTCTCGTGTTTCAGTGTTCATTCTCCTCTGGTCTTTTCTTTTTGAGTTTTTGACTTGTCTCAGGCTTTAGAGATTATTCCCCTACATGGGAAACAATATCAGACATTTTTCAAATACGTATATGCTGGATAGAACTGCCTCCCGCAGGAGCAGAGTGCTTGACTACGTTCATGTTGTAAATTTACCACCTCTTTGTTAATATAATAGATTTAGAATTACGCAGGAAAAAAAAATTATAGTGATCTTTAAAACAACTTGAAGAAGATATGGTATGTATGTTGCTTACGTGCATACACTCCAAGCATGAAATCTGCTCCACACTGAAAATTTGATATTGAATGTATATATATATATATATATATATATATATATATATATTTCATTTGAACAACATTGGCATGAGAAAGTTTGATCTTGAATGTATGTATATATATATATATATATATCATTTGAACAACATTGGTATGAGAAAGGACAAAAAAAACCATAGGCCATGGAGCTTGGAGTTTGTTTAACAATGAGTTATTGCTTACAGCGTATATGAACATAATACAAAGGCAAGGTAACAACAACTTTCTTAGACGATTTATCATTTTGTTGTGATAGAAGCAGGTAGAAATAAATACCAAAAACAGAGCAATTAATGAATTTTGTTTAGGATATCTAAGTGGAAAACATATAGTAGTTTGGTATTAGTAAAATTGAGTTGGTAAACAAAGTTGAGCTTTAATAACTTAATTTCTAAAATGTAGAAAACAATATGGGAAAATATTATGAAACAAAGAGATAAAAATTACTAGGAAACGGACTGGAAAACCATCACACAAGAATCTCTGAATTTCTGAACAAATAACATTGGTTGCAATAGCCTATATTAATGTCAAACTATATACAAAATATATTTGTCAAAAAATTTCCAACTCTTTCTCATTCTTTAGAAACTACCTTTATACACAATATATCCAACTCTTTCTCATTCTTTAGAAACTGTCTTTATAGGAAAAACTCCAACTTACAACATGTTTCTAGCATATCTTAATTATAAAAATCTAAAAATAACAGTGTATTGATCAAATACATACATATAAAAAATCTTCCAAACCTATATGTATCTAAATATAACTATGTACTACAAATAAGGCTGAAAAATAGATTCAAAAATAGTGACCGATTTTGTGCTTTCTTTGCTAGAATTTTGTGCTATGTCATTCCTTCAAAAATGTATTTTTGTTGCGCAGCGCCGGTCTTCAGGGTCTTTTCCTAAAATCACTGATAATCCTGTTATCATCCTTTAACAGCCGGACACTAGTAATTCCGCTGATGAGTCGGCTGTCAGTGTTCCTCCAAATTGTTCGCCAAAATGCACTGATAACGAAACTGTTAGCGCTTCTCCACCTTTTCTTGTGCTAAAACGCTGACAGACACTCAGACGGTTGAAAAATAAAATTTCACTTTGACAGTGGGGTCAAAAATTTAAAAACCAAATATCAGTTCAGCTAAGCATGCTAGCTGCCTCCAACAAAACATCCACATTAACCATCCTCTGTCTTTTACTTCCCCGAGTCTCCATGGTAGTTCCCTCCTTCGAAACCTTTTGCTTTCTTTGGTCTTTTTGAATTGGTAGTTTTCTCTTTGTTTATGATCAGGTCTCTTAGAGGAATCTTATCCACATCTATGACTTCCTTAGCTAGTTCAGGGTTTTGTTTTAATTTGATATTCAGTCTTAACTTGTTCCAGGGCCTTGTGTGAGGCTTCTTTCCTCTTTTAAACATTTCAAACAAGGTGGGTTCTTTCTCATACGAGGTTTCTTCATTTTGGGGCTCAATCATTTTTTCCTTAGCCTTTTCTGTCAGCTAGCTGCCTGTAGGTAGGGTTTCAGTAAGAGGAGGGGTCTCTTGTGTTTTCCTGAGCCTGACACTTTTTCTGGTGTAAACTTTGGGTAACTGAGGGGTCAAAGGAGGGGTTTTTTCTACTTTTTTTCTAACTCCTTGTCTGTACAACATAAGTCCTCTGAGATGAAGTTCCTACTTTAGGGTGTTGGGTTTGTTTGGTTTCCTTCTTACTGCCCTTCTTCCTACCTCTTTTAGATTTTGCAGGCTGAGGCTGAAACCCTCCCCAAAATAGAAAATGCTCCCAAGTTCTCCTGTCTTTCCTTAATTGTCTTTCAACTAATAACTTAATTGCCTTTCAATTAATAACTTTATCAAACTTTTATGGTAAATAAAATGAGAGGATGCATTTGTTCTAGCTCGAACTCGAGCAACCATGTGTTTTAAGCTTTCTAACAGGAAATAAGAAGCATTGATTCTTAACCGACCTTCCAAATGAGCCAAAAAACGGAAATGATACAGGTTGACACGGTTGTAGCGCCCCTCACAAGTAAAATAACACTGAGCGATCCACAACAAATAGTGCCATTCATCTTTTAACCACGACCTATGCACCCCTACTCTCCAATTCATTTCTTTGAATTCATCCTTTAAAAAGAAAGGTACATCAACACTAGCTAAGATATGGCTTCTGAAGGCTCTTTCTCCATCTGTGGGCAAACCTGTAACCTCAGAGATCAATTCCTCTGTCACCTAAAAAGAAATTCCTCCAACAACCACCCGTTATCCGTTGAAGCCTTGGGCAAAACGCTCTGGCTACTTCGTCGTGAAATTCAATACAGCGTCTGAAGAATTCCTCCCATCCGGCTTCTCGAAACTGTTGCTTGATCTCCGAGTATATTTCAAGAAGATCAGCCCTTTCGACTCACTTCTGTTTAACTTTCCGCTTTTTCCCATTCTCCTTCGCAGCTGAACGAACACACAAAAACAGGGGATCAAGATTCGATCCTTGATCTCCGACGAGCACTCAACAAACCGAGCGGTTTTAGCATAAACAATAACAATCATAAGTGATACGGGTGATCTTTTCTATATGCGGTAATTCATTTAAAAATGTGTCAGGTCATGTACTGTGATAACTTACTGACAATAGATAAGAAAGAATTTAACCCTGCGATTATGAATTTTGAACCCACATACCTCTCAGTGACAAAAATTATCCATTCATCACATGATCTCACATTTTAGAATAATCAGAGCATGTTTAAGAAATGATTGCTCTTTTGCTAACGTGGAATATGTCAGCGCAATATAAAACAAAAATTTGAATTCCTTCGTTTTAGCGTTGATACTCTGGTTGTCCGCGAAGTTTCATTTTTCTTCATTTTCAAACACCCGATAACGCTGACACTCCCATTGTCAGCATATTTTTAAACTTTCAAAACTACAATAGCATTGATATTCCAATTATCAGCGTTTTTCCCTGCTTATTACAATTTTTTCGTTGACACTGCAATGATCAACATTTGTAAAAAAAATTCAAACTTAACAAATATGATAACACACTTTATGCATAAAATCAATTGCTCCCATATTGGAAATTTGATAGTGAAATGTATATATTTTTTAATGATATAGTATGTAAGTGTTGATTACATGCATACATTCTATGCATAAAATCAGTTGCTTCCATTTGATAGTGAAATGTATAATATTTTAATGATATAATATTTGATAGTGAAATGTATAAATATTTTAATGATATAATATGTATGTGTTGATTACATTTACGCATAAAATCCATATTGGAAATTTGATCTTGAAATGTATATTTTTTTTAGATATGTGTTCCATCTAAGAACCTGTTTTCATTGATGAAAAATATTTTAAAATGTGAATATTTAAAAAATGTAAATCATGACATTCATTCAAGCCAAAAAAATGAATAAATAACATTTTTGAGCTAGAGGCTCATTCTACAAGAGTATGAGGGGATGTGTAAGTTTGTCCGTCGGTCAGTGCTCCATTAACAAAAAAAAATAAAAATGAATATGTTGTATAGTATTTAGAAATAAAAAAAAATGTGAATGAGATGTTTAAATCTTATACTTTTTGAAAATATTTTAACAAGAAATTTAAATAAACTATTTGAAGATGTATGTTAACTAATTTATGTCCATATCAACTTCATATATATATAAATGTAACTTCATATATATATTAAAAAAAAAAAAAAAGTTTTTATGGTTAAAATTTTTATTTGGTCTTGTATATATTCTATTTAGCATTCAAAATACAATTTAAACAATGAAAAATAACACATTGTATTTTGCAATCTAAAAAAGTTTGCAATTGAAGAAATTTAATCTCTCATGTTAGATCTGTACTTAAGATGGATCTATGCTAGTAATATACCAATATTGAAATAAAATGATGTGTGGTTTGACAGCTAGGTTTGTTGGGTGAAACCAACAAGGCCATTGTTCAAATCTCATTGAGTATAGTGTCCTGCTATGGTCCCCTCCCGGCGTGAGCTCTCATAAGAATTTAGTATATCTAGTAAGTTGTCGGATGTACTCTTGGTGTTATAGTGGCAGCTACGAGGGTTGATCCTAAGGTTGATCCTAGATTAGGCCCGAGTCTCTAGTCTTGCCAAAATCATAAGAATTTAGTATATCTGGCTTGCAGGTTGTTGGAACTCTTGGTGTTATAGTGGCAACTATGAGGGTTGATCCTGGGTCTCCCTTTGATATAAGAATTTAGTATATCTAACTTGCAGGTTGTTAGAACTCTTGGTGTTATAGTGGCAACTACGAGGGTTGATCCTGGGTCTCCCTTAGATTAGGCCTGATAGTTAAATCATAAGAATTTAGTATATCTGGCTTGCAGGTTGTTGGAACTCTTGGTGTTATAGTGGCAACTACAAGGGTTGCCAGGTTGTTGGAACTCTTGGTGTTATAGTGGCAACTACAAGGGTTGATCCCGGGTCTCCCTTAGATTAGGCCTCGGATTCACCACATTGTTAAAAAAAGATATATACCAATATTGAAAATTTCAAATATTTCATATATAATTGAGACGCATATTTTTTTAAAATAATTATTACATAATAAGGGTGGGTAAGTGGTGTATACAGGACTTCCATAATTTTCATTCATTAACATATATTAAAATATAAAAAATTATGATAGATGATCTAGATTTAATAATTTAGAAATTTCTTCATTATATACATGATCCAATGGAGAAATAAAAAAATTTCAACCTCCACTCATGTCTTGTCTTGTCTTGGTGTTGGTGTTACAAATTCAGCCTTACAAATAAGGCCAATATTTTGTATTTTAATAACTATTGGTATTTTCAACTTTTGTATTTTAACAACTATCGGCATTTATCAGCCATCCATTTGATTTTTATATGGCTAATTATATCAAATAATCAGCCCCTTCCCCATCCCATCTGAAGAGATTTTCTTCGGCCTGCTTTGCAATTTAACTCATCATTTACCCGTGGTTGTGAACGGTGGAAAACAGTTGGTGATGACCACATTTTCTTCTTTTGATCACCACCGATTTAACGACCACAGCTCATGACTCCTCCCCCGCTTTCAAATCCGACTCCATCCCTGATCAAGGGATCGGAGGGTCAGGATCCTTTGAATCGCCATTGTTCTCTGCAAATCCACTCTCCTTACCTGTACGCCCTTATGTGTATAATATCGACCTTCCTCTTTATTACAATTTTGTGTCATGTTTGAGTTAGGTTTTTATCATTCTCTAGGGTTCACCCATGGAGCTTTAATTTGCTCTGTCATCCAGTGAAGGGTCCATCCAGTTGGGTTGAAGTTGTATACGTGCCATAGTATAATATACTGTTTAAGGGTTCCTCTTGATTGAATATTGTGTTACTGTATCTTGTGTCTTAGGATCCTTGTTGCGAAGATTCCATATAATGGACTCGTCTACCATCAAATCCTTGTGATCTCTAGCCCTTATAGACGAATGGGTGTTGCTCAACACAAACCTGAGAGCTCAAAAATGTCAACACATGTGCCTATGGTTTCTTGTGGCTTAGACATTGGATTGAATTGAACATGTGCCTCTATGATCTCTGGCCCTTGTAGACGAATGGTGTTTGCTCCAATTATGTCAACATATGCCTCTATGGTTACAAATCGCACATGTATCTATGGCTTCTTTCTTCCTAAAGGATTGGATTGAATGGAAATGCTTGTTTATCTTAATGGAGATTGTTTTCATTGTTATGGTATGTTATGTTTAGATTGTTTTTATTTCATTATAACACTTGTTTTTATTGTCTTGATTTTTAGAACTTTGTTGAAACACTGAATGGTTTCGTCACTCATTCTTAACATGAGACTGGCACTAATAGGGAAGGTTGCTTGCTTATTTTGAATACAACCCACCTTATATTCAATCTATTGTGCACGTACCATGGTTGTCACCTTTTACACACAAGAGCAACGCCAACAACCCACAGCTCCAGCTCCATATACACGAGGAAAGTTTCAAAACTTGCACCCCCAATTATTCTACAAGTCATCTCATGCTCAAAGCCCAAGGGGTCCCACCTTCCTCCTACAAACACCCATGCCACCATGTAACACTGCGCACTTAAATATGTGAGAATCACTCCTTTTTTTCTTCCACGCTTACCTCAATACAATTTTTCTTTCTTCAAAATCTCTATATACATGATTCTTATCCCAATGGGGATCAACCATAAGAGAGTGATTTCTCCATTAACAAGATAGTTGATTGGTTGAAGCAATTTTCCTTGCTTGCTTGGTCAAGCGTTCCTTCTCCTCCATGTGATCTCTTGTGATGGTACATGTTTGTCAAATAACAATTGAGTATAATTTCAACAACTATAATATCTGATCTTCCTCTTGGCGTTTTTCCACATCAATTGTAAAGATTGATGTGTCATAGCATATAAGTTCCAGAATATTATGATCCTTCTGCCAATATGTATAACAAAAAGTGAGGCTTCCTACTAACATAATGGTTGATTGATTATGAAATGAATATGCTTGCTTGCTCGACCTTTCCTTCCTCCTTTCTGGAACATGATGCACACATCCATGTGCCTGAAATAATAGTGAGATAATCATATTTGACATCTTGGGATGGCTTCTTCAACTATGAAATCTCCTCTCCTCCCCTCTCTATTTTTTTGTGAAGAACTAAAAACATTTTTAGTTTTTAATCCATAATTTTTATTATCATCAAAGACAAGGAAAATAGATGAAATTATTTAACTTTTTATCCAGAACTACGATAAATTTCAGCTACTCGACTCACTTGTAGCACCCAGAAGCTACAAGATCATTGGGAGATCTAAACTTGGTTTACCCTGATAAGAGATCCATGACCCAAAACTAAGCCACCAAAACCAAGCTGAAGTCCAATCTGGATGATTAGATGACCCAAAACTAAGCCACCAAAACCAAGCTGAAGTCCAATCTGGATGTTTTCTAATCATCGCCCCTCACTATTCCTAGCGTGGGAAGACTAAGAAACCCCCTTGGGCCATAGTTTCATCCCTTCATGAGCTAACGGCTTGCCATTGCCAAACTTTTGAATAGACTATCACATCAAAAACGTAGACAATGAAATCAAAATTTTATTGAATTCAAAATTCTGTATGCATCCACATCAATGACGAAGCAATATACAAAATAGTGCCAAATGCCAATGTTTCGCATCAAATTAAGTATAACACCACTAAGAAGCCATCTTCGCATCATGGTTGTAGTAAGCATCACTCCTGCGACTACCAACCATACTCGACTAGGAGCCAAAGCAAGGTATCTCACAATTTTGTGCCCTCCAAAGCCTTTACAAAAAGCTAAAGCAAAACCTCTCACTTTGTTCTTGGAAAAATCCTCAAGGTTTGAATAAAAGAATCTTAATGTGGAACAAAATCTGGCTGAATCTATAATATTGTAACTTACAATTATTTGGATATCACATAAACAACAACCACAAATCAAAGAGGACTCATATGACATGA
Organism: Pinus tabuliformis; assembly: GCA_031772625.1. Taxonomy (NCBI): domain Eukaryota; kingdom Viridiplantae; phylum Streptophyta; class Pinopsida; order Pinales; family Pinaceae; genus Pinus; species Pinus tabuliformis. The sequence goes on along the minus strand of CM062816.1, from coordinate 242,069,555 downwards.
TATTAAACCACTAGCAACCACCACAAACCAAAGAGGACTCATATAACATTAGTGATATTAAACCACAAGCAACAACCACAAATCAAAGAGGACCCATATGACATGATATTAAACCACCAGCAACATTAGTACCAAAGTGACAAAAAATGTTATCATGTCAACATGGGACTTGCATCCCACCACCAGTGCCTTGATAAGGAATGTTTTTTGGTGTGAGCAATGCCTTGTAATTTACAAGGTAGATTTTTAAACTCTTCCTTCTCCCATTTAGCACAGAGATTTGAAAGCTAAGTGAACAAAAAAGACAGGCCAAGGAAATTCAATTTCAATCTGGAGGGGAAATCCACTTACCTATGCTGAGACCCAGAAACATAAAGTTGTGCAATGTATCTTTTTGTTTGCACTGATGAAATATAAAATATAAAGTGCACTCTTTGAAGGAAAAAAAATATCCTGAGTGGGAAGAAAGAGGTTTTTGTTCGTTCATACTTTCGCTCAGTGCTCAACAAGTTTAATCACAATAGCAACTATGGTTATCTCTAGAATGGGCACTTCCAAAACCTCGAATCTGATGTACAAATGAAGTGGAAACAAAGAGATATCAATGCACTGGCTAGTATTGTTCTCAGCTTGGGGATGAACAGGTGCTACAAGGGATAGCTGCAAAGACTTTGAAAGAAGCATGGGAGGGGACACATAGATGAAGATAGAAGGGGCAAAGAATTCAACCTCAAAGATATTTTGAGAGACAAATCATCCATATTGACTGTCTAAAGGAGAAAATATTAGTAACCACATCAATTAGTTTAGGTCACTACTAAATGGCAGGACTGAAGTCAAAAGTTAGCGGTTAGATAATGCAACCACCCTACCCTTCCAGCAAGTTGAATAAAGTCTTATGATAGTCTGGTGGTTAGATTAAATAACCAAGTTCAGAAATTAGCACTTGCCCAAGCTACAACTGCGTTATTAGATGTTCAAGAAACGAGGAGAAATAGCCTTGTTTTGTAGACAAAAGAAAGCTGGTTCTGAAATTCAAACCGGTAGGGATCAAAAGCAGAGAAAGGGAACAAAAAGTACTTCTGAGTCTACTTTGCCAAAGAAGAATGTCAAACAGATCAACTTTTCTACAAATCAAGAAGATATTTTCTATATGTTAGAGGTATCTTCTCCAAGGGAGGAAGACAAACTTCTTGTATTCTGGTACTAAACAACACATGACATCCCATAGAGATCTGTTCACAAGACATGAGCTATGATCCCAATCCAAGCGTGTTTACAAGGCAGATGATAACAGTAGTGATGTTGCAAGTCAACGGTTCATAATCATGTATTGCCGAGATTGAATATATAAGATAATCACAATTTGCATGCACCAAAGTTGAGGAAGAAATGCCTTCAATGAGTTAGATAGTAAAAATCAGGTACACTGAATGCTAGGGGATTTGCAGCAGGAAGTAGTACATGGGATGAGAGAAGGAAACCTGTGCTACAAGTTTCCCTATATGGTTCTAATTTGACAACAAGCCTTGCAAGTGTAATTAAGTGAGGTACGTAATATTGAATTGTGGCATGGAAGATTAGGACATCTTAGCATACACATACTTGAGCAAATAAAAATAGAATGTCTGTATGAAGAACTGAATGATACTTCAGGGTTTTCTAAAAGTTGTGTTTATGTAAAACAACACTGAACATTGTTTAAAAGGTGATCCAATATAAGGTTGAGGATTCCTGCACTTGGTTCACATATGAATTTGTGGACTAATGCAAGCTTCTAATCTAGGAGTACATTGCCAATTTGCCACATTTATTGACAACTTTTCTAAAGAGATATAAGAAAAATTGGAACTATTGGAAACATTCAAATTCTTTCGTAAGTTAGCTAAAAATCCAGATTTTGGAGAAAATATGTTAGTGTCAAGAACCTTAGCAAAATGATGGTAGAGACTTGATGATGAGAAATATACACAATGTAATATGTAAAAGCCACACAATGTAATATGTAAGATTGTACGTTAAATGATAATAGAAACATACATCACAGGCTACAGAAGAGGACAAAAGAATGGGCGGCTTCCACAAGAGGGAAAAGACAAGGGGACTTAAATAGGCTAAGGGGAAAGGACCTTAGTAAGTGACTTGCAACTCTAATTATGTCCCTTGATTGTTTTATTAAGCTTGGGGGGTTAGCATATTAAGGAGGTATGGGTCTTCGTAAGGATACATGGCCCCTTCATGTCATGCAAAGGCAAACTTATGCTATACCTATCTGCCATGCAGGCAAATTGAAGGGATTTCAAATGTTATGAGTGCTGTTAGAATTAACAAGTCTAGAATATCAGAAGTTCAAATACCATACAAACTATCATTCAGTTGGGGGAAATCATGAGACTTGTTCCTAAGCAAATTTCCATGAGCTTAATACAATCAAATTATGGAAAGCTACAACCACAAACTATGAGAGAACTGTGGTTATATGGATGATAATCTTTAACATTGAAAAATTCACTGCAGTTGATAATTCCTGGAATCCCAACAGTGAGATTTCCTAGCCAGCTTGTCCTATAGCCCTAGAAGAAGTGGAACAGCCTGAGGGGCTGCTAAACAAGGACGGGGCTCCTGTTTCTTGGGTTTGTGTAGGCTAATGGGGAAAGAGGGTTGTGGATTAGGACTGTTATGGGAGTAGATATGGACTTTGAACGTAGGAATCTAGCTTTAAAGTTTAAAAGGAGAATTGGAGCCAACCATAGGAGGAAATTCACCCTTGTGGATTCATAGCCTCAACTTGGCAATGGCCTTTATTGCAGAGAGAATTTGGTGCAACATAAGGCCAATGGTTGGGTGGAATTCTGATGTATACACTACAATATCAAACACCTTTGAAATGTATACACTACAATATCAAACACCTCCGAGATTTATACACTACAATATCAAACACCTTTGAGATGTATACACTACAATATCAAACACCTCTAAGATGTATACATTGCAATATCAAACACCTCCATGATACACCAATAACAAGCTCCTCTTTGTACATTAATTCAAAAGAAAACATTAAAGTATGCATCTACGCTAATTTACATATTCCTTTTAAAATCCCCAAAAGAATGACTTTCGCCTAAAAAGATAACTGGGGCCAACCATAGGAATAAGTTCACCCTTGTGGATTCATAGCCTCAACTAGGGGGCCGCAGCCTCAAATAGGGGGTGGCCTCTGTTGCAGAGAGAATTTGGTGCAATAGGAAACTTGTGATTGGGTGGAATTGAGATATGTACACTACAATATCCAACACATCCATAAAATACAAATAATAGACTCCTCTTTGTACATCAATTCAAAAGAAAACATCAAAGTATGCATCTAATCCAATTTTCATATTCCTTTTCAAATCCCTTGAAGAATGAATTTTACCTATTTAAGCAATGGAATTAAAGATTTCTAAATCCCAAATTAGCTAGGCTACCTAGAGGTTATTGTCAAGATGACAAATAGAAGAGAAGATTGATTGGAACCCAAATGTCAATCCCCAAACCTATAGTAAAAAGAGAAAAAGGCAACACTAAAGAAGTGCACCAAGGATGAACCAAAAGTGTGCTAGAGAGAGAAATATGCCCAAGCATAAGTGCACTCCACATGAGATCCACAGATGCACATAAAAAGAAAATATGTCAACCACAAGATAACAACACAGATGTAGTGCCTTATCTCAATGATCGACAAATGAATTACAAATGATGTTTAAGTTGTATATTTATACAACTCACACAAGGCATCCAAGGACATTATAGGTCCACATACATAGGGCACACTCCCCAAGAGGGTTATTGGCCTACAAGTCCAAGTTAACTAGGTCAGCCTTAACCATAGCCTAGTAATACAATGATCACATTAATGACACATAAGAGTTGGTCATCACTAAATTTGAGAATTACACCATTCTCAACACTCTTACAATGAATAGAAGGTTATGGAGAGATGATGAAACAAAAAAAAGAGAGGGCTTATGTAGAGCTAGAGCAATACAATGTTTGGTTACGCTAGAATATGAAGAGTGATTTTATGGATACCCAACTTGAATACCCCTAATCGTGGGTTTATGGATACCTAGCTCAATATAAAATTGGTTGCTGCCAAAATATGAAGAAAGTGAGTTTATAAATACCCAACTTAAATACATCTCAGATGGCTTGAATATAGTTGGAGAAGCTCAAAGATACTCTAAGAGTGAGTTTTTGAAATATCCAACTCAAATGCAACTACAAGAGGCTAAATAAAACTAAGAGAGTTTGAAAACAATCTTAGAATGGGTTTATGGATACCTAGCTTGAATACAAGGGTTAGTGATGGCCGATATACAAAGGTGAGTAGCTTTATGAATACACGACTCAACATAGGGTTGGCCCTATTCACAATCTCCCCTTTCAATCTAAACATGAGGGTTTATACATAAGAATCTACATCACATCTTCCCCATTTAATGTTGAGGATGGGCCATGTTACCCCTCAGTGTACAGGGGTAACCATAGGAGAATTTTCTCCTTTAATGCATATGTGGACCTAGACTTATGTGGACCCATGTGTACCCAATAACTCCACAAATGACAACCTCACATTTTATCTCAACTCTTAGCCTTCAGCTTTTAGTTGTCAACTCGCACGTCAACTACTATAAATGCTCTCAAATCATGCCCAACTCCTAAATATAATGGGTTGCCACCCATTCATAAGAGATATGCTTACTTAACGCTTCATGTAAAAGTGATAATGGAATATGTATTAGGCATGGATTAATGATTATGAAGTTGAAGTGGATGGTGGATCATGACACTTTGGATGGATATTATTTGCCTTATTTCACCTTTGTGGTCATCAATTCGCTCTTGTCAGGTGAAACCACCCCAAGATTTTTCTTTCCTTCTCAAAGAGGGGCACAAATAGGAGGCCTAGATAGGGATAGCATGTCCATATCCTTCCATACTTTAACACTTTTCATTCATCCATACTCCATTCTCCTTTCTTTTGAGTTGGTTGTTGTCAATCGCTCATACTGGTTCCCTGTTTGCCTCATCCTATGAGAGGAAGGGGCTTAGAAATGCCTAGAGGTTGATGCTACTACAAGAAAGAACAAAAGAGAGTTTCAAATGTTAAAATGAAAATTAAAGGGAAAGGACGAATCATAGAGTTAAAAACAAGTTCACTTAAGCTTTGTCCCCTCACACGAGGCCATCACCCTTAGTCCCATGTATAACACAATTATCAAAATAAAAGGGAATTAAAGAACATACCAACCCCTATGAGCAATGAATTTACCATACTAAAGAAAATCAATGAAGCTTCAAAACAAGCTAACCAAAGTAAAGTAAAAGGCTAAATAAGTTGTAGAAAAACAAAGGCCAATGAAAGGGTAACTCAAGCACAAAGCACTCCCTCTACAAAGGTGCTAACGAATGATGGTCTTACTTATCCCATGTATAAGACTATGACACCACTCATGAAGTTTGCCCCTAAATCATTTACTACATGGACATTTATTTGCAGGGTCAACCTAGGAATTGTTCCTCCCTTGGGGCTTTTTCTTTCCCTATTATTTGGGAACACCTAATAGAGGTAGTTGATGGCCCTCCCATACCTAAAGTTGGCAAGTCATATACATTGGAAGTTGATTGTGAAGTTGGAAACAAACACTGAATAGGATCTACAACGTGGCTTTTACATATGTCATGACTCACCTTACTTGTTGCATTAGTTTGCTTGCCCATGGTGAATGGTGATTACTCATGGAACATGGAGACCATGGTCATAGATGATGCCCCAAGGCATATGCTAAACTTGGAGACCATCTTAGTGCTTTGAAGGACCTATTGGACCACTATCAAATACATGATGAGGCCTTGACATTCACTTGAAAGTGATTTGGCCATCATTTGGAGAATATTGGAGCTTTTTGCCCCCTAATGAGGCCACCTTACTTGTAGAGGATGCTAGAAGAGTGTTGGATAACTTGAGACGATGTGATGATATGGTATGCCTAAAAGGATCCCTTAGGCCCTTCTTCACCTTGGATGCCTTCAGGACATTGGCGATTGAGCCACCTATGAGCTAGGCATTGAGCATGCATGACATATCACGTCATGATAGAGCCGAGTTCACCATTTTGAATTGAATGGACATTGAAATGATAATTTACACCTCTTAGGCTTGAATAATTTCCTTATGAGTGAAAAGACATGTCTCTTCACCCCACAACTTGACATTTGAGGGTATTTCTCTCTCCTTATGATAGTAATACAACCATAATTCACCCTGCAACTCACACATGTGAAGGCAATGAGGGAGGAAATGAGGGATCTTTTGGGGTTTTGATAGCTTGGAAGCAAGTCACTTCACTTGGAGACTTCGTTTGGGGGATTTCTAAGCTACCCACCTTGTATTAGAGCCTACTTATGTTATGTTTAGGTGTTAATTGGTATTGGATAGCCTGATATATATTATAAATACATGAGGTTGGACTTCATTGTAAGTCATCTTGGAGTTGTGGATTAATATCACTATTTTCCTCTTCTTCACTTCTCTTTGCAAGTCGTAAAATGGTAAAGCAATATGCCTTCTCTAGAGGAATATAAATTTTGGATGCTACTTCTTTGTCATGGATGATCTTAGTTCTACAACTTCTTAGATGGACATGTGATTGGTCTAGTAAGTGCTCTTTTCCTTAGACTTTTGGATTTATTAAGTTGTTTTTTTATGCATGTAAAAGAGAAAATGCAGAAAATAGAGAACAAAAAAAATACAATCACTCACAACCATAATGACACAAGATATGACCTAGGAAACTCTTTCATGAGAAACCTAAGATGGAAGGTGAGGCTGCGTTGCTCTCTCTTTCTTTTAATGGAAATGGATGCAAATACAAAGAAGCGAAACCTATGGCCCGTGGGATGTTACAGTGCACAAACCCTCTCTATTTTCTTTCTCTCTATATACTCTCGGCTACTCTGCTCATCTATGGAACAAAATGCACTCAAATAGAGTGGAACCACTTTTCCTCCTAGTGGCCCAACTATAACACAACCCGATAGCATACTAGTGGTTAAGTTTGATTCCTTCAACTCTTAACTAGATTTACAATATCGACTCTTCTAGAGTCTTATTCATCATGATCACGTGGCTAGCCCCTTTTCCATGAATAATGGGGGCTAACATGGTATCCTTTTGAATCATGATTGTCAAAACAAGAAGTTCAACTTCCAGGGGGCATAACTTTTGCAAATGGACTCTAATTGAAGCGATTATTGCAATGTTGGGAAGATATTTGTGTATAAAATAGCATCAGGGGGTGTTGCGCTTGAGTGCCAAAGTGTTACCCCTAAAAAAAAGGCCATTTAAAACCTCAAACTGCTTCTGGAAGGTTTCAAACTCTAATTTGCCAAGTTGGGATCTGCCAGTAAAAATGGTCTTGTGAGTCGATTCCTCTGCGTTTTCCACTATGGAAGCATCAAGATGAATGAAAAACAATATAATTATCCAATCCGGATCAAGGGTACTAGATTGTGTGATAATAGACCACATAAGGAAGACATAACACCCCTAAATGCCATATCTCCAACTGCAACATGACTTCACGACCTAGTGAAGGTGACCTCTAGTAGAAGTACAGAAGGAGGATCCATTGAAGCACTTTCATTGGTTGAAGGTACAAAGGGTGGCACAAGCACTAAGATGTCATATGTACTACATCCAATAATGATCACCTTCATAGTGGGAAAGGAAGAGTTTTTGATCCACTAAAATATGTTAAGGATCATTTGTAGAATCATCAATAAGAATTAGTTACCTATGATTAGACCAAATACGGTGAGAAATTACTTAGTTCCCCTATGAGAACAAGTGGCCATAGAGACCTAGAAATGTCACTATGAACCAACTCCAATTACTCAAAGGCGAGCCTTGCATCACAATAAAACAAAGAGTCCACTAGAAAACCACCAACTCCTAAAACATAAACAATGTCTCCAAATGTGGTGGGGTCAATAATGAGATCATCACATCCTAGAGTGTAAGACCTAGTAGGGAAAATGCACTACCATATGTGCAACATAAGGAGAATCCATCAAGTCCAAGAACAATGTTGAAGTCTTTGTACAAGGTACATCAATAAGAACAGATACCTCAAATTGTAATAAAGAAAGATGCATTATAATAGATTGATACCCATTCATAGAAGAATCCTCCAAAAGTAGCAATGGAAACAATCCTAGTGAACCATAAATAAATATTCCATCAAATATTGTATCTCTACTAGAAGAACCATATAGACAATATACTAGAACATGGGCCCATGTACTTTATCCAAAAAACCTAAAATGTGAAATTAATTAAGTCATACCCTGATCAAGGGTTTGACAAAAGATCAAACCCATATGCAAAGTGCATGACTAGATTGCACTATAAACTATTTTAATAGTATCATCTAAAAGATACACGTTGCAGTCAATTACGGCTCTTCGATCACTTGTGGATAAGACAAGAAAGACTTGAAGACACAACTCTCTACACCACAACCATTGCATATATAGTTCCTCTATATCAAATTTGCCCAAATATAAGTAAACCTATTGAATAAGGCAAAGAGTCATTCTAAGGTCTTTAGGATCTGCAAAAAAAGAAGGCTCCATAAAGTCTTCAAGGAATCCCTTATATAGACCAAAGAAGGGCATAATACTAACGCTTTCAAGAATTCTACAGTGTAACGTTTTATGCATTTAGGGCAGCCAAGCCCTAGACAAAACATACTGCAGAATGAACAAAAACAGTGTTGGAATTTTAAGGGAAGGAAAAACCCTAGGAAACCCTAAGAGATGATAAAGAAAACCTAAATCCACAACCCTTGGGGCAATGCCTTTGGACAAAAGCTTTAGATCACCTACACAAAATCATATCTAGAAACACTAGTTCTGAACTTCCGTGATGACAAAAAAGTGATGCCAACAGCCAAATATGTCCAAATTGTTGCTGAAAAAAGAAATTTTGGGGCTCTAGTTCAGTAGTCACAAAAAGTGATGTCACTAGCCAAATGTCTCCAATATGTTGCTCAGAAAACAAAACTGGAAACCATAGTTCTGCAATGACAAAAAGGTGATGCCACCAACCAAAAGTCTTCAAACATTGCTGCAAAAATCGATCTGGAAACCCTGGTTTCACAGTCACAAAAAGGTGATGGCAGCAGCCAAAAGTATCCAAATAGATGCTGAGAAAACACTGAAATAAATCAAAACGTAAACCCTACTGTAGAAAATCTATGGACAAATCTATGTAATTAGTGCAGAAAACAGGCTTTAACAGCCATAGAAAAAGGTCTTTTCCAGCCAACAAAACATCATGGAATAAACAGCCATAATATTCCCTTGATTTGGTTCTCTTATGGACACCAAAATATGATCACAACATTATGACCCACAGAAGAAAAACTAACAGTGAACAAGGTAGAAAATGTTCACACCCACTTTGCTACCTTGTTGAGGTCACAAACAGGAAGAGGGGATTGCATGGAACCAAAACACTGACACAAAACCCTGCAGCAAACAAAAACAGAGAAAAAACAACATTAAAATAGTGCACAACATAGAGAAAATGCCCAAGCATGAGTGCACTACACATGAGATGCACAATTGCACATAAAAAGAAAGATATGCCAACCACAAAAGAATGTCAAAGATGTAGTGTCTGTAGGCTTAAAACACTTATATTAGAGAGGATTGGCTCAATGATCAAAAGATAATTTACAAATGAGGTTTGAGTAGTGTATTTAATAATTTATACACAACTCAAGTTGGGTGCCCTCCCAAGAGGGGTTATGAGCCGACATAAGTAGGGTGCACTCCCCAAGAGGGTTATTGAGCCTACATATCAAAGTTGACTAGGTTTGCTTGAACCATAACCTAATAATACAACAAATAATCACATTAATGATAAATAAGAGTTAGTCCTAGGCAAATGTGGGGATTAAACTATTCTCAACAATGATTCACCAACAGTTGTAAGATTATCTGAAACATCCACGAAGCAAACATCTAAACATAAAATAACCATTTGACCAAAAGAAACAGCAGTTGTAAGGTTATCAGAAACATCTATGAAACAAACATCGAAATATAAAATACCAGTTGACCAAAAACAAATCTTCCATTTGCATGAAACTGGGGGAAACAGACACTAAACTATGTTGTAACATTTGAAAGCCTGTTGTTCGTCGCCTTGTGGTCTAATGGTTGAGACAAAGCATTTCCATCAAACAACCTAGGTTCAAACCCCAATACACATAGGGTAGTAGAATATGTGCTTTAACCAACTTCAATGGCCTCCAACAATGAAGTTCATAGATCCCTGCATGTTAAAAAAAGTGTGTACCCATACCTACAAAGCATTCGAAACAATGTTCACATGCAATTTGAGATAATAGCAATATCATTTTCTTTGTCCCACTTTTGCATACCAATATCAAACTTTTCAAAATCTAAAATGAATCCTTAATTCCAACAGATCAGAAAACATTGTTCCAGAGACAAAAGAGAATCTGACAAAGCATTTTTCCTAAAAGACTTTTGAGAATATGACAGACAAATTCTTGAAAATTAATATCCCCATGAATAGTAGAACAATATTTGCCATAGACAACAAGAAAAAATGACACATGCCCAAAATTTCTTGCGTTGAATATGATTAAAGGGGCATGATAATGCATTTGGTTGGTTGAAAACTTGTGTGAGAAGGCTTTTCTTCCACCACTCATTGATTTCATTGGTAAGGCCAACCCCTGGAAACAACCTCAAATTATCAAGGCCATAGTTGTATATTCAAATAAAGAAGAACATATAATCTAGAATCTCCAATTGTGTCTTCCATATATCCCAAGTTCAATTAAAATCAAGTTCCTAGCTGATTAATTGTAGTGAGTGACTGTTATTTTATAGTTTTACCCAACAACACTATATTGGAGATTAAGGATATGGGTGTTGAAACATACCAAGCTTCCTTGGCCAGCAGGGCACTGACTCGATCCAAATAATCTTTGATAATGCTCTATGAATCCTACCATAGAATTCTGTCTGCTTCATTACCAATTACAAGATTTAAGTGTACATTCCACAAAATATATAATCCATAACATAAAATACAGTACAGTTCTTCATTCAGAATTTGCAATAAACAAAGTCATAACTGAATACTAATCTTTAAAACTAAGTTAAACATGTGGAATACCTGCAAAGTAGTGATTTTCCAACCAGCTGTAATCATCCACTGTGGATGCCACCTGCGAGCTGGGCTATGAGATGACAAGGTATGGGAAATTTTCACCCACTGCTCTCTCCCTAAATTCACCGTGGGCAGTGCCACATGATTAAGATAGCAATGGCTACTGGCATGAATCCCAACACTAGATCTCGTACAGGATGGTTTCAACTTCAGGCACTAGAATAGCTATCATGGATCAAGACTCAGCACAGTGTAATAGAGGTATGATAGAGGCATTCCTTCTAGGTTCTCATTCTCACAGTTAACCATTATTCACTATGAAGAACAGTACTTCTATGCAATAGCATTTTAATATGCAAGGTAACAATGGCAGCAGCAAACCGACCAGCTCAGAGTGAAAGGAAAATGGAAGGAAGGTGGAAGAATCCATTTTCAATAGACAAAATATGCATTAAATACCAATCCTTTCATAGATATGCAATGTCAACATTGCCCCATTTTACCTCCGCAAAGAATAATCACTGAGCACCAGAGCATTAATGTCAGTATATTTGCACATATACACTGTTGGATCTCTGCACATATACATCCAACTATGTATATATGGGTATATACTGCTATTAATACTCTGCTGCTTGGTGCTTATTGCTTGCCCTTTTACCTTCCCTTTCCCTTTCTCACATCATAGTCCCCCTCCATGTTACTAGCCGCATCCATGTCAATACTTTTATTAATATAACTTTATACATTACTACATGGTGATGTCAGCATTTCCAACCTGGAAAATATAACAAACCTAAGTATCTAATTATTCTCCAGGCCAGCCTTGGCCTTGGACTCTCGCTACGAGCCTTTACAGCACAAATACAAATACGCACTTCCAGGTGTTTCTATACAAGCTCACATGTTCCAACACCCAATATTACAAATCATTTACCCTTCAGATTATGTACAGCACAGTGGTCAAGAACAGTGTATTATAGGTGTTCACTGTTTGCATTTTTGTCTGCCCGTGTGTGATTGATCTCCAGTAGGGTGATTGCTTGGATATAGACTTGCCTAAATCTTGCAATCTCTTACAGCACTTTTAGCTCAAGCTTGAAACTTTCTGAGCATTGTTCTAGGGCATTGACAATAAAGGAAATGATATTATCAGAACCTTAATATCTGAAGTTATTTTGACAAACCTCTTCATGGTGCAAAACGGAGGCTTCAATAAAAGATTATGCAACTCTTATAATGCTTAAAGGAGCAATTAAGCACTTGATCCAAGCATAAACACAGGTATCCAGCACCCAGCCTTCACACGCACCAGAAAATGCCCATCCTCTGCACCAGCCTTCACCATCCAGACCAGCATAGATAAGTAATGTGCCCAAAAGAAAGAGAGTTCCATCTGAGAAAGGTGGTCAAGAACGGTGTATTATAGGTGTTCACTGTTTGCATTTTTGTCTGCCCGTGTGTGATTGATCTCCAGTAGGGTGATTGCTTGGATATGGACTTGCCTAAATCTTGCAATCTCTTACAGCACTTTTAGCTCAAGCTTGAAACTTTCTGAGCATTGTTCTAGGGCATTGACAATAAAGGAAATGATATTATCAGAACCTTAATATCTGAAGTTATTTTGACAAACCTCTTCATGGTGCAAAACGGAGGCTTCAATAAAGGATTATGCAACTCTTATAATGCTTAAAGGAGCAATTAAGCACTTGATCCAAGCATAAACACAGGTATCCAGCACCCAGCCTTCACACGCACCAGAAAATGCCCATCCTCTGCACTAGCCTTCACCATCCAGACCAGCATAGATAAGTAATGTGCCCAAAAGAAAGAGAGTTCCATCTGAGAAAGGAGTTCTGGGATTATCCAGCACCCTCAAGCGCTGTAAGCCCCCCACCCAACACTTCAGCGTCCAAGGATCACCACCCCAGCAAACCCCACTGACGGGCAAAGTCAAGGGGGCAGCATCCCACACCCGTAAAAGCCATAAAGCATTCGTTGCACTGAATTCCTCCTGCGCTGCATCTCAGAAGGGAGGTTATGCTAATGAAAAAGAAAAAGCATAAATTTACTATTGGTACCTAAAACTTAATTTGTACATTTTATAATCTTGGATCTCTAATGTCAATAAATATGTTGTTAGACTAGTGAATGACTGCAACTCTTACCATAAACTCGAAACTCTAGTTCGTCAAGTTTTGCATGAACATTCAGTCGTTTCCAACCGCTTATCTGCTGCCTTCTCTGCAGCTCTGTCATTTTTTGCAACTTCACGGCAGAACAGTTAATGCAGCTATCAGTAAAAAAAACTTCAACCAGTCATTCACTATAAATCACATAATGCAGAGTCAAGGCAAGCACCTGCCAACCACACATAAGAAACTGCAAGGTGTACAGAAGTAGAATATAACTCACACAACGCATGACAAGCAAAAACTAATAAAAATGTAAACGACCTCAACCAGGCATTGCTGACCCGAGAACCTAAGTAAGTACTTTTGAAAGGAATGAAAATGATGCCCCAACACTTTCCCGTGTCTTCATTAAAAATGCTGGTTGTATTAATACAATTAACAAGCCCTACAATGCAATTTCCAATGTGATTTCCAACAATAAGACTAGCAAACAGCAAAGTCATACAGTCATGCAAGCATAGCAGTGCAAAGCATAAGCATGAAATGCACCTTTGACATCGATCCATGAAAAAATATAGATGGAAACAGTAGTACAATGCAGAGCAGAAACGTGGCCAAATAATCCAATTTTGTAAACCAGGTCCACGGCAAGAGAGACCACTGACCTTAAACTGCTGCACTGCTATTTTTCACTGCATTATAAAATAATATACAAATACAGGTTCAACCTGACAATTATCCAGTTCCCTTACTGCAACAGAGATCCACCTGTTTAAGACAAATAATTTTAAGCCACCTGAAAGTATAAGCCACCATAACCTATAGAATAATAGATAAAAGAGACTCTGACATCATGATTACGTACTCGACCAAGCACTCGTAACTACCGACAAGAGAGGTGAATCTCCTATGCAGAGAACAGGATCTTCTTTTCCTCTGACAAATAAGACAGGGCTGCCCCAAAAATTAGTAGCAGCCTGATTAATTCACTATAACATCCTCTCTGCAATTGAAGCAGTAAGCTCAATGGACATCGGACCACCCCCCATGTCTCTACCAATTGGAGACTTGGCAGGGGTAGCGAATGCGCTATGTGCCACTTGAGCTTCTGACTTGATAGTGAACTGGGTGTTGTCAATGAAAGTATGATCCCCGCTCATCATGTCGTCCAGATCAGTCCAGCCCAGATCATCCTCTTCAAAGCTGGTATCAATACAAGACTCGGAGTCGCAGGCATATATCTCAGACATGTGGTCTAAGTCCACGGAAGCCGGTATTACATCCTTAGATACCAGTCCAGTCCCAGTCTCGAATTCGAACTCGTAAGGCAGTATATCTGTTGTGGAATCATTGAGATTGACGAACCCATCTGCAGCTAATCCCTTTTTGATCAGCCCATCATGAATACTGATCTCCCCATGGTCAGGAGCAACTAATCCATCAGGAACTAACCCATTTGCAGCCAATTGAGGAATGTTTTGAGTCCCCAGACGTATCCTTTTCCTGCTGCCAAGCTGTCTGTTGTGAAGAATCTGGTCAATCAAGCTAGGATTCTCCATAACTCTAGCCAAGAAGGAAATCATCTGCTGGGGCCTCTGCTCGGTCACCTGCAAACGCTTGTTCATTGCCTCGACTTCCCGATCAGTGTCCACCTGTCGTTTCTTCAATTGGTCAAGATCCTGAACAATCAAGTTCTTATCCTGCTTCAGTCTCTCCACTTCCCCTGTAAAATCATATGATTCACAAGTGCCTTCATTGCCAAATCCGGAGGAGGACGTGCCACATCCTTGCAGGTAATGCTGCTGCTGCTGAGATTGAGTCGCCTTCTTGCGATGAATGGTACTCAATAAATGCTTCTGTCCTCGCAGAAATCCTTCGTTTGCAAACTCCCATCTATCTGGATCCACCTTGCGAAATCCCTGCAGCATGAGAAGAATACCAGAAAGAATCAGATTCAAGTTTTTGCACAACTACGTGCATTCTATATTCTACAACCTAGGTGGAGGTGGTGGTGGGGTGATTCATCAACTCTCTGTGTGTCCGTGTATTGAATGTGACCGCTGCCCAAATTCATCTAAATTCAGGTCTGTGTATTGAAAGTATTGAAATATGATCAGTAGCCTAATTCATCTAAATTGCGGCCTGTGTCCCTGTGTTTTGAATGTATTGAATATAAACACTGCCCAAATTCATCTAAATTGGGGTATGTGTTCCTGTGTACTGAGTGTAAAATTCAGCTGAATGGGGGTGTCTGTGTCCCTGTGTACTGAGTGTAAAATTCAGCTAAGGGTCTGTGTCCCTGTGTACTGAATGTAAAATTCAGATAAATTGGGGTCTGTGCCCGTGTACTGAATGTATTGAACAAATTCATCTAGATTGAGGTCCGTGACCCTGTGTATTGAATGTACCGAATATGAATACTGCCCAAATTCATATGAATTGGGGTCTATGTTCCTTTGTATTGAATATGAACAACACCCAAATCCATCTAAACTGGGATTGGATATGCATTTCGAGGTGGTCGGGCTCATGGTGCCACATCTAACTCAGGTATCCAATACTGAAACTGGCTACTGCGTTATCCAATATTTTGGAGTTATCAGATTCAGACCAGGATTTAGATGATGGGCAAGGTATCACATACTTTGAAACTTGATACATACAACTTTCCAAACACATCAGGCCCAAATTTAGATTTATTTGGGTTTAAAATAAGTCCAGTGAATTAAACAGACTAGGCGCCTATCAGGCCCTGATTTAGAAGGATTTGGGTTCACAATTAAGTTTTATGAATTAAGCTAGATACTCACATATGTATTGAGTTGGCGAACAAAGCTGGAGAAGTTGCAGTGCTTGAAGTATCGGGGCAGCAAATGTTGGGAGAACTGGTGGGGATTCTTCACTATGAAGCTGTTGTTGCCTGCACTCCATGCAACCACAACGTCCGTGCTGGGATCGTCCACCATTTCATACGTTTTCATGATAAAAGGCGTTGAGCAGCTACTAGCCGAATCCATGTTCCTCCTTGAATGAATATTGAATTCAGATTTTATATGAATCTTATTATAATTCTATCCTCAGCTCTGTAAGACTCAGCTTACAGTTATGATTTAGCCAAAAAGTGGCCGGAATTTTTATTTTAAGGCCGCTGAAGAGAATTCCGGTACGTTCCAGATATTTGTCAAAGGGAAGATATTTTGTGGGCGGTTGTAGTTTTCGTGGGGTGTCTAGATATTACCGAATGAAAGAGGACTGAAGGTTCATTTTACGGGGTGGAAACTGAGAAATCTTTTTCATGATAAATATTTTCCATGATTTCCAGAAGCAGGATACGATCCATGCAAGACATCAATCCCATCACTCGATGTTGTGTCAAGCCTGGATGAGCCATGTGTCCATAAAGCATGTATGACATCTGTCTAGATATTTCTCCATATTTCTCCGTATGATGTTTGAATGAAAAATTAGTTTTTGTAATGGCTATGAAAATTTAAAGATGATTTTTTTAAATTATGGCCATGAAAATTGGATTAAAATTGTAATACTAAAAATCATTAACATAGTAAATATCCTTTGTAATTAAATTCTAAAATGTTAATATTTCATATATATAATTTTATAGCAAACTTAAAAAACATTTCAAATATAAATTTTTTATACTTGTGATTGTTATTTATATTATGATATTTTCCAATTTAATGATATTTCAATGGTTTTTAAGTCACAATTCCAAGTTTAAGAGACACCCATTACGTATGGGGACATATCTTTATGCAAGGGAATTAATTTATATTTGTAATTTTTTTAATGGTGTGTTATTTGTGGTGAGGTTGTATTAGGGTGTAATGTTGGAGTGTGAGGGAGTGCTGCTGCGGGAGTGTGAGGGAGTGTGTTGCTGCGAATCAGTGAGTGTCCCTGGAGTGTGTTGTGAGGTAGTATTGTGGGAGTGTGAGTGTCGTTGGGGTGCTGCTGGGAGTGTTGTTGGAGAGATAGTGTCGCTGGAGTGTGAGGGCAGTGTCGCTGGAGTATTGAGTTCTGTTGCGAGAGGTTGCTTACTCTGCTCTCTCTGGCAGTGGGTGAGTGCGGAGGGTGAGGAGAGTGCCGCGTGAGGGGTGAGGTGAGTGAGGGACCGTCTTTCTTGCCTTCCCACGGTTCATTTGGGTGCTTTCGCTTCTCAGGGGATGAGCACTGGAGTGTGTGGTGAGGGCTAAGGGTGAGAGGAACGCTGCTGCGGATGAGAGGAGGTTGCGGGTGAGGGGAGACCGAGGAGTGCGTGTGAGGGAGAGAGGAGTGTTGCATGAGGGGAGTCAGGGCTTCCATGAGTGAGGCTACGTGAGAGGGGTCGAGGAGTGGCGACTAGGGACTAGGTTAGGCGAAAGGGGTTAGGTTGAGTGGCAGCAGGTGCTGTAGGGAAGGTCAGAGGCCATTGCAATGTTTTGGGAGAACAAGTCTGCCACATTTTCTCTTCTTGGTTGATAATTTAGACATAAATCTTAACTTTCCCCTATTTTGTTGTTGTTGGATGTTGGCGCTGGAAATAATTTTTAACTGCAATGAAGGGTACATCAAAGTATTGTCTAAAACCATGCCCACTCTTGAAGTAGGGAAAGGCTAAAAAAAAAAAAGTGTTCGTAGATCTATGGCTATTAAAAACCAATTTTGAGTTGAAAACATATGCCCATATAATCTTGGAATAGTAAATTGGACTGCAAACAGTTTTGAGACAATGAGAAAGCCTACAAATATATATCATGACACATAATGGAAACCCCTTTTACCACAATTTCAGCAGATTAACATAAGTAGCTCAAGTGATAAATGGATTTTTGTAAATGATAAACAATACTTGGGGATATTAAAGTGCAGACAAGTTAGAAAAATGAAATAGTTGCAGGAAAAGAGACTCATCATGATTTTACCAAAAGTAACAAAAAACAACTATGTGGCAGTAGATACAAGGTACCATACTATATCGAACCGAACTGACCAGGGATGTAAAAAAGCCAAAAGGAAGGAGGCAAGAGCAACAGAGGAAAATATATATAATAAATCATTAGAGCCAATGGGCGCAATTAGCACAATTCGGATGGAAAATTTTCAGTCATTAATGGTAGACATGGAAATAAGAGAAAACAAGCTAATGGAGCAAATAAAAGAGGCTAAACCATGGGCTTAGTTAGTAAAAGCACTGACAAATGAACAAAATGATATTATATAAAAACAAATCATAGAGGCATATGAGAGAGGAAAAGGACAAAGAAGAAAAAGTGGTAAATATCATCATCAAAGGCTTGAAGGACTTTGGGGAAAAAGAGAGAACGCATATTCTAATAAGAAATTTTCTCAAGGATGAGTTGCATTGGACAAGGGGGATTCAACAGGCCAACAAGATAGGAAAGAATGTGGGAGCAGGAAGGAATAGACATGTTAGAGTTATTTAAGAAGCATAGAGGACAAGTCTAAAATCCTAAAGAATAGAGGGTTGCTTAAAGGCACTCATATCTACTTAGACGAAGAATTAAAATTCACCAAACAAGAAGAAAGGAGGAAAGAATGGGAGAAAGAAAGATCAACAAGAGAGGTAGGAAAGTCGGCATGGTTGAAAAATGAGAAAGCCCAAGTCACTGATAGATTAATGCACAAGAAATAGGGATTCCGAGCCCCACGGAAGTACATAAACATGGTAAGGTGGAGAGGTAACCCATAGAGAAGAGGACCAAGGTTGGGGCCCATAGCTGAGGATAAAGACATTATTTTCCTTATGGAAATACATGAGCATAATGGATGTAGAGTTCCAAATAAGGAAAATTTTAGGGGCTAATATTCGCAAGTGGGCTAATTTTCCATGTTTTTTCTAAAAAATGGTTTGTTAATTTTCATTTTTTTTTCTAAAAATGATTTGCCCAAATTTTATAGCATAAAACTATTTTACCTTAAAAATCACCAACTTTTTATACAAAGACTATATAAAATTTTTAGAAATTTGAATATTTCTACAAAAATATCGTCAAACATTTTGCAAATCGCATATTAGGGACTAGTGAGATTCGCCAAGGTTTCTAAACTTTAATATAAATTTCCATCCTTAAAATTTTCCCTGGAACTTCCAGACTTTGAAGGATACACTAAAATCTATGTTTGGAATGAAGAAACTAAATCAAGGAAAGGACATGGAGGAATAATAGTCCTAATAAAAGAAAGGTGGGCCGAGATTATAAAATTGGAGAAAGAAGACCCAAATAAACAATTGATATGGCTAAAAATAATAGATATAGATACAACAATATGGATAGATGCTTGTTATTTTGCTCCAAAAAGCTCAAAATTATTCAAAAAAAGGAACCTAGATAGTGAAGACCCCTATGCAGCGCTAAAAAGAGATATCTCAAACTTTAGTACTAAGGGAGAAATATTTCTAACTGGTGATTTCAATGCTAGAACAACAAACAACCAATCTATTCAGTTGGGCAGTGATATGAGGGAGGATAACAATCTGTTATGGCTAAGAGAGAATGAAGAACATTCGTGGAAGAGGACATCTCAAGATGAGAAAGGAAAGGTTTCTCACTTCTGAGCAAAAATATTAGGCCTTTGTACCCAAAATGACATGGTTATATGTAATGGCATGAAAAATTGGCTAAGGTCCAATAGTATCACTTGTAAAACATACAATGGGAAAAGCACAGTAGACTATGTTATATGCTCTCAAAGAGTTATGCCCAAGTTGTTGAACTTTAGTATTGAGTGTTGCCCCATAGAGCTAGACTTTGACCATTTGCCTCTCCTTATTAAGCTTGGCATGAATATGGAATGTCAAAAGGGGGAACATACTCAACACTCACACAAGAAAGTTCATGATCAAGGGAGAATTATCCTAAATCAAGAAAATCAAGAGCTCTTTAGGGCCGCTCTTAAAGAACACCTTCAGTTGGCCAAAAACAATAATAGAGGCTAGGAGGATAATGGAAGAGATAAAAGATATATTTTCAGTAGTTTTTGTTGATTCCCTTAATACACAAAGCCTTAACTGTATGTTAAGAGATCTAATTCTATGAAGAGGATCTCCAATACCTTCCCAGCTAATCCTTGTTAGGACAAGGATTGAAAGGAGGCGAAAATATCCCTCAAAGAAAAGTCAAGTAAAGAAAACAAGATTATATATAAGCAATTGATAAAATCAAAAAAAGAAATCTATGTGAGTGCAAGGAGGAAAGAATTGATTTCTTTGGGAAAACATAATCCCAAAGGTTTTTGTAAGGAACTGCAACACAAGAAAAAACAAATAGAAAGCAGTATCACAGATGCCTAGTGGTTAGACTATGCAAAACTTTTATATGAGTGGACGAATGAGAAAAGTAAGCCTCCCATAATTGTCTCCTCAACAGAGCTATTTTTTGTTGGAGATATTGAGTAAGGTATAAAGAAAATGGCAAATGGTAAAACACAAGACATTGATAGTATGCTGACATAATTTTAAAATGGGGTGTGAAGTTTATAGCCCCACACATCAAGGAGATCTTTAACATAGTCAATCAAGGTAGCTTTTTGGTTGAATGGACAACTAGTGTTGTTATACCTCTTCACAAAACTGGAGACATCAATAACCCATCTAACTACCGTACTATTATGATCAACCCTCTTCTTGGAAAACTTTTTGGGAGCATGCTAGAGAACAGAATCAGCGAGTGGGCAAAAAAAGAGGGAAAAAGCGCAAAGGGGAAAACTGGTTGTAGGCCTAAGCATTCTACCATTGATCATTGCATCACTCGAAAGCATTTCATTGAAAAAGTTTGGGATAGCCAAGGTGGGGAAGCATTTTGTTGCTTTGTTGACTTCAAAAGAGCCTTTGATACTATCGCTAGAGATCAGCTATGCCACATAAGGGAAGAGCTAGGGGTCCCAAAGGAATATAGAGCGGTTGTTCATAAGCTATATGAGCATGTTAGAGCCAAAATCAAAATGAAGGAGGATATGTTTGAATGCTTTGGCAGTGACATAGGATTCAAACAGGGATGTTCTCATTCCCCCACATTGTTTGGTTTATATATTGATAAGATTGAAGAATGGATAAGCACTATTGAAGGAGAAGGCATCCAATTAGAAAGATATGTTGTGAAACTGCTTTTATATGCAGATGAGCTTATCCCTGTTGCTAAATCCGTGATAGGTTTGAGAAAGCACTTGAAAGCTTTGAAACTCTTTTGTCAAGATGCAGGAATGCAAGTAAATATTAGCGAAACTAAAGTCGTGATTTTCTCCCTGAAAAGAGAGAAACAATAGGATACTTTTCTCTTTGAGAGCAACCCCTTGGAGGTTGTAGATGAGTACAAATATCTAGGAGTTGAGTTCCACTACAGGCTCAGCTGGGAGACATGTAGATCGAAGAGAATCCAAGGAGGGTGGAAATCTTCTTATCTTCTTTAGAACAGGTGTAGACAAGAAAAATTATGGGATTGGAAGACTAAGAAAACCCTCTTTGGCTTATTAGTGGTGTTAGTTATCCTCTATGGTTGCAAGATATGGGGGAGTAACATATCAAGCCTCAGATGGAAACAAATAGAAATAATCCAAAAGCATCTAATCACAAGTAGCCTCAAAGTCAAATCAACGGTTCCATATGATATACTTTTAGCTGAGGCTGATATGTTTCCAATTGAGACTTCAACGATCATTCATTTGCTAAGTTACCTAAAGAAGGTTGAAAATATGGATAAGCACCGATGGCCCAAGTTGGTTGTCAAAGAAGAGCTAAGTCATTGGAAAAAGACGTGGATGAAGCAAAATAAAAAGTGGTTAGGCAAATGGGACATAAATCTGCATGACTGTCCTCACGCTAAGGAGGAGATAAAAAAGTGGGTGTTAGAAAAATTCAGGACTGCCATGTGGACAAAACAAGTAGGCAAAAAAAAAAGCATATTATGTCAAAGAATTTAACCCCGCGTGGAAGCATGATGATAAAGAGTATTTGAGTTCCACAATCAAGGGAAAAGCTAAAATATTAATTGTGCAGTTGAGGACTAGTTCCCATCATCTAAGGTGTGAAACCGAGAGATGGGCAACCCCTAAAGAAGAGTGAGAATAAAGAACTTACATTTTTTGCAACACAGGGGCGGTAGAAACAGAGTGGCGTTATATCAAAGCATGTGTAGCATATGAAGGTATTCGTTGTCAATTTGATAACAGTCTAAATGTGAAAAGTCTCAGTGAGATTTTTGAGGAGGAAAGACTTCACAAAATAACGAATTTCTTACTCAATATTCACAACAACGAAATTAACATGGAAAAGAATCTAAATATGGTTTAAGTTGTTTGGTGGTCCCTTAGACCATGGGGTCTTGTGGATGTCATTAAAAACCATTCATTCATTCATATAAGATTAAACAGAGGAGAGCAATGAGGTTGTACTAGATTCCTTATAAGATTAAATAGACGAGAGCGATGTATTGATGGAGTATAAGTGGGTGTTTATTTGGTTAAGTAATGGATTATGTGATATCTAATCACAATCATTGAAGATTTAAATTTATTAATTTGTTTTGATTCGATGAATTTAATTCTTCTTAGTTGGCATACTCCTTATTTGAATTTTTCGTAATTCTTTGTAGTGGTATTTATTTGACTAAGTGATGGATTACATGACATATAATCATAGTTATTGAATATTTAAGGTTGTTAATCTATCTAAGTCCACCAAAAGTGTTTATTTGGCTAAGTGGTGGATTGCACAACATACAATTATAGCTATTGAAGATTTAAATCCATTGATATGTCTGAGTCCTTCACCATAATGGATTTTTTGAGGTGTAATAGTTAACATTTATCATCTTTGCAAACACAAGATCTTTAATGGCCTCGAGGGAGCTATAAATTTGTGGTCATTACATCTACTATAAGGTTAAGGGAAATTCTTTCAATATTTAGTTCATCTTGTTGCCAATAGAAAGTTGAGGGGTTACAAATGGATTAGAGGGTTCCCACAAGCATGTTTTAGGGTTAACAGGGGGTGACGAGAAAATATGAGAAGGAAATCCATTAGGTTATAGATGTGGTGATGTGGAAATCATGTTGAGCATGGAGGAATAATGTTTAGACTATTTGAATGACTTATTAGAAGGTCAATAGATCTAGACATACCTTCTTTTTAGTCCACTTGGAAAATCTTGAGATCCACAGAGGAGGTTTCACTTGGTGTCGTACTTGTTGGAGGAGGAAACAATGGATATCATCCGTCAGCGAGCTGAAGCAATATCTAACCAAGGCTCTAGGGTGGAGGATCAACTCGAGGAAAGGATGATGGGACTAGTTAACTACTCGCATGAAGCCCTTCAATTCAAAATAGGTTTACCACCCGAGAGTTAGATTAGAATAGATCATGTAAATCCTCAATAGTTAAACAATGGGACAAACAAGGACAAAGCTTTAACTTGAAAATATGATCGACTTGGTACCAGGATTCCTTATATTGATCCTTGCAGAGATAGGTAGTCCCCATGGGATTATGCTTGGTTTTTGTTAGTAATACCAGTCTAGATCCATCTAATTTCAGATCTTTCATGCACCGAGAGGGATCAAATCCCTCGAGGTGCAAACCTTCTTTTTGGAGTGTAGAATTTGAGGAAAGGTTCGCGCTTCAAGGGATTCGATCCCTCTCGATGCATTATAGATCTGGAGTTAGATGAATCTAGTCTGGTTCCAGCTGAGGGCAACAATGTCATATTTTTAGATTATCATTATTATGTATATGTTTGAGATAAACTTCATACTTTGAAATTTACATTATGTTTTCTTTGCCTGACATGACCATATAATTATGTTCTTTAATTTAGTCTATGTTGCTTGCCTTGAATGATTTGTACGTCTGTGTTTGGATGTTTTGAGTGGTTTGTGTGTGTCTGTGTTTAGATGCTTTGAGTGGTTTGTGTGTTTATGTGTTTGGATTTGGATGGTAATGTTTGTGAATGTTACAGTTTTTGTGTTATATTTCTATATGTGTATGTAATTGTCTATTAGTAATTAGTTGGTGATGAAGAAGGAAGACAATCTTGTCAATAGCTTGCAAGAGGATTGATATTGCACATCTATTTCATTTAATTTTAGGTATCACAGTTTTTGACAACTAATTAATTCTTAATAGTGTCCCTCCAGGTATTACTAAATATATCTTGAAGAGTAGTTTTAATTTTAAATTTTCTGAGTTACCTCAATCTGTTGAGATGATAGATATTGTTAATAACTTTAATTATGAAAAATGATGAAATAAAAATTTTGAATGCAAAGTGACAATGTAATAGTGTTGAATGAAAAGAAAATGTGAATAATAAGAATGTAGTCAATTAAAAATAGTCTTCATTGTGATCAATCTCAAACTATTTTCTTCTACTATTCTTATTGTCACCCCTGTTAGTTTTGTCATATTTTCATATCGATTATATGAAAAGTGCAGTTGAAATCATAAACCATTCAAATATTTAACTCAAGTTATTGTAGTAAACATCTTACCTTTTCTCTCTTGCTCTCCAATATTAATAGGTTGAATTACTATAACACAAAAATCAATGCACATTGTCAATAATTTTTTTGTGCTTACACTAAAATCAATCACACTGTTAATCCAATCACTTTAAAATTAATGTACCATCATACATCCAATTACATCAAATCAGAAATAAACATCTACACTAAAATCAATGCATCTAATGCAAGCAATCAAATATGATTAGAAAAAAACATCTACACTGAAATCAATGCATCTAATGCAAGCAATCAAATAGGATTAGAAATCAACATCTACATGGAAATCAATGCATCTAGTGTAAGCAATCAAATATAATAAAAAATCAACATCTACACTGAAATCAATACATATAGTGCAAGCAATCAAATATAATTGAATAGAACACGAGATCGGGTTGGGAGGTCAAAAATGGAGGTTAGGGTTTCGGACGGGGTCTGCATTGGGATCGATGAAGGGAGACAGTCGTAGTCACACAGATGACGTTCGACGATAGGGCTTGGCTAACACCTATCCCCTACCTGGCAGCAACTGGATACTCTTGGGAACCGACCCCTGTTGGAAATGGAGAAGGTTAAACCACAACGGTTCAAGGTAGGGCGCTTTTTACTATTTTACTATTTTCTTTTCTGGTTACCCTCAACAACACACACCCTTACTAGGAGATCAACATCAGGGGCGGTTACATTTTTCACTTTCTCCTTCAGAAAGAGGAAATGGTCAGCCTGAGGGATTGTGTCGACCTAGAGCCCGAGCTGGAAGACATCTTATCTGTTTGGGGTCTAGAGCCAACTCAACAAAACTTAGACAAGGTAAAAATTCCAGCTAGATCCCCAGCTGGAAAAATGGGAGTAACTATGCTAGATTGGAACTCTGGAGATGGTTTAGGGTTTCTGGAAGAAGGAAAATCCTTCTCTACAAAGGTGGTTTGTTGGGGTTCTGACATCGGTCCTCAAGAAGGTCAGGCGATTGCAGCAAAATTTGCAGATCAAATCCTAGGGGCATCGGTGGAGCTCCTAGTAAGTTCAAAAACTCCCTCCGTGTTTCTAGATTCTATTCGGGAGGGTTGGAAGACATAGTCAAAAGAAATGGCCTTAGGGGGAACGAGGGACTCAAGTTCTGTCTGTTAAAGGATCTTTTGTCAAATGATATGGGCATGGGCCAAAGGTTGAACAAAACCCTTGCATGCAAATTAGCATTGAGTCAGAGGGTGAACAATACACTCGAACCCCTTCCACTGCTTAGTCAGGAAGATGCAACAAGAGAGGGTTTTATTCAAGAAAATCAGACTTTAAAGCCTAGGAGAAGTACACAAGTTTTCTGTGGACATTGTGAGGTAACGAGATTGTGGTCCCTCAACAAATTTTCAAGGCTTCGAGAATGAAGGGGTCTTGAGTTTGGCCCTCTGGGGGCAGGGGAGCAGACACCGAATATTGGTCCAAAAGTGGAGGGGCAATTTATAGACCTTAGGGAGTTTTTCATTCAGAATGTGTCAGTGGAGGAGTGGTTAGGGTTGTTTCCTAAGGAAGAGAAACTTTCCCAGGAGGGGAAGTCTAAAGCATTATCAGTGGAGAATGGCCAGACTACCAACCCAAAGAGAAAGAAGGGGAAAGTAATGAAGAAAAAAGCGAAATGCCCAAATCTGGTTCTCGGGGTCAACATACAGATTGATAAGGCTATGGAAGCTTCTGAACTAATTCTAGTTGGAAGAGAAAAAGGAAGGCACTACTTAGCAAAGTATATATCAGAATGGATTGCTAAGGCATGGTGTGGGGCTCCGGATATTCAGGTAGAAGTGATCACTTTGGCAAGGGGATGGTTCATGGTTAGATTCAACAAGGGTGAGACTTTGGAATGGGTGTTGGAGCGCAACTGGTGCTTCAAGATAGCACCAATATTATTCAAGAAATGGACCCCCTCTTTGATGCACAAAGAGAAAAATTAGAAGAGATACTTGTCTAGGTTTGGCTTCTGGTTTTTCCTCCACAACTCTGGATGGAGGATGTCTTCAAAGCCATAGGCAAAAAATTGAGATTTTTCCTTGAAGCTGACATGTCGTTTTTGGAGACAAAGAATAGGAATGTGGCCTGAATCCTGGTAAGACTGGATCCAAGGGAGGGTTTGGCTAAGACAATTTAGTTTCAGCTTCAGGGGTATACTTACTCCTAGATTATTGATTACGAGCAGTTGCCCTTCCAATGCCATCGATGCCATAAACATGGGAATCTAGTGTGTGATTGTCCCCTGGGATTCAAAAGGAGAAGAAGGAAAAGGGGTGAGCTAGGGTCCGAAGTTCGGGCACATGCCGATGAGGAGGCCATTGTATATATAGTGGAGATTGGGGATCAACAAGATGGGGTTTCGATGCTGATGTTGGTCCAAGAAGAATAGAATGTGAGGTCTAGGATCCAAATTTTTCCAAATCTCAATCAACATCGGGAGGCTCAAGATGAGGTTGAATTCATCGGTCCAGCACCCCAGCCGGCGGGTGTTTGTTCTCATCCCCTCTCCTCTTTATCTATTTCTCTGCAATCATTATTAAATGTTCTCCCTAGGCCTGGTCCCTCCAAGCCTTTCTTGTCTAAAGCTCCTCATAGCGGTAGTGTGTCTTACACTCTGGATAGTATCATCACCTCTACCCCGACACTTAATTTATCTATGTCCTCCCCGTCTGGCCCTGAGTGTTCTTCCCTCCCTTCGTATCCCTCAAAGAAATCTCACTATAACCTGCGTCCTCGAGACAAGAGGGACCTTCCTTTAGAGTTTGTAGGAGGGTTGGGGGGTTTCCAGGAGTCCTCAATGCCTCATAAGACTCGAGGTAGGAAGTCAAACTTATCTAAGGCTCAGTTAAAAGAAAAATTGGATATTTCCAATGGAAAACAATTATCCCTCAAAGGGGCGCTTAGAGCAGCGCAACCCCCCGTGGTGGTTACCAAATGATTATTTTGTCCTTCAATTGCAGAGGGTTTTCTAGCACTCGAAAGAAGCTAGCTTTAAAAGTTTTATTCAAAAATTATTGTCCTGACGTTATTATGCTTCAAGAAACCCTTGGGAATGGTGAGATTGTGTTGAATTCTCTTTGTAAATTGCTGTCGGGATGGTCTTTTGTGACTGCTAATGCAAAAGGAAGATCCGAGAATCTGGCCCTGGGTTTCAGAGATAGTAGTATTAAGTTGTTAAATTCCTAGGGGTTGGACCTGGTTTTGGGGGTTGAGGTTTATTCTTCAAAATTATGCTCGGAGTTCTCCCTCATTAACATTTATGGGTCATGTCAAGACAAGGATCTTTTTGGAACAACCTGTTCTCTAAATCTTTCATGAAAACCCCCAATTTGGTGGTGGTGGGGGGGACTTCAACTTTTCATTGGGAATGTATGAGACTTGGGGTCCTTTGGTCGATCCCCTGGCTGATTTCTTTTTGAAAAAACTTTGGATGGGAAAGCTTATTGATGTAAACCTAATAAAATCCATACCTACCTGGATAAACAGGCGTGCAAGTGAAGCTAGGGTGGCTAAGAGATTGGATCGTTTCCTTTTGAAGGAGGAACTTTTTAATCAAATCCCCTTTTTTAGGCAGTGGGTTGTGTTAGCGCTTGAAATTTCGCCTCAGGCTGAGAAAGGCAAACTCCAAGGCAACATCAAACCACTTAGCCTCGTAGCTAGCCCTACGGGGCAGGAGAGGGCTCTCTCTGGTATATCTCGGTAAAGATCTTCAACGGGCGAGATAACCAATAAGGAAACACTGATTTTAGGCTAGTAAACTGATAAAAAAGGTTTGAATTGGGAAGTTTTAGGATTTTGGTGGAAAATCGGGAAAAGGCAATTTTGGGTGCAGGGATTGGACACAGTTTTTGCAGGGGGTTCTTTGGGGCAAGGTAGGAGACTGTATTGATGCCTTTGAATTAAGTGAATGGATAGGAATGACCGGTGAGGGGCTAAAGAGAGCAAGAAACTTTCAAGAGTTCTCTTTAGACAGATGAAAACATAAATATTAAGCAAACTTAAAAGCAGAGCATGACAATCATGAATTCTACTTTAACACTTCATTTGCCTAATTTGCAGAAGGAAAAGTAAGGAGATGATTCACATAACAAACTTACAAGTACAAAGAGAAACACACCATCAATACATGTAACCACAGGAATCCCAAAAAGGACTGCAAAACCCTGGTCTTTCTTCCTTTGCCAAAATTGCAGAGATACAATGAGTAATACAATAGAGCTTTCTCCCTCAAGAGTCCAACCTTCCAACCATGAAAATGATTGAGAAAATACATAATATAGACCATGCCAACCCATTCCCTAGCCTCTAGGGGTCGAGCTCATCCTTCTAGGAGCTATTTCAACCAATTCTAAACTGAGCACTAAAATCTAGGCAGTCAAAACAACTTGCCTCTATAAGCTAGGAAACCAATTCATTCATTTAATTTTTACCTATCTCATGAATGAATCTTCTAGAAGAGATAAATGAGTGTCAAAATATCATAAAATTACATCATTTACAACAAGGAGGATCAAAATCCACTCCAAAAAGTCAAATCCAGTCAAAACTGCGTTTTGCTGAGCTGTAGGTGATTTTTTGTGAAAACTGCCCAACAGGTCGCGCCCTGATCCTGAACAGGTCACGCGCCTTTGGAGCTACTTTTGAGGCACTTCCAGGTGTCCAAATGAGGCAAAAGTGGGCTTGTTGGAAAGGTCTGGATGTCTACTTTCCAACCCAAGTGGAATTTTTTAATTTGGTGGCCATTTGCCCCTCCAAAATTGCAATCTCCCAAGACTGCTTCCTGTGTGTCAAAAAGGTGGCAGAAAGTAATTTTTTGCTAGTTTTTTGACCTTCTGGAGGCTCAAAACTTGATGAAATCTCTTGATAATTGCTGAGCAGGTGTATCTTTGCATGAAAAATCCAAAAATGCTGAGTTTTCCCGAAA
This sequence comes from Pinus tabuliformis, assembly GCA_031772625.1. Classification (NCBI taxonomy): domain Eukaryota; kingdom Viridiplantae; phylum Streptophyta; class Pinopsida; order Pinales; family Pinaceae; genus Pinus; species Pinus tabuliformis. The sequence continues at coordinate 242,039,719 of CM062816.1, read as the reverse complement.
TGGAGTTGCCCATCGAATAGGTCACGCGCGGCGCGCGACCTGTTGGTGGAGAAAACCTGTTTTTTGCTAAGTTACCAGAAAACGGATACGGGTATGGGGTTTGAAACGGATACGACAAATTTTCAAAAAATCTGGATACGATACGGCAGGAAACGGCACATAATATATATATATTATATATTATATATATATATATATATAGATATATATATTTTATATATATTATATTAGTTATATATCTATATATATATATATATATATATATAATATATATATTAAAAATAAAAAATTCATATTACCATTCATATTTCAGAATCTAAATTATCATCTATGATCTATCATGATTCATGATTCATCATCATCAATTCAAGTTTCAACTTTCAACATATGCCATATGGCATAAACATTCAACATTGCCATCATCATTAACGATTATTATAACATTCATGATTCAAGTTTCAAGTTTCAAGTTTCAACATATCATCAAGTTTTTGTTTCAAATTTCAAACATCAAGTTATCAACATGACAAGTTACACAAACACCATCATTACCAAAATTAATAATGCATACTAATTACTACATACTATGAAAGTACAAAATGAACTATGACTGGCAATCTACTATCATTACTCATAATTCATATGGTTGTTCAAAAGTTTAAAAGTTAAAAGTTAAAACACCATCATAAATTACATTTACATATCATCAAATATGTCTTCATTCATGCCACTATAATGTTCCACTTCCACATCCTCTCTAGCAGTGGCACTGGGAACATTGCTTCCATGTCCACTTGAAGATGCACCTATTCCCAGTGATGGCTCCGAATCAAACAAACTCATGTGAGACATGGCATTCAATGTCATATCCAAGTCAGGCAACTCTGGTTCCATGTCCCATAATTTGGTGGGCCCAAATTTGTATTCATCTCTCTTGTGTGACAGAAGGCGAAGGTTTGAATGAATATACACTAGTTCCTCAGCCTTCTTAGAGCCCAATCTGTTTCGCTTCACTGAATGGATGAAGCCGTATGTACTCCAGTTCCTTTCTGCTGAAGAAGAACTAGCAACCTGTGACAAGACCTTGATGGCCAATTTTTGGACATGTGGAAGTGCCCCACCATAGAAGTTCCACCACTCAATTGGACTTAATCTGCTCTTGTCCCGCATACACTCAATATCACAACCCCAACCCTCCGATCCCACAAAATGAGAAAACTGTGCACGAATCCGAAGCCCAATTTCAGGATCTACAAAAAGCTTTCTAAAAGCATTTTTAAATCCTTCTGCGACTTCTGGGTCTTTGTTTGGTGCGCTTATTTCTGGATCACGTAGCAACTCTGCAGCATAATATTTTGGATTTAGTGCATAGGCTAAAAGGTGCAATGGGGTGGTCATCTTGTTCCACCTTTTGGTCAATATATCTTTTACTTCTCTGTAAAAGATTTCATCTGGGTCATTCTCCTTGGCATTTATAACCAACCTTATCTTCTCTATCATGGAATCAATGCCCTCATACACCTCTCCCAGATTAGGCATATCTGTGTCAAACATACGGAGCAAATCCACTGTTAGGGTCCCACCCTAACCCCCTTATTTATGTCATGGGATCACGTCATAGTCAAGAGTCAATAAAGCCCATATTAATATTTGTAAGTGGTTAACTCGCAATTAATGACGGGACCACAGTTAGTTGCAAATGGGCGGTAGTATTAGATAGATGGTAAATGGGCGGTAGTATTAGATAGATGGTATTAATAAAACCCACGATATTGGCCCGTGGTATTGCATGTATGAGTCATATATAAAGGATAGAGACTCCCTGCAAGGAGCATCGTGTCTTGTTTTGTAATCGAGCTCTGCTCTATTGGAGGTTGCCCCCTCGAAGAGGCCTGTGAACATTTCTCTCTGAATAATAAAATCATTGCTATTCTGTGTTCTGGGTATATTTTCTTCGCATATTATGTGTTCTCGGTATCTTTTCTTCGCAAATTCTATGTTTGGGTATTGCTTTGTAGGTTAAGAGCATAACAAGTGGTATCAGAGCACTTTCCAGGGCTCGGTGGGATCTCCAAATTTTAGCAAAATTTTTTTGGCTAGAGACGTGTTCCGACGTCTTTAAACCACGGGATCTGTCGTTAAGTGCATAAACCTGCGGATTTGGGGAGGCATGCACGCAGGAAATACAAGAGGTGGTCACGTCTGTTGGACTCCCTTGTAACCCCTGTGGGTACCCCTTCGAGTAGTAGCGCATTAGACAGAACCACGCACGGACTGTCTTCCACGTACCCTCTGGGTATATAGGAAGCCCCCTAGCTCCCTTGAAACCTCACCATAGATAAACCTTCGGCCGTCTTGTGGCTACAGTACACCGAGAACAGCACTCGGAGAGATTACTCGCCCGTACGATAGGGTAGTCGGGTTGTACGGCTAAGGGTACGGTCGATCCTCCTTAGTTAGAGCCCTGAAACATTGGGCCGAGTACTACTGTCAGACCCTTATGTATATTGCGATCTGTAGCACCTGACACTCCCCAAGACCATAGTTCCCTTTCTATTGGGGCATCACACATCATCTATTCCAGATCAGCAGCAGCAGTTGTTCCACCATTCAGATCTATCAGATCCACCAGATCGGATATTCCAGATCAGCAGCAGCAGTTGTTCCACCATTCAGATCTCTCAGATCCACCAGATCGGAGTAGTTGTGAAGGGTTCCTGTACCTGGATATAATTTTCGCAGGACTTTTGGCGGCATTGATATTTTGAGGATTTGGCGACTGCAGTATTGATCAGGAAGGAGTCTGAGATCTTCCGGGGCGCTTATTGGTGACCTAGCCCATCAGTATCAGGACGACGAGCTGAGCAAGGTGGTACCATTCAATTTCTTAGTAAAAAATTTTAGGCGGTCCCAATTTTTCATCAGGTTGGTGTATGGTAGAAACTCGTGCTCAAGCGATGGCCAATGAAAGGATCGACAAAATTGAAAACCATGTGCATTCCCTCCAAATTGCGGTGAACAAGATCGAACTTGAGCTTCAAGGAATGAGTAACCACATACAACTTGAGCTTAAGGGAATAGGTAACCAGATACAGGAGGCACTCCTAAAGGGCAAGGAGCCAGCCCACGAGGAGGCGTATAATGGCCATGAATACCATGAGGGTGAGTCTAGCCACTCTCCTCACGTTTGGCACCCCCGTCCACCACCCAGTCAGCGACCTCCCAAGTTGGATATGCAGAAATTTGACGGTTCTCACACGTCCGCATGGCTAGCACAAATGGAGCAGTATTTCCAATTGAATCATATCACAGATGAGGGGACTAAGCTTATGGTGGGCACCATGTACTTGGACAATGAACGATGGCAATGGAAGGAATGGCATCAGCGTTGCAATGGACATTTTCAGAATTGGGCCCAATTTGCCAAAACTCTTCGCAGTCGCTTTGAACAGGAAGACTCTTTTTTGGGGCGTCTCACTAAGCTCCGATAGACGGGTACAGTGGAGGACTATATTACTGCTTTTGAAGCCTTAGCCTTCCGCACTAAGGGTCTCACAGATGAGTTCTACATGGAATGCTTTATCAACGGTCTTAAAGAAGCCATCAAAGCTCAGGTTCTACTCCACCACCCTCCCACATGGACAGAGGCTTGCCAGGTAGCCCGTAAGGTGGAACGTGCATTAACAGCCCAATCCAGCACCCCAACTTCCCGCTAAAGGTCGTCCCTCACAGGCTCCCAATATGACTCAGACACTTAAGATTCAAAAGGTGTCACCTGCGGAAATGGCCGAAAGAAGGAAGCAAGGACTATGTTACTACTGTGATGAAAAATATTCCCCGGGTCATAAATGCAAAGAGCACAAGTTTTTTCAAATAGATGCCACTGACTACAGCTCCACCGAGGAAGATCCACCACTTGAGGAACCGGAGGTGATCGAAGAAGATAACCAACAAGAGATTGTATCTGATGAACCAATTATTTCGCTAAATGCATTGGCAGGAATTTCTTACCCTCAAACTCTCAAAATCAGGGGTTTTCTTAAACATCGCCCAGTAGTAGTCTTGATTGATAGTGGAAGTACCCATAATTTCATCCACCAAAAGATCGCTGAAGCAGCACATTGTTTCGTCCGGGCAGTTTCTAACTTCCAAGTCCAGATTGCAGATGGGGGCACAATGAAATGTGAAGGTCGCTGTGAAAATGTCAAAATTCAAATGGGGGATTATCAATTGAAAACCCACATGTTTGCAATACACATGGGGGGTTGCGACATTGTCCTCGGCGCGGAATGGCTCCGCACTCTTGGGCCAATCACAATGGATTCCAGGAGTTATATATGAGTTTTAAGTAGAACAACTCCACACATACCCTCCGTGGACTACAGGCGGGAGCCCCCTCTATCATCAGCTCGCATAGGATGGAAAAATTGTTAAAAAAGGGCCATCATGGAGTGGTAGCTCAATTTAATGCCATCCAGGTAGTAGACACCATGCCTCCGCCAATTCATCCTGAGATGCAACAGATTTTAAATAAACATCGGACGGTCTTTGACAAGCCTCATGAGCTTCCACCCTCGCGAGGGGAACATGATCATAGCATCACATTGGTTCCAGGGGCCCAACCCCCAAATGTGCGGCCATACAGATATCCGTTCACCCAAAAGAATGAAATAGAAAAAATCATCAAGGAATTGTTGGAAGCAGGTGTCATTCGTCCCAGCATTAGTCCTTATTCATCTCCAGTGGTCATGGTCCTCAAGAAAGATGGGGAGTGGCGGATGTGTCCAGACTTCAGGGCCCTCAATAAGTTAACAGTCAAAGATAAATTTCCCATCCCAGTGGTTGACGATTTGCTGGACGAACTCAATGGGGCTCAATTCTTCACTAAGTTGGATCTTCGCTCAGGCTACCACCAAATTCGCATGAAGGAAGTCGACATTCCCAAAACAGCTTTCAGAACTCATGAAGGCCATTATGAGTTCCTGGTCATGCCATTTGGTCTCTGTAATGCCCCCTCTACTTTTCAGAGCCTTATGAATCACCTCCTCAAACCATATCTCAAAAAATTTGTCCTTGTCTTCTTCGATGACATCCTCATCTATAGTGGCACTTGGGCGGCACATCTTCAGCATGTAGATCTACTCTTGCAACTGCTCCGCACGCATAAATTATTTGTCAAGATGTCTAAGTGTTCGTTTGGCATGGAAGAAGTTGAGTATTTGGGCCACATTGTGGGGCGTGAAGGTGTCAAGGTGGACCCAAAAAAGATCCAGGCAATGCAAGAATGGCCTCAACCTAAGACCTTGAAAAGCTTGAGAGGATTTTTGGGTCTCACAGGCTATTATCGTAAATTTGTCCGCAACTATGGCCGCATAGCGAAGCCCCTAACGCAACTCCTAAAGAAAAATTCCTTCTTCTGGAACGAAGAAGCACAACAGGCATTTACCGCTCTCAAAACCGCCATGTGTTCCACTCCTGTCTTAGCACTACTGGACTTCACCAAATCATTTGTCATTGAATCTGATGCTTCGGGAACAGGTATTGGAGTGGTCTTAATGCAGGAAGGGCGACCATTGGCCTTCACCAGCCAACAACTAAGTGGGAGGAATTTGGGCCAATCTACCTACGAGAAGGAAATGATGGCCATCTTACATGCAATCGAGACCTGGCGACCTTACTTGTTGGGGCGACGTTTCCAAATCCGCACAGATCATCACAGTCTTAAATATTTTTTGGAGCAACGCCTATCTTCCCCTCAACAAAATAAATGGTTAGCCAAAATGATGGGATATGATTATGAGATCATTTACAAGAAAGGGAAAGACAATAGGGTAGCAGATGCATTGTTGCGCCAATTTGAGGAGGAAAGTACTCTGCTCGCAATTTCCCTCCCCATTCCAGACTGGATTGAAGAGGCTCGCAGGGAATGGTTTTCACATCCCGGGCTCTCCCAACTCATTTCTCAATTGCAGATAGATCCTAATTCCAGCAAGGGCTACTCGTGGCAGAATGATATTCTTCGCTACAAGGACAGAGTCATAATAGCACCAACATCGACCCTCAAAAGTCGCATTTTGGCAGAATTGCACTCATCTCCCATTGCAGGACATTCGGGCTTTCAGAAGACATATGCTCGCACCAGAAGATCATTTTTTTGGGCCGGTATGAAACAGGACATCCTTACTTTCGTAGCAGAATGTGACGTCTGTCAACGCCCAAAGGGGAAACCGTCAACACACCAGGCACATTACAACCATTGCCCATTCCGGCGTCAATTTGGACGGAGGTCTCCATGGATTTCATTACAGGTCTTCCAAAGTCTGGGAACAAGTCAGTCATCATGGTGGTTGTGGACCGACTGTCGAAGTATGCTCATTTCTGCTCCCTACCCCAACCATTCACACCCACTTTGGTTGCTCAAACTTTCATGGATCAGATCTTCAAATTGCATGGCATGCCCACTTCTATTGTGTCCGACCACGACCCAATCTTCACCAGTAATTTTTGGCAGGAGATCTTCAGAATACAAGGCACTCAACTCAAACTTAGTACTTCATATCATCCGCAAACAGATGGTCAAACCGAAGCCGTCAACAAATGTCTAGAAACCTACCTTAGGTGTTTCACTTCAGAAAAACAACACCTTTGGGTCCAGTGGTTACCTCTGGCGGAATGGTGGTATAACACCAACTATCATGCCACCACCAAAATGACTCCCTATGAAGCAGTCTATGGACAACTTCCGCCTTCCCCTACTTCTTATCTCAAGGGGTGCTCCAAAGTACAAGCCGTGGATCAACTCCTACAACACCGCGCGACCATGCTTGCCCATCTGTGCGAGAATCTTCATCAAGCTTAGAACCGTATGAAGCAACAGGCTGACCAACATCGCTCAGAGCGCCAATTTCAAGAAGGGGATCAGGTCTTTTTGAGGCTGCAACCATATAAGCAAACTTCACTCAAAGACAAGGGTTGTCAAAAGCTCTCTCCAAAATTCTACGGACCATACCAAGTACTTCAGCGCATTGGAGAAGTGGCTTACAAGTTGGCTTTGCCACCTACAGCAAAAATCCACCCAGTTTTCCATGTATCGTGCCTCAAGAAAGTGATTGGGAACAATTGCCGAGTTCAAACCAGTCTACCTGAATTGGACGAAGAAGGATCAATCTGGCTTCAACCGGAACAGGTTCTAGACACACGAGACAAGCACCTGCACGGCCGCATGCTTAAGGAGGTCCTCGTCAAATGGAAAGACACCTCTCCGGAAGATGCAACTTGGGAACCAGCCACTATTCTTCAACAGTTTCCGCAGCTTCAGCCTTGAGGACAAGGCTAGTCTTAAGGGGGAGGGCATGTTAGGGTCCCACCCTAACCCCCTTATTTATGTCATGGGATCACGTCATAGTCAAGAGTCAATAAAGCCCATATTAATATTTGTAAGTGGTTAACCCGCAATTAATGACGGGACCACAGTTAGTTGCAAATGGGCGGTAGTATTAGATAGATGGTAAATGGGCGGTAGTATTAGATAGATGGTATTAATAAAACCACGATATTGGCCGTGGTATTGCATGTATGAGTCATATATAAAGGATAGAGACTCCCTGCGAGGAGCATCGTGTCTTGTTTTGTAATCGAGCTCTGCTCTATTGGAGGTTGCCCCCTCGAGCCTGTGAACATTTCTCTCTGAATAATAAAATCATTGCTATTCTGTGTTCTGGGTATATTTTCTTCGCATATTCTGTGTTCTCGGTATCTTTTCTTCGCAAATTCTATGTTTAGGTATTGCTTTGCAGGTTAAAGCATAACATCCACAATTGGCTTAGTAAATGCCAAGAGGT